>OY740717.1:207173790-208520457 GCA_963513945.1 Hydrotaea diabolus
TTTGGAATTATTATTATTTATTTTCAACATAATCTCCTTCCAACTCAATACACTTCATCAAACGTTTTTCAAGTTTTTTAATTCCATTCGAAAAATAAGATTTTTCAAGACCTTCAAAATATGCCTCAGTTTCAGCAATAACCTCGCTATTGGACTAAAATCTTTTGCAACCGATAAATTTTTTTAAATTTGGAAACAAGAAATAATCAGAAGGAGCTAAATCTGGACTATATGGTGGATGCGAAGCAATTTCAAATCGTAGTTCGGCCAGTTTTTGTCGGGTTAAAAATGCAGTGTGTGAAGGAGCATTATCTTGATGAAAAATAACTTCTTTTTTTTCTAAATGCGGTCGTTTTATCTTGATTTCTTCACTCAACCGATCCAATAATGCACAATAATATTAACTATTTATAGTTCTTCCTTTTTCAAGATAATCAATAAATATTATACCCCTTGCATCCCAAAATACTGTGGCCATTACTTTTCCTGCTGACTTAACAGTTTTCGCCTTCTTGGGACCAATTTTACCAGCTTCCATCCATTGTTTTGACTGTTCTTTGCATTCTGGGATGTAGTGATGGATTCATGTTTCATCAACAGTTATGAATCGGCGCAAGAACTCTATTGGATTACGCTCATAAATCGCTAAAAGCTCCTCGGAATTGGTGTAACGGACGATTTTTTGGGGCAAAGTCAACAAACGCGGCACCCATCTTACGGATAGCTTTTTCATGTGGAGTTCATCATGTAAAATACTCCAAACTTGTTTTTAGTGTATTTTAACAATATCAGCAAGTTCTCTGAGCTTTATTCGTCTATCTTTAGTCACTTCATTAAATATTTTTCTAATGTTTTCAATAGTAGTAGCAGTTTTCGGTCTTCCAGAGCGTTGTTCATCTTCCGTACTTGAACGACCCATTTTAAATTAGTGAACCCATGAGTATGATGGAACATTATCACCATGAACAGAATCCAATTCATCTTTGATTAATTGTGGTGTATAACCTTTTATATAAAAGTATTTAATTACCCACGAAACTCTTTATTTTCCATCTTTCAAAAATTATAAAACTTCAATCACCTGTAACAAAGAAAATAATCATTAAATATTTCGGAAATTTTGACAGATGGCTTATAAAAGATTGCTTTTAAAAAACAAAAAAAGTTGCTAGTAAAACAGAAAATGTGCCAGGCCAGTTAGTTTTGCGGTCGCCCTCGTATGTGTTCATGAAAATGTACCCATAGCTTCAACAATTATACCGATACCAAATATCTAATGACTGTTTTGGATTTGTTCGACTAAGGCTCAAATATGGCCAAATTCAGAAAAAAATAGGTCACTTTTTCCCTTTATAAAAATAAAATGAAGTTCTCAATTTAAGCAAATTTCACGCACTGGGTGATAAGATATGTAGGTTCTTATCTGGACTGAAACCATGCCATTTGTTTGGGAGGTACTAGGGGCGTGACAAGGAATCCATTTACACTGTTCTACAAAAGTTAACTCTTGAGACCTCCTTTAGACAAAACCAACTAATCCTTATGGAAAATAATCTCCTGAATCCGAATTAAATGTCCGTTTACAAGTTATCGAGATATTATTAATTGTCCTTAAATGTCAACACTTCTTATCTAATTCAATGAACAATATTAATTGGTAAGATATGCATCATATATTTATAAAAAAGCGAATTAAAATTGTGGAAGTAACAGCCAAAAGGAATCAAAAGTTTGTCTTTTATGCTGACATTTTTTTTTCAACTGCCAATTGTGCCCCAATTCTGGAGCTCTTCTACTAGTTTTTGCATAAATCGCACTGTAATGATTCCAACGTGGTATATTTTTTGATAATACAACGAAAATTGCCTGATTTATAGCAATTTTTGTAAAAAATTATGGAATTTTTCAGACGTTGTAAATCTCTTTCGTACAGTGAGAAAAATCATATGATATTTTTACAAAAACTGCTATAACTTAGGCATTTTTTGTCGAATTATAAAAAAATATACCGCATTTTATTTTCGCGATATCTCGAAAAGTGGACATGATGGGCAAAAACGGACATTTGTTATTTTATAAGTATAAAGATCAGTTGGTTTTGTCCAAAAGAAGATTTTGTTGGGGAACAGTTTTATTTGTCACCAATTTAGCTATGTTCCTGAGTAGCATAAAAAGGAGTATCATAAAAGATATTTCAAGAATAATAAAGAGGGCGGAATGGTGCATTTGTATGGGTGGTTACAGAAGGGGCATATTGTCAACCACTTTTTTGATATGCAGGTACGAAGTCGTTATAAAAATATTACGGTGTTCCCAGTATAAGCGTCATTTACGCACTGCGTGGCAAGTTATGTGGGTTCTAATTTGCAATGAACAAGAGTTATTTCATCCATATTTGCCTCTAAGTTATGCTTATAACCCTGTTATATGGTATAAATTTTGGGTTTGATCGTATAAAGAAAATTAGAAATATTTCAAGAATACCAAATGTAGACGTAATTGTAAGTTTGTGATGCTAGAAGAAGCGTGGCAATATGGCCCACTTTCAATTCCACAGGCACATTTGGAATAATTTAACTACATGCAAAGTTTAAAAACAATTTTAAGCTCCGGTCGCGCGATATCGTGCAAATCGGCTCAAATTACTTAAAAAGTCATAAAACGCATTTGGTCAAAAAATATGTAGTCAGTGCATACATGCGTTTTTCAATGCGTTACATATACCATGTGCGTACCCTTCTCCCTACCCAGTACGGTAAGGGCAATCCGCTTTGAGTCTCCGCTGACTGTTTCCATCTATAAAGCATTTATTTCCCCAATTTTGGAAAGACCCTTCAGGCATATTTTTTGGGATGATATATATCGTTCGATAAATGCAGGACCTCCTCGAGCATTCTAAACGTACAAATTACAAAAACATCAGTTTAAATTCTATTCTATCTAAAATTGTAGCTACAACAAACATTGACGAACAATGCTATAAAACATTGTCTCCAACCCTTTCGCTGCAACCAACTCGACGAATATGCTTGAATAATCGAGCAGAAAGAACATATGCGCATTTATACACTTGTACGGATGGCATCCTTCAATCATTCATTAAATCACTCATGCATTCATTCACTCTCCCCATTCGAGCACACACACATACATACATGTGTGTGTGTGTGGGGAAAATGTAATTTCTTGTAATGTTTGTTAACAACTTCCGGTTTCCTTTACAATTACCAAAGGAAATTTCCATCAGAAAAATTAGGAAGACGTTGAAAGCAGCAGCAGCAGAAGAAGTGGAACAAGAACATAAAACCTAAACTCAAAACTACACAGAACTCGGCACAGAATTACACACAAAACGATATCAAATTCTTTCCTTATTCTTTTCTTTCTTATACTTTAGCTTTCTTTCCTTTCTTTCGATGGCAAAAGTTTTTACTGTTCACCGAAAGAAAAAAGAGCAACGAAGAAAAAAAAAGACAACCACTGCAAGAAGAAAAAAGGACTGAAAAAAGGGGGAAGAGAACTTTTCGACGGAAATGCAATGTCATGCATGATTTTACCATTTTAGGTTCATTAAAGTTTTCGTTTTGCATACATTTCACTTTTCATTTACATGCATTCATTTGAATTTCGAAATGAATCGTATGCAATGAATGAATTCGCTGTGTCTGCCACGGCTGTGTGGGTGTTTCCTTTCACATGCTCTTTTCCGGTCGTCTGTTTCTACAACTTTATTTTGGCACGTGTAAGTGTATTAGAGTGGGCTAAACTTTTTCACATTAAAATCAAAAAATTGGGGATTTGGTCTATTTATGTTATCATTTTAAAACTATTTCAAGTTGAAACAGTTGTGGAAATATAAATATACAATTTGACTTTTAAAATCGGATAATGTGTCTACACACGATCCCCTAAGGAATGACTAATACATTTTTATAGACAAGCTTTTCAAGAATTAATCCCTTGGTGGAAACAACCCATTGTTGAGTTGTGTGTGTGTTGCTTCCTGGATTTGAACAAATTTAATTTTTTTTTTGGAAACTGCCTTGCAAAATTTCTTTTTTTATCAAAGGTGTACGGTGCCATTTTTTGTTACATGTAAGGTGACATGGACTTATGGGCATTCCGTAATATCTTTATTTTAATAAACCCTACACAATTGGATGAAGTCTATATTAACTTTATAATTTTCTTTGCAACATCTTATCGGCGTACAGTAGTAAAGAACCGATTTTAACTGACAAAAATTCAAAATCGTTTGATTTGAGTTTTGAAGAAACCTGACTGTGTGTAAGTTAAGCCCGAAGATTATTGGATAATCATTTAGTTTTTACCAATAACTGGCAATTTCTATTTCAATATCAATTTATATTGGAAATAATTTAGTAGTTTTTGTTTTAGTAAACAATTCTAAATTTGATTTGAATGATTATTTTTAGATAATTTATTTTATAAACATGCCCATCCATTTGCAACACTTCAAAATATTGATCATAAGACCTGTAATGTATTTATATTATTCGTCTCTTCTTTTGAAAGAAATATGGGTTGCTATATATATTTCTGTCCTAGGCAACATTAAGTGTTGCCTGGCGCCATCTGACATTTCCATTGGAAAGTTTGAAATATTTAGTTGGGATTTTAAAAAACTTGACGAAGGAATCGAAATACAACGAAAGGGATTCCAAGCATTTCAAAAGTAAAATTGACGAAATATTTATTAATGATGACGAGGTTTCAGTTTCTTTTGACGTTATTTCTTTATTTCCAAGCATCCCAGTAAATTTCGCAATTAAGACAATTGAACAGAAATGGGACACTATAAGGGAATTTACAAATATTATAAATGACCTTTTTTAGAATTGGTGACATTATGCATAAAGGAGACTAGGTATTTCAAATATGATGAAAGAATATACGAGCAGCGAAAAGGGATGCCAATGGGTTCTCCAGCATCCCGAGTAATAGCCGACATAGCTATGGAAGAGCTTCTAGACACCTCACTAGACAAGATGACATACAAACCAAAATTATTAACTAAATATGTGGACGATCTCTTTGGAATTTTTAAGAAAAAAGAAATTAAGAACACTCTGGATGTACTCAACTCATTTAACAGACAAATACAGTTTACAATGGAGATGGAACAGGACGGAAAATTACCATATTTAGATTCAATAGTTTGTCGACAAGGTCAGGTCAAGGACTTATTAACTTTAGTTCAAAGCATCCTAGACGAGTAATTATTAATACAGCAACTAACTTCATCAATAGAATTTTAGATATTAGCGACATAGAGTTTCACAAACATAATTTAGTAAAAATTAGAACCATTTTAAGGCAAAATGACTTCCCACACAGAACCATCACAGACCTACTAAACAAATGGAAATCAAAATCCAATTCCTCAGCTGTCATCGCAGAACCTGCAACAAAAATATATAAACCAACATATACCGGGTTTTTCAGAAAGGCTTAGCCATTCCAACATTTATAACAAAGACAAATATTAACTTGCACTAAAGACACACAGTACAGTAAACAGTTTATTTAGCAGGACAAAATCTCGAATAAATAACGAAGATAAATCAGACGTTGTATACCAAATAAAGTGCAATGGTGACAAGTCCGACATATGCCAAAAGGTATATGTCGGCACTACTAAAACTAAACTTAAGACAAGAATTTCGTCCCACAAATCTGACCTAAAAGCCGTAAATAGGCCCATAGAATAAAATACCGCACTTGCGGCCCACTGTACATTGACTGGACATAAGCCTGACTTTACCGACTTAAAAATTGTAGCGCAAGAGAGAAATTATAGAAAAAGATACACTCTCGAAATGCTTAACATTATTGACGTACCTAATGAGAGAAGAATTAATTACAAAACGGACACAGGTGGGATCGCCAACATATATAGAAATGTGGTGCATAAGCACAGACGCAAGCTGAAGAGTAGCCCAAAAATCAGTTGACAGCGATAATCAGACGGACGACATTGTTTTGTTAATGTAATTATTTTTCAAATATTGTGTTAATGTTTTGTTTATTAAATGTAATCATGTTTTGTATTTTGTCAGTGACAACCCCTGAAGATTATTGACGAAGTCAATCGAAATATTGGGATAAATAAAAATTAAACAACACATAGAACAACGAGTTTAAATAAATGACCTCAAGCCGAAAAATAATTTTATAAAATAACAACACAAAAGGTCAACTATTCACTTACAACATTTTTGACCATCATTTGTGTTGTTTACAATGACTTGAAAAAATAAATTTGGCAAAAACAATGGAATTAAATCGTGAAAATTTTCGTGCGATAATTTTTCACAACTTTCAACGTGGATTATCACGACAAGACTACATCGATGTACTTAAATCTTTGTATGGCAATGAAGCACCATCCTATAGCACTGTGAAAATGAATTCAAATTTAATGAATTCAATCGTTGCCGAAGATTGCTCAAAAACGAAGGTCGTGAAGGTTGTCCAAAAACAGATGTTGTGCCAGAGAACATTGATGCCATTCGTGAACTGATCGTCATGTGACATACCGTGAGATAGAGGCATCCTTGGGCCTTTCTTCCACCAGCATACATTCGATATTGCATGAACACCTGGCCGTAAAAACGGTTTGTTCTTGTTGGATCCCTCACAATTTGACAATCGCTCAAAAAAAAAAGGCTCTTGTCGATTGGTGCAAAGAAATTAAAAAAAAACGATCGCGGTGCTTTAAAAGACGTTAATAAGATCGTCACAGGTGACGAATCATGAATCTATGCATATGAGCCCGAAAGAAAACAACAATCGACCGTGTGGGTCTTTGAAGACGAGCCAAATCCAAAGAAAGTTGTTCGTAGATGAACAATTTTCATTGGATTTAGCAAAACTCGTCATGTGGCAACTATTCCGCTTGAGCAACGTAGGGCGGTCAATTCTAAGTAGTACACCACAATTTGTTTGCCTGAAGTTTTCGGAGAAATTCGAAAAACGAGCAAGAGAAGACAAATCATTGTGTACCATGACAATGCGATTTCTCACACATCGGCTCAAACCAGTGCCTTTTTGACCGACCAAAACGTCGAATTGATGGGTCATCCGCCGTACAGACCTGACTTGGTACCCAATGACTTCTTTGTATTCCCGCACATCAAGAAAAAATGTGTGGTCAACGATTTTCATCGCCAGAAGATGCTGTTGAAGCATTTAAAAATCATGTTTTGGAGGTGTCTCAATCGCAGTGGAAAAAGTGCTTCGACAATTGGTTTGAGCGCATCCAAAAGTGTATAAATCATGCTGGAGAATACGAGTACTTTGAAAAACAATAAACCCATTTTTGATGAAAAATATTCGCATTTTCATTATTACGCCAGAAATATATATAGCAGCCCTTATTAGCAGTCTCTACTACCCACTCTAATATACTCGTATGTCTACTTATATGTATGAATGTACAACAAACAACCGATCGCCGGCGATTCCACGTTAAAGTCCTTGCTGTTGCATGCGTGTTCATGTTCTTGTTTGTTTGTCAGTCAGTCATGTCTTCCAAGAAACGTATAGCCCGCCATTAATCCTTTATTTTCGTGGCTCGCAACGTGCTCTCGGTATTTTGCATGTGACTTGAATTGCGGTGCTTTCGCTTAACTTTAGTTTTGTAGTGCACAGTGTTTCGAACCTCCAAATACGGAGCTTTTTATAAAACCTACAAATTTACGTCTCGCCCATAGAAACGCAGCTTTTTTCCAGGGCTTAACGGATAAAAATTCGGTTTGGACTGAATAATCTCTACCAATTAGGCTTAAGGTCCAAATATTGTACGGACTCAAACTTTTTCGTGGCGCGACACCCTTACACACAGAATACATTTCTCTGACCTTATGACGAAATTTTCGTAGCGTATTTACTGATCCTTCATTTCGATAATATTTTTCATACTCTCCACCATAGGATAGGAGTATATATATTAGTTTGTCATTCCGTTTGTAACATCTCGAAATGCCTATCTTCATCCATATATTCATCCATGTATATATATGAGCTTAATTTGAGAACACGATTTTTGGCTAAGGTTCTTCATCTCCTGCCAAACAACCTTCGGTCCATTGGGCGAAGCGAAAACGCATTGGATGGTGTTTTATTACACAGCACAACATTTTTCAGGTGATTGATTCGGGGTCTCAATTCTGATAATTGTTTGTGAAAGTAGCCCCAAAAAAGAAGAACCTCTGCATCATTCGTTTGGCCAAGGTACATCAAATAATAATTTAATAATTAATTTGAAGTTAGAAAGTATCGTATAGGGGAATTTGTCACGTTTAAGGCTCGAGAACCACACATTTGGTGATTACAAGCGAAATCCCTTTTTGGCAACCGAACATTGTAGTTCCAACCGATTTCCAAATAATTTTTTCGCTGGGTGTACATGAGACGAACAGAATTTAGATCAGGTCCAAACAGTTTTCTGCGTATTGCATCTCACACTAGGAATTTTCTTCCGGTTTAAATTTGCTTTGAGTTTTAAAACACTGTCCTTTGGAGTGTGTATGTGTTTGTTCGTGCATACGGTCTTTTCTGGCTATATCCGCCTTTGTTGAGAAATCTATTTCCTTCATTTCTTGTCATCATATGCTGTCAATAGTTTATTATATTTCACCAGAGTAATGAAAATTTATTGCTTCGTTTTTTGTTGTCATCTCCTTTCTGATGTTGGATATTTCATGAAACTTTGTCCAGCAGTTGGTTGCTACTATAACCACACATGTACATTGTACATACGTACACATGTACATTTGCACATACGAGTACATATACAATCTTGGTATTGTCCCATACTTTTCATGGATACGAGTAGTCCTTCATCCTGCCAGGAAATGGTTTCCATTGCAACGTCGCTATTGTAACTATCTCGTGGATACCAGAAAATTCGTGCACAGCTTTTTAGTTTTTAGGAGCAACAGCAGCAGCAACAACTGTACGCTACGGTTGGAAAGACATCGAAGAAGACGAAATTGTTCCAACGTAATGAAGATGGTTTATATGACACAAACGTGCTGTGGTTTTGCAAAAAGTCTCTTGCAAGGCAGCAACAGTTCGTCCTTATAGTCAGTTCGTGGCTGCATGCCACGTTGCTTTTCTCTTGCAATGGTATCGTGCATATAACATGGCCAGGAAGTGGCGGCAACCAATGAGCGAACGAAGGAACGGCCATTCTCAAGGAAGCCAGCTAACCACATAGAGACTCATACCGCCAGAAGTTATTGGCAGCGACCAATGTTATTTAATGCTAATAGAAGACATGTTATGATACTAAATTCACTTTTGGATCTCTTTTCCCCGTTCTTGTGCAAATTGTCCTTTTTTTGGATTTCGAGCGCTATTTTAAAGTTTTCAGGGCAGGGTTATCTATGGGAAACAGCGTACAAAGTTGCTGGAGTGACGTAATTTCAATGTAAGGCCACAAAGAAATGAAAAGTTATTTAATCAGGTAATGCCTGCATGTGACATGCGATTAAGACATGCGGCAGATGCTGTATGCCAGGGGGTTTAGGTAATCCCCCCTTATATGTTAAGGCAATACGGATAATTTTAGAAGAATTTTAATTGAAATGCCATTTTTGAGCTCAATATAAGCATTACAGAAGGTACAGAATAAATTGAGAAAATCAAAGTCATAAAAGTCATTTGATTCTAATACGTAGAGACACATATGAAGTATTAATGTTGCACAGTGGAATTAAACGTAGAAAAGCGCTATTTAATACTGGGACGTACAATAACTAAGAAACAAGACTCAATTCGGACACAGCGGATTTAAGCATAAAAAAGCTTACAATAATAATACGTGTAGGTCATAGAATGATTCAATTGCTAATAACGCAATATGCTAAATTTGTGTGTGATAGAATTTAATATGTGTTTTTTAGAGCGGCAGGACCTCACATTGCGGGGAACCTTTAATTAGAGGCTGCATAAAAAATGGTAGGACATAGTGCAAGTTTCTAGGTTTGGTGATAGATCACTGGTAACGAGCGATGCTTTATTTAAGTTTGATCGGATTTGGAATGTAGTTTGTAAAGCTGCAGGATCGAAATTGCAAGCGACCTATGAATGGAACTATTCAGAAGCATAAACCGAAATTGTGGAATTTATCCAGAATTATTATATTATAATTATATGATACTTAATTCATATATGTATACTTAAATCTATACTCATATTCTAAATTTAGGCCAGGTTGGATTTAAAATTCGTTGCGTACAGCGGCAGGATCTTAAATCGGGACGGTCTTTTGTTTGATGCCTTAAAAGAAAATTAACCTTTGCTAAGGCGCTCGTTACATAACAGGCGTGTTTTAAGCAAAATCTGAATTAATAAACGAGGGTTTCTATTTCGAGTGCAGCTATATTATCAAAATATTCTACGAAAAGATCAATACACTATTTAAAGAACTTTTTCCACTCCGATTGAGAAACCTCCAAAGCATGGTTTTTAAACGCATCAACAGCTACATCGGCCATCCAAGTCCGCGCTCATGACTAGGCCTACAATTCAACTAAATCATAAAATACATATCATAACCAGATTTGTGAGGAAATTTCATTGTTGTCGAATACCCCTATTTCCATTGATAAAGGTGACCGATTTTTGGCTCCCTAGGAACCGCAGTACCGTACCAGAAGCTTTGGCAATTCAGATAAGTAAGGAAATTATATTATTTTTGAGTACCCATATGTTCACCTTTGAAAGGGCATACTTTTCAGCGCCCTAGGGACCAATGTCCCAAGGATCTAGGCCCTATATTTCTTCGAAACGTAATATTAGTGTTATAATCTGATTCGTGACAGAATTTTATTGTTTTTTAATACCCATATGTCCATAGTTCAAGGGTTTTAAAGGCCTTTATTGACCTATTCAAATCCGAAATTTTTCCTTAATCTTAAACATAGGTAATATTGGGATTTTTGAGAATTTTTTACCGTTTCTGGACATCCGAACATTCGGGTACGGCTTTTGTGAACCTAGCGCTCTAATCCATTTATGGAAAGGTTAAGGCATCTATGTCCAGGGTGGAGCGCAGTAATTTGCTTTTCTACACTACAGGCTGAGGCGTCGCTGTTGGTCGAGGAGAGTGTGCGTGGCTGAGTTGCCATCATGCGTTGGACACGTGAGGAGAGGTCATCTTGTGTTGAAGCGTATTTTTCAAATGCACACTCGATCATTACAGTGCAGCGTGCTCTTCGTTTACAATTCGCCGTTCCCTTACGCGGTCATGTTCCTGGACGGCAATCAATTGTAAATTGGTTAACTTCATTGAGAACAGCAGAGAATGTGTCATATGTACGAAGGAGAACTGAGAGAAGGATACAACACCACACAACATCGAGAGAGTTAGAGCAGCAGTACTGCAATCTCCGAAATGCTCTCCTCGGATGCAATCACTTGCTCTTGGCATTTCCAGACTTTTTTCAGCCGACTCTTGAGCAATGCAATTAGAGGATACATGGTTCCAACAGGATGGTGCCACTGCACACACAGCGAGGGTTACCAGGAGTTGTTTGAGTGAAATATTCCCTGGAATGCTTATCTCCTTCAGAGGTAGGTCGTCCAAAAACTGCCGTTGTGCCAGAGAACATTGATGCCGTGCGTGAACTGATAATGCAAGATCGTCATGTGACATACCGTCAGATAGAGGTATCTTTGGGCATTTCTTCCACCAGCATACATTCGATATTGCATGAACACCTGGCCGTAAAATGGGTTTGTTCTCGCTGGATCCCGCACAATTTGACAATCGCTCAAAAAAAGGGTCGTGTCGATTGGTGCAAAGACATTTTGAAAAAATACGATCGCGGTGCTTCAAAAGACGTTTATAAGATCGTCACAGGTGACGAATCATGGATCTTTGCGTATGAGCCCGAAACAAAACAGCAATCGACCGTGTGGGTCTTCGAAGACGAAGTTGTTTGTGAATGAAGCACTTCGAAGCAAATGGTCGCCTGTTTCTTCGGCAAAACTGGTCATGTGGCGACTGTTCCGCTTGAGCAAACGTACGACGGCCAATTCTGAGTGGTACACCACAATTTGTTTGCCAGAAGTCTTCGGAGAAATTCAAAAACCAACAAGAGAAGACGGATCATTGTGCACCATGACAATGAGAGTTCTCGCACATCGGCTCAGCGATTTTTGACCAGCCAAACATCGAATTGATGGGTCATCCGCCGTATAGTCCTAATTTGGCACACAATGACTTCTTTTTATTCCCGCACATCAAGAAAAAATGCGTGGTCAGAAGATGCTGTTGAAGCGTGCAAAAACCATATGCGCTCAATTGGTTTGAGAGCATGCAAAAGTGTATAAATCATGCTGAAGAATACTTTGAAAAACAATAAAACCAACTTTGATGATAAATATTCGCATTTTCATTATTAGGCCAGAAATATATATGACAGCAGCAGGCTGAAATTGACAGAATTCCAGTCGACATGCTGGTAAGAGTTCATGAAAACTTTAGAAAACGTATGCAGTAATTAAAAACCATGTAATGTAAAAAGCTGATTTCAAGGTTAATTTCTTGAATAACATTTTAGTCACGAAATTTTTTAGTCCCCCTTTTTTCTGATTTCGTATATTTTTAACCAGGGTTTAAAATTACTAAATAATTTTCATTCCAGAATGCGTTATTTGCTGTGACTGCGAAAATGATTTGCAAAAAAAATGAAATGAAACAGATACACACAAAATGATTGGTTAGCAACGACAACGACTTCGGCGAACACACAAGTCGTTTGCAACGGCATTATGCATGCTAACGAAAACAACTGACGACTGACATTTTCGAAGCAAATTTTCTGATTGCAAAATGAAATGAATATGCGTCAGTCGTTTGATTTTGCTGTTTAGTTGTTTGCGGTGTTACTCATTTGACTTGTGTGTAATTTGACTACTAAGTAAAATTTTTGATATTTCTTTCATCTATTCGAAGGAAACAATTTTTTATAATTAGTAATTTAAAAAAAGTAGAACAAAATAAAAAAAAATTCAAATACATTTATATATATATTGTTAATATTTTTGATTATAACAATTATTTACTTATAAGTCTTCATTTTGATCTCAGTCAATATCTTCAAACAGCGGTAAGTGATCTATAGCGCTATCAAGAAATGATGGGTTAAGTTTAACCATAAGGACGTTTTCCAAAGTTTCGTGATTGAGACGATTGCGGTTATCCGATAAAATTAACTTTAGAGAAGAGAAAGCACGCTCGATTGTTACCTAAAAATTAGATGTTTAAATGTTTGTCACGGAATATTCTAATCCTTAATAAATCATTTACCTGAGTGGGTGGAATGGCAAAGCAAATATTAGCTAGTGCAAATAATTCTGGATCGGTAAATTGCTTTCCATACCAAAAATCCAGTACGTTTGTTTCAACCCGTTGATATGGTACTTTAAAATTTTCAATTTTGGAATATGCGTCCATGTCGTCATCATTTTGAGGTTGAAAATTGTGCGACAGGTATTGATTGAGGAATTCATCCTCTTCTTCAAATCCTTCAGATATTTGACTGATGTTAGCATCACTAGCATTTGTTGTGTTTTCGGGTATTATGGAACCAATTGCTTTTACTCTATCATAGAGTCTTTTTAAGTAAATTATTGCTTTTTGTTTTTGCTCTGGAGTTAGCGTGTAACTAAACCGTGGGTCTAAGAACAAGCAAGCGTTTAAGCTTTCATTTGTTAAGATCTTGGTAGTTCTGCTTGCAATGCAGTTTAAAAGCTTATCTCCGATTTTTTTTATAAAAGAATCGTTATTATCGGCATTGTTTTCAACAACCTTCTTGGTCATTATTTTACACTTTAACCATTGTGCATAAAAATTGCCATAGTGCAATTGCTCCTCTTGAAATTTGATTATAGTTTTCTGCAGTGGTTCAAATACGGCACAATAGCTACTTACAAAATCCCAAAATTCAGTACTCAACTCAAAATTTTCGTCATGAGATTTGTTTTGAATGGAGTCGACATTTTCTAAAACCTCCTTAGCTTTATAAATGTTACATATCATAGTGTATGTTGATCCCCAACGTGTTGGACAGTCGAGTTGGGGCAAATAGAACTTCTTCAGTTCAAAAATCTCGCGGTAACCATTACTATTCTTTTTAATATATTTTACGAAGTTTCGACAGTTGATTAAGAAGCTCTTTATGTTTGTGTCTTTTGTAACATCTAGAGCGCACAGTTGCGCAGTATGTGCGGCACAACGACAAATTTGTATATCTCCTATTTGCAGGTTATTCGAATCTTGGAAAAGTTCAATGTTGTGTAGGTACACCTCATTTGATTCCTCTTCCTCAACAGCTTCGTACGATGTTTGGAAAAAACTGCAGTGAGACAAAATCTTCGTAGTTTTAATCATATTTGCACCATTATCTGATGTGATTGACACAACTTGATTGAGATTTACGTTGTATTTGCTTAAAACGTTGACGATTTCTGTCGCTAAATTACGAGAAGAACTTGATGCAGTGCCTTTTAATTCAACCATACCCAAAATTGTCGACGTGATTGTATTGTTCTTTATATATTGCGCACTTAGTCCAAATATGTTGCGTGACAATCTCGTGGCACTGTCAATTTTTAAAGATATTAAACGATGTTTAAGCTCCATTTTAATGCTATTTTTTATGTCAACAACCACCGATTTTAAAACTGTTTTGCAGTTGCTGCTGTTTAATCGAAAAATTTTATTAAATTTTTCGCCCAAGCCACGGCAAATGGGGTCTATTATGTTTCTCATGTTGTCTGAATTCAATACATTAAACGGAACACTGTCTTCGGTTACCAGGCCGATGTAACTTCGAAATAATTGTTTCTTGCTTATTTCAATTTTAACCATTTGTTTTCGGAATTGCTTTTTAATTATTTCATTGGAAACCGTGCTAGATGTTTCAATATCACTTATGGAGATTTCATGCATATTTAGTAAATGTGATTTTAAATTAAAAATTCTATTTTTTTTCAATTTATTTCCGCATATTTTGCACTTTGCATTTTCACTTTCAGCACAAATGTCAAATTTTTCCAAAATTAAACTTTTGTTGAGCCTTGGTGCCATTATGCTAATTTTATTTTTCTTTTATTTAATTGGAGTTGATTATCAACAAACACACTTGTTTCGCACACCGCAAACGACTAAATAGCAAATTCAAACGACTTACGCATATTCATTTCATTTTGCAATCAGAAAATTTGCTTCGTAAATGTCAGTCGTCAGTTGTTTTCGTTAGCATGCATAATGCTGTTGCAAACGACTTCAATCATTTTGTGTGTATCTATTTCATTTCATTTTTTCCAAATCATACTCATAGATAAAGCAGTAGCAGTAGTCGTTTGACAAAAATTGTTTATGCGTTCGTTATGCATTAGTCAATTTTTGCTGCAGTTGCTATTTTTTTGTAAGCAATTTAAACACTGTTTTTAACAGCAACCGACCACCGACTATATGATTTGTATCTGAAAAATTAGAAGACTAGTTATTTTCGTTTGGAATGAACCGTGATTTTATGATGTATAATTTTATGACGATTAATAAGATATATTCTTTATAGGGTCGAAGATAAGTATTTCGAGTTGTTACAAACGGAATGGCAAACTTATATATATTCCCATTCTAAGGTCGAGAGTATAAAAAGGGTTACCTGTGTTTGATATAGGAATACTTATTTTAAATACAAGAAAAAGATGGTTATATGCAACTGCGAGATGTGGCGATAAATCAAATCCATTGGAGTTGGCCAATACATTAGCCGTGTTCTATTAGCAACCCGCTTGTACATACATGAATATAAAAATGATTTTATTTACAGAAACCTATAGACAATTTGTGTTTAAACCCGTTAGTTTTAAATAAATTAATTTTGTTGGGAAAAGTTATTCAGGAATAAACTTAAGCATGTTTAAGCGAACTCGGTTATTACTTGCTTTAGTATTTCTTGAATAACTTTTTTCTACAAATTAAAATTTTTAAATTAAATTTGTTTAATCAAGTCGCCTTAACGACCACTAACTTGTTTAATAAGCCAGTACCTCTAGATCACACTTATTGTCACAAATTTGATTAGTAAAGTTATTATTTTGCAGACCTGTTAAACAATTAAGGGAACACAAATCCGTTTTCATCTACCTCTTAAATATCTTAATAACCTTTCTTGCACCAACGAAGAAAGCATTTGCAATATTGCCTGTAATGAAACTAAAAGCCTCTTTGAGGTTTGTTTCAGGGCGCATTTAATCTTCAGTCTCTTCAGTTAGTTCATTAGTTTCTTTTACTTTAATTTCTTTAGAAATCAAGTCTATAATGTAAACTTTATCTTTTTGCGATTGCGTGTTGGCATTACTGGATTTCCTTTATTGGAGGAAGTGTTTTCAGAAATACTTGTTTTACTTGAGAGAGTGACTGGTCCATCGGTAGTGCATTTTTTTGTCTGAAACCATAGTGAACTCTGTCAATTCTAATGCGAATATCCACCACCATATAAGGTCTAGCTCATACTAATCAACTCGAATTATAGTAGCTATCGATAGATTTCTCTGATTTACTCTTCCAGATATGTAAAGCCAAACCTAAATTTGTAATACAAATGTATGTAAATTGGAAAGGAATTTTTGATATTCAAATATGCTTGTTTCCCTTTTTTCACTAAAATACAATGTTTACAGGCGCGCCAGCACTGTTAAGCTTGGATGCCAAATCAATCTAAAATTTCTAAACCGCCTCTTTTAAATGTTTAATTTGTTTTTATCTACAGGCTAGAATCAATGGATTGGGGTCTACTTAACTTAACGGAGTTCTGAACAAGTCGAACAAGTTGAACGAAACAATTTCTTGCATGCAACAACACCTACGAATTCAAATATGGATTATATAAGTATATTAATGATTTGGACGGTACATATGTTCCCATGGAGAAACAAACATCAAGCAATTCTCAAAGCAGTAACGAAAAAGGCCATATCATGTAAACTAGGATAGATTAAGAAAAGTTTGAAGCAAAGTCTACCACTAAAAATGTTCATAAAAAAGGTGCTGGTCAAAGTTTTTGATCATCGAAAAAATCTAACATAATCCAGTGATATTCAACTGTCTATTAAAAAACTAGTCTTGTTTTCACATGTGCTACAAGAGGTTTAAATAAAAAATAAGTTACGATTTGTAGTTTTTAATATTTTCATTTTATTTCCCATAAAACTATTTTTTTACATACATTGACGCTTTCTTTACATTTTTTACTTGCTTCGTTTCTCATATATTTTTTTGTTCTTTTCTTTTTTAAATAAACTAAATAAAAACTATATTTTTTTTCATTTATTTACCTTGTGTTTATGTTAGGTTTTTTATGACGTTTTATAAACTTGATAAATTTTTTTAACATTATATCTGTGTATATGTGTGTTGCACTATATAATAAATATTTCGTTTATTTTTCTCTTTTGTTGTTTAAAAACTATTAAAATTAACGCATCTGTAAATGGTGTGTCTCACATTTAGAAATGATTTTATTATATTGTATTTTTGTTTTAGTTTCACTAATATGCCATTGTTGTTGGTTTTTATTTTTAAATCTGTTTCTGTTTTGTTTGAATATTTAACAAAATAAAGTTATAAGTATGTATTTACTATGTATGTATGAACAAAACGAACATAACTATTTTGTTTTTTTAAATTGGTTCATAATACTAACGTGACAAGGAAGAAGAGAATGTCAAAACTCCTGAAACCCCAAGGAGTTGAAATGAATAATATTGTTGTTATATATAAAAAAGTTGATTTCGTTTTGTCTTCAAGTTGACCTTATCCAGGCGACAAAGCGGAACAAATGTTTAGCAAGTGAATTTCTACTGTTTTATCAAATTTTTTAGAAGGATACAACTAAAAAAAACTCTAAAAACTATTGAATTGGACAATAAAGTTTGATTAACACATGCTTTTATAGTATAGGAATTGATTTCGATTCCTATAAAGTAAATCAATATAGTGTTTTAAAAAATGTTTAAGTTTTTCGAGTCATATTCAAAAAAAAATTCGTTTGAAATTTCAAATTGAGAGCAAACGATTTCAATCTATTTCCGATGTACTTCTTCCATGCAATAATGTAGAAAAACAGCCCTTTAGTTACGACAAATTGTCGGATTATTTTTCTTCATTCGTTTGTACACAAGAACGCTAGAAAGTCAAAATTTAAACACGAAAAACACAGCACTCTCAAAAATGATTTTACTCATCTTTTGTTTTTCGATAAAGCTCTATCGCCCATCTTGTACAATGTATCGCCTTTAGTCGCATTAAGAATTTTAAATTCAATTTTTTCGAATTTCGACAGCCGTTATAGGGGTTATTATTTACCACATTACTTATTCCAAAGTCAAAACGAATCAAAAATTATATCCGATTCGGATGTAAAATGGCACGATGTACTATTTTTGGGTGCGAGTAAGACGGTTTCACATTTTTGAGGCTACTTCAGACTGGTGTTTAATCATTTTTTTTTTGTTTTAAATTAAAATAAAAGAAAAATTATTTTTATTGCATGGTATTCCGTAAGAGTTAGTATGGATTTGAAAAAGGAAAGCCATGCAAGGTGCCTTAAATGTTTTATCAATGATGGATTACAATTGATATATTAGACGCTTTTCTAAGACGACACTGCTTTTTGAAAGTTTTTAACATTGGTTTAGACAATTGGAAATAAAAAGCAGCGTAAAGAAAAATAGCGTCAGTGTGCCCGGTTCCTGATTATTGCTTAACATTTATAGTGGGCACATTTTTCTTTAACTTCTGAACAAATTTCGATTTTCTATTGAAAGCCATAATTTGGGGGTTGTTTGTATAGCTTAAGAACTGTGTAACTGCAAAAATGAAACTGGCAAACACATGTAGGGCTGCCAACCAAAATCTAGAAAATCGTTGTTTTTCAAAACAAAAATCATCAAAATCACGATTTTGAAAATAGAAATCGTCGTAAAAGTCACACACAAGTTAAGATTGGGACACGCCAAAGCTTTTTTTTCTCACACTGCGTATTTTTTAGCTTCCTGTAGTCCTAAAACCATTGAAATAAGTGTCAAAAATATACAGTCAATCAGGGCTGTCATAGAAACCAATGTTGTCACTATTGGTTTTGAAAAATGCTTTGATGTCATGAAAACCAATGTCATCGGTTTTATCAGCAACAGCTGATTCAAACATTGGTTTTATTTACATTCGAAATGGACAAAACCAACATGGCTTCATGACACCAAATGAAACCAACATTGGTTGGCAAAAACGACAATTAAATGGTTTCGACCGACATACTCGTAGTTTCTATGAAAGCCCTGAATGTTTACAGGGCTTGTCTAAGCCTGCACTTCAATATCATAAACTGTTTGTAAAATTTGAACAAATATTTCATTGATTTTTAGACAATCGGAAGTTAAGAAAAACGCAGCGTAAGAAAGTTTCAGTGTGCCCAAACTGTACTTATAGATGAATAGACGAGCAGGCATACGGACATGGCTTAATGACATCAGATAGTGATTCTTTCGATATAATAAACGTGGTGTATTTCTTCTTTCCTTTAAGGTGTTACAATCATCAGCACCTAGTCATAAGTGTAGGTTACCAAAGGTGGGACAAAGGTGGCGAAGGGAGAGGATGATCCAAACTAAGTTTCTCTTCTTTTGCGACGATTTTAGTTTCATTTTTGTGAAAACAAAAATCGGAGTCATTTTGATATTTTATTTTTTAATTTTGACGTAAGTTCAGTCTGTTTAATTTTTAATATTTCAAACGTTGCGCCAATGATGTGATATTACTTTGTGCCCAAAGTATTAGATGGTACGATTTCACATTCAATTTAAGTTGCGAGTAGTTTTAACTATTGAAACGAAATACATGGCAAGGGTTCGAAATATCGGTCTCTTCATTGTTAATGCTAAATTTTTTCGCCGAGTGCCAAAAAACAAATTCTTGCTGGCCTCGCCCTAAGTCTAATAATGTTTTCGAATCCTCCTTAATTTGCTGCAAACAAATTGAAAAATTTTAAGTATTCGTGTCTATAATGCAGTTCTCATACAAATTGATCAGAAAAATGTCCGATAGGAAATTGTTTTTTTTTTTTGAGTAGACAAGCATTTTATGTATCTTGCTATGGAAGCTAAAAGGTAAGATGAGAAACCAGTGGAAATAATTAAAATTTATTCCATTTGAAAAAAAAATGAATCTTGCAACTCACATTGCATTGGCTAGTTTGAAAACACTAACAGTCCTCGTTTGAACTTTTTTTCGTGTACAACGATTTTCTATCATATTAAAAAAAAGCCACTTGACGAATTCAATAAGCGCTCTCAACTTTTGTTTGCTTTTTTTGTTTGCAAAATGGTGGCCATAATAGCAATTTGACAGTTTACTACATGCACCGACTGCATGTCGATAATAAAGATCATCCGACAGTTTGCATAATAACATTTTCCTTATGAAGTGATATGAATGCGGATCGAGTCTATCCGTTCCGCGCTGAATACGTCGGCGTACATAATAGACACGATTAAGGCAAGACTCACATTTTATTTACACACCTTTTTCACGCATTGAAGGCCCTGTACTATTTAATGTTCTACAAGATGTCTCCACAAGTTTGTGGAATATGATTTTGCTTTCAGGCATTTTAAATTCACCTTTGCCAATCAGGATTCTTACACATAAAATAAATTATTACGTCAAACTGACTTGGTATGCCGACTTAAGATGCCCTGTTTCGAGTTATAACTCAACATCATAGTTGCTTTATACTCGAAAATCGAGAATAAACGGATTATTGAAAATAATTAAGACAAATTTAAAAAAACAACCATCCGAATTCGACAACAATTACTTTCGAATCGAGTTACGTGGTAGAGGCCAATATCGGTTAAATTCGAATTATAAGCTTAATTAATCCTTTTCAGATAAATAAACACTGTTGATCTACCAGAACATATAGTTCTGGTTATGGTCGGTATTAAAACGATGCCAAAGTAACTATAGGCCCATCAAACCTGAATAAAATTCCCAAAAATGCAATAATCGATACTAATTCACACTTAGTTAAAAATTTAATTTCAGTATGTTAATCTTTTAAACAACCTCGTTTTTTAATCAATTAATAGTCCGAATTTTCAAAAAAAAAAAAAACGTTTAACATTCAGAAGGTTTCAAAGAGTCTTGACATTGTCTTTCTATGTTTTTAAAACTTTCTATTTAACCCCGATGAAATATTTTTTAACTTATTTTGTTTGCTTCGTTTCGTTTTTTGTTTTCCTTTAATATAATCTTTAATGATAATATGTAATTTATTTAACAACAATAAAACCTAATTATATTTATATATATATATATAGTATATAATATTTATGTATGTGTATATTAAATGACGGTGTATTCAATTTCCATTCACGATATTTCTTAAGTTGAGTGATTTTAAGTTTTTCGGTTTTTTAGGTTATCAAGTTTCATTATTGGACATTTTTTGTTTGTTTGTGTTCAAGAAACAAAACGTTAGAAAATCAAAAGTAAGACAAAGTTGTAGAGAAATGACATATATACAATAGAATTACAAATAATAAGCTATAGAATTAGGAAATGGAAAAGAAATTTAATAAAATTGCTACAATTTTAAAGCTATAAATACGTGTATGTTCAGAGAAGACAAGTTGAAGGATAACGAGTTGAAGGAAATGTCTTTCTATAGGGAGAGTGCCATCAACGTGTTCGTGAAAAATGAGGATCGATCATGGAAGGAAATGTATAATGGACATGCAAAGCAATTGTTTAAATAGTTGTTGCTTAATTTAATGAACTTTAACAAAATAAATTAATCAAGTAAAGCCAAATAATACAGATTTTTTTTCAAGTTTTTTTTAGGAATAAAACCAAAATGAAGAACATATATACGAAACATTTCTTTTTTCAATTAAAATAATTTATAATAGTTTTCGTTTCAATTAAACATATTTTATAAAGTTTTCGTAAAGTAATAATTGTTTTTTTTTATAATTTTACTGTTGCAGTTTCCGTTTCCATTTCGGTTTCAGTTTTGTAGTGATGTGCAAGAGGACAACAACGAAAGTGGGAATAAACAAATTACTATTCTCTTTAATTTCTTGACCCATCACCACACAAACTTCTCTTAAAGCATACATCAACAATCTATTCCTGGCAAAAGCCTTCAGTCTCTTCGATGGCAAATGTTAATTTTTCTACCAATTGATCGTAACTCTTGTAGGGCGGCAGATCCAGACGATTGAAACAGGTGTGCGAACGCGGAAGCCACGTTTCCTTGCCCACCTTCTCAATGCAAAATCGTTGCGGCCCATTAGAGCCCATGAGCTCGGCAAAACCTCCAACGGGCACACGACATGTGCCCGTGACAAACTGCAACAGCCTTGCTCGTTTCTCATTGTCCGTATCGCGAACAAACTGGAAAAGTTAAATGAATTAAAATGTATATTAAAAACAATTGCGAGACACATACCTGCCAAAACCAGACAACTTGTTTCGAATTGCGATTGTAGTGCCGGTAGATGGTGTTGCGCTGCCAATCGTCAACATCGACGTCCTGCATGCCGCACAATATCAACTCCAGTTCACGTTCGTCAAAATATTTTAACCACTCTAATGGCACCACCTCATTGAAGCCTTCCAAAAAGGTTTTCGTTTGTTGTTCGATGCCACTGTGAAACGCAAGGGAGAAATAAATATAAGCTAAGAACAAAATTCTTACAATAAAAGATTCAAATAAACCAAAATATGTCTCAAATTATTGGAATTGCAGGTTGCCTTAACATTCACTTAAAGCAATGATATGTTTATGGGATACTATTCCCAAGTATGTTTTTTAACATGTATCGTTAGTCTATGAAAACTGTTAAGCTTAGTTCATAGTCAGATTTGAGACCATGTTTCTTTTGAACATTTTTTTTAAAGAGAAACAAAAAAGTTATGGAAACGCAGCCAAAAAGACTACTGGTTGCAAGAAGGGGTGACTGCAGTTTGGGTGTACGCTAATTCACCATTCACAGACCCCAAGCAGCGAATGTGTTTTTACAATGATCAAAGTCTATACATGTACTTTAATATTTCATGTGAAAGGATTGTTAAGTCTCTTACATAGGAATTGTACAGTATGTCCTCTTGATAAATTGTTCGCTATCAAATGATAAAATTCTTCCTAGGTAAATCTTTCCCTAGGCAAATATAATTTTTTATAAAACAACGAGTTATATAGAAAACTTCAGCTCGTCACTTAAAAATATGGACTTTGCCAAGAAAAAAATAGTTATTTTTTCTTTCGAACTGGTTATGTTTATGTTTCTACAATAAAGTTTATTTTCTAAAAATAAATTTCACTGAATTTTTGGTTCAATCTTACTTACTTATTGTACTTACTTAAAATTTTTTAGAACAGTAATATTAATTTTCCTAGAGGTTTTGCATCATTCTTTTGCAAATAAGCTAAATGTGGTTATCCTCATGGAAATGACCGCTTTTATTCTTCAGCCCTATTTGACAGAAACTACTCGTTTAGATATATTGAAAACAAGTATAAATTCCTTGCAACTACTTGCAAAATTCAGGGCTAATTAGGAAGTGTGGAAAACCATTTTATTTTTCAATAACGGTTAAGTATTAAAATCCAGTTTTCGAAAATCCGGTTTTAAGTTATCATTTTTTGCACAACCAAGGAAACCGCTTATTAAAAACATGGGTTCAAAAAGATGCAAAAAAAAGTATATAAGTTTTAGTCGGCTGATCCGACTTACATATACCCTCACCCATATATGGGTTTTAAATTTTTCTCGTTTTGTACTACATTGCCTGAAGGGTGCCGATGTTATGAAAATCTTGTTCAGGGTCGATTGTATAAAATGAGTTAGAATTAGGCTTGGCATCACCTTTTTGTACCCTCCACCATACAATGGAGGGTATATTAGTTTTGTCATTCTGCCTGTAACACCTTAAAATAATCATCGGAGACCCAACAAAGTATATATATTCTTGATCCTCGTAAAATTCAAAGACGATCTAGACATGTTGTCCGGCTGTCCGTTTGTTGAAAACAAGATAGAGCCTTCATGAAAACAGCTAGGGAGCTGAAATTTGGCACAAACATGTGTAGTTAACCTAACATAGTTGGTATTGAAAATGGGATATATAGCTCTACGGGAAGTTGGTGTTGGTGACCCTCAACCGACACTACCTCATAAAAATTTGTTTTTTATTTGGAAATATCCGTCCATTTTCTTGAGCAAAATCACTGAAATTTTGCAAATAATAATCTCTATATATTTTGTGTACCTCCCATACAAACGTCATAATGGGCCTTGAGAAATAATATGACTATAACTCACCACAAACATGACCTATCGAAATGAAATTTTACACATCAAGATTTCTATATACAGCACACTTATACACTGAATTCGGTTGAGATCGGAAAAGTCCTACTGGTACCTCCCACACTACCGGTCTTATGGGCCTTGAAAAATAATATGACAATAACTCACCACACACTTGACCTATCGAGACGAAATTTTCGGCATAAAGATTAATGTATAGAACATACTTTTGCGCTAAATTTGGCCAAGATCGGATGGGCCATACTGGTACCTCCCACACAAACGGTCTCATGGGCCTTGAAAAATAATATGACAATAACTCACCACAAGCTTGACCTATCGAAATGAAATTTTGTACATAAAGATTTCTATATAGAACACACTTCCGCACCAAATTGAGTTGATATCGGGTAGTCTCTTTTGATACCTCCCATACAAAGATTTACAAAATTAAAAAAATAGTTTTTTATTTGGGAATCTGGTGGAGGGTATCCAAAGTTCGGCACAGCCAAACTTAACATTTTTTACTTGTTTCTTATGTTTTCTATGTATTTATACATGAAAAAATATAGCAAAAAACAAAATTAGACCGAAATGCATGCATTAGAAAAAAAGTTAGGTGCGTTTAAATCTACGCTTGAATAGAATCTTTCGCTTAATAGGTACAAGAAGGAACGTGGAAAAGGCTCCAATTTTTCCCTAGCTACTCTAATTTATAATCGATTTTCTAATTGCTTAATTTCAGCAGAATCGTATCAATAGTATTAAAATAAAAATGCGAATGTTAAAAGTGGGCGAAATGGAGCATTCCACTCTTTTAGTACACATGTATTAATTAACGCCGTAAGCGCACACGATTTCAAGCACTTGGTGCCAAGTAATGTGGGTTCTAACCTGCACTTAAACATTATCATTTGTGTGGGAGTTACCAGATGGGGCGAGTCTAGGAATCTAAATATTTGACACCAAGTTAATCGCGCAACACTGTTCTTAAGTATTTATTTTTGGTTTATCTAATGAACATTATTAACGATATTTTAAGAATGTTGGCGGTATGGTGCATATGCATGGGAGGTACCATAATAAGGCGTTTCAGCCATTTTTATATGCAAGTACAAAGCCGTCATAAAAATATTACGTTATGTAGGATGTACCAGAATATGAGTGACAATATGGCCCATTTTCAATCCCATAGGCAGTTCTGAAAAAATATTACAATATGCAAAATTTATAATGTAGGAAGCTCCTTTCGAGGGTATCATGCGAAACAGCCACAAAGGCGGACATGACTCAAATGACATAAAATTGATTTAATCAAAACATATGTAATATCTAAAAAATAAGTTTTTTTTGGTTACGTTACACCTTTTGTCGGTAACAATTGATATATTCCCCCTTACCCGGTAGGGAAAGGGAAGTATAAAGTTTAGAACTTGTCTTGAAGTATATTCTTAGAACTGTATGTTATATTTACTATTCGAGTTGAGTAAACTAAAAAAATTCTTATAAAGTGTTTTTTTTATTGAGGTATAGAACTTCGAATTGAAATAAAACACAAGAAAATCGTTTTAATGTCCATCAATTTGGCTTTATTGGAAGGATAATATTATGCCATTAATGTTTAAATATGATTTCGGGCATGTGGCCGCCGCGGCTGGCTCGAATAAAGCCAATTCTACAGGTCCAATTTTCAACCACTTTTTCGAGCATATGGGGCCGTATGTTGGCAATAACGCCACGAATGTTGGCTTCCAAGTCCCCTAACGTTTCTGGTTTGTTGGCGTAGACGAGCGACTTCACATATCCCCAAAGAAAATAATCCAATGGTGTCAAATCACACGATCTTGGTGGCCAATTGACAGGTCCATTCCGCGAAATTATGCGCTCATCGAATGTTTCCTTCAATAATTCGATTGTGACGTGCGCTGTGTGGCATGTAGCGCCGTCTTGTTGGAACCACAACTCATCCACATTCATGCCATCCAATTCGGGAACAAAATAGTCGGTTATCATGGCTCTATACCGGTCTCCATTAACGGTAACTGACTCTCCAGCATTATTTCGGAAGAAGTATGGCCCAATGACTCCACCAGCCCATAGAGCACACCAAACAGTCAGTTTTTGTGGATGTAATGGCGTCTCAAGGGTCTCATGTGGATTCTCTTCACTCCAAATGCGGCAATTTTGCTTGTTGACGTAGTCATTCAACCAAAAATGAGCCTCATCACTGAACAAAATTTTGTGATGAAAATCAGCATTGAGATGAATCTCATTTTCGGCCAATTTTGCAAGCGTTGTTCTTTTGTCAACCTGTTCATGATGAAATGGCAAACCAAACTAAATATTAATCACTTGACAGCTGACAAAAATGGCCGCCAGTTAAAAAAGTGATGCCAACTTAAAGTTCTATACCCCAATAAAAAACACCCTTTACAAGAAAATGTGTTATCATGTTTTACTAAAATAAGAAAATGTTTTATAGAATTTTTCTCTAGCTGTATTTACGATGATTGCTATATATATTTCTGGCCTCGGCAACACTAACTGTTGCCTGGCGCCATCTGACATTTCCATTGAAAGTTTGACATTTTTTTAGCATTAACGTACTCAGAACGTTTTGGCGTACGACCATCATTTGTGTTGTTTAGTGACTTGAACCAAATCAATTTGGCAAAAAAATGAAATTAACTCGTGAACATTTTCGTGCGATCATTTCTCACAACATTCGATGTGGATTATCACGACAAGAGTGAATCGATGAACTTAAATCTTTGTATGGCGATAAAGCTACATCCTAAAGCGCTGTGAAAAACTGGTTTATTGAATTCAATCGTGGCCGACGCTCGCTCAAAGACGAAGGTCGTGAAGGTCGTCCAAAAACGGCCGTTGTGCCAGAGAACATTGATGTCGTGCGTAAACTGATAATGCAAGATCGTCATGTGACATACCGTCAGATAGAGGCTTCCTTCGGCATTTTTTCCACCAGCATACAATCGATATTGCTTGAACACCTGGCCGTAAAATAGGTTTCTTCTCGTTGGATCCCGCACAATTTTACAATCGCTCAAAAAAAGGCTCGTATCGATTGGTGCAAAGAAATTTTGAAAAAAAAACTCGATCGCGGTGCTTCAAAGACGTTTATAAGATCGTCACAGGTGACGAATCATAGATCTATGCGTATGACCCCGAAACAAAACAGCAATCGGCCGTGTGGGTCTTCGAAAACGAGACAAATCCAACGAAAGATGTTCGTGGAAAAAACACTTTAAAGCAAATCGTCGCCTGTTTCTTCGGCAAAACTGTTCATGTGGCGACTGTTCCACTTCAGCAACGTACGACGGTCAATTCTGAGTGGTACACCACATTTTGTTTGCCTGAATTCTTCGGAGATATTCGAAAAACGAACAAGAAAAGACGAATCATTATGCACCATGACAATGCGATCTCTCACACATCGGCTCAAACCAGCGCCTTTTTGACCGGCCAAAACATCGAATTGATGGATCATCCGCCGTACAGCTCTGATTTGGCACACAATGACTTTCTGTTTATTCCCGCGCATCAAGAAAAAATGCGTGGTCAACGTTTTTCATCGCCAGCAGATGCTGTTGAAACGTTCAAAAACCATGTTTTGAGGGTCTCTCAATCGGAGTGGAAAAAGTGCTTCGACAATTGGTTTGAGCGCATGCAAAAGTATATAAATGACGCTGGAGAATACTTTGAAAAACAATACCACCATTTTTGATGATAAATATTCTCATTTTCATTATAAGGCCAGATATATATTATTAGGCCAGATATAATATATCTGGTACTTTTATATTTCCGTCAATACTCTTATAGGCCCAATAGATAGGAAGTACATTTGATCTTGTATTTCCCAGGGGATAACTGCAATTAACAAATTGTTGACATCCGGTTTTGTTATAAAAGTACCAGACAAAAAGATTTATAACGCACGAGTAACGGTTCTCTATATATAGGATGTGTTCACACGAATAACACTTCCTTCTCTTGAATTACTTAATTATTCTATAACGATTTGAACAATAATTTAAAAAATCTATAATTATTAGTGTTTGGTAGAAGCTTCCACTTGATCCTTAATAGGATGTTGTGGAACTTAGGTAAGTAATTAATACTTATCACTAATTCTTGATAAAAGTGGAGCCTGCTTCATACTTTCAAACTTTTTCAACATTCAAAAATGTTCAAAAAATCTGAACTTTGTTTTTATGTTCAGATTTTTTGATACCTTTATTTCATTAAGCTCTTCAATCTCTAAATTTGAAGAAAACAAAATGAGTGTTAGATATTGAACTTTATCGCCCGTTTAAAAGTCTTTTTCAAGCCTAAGTCTTCATGTACGTAAGACAACATAGTGCAAATGTCAACCGCAGCTTCGCCTGACACGCAAACTTCCATGACTCTGGAACTTAACCGATGATTAATGTTATGTTGGCCTTAAGGACCCCAAATGAAAAAGTCAAACGGGGTCAATTCCAATGGATCTCTAGCTAGGAAAGTTTCCCGAAAAGAATGCCGATAAAAAAACAATTTTTTACGCTATATCCGTCCACTCTATTTGCAAAACAGACTGAACAAGCCTATTTTGCCAGATTGAGCTTCCACAATATGGCCGATATGAACTATCTAAGTTTTATTTTTTGAAGACCCTTTCTTATCGCCTTAGCAGAGTCTTTTATGGATTTCATATGTAATTAACATGTTTAATTTCATCTTTGCCCTAAGAAAATCATTCCGCTTTCCCATCAATATTATTTTGACTTGGTGCCTTTTTTCTTTCCCACTTACCGCGTCATTCTCCACTCGGTCATCAACGTTATATATTCTTCTTTATTCTCCTCCGTCACCCGTTCCTTTTCGCCATTCTCCTTCAGCTCATGATGGATAATTTGCCCCAACACCTCGAAATCCACACTGAACCACAACTCGAGACCACATTCGTCGATATTATTGTCTTTTACCCATATTAAAGAATTATAGAATTCCGGATCGATTGTCTCAATATCTTTAATTGTCAGCTTTTTGTTGAGCATCCGCTTGTAGAAGGGCATTGTGAAGCCGGAATAGATGAAGCGCCCGTGATACAAAGCCATAGCTATAAAACGACCGATAAACTTGAAGTATTGTAAATGGTCGGGATTGACATACGAGGCGGGATTGATTTGCAGACTGTAGTTGTTTTTATTGGCATATTCAAAAAGGCAATACATAGGATTGAGAACTTCGTGGGAGAGTAGGAAAAACCATTCGCGCGAGACACCGCCGTAGTCGAGACCCTCCTCGCCCCGGAATATAATGTAGAGGCGCCGACGCAGCTCGTAGGCTGGCAAGCGCATAATTTGATGATAGGAATCTTCGAATAAGGTCTGACGCGTGACCGTGATCTTAATATGCGAGGGCAAAGCATTGCTCTGGCACAGATAACGGAATTGGGAGAGTTTCCAACGGAAACTACGTTCATAGGCTCGCGGTACGCCATAGACTCCCTTGGCACCTTTGGGTGCACCCGGGCGAGGATCTTCAAATGTCGTTCGCCGTGTATTATGATCAACGAAAAATCGTTCACCTGTGGCGGTGTAACGTATCTCCCAACCGGTAGGCAGAGGTCCCTCATTAATCAAACTAACTTCTTGGCCTTGTGTACGGGGATCCTCCCATTGTGTAGTGCGATTCTTATGATTGACGAAATACACACGATTGTCTGATTGTACTTTCTTTTCCCAACCATCGGGAAGAGCGCCAAGGGCATCCTCGTCATCCTGTGTGGGTGCGGCTGTCACCGCTGTGGGCTGTTGCTGTTGTTGACCGTAGAGGAACCTTTGATTACCTTGTGCTACTACGTGCGCTCGCTGTCCTTGCCAGTGTTGGAAATGCATTAAACGTTCGCTATTCGGTCTCTGCCAGGTGGTCGTACGGGTGTTATGATCAACATAGTACACTCTTCCCCTAGGATCTTTTCGTATTTCCCAACCGGGCGGTAGGGGAGTGGGTTTTTCCCAATACGTTGATCGGGTATTGTGGTCAACATAATATCGTCTGCCATATTGATCGTAACGAATCTCCCAACCGGCAGGAAGAGGTTCATCGTCAGCTTGAGCCGCCTGCAATTGTTGATCCGTCACGTTTGACACCGGCAAGCCGTTGCCTGACACAGACATTGCCGTTTGAGGGTCGGACATCATGCCACCCACTGCACCTTCCATTAAGGGTTGTGACGGCTGTTGTCCAGCCACCGCACCGTTGGCGTACATTTGAGACATAGGACGTGCACCAGTACCGGAATTAGCCGCTGTCGTGGAATTTGTAACAGCACCGCCATTCATGCGTTGATTGTGAGCTATTTGCATCTGTTGCTGTTGGGCAGCCATAGCCGCAGCGGTCTGGGGATCCCAAGTGGCGGGAGGATTAGGAGCCCTTCTCAGGGCACCACTTTGTGAAGGTATCATGGCACCAGAACTACTGCTACGTTCCAGATTACCATTCTGCATAGCTACTGGTGATCTCGAAGCACACACACCCGCTGCACCACTCTCACTGACACTGCCGGTAGAACGCATACGCACACGAGTCCTTACGCCGCCATATATCAGACAGCTACGACCTGGGGCCGCCGCCGTAGCGGCTGATGCAGCACCTCCATCGCCTGCACTACCAGAAGAGGCACCGGCGGCATTAGTACCCACTGAAGAGCCATTGCCATTTTGCAGCATCACACTGCTCATGTCTAACTTGAGCCCGTTTAGTATCGCCACCAGTTCGCCACTTTTCGTTTGGCGATTATCGGACTTGGAGGTGACCAACAGATCCATACTCACTTCGAGAAACTCACAGCGACCGTTGTAGTGTTGCAGTATGTGGGCCAAGCTAATGGTGCGTTCGCCAAGCATAGCATCTTTGCGAAAACTCGAATGGTCGAGAACCTTGAAGTGCAACACCGAATGTGGGGTTATCTGAGAACAAAAGAAGATGGAAAATTAGAAAACATAATTCAATTGAGGTAAAAAGAAAAAGTAAAGGAAGAAATTAAATCAAGGTAAAATAAAAGAAAAAAACACATTTTCTGCGAAGTTTTTTCGTGTAGGATGGATTTTCTCAGCTCTCTAAGCAGTAAGCCGGGAACGCTGCTATCCTCACTCATTAACTACTGCTTAAAGCCTACCTACTGTTAAAAGCCGGCTCGAAATTGCTAATGCATTTAAAAATAATTATATTATATAATTATATTATGAGGTGAAAATGACAGGGTTTTGAATCTAAGTTTCTTGTTTGTGTACTCTAGCCAGCAAACCTAGGCCAAATAGCGATATTTTATAGAGAAGTTTAAAGGTTTATGCGAAATTCATGCATTAGGGAAAAGATTATGTGGGTCTCAAACAACGCTCGAATAGTGTCAATTGAGTGGGGAGGTAAAGGGTGTTTTTAAAGACGTGTGGTTTTCAATCTGGCCACACTTTTTTGGAGTTGATATTTTTGACAGCTGTCACTTTAGAGATGAAGCTCACTTTTAGTTAAACGGTTACGTTAATACAAGGGCTGCTATATATACTTATATTAATGGTCTAATAATGAAAATGCGAATATTTATCATCAAAAATGGTTTTATAGTTTTCAAAGTATTCTCCAGCATGATTTATACACTTTTGCATGCGCTCAAACCAATTGTCGAAACACTTTTTCCACTCCGATTGAGACACCACCAAAACATGGGTTTTGAACGCTTCAACAGCATTGGGTGCCAAGTCAGGACTGTACGGCGGATGTCCCATCAATTCGACGTTTTGGACGGTCAAAAAGCGCTGGTTTGAGCCGATGTGTGAGAGCTCGCATTGTCATGGTGCACAATGATTCGTCTTCTCTCTTTCGTTTTTCGAAATTCTCCGACGACTTCAGGAAAACAAATTGTGGCGTACCACTCAGAGTTGACCGTCCTGCATTACTTAAGCGAACCAGTCGCCACATGACCAGTTTTGCCGAAAATACAGACGACCATTTGCTTTGAAGTGCTTCTTCCACGAACAACTTTCCGTTGGATTTGGCTCGTCTTTGAAGACCCACACGGTCGATTGCTGTTTTGTTTCGGACTCATACGCATAGATCCATGATTCGTCACCTGTGACGATCTTTTAAACGTCTTTTAAAGCACAGCGATCGTATTTTTTCAAAATTTCTTTGCACTAATCGACACGAGCCTTTTTTTAAGCTATTGTCAAATTGTGCGGGATACAACGAGAACAAACCATTTTTACAGGTGATCATGCCATATCGAATGTATGCTGGTGAAAGAAATACCCAAGGATGTCTCTATCTCACGGTATGTCACTTGACGATCTTGCATTATCACGCACGTCATCAATGTTCTCTGGGACAACGGCCGTTTTTGGACGACCTGCACGACCTTCGTCTTTGAGCGAGCGTCGGCCACGATTGAATTCATTAAACCAGTTTTTCACAGTGCTATAGGATCGTGCTACATCGCCATTCAAAGATTTAAGTTCATCGATGTACTCTTGTCGTGATAATCCACGTCGAAAGTTGTGAAAAATGATCGCACAAAAATGTTCACGAGTTAATTCCATTTTTTTGCCAAAAAGTCAATCTTTGGTGTGATCTATGGGCAGAGGGAATCATTGGTCCATATTTCTTCAAAAATGAAACCGGCCATAATGTTACAATCAGTGGGGATCGCTATAGAGCCATGATTAATGACCCTTTCTTGGCTGAATTGGAGGATGTGGACGACCTTTGGTTCCAACAAGACGGCGCTACATGCCATACTCGCGTCGTAGGAATGTGGCGTGGCCTACAAGATCGTGCGATTTAACACCGCAGGACTTTTTTGTGGGGTTATGTAAAGTCGCTTGTCTACGCAGATAACCCGATGGAATAAGTACATTGCAGGAAAAAAACAGGTCAAATTAGGGATAAAGTTATGTGGGTCAACCTGCGATCGGATAGCAACGTTTGTGTGGGAGGTACAGGAAGGATCGTGTCTGAGGCTCTACATTTTTGTCAGCTAGCCTGATCTATATTCGATATGTAAATTTCTAATTTTTAGCAGAATCATATGAATAGTATTGATATTATTATGCGAATACCAAAACTGCGCGGAATGTTGCATTTGCACTAGAGGTAGCAGAATGGGGCGCGTTATGCACTCGTTTCGTACACATGTTTAAAGCCGCTATAAAAATATAATGGTGTTCTCAGTTTAAGCGAATTTTACGCACTGGATGAAAAGTTCTGTGGGTTTTAATCTGTACTAAAACAGGCCATTTGTGTGGTAGGTACGTACCAGCAGGGGCGTGGCCAGGAATACAATTATTTGGCAACAGTTAAGAGTAATAGAATATTAAAGTAGGTGGATTGTTTCTATTTGTGTTTTCATATGCGAGTCCAAAGACGTCATTTAAATATTATGGTATTTCAAATTTAATCCAATTTCAGGCACTAGGTGAAAAGTTATGTAGATCCTAATCTGCTCTGAAACTTGGTCATTTATGCGGGAGATAGCAGAAGGGATGTGTTTATATGGCCCATATTCAATGCCATAGGTTGTTTTGGACAAATATTACGACATGCAAAATTTTAAAAAATTATGTCGCTTTTAATCTGCATTGAAGCAAGATCATTTGTGTGAGGGGTAACAGAAGGCAATATGCCCCTCAATTAATCTCATAGGCAGTTTTGGACAAATATTACGACATGCAAAATTTTAAAAAATTATGTCGCTTTTAATCTGCATTGAAACAGGATCATTTGTGTGAGGGGTAACAGAAGGGGTGTGGCAATATGGCCCTCAATTAATCTCATAGGTAATTTTGGACAAATATTACGACATGCAAAATTTTAAAACATTTGCAACAACGATTGCTTGACAAACTGACTGGACTGTCAGTCTGTCAGTCAAGGCACAAATAAATTAAAAAGTCATTAAACGGATTTGGTCGAAACATATGTAGGGTCTACAATTGATGATGTGTTACACATTTTGTCCAAGCTCATATATGATATGATACCCTTTAGTGTTTAAATTTTAGCCGGATTTATTCAACCACTTCTGAATTTAACAAAAATGAATGTAAAGTTATCAAGGCCTGTTTTTAGTTGAAGAGGCAGGCTATCAATAATATTTTTTGAACATTCGGCATCAACATCTACCGATACAATGAGTCTCTATCTAAACATAAAAGTAAAAGTTCGTGAAAAGTTTTGTTATTTCGCTGTTTTGTTTTGAAAAGACTTCAAGGTGATTAAACATTTTAAAAACAAATTATTAAATTTGTTATTTTGTAAACAAATTAAATTTGTTCAAATTTCAGAACCACACAAAATTCTATGAGTTTGCATTACATATTGAATTATGTGCCATGCTAAGGCATATTTCTTTGTATGAGGTAGCAACGGACACTGAAAAATACACAATGTAAGTTTATGAGTCTAAAGGAAAATCATGATTACGTCAAAACATAAATAGATGACTATCGTGGAACATTATTTTCTCCAACCCTATTATAATTTCAGCAGCTATAATGAGGTGGTGTGTTGTCTTAATTTTATTTCATACAACAAAATAATAGTATGACCAACCTATTAGCCAAGCAACGACCGCTTAAATAAATTTTATGTGGAAGAAATTGAATTCGGTCTATGCCACAAACACACACATAGACACACATGTTCTAATTGATGTGTCAACAAAAGGAACAAATTGTAAATAAAGCCCGAATTCGTACTTGATAATAGATACGTGGTATTACTGCCAAATGACGATGGCAGCTAGGTAAACAAGCTAAAAATCACATCAAATTATAATTGACGCCAAGGTAAACATTAACAATGAAAATCATCGGTAAATACATTGACGACAACACACCATGTGCAACGGTGGAAGCGAAATATGAACGAAAATTAATGAGGCGTGGACGGAGAAAACATAATACAGAACGGACAATTAATGTGCATATCATATTTCCGAAATCGTGTGGGCTTTATTATTTTGTATAAGAATTGCAACAACATTTCTTTAGTGTTCGGTCGCAACTGGTAAGAAGAATACTAAGAATACTAGGAATTTGATCTCGATTTTAAATTGTATGCAGTTTCGAATTTCGCAACGTACACATGTTTAGTATAGTCAACTTAGGAAAACACCATAAAATAGCAAGGGTTCTATTAATCTGATTCGAAACGCATTTAATAATTTAGCAATTATAATTACTTGAAAGCCACTTTGCGGGACTTTAAAATTCCCCGATATTTCCAGATTTCCGTAAATAACAAAATTCTTGTTCCCAGGTATCCGAGTTAAATATGATTTAAAATAATATTGTAAAAAAAGTGTCGAGATCGGTAATTTCACTAGTATGCTATGTAAACTCGTAAACGGAATGGATCGATTTTCGACTAATCGATTAATAGACTTTTTGGTATAAAAAAGTCAAAGTCGCTAAGTAGACTTAAGTAGAATTTAAAAGTAGACTTTTTTATAACAAGTATATTTTTATTTTTTTTTATGGCTAACTGATAAACATCGAAATCAAAAAATCTCGAATACCTATTGATACCCATATTGACCCGATGTTGATGTGGCCGAAGAAATTTTGTCCACGTGGCGCTGGGACAATAATTTGTTTTTGAATTGTAAATATTATTTGGCACGAAATAAATAAATATAAAAAATGCAAACTAAGAGGATATTAAATGGGGGTACCTTGACAAAAGTGTAAGCACTAAGCGCGAAAAAGGCCATAATGATGACAATGGTGCTCCAATACAATTCAGATAGTCCTGAAGGCTCCGCCTGTTTATCGTAAAACAAAAATAATCCAATACGTATATGTGACGCGCAAAACAGAAAGGACCTAAGGTTAAAAACCAGTTTTGTTCAGGAGAGCCATTTTAAAGATTAGGTCCCTTTCTATTTGCGCTTAGAATCGTCGACTTCACTTTCATAAAACGCGCATATCTCTGAGAGGGAACACTTTTGGGGCATGGGATCGGTCTCATTCGATGCTCAGATGTTGTCCACATCAAAAAAAAGAAACAAATGAAAATTGATTTTTTTACCCTTAGGTCCCTTTCTCTATGCGCTATCACATACGAGTATGGAGAACATTTGAAAGCAAGGAACCATCTACTGCAAAAATAGCGGATAAGAGAAATTGTCAATCGTTGCCACTTCTGTCCCGTGCCACTTCTGTCCCAATTTCGGAACTAAATTTCTCTTTTTTTCTTATGGACATGTGGTTCCATGTATATTAACCAACTGCATTAAAAAATCAACTATGTTTTATCAATGTCACTTTGCCATTTTGTTAAAAACTTGTTTTCTATTTAAATATAGAAGCAAGAGGTCTTGAGCTGGATAATCCCTGTTCAATGTTTTTTTAAAATTTAATATTACTAATGTAAAAAAACTTTACATTCCTGACTTTGTAATCACTCTTACTTTCTTATATTATAGTTTTTTATACAAAGAAAACTTGTTTTTTATTCCAAGTTGTTGGATTCTCATTTCCCTAAAGAAGAAAGACGAAAAGTCGGCTTTTTTATACTCAGTAGTCGAAAAGTCTAAAAGTCGATTTTTTATTTTTTTGTAATAGTCGAAAAGTCTAAAAGTCGACTTTAAGTCTTAAGTATATAACCTTAGGACGGAGTAAATTATGTTCTTTAATAGGGCTTATAAGCGAAATCTTCCTTTTTTGTTGCTTGGTATTTTACGATGATGGATTAGCTCTTATCTAATCTGCGTAGTCATCACTTCTGACGACTTCATATTATTGGGTTGCTTTTTAGAACATGGCCTTTAATCTGGCTATGAACTAAGCCAAACTTTTTGTTTTGAGGTTGCAGCCAGTGAAAGTTGAAATTAATAAATGCTTTACATAGGTTATTTATTATTGTTATTTAGGACAAGCCTAAAATAAAGAAATTATTGCGACGAACTATGCGAGTTCATGGAAGAGCTGACTTAAACTAAGTCAGATTGTGAAGAGATTGAGGAGCCATTAAGCAGCTATTGTTCCAAATGTTTTGACATACCATTTACACTATGCAACTAAATTTCTAACTTTCTCTGGGGGTAGAATGCTTCCTCTTGGAAAAGAAAGACTTAGAAGAGTATAGAAAATTTCCAGTATGACAGGGATCCAGGATGAAAAATCAATAACTTTAATTTCAGCGTGTCTTTTTTGTCCTTTTGTAAAATTGTAAAAAAATGATTAAAATAATGGTCGGTATTGGGTCATCTAACTTTTACTTATCATTTTTGTATAGGTCGTCTAAAATAAAGTCAGGATACCTTTTTTTAAAAAAAAAAATTAAAATTTTTTGGATTCTAAGACTACAACTTTAGTATTTTTGTTTTTTTTTCTAGTTAGTAAGTGGCATAATTAAGATATATTCAGATTGGAAACCAAATAGGTACAGATGGTGATGAGCTTCCATATTTACGTACAAAATAAGGAAAATTTATTGTTTTGTGAAAATTATACTTGGTGATACGGAAAAATGTTGGACACTATATGTGTCTTTTTGGATTTCTAATCTAAAAACTATTGAATTATTCCATTTACTTAAAAAACACCAAACCAAAATTATAAATTTGTCACCTCCCGTTTAAATATCCTTTTTTAAATTTCTCGAAAAAAAGACGAAAGACGAAAAGTACACGCCAAACTTAGAGCTAGGATGTTTAAATGTTCTACGAAAGTAACCTCCATACAATTAAACTAAGGCACCTCATCACGAAAATTTGCTAAAATGAAGGAAAAGGTACTATTTTTTAAATTATAGCATACGGTATTGCATTGCAAAATGAAAATTTCCTCGGCCCATAAAAAAATATAAGCAGTGAGCAGCCATAAAAATCAATGTCACTAGGCCATTTTGTTAAAATCTTGTCTTCTATTAAAATGTAGATGCAAGATGTTTCGAGCAGGTTATCACTGTTCAACATGCTAATCTAAGTAATTCATTTGCCGAAGGAATCAAGTACACCCCAAAAAAGTATTACACAGTGTTTTAGGCAGTAAGACATCGTTTTCGCGAATTACATGAAAATTGTTTAGTTATTAACTAAAAACAAACAGTTCATTAATTATTTGTTATTTGGAGATTCGTTACTGCCCAGACCAAAAATTTGTTACTTCCTTTCATTATCAGATGGTTGTTTGGAAAAAGAAGTAATGGCATTCATGAATCAGCCGTTAAAAGCCAGTGCATTGTCAGTAGTTTTAATTACTTGAATCACCGGCTTCCAGTGCTTTGTTTGACACTGCCCTCTTTTTGTAATCGTCCGCAAAAAAAACACCAATATTTTTCCCAATATCGGTTATTATAGGAATTAAATCATGGATTATGGTTTTAAGGCTACGTGAGTCCCCACTGAAATTCTCCGTATTCAAAAACGGACTAAAGTCCCTGGTATTTTTCCTGGTGCTTCGAAATACTAACCACATGCGTGACGCAATGTATTATATACTACAAAAAATAAAGATTTTCGAGGCTTTTGGAAATTCTAGCTCAGCAACGTAAAACGCGCGTCGCCAAAATCTTTTGAAATCAAACATAACTATCCCTTTTTAAAATTTAAAATGTCCTCAGTAAAAACAGACACACTTTTCAAACTTTAAAGGTGCAAACGACGACTGCTATACTGATATCTCCTACGCCAGCAATGCATTACGAGCAGATGAAGTGATTAATGAAGTAGTCACCGAGAAACAATTGAAATGGGCCCTTTCAGCCATTCAAGTCACCAGGACCTGATATAATATATAATTTTAGCCATGCGTTTATAAGGCATTTTGCCAACGTTTATGTGAGCTGTAGAAAAGCAAGCCTTTCGGATTGCTGGAGAGCCTAGCTAATCTATGTACTTCTAAAGATTCAAAGATTATGTCCTTCTTCATTCTGAAGACTCTTGAGAGAGCCTACGAAATCAAAATTTGAGATATAATTAGAACGGTAACTAGGATTACACATTGACATTTATTTAGAAGCGAAGGATTACACATTGCCAGCATTTCTCCATGTGGAATATATTTAACAATATGTAAACCGACGCCATAGGAGGGAGATTCACTTAGAGACATAAGAGTGTCAGGGTTTCTGGTAGGATCAATAAACTCGATGTAGCGTAATCACAGCTCCCTTTGCGAGAGTAGAATGAAAATTATGGTTACTGGCCACAGCTATGGCTGCTGGTCATAAACAACGTACTTAAATTTCTTGAGTCGCACTGCGGCAAGGTTGTTGCGTTTGCAGACGATGCAGTTCTCCTCGTGGGAGGAAAGTTCCTTCGCATGATTAGCCAGGTCATGCAACAAGCTCTTAAAAGCTATCAAAGTGGGCAAAAAGCTGTGGACTGGGAGTCAATCCAAGGAAGACCGAACTAGTTTTGTTTCAACACAGATACAACTTAGATAACTTTAAAAACCTTCATTAGACGGTGTAGAGATATGTCTTTCAACAGAGGCCAAATACCTGGGTGTAATTCTGGATCTCAAATTGAATTGGAAAGGCAAAACTGAGGAAATATATTAGAGGGGTTTAAATTACTTATTTATTATTATTACACCCAGGTCAAATACCTGGGAGAATTTCTGGATCACAAGTTGAACTGAAAAAGCTCAGCGAGGAAAGCTTGAAATACGCTTTAAGTGTGGAAAAATTCATCAGAAAAGATTTGGAGTCAAAAAACAATAGTGAACTGGATTTATAAGCCGTAGTTAGACCAATACTAACGTATTGTTGCATAGTCTTGTGGGACTCAATGAGTAAGGAAAAATTAAGTGAAAAAAGTTCAAAGACTTGCTGCCCTATTTGAGACGGGAGCAATTAAAACCACAACGCAGGCGTTTTCTTCCCTGATAGAGTTGAGTGGGATTTAGGGAATTCACTCAAAAGTATCGTTGTTTATACCGATGGGTCTAAGATGGAAGAAGGGACAACAATTAGTTTTTTATATAAAAGATTTTTAAATATGTGAGTCATATAGACTGAATATATAGGCCAAAATACTAGCTAAAGGCAAAGCAGCACAACTTCTTCGATAGATTAAACAGCCGAATAACAAAGATATTAACATCTATGTGGATTAACAGACACCTTTCAAGGCTGTAAAGTTCATCCCTGGTAAAAATCAAAATTGTTTAGAGGTTGCAAATGTCACTAAGCTCCTTTACAAACCAGCCCTCAGAACATCAACAGGGTGTCTTCTTTTGTCTTCTGAGGACCATCTACATGAGGAGACAAAGGTCATTACCATGCGCAGACACAATTTCCTGCTGTCGAAGAAACACCTGCTGGGGTGTTTTCGCAGCAGTCATCCTAACCAGCATCTCTTGGACAGGATGTCGCCGCCTAGGCAGATCAGGTACGATCTTCATGATCTAGAGAGAGAGGTCCAGCGGTACAAGAGAGACCCATTAGATCATCGAAACTATCAGGCAGGTCTGAACAACACTCACGCCGATGAAGTCGCAGCAGCAGTATCCAGCTACCGTGTGAATGTAGTGCTAGGGGAGCATCACCCGGAGATTTCACCTGAGGAAAAGGTCCTAACTCGCCAGACGCCCGTGGTTCTGGCTCAGCTGAGTTCTAGTTGGTGCAGCCGCCTCAATATTTATTGGGCACGAATTGATGCTAACGTTCCGGACATATGTCCCGCCTTCCATCAGGGACCACACGACGTGCTGCACCTTTTTAATTGTACGGCTAAGCACACTCAGCTATCCCCCAGGTCGCTGTGGACGCAACCCAGTTCAAATGCGCATTTCTCCACCTGGATATCGAAACAGATTCCCCAAGACGAAAAAGACTTCAAAATAAAATATATTGTTGTTACAACAACAAACCGGACGGAGATGAAGGAAACGAGGTGACAAATGAACTGAACTGTCTTGGCTCGTAAAGCGTGCCGCAGATGCTGAAAACTCTGCAAAAGCCTTATCTGTGCCCTTAGGGGCTGTTAGAAACAGGCTATGTGTCCCTAAACTAGTGGTGTCAGACTGCTTGTGGGTATCCTCACGGGACATTGGAGTATTTGAAAGATGACTAAGAAATGGTAAGTAGTAGCGGTCGAATACTACCGCTTGTGTAGGGATAGGGTAGAGATTTATACAGTGGGGCACTTTTTGACGCTCGTACCTACAGAAAAGTCGGCGTAGTTACCGGGGAAGTACTTTCTTGCAGATCTAGAAGTGTCAAGGGCAGCTTCCTACAAAACGTAGCGTAATTTTTATTACATTAAACAAAGCACAATTACCTTGGGTTTTTAGAGGAGTAGGATGTGCAGTGTGCCAACATTTGATGATTAAACACCGGCACAAGTCATTCTTACCTTACCCAACCCATTTGCTTTCAATTCAGTTGTTTGATTATATTCTTTTGTGCTTTCACTTTATAAACTAACTTTCATATTTTTATCATAGATCTAAATTTCATCGAAATGTGTAAATATAATCATATATAAAAAATTTAGTCGTTTCGACCAAATACCTGTTTATTTGGGAAAAGCACAAATATTTCCCGGTTCTAATACACGCAAAGAATTACAAAGTTAACCTGATATATCTCACGAAATTAAAACGATTAATATGAACCAATTCCACCACCTTTCAGTTGCGGTTAACACCGCGAACGCTTTAGACTTGGTTATATTGTCAACATTGTTTTTTTTTTATCAATGACTAGACAACTAAAAATAAACTAAAAACCCCAAAACATATACATACAGGTGTTTTAAACTTACCAATACTGTAAACTCTTCATTCCACTTGGGTAGATAGGTATTTTTCACAAAGTCCGTTTTACGTTTACTTTTATTATCGATTAACAGCTCAACATATGGATTTGGTTTGAGAAACCCGCTATTACGCAGCGACGCTTCTTCAACTGCAAGGACAGTGGAGGGAAAGGAGATAATTGAACATTTGCTACAGTTCGCACACGTGGGTAATATAAAATGCAAACTTACTTGTAACACTCAGCTGATGGTAACCTGGATTTCCTTGGTGGGACACGGACGACGACGATGTACTATGGGTAGCCGAACCATTACTAAGGGAAGGTGTCGCGCCCGAATTGTTGTAATCACCAGCCGTAGGAGCAACTTGTGCAGCAACAAGTCCGCCGGATGCAGCTGCTAATGCATTTCCGGAGGCCATAATTAAAAAAATAACTCAATTAAGTTCTATAGCTGTAGGTGCTGCTGGTAACCCCGTTTGTTTCTGATTATGCTACTGATTCCGAACAAGTCTGTAAAGAAAATTTAAAAAAGAAATACAGAATTACTAACGAGGTTGCAAAAACAAAAATAAGGTTTACTCAAGAATACCAATATGAAGAAAACTCTTTGCGATACAGATTATCATACGAACCAGATAAGATTTGAATACGAGTATAAAAATATATATACCAAGTGGATAGTAAAGATAAGATTTTAAACCGATTTCAACTCACAATCAAGCAAACACCTTTACCTGAAAAAACATATCTTCTCATTTGCAGTTGTATGCGAGAGAATTGATTGTTTGTATATCAAAATTATACCTTTATTTTGGGCAATATTTTGCATATTTTTGCAGTGTACAATTGATTCTATAGTGCTAAATGCTTAATTATTCGCTGAGTTTGCTAATATGAAGCCACCCGTCAGTCAGTCTTAAATTATACAAGAAATGTGTGAAAAGTTTAACCGGAGTCACTCCGGAAACTGTCACGTTGTTTTTGTTCAAAATATAAACCTTTTCGAGGCAAATGAAAGAGTTAAAATTACTTTTTGAAAGAGTGAATTACTCCACAAGCTAATTAGATCAAGTTTGTTGTTATATGGGGAAGAAAAGTAAGTCCGCGAAGTTAAAGCAAACACTATCAGTTTTCGGACGGCTTTTTATTTTGTCCAAATGTAGATTTAAATTGTTAGCCGGCTCTAAAGTCAATATAGGAAGGAGAACGAGCGAATGACATTTTTTTGTGTAAGAAGAAGATACAGAGCCACCTCGCTTAACACAACTAATAGAAATCAAGACCGTTGCAGAAACCGAGGTAGTTGCGTAAACCGAGTCAAAAATTTATTAGGCCAGTACCACTACTTGATTGATGTAACAAGTCATTTTTATTTCTACTTGTACGAGGGCGACCGCAAAACTAACTGGCCTGGCACATTTTCTGTTTTACTAGCAACTTTTTTTTGTTTTTTAAAAGCAATCTTTTATAAGCCATCTGTCAAAATTTCCGAAATATTTAATGATTATTTTCTTTGTTACAGGTGATTGAAGTAAACAAGTTTTATAATTTTTGAAAAATGGAAAATAAAGAGTTTCGTGCGGTAATTAAACATTTTTATATGAAAGGTTATACGCCACAATTAATCAAAGATGAATTGGATTCTGTTCATGGCAATAATGCACCATCATACTCCACCGTGAAATCCTGGGTTTAACAATTTAAAATGGGTCGTTCAAGTACGGAAGATGAACAACGCTCTGGAAGACCGAAAACTGCTACTACTATTGAAAACATTAGAAAAATATTTAATGAAGTGACTAAAGATAGACGAATAAAGCTCAGAGAACTCGCTGATATTGTTAAAATACTCCAAAAACAAGTTTGGAGTATTTTACATGATGAACTTCACATGAAAAAGCTATCCGCAAAAGCTATGCCGCGTTTGTTGACTTTGCCCCAAAAAATCGTCCGTTGGACCAATTCCGAGGAGGTTTTAGCGATTTATCAGCGTAATCCAATAGAGTTCTTGCGTCGATTCATAACTGTTGATGAAACATGGATCCATCACTACATCCCAGAATGCATAGACCAGTCAAAACAATGGATAGAAGCTGGTAAAAGTGGTCCCAAGAAGGCGAAAACTGTTAAGTCAGCAGGAAAAGTAATGGCCACAGTATTTTGGGATGCAAGGGGTATAATATTTATTCATTATCTTGAGAAAGGAAAAACTATAAATAGTCAATATTATTGTGCATTTTTGGATCGGTTGAGTGAAGAAATCAAGATAAAACGACCGCATTTAGAAAAAAAAAGTTCTTTTTCATCAAGATAATGCTCCTTCACACACTGCATTTTTAACTCAACAAAAACTGGCTGAATTACGATTTGAAATTGCTCCGCATCAACCATATAGTCCAGATTTAGCTGATTATTTCTTGTTTCCAAATTTAAAAAAAATTCTCGGTGGCAAAAATTTTTCGTCCAATAGCGAGGTTATTGCTGAAACTGAGACATATTTTGAAGGTCTTGAAAAATCTTATTTTACGGATGGAATTAAAAAACTTGAATAACGTTTGATGAAGTGTATTGAGTTGGAAAGAGATTATGTTGAAAAATAAATAATAATAATTCTAAAAAAACGGTTATTTTTATGTTAGGCCAGTTACTTTTGCGGTCGCCCTCGTTAAACGATTTTTATTTTGTTTTCTGTCGGAAATCGGAAATCGGATTTTTTGATTGTGTTTTGTTACATGAATTAATTTTTTGACTGCCATTTCGAATATCTTGAAGTAGCAGTATGTCCTTTAATGGGATTCTATTTTCTTCTGGCCACTGAATGCATTTGTTAAATAAACTAATGACAGTCTCAGCTTTAATTTTCGATAAAGCCGGAGCAAGCTCAACAATGGTTTTGTCTGCACTTGACTTTCAGCTGGATAATTAGTGCCGTAATCTAAATTTTAAAGCCACAAACTCATTTCACAAACAAAAGAAGGTACAGTCAACTATATCAAAAATGTTACTATGTGAATTGCGTTAATCGAAGTAATCAGTTTGCTTGTTACGATAATCGAGGAGTTGGGTTTATCGAGGATGCGATAACCGAGTTCAGACTGTAGTTATTTATTCAAGTAAATTGCGATATTTCGTTCCCCGTAAATTCAAAAACTTGAATTATTTACAACAAATAGTCGGTCCCATGAAAAAATCGCTTTTACTCTCGATAATTCGTATTTTTCTGCAATACAAAATTTATATTACCTCTTATAAATCGTTATTGGTTGTTGATAATCTGTTATATTTCGTTATCTAAAGCAATAATAGGTCAACCAATATTTCATAATAAAAAATGGGCAGCTACATTTGCCATTCACTTTTTTGGTGCTATTTTCTGTGATCAGTTTAAAGAGCAAATTTATTATGCAAATATCTTGACGAAGTCAACGAAAATGCCAAAATTAAACTGAACGTCCATACTGCAAAATAAACTAAAAAACTTTTATTTGTATAACGAGGGGCTGCTGTACATATATGTCTGGCCTAATAATGAAAATGCGAATATTTATCATCAAACATTGTTTGTTTTCCAAAGTTTCTCCAGCACGATTTGTACCCTTTTGCATGCGCTCAAACCAATTGTCGAAGCACTTTTTCCACTCCGATTGAGACACCTACAAAACATCGGTTTTGAGCGCTTCAACAGCTTCTTCTGGCGACGAAAATCGTTGACCACGCATTTTTTCTTGATGTGCGGTAATAAAAAGAAGCTATTGGGTGCTAAGTCAGGACTGTACAGCGGATGACCCATCAATTCGACGTTTTGGCCGTCAAAAAGGCGCTGTTTTGAGCTAATTTGTGAGAGCTCGCATTGTCATGGTACACCATGATTCGTCTTCTCTGGTTCATTTTTCGAATTTCTTCGAAGACTTCAGGCAAACAAATTGTGGTGTACCACTCAGAATTGACCGTCCTACGTTGCTCAAGCGGAACAGCCGCCTCATGACCAGTTATGCCAAAGAAACAGGCGACCATTTGCTTCGCAGTGCTTCTTTCACGACGTCTTCGTCTTCGAACACCCACACAGTCGATTGCTGTTTTGTTTCGGGCTCATATGCATAGATTCATGATTCGTCACCTGTGACGATCTCTTATATAACGTCTTTTGAAGCACCGCGATTGTATTTTTTCAAAATTTATTTGCACCAATCGACGACCAGCTGTTCATGCAATATCGAATGTATGCTGGTGGAAGAAATGCCCAAGGATGCCTCTATCTCACGGCATGTCACATGACGATCTTGCATTATCACTTCACGCACGGCATGAATGTTTTATGGCACAACGGCCGTTTTTGGACGACCTTCACGACCTTTGTGTTTGAGCGAGCGTCGGCCACGATTGAATTCATTAGACCAGTTTTTCACAGTGCTATAGGATGGTGCTTCATCGCCATACAAATATTTAAATTTATCGATGCACTCCTGTCGTGATAATCCACGTCGAAAGTTGTGAAAAATGATCGAACGAAAATGTTAATTCCATTTTTTTGCCAAATTGATTTTTTTCAAGTCACTGTAAACAACACAAATGATGGTCGTACGTCAAAACGTTCTGAGTACATTTATGCTAAAAAATGTCAAACTTTCCAATGGAAATGTCAGATGGCGCCAGGCAACACTTAGTGTTGCCTAGGTCAGAAATATATATGTGACAGCGTATAGAGAAAGGGACCTAATGGTAAAAAAAAATCAATTTTCATTTTTTTTTCTTTTTTTGATGTGGACAACATCTGAGCATCAAATGAGACCGATCCCATGCCCCAAAAGTGTTCCCTCCCAGAGATATGCGCGTTTTATGAAAGTGAAGTCAACGATTATAAGCGCAAATAGAAAGGGACCTAATCATTAAAATGGCTCTCCTGAACAAAACTGGTTTTTAACCTTAGGTCCCTTTCTATTTTGCGCGTCACATATAGCAACCCACGTATTCCTATTAAACTTCGTTTAATAGAAAACACCAGTTAATCGTAACACGTTTCTGGTCCCTTGCGATTAAAAGTAACGGAATTCTGTTATACGAGTATAGTTTGGATAAAAGTTGAATATTCCTTTGAACTTAATTCCTTATTTCATCAACATCACAAAAAGGAACAAAGGGTAAACTTCTCTCAAATTATTGCTATAATTCGTATACTTATAAAGCCAATCGGACACACCACCGATCGGCATCGTTCTCTTCTGCATACCAACCATCAGGCCAAGGCGTTTCACTCAAAGAATTGAAGCTTTATGATAATTTTGCGAACGATCGCATTGTGCATACATAATGTCGGCAGCACACATAATGGTATTAAAAAGTCGCCCACACCAACGACGAATTGTTGTTAGTGTTTTCCAAGCCGAGACTAAGCTACACAATTTCTGCGGTACGAGGGTATCTATTTGTATTTCGGGTCCTGACAATACTAGTGTAGCCAGATGAAAACTGAAACTTTCATTAGAAAATTTGACATTTTTTAAAATAATTTCACTCAGAAATTTTTGTCATTTGAGCGAAAATTTTGTTTATAGTGTGTGAAAAACGCATCTCAGTAATAAATGTAATTAGCACGTGAAAATGTTCCAAAGTGAGTTCACTTTTGGTTTTATGTGCACTGTTTGGTGGTTTATGAGCCAGTACAATCATCGGCTCGCCTTTCTTCACCATAGCAACTAACATCTTTTTGCCAAAAATTTAAGAATGTGATGACGACTACACTCGGTTCAGCAAGACGGTACACGCAGGACGGGATAAAATATTTTTTTTTTCAGAAATCAATTAAGTAAGCACCTAAGTTTTCGTGTCGGATCTGTCGAAAAGGCAGAATAGATCTTGTGATATATCACCACTAAATTGTATTCTAAAAATAAAAGTTTCTTCGATAACATAACTCCCGTACTTTTGAAGACACCAGTGGCATTGCTGGAAGGAGCGATCAATATTTGGAACTACCGATCCGACCACCTACGGCAAAGTCGTCGCCAACGTTAAAGTGGCGTATCTTAGAATGAAAATGTAATAATGTTTTGTTTTCGGAGTCTAGAAAAGATTTCGACATCCAATTCTACTTTATATATAAACAAGTAAAAAAAATTAAGTCGGGCGTGGCCGACTATGAGGTACCCTACCCACTCTGGAATTCAGAGTATTAAACATCTCTGTGTGGAGGTTTGATTAAGGTTGGACTCAATACGTTCATTACATATTTGTCGCCCATAACGTACCATACAAAATTTGAACGTGATCGGATAAAGGGGCTTCTAAAGCTGCGTGATCTCAAATCGGGAAGGACACTTATGTGGTGGATATTCGAAAACATGGACCGATATAATCCAATGTTACAGAACATGGGTGTTGGTTACTCGTAACGCTCCATAAAAATTTGGTAGGAATCGAATGTGAAATGTGGGTTCTAAAGCTGCTGATTCTTAAACCTGAAAGTTCCTTTGAGAGAGGCTTTAGGAAAATATGGACCTATGTGGTCCAGTTTCAGTTAGTTAATGGTCGTTCATAACGTGCCATGCTAAATTTGGGCATAATCGGGTTTAATTTGGGCTGCAGGACCTCAAATCGGGCAGACCTTTGTAAAGTACCAGAGATATGAGTTGATCTCTCGTTATAAACTGTGCGATGTTTAGTCGGAATAGGGTGAAATATGTGGCCTTTAAACTGTAGGTTCTGAAATCGGAAAGTACCTTTGAATGGAAGCTATTCGAAAATGTGGACCGAAGTGGTCCACTTTCACCACACTTAATTAATGGTCGCTCATAACGTACCATGCACAATTTGGGCATGATCGGATTTAATTTAGGGCCTTTACAGCTGCAAAACCTCAAATCGGGAGGGACCTTTGTGTGGGAGCTATTTGAAAACTTGGATCGATAAGGACAAATTTCACCAGAGATGTTTGTTGGTCACTAGAAACGCTCTGGGGACTACATTATATGATATGAACCTATTGCAATAGTATTTGTAAATGGGCTCAAACTGCACACTATGCAAAGTCTGATCAACATCAGTTCATACCCGCGACCTGTACTTAGATCCAAATAAATATCAACAAGTTATAACACCCTCTTAATGTCGTTGTTGAAGCGGCACATAGTGCCAGGATGACTGCCCTTGGTCAAGGAAATGCTGGTTCGGGTCGTTTGGTGCTCCAAAAGAATCACACAAATAAGTATTCTGAGCAATCACTGAGAACATTTGATAAAATGCCAGACATATGTTTACGCTATCACTCTGAGTACTGAAACTAATAGAGCGAATAACTAAGACACTGGATATTTTTAAAAATAATTTCTAGCTACCAGTAGCTGCACAGTATCAAAGCCTAATTACATGGTTGTTGGTCATTAAATGTAATTGTTTCGCCAGAATTCAAGTATAAGTGATTGTTTCAAAAAGTCAATGGGTTCCATGACATACGATACCGCTGTTTTTGGCACCTATATCAACCACTTGAACATTCAAAAGTCCTAGACCAAAGTACGATGCACCCTTCAGTTAGGCTTAAAGACTTTGGCAGCTGCAGCTTGAATTGTGCTCAAAAGATTATCTTGAATTAATACTGGCAAATAAATGCTCACAGGTACATCTACATAAAAATATTCCGGTTTCAGTGTATTCCACTTATGTATGTTATATGAATGGGTCATACACATGATTGATTTTATAATCTACACGATTTATATAGAATGTATAATATTTCAGTATGAATACGTATAATGTAAATATGTTCATGAACACAGCTGAGCTCAAAACAATAGCACCAGACTGACTAAGAAGTTCGATCATGTTTTAAAGATACCGCAAACAGCTTTCAACTAACGTCAATTTGAATGGAATTGGAGAAATGTACTGCAATGAAATCTTCATTTGTTTTATGAATATATCCCATGTGTGACGCGCAAAATAGAACGGGACCTAAGGGTAAAAACCAGTTTTGTTCAGGAGAGCCATTTTACAGATTTAAATACGTGTATCTTTGATGTACCATCACTTTCATAAAACGCGCATACCTCTGGGAGGGAACACTTTTGGGGCATGGGATTGGTATCATTCGATGCTCAGATGTTGTCCACATCAAAAAACAAAAAAAGTGAAAATTGATTTACTGCAATGAAATCTTCATTTGTTTTATGAATATATCCCATGTGTGACGCGCAAAATAGAAAGGGACCTAAGGGTAAAAACCAGTTTTGTTCAGGAGAGCCATTTTACAGATTTAAATACGTGTATCTTTGATGTACCATCACTTTCATAAAACGCGCATACCTCTGGGAGGGAACACTTTTGGGGCATGGGATTGGTATCATTCGATGCTCAGATGTTGTCCACATCAAAAAACAAAAAAAGTGAAAATTGATTTTTTTTTACCCTTAGGTCCCTTTCTCTATGCGCTGTCACATATACTTATATTTAATCGAAATCTACTTCTAATACTTAGCCATATCATTTCTAAGTTACTTAAGCCGGTTCTACAAGCAATTCGGATCAAGATTTTGGAGCCATCAGTTGGTCAACTGCTGATTCCGGATATTTAAAATGTTGATCTCTCTGCTGAAACCGATGATTTTAGAATTCCTTTTGTTTCCATCCCTGAAATATCATTTTTAGTTTGCCAAACACCAACTGGCTTCAAGGAAGCACATACATATAACAATAACGTCATGACATGAAATAATTTAAAAAATAGCATAAAATAAGATTACGACTGATATAAATCAGCAACGACTAGCCGGGCGAACTTATGTGACAGCTCTTGATGCGTCGACAGATTGATCATTTAATGCTGATTTCTAACAAATTAAGTCAAACGATGGATTGTCAGTAACATTAACGGCGGACAAGCCTTCCTAGAATTTCAAGAGCAAAAATCTAATACCAATACATCAACATGGGTGAGCCGCAAAGAGTTGTGACACTAATTTTACTCAACATCTATCTTCAACACTCTCAGATCATCCATGATATCGTCAACTTTGAGGGCTAAGTTCTAAATGTACTACTATTTTCTTTCGACTTCTTTCGAGAACATAATATTGAGCTGTCCACTACAAAGTCTAGTGTGTCCCTCTTCACTTCCTGGACTCGAGAATTCAATATGGATATCAACATCGTTGTCGAAGGCAGGCGTTTTCCCCCGGTACACAACCAAATAGACTTTAACAACATTCTCCACTTCTCTTTCCCCGCTAGTTTTTTGCAATCAGAAAGTGGAACCGAGGAATACAGTCCTGAGCGCGCTAGCTGTCGCTCCAGTATGGACCACATTCCTTATGGGCACACAATGGAGAAACTTGGAAGCGACGATGGATAATCACTCCATATTAAAACGCGTTGAATACAAATGACGACTGAAGATCATCTCCATGGGGAGACCAAGATACTGCCGGTCAGACAACATAATGTGTCTCTAACTAGACAGTTCCTGGAAGCATGCCACTAGCAAAGTCATTCCAACCATCAGAGTCTGCTTTATGAGCGAACTCCTCGAAACATCTGTAAGGACTTCTGGTGCAAGACGTCATCCCACCGGACGTCAACTGATTGTAGTCTGAAAACCGTGCAGTTGGCAGTCTCCGAAGCGACTTGCAGCTGTGGATGCAACACAGTCCTAAACCCACATCCTCCTGCAATTTCCGAAACTGAGCAGCTCCTTTTTTTGTCTTTAGGGAATTTCCTCTATTATGCAGTGCATTGCGTTGTTGAGTGGAAAGTAAGGGATCAGAGGGTGGAAAGAGGGAGTAATGTTTATTGAGATTTGTTAGAATTACTGTATGCCGCAATTGGTGGGAAATACATTTGCCGGAAGTTGATTTCACATACGGAAAGTGCGGGCAAACAAAATCGATCTGTAGTGTATAGAGCGGTCAACAGGCCAATCGATAACAAACGGGTTTTAGTTCCTGACGACATCCTAACGTCAGGAATAAGTCGACGGATGTCAGCGGAGCACACACCATGGAAGTAACGATAGAACAGCGACACACATCCCACATTTCGACGATGCTCGAGGGAGACAATTGAGTTGTATACCCCACTATCACCTATCAGCACCGTCGCTCTCCTTTGAACACGGTCAAGTAGCTCCAAGGATGATTTTGGAGCACCTGCCCATATATGGGAGTTGTATTCCATCTTAGGCCTGATATAGGTCGTATATAAGTAGATGTTGAAAAGATCAGAAGGAGTAAAATATTTCTTACGCCGCTTTAGAAAGCCTATACACTTGAGTGCTGCTTTCGACACTGTATTTTCATGCCCAGAACATCAAGAGCATTTGATTGTTCAACATCCATACCATCGTTAGAAATTGACGACATTGTTGGGTCAGCAAATCGCTAGTGTCTTTAACAAGAGCTGGGGTAGATGATGATCTATCCTTTACCCTTCGTACAAGCGACCAAAAGCTCTAACTTCACCTGGGGGAAGTTTTTCACGCCTAAGCACTATGGCATACGAAGTACTTGCCTATTTCCGCAGCTGTTCAGTATTGGCGTTTTTGTTCTAGCGCCAATTTCTAAACGCCTCTACTTTAGATCTCACAGCATGCCTGGTTAAACCAACTGTTTTTGGCTGGTTTAGCCAATTTGGAATAAATGTCTTCGTTCCAAATAAAATTATATTTTGGACCATTTCAGTGGCAGCATTTAGGTTGTCAAGAAAGCAGTTTCCATTTAAAATGCTGGGAAAAGTGGTTGAGCTCAGCCGAACGTGCCTTTTTGTTGATGAAAACTGGGGCTGTTATTGAAGCGACACGAAGAGCGGAATACGAAAAGGATGCTGAAACAAAGCAGTGAATTGCACTTCGGGTCGATACGGTCGGGCTGTCGTGAGATTGACCACCTTCTAGTAGGTAGAGCCGCAGTTTTCAGTTCGGTATCTGGTGCTATTCTACTGATTACGGGGACGACGAACTCGGTTTGCCAAGCGCACAATGGTGTTCCTACTACTTAGGTAACCCATGATGAAAGTCTTATAGGAAGATTTATTTTAAAGTCGTCAAGCCTGACTTTTCTTTACTTTTCTTTTTATGCTACTTAATGCGTTTGTAAACAAGCCACGAAATAAAACCGTTTTGTTTTCAAAACGACTGTTGGTAAAGAAAATTAAACTACCAGAGAGAATCAAACTATCAGCTAATTCAAGCCTTGTTGCGAATTCAAACTCAAGTGCATTAGGTGGGGTTTACATAAATATTAGATATAAAATCATCGAATACGAAGAATATTTTATCAATACTTCGGTTCACTTCTGCATTGGAAAAATATTAAAAACGTCTTTCGCCATCTCATGCACCGAACCTTCTGTGAATTCGCCGATGATACCTCTTTAAGTTTGATTTTTTAAAGTTGATATATATTAATTTCACTTGAACACGGAGTGTATTTTCTATAATAATTTTTCGTATCAAAGACATTTCAAACACGATTTCTTCGTTTTAAAAGCATATTACAAAATTTCAACGTTATTCCGAAGGTTCCATTTACTTTACGAAACAACAAAAGTGTAAATGAACAGCAACATACGTAATTTTAGTAGAACAAATTCAACAAAAAAAACAACTTAAAGCAACTTATTTCAACCACTAATAAAGAGGTCTAATTGATTCTTATTTTTTAACCGCAACTGTGCCTTTATATGTAAATGTCTATCAATATATTACTCATCACATTGATACGAGTTTATTTTACTTAGACATATGAGAACTACAGTACATACATTAAAATATAATTAAAAATGAAAACAAAATAATACCAAATGGATGTGATTGTGTTTGTAGTCAGTATAATTATAATTATCGTGAAATATGCAAAAAAAAAATCCAAAACGTGAATAAAAAAAGAAAAAATTTATAAACAAAACTGATTTTAATAATTTTTCAAATACAAGTTTGAGTTGTTAACAATAGGGATGTTTTAAATTGAAGAACGTATCAGCTGTACTGGGTTATTAAGTACTGAGCCAAGTTTAATATTCATGAGATTCATAGATCGTAATGTTCTTAACATACGACAATGCACTAGTGAAAATGATTTCCCAGTTATATTTCAGGAAAAAAAACATCAGATCGAAGAAAAAATGGCGTTTTGGGGGTTATCTTACGAACAATTTACGTAATATCTGAATATAATTGAAACATTGAATATAATGAAATGCCAAGCGAATATCTATTTTAAATATGAAGCACATAGGAACTTTATCATTTGTTCTTTAAATCAGCATTTTCTTAACGATTGTTAAAAGGAAAATTCCATTTAACTTAGGTTTAACCCCAAGTACACCGGCGAAGAAGTCAAACATGGTGAAGATAATATTATATGAGGTGAAATATCCGTGTTCGAAAAGGGAAAACTTTATTTGATTAAATACAAGGGCGACCGCAAAACTAACAAGCCTGGCACATTTTCTGTTTTACTAGCAACTTTTTTGTTTTTGTTTTTTAAAAGCAATCTTTTATAAGCCATCTGTCAAAATCTCCGAAATATTTAATGATTATTTTCTTTGTTACAGGTGATTGAAGAAAACAAGTTTTATAACTTTTGAAAAATGGAAAATAAAGAGTTTCGTGCGGTAATAAAACACTTTTATATGAAAGGTTATACGCTACAATTAATCAAAGATGAATTGGATTCTGTTCATGGTGATAATGCACCATCATACTCCACCGTGAAATCCTGGGTTCAACAATTTAAAATGGGTCGTTCAAGTACGGAAGATGAACAACACTCTGGAAGAGCAAAAACTGCTACTACTATTGAAAACATTAGAAAAATATTTAATGAAGTGACTAAAGATAGACGAATAAAGCTCAGAGAACTTGCTGATATTATTAAAATACACGAAAAACAAGTTTGGAGTATTTTACATGATGAACTCCACATGAAAAAGCTATCCGCAAGATATGTGCCACGTTTGTTGACTTTGCCCCAAAAAATCGTCCGTTGGACCAATTCCGAGGAGCTTTTAGCGATTTATCAGCGTAATCCAATAGAGTTCTTGCGCCGATTCATAACTGTTGATGAAACATGGATCCATCACTACATCCCAGAATGCAAAGAACAGTCAAAACAATGGATGGAAGCTGGTAAAAGTGGTCCCAAGAAGGCGAAAACTGTTAAGTCATCAGGAAATGTAATCGCCACAGTATTTTGGGATGCAAGGGGTATACTATTTATTCATTATCTTGAGAAAGGAAAAACTATAAATAGTGAATATTATTGTGCATTATTGGATGGGGAGAGTGAAGAAATTAAGATAAAACGACCGCATTTAAAAAAAAAAGTTCTTTTTCATCAAGATAATGCTCCTTCACACACTGCATTTTTAACTCAACAAAAACTGGCCGAATTACGATTTGAAATTGATCCGCATCCACCAGATTTAGCTCCTTCTGATTATTGCTTGTTTCCAAATTTAATTTCCAATTTTAAAAATTCTCGAAGGCAAAAAATGTTCGTCGAGGTTATTGCTTAAACTGAGGCATATTTTGAAGGTCTTGAAAAATCTTATTTTTCGGATGGAATTAAAAAACTTGAAAAACGTTTGATGAAGTGTATTGAGTTGGAAGGAGATTATGTTGTTACTTTTGCGATCGCCCTCGTATAGCTTGTTTTAAAATACTTAAAATATTATTATTTTTAAGTACTATGCAAAGTGCGTTCTTTCAAATTATGCAAAAACTACAGCCAACTCTTTATAGGAAACGTTTTTATTTAAAGTTAAAGACAAATTTGGAAATAAACGAAAATCAAATTCAATAAATAAATGCACAATAAATGCACATCATTGAGATGGCTCTAGGAAGGAATTTAGACTAAGCTAAGTACAAATCAAAAACGTATTCTATTCTACTGTGTTGCACATCTTCCATGCATTTATTAAAGTTACCTTCAAATTACAATGGCCAATTTGTCATCATAGTGTTATTAATGGTTAGTGTGCACGATTTTCAAACAAATAAAAGCAGGTTCAACTCCAAGTAAGAACCTCATACAATTTCTTCGCAGCGGAGTTTCCAAATCAAAAATGTCAGCGACTTTACGAGTAAGAGATTAATTTGTATGCCATATAAAATGAAGTCATTAAGCAGAAGGTCCCGATCAGTGAGTACAAATATTATATCGGGCCCAGCTAAGTTTTACGCCCGAACAATGATTCTAAAGGGTGGTTAAATTTTAAGGGCCGATGTTGAATGTGAACCACACCTAGAAGTCAAGTTTTTTTCTGCATTTCATTTGATATTTCTTAATTTCAGACTAACTTAATTTGAACCATGAAATGATACACAAGCAAGCTACGTGTTAAAGTTATTCAGGCTTTTTATGAAAATCATCTTCAGTAATTAGGCACATTTTCACCTCAATGGATTCGTTTGGGCGAATGATAATTCAAGAGTGATTCTTGGAAAAACAATGCACCCACAAAGAGTGACTGTTTGGTGCGGTTTATGGGCTGGCGGCATGATCGGGCCATATTTTTTTCAAAATAAGGCCGGTCGGCAGTTACTATGAATAATGTTCGCTATCGTGAGATGATAATGAACTTTTTATGGTCCGAATTGGAAGATATGGATGTGGACGATATGTGGTTTCAACAGGACGATGCCACTTACAACAATGGCTCTTTTGCGCGACAAATCAACATCGGTCCATAAAATGTTAACACCCTTTAAGTTGTTGAAATTTATTTTTAAAAAAATTGTACCTGTTCGCGAAGTTCATAGAGCATTTCATCATAAACTTGTGTTTAAAGATGCAGAACATTTCTGGTTATATGGCTACGTCAATTATCAAAATTGCCGTATTTCGAACGAAGACAATCCTCAAGCCGTTTAAGAATTATCATTACTTTTATTAAAGTTTACTGTTTAATGCGGTCTTAACTCTCCCGGCACCGTCGGATCTTAATTCTTTTGAAATGACGGTGAATGGCGATAACTATTTAGCCATGCTGACTCAATGGACATTTTGGTTCCAACAACGACATTTACTTCAAGAAGATGGATCAACTTGCCGTACTGCGCTCACAGCAATCGATTAAAATGCTAAATTAATTTGGTGACAACGTTATTTCCCGTGAGTCACTTTATTTTAGGCCATGAAAAGTTATTGGTTTATTCCGACAAACCAGCAACACTTGAAGGATTGGAAGCCAACATTCAAGCCAACATTGACGCCATATGGCCTGATTTATTGAAAAAGTATAAAAAATTCGACTTGTTGATTGAGCCATGTAACTATGCCGCAAATCATATTTAAAAAATATATACCATAAAATTATCTAAAAGATTGTTATAAAAAAATCATTCCCAATTCAACAATATCTTTGTCTAGTGTTATAATTTTAAGTGCTTAACCTCTAAAAAAAATACCCTTTCTAATACTACAACAAAATAACCTAGATGACATTTTAAGTTTGACCGTGGCGCAGTTTATATACCCTCCGTCCATCATGGATTATGGTACAATATAAACATTTTGTCGAGGGTCACTTTTCTATTAGAGTGTGTTTCATTCCATACCAACATCATATGGACCAACTACTATCGCCATTAGTTCACAAAATAGCTTTTCAAAGTTCAAGGTTGTATAGGCGGGGCCACGCCCTTTTGCCCAATGCTATATTGAGAACATATTTTATAATAATAGGCTTATCATTGATTTTATTCTCTTAAAATTATATTCGGATCATTCTATTACTTTGGCCATACGGGGTTTTCAAGGGGTAAGCCAGGCAAAGATTCAAGTACAGGAGAATCGTACAGGCCCAACTCCTTGCTTTCGCAAGTAGCAACGACTCTTGAAGCACTGCTCCTACCCAGCCTGATCGTATATCTTCCATGTGTTGATCATCAGCATGCAGCTTAGCACAACTGCTTTACACGCTATAAACACACGTATAAGTCGCAGCCTTTACCAGAACAAGCCCAACGACAGGACGGTCCTCGTGGCTTTTGACCTTAACAAGGTCTTCGACACGGCCAATCATGCCACTCTGTCCAAGGATATTGCAGAAACAACCTTTCCGCCTAGTTTGAAACGTTGAGTCGTAAACAATGTGTGTGTGCCTTTCATATGTAGAATATAGATACTGGGAGTCGAAGCCCCGAAGAGTTAAACAGGGAGTTCCCCAGGGAGGGGTGGTATCTCCGACACTATCTTTTAACTCTTTAAAATTTCTGCACCACTAGACGTCGTTGGAATTGTGTCCTACGCTGATAATTATCATATGCGAGAAAATCAACAGTTATCTCACTGATTTAGCACGCTTCATCACTGCAAGGAATTTGAATTTTTCCGCCGCCAAATCATCGGCCACACTGTTTAGTAATGTATGGACCGCAGAGGTGCGTGACGTCAACATCTCGACTTTCCACTACCCCATAATTCTTGGGGTTACACTAAAGTAGGAACAAGGTAACTTAGTCACTACCCGGCAGAACTAAGGGAGCCGCGGCAAAGAAACCTAATTAACCTCTAACAAAGCCGAAGGATGGTTTGTAGCAAACTACGCAGTGCTGGTGTGGTCGGCGAACGTGAGAACGACGCAGTGAAAGAAATATCAGATTTAACAGAATACCTAAGAAGGGGAGAAAGGGGCCTAAGGTTAAAAACCAGATTTGTTCAGGAGAGCCATTTTAAAGAGTAGGCCCACTTTTATTGCGCTTAGAATCGACGACTTCACTTTCATAAAACGCACATATCTCTAGGTGGGAACACTTTTGGGGCATGGGATCGGTCTCATTCGATGCTCAGATGTTGTCCACATCAAAAAAAGAAAAAAAAAATGAAAATTGATTTTTTTTACCCTTAGGTCCTTTTCTCTATGCGCTGTCACATATGACTTCTGAGGACCATCTACATGAGGAGACAAAGGTCCTTGCCGTGCGCAGACACAGTTTTTTGTTGTCTAAGTAGCAACTGCTTGGGGGCCTTCGCAGTAGTCATCCCAACCACCATCTCATGAACGGGATGCCTCCGCCCAGGCTGATCAGGTACGAACTTCTTGATCTTGAGAGAGATCTAATGATACAAGAGTGAGTGAGCCTTTAGATTATCGAAACTATCAGACAGGTCTGAAAGACATTCACGCTAATAAAGTCACAGCAACAGTAACCAGCTAACACGTGAATGTTGTGCAAGGTAATCATCCCCTGGATTGTTCAGCAGAGGAGAAGACGCTATCTGAGAAGACGCTCGTGGTTCTGGCTCAGCTGGGATCTGGGTGATGCAGCCGCCTCAATTCGTATTGGGCGCTAATTAATGCTTGAGTTCTGGACATTTGTTCCGCCTGCTATCAGGGATCACATGGCGTGCTGCCGGCCAATCCCACTCAGCTGACCCAGAGGTCTCTTTGGATACATCCAGTTCATATGAGGAGTTTTCTTCACCTAGATATCCAAGCAGAGTCTGTATAGACGAGCAGGACAAACAAAGCAAAATATATTGTTGTTACAACAACCAGTTCCAAGCTGCACTAATACGGGCCAATGATGCTGTTTACGGGAGGCATTTGAGGTTCATATAATGCGTTTGACAGGGCCTTGAAAGCAATTTGTTGTAAACTTATACCACAGTGGTTGACGAGATGATGGGCCAGGTCTGGTGTCGCCTGGCTTCAGTCTTATATTAAGAAGAATTAAAAGTAATTGTAGGGTTTTATAAACAGTACTAGTGTTCTGAGATTCTAAAGTCAGACATGCTTTTTTTTAACCAAGATGTGCAAGCAAATTGGTGCATGCATGCTCTTAACCAAATATTTTCCTCCAAACTTAAGCAGTTCATGTAGTCTAATTATTTTTAGAATCCAATTACAGACTCGTCTTCTTTTAGGCTGGGTAAGTGGTATTATACGCGGTCATTAAAAGTTGGTACAAAGTCGACTTCTTGAAAAATATCCTCAGGCGTCCGTATGTTGGAGGAGTGTTTTCTCCATATGCTCAGTACACATGCCGTATCAGCCTCCTGATTTCAATTTCTATCTAGGGAAGCTCATACATTTATTTGAACTCTCAGTCTGATCGTTCGACTTTTTGTTTACTGCTATTGCAAGCGGATATTGATGACTGACTTTTATCGACCGAATGTATGAATCATTTCTGCCCCACAACTTTTCTTACACCAGCGAATAAAGTGAAAAAACCAAGTGGGGGAGTGCATGTAATTGTCGCCAGTTGGCGAGTTGACGACTCAAACAAACACCAGCTACAATTTGTAAAGTCCACGCCACACAACTGATAATGAACTCCAAACTGATAAAAGAACGAAGACAAAATAAAGTTGACACATTCAACCTGACCTTGAGTGCACAAACGAATCGTAGCACTACGAAGAGATACACAGGCAGTTACACTATCGGAATTCAAAGAACAAAAACAAAATAGAAGAATAGAAATGTTGTTGTTGTTGTAACTTGTAGCAAAGAGAAAAAAAGAAATTTAGTATAAAAACAACCCAAGAAAGAAAAAAAACACCAAATAGTGGACACGCAATGAAAAATTTTGTAAGTAAAAATAAAAGGAGGAATAGAATGTAAGGTAGAAAACAGGAAACATAATGGAAAATGCAATAATAATTGAAACATAGCAAAATAAGAACTTGTTAACAAAAAAATACCCAATAATGCAATGTGTAAAGCAAAATGAAAACACAATACCGCCCTGTCCACTACCCACCCTCTTGGCTCTTCGCTTGGTTTCCTAACAATACCACTTTATCGGAGACATACCATTGGTGCCCTCTTCCTGTCGTGACAAAGGAATCAACTAACAAATGCTCACGCCGCAGCAATTGGAATGCGAAGGCAAGTAGCAAGTATGAGTTACTGTCCGTCTTCCCAACAAAACAACAGGATGATGAGCTTATTAGTAAAAACGTTAAAGCAAAAAATACGTCGGATTTTGTGCTCCAATAATAAAAAAACATGTAAATTACCTTTCTAATTTTGGTTACGTTGCATTTATGTAGTAGTAACACCGCTCGATGGTGCTGCAGAACGCTAAACGACGAAAATCAAAAATGTTGTTTTGTTTTTCTCGAAATTTGTCTAAAAATTTCTTTCCATTGTGTCAAGTCAGACAGCCACTACACATATTGAAATATCTTCACACACGTATATAAGACAGAATAGCACGGCTCGACTCTGGATTCCTCTTCGTCGTTGGAACTTGCCTTCCCTTGCACACTTCTATTCCTTCACACACACAGATTACTTGCACTCAACTATTCTTTCTTTTTCTTTTCTTCGCAGCACTTTAACTTTGTTTTTTCATCGGAATTTTCTTGATTTTTACTCTCTATTTTTTTAATTTCCGCTGTATTTGTTTAACTTCGTTTATATGCTCTTTTTTATAGACGGTAATCGATATTGCTTTTTGTTTGTATTCAGATTCAACTTATTATTATAAGGTTTTTTGCGGATTTATTAAGAAAATACTTGTCACCAATCACCAATACTACCAATACTAGTGATTGGTAAATCGATTTCGATTATAATGAAGCAATCTTAAAATATTAATCGAATTATAATTAGACAACAAGAGAGAAATCGTTGATATCGTTTTTTGTTCATTTCTCTAGTAGAGTACATAAAACCATTGACGATAAATTTAAAAAAGGGCGATATGCTACTTCTTGGAGAATTTGAGAAACACAACAATCATTTTAAGGGCTGCTGTTTTTTGCATTTAAATATGCAAATTTAGTGTGTTCTGTGTTTTTTTTATTTCAATTTTGCATTTTTTGAGTTTTTGTGATTGTGATATCGCCCATCTTGTACAATTTATCCTCTTTGAAAACTACACATACAAAACTCTAATTCACAAAGTTTTAAAACAAATACACAGTTTCTTAATTTATAAAATTTAATTTTGAATATTTTTTTATAACTTTTCCTTACAACAATGTTCTTTTTGAAAATAACTAATTTTAATATTGCAGTTTTGTTATGTTCCATTTTTGTGGTTCATTCACAGTTGCAATTTTTCTACGGTAATAAGGATTTTGAGACTTGTATGTATTTTTTTAAAGTTTCTTAATGTAAAATAAATTAAAGTAAGAGGTTCAAGAGGTATTTTTTCAGAACAAAAATATATATAAAAATTCAAATCAAGTGTGAAATCTTGATTGGTAATTTGAAACGATAATAAGGATTTTCAGGCTTGTATGTATTTTTTTATAAGTTTCTTAATGTAAAATAATTTAAAATAATGGGTGATACATCTAGATATTTTTTCAGAACAAAAATATGTATAAAAATTCAAATCAAGTGAGAAATATTGATTGGTAATTTGAAAGGACATTTTATGGCATTTATTTTTTGAATATAATTTCAAATGGTGGCCGCAACTTCGCCTCAGGGTTTCCATTCTGAGTGTCCCGTAATTTTGGCTTCCAAAACCTGAATCGCAGCTGGTTTGTCAGCATAGCCTTTGGACTTTAGGTAACCCCAAAGAAAAATGTCTAAAGGTGTGATATCACTCGATCTAGACGGTAAACTCACCTGTCCAAAACGTGAAATTAGATGCTTTTCGAAATGACTCAATAGATCCATTGAAACCAAGAGTCATCAAGATTACGGGCTTCGGTAGCATAAAGATCACCCTATATATTGCAAAGAGCAAGCAATTCGTTCACCTTTTCGTTTAAGCTGAGTACCACCAACGAAAATAGCTAAACGGAATTTACCAATGGTAAATTTCGTTTGCTTTGCTTCATGTATTTCTTATGGAAGCGAGAATTTCGTTTTATGTTAATACTAGGCTTTACCAATCTTCACTGTATACTCAATACTTTAAAGTCAACCGAAATTTATCGGCGCCGTCACAAATATCCACAGAGCTGACTTTTTATTAGCGATTGGAAAAGAACGATTTCAGCAATAATCGTATTTATTGTGTGTTCGCGTCAGTGATGTCAACAGCAGCAATTTTTTTCTACTGTTTTTTTTTTTTGATAAAGCCTCGCGTTTTTATGTGAGAATGTAACAAACTCCGTTTCCATATTTGTTAAATAATTATTAATCAAAAACTTGCAAACTGTAAACAATTATATAAACTTTTTTGATTTTTTTAATGTACATGTCTATTATTTTACATAAACAAATCTTGACAAAACCGCATTTTTGATTAATTTCATAAACGATTTAAGTTTTTGACATGAACGAAGTTAATTCCAGGCTTAAGCCTCGATAGCAAACCCGCAATAATTTAGTTTTTTATTTTCAAAAATTGCCAAGTTTTATCATGTCTATAGAAAATAACCTGCTGTGCTCTAATCTCGAAAGAATTTTAGTATAATTTGTTATAGCCTTTTCAGCTTGGATAAAGGCTAATGCTTGGAAATTATCCGGGTTAAGTACTAAAACGGCTGCGAAAAAATCCTGTTCGTATATTGTTTGTTATGACTTTGGACTTTTCCTATAGACACAAACAAAATTGGTACTTTTTGTTAAGAAAGGACAACTATAGCTTTGATATATATATATATATATATATATATATATATATATATATATATATATATATATATATATATATATATATATATATATATATATAACCCCTGCTTTCCAGGGGTTACTATGTGTGTTGATGGCACACATATAAAAATAATAAAACCATTCGAGGAGGAGTTCCTGTACTACAATAGAAAGGGATATTTTAGCATTAATGCTATGGTGGTGAGTATTTTGATTTAATAATTAGAGTGCTTCTAAATGGAATATATATTTTTAGGTGTGCGATAACGAAATGCGTATAAGATTTATTGACGCAAAATATCCAGGATGCAACCACGATGCACATATATGGAGCTTAAGCAAAGCGAGGTCTTTCTTAGAACAGAAGTATCGGGACGGAGAAAGAAATAGTTGGCTATTAGGTAATTATTTTCGTAAAACTGTGTGTAAATTGCAGAAGCTAATCATATTTTTAACAGGTGATGCGGGTTATCCCCTGGAACCCTGGCTAATGACACCATATCGGTCTCCAAATGCAGGCAGCCGGGAAAGCAACTACAACATGCAGCACTCAAAGACGCGAAACATTGTGTATTGGGTGCTCGAGAGCTTTATTACTCCCCACAGAAAGCCACTCAAATTATAAATGTTGTTTGTGCACTCCACAACATTTGTATACACTACCGAGTGGAAGATATGGATATTGATCAAACCGAATTAGGAAGTGCACAAGAAGAGGGAGAAGACGAAAGCAGTGGCTTAGATTACAGTTCCATAGCACAAACTATTCGTAGTAATATACTTTCCTCTTTTTAAGAGTCCATAAAAGCCCATAAGTTCAATAAAAGAAGTTTATAAAATCGAGCGAATTTAGTTTTTTTTCATATATTTCCTTATATATAGTTATAAAAATAAAATAAAGCAACTTCAGTTCTTTTCTAATAATCTATACCATAACTAGTAAAAACAAAACAATTCAGTCCAGGAAACTTTAAAAGTAAAAAAAAAAAAATTGTAAAGAAAATAAAAAAAACACAGCCTTAAGTCCAATGGCATAACGACACACCTACTCTTAACTAAGGTCTGGGTGCTGTAAGTGGAACATTTTTTTTTATTTATTTATCGTCTTTACGCCACAAATGTCTTAACGTAGAAAAACGTAGCTACGATTGTATTGCAGAATAACTACAATCGTAAAAATTACGCAAACGGAACGCAACAGAATGGAACTTGTAGTGCAGAATACCTAATTTGCCAAAACGGAGAAAATCCAATCGTGATTGTAGTGCAGAATAGGGGTGATTGTTTTGTAGCAATTTTTACATAGAGTTGTTCTTCATAGAGTTTGTTGCGCTCCATCTTGCTTTTTAAGACACTACTATTCTTTATACATGGATACTATTTTTACTTAAGTTTTTAATAAACCGATTATTAAATCATTAAATTATATAATTAGGCATGTCACAGGACACAATTCCGATCGAAAGTGGTTTCAATTCCGTATTTTGCTTCTCCAGAAAACTAATTCCGAAAGATTTGAAACCACTTTTGATTATGTGATCGGAATTATTATTTTTAGTTCCAGAAACACAAAAAACTTTGATAAAAGTACTTTTTCTGCATACATAGTATTGTAATCTTTAATTACGTTAAATTTTTGCTTCGTTAACATTTTAATAAATCTTTTATATTTTCAATAGTACTAAGACAGCAATACAAGTTAAATAATTGCCTTGAACGAAATAAACTAAAATTAATAAACGTTGGAAAATTAATTTGTATTGTTGGTGATCGTTTTTTGTTGTGGCGTGTAATATCTGGCTGACGAAAATAAAACAAATTAGAAATGTGTGTATGTTATAAGTTTGTTCCCAATATTTTCATTTACAATCAAATATTTTAGGGAAAAGCAAACGGTGCTCAAGATAAAATTTTTGTCGAGTTCATGGAGTGCCACAATGATATAGCCAGAAGATTCCTGAAGGGAGATCGTGTTGTTGTAGAAGCGCTTTGGATAGAATTAACAGAAAAATGGAGTTCTTCTGGACCACCACGCAAAGATTGTCATGGATGGAACAAAACCTGGACGGACTGGAAAACATACGTGAAGAAGAAACTGTGCCACAACAAAAACGGTGGTGGCCCATATAACAACTATGTATTGTCCGAGGTTGAGGAAACTGTTGTTTGAGTCTCCGGAATGCAGTGAAGTGTAGAAGGCGTTGCTGTCGCCGAAAGATTTGGAGAAGCGGATCTGATCGCGTACATTTGTGAATCTGACAAAGAAAACGACGAAGATCTTGATTTTACTCCCTCAACATCTGACAGTGCTACGGAAAAAGAAAATGATTTGGCAAGCGGAGTGACACCATCAGCTACAAAGCGGCGTCTTTCCCGCACACCATCTCCTACTCCTAGGCGCCGCAGATCTCGTTCTCCACATGTATCCAACTCGGAATTAAGCAGCCTTTTAGTAGAAGAAAATAAAAACTTGGGAAAAATTGGTCGAAAACAAAGTGAAAAATATTGTCCACCTTATGGAAGAACAGCGAGATGATATGCGAAAACAAAATGAAAAATTAGATAGGCTGTGCAATATTTTGGAAGCCCAATATAAAGTAAAGGAACTATTAGTAAACAGTTTTTGTAAAACTATTTTTTCTTAACTCCGTTTGTTTACTTAAAACATATGGTTTTTGTTTACTCATATGCATAGAGTTGCCATAGCAAATTAGAATAACCAGGTTTTTAAAATTTTCGGAATAACCTAAATCGATCGGAATCTGAAGAAGGTAAAACAAAACCGACCGGAATGGTAAGTATGGATTTAAAATCATTCCGATCGATTTCTGTGAATATTTCCGAATTTTTTGATGATACCAAATCTAGTCCAAAGTTCAAAAAGAAAAAATTAAATATTGTAATTAATTGATGTTTATTATTTATATAAAGCGATTCATCTAGAGGTATTTTTGCAGAACCAAAAAAAATATAAAAATTCAAATCAAGTGTGGAATCTTTATTGGTAATTTGAAAGGACATTTCATGGCATTTATTTTATGAATATAATTGGCCGCAACTACGCCTCAGGGTTTTCATTCTGAGGGTCCAATTTTGGATGATTCGTTCGAGCATTTCGACCGGTATGACACGCGTAATGTTGGCTTCAGCAAAGACTTTGGACTTTACGTAACCCCAAAGAAAAATGTCTAAAGGCGTGATATCACTCGATCTAACGTGAAATTATCTGCTTTTCGAAATGACCTCTCAATAGATCCATTGTTTGAGCAGCTGTATGGCAAGTGGCACCTTCCTGTTTAAACCAAGTGTCGGCAAGATTAAAGCTTCATTTCAGGTAGCAAAAAGTCCGATATCATGGCGCGATAGCGAGCACCATTGACGGTAACGTTTCCCCTTCTTCATTTTTGACTTTGCCGTTGAGCCAGAAATGGGCCTCATCACTGAACAAAATTGAGGTCGAAAACAGCGGATCTTCCCGTTTCTCACCGAACGCTCATTTCCATAATACAGTTGCCAACATTTGAAGGTTATTATTTTCAAAGAATTAATGCCATAAAATGGCCTTTCAAATTACCAATAAATTTTCCACACTTGATTTGAATTTTTATATTTTTTTTTGTTCTGAAAAAATACCTTCAGGTGGATCACCCTATATATACTTGTATTTAATGGTTTTAATGCAAGTCTTAAAGGATTTATTTACATGGAATAAATAAACGAAGTAAGACTAAATAATCGGTTTTAATCCACATTCGGAATACATAACAAGGAAGCATTTGTTAAATTTGATCGCTAGATTAATTTGTTTTTAGAAACGAATCATATTTCTTCGTCTAGTAAAAAAAGAACTTACCTTACCGCAAGTTTGCTTTTTTCATTAGAAAAACAATTTACATATTTTATTTATTACTTTATTTGTCATTAAATTCTATAAAAGTGCAGATGCTTGTTTAGCGCATATCGCTAGTTTAAAAAAAACTGTATTAAAATTTGGCAAGCACAGCTTCATTCAAATGTAAAGTCAATAAAAAAATATAATCAAAATTTTATTAAACGAATGTTTTAGAATTTGAATACAAAAGGTTCACGTCATGTCTTTTTATCTTGTTTCCGGTGATGAGAGTGAAAGAATGAAAACACTAAATATGTACTAAAAATGTGCTAAATTAAAAAATATTTATAAATTTAATACAATAATAATGGATAAAGTAGTTCAAGGAATGACTCCTTTCAAGGGGTTTCCACCTATAGGAAATATATAAAGTATACAAGTAGTTGTTATTGTAAAAAACAAAAATTGTCATATAATTATTGGTACAAAAAATTTGGTATATAATCGTTGGTATATGGAGGTCATTTATATATTTATATGTATGTTTATCTATAAGTAGGTATATATTTATATGTGTATAATATATTCATTATTATATTGTTGTTGTTGATATCAATTAAAAAATATTGCTTGATTGGCTGTGTTTGAGTTTTCTTCGTTCACTTGTACTTTTTAGAGCGCGTTGTTCCCTTATTTACTCAGCTTTTCCTTTAACCATTCTTCAGTCAATTCATCCAATTCTCGAATTTCATATACACGCGTCAGATCAACTTCGCGTTGAAGGGCACTTTTCGTGCAGGCATACATCATTTGCAATTCAATTTGACTATCTCGAGGCGTATAGAAAATAAAACACATTGGATATGATATGCGTGAATCATCGTGGATCATTTTGTAGGTATAAATCACATAGCGTGGCTGATGCCCGGGCAGTTGCTCCTGCAAGTCATCAACGGAGATATCATCAATGGCGTCATCAATAACAACGAGTTGTTTTTCACGATCGACTTTTACTGAAATATAATGAAAAATATTTTTACAATTAGTACCCCTTTTTAAATGATTTATTTTCCTTGTCATTATTTTGTTGGCCATCAACTATTTACTTAGTAGGGACTGTTACACACGTTTTATGCTGTTAAATAAAAAGTACTGAATGTTTTTTGACCAAATATTTTTTAATATACTATTTATTGATGTATATTGTATCCAAAAAGAATCTACTTATTCGAAATGTCCGCCTTTTGCTTTACACACGCCTTAAGTCGCACTGGCCAATCGTTAATAGCTGCACGAACCTCGTCCATTGGAAAATTGGCCACAGCTCGAACCAAAGCAGTCTTAAGAGATCCAATGTTGGGGTATCTTTTGTGACAAACCTTGTCCTCTAAAACCTTCCACAATTTTTAATCCAATGGGTTCAAATCTGGACTGCCTGAGGGCCATTCTTCAGAGGAAATGAACGCTGACAAATTGTTTCGAAGCCAGGCCTGGGACGTTATAGCCTTATGGGCCGGGGCAGAATCCTGCTGGAAACGGTTTCTTGGTAAACTGGCCGTTGTTTTGACTCGTTAAGTAAATAGCTTTCTAGTTTGTACGATTTTTCCAATATATTCCACTTTGGGTGCATATTCCGACTACATTAAATTTCTTTGCTACAAGTAAACCCAATTTTAAGCGATAAGTTTTGAAAATTTTACCACACGAGTATTTTAAATTTCATTCACGAATTTTTCAAAATGTGCACTTGGTACCCATTAGAGAAAAGCAAATCCCACTTCTTCAGAAAAAGAAGTTTCCAGATATTTTACATATGGCCAAAATAATAAGTACACTATTCTTGGAATTCTTTGCGATCTTCTTGTTCCTTTCTTTTAAAATATAATATGGCAACTCTGATGTTTTTTCCACATTTGTTTATAACAGCAACAATTTATGCAAAAAAGGAATGCAAAAGTACCGTTATTTTTGTTTTATGCTTATTTTGTGGCTGAAGTGCGTAATCTGCGTGGTCAATAAAATAAGTACATTTTACATTTTGTGATATAATCCTATCAAGTGAACATTTTTTTGATAAAGGTTTGTTAATTTAAAGCGGTTGCATTAAAATAAAGCAAAACTGAATAAAATTCATTTAATATATGGGCCGGAAAAGCATTGTACATCAGAAGAGAGAAGACTGGTTTTGAGGTTAAGAAACGAAGGAAAACCTCTCCGTTTAATTGCCAATTCTCTGTGTAGGTCTGTATTTTTTGTCCAGATAGCACTTAAACCTAAAATAGAACTCAAAACTCCTGGAAGACCAAGGAAAACTTTGCCAACCACTGATAATCGTATTGCCAACTCTTGTCAAAAGAGACCCTTTCAAGTCATCTAGAATAATTTCCGCCGATATAGACAATGTGATATCAGCACGAACAGTTCGGCGAAGTCTGCGAAGCAAAAATTTGAAGATGAGGCTAGTGTTTGCAAGGAATCATTCAAATTGGTCCAGACCAGCTGGAGAAAAAAATGGCGTAATATTTTTCGGAGTGACGAAACCAAAATAAATTTATTTGGAAATGATAACGGTCGTACTGTACGATGTCCCATTGGCAAAGAATTTCATGTGCGTTTCAGCAAAAAGACTGTAAAGGATGGCGGCGGCAAAATTATGGTATGGGGGTGTTTCTCCTGGTATGGTGTTGGCCCAATTTCTCGTATTACTGACACTATGGACAGATTTCTGTAAAAAAAATATACTGGAGATCACAAAGTTGCCATATGCTGAGGAAAACATGCCACTAAGGTGTGTATTTTAGCAGGATAACGACCCAAAACACACGTCAAAGTACCTCAAGGATTGGTTCCAAAATAAGAGTGTCAACCTACTTAGCTGGCCAAGTCAGCCACCGGACCTTAATTCGATTTAAAACCTTTGGGAGAATTAAAGCAATGAATAGGTAAAAAACAATAGGTAAAACCAACTTTGGGATTTTGTGCAAAAAAGTTGGTATGAAATACCAGTGGACACCTGCCGAAAACTTATTACCACTATGCCAAAAAGAGTCCAAAAAGGAATGGAAAATAATAGAGGATATACTGGATACTAACCAAATAATCACATAAATTCAAAATTTGAAAACTGAATTGAGTGATTTAAATTTTTTTTAATAAATACATTGAGTGTACTGATTATTTTGACCACTTGTTTTTGGTAGAATTAGTTTTTCCTATGTTATTTAAAGTTAGCTATGTGTTCCAAGTATATAAATAATGACTTTTAATATTAAAAATACAGTACAAAACATGAATATAACACTCTCTTTCTTTTACAATAAATATATTTGGTGGTATGCACCATTAAAAGTATTATATTTGCTTGTACTTATTATTTTGACCATATGTGTATATTTTTGGCCTAGGTAACACTAAGTGTTGCCTGACGCCATTTGACATTTCCATTGGAAAGTTTAATATTTTTTAGCATAAACGTACTCAGAACGTTTTGACGTACGGCCATCATTTGTGTTGTTTACAGTGACTTGAAAAAATCAATTTGGCAAAAAAAAAAATGGAATTAACTCGTGAACATTTTCGTGCGATCATCCTATAGCACTGTAAAAAACTGGTTTAATAAATTCAATCGTGGCCGACGCTCGCTCAAAGACGAAGGTCGTGAAGATCGTCTAAAAACGGCAGTTGTGCCAGAGAACATTGATACTGTGCGTGAACTAATATTGCAAGATCCTCATGTGACATACCGTGAGGCATGAACACCTGGCCGTAAGGAAGGTTTGTTCTCTTTGGATCCCGCACAATTTGACAATCGCTCAAAAAGGCTCGTGTCGTTTAGTGCAAAGAAATTTTGAAAAAATACGAAGAAAACGACGTTTATAAGATCGTCACAGGTGACGAATCATGGATCTATGCGTGAGCCCGAAACAAAACAGGAATCGACCGTGTGTCTTCAAAGACGAGCCAAATCCCACGAAAGTTGTCCGTGGAAGAAGCACTTCGATGCAAATGGTCGCCTGTTTCTTCGGCAAAACTGGTCATGTGGCGACTGTTACAACGTAGGACGGTCAATTCTGAGTGGTACACCACAATTTGTTTGCCTTAAGTCTTCGGTGAAATTCGAAAAACGAACAAGAGAAGACGAATCATTGTACACCATGACAATGCAAGCTCTCACACATCGGATCAAACCAGTCATCCGCAGTGCAGACCTGACTTCTTTTTATTCACGCATATCAAGAAAAAAAAAACGTGGTCAACGATTTTCGTCGCCCGAAGAAGCTGTTGAAGCGTTGAAAAGCCATGTTTTGGAGGTGTCTTAATTGAAGTAGAAAAAGTGCTTCGATAATTGGTTTGAGCGCATGCAAAAGTGAATAAATCATGCTGGAGAATACTTTGAAAAACAATAAAACCATTTTTGATGATAAATATTTTCATTATTGGGCCAGAAAAATATATCGCAGCCCTCGTATATACATTATTACTATATATTCGGAGAAATTCGAAAAACGAACAAGTGAAGACGAATCATTGTGCACCATGACAATGCGAGCTCTCTCACATCGGATCAAACCAGTCATCTGCCGTGCAGCCCATACTTCATTTTATTCACGCATATCAGAAAAAATGCGTGGTCAACGATTTTCGTCGCCCGAAGAATCTGTTGAACGTTCAAAAGCCATGTTTTGGAGGTGTCTTAATTGGAGTAGAAAAAGTGCTTCGGCAATTGGTTTGAGCGCATGCAAAAGTGTATTAATCATGCTGGAGAATACTTTGAAAACAATAAAACCATTTTTGGTGATAAATATTTTCATTGTTAGGCCAGAAATATATATAGCAGCCCTCGTATATACATTATTACTATATATAAGTACATACATTATTTGGGGATTTTATCCATAACAAAGGTGAATACAGTCTCCATTGAAGGACATAAACTTTAAGTTCGCAAAACGTCAGCATTGGATTTGTGTGGGTATTTGATAAATTTTTAATCAATTTGTTTAGCCTGTTTCTCAAGGTCGAACGAAAGTATAGGGTGGGCCATTTAAAATTTGAATCGACTGTAAAAAATTAATGATAATTTTTTCAAGTTTCTGGTTTTAGAATTTTACCAAAAAATTTTGTTTCCAGATGAAGCTAATTCGGTGGCTATGTCAAGTCAGGAAAAACTATTGGAATCGGACCTAGGCGTTATGGGTATCGTTAGAAAGCTTTCGATGTACAATTTTATTAATCCTTTAACACATTGCCGGCTGGGGTCATTTTGTATATTTTTGACCCGAGTTTCTGTAAAAAATAATAATTCAAAACTCGAAAAATTGCCTATATAAGGTAATTTTTTCATCCTAGTATTTTATAGCCAACACTTTAAGCTTTCATTTGGGACTTTGATTTGGAATTTAACTCTTTAAATGCGGGAGATATTGGCATTTTAGGTTCAGTTTTTGCTCAAAATTTGCATAAAATTTTCACAAAAAATGTACATAGATCTTTTTTCGATATGGAATTATCCATCTTGTCATTTTCTAACAAATTGCAACATTTGTAGACGAAATTGCACGCTGTTCTAGCATTCCTTTTAATAACGGAGAAAAGTTGCATTCTAAAAAAATCGTTAGAAACGTAAAGTGTAGTAAAATGAACATAAAAAATAGTAGGGAATTGCGAAAATTGCTCAGCGATGAAGATAGAGAGGCCATCACTGTTTGAACAATAACTATTTTAACGTACTGGGGCTTAGTTCCAAAAGAGGTGGAATATTTCTACCCAAAAGGAAAATGTTGCTGATGGATGGATTTGGAGGTTAGAAATACATGAAAATCATTAAGAAATGCATGGAAACATTAAAATAATGTTGAAAAAAGGAAAAAAGAAAGGAAGATTTTAACTTAAAAAATAATAAAGCGTATTTTCTCCTGATCTAGAAGGTTTAAAACTATGTATAAGAAATAAAAGTTATAAATTCTTTAGAAATGTTTGTGTTTCAACTGGAAATAGCGCGAAATTATTATATAAAAAAATCGCTCGTTTTTTTTCAAATAATTTTTCATTTTTTTTTAATAACGTCCAAAAATGCGTTAAATGAAAGGTTAATATGTTGGCTGCAGAACTAGATCAATACATACATACGTAAAAATAAGCATTTTTCCAGTTATGTGGCATAAAAGGTGGTGAAAAATAAAAATGTTGCTACCGCTTCTTAATGGGTTAACAGATCGAACATATGTATTTATCGCTGGAATGGTATTGTAATAAGCTGTTCAACAATACCCATATTGCTTAATAATAAAGTAAAAGTTTCACAGATATGGCTCAATATCTGAATTATACGTCTGAACTTTCGAGTCCCATATATCGGAAACTATGGAAGATCGCTGATTTTTTATTTCATATTTTCTGTTTAGAATCAAAAGTTCTGTCGATGGTGCAAATTTGGTGTCCGTACGAGAGTTGTTACTAAACTAAATTTAAGCCCGAAAATTTACTGAAAAATTGGTTTGATCGGATGAGGTACTGCCGAGTCATTTGTGGTAGTCATAAAACCAGAAATTTGAAAAACTATCAGTACTTTTTTTTACAGCTGCTTCAAATTTAAAATGTTATAGTCACCGAAATTTAATTTAATTTGGAGTTTTGTTTAAGAGCCCTTTTACATTCGTCCTATCCTTCCAGTTGTCCTTCGGATAAAATTTAATTAGTAAATCTCAAGTAAGATTTCATTCACTTGCGAAGCGAACGAATGACTTTTTCGGCAGTACTTAGTACGGACATAAATACTGTTACACGCGTTTTATGCTGTAAAATAAAAAGTACTAAATGTTTTTGGACCAAATATTTTTTAATATATTTATTGATATATATTGTTTCCAAAAAGAATCCACTTATTCGAAATGTCCGCCTTTTGCCTTTACACACGCAAGTCGCACTGGCCAATTGTCAATAGCTGCACGAACCACGTCCATTGGAAAATTAACCACAGCTCGAACCAAAGCAGTCTTAAGAGATACAATGTTGGGGTATCTTTTGTGACAAATCTTGTCCTCTAAAACCGTCCACAATTTGTAATCCAGTGGGTTCAAATCTGGACTACCTGAGGTCCATTCTTCAGAGGAAATGAACGCTGGCAAATTGTTTCGAAGCCAGGCCTGGGACGTTTTAGCCTTATGGGACAGCGCAGAATCCTACTGGAAAGTCCATGGCTGGTTTTGGAACAAGGAATTGTTAAGAGGCTTCACAACAGCTTCCAAAACGGTTTCTTGGTAAACTTTGGCCGATGTTTTGACTCCTCGTTTGCAGAAATGCAGGTCAGCGACCCCATCGTAAGAGTGAAGCTGGGCGATGACCCTTTTCCATCAGTTCAGATGCTTCCTTAGATGACCGCGCATACACTATAATTTTGCTTGTTAAATTTTTTCTGAACGGTAAAAAATTTTTTAATCGGTAAACCAAATTTTTCTGTGCAAGTTACCAGCGTGCTTTACCAAAAGACGTTTGCATTTTTCAATCCTATTTCTTTAAAGCTGTAGTCAATAAATGTACGGTACGTCGTTTGAAAACCCAAAGTCTTTTTTAATGATTCGACTCATGGACTTTTGCGTGATATTCATCTCACGGGCCATGATTTTCTGTTTTCGGAGCGGATTTCTGTGAATTCTTTAAACAGAGCGTGGGCGGCCCGACCAGTGGCGGTCTTTTACATCTGCAGTCCCCTCAAACAGTTTTATGCATCGGTAGACGAACATGCGGATAATCCCAAGTGGCCGGAGCGTTTTGAAAATATCGCTTATTTCATTTCACACTTGAAAAGCGCTATTACAGCGATACGGTTCTCATTATCTGACCACTCCATGATGAAAGTTGAAATAATTATAAAATCCCGTTACAGACTAACGCTATTGAAGTTAGCTTTCAAAACCCATATGACATTAACGGGGTATGTTCAGTTCTACTATTGAAATGGGTGTGTTCAAGGTTGTAACAATATTTATGTCCCTACTAAGTACATTCGTCCTATCATTCTAGTTTTTCTTCGAATAAAACTTAAATAGTAAAACTCAAGTCAGATTTACCCAAGTTTAGTTACTTTTATATAGTTTAACTTAAATCACCCTTAAATCAAAAAAATATATGTTTAAAATTGAAAATTTTTGAAGCAAAAACGTTTGGTCTCGCTTCCCTTTAAATAGTTTAACTTAAATAACCATAAAATCAAAGAAGATTAAGTTTAAAATTAAAATTTTTTGAATTCTCGATTCTGTTGGAACCTGATCTATAGCGCAATGTTATATACACTAAATATTTATAAGTAAAACACCATTGAATTCAAATTTGACTCTAAAAGAAGATAAATCAGATGCATATATATTTTATTAAATGAATTTTCATCGCCATTATTTTTATATACATATTTTTAAAAAAAAATCTCTTCAAATCAGCGATTATTTTAATGTTGGGCCACATACAGTGTTTGAAAGTCGAGCTTTTTGGCAAAGAAAATATATTGCGTTTTGATCTACAAAAAAACGAGTTTAATGCAACAGAGAACAAATGATGACAATCCGTGTAACAAAACATTTGCCGCGGTCAGCAAACTATAATTTGTACAGGCAAATTTGACATCTTTATCTTGTGGCTAAAAACTATATCGACCTTGTGACTAAAAGCTGTTCCAGTGAAAGAAAATCTTCCAACAATAATGAACCTACTATATAATGGTCCGCAATATCGGCCGTTATGAGGATTTTTATAAATCGCATTCTATCCCGGACGATTGCCAAGATTGGAAGTAATTGCCGCCCTATATTTAAACCAAATCTCTCGAGATTTCCTACACTGTATGTGTGTGTGTTACGTTATAGATGCCTTTAACAATAGAAAAACCTGTCCTTACGACAAGTTTCCACTTATACTACTTTTTTTGTATTTTTGTCTAATTTTTTGTTTTGTTTGTTCTGTTTGTTTTTTTTTTGTATCTTTGTATTGCTTTTTGTTTTCTGTTTCTTGCTCTTCTCATCTATAATGTTGTTTTTTCATTGTTCTTCTCTCATCTGTCTTTTTATTATGTTTCTTATGGTTAAAGAGGGGGGATGGTGGATGTGGTTGGTGGTGGAAATGAACACGATATTCTTAAATAAATTTCTTATATTTGAACGGATTTTGATTTTTTGATTATTGCATCAAAATTCTATTTTATCATTCTGCTTATCCTCTTCTACTCTTCCCTACCTATGTATGTATATATCTCTTGTGGCTCTTTCGCTATTTGTGTGTGTTTTGCAATTTCCAATTATTTACAATTAAATTATGTTCAATTCATCTAATAATAAGAAAAACCTTTAGTTTTATTTCTGTTTTTATTGCAGTTTTGTTTTTGGAGATTTATGGAAATATGCAAATGTTTGTTTTTATTGTTATTTGTAAAACTTTGTTTTTTTGTTGTTGTATATATCGATTTCCAATTATTTACAGTGACTTAAAAAATAAAACTGATATATACTGAATACGTTGTTGTATTAGAACTGTAATAATCTTGCTTTTGGCCTAATATTTCAAAACGACTTTTCTGAATTGGTCTGAAAGTTTAATATTTAAGCAACAAAGTAGTACACGATATGCTACGGAATTTTTGAAAAACTTGCATCGTTTTTTTCAAACATAACGAGCAATGTGAGTAATATTATATATTTTTGATGAACATGAATCATCCAGTAGCAATAAATGCCTTCAATTTGAAATTATCTGTGTATAAGTACTTCCCTATTTTGTTATTACAAAACAAAAAAAAATTACAAAAAATTAAGTCTTGATTAATTGGAGCGACAGAAATGAGAAGGAATTGGCTAATGTGGGTCTTAACGTGAACAAGGAAAATGAGAAACATCGAAATAAAAACGTTGGGACAAAAAACGACGACTTTGTTTAGGTGACCAGTTAAAATAGCCGTGTTCGATTGGCAAATCGTAAAGAGGTCGATAAATTCACACCATTGTACAAGAATATATACAACTAATTTTGTTTACAGAAAACTATATATAATTTGCGTTAGAACCCGTTATTTTTTAAATAATTAAACTGTTTGAGAAGAAAGTTATTTAAGAATAACATTTAGCGGGTTTAAGTAAGCTCGGTTATTACTCGCTTATTGTATTTCTTGAATAACTGTTTTTTCAAACGGTTTATGATTCTAAAAGCCAATTAGTTCTTGTATACAAATACATTTCAAAAATTTCTCGTAAAGTTTTGAAGTTATCGCCTTAACGACCACATACTCGTTTAATAAGATAGTACCAATCGATATCGTAGGGTGCAGATTTAAAAAAAAAAACGGTAAGCTCTATCATGGCACGAATACTTATATAGTTAAGTGTATCAAAATACAACATTAGCGATGACTACTACAAATACGATTATAGCGCTACATTATTTTTCAATCAAAACTTTTTCACTAGATAAAAAATTATTTTGAGTGATAACCTTTTTAGGACTTTAAGGAAACGTTTTGACACAATTATTCCACGCTCTTGCGAAGTAAAGCGCTCCATTTTTCGTTTGTTTTCTGCAACTGTCTAGTTCACAAATGCCATTTGTAAAGTGTATAACATTTTCCGTTAGGGTGATACATTTTGCGCCACATTGTATGACCAAGTATTACAAGATCAAAGTGATACTAATATCTAATGTTAATAAACGGGTACTACATTTTATAGAGAAGCTTACTCATGGCTTAGTTATTAATCTCCTGCTAAATAAGTCGCTGGGTGTTTCGCTTCCGCTGCCTTTAATTCAGCATCCGGACACTATTGAAGTACATTGTGTCGAAAATTTACTTTCAATGTATAGCAGGGCTTATACGAAAACTTTCCGTACATTTCCAAGATTAATTCCATTGGATTTTCATGTTAAAAAATACGTAGACCTTTATAAAGAAAACTGGAAGATTTTCATATTCTCTAAAAGCAGTTTGCATAACACACCGACATTTGTGTCCCTTTTTGATGTTGGCAATTTAAGACATTTGTTTATTTTATAAAAAAATCAAATGAAAATTAAAAATTGAGATTTAATTAAAATGATTATTTAGAATACTCATACGTCTCAGTATCAGTTCAAAAAGTATTTTACAAATTATGAAAATGGTCGATTTTCGAACACAACAATGAATAATTTTGTTATAGAGGGAACTTTACTTTATATTGTTGGTTCTGAGATTATGGGCCACCATAAATCTTTATAGGACCTTTAAAGTATTTTTTTAAAAAAGTATTTGTTCTTCAAAAAATTTCCTACCAAAGTGTTCAAATATCATTACCCTGGTTGTCCCTAGTACTTTCTACTACTTTCAATTGAAATTTTCTCAATTTTTTACAAAAATATTAATTTTTTATTTAATTAAACCAGTCCATAGTAAAAAATAGTATTCAATTAATTTTGTTGCTATTAACGATTATAATTTTTTATTCAATTTGTATTTTTTGGATGTTTATTTTGTGTCCCTGAAAATACACAGTATTCCCCTGTAAAATCTAAAATTCAAATTCCAAACCAATCCTGATTTCAAGCAACTCAAATATGATTGAACAATACTTGAAGTGGGTGCACATCTAAAAGTTTTTTCGTCAACAGTCTTTTTAAAATTAAGTAAGTCGTGTCAACCGTTACGAACGTTCACACTTAAGTGGGTCATTCCCATGTGTTGTTTTTTAAAAAGATAATTAATACTTTTTTTAATTTTGCAAGTGTTTTTTTTTTTGTGTTTATTGCAAGTATAAACTTCCAGCTCAAGTCAATTTTGTAAGGGTAAGTACTTAAATAAACATTTCAGGGGGTTTTGTAGAAATGCATCATTCCCCTGCCAAAATTATTCACAGGGGAATGACGATTAAAAGATTTTCTTTTATTATTTTTACAAAAGAACTGAATTAAAATGAATTTGTTGATTTTAAAGAAAAAATACTATATATTTTATTGTCTTCGACATTTCTCTGTTCAATGAGTCATTCCCTGGAGGTCATATTTTTAAATTGTTGCATGATTCCGTTAAAAATAAAAAAAAAAAATTGATGTGTACCTTTTAAAAATGACTAGTCTTTCTTAGAACTAAGACATCTACCTGAATTAAATTCTGCAAAAAATAATCGAATTCCAAAAATAATGTCGAAATTGGCCCATAATCTCAGAATCACCCATATAGGACTTTCAGCATTTACATTTCATGGAGCTTCAGTGAATTAAATAGAACGAAACTTCTACCGAACCTTCTTTAAACGTTCATATCAGTAAAAAAAAGAAATACCCTCTAATCACAACTTCGCTGTTAAAGTATAACAAAAAGTGGCCAACTTTAATCTAAGCCAAATCTACGGTATAATTAAATACCTGAATTCGTAATGAGTAAGGCTTTGTTTTAAGTATCCATTTGTCCATATTTATCGGTGGTGCCTTCCTTCATGGTTATCGATAATTACCTCTTTTACACCAATCTGAGTTTTTCATTTTTAGTCTGATTGGAAAGAGTAAGGATAGGAAAATATTTTTTATTTTCCACTAGAAATCGCCACTACATCTCATACTGGTAACACTAAACCAAAGTCAAAATTTTTAGCTAACGCAAAATGGTTAGAAAAATTAGCAACACATTTGCCAAATGTGATTAGATAACCAAGCTATGATGAGAATCGCACGACATGCGATTTGTAAATTGATTGATTTATTTAGCATTAAAATAATTTTTTGGCTAAGCGAATTCGCCGAAAACATTAGACGAACAAGATATTTTGCTTTCGTTTGTGAAATTATGGTTAGCCAAAAAAGAAACTAATGATTAGCTGACATGTGCTAGAAATATGGCTTTAACTCTTTAATATAATTATTAAATTAATACTCTTCAGCAGAATTTATCTTATCTGCTGTCTAAAAAATAACTATGATTTAAAACTCAAGAGATTAGTAAAAATAAGTTCAAACTAGAGGGAGGGAGGAATTTAAAATAAAGAAGAGATAATTCACGTAATTTTAGCACATTTTGCAGAAAATGATTTAGAAAAAGGCTCACTATAAAAATTCATTTAATTGAGCTATTTAACCTATCAACGTTCAATGATTTTTCGATAGTGACGAGAGCTGATATGAAATGGTTACTTGTGGCCGTTTTGAGGACGCAGGGTAGTAAGAGCTGCCCTTGCATCGCCCAATGTGACTAGAATGGCAGGTTGTTCTTCTTCGTTTTCCTCTTCATTCTCTTTTTTATGTAAACACCAGACAGTAGCCCGCGGACAACATACGACTTTAAACTATAAAGTACGAAGGCAAGATTTCAAATTATAGAATGCGGGCGGGAGAAATACCACTCCTGCAACTTCAAATTACCAAAGGGAGCATATTGATTTTTTTTTAAATTTTTGTTATCCAGTATTCTTGGAGGGACTGGAAAAAAACGTCAAACTATCGAGAGATCAAATTAACAAGTGTTAAATTATTGAGCAGACTCTATATGCTTTATCTTTTAAAAATTAGTCCAGATTTTGTCAACACGTTTTCACTACTCATAAATCATGGCAGGGAATTAAGCTTATGGAGCATTAAAAATACTTAAAATCTATAATGGGTGGAAATTTCTATACGGTTGTTTAAGCATAACAATAAAATAATAAAGCCTATGTGTGTCTTTCACAGTAGAAAACAATTGATATTTACAAAAAGTAGTAAGTCTAAGTGGACAAATTACTTTATTTATGTGAGATCCTCTGTAATTATTGAGAGCTACGTATTTCAGAAATCCAAATCAAAGAAGTCGTAAACTATTTAGAACCTTTAAAGCATTAGAAAACAAAAAGAAAAAGCTGATTGATATTGTTGATCATAACCCAGGAACTTATCTTGAAGTTACTTGAGATTGTTTTACAAACTATTTTTCATTATTAAGCTGTAAACCAAACCAAGTCGTGGCGTAGTGGTTGTGGATTGGTAACTGTTATACTCTGTATGTTACTATTTCATAAAAAATGTATTTATTTTATAAATTATACAAAGGTTTTTCCTATCATTTTTATTTTATTTCTTTTTTATTTATTTCCTGATCTCTTTTAACTATGTTTTTTTGTAATTTCATTTCTCTCTTGTTTTATTTTATTGATGTATGTATGTATATATGTTGAAATATTATGTTTTTTGTGTTTTTTTTCGTATGTAGATGATAGTAAGTAGCTCATAACTATTGCTTTTTGTTTAATTTTTGTTTTGTATGTTTCATCAATTTGTTTGTCTTATGTTTTTTATACAACTGTAACATATTCGATAGAATAAATAAAAAATAAATATTTAATATTAAAAAAACGAATAATGACAATAATCTCTTGTTTTGAAGTTTTTACTTAACTGTTATACAAAGATTAAAATCTGTTTCAAGCATTTTTTGTATATTTTGTTTTATATACCCTCCACCAACGGACGGGGGTATACCAAGTTCGATATTTTTTGTTTTATGTGTATGAATGTGTGACATCGCCATAAGAATATTTTTCTTGGGATAATATATAAAGTACATATGTGTGTATGTTTTGGTATGTATGTATATATTTTGGGGGTATTCCTAAAAAGTTGTTCTCTCCATGCATTTTGTTTATATAATCGGTAAAAAGGGGGAGAATAGATATTTTTGTTTTTTTTTTATTTGTTTCATTTTGAATATTGGTGTTTAATATTTGTTAAGCTTAATTAATTAAGGTACATCCAGTTATATTAAATAGCTGCCTACTAATTAGATTTTCAATTTATTACTTCATACTGCCAAAGTTTTGTGTATGGCCTCCTTTGTGGTGTTTAAAAATACCGCATATATATGAATATACTTTGATGACACACCTTTGAATTTCTTTAAAAACGTTACGATTACTATATAATTTTATTTATTCATTAATTTTGAATTTTATTTTTTTTATATTATCCCTTAATATACACATATCGTAGACGTCAAGTCCATTCCCGTCTGATTTATAAAAAAATGTCTGGAGTATTTAAAAATGTTTTTCTTTTATAAAATGCAAGTCTTTTTTTGGGAATTAATGGGGGTACTTTCATGCGAAGGTATCAAAACGAATTGCTGGCCTTATATGTGGACTTCTTATTTAGATAACGGGTTTTCTTTTTAATGTAAAATGCTTTCGTTTAAAAAATGTTTCTTTTGTGTGAATAAATTTACCTTGATTTTTTTAAAAAAAAAACTCAATTTTTAGACATTTTAAGCTCTGATGTAAATATTTGATCGTTGTCAACTCAAAAAGTTGATGGATACTTTCTGTAATTTTTGTTTTCCAAAATTGTCAACTTATATTTTTCATAATGGCCCTGATGACGATTGTCGTTTTCGAAATTCAACTAACGTTCATTTCGTTGTAATTCGATACAAATAACACTCTAGTATTTGATGGAAACCGATCGACTAAAATCGTAATATTGTTATATGTGACGCGCAAAATAGAAAGGGACCTAAGGGTAAAAACCAGCTTTGTTCAGGAGAGCCATTTTAAAGATTTACGTAAATACGTGTATCTTTGGTGTACCATCACTTTCATAGAACGAACATATCTCTGGGAGGGAACACTTTTGGGGCATGGGATCGGTCTCATTCGATGCTCAGATGTTGTCCACATCAAAAAAAAAAGTGAAAATTGATTTTTTTTTACCCTTAGGTCCCATTCTCTATGCGCTGTCACATATTGTATTTAGATTGATTGATTTCAATTTTTATGCAGTATGTCAATATGGAAGTGAAAAAAAACACTAGATTTTCTCGTCATATTCAAAAATAAGTCGTTTCTTATCTCAGATCGAAAGCAAAACGTTTTCGATCAATATTCGCATTTTAACCGTGATATGGTTGAATGTTGCATAGAGCTTTAAAACAAATACATAAAAGATTATGCAGTATATTTTTGGGCTTAAATTTTGGATAGGGATTTGAATACTATAAATTATGATTAAAAAATCTGTATTTTTTCTTTAACTTTTTCCTCTTACAAATCCAAAATAACTTAATAAATGCTAGCTTGCCAAAAAATCAGTCCACCATGGCTTTCATACGAAACCGCCATTTCATAACGTTTTCATTTTGCTTTACAGACTTCCATACTTTTCATTACTGAATTGTACTATACACAACGCTCTATTCGATAGAAATAAAATAATGGCTGTTATATCCAAGTGTTTTCTCTTTTACATTGCTAAATTTCTGTAGTTTTATCAACTGAATTGAATACGCAATATTTTTGCGTTTTGGTTTCCTGAGAACGTAAACCAAATTAATTGCACTGTCGTTTGGAATTGCGCTTTGTGGCACTTCCTTTCATTTAGGGAATTATTAATTTTATATTTTTGCAGTTGAAGTTTATTTTGAATAAATATTTATTTAGAATAAAGCTAATGTTGCTATAAGCAATGGGTAATTTCTAAAGTCATGCTTTGACAATAAATGTTGAAATTCGACAGTACTCAGAATGTACTTCCTTAAATATGATCTAAATTAAACAAAGGTACTAGGGTGGTTGTTTTAGCCAAAATAGCTTCTGATGACTATTGTCAAAATTGCGACTAGAGCATCTTTGACGAAATTTAACAAAAATTAACACGAGTCATATTTCGACAACCGTGATCAGGACGATCGTGGTACCCCACTCCCTTCAGACAATGATAGATAGCTCTCAAAGGTATGATTTTCCTTATGTCTACAAAGATATCTTAAAAACATATAATTTATCATTATATGTTATAGATCTAATAGCACAGCTTCCACGGGTCAGGAATTTCCAAACAAGCAATCGCTATTTGCTGTGCAGAGTTTTAAGTTTTAACAACGAGTGTTGGATCAATTGTTAATGCAATTTTTTAGGCCTTCTACTGGGAACAATAACAAGGAAAATCGCAATCTCTAAATATGAATTTGAATTATTTGCGTTTGTCTCACCATATTTTTTGATTATGAATTTGAACAACTCAATTTCAAATTGCAAAATATAAGCAGACATCAATCAAATTGGTTGAAATCCTGGTGTAGGGCAATTCTGTATTCCACTTGACGTTTTACTTGCGTACAAGAAAGAAAATTGGCTAGCAAGTGAGTGTGTATTTGTAACTAAAATGCTTAAAATGAGCTGTCAAATAAAATGTGAACCAAACATTGTAATAGATTTTGACACGGAATGCAGTAAATGTGAATTTTAAATGTGTATATAAATGTGGCATTATACGGCATAAAATGTCTTTAATAATTGTTATAGATTTCCGTATGAATTTCGGTGAATTTAGATTTCAATAATGTATGCGAATAGGGCATTACGTACAAGTTTCAAAGTCAAATCAATTTAACTCTGACAGAAGAAGAAATTGATTGCGAAAATTTGTATGGTCCAAATTGAAATCTACATTTGCTGGATTTCGTTCTGAAATCTCGTTTATTCAAATTGTAAAATTAATTCTTTCGTTGTTTTAAAAAAAAGAATTATACATTTGAGTTATTTTCAAAATTTGAACATTTCAATGCGCTCAAATTGTAATGAAAGATTCTATCGCGGAAGTTTTGTTAAAAAAGAAAACGGAATACACACTAATTTGAGCAAGATTTAAAATTCAAATTTTCTAATTAAAAATCTTTTTTAGTCCTATTGAAAGTTTTTCTAAATAATTTTTAGTAATTACTAAAGTCAATAATTTTCCACTTTTATACAAATGGCCACAATACACCTTATGTCTAACGACAGTTCTGACTGATTAACGTCTATTTAAAAAACTGAAGCCAATGGTTAAAGATATATTAAAGCACTCCGACTTCAGTCCTCTTTAGCCTTCAGAAAGTATAGTTTGTAAAAACTATGGGCTTCCTTTAACGATACATCTAAAATGATAAAAACAATTAAAAAACGAAATACACTCTAATTTTTACTAAACGAAAATCATTTTATGTAAATATTTCAGCCATTAATTACCGGTGGAAAAATATAGTACTTAAATAATCTTAAAAAAGGAATAACAATGATCGAAAAATGCACACCATCGCATTTCCTACTCGCGTGAAAAACATTTTAATGTTACATACATTCGCATTAAAATAAATGTACGATAATAAAAAAGAATACTGATATTGACTCTGAATATTTACGAAAAAAAGTTAAATTAACATTTTGATTATATTCGTTTTCGATTTTTTTATATGTATCGTATGTGTCGATGATGATGATGATAATGTGTTGGTGGAGGGTATACTAGATTCGGCCCAGCCGAATATAGCACTGTTATATTATGTGTGTTATGTGATTTTATGTTTTCTTATTTTTGTTGTTGTTATTTTTACGAAATGTTTAATTGTTTTGTTTCTTTCTTTAAGTATAATTATTGGTAAAAAAAATTATATGTATAATATGTACATACTAAAAAAATTAATTGCAGTTTGCAGCATATAATAATTGTATTTCTTTTTTATATTAATAAAATTGCTAAATTATGGTGTCTAATTGCCTGGCTTGGTGTAAAATTTTCTTTTGATGTCCTACTAATGTAATACCCATATCCGATAATTGTTGAGCAGTTAATCTTGAGATCTGTTGAGCCGTCACTAGATTAGCCTCCTTGAAATGCTGAGAATACCGTGACATTTTTATGTTGTCCAGCCACATGTCCGTGCTAATGAAGATGTTGTGGCCGCGCTGGCTGTCCATAATATGCGTGCCATCGTTCTCCGGCGAATTGCGTGTGGTCAGCAAAGCCTGTGGCTGTCGGGCCAAATTGTCCAGGGTCGAAACGATGCTGGCAAATGATGGCCGGTGTGTACGTTGTTTTTGCCAACAGTCCAACATCAACTGATACAATGCCTCCGGACAGTCCATGGGAGCGGGCAAGCGATAGCCCTTCTCGATACTCTTTATGACATCTTGGTTCGACCAATTCCAGTAGGGACGTTCGCCGTACGACATAACCTCCCACAAGACGACACCGTAGGACCAAACATCGGAGGCCGATGTAAATTTCCTAAATGCTATGGCCTCGGGAGCCGTCCAACGCACTGGTATCTTGCCACCCCTGGTGGTATATGCATCACTGGCATTCTCAATTTCACGTGAAAGACCGAAATCGGCAATCTTGCATATGAGCTGAGAATTTACCAAAACATTGCGAGCTGCCAAATCACGATGAACGTAATTCATCTCGCTTAAATAGGCCATGCCACTGGCTATGCCACGTAGCATAACAATCAACTGCAACGTTTGGAATTTTCCATCATTCACGCGCAAGAATGTATCAAGACTGCCATTTTCCATGTACTCGGTAATAATCATGACGGGATTGGAACGCGTCACCACACCCTGGAGGTATATGACATTTGGATGGTCAAACTGTCCCATTATCGAGGCTTCGGTCAAAAAGTCACAGCGGGCTTTTTCGGACGAGCCGGGCTTTAAGGTTTTAATAGCTACATCGATGTCCTGCACAAAATTCGGTGGTATTTTCAAACGACCACGGCATACGTCGCCAAACTCTCCACCGCCGATGATGGCCTCAATCGTTATATAATTGGCATCGATTTCTCGGGCAAATTCGCGTATGGCCTGATTGGGATCTTCGTAAGTATGGGGATCTACATAGCTGCGGCTATTGCCGAAAAGCGGAGTAGTGACATTCGATTGAATTGTCTTCACAATAGGCGTAGTGTCCATGGCATGGATGTACGTGACAACTTGGCCCTCATTGCTGGCATAATCCAAGGGCAACGGCATGTGATTGCTAGATTTCTTGTCAAGGTCGTCCTGATTTTTAGAGCGCAAAAATACCACAGTCGCTATGATAACCAATACCAAAATGACCACCACTGCTACAGTAGCACCTGCCACAATTCGCATCTGTATGTTGTCCTCATAAACCGAACCCACACCCGGCTGAGTGTGAGCATAGACGATGTTACTGTAGGTGCCGTAGCCATTGATGGTCTTGTAACGCACCTGAAAGCCGTACTCGGTATTTTCATTGAGATTTTCCACATGGGCCTTGGGGTCCTTGGTGGTCAATGCGGTTTTGTTGATGGCATCGAAATCTGGCTTGGGAAACCATCGAACTTCGTAGAATTCTATGGGAGCATCACTCTGAACTGGCTTTTCCCAAATTAAATCCACTTCATTGCCAGTTGCGGCCACTACGCGCACATTACCCACCGTCGACAATATAGCCGACTCGGTGGTGGTGAAGGTAATTTCATCCCATTCAGTCTTGATTTGACTTAAATCTATAGGTTGATTATTGTGGTTGTTGTTGTGGTTGTTATTATTATTGTTGTTGGAAGGTATTGGGGCGGCAGTGGCCGGCATAAGGGGTATTTCATTATCATGCTTTCCATTTTCTTCCGAGCTAAATGAATCGTTCGCATTCTTCTGGGCTTTGTCGTCAGCTGTCGCATTGTCCACGACATACGAAACACCGTTCATTGAATGGATTTGGATAGTATATGTGGTTACGGGTTCCAAATTGGTCAAGGTCAGTTTAGTTTCATTGAATGTGTCTGTGTTTGGTGTCAATACCACATTGGAAGAACATGAGGAGCACACTACTTTATAGACTATATCGCTTCGATATTTGGTGTTGGCGTTATTCTCTGTAGACGAAAGTTCGCGTACGGGCGCATTCCACGACAATATTGCACTAATGTGATCAACAAAGAGGAGTGTGAGGTTTGTGGGTGGTCCAGGCGGCTTATAACAAGGCATGTGTTTGCCATCTCTGGGATGTCTATAGAAGCCGGATAAACATTTGCAGAAAGCAGACGCAACTTTAGACGAATTCGAATTGGGGGGACATGTTATACACTTTCCGACTTCCGAAGAGCGGAATGTCCCCACCGGACACTCATTGCATGTTTTATTCGCAAAATCCGGCTCAAAGCCCACCTTACATCGACAACCGCCCGTCAGTATGGTCCACTTGCCATCGCCCTTACATAAGTATGTGGGCTGTTCGTACGATTCCGCGTTATCCACACAAGTGCCGTTCTGTTTCTCAATAATCGTTATTTCACGGCCTGTTGGTGTTTCATTGAAATGGGCAAAATTCTCCGTGACTGCCGGACAAGTTATATAATAAACCTTAACGGCCAGAACACTAATGCAGGCTCCCTGATCGCGAAAAGCAAAGTACACACCCTTCTTGGTGACGGCAATACTCTTAACTTCTGTGTTAATGTCCACGTCGGAGTTTTGATTGAAACGACCTTCACCAGCCGCTATGCGGGCTATTAGTTTGTAACTGTCCGTTTGCCAGGGAGGCGGTTCGCGCGTGGCCGCATCAAATTCATAATAAAGTAAACTGAAGGTTTCTTTGCATGACAGAGCATTGCCCGGAAATAGTGAACAGTCCCGGATAGTGAACTGTATTTCGATGTAGAGTCGATTGGCGGGCCCGCGATCGATGAAGGGTGACCAAAGCCAATTGTTGACATTGTGATAGGCCACATCGCACACGACATAGCTACGCCAATTGATGCCCTTCACAAAGTCCGTAAAACTCTCCTCCACCCAACCGGGTGTCTGTGCCTGTGGCCCGTAGGGGTAACGGGTCCACTCTAGCGTGGCCTCTCGAGTTGTATCGAGAAGTATCACTTGGTCGGCGGCAGCAAGGTGTATCTGCACGAGAATTATTAAAACTAAAGTGGCTATTGTGGAGTGCATCAAAGTAGATGGTATCGGAAACTTCATGAATAATAATGACGACGTTAATTTTGTAGCTTCATTTTGTTGCGGTTTTCCTTGAAATCTGCTGTTTGTTATTGTGGCATTGGGGGGCATTGCATCATATGTGGGCTTATCGGTTTGTTGTCGTTCATTTTCTGGTGTTGCTACTAAACACTTGTGGTGGCAGGAATCTTCTACGTCTGGTGTGGGTAATGGAGGCGACAATGATGATGATGACGACAATGCCGGAGATGACGTTGATGATGATGATGACACTGGCAGAAAATTTTTCGTTGCATGCCGTCGTTGATGTGTTGATGTGGATGCATATGAGGCCGTCGCCAATGATGTACAATTCGAAGATGATGATGATGAATTTGATGTTGTAGCTTTTGTTAAAAATGTATTAAATGGGGGTGTATTAGCGATCGATGATGATGGCATTGCTTTGGGTATCGTTGTTAAATTTTGCGTTGTTCTCGAAGCATACTGAGGGGAAGTTGTTTTTGTTTGATTTCGTATATTGGAAGCATTTTCGATAGATTTTTTTTCAATACAATTCATTCTAAAATGTAATTTTGAATAATCGGCAAGTCTTAAAGATGTCATAAACGTTCTATGAGATCTGCTGCTGTTGCTGCTATCAGTGCCGATTACGGAGGAGTTACATTTTTTCAAAATTTCACTTATATTACTATTCCAATGGATTTGTTCATCCATATACAATGGAGGAGGTGGTGGTGGCGATGATGGCGGTGTTGGTGTTAATTTTGCTGCTGATAATATCGGCGATGATGGCGATAATACAAATACAGAATGCCGAAAACCCCTTGTTGTCTTTTGATTATAACTGCTGTTGATGTTGTCTTCAACATTTTCGTTTGATTCCTCCTGCGTCCACCTACAATGGCATGCTAATTTCGGAGATGCTACCTGTCGTTGTTGTTGAATGTTGTGAGTTTTGGAATGATGGTTCAGAACATTCATAACTGAAAAAGGAAATTAATTTTTATACTTTTTTGATCTGTATGTTTAAATGAGCCGGTACAATCGGATTGCAAGGATTATAACGAATGAAATCTGATTTGGAAAGATTCCACCACACTCTCTACTTCGCAATGCATAAACCGAGTGGACATGTGGGTGTGCTAACGAATGAAAACAAAACTCAAAGAAAAGTCATAAGAAAATTAAAAATTTCACACGGAGCCAGTGTTGGCTGTAACACCACCCCAGTCAATGAAACGTAATGCTGCCGAGAATATATGCTGCACGTACGCAAGTGTAGGCGCCAGCATATTTTATGAAATCACAACAGTTCACATTTAAATTGACATTTCATTAAATTCTGGGTGAAATGTGTTTTTAATATACATAAAAAACGCATAAATATTGAATTTACGATTTGTTACTTAACGCTTGACCAACCAATCCCCCGTCGTGCTGAGGCATCATATGACTCTCCACGGAAATTTTCGTTTACTTATAAGTTATGAGTAATTATATTCTTTTATTGGAAATTTCAGAAAAATGTTATATGCATCATGTGCCATATAACTTTAGTTTATTGGTTTTAAAGTATTTTAAAATGTTTTAAGGCGTTAAGCATTTAAGTATTCGCCAAACAGATATTCTCCCAAAATATACGATGGGTTCGAACGATTACTAACAACACAAACCGTATATTGTTGCTCCAATTTAAGAAAACGTTTTACGAGGGTTGCTATATAAAATTTGGCCTGGGCAACACTAAGTGTTGCCTGGCGCCATCTGACATTTCCATTGGAAAGTTTGACATTTTTTAGCATAAACGTACTCAGAACGTTTTGACGTACGACTATCATTTGTGTTGTTTACAGTGACTTGAAAAAATTGGAATTAACTCGTGAACATTTTCGTGCGATCATTTTTTAACAACTTTCGACGTGGACTATTACGACAAGAGTGCATAATGAACTTAAATCTTTGTATGGCGATGAAGCACTATCCTATAGCACTTTGAAAAACTGGTTTAATCTGGGTATTTCTTCCACCAGCATAATTCGATATTGCATGAACACCTGGCCGTAAAAAAGGTTTGTTCTCGTTGGATCCCGCACAATTTGACAATCGCTCAAAAAGGCTCGTGTCGAGTGGCGCAAAGAAAATTTGAAAAAAATACGATCGCGGTGCTTCAAAAGACGTTTATAAGATCGTCACAAGTGACGAATCATGAATCTATGCGTATGAGCCCGAAACAAAACAGCAATCGACCGTGTGGGTCTTCGAAGACGAGCCAAATCCAACGAATGTTGTTCGTGGAAGATGCACTTCGAAGCAAATGGTCGCCTGATTCTTCGGCTAAACTGTTCATGTGGCGACTGCTCCGCTTGAGCAACGTAGGACGGTCAATTCTGAGTGGTACACCACAATTTGTTTGCCTGAAATCTTCGGAGAAACTCGAAAAACGAACAAGAGAAGACGAATCATTGTGCACAATGACAATGCGAGCTCTCACACATCGGCCCAAATCAGCGCCTTTTTGACCGGCCAAAAGTCGAATTTATGGGTCATCCGCCGTACAGCCCTGACTTGGAACCCAATGACTTTTTTTTTTATTCCCGCACATCAAGAAAAAAATGAGTGGTCAACGTTTTTCGTCGCCAAAAGATGCTGTTGAAGCGTTCAAAAACCATGGTTTAGAGGTGTCTCAATCAGAGTGGAAAAAGTGCTTTGACAATTAGTTTGAGCGCATGAAAAGTGTATAAATCATGCTGGAGAGTACTTTGAAAAACAATAAAACCATTTTTGATGATAAATATTCGCATTTTCATTATTAGGCCAGAAATATATATATATATATATATATATATATATATATATATATATATATATATATATATATATATATATATATATATATATATATATATATATATATATATATATCAGCCCTCGCATACATAATTGTTCACACAATGGACTTATATCAAAGAACAGAATCAAAAATTAAGAAAAGGTTATGTTTAATTCGGGCCAACTATATATTCCTTAGCTTCCCTAGGAATAACCAATCTACACCATTTCCAATTGAAATTGAGAAAATACAAATTGGAATTGATAAAGTACAAATTGAAATTTGAGACACGTAAATTGAAATAGAGAAAATACAAATTGAAATTTAGAAAATAAAAATTGAAATTTGAGACACGTAAATTGAAATAGAGAAAATACAAATTGAAATTTTGAAAATAAAAATTGAAATTGAGAAAAGGTAAATTGAAATTGAGAAAAGGTAAATTGAAAATAATAAACGTAAAATAAATTGAGATATAAATTGAAATTTTAATTAGGAAACGCGAATTTTAATCGAGAAAATACATATTGAAATTAAGAAAGATAAATTTAGAGAAGCTTCATTCTTAATAGTTCGACTGTGAGTACTCCGTCTCTGCATTCCAATAACTGATGGAAGAAATTCACGATTGAAAGAAAGTATGACAACAAAATTGTGCCAATAGTTCAACTAAAATTATAATTATTCTGAACCACGTTGGTAGATTCTCAAACCGCTAGGGATTGACAAATCACACCTGCTACTAGAAGTATGTTTTATTTGTAAGCTTTTAGCTTAGGTAACACCGTCAGAACACTATTTAAATTCCATAATTTAAGAACTGTCAGCAATGATTGCCCTATCTTTTTGTACCATCTCCACACTCTTTGGAACACAGGAGTATTATAAGTTTGTGCTGATGTTGTAACACCCATAATAAAGTTTGATAGACCCATTTCTGACTCGATTTGGACATGTCCGTTTGTCTTGATGACCATGACTGAAGCTGGGTGATGACCCTTTTCCACCCTTGGGATCAGTTTAGATGCTTCCTTAGATGACCGCGCATACACTCTATAATTTTTCTTGTTAAATTTTTCCTGAACGGTAAAATTTTTTTCATCGGTGAACAAAGGCTATCACACGACAGCCGGTTCTATCTTACGAACCGAGGCAAAAAAATTTAGGCAATGGGATGTCACTCCAGAACTAGGTGGTCTTCCGATTGTGTGTCCGTCTTATAATTTCTCGGGCATTGTTTAATATCACCAGGGTCCAAAAATCACCTGGATCTTGTGTAGCGATTGGTGGTGACGATATACGCACAATTTAATGTAAAAAACATATTGGTTTTGTAGAATTACCAATTGTAAATTGCAATTCCCAATTTTATATTAAATTTCTTAATTTCAATAGATTTTTTTTTAATAACAAGATGAAATTCTTAATTTTCAAAAAAATCTTTAATTTCGAATGGAAATTTTCCATTTAAAGAGCAACATTTTCCATTACAATTTTCTTTAATAACAAGACAAGTTTATTTATAAATATAGTTTTTATAACACGAATTTTTCTGAGACGTAACGAATTGTAAGTGGACGAAAGGAAAATAATTTGCGTTTTTAGATCAAAAGAATCGTCAACACGCTTAAATTTACAAAAACAAAATTGCAATTCAAATTGTTTGTTCCTAAAACCCAAATTTATGATATAAACCCGAATAGACGATAATAAAATGTTCGAGTTGTTTCAGTTTTGTTATATTGGAGCGCTTAAGGCTAAATATAGTTTGAGCTGAAGAACATTGCTCGAGCGAAAGAAAAACTCATATCAAGGTGAAACGGTTCTCAAAAGCGTACAAACCAAACAAAAATATGTAAGCCGTAAAAATATTTTTGTATCTTATGAATAAAAATTCGTAATAATGATACTTTAAACAAAATCAAATTGCGAAATTTAACAAATTTGCTAAAGTAGCAAACGTTTATACTTGGAAGGGACAAAAATGCTGTTACACACGTTTTATGCTGTAAAATAAAAAGTACTGAATGTTTTTGGACCAAATATTTTTTAATATATTTATTGATGTATATTGTACCCAAAAAGAATCTACTTATTCGAAATGTCCGCCTTTTGATTTTACACACGCCTTAAGTCGCACTGGCCAATCGTAAATAGCTGCACGAACCTCGTCCATTGGAAAATTGGCCACAGCTCGAACCAAAGCAGTCTTAAGAGATCCAATGTAGGAGTATCTTTTGTGATACACCTTGTCCTCTAGAACCGTCCACAATTTGTAATCCAATGGGTTCAAATCTGGACTGCCTGATGGCCATTCTTCAGAGGAAATGAACGCTGGCAAATTGTTTCGAAGACAGGCCTGGGACGTTTTCGCCTTATGGGCCGGCGAAGAATCCTGCTGGAAAGTCCATGGCTGGTTTTGGAACAGGGAATTGTTAAGAGGCTTCACAACAGTTTCCAAAACGGTTACTTAGTAAACTTTGGCCGATGGTTGACTCCTTGTTTGCAGAAATGCAGGTCAGTGACCCCATCGTAAGAGACACCCCACCAAACCATGACTGAAGCTGGGTGATGACCCTTTTCCACCCTTGGGATCAGTTTAGATGCTTCCTTAGATGACCCCGCATACGCTCTATAATTTTTCTTGTTAAATTTTTCCTTCGTCTCCTTCCCTCACATCTAGAAAAACACTTCTAAAACCCATGTCAATGGAGTGAAAAAAGTGCTTCGAATATTGGTTTGAGAACATGCAAGTGTATTGATCTTCACGGAGAATATTTTAAAAAACAATAAAACCATATCTAATAAAAAATGATTTTTTTATTGATCGACCCGAAATATAAATAGGAACCCTCGTATATTTTTAACCTGTATGAAGAAATTCCTTGGCGAAGATTTCTAGAAGAATGAATTCCGAGACATATGTTGGAAATATCTTTGCTTGGGCTTGGATATAATTTAATAAGTCCAACTCATTGTCTAGCAGGATAAAGAAATTGTTACTTGGGGTTCGTTTTTAGCAAAAAAAAATAACTAGAGTACCGGGAGGTTTGGTTTATCTAGTGGTTTCTTTTTTAAAAAGTAATCTGTCAACGACGGCCCTTTCCTGCTCAAAATCTTGAAAGAAAGTCAGTGGACCGAAATGAATCACTTTCATAATACATGGCCCAAACATTTTAGTGAGACTGGCATGCTAGTAATATGAAACACTCAAGATCCACATCGTCGCACGGTGTGCACTCAGAATGTATGCTGTGTCTTGGATCACCAAGTCCATTGGCCCCTGTGCACTCCTAAACATGTCGGCTTACAATTCATTTTAAATATTTCTCTTAATGAAAGTATTTTACATCCTTTCTGCATAGTATATAAAGGATTCACTCGATTTGTATAAAGTTGGTACACTTTTGTCTTTGGAGTTCTAAGTTGTAAATGGGCATTACATCATATTACCCCATGGAGTAGGGTAAAGCGATTCCGTAAGTAAATCTTCACAAAGAAATTAATGCATTTGCAACCACATCTATATTACAGGGATACATACCGGTATGAGGCGCGGAATACCGGTGGTGACAAACCCTTAATGCACAACTCTTGTCAATAAAAAAAAATGACCACACATTTATGAATGACTTTTTACCAGGCAGAAACGTGACATGTAAGAAATATAAAAACTAAGATACCCATACTATGCTTATGTAGATTCTAATACACCGAAGGAGCCGCAGCTCACAAAGCCCAACTTCCATAACTCCTATAACGATGATTATTTTCAATGACTTACACCTACCCCCCCCCCCTCCATGATTTACTCCTTTTAATACACATACAGAAACGAAGGACTGTCAAAAAAAACATCATGGAGGATACAATGAGAAAGAAAAGCCCGAGGTTACAGCAGAGCACGGACTTCGTCGCACACACAGAAAAAAGATACATATGTATGCAAGTATATTTCAATTTCACATTCTTTTTAACTTTGGTTTGGGTAATTTCAGATTTCATTCGTTGTAAACCTTTTTTTCTCCAATTTTAATGTACTATAATTACTTTTTTCCGTTTCGAGAGGCTTTGCGGCCTTTTTTACTTAGAAGAGTATCATTTCGCAGCTCAGCTTTTTCCAGTTTTTTTACTAAGGAATTTTCATCGAATACACATTTTTTCTTGTTATGATTCGAGTTGGGGGTACCAACACACACTTTCAAGTTTTTTCACCTCTGTTTTAACTGAATAACGTTGGTTTTCGGTAAATTTTGATTAATTTGTTAACGATACTCTTTTGATTTTCATAATTTCAAAGTTTTGATTGCATTGCTTTGTTTGAAGAACGCGGTTTTGTTCAAATAAAACTTTTTGTTAAATACATTAGCACAATACATGTATTTTGGTTGGTTGGTTTGCACAATACTGAAAAGTAATCATTTGTATCTCTGTGTATACCCACATCGAAGTAATCATTATGCTTATGTTGGCTGGGTATTCGCTCGTTTCATCGCGTGTAGTTGTAAATCAATGTTGGAGTTGTGTGTAGTACACAACAAAGTAATCAGGTGAGTTAATACGAAAATATACAACCATATGTGGAACAAATAACTTCTCTTATCCATGTCCTTTTGCTTTCAGCTCAAACAGGTCAAATGTTATTTTTTTTCTTAATAATTAAAAAACAAACAAAAATAAATGCATCTTTTAACGTATACCACATATTTTATTATAACATTACATACATATATATAAGTAAAATGTTCAAACATATCAATAACATGCCACAAAATACTACCATTCATACGACAAGTTAACTGCTGCATGATGGTAGTAAGACATATAACCAGTAACCACCAATCTTGTAACATATGTATGTCCTGCAAGTTAACCAAGGAGTTTTGTACTTCTATTGTACATCGACTAAGCGAGAAAGAGATGATTATATAGTTTCTGTACATACATACGTATATTTAAAAAATCTAACACAATTGGAGTCGCTAACAAAAGCGACTATTGCTATATTTCTTATGGGTAACGTTAAATCACTGAGTCGCCGCCTCAATCCATGTCGGTTTTGGTTTGATATTTTTTAACGTCTTGTGTGAAGAAACATTTTGTCTCACCAAAATAAAAGTGATTTATTATCAAAGAATAAATTATTAATTAAAGATATATTTAACTAATTTCCTTAGAACGTTTATACAAAATATTTTACAAGTGTAGTGAAAACGTGTTGATCATGATAATTGATTATCCAGGTTTTTAACTGTGTTTTTTTTAATGAAATTATATAAATAATATGTTTTTTTGATCCAAATTGTCTGGCTCGAGGTCATTGTCAAATTTAAAAAACAGGTGTTAATGTTTTCTTGTAATTTGTTTTATTTTATATTATTTTCAATATTTCGACTGTCGTAAACCTGGAGCGAAGAAGTTTATCGTTTTGTTTAAAATTTAATATTCCCTGAGGATGATTGTCGATGACGATCGAAATATTGGAAAGGATATAAAATAAAACAAATTACATGAAAACACTAATACCTGTTTTTTTGAATTTGTTAATAACCTCGAACCAGACAATTTGGATCAAAAAAAAATGTAATATAGGTCAACATTATAGCATTATAACCAATATTATAAAATTAAAATAAAATAAAATTGAACATCATATACACAGACCTCGAGCTTGCAAGATTCTTTATTTATAAAATTTTAACTTTAAATAAGAAAGATAAAGTTTTGTGTGATATCATCGTAATATTGAGCTGACAAAGCAGGTGGTGGTTGTATTGCTGCATACAACCACTATGAACAACTCACAGAGCACAATTCCGACAGTTTTGCAAAGCATACTATGATATAAAGGAAAACTACAGTCTACATTCAATGTGGACTTTTGGGTTGCAATTAATCCGGATTATAGAATATGCAATATGTATGGGAATGCTGTCCGGATTATCGAATAATCCCGATTAGCGGGGTTCGGAGTATCAAGTTTTACTGTGTATTTCATTAAAAAATTCCTACTGTAATTATCTTTATCGGCCTAATGGCTTAATAATATAAATAAGTTCTGCAAGCCCTTGATTATACGATGTTTACTTTTGTAGTCTTATTATGTTTGCCATAATGCCAGTGTTACAAATTTAGAATATGTTTCTTGCATTGGTTGTCTTTTCAGTGCTTTCCAGTATCACGAACGGGAGACTCGTACGCTTTAAAGTAAAAAAAAACATGTTTGAAACTCTTTATGTAGGCTTAAATGCACTTTAGTGAGAGTGAGTTTAGTGTGAAAAATGCAAATTAAAAAATAGCTTCAACGTTTTAAAAAAAATGCTTAAAATCAGCGAATTTTGTGGCATTATTTGTTAGTAACAACTATAATGGACTAATATAGTCCTTTTGGTAAAGTTATTTTTTTGTGCCTTTGCGAACGGGACATTAATTCCAAAAACATTTATTTTAGTTTTTTGGTATTGTAAGAGACAAATAATGTAAAATTTGCTGCCATTACATATCTCTGTATGTCAAAAATATTCAGAGATTTGTTAGAATTGTAAATAAAATTCTTAAAATAGTTATCTGAAAAAATAACATTTGACAATACGTAAACAGTTGTATTTCTCAATTAGATACAATAATCATACCAATATGTCGTGGCAAAGTTTAAATTACAAAAATAAAACGATCATAAAATTTTTTTAAATCATTTTGTCAAATAATCTTATAACTTGTGCCATCGTACAAAAGTAAAAGTAATTTTTTTTTTAAATAATAAAATAGTCGCGTTTTTCTGAATAAGCTTAAAGGGCTGTTTAAATCAGCCTAGGTCTGCTTAAAATCAGCCTAGGTCTGCTTAAAATCAGCCTACTGAACGAATAGAAATGCGATAATAAACAAATTCTTACTTATTTTTCATTAAATGTGAGAAATCACAATCTAATGTTGACATCATTGATATGTAATTTGATTCTTAAAAAAATACACCTTAATTATTTTGCAAATTGTTGCTAAAAATTTTAAGTTGACATTTACTTGGAAGAACTCTGTTTCACTTTGACAACATTTATCCGCACTAATTTTTGCACCATATTTAGCTTTATGTATTTTGGCAGTTCGGGCGAACGAATAATAAGAATGAAAAGTTTATGGACGTCGATATTTTTATTTCTGTTTCTCCCACCGTGGAAGTGTATAAATAAATTATATATATTTTTAGGATTCCTAGTCACATCAGTTTATTTGGAAACACCCTAGCCGATGAAGCAGCAAAGTACGCTGCAAACGCACCTGTAATGCATTACATGTCTCCAAATATCAGCGATATAAACAAAACCATATCAACCCACAAAAAACAAATCGAAATCGACGAGTGGACTAACTACCAACACTACTGCAAATCCATCAACCCAAACAACATCTCACCAATATATCCTCAAGCTTCTTCAAGACAACACCTACATAAATACATAACTCACCGGCACCTCTTTTTTTTAATTAGCCAACACTCAGGGGTTTTCCCCTATACATGCAATGCATTGCGTTGGTCGTTGGAAAGCAAGAGATCGAAGAGGGGAAAGAGGGAGTAATGTTTATTGACATTCGCCTTGAATTTCTGGATGTCGAAATTGGTGAGAAATACATTTGCCGGAAGTCGATTCCTTAGATGCAACAGATTGTCCACTGTGCAACGCAGATAACATAAATATTTATATACAACATATAATCTTCGACTGCAGATCCGTGATTGATGCCCAATTCACTCTTTTTGGTAACCGATGTCTACCGATAGCGGTTGAACGAATCAACATAGGATTCTAAATTTAGCATGATGATGGCTTAAAAGCTTTTAGGGATTTTAAATGGGGAAAATCGGCCGAGAGGGGAAAATGTTTCACTTTTAGGTATTAATGTTACCTCGGGAAAAAGTAAACTATTTTGAGTATTTGCTTAACAAACTATATTTTTTTGTGGACGAACAACGGTTAAAATCTATACTGTTTGTTCGGACGCACTGAATACCTTAAAAAAGATCATACTTGCTTGGCGTTTTTGCCCAAGTGGCCACAAAAGTAGTTCCAATTCCGAAAAAGAATTCCCAAAGATTTGATAGGAAAAATTTTGGTTTTCCTAGTTTTAAACAATTGTACCTAAATTTCGGCTGTTCATAGCAAAACGTCGTTAAGCACGGCCGAAGGCCAGCCAAACAGGAGAGTGTTACAATCGGAATATCATTTTCATAGCAAAACGTCTTAAGCCTTAAGGACCCCTGGACTCGAGCGCCCTTATTGATTATGTTCCCCGAAATGCCTGACCGATTCTGGCATTTTGTCAAAAAGTTTCATAAGGTGTGTTCTACTGGTACTCGTATATTAAACGTGTAAGTGGTCACTAAGCGATAACTTTAAAATGTTACGAAAATAATTTTGAAATTTATTTGTATACTTAAAGTTTTTAGCTTAATGCATCATAAACCGTTTAATTTGAACATTTTTAATTTGCAGAAAAAAATTATTCAAGGAATACAATAAGCGGTAATAAGCAAGTTGCCAATAGATCGCGGACATTCTCTACAGGCAATAATTTTAAGTTATCAAAAAAGACATCTATTAACTAAATTTACAAATTTAATGAGACATATTTTACTTTCACTCTGATTTTCAAGTCAAATTGATTATTTATTAAGAGGTTACATTTATAGACATGGTATGTACTTACATATTAAAGCTGAATTGGCGGTACTTTTGCGAAAACGAAACTCCTTCAAAGCCTCTCGTACATCATCGCTGATATCACAAATTTTACTATCACCCTGTAAAGTAAAACAAAGGCACACATGAGAAAGAAAAAAGTTCATAGATATCAATTGACAAAACCAAAACACAACAGCAAAAAATTGAGTCATTTGACAAACACTGAATCACTATTTTTTATTTATTTGTAAAGAATATACTTTGTATGCAAATTGTACTCGCAAACTTACCATTTTTGGAGTATTTTTAATTTATATTAGAACAAAACTAGTTTATTTCGGAAATATGGAATGAATTATGTTTATTGTTTCCTTGTTCCCTAGCAACTCTCTTTTTTCGGACTAGTGCTGCCAACAAACTGTCTTTAAAAACGTCAGTTTGATAAAGAAAAAATCGCTAAATGACTCTGTAACATATACAACTCTGTGCAATAAATAAAATAATCGGCGTTATCAGTCTGTAAGTGGCTTCACTAATATTTAAAACAATTCAATTCCGTTGAAAAAGCTTGTAATTTGTCTTTTTTTGTTTTGTTGTTGACAAAAGAGGTAAATGTCTTACATATATTTTTTATTTTCCTGAACTCGTATTAAAGATGAACCATTTCTTCGCCAGCAGTTCATGGCTTTCGATCAATCATTAATAAGCCGAGATAATGGCGGCATTTATGCGGCTGCCTGGATTGCGGGAACTTCTGGAAGCTTGGCCAAATATTATAAAAATCATGACATCGAATCTGTCAGTGTTTCAAAGACTTGGTATGCATTTTTATTAACAAACGCATATGTTGTAATAACTTTTTTTCCTGTAGTGATAAATTAAATTTGGCTCTGAGAACGAAGCATCAACTTGAATCCCAGAATTGTGTGGTTAAGGAGAATGATGGTGGTATACCATTTCGCATTTGCACCAATCTATTCTTCGGTACACTTAAAATATACCAGCAACAAGTTGATAATTTGTACAGTAAGTTTTTTATGGTTATGTTCTAGATGTATATGTTTGTGTGTATGTTATGTACATAGACGACCATATTTCCAAAATGCAATTAGGCTGAATGAAGTGCTCTTTATGGGACGTGAAATCAAATTAAGAAAAATGTGCTTTAATTTTCTACAGCATTGACCTAAAACAACGTGTTCGAAATTACAATTTTGAGGACACACATTTCCTTGTAAATCCAAACCAGGGCTGAAGCGCAGTATATGATGATGGAAATTTTAACAAAAAAATTTACCCTCGTCTTCAGAATGGCTCGAGTAGCACCTCTAGGGTGGCCTCAGGTCCTTGAAAATGATACCGCCCAATTTTATTTTACTCAAATAAGAGAAAATTGCTCAAGGATACCTAAAATGCAAAAAATAAATAAATAGGCGTAGACATAGGGGACCCTTAACACCCAAAATTGTGGATCGTGAGGCCCTAAAAACAACAGCATACGTAAATAACTCAGAATTATACAATAATTCCCGGCATGCTAAATGGACTTGGTAAAGTTCTACTTCAAAATTGCCTGAAGCCGCCCCCTTTCTGAAATTAAAATGTTATTTTGCTACAGTTTAATAATTTTACCTACATTTCGGTGACAGTGTTCACAAGCAGAGGCAATCCCACGACAGCCGGTGTTATGCACCAGATTGACCCGAAGCAGCAATTCTTCGGCCAAGGGCTGTCACCCCGACACACAGTTTCCGCTACAACAACAAGCAGAAGCTTTTAAGTCTCGAGTCCTTGATTACGCCCGCTCCTAGCCGAAGGCAGGCCACGCAAGTGGAGGTTTCAATTTTAACTCATTTTCAAGGCCCCCTGGACCGAAAACCCTGCCCCATTATAAAGGGTGTGGCATTTTTTTTCGTGGCACGCCCGTAGAAGAAACCGCCTGTCCGCATAACTGGCCATTATAACCAAAAACTGGCTATACCTTTAAAATGCCCGTTGAATGAACCCATTGAATCTCACTAGTCTGAGCCTCAATATGCCTAATTCAGAATATAAGTAGAATGACATATTGCACACCTAATTAGTTTGTGTTTTATGTCCTCAAAAACGATTGTATCATCTTAGCATGGTACAATAAAAGAGATTATTATTTTTTGAGAACATATTTTATAAATAAATTTGTAAAATACAAAAAAAGAAAGGCGCAGGGTATGAGAGACCATATGCGCGCTTTAGAGATATATTTACTTATTATTAATTATAAGATATAGTAATTTTAAAAGAATTTTAGTTTAATATATATACTTCACAAATATACAATGTGGTTCAAATAGTAGTGGTTGAGGAAAATTTAAAATACTTTAAAGATTAACTTAAACATCAGAAATAACATGCCTTTTCAGGGCTTCCAAAATTTTTCCAAGATGACCATACGTTGAGCAATCCAAAATTCCGTCAAATCTTCGTCAACTTTAGACAATGGGCAATCTTTTAGAACATGGCGTATACCCATGTCCGAATTGCAATGGTTACACCATTAAAAATCTGAGTTTTCAAAGTAGCGTCTTTAATTGAATAGCGCTTTTCCAACTCTGAGACGTGCGAGCAAAATGCGTTGTGATCTTGCATAGGTACGAGTATACTTATAATGATATTTCGGTCTAAAATAGTTTGGATTAAGTGAACAAAGAAAAGTTTGGGAGTTTTGCCACTGCATTTTCAATTGTATGGTCTGTAAAGATCTAAAGGTGCTCTTAATTATACGGGTTTGGCATGGAACCTCATATATCATCGGAAGCCTATTGACGTTCTTAGCTGCATTATCGGCAAATTTATTCCCGTCTATACCAATATGGGATGATATCCATAAAAGTTGAATTGGATGTGTCATAGTTGTGTTGGATATAATGTTGTCATATAATCCCTTATTGTTATTTGAAAAGCATTAATTACGCTGAGACTACAAATAAATTTTTTCGAAGGCAAATTCAATGGCAGTGTTGATAGCTGCTAATTCAGCAGCAAAAATGCCAGAGAATTCAGGCAATAGGTTTTGCCTAAAGATAGTGTACTGAGAGCTCGATGTCTGTTGTACTACACATATCCGGTCACACCATTTTAATAGGAAACATCAGCAAAAATTATCATGTCGGGTGAAAAATGTTCAATCCTTTCGGCAACTAGTAACTTGAGGTATTCTGAGTTAGTGTTTGCCTAAATGTACACAGCTAAGCTTTTATTTATGCCAACTGTATTATTTGAATGTATTTTGGGTAAATGTTTATCTGGCAAAGAAATATTGTGTCTCTTAAGAAGAAATATTACATTTTGCAAAGCACAGGGTTTTTTGTCTTGGACTGATCCTTTTATATAATCCCAGAAAATCTCATGAAGCCCATCTTTGGGATCAGTTATGCTGTGAACTGCCATATTAATAGATCTACTGTGCAACAATAATAGATATATCTTTGTATTTCTAAATGCTGGCGACTGGACGAGTAAGTGATTAATGTTTAAGCCACGTAAAAACTTGCCTATAAAATGCATAAGCCTTTCGGAGCTGGCGTTTAACCGTAGGCTCAGGTCAGTGTGTATAAAATGATGACGTGTACATCTCAATGATTTGAGAGAGAGTTTCCGCTTGTTCTTTTATGGAATGTTGAGGGAATTGTGTATTATACCATGATTATTAGCTTTTAAAGATACTTGTCAAATATTTTAATGAACGACGATATTAATTAGTTTTCTTTGAGTGATTTACATAACACTCAAAAACAATTTGAAGCAAATATTTCATTTCTTAGCCAAACGAATTGCCAAGCACGAAAGCCATACATGCATACCAAGCGAGAAATTGCGGACGCTTTTAAATAAAGCGCAATTGGTTTTGGTGGTACCAGTTGAAAACTTATTAAAAATGCACTGGGTTCTTGAAAAAATGCTCTGCCAGTACTTATTCTCCCAAATGAACACCTGCGTTTATAAGATAAACAGGTGGCCAGAAAATACTGTTTAGTGTGGATGTTTTAGGTGACAGCGCTATATAGTATGCATTTCTAAAATTTCCCCGCATTCACACTGGCATATTTTGTAGTGCTCACCTTTTCTCCCAAATGACCAAGATAGATTAGTCTATCGGATTTGCATCTTACGAACTCGAAAGACATTGTGTGGAAGAAAAAAAGTATGGAACATGGCGGATAAGCCCTTAGTTCATACGAGCTTTTTAAGTCGGTGTCGAGTCTTGTTAAAATGCCCATGGTTTACGACTGAAATGTTTGCGTGCCCACGGCTCTAAAGCAGCTTTGAAAGCATTTTCCTGATAGTAAGTCGCATTGACTTTGCCACCAGGCTCGATGAAAATAATTGGACAGCGTCCGTCGGTGGTCACAGCTACCCATATCATTGCTTTAGATGCAAAATTACTTAGGTTGGCCGTTTGTAGGCTCGTCAGTTCGTTCAGTTAAGAAAACACGAGCATTTGAAAGTTAATTAACTGCTCAGGAGGATTATTTTGTGAAAAATGTTTAGAAATTATCCAGATTCGTGCAAGTGTAATATATATGTATTGTTAGAAGATTGTGTGCCTTTTGAAATTTTGAAAAGCTTTACCATAAGATCATTTCGGAATACGCCTAGGGTGCTGGGATATTTTTAGTTCATTGGCCACTTGATCACCACTACGACGTGGATTTTATTGAAGTCGAGCCTTCACTTTCCGAACCATTTCATGCGATGTTGCTGCTTTTTTCGTCCACCAACATACGGTTTGGCACTGCTGCCTTCATAATTATAATTAAAATTTTAATTAATTAATGTGGCAATACACAACTATTTTATTCACTTTAAGATGACTTAGCTCTCAAACAATCCCTGGTTGTAATTTTAACTGCCAAAAAATAACGCAATCACTCTATTACGCTTGCATTCCATTCTGAATAACTTTTGTTTTATTTAACTTGGATGCAAATGAGTTCCGAAGCTTGTAAACAATATAAGCCGCTGTTGTTGGTATGAATGTGACATAGCTGGCATTATTGGTTTGAAAGTATTGCCAAAGTGACGGTGGTATAACACTTCAATCGACTAGCCCTGTATGTTTATACGCCATGCCCCTTTCATTTTACTTACGGGATGCAAGTAATGTCATCCTTGAATTTTTGGAGGACATCCGGCAGTTTGATTATCATTATCCTTTATCCGTTTAAGGCTGTAGTCAAAAGATCCAAGTTTCATTATTTATTTTGATTTTCATTGTAATGGGTTTTTGTGAAGTGAGCGACACACATAACCTTTTTCACCAGAGGAGGAGAGTTCGCCTCTATCATGTTAGACGTTGCTTAAAAGGGTAAGTTACCACTTGAAGATTTGTCAGATGTCTTAAGGTGTAGTCAGTAAAGATGTGGCTGTATCTTACCGCTGCGCAAGTCTGCCACATACGGTTATAATTAATGATATTTCTTTTTGGGTGAATGAAAATAATATATTAAGGCCCAACATAAGTTTTTTCCAATATTGGCCATCTATACAACATCTGTTTTAAATGAAATATTTTTTGTTTATTTTCTATATGTGGAATTTGTTTGTGCTTTTAACTAATATTTTATCCAACTTTTTAACATCTCTAGAATTATCTGAAAGTCTGGTTGTAAAAAGCAGTAAATTCGAAGTCACCGAATCGGCCACCAAGAGAGATAAGTACAGGTACAAAGCGGCTAAAATGTAAGGTACCTACTTTAATTGTTTTCATTTTCAGAAATCATAAAACTATTAAAAACAGAAGATTAACTATAACTCATACCAATGACTTTGATGGTAATATAAATGTTAACTATTCTCAAATTTTGGACGATTTGGAGAGATTGACGCAAGATACTGAAACAAATTTAGCAAGCGAACATGAGGTATTACTCTACATTTACATAAAAAACATTTAAATGTGAAACACATTATATTGATTAGGCCGTGGAATGTAATGTAGCACCGCGACCGCCGTGCAAAAAACAACTACCCGTGGCTAAATTACAAATTCGTGAGATTACTATACGAGAAATAAATGCAACATATGGTATACCCGAATTGGATGACGATTGTGGTTTTGGCGAAGCTAGCAATGAGGACATTATAAAATTTTTTACGTTTTCGGAAGCTCGTGGTTAGTGCAGCTCATATTTAGTAGTACTTTCGAGGAAGATTTTATAAATAATTTCATTACAGATGAACGTCATACCTCCATCGTGAAAAGAACACCTTCAAAACGAAAGGTTCGAATGTTAAATAATTTTTTAAGTTTAACATAAACATTTTACAATATTTTTATAACAACATTTCAGAGTGCCTATGAAGAGGAGCCGCTAGAAAAACAACAAAGACGTAGTGAGGGTAGGCATAAGAAAACAAAAATTGGTAAAAAAAAACCTATAAAATGTATGTCTATTAAATTTTCTTTTAGGTGAACATCTCAACTCTTTCATGCAGAGAGCACCTTCTAAACGAAAGGTTCGATAAAGAACATACAGTTGGTAAGAAAATGATAATTTAATTATGATCCTTATACTTTTTAGAGTACTTATGAAGAAGTCTACCCGGAAAAACAAAGACGTCTAAGTCAAGGTGAGAAAACTCAGTAAACTATAAAGTTGTAGAATCAATCTTGTTTTAGTGATATTTAATTCCCCATACATATTTAAATCGTCAATTTGTGGAATTTCTGAAGACGGTTTTCCTATTTTTTTCTATTTTCAAAGTATATGTTCGGTATTGACTTAACGTAAAGAAGGGAACATTTTTAAATATATGCTTTGAATGTCGTGTTCAAGGAAGAAAAAAAGCCTGGATAAATTACCTTATTTTTTCTAACAATAAAAAAAATGTTTTGTTGATTGATATGTTTCGAAAAAATCGTTTAAGTCGGTGACTTTGCGAGTAAGACATTAATCTCAAAGTCATGTAAAACCTTCTTTAAAAATGCAATAGGGTCTGAGTGCAAAGCAGAGTTTTTTCGTGTAAGAAGTAAAATTGGAGGTGTCAAACGGAATGCGAGAACACATTTTATATTTTATTTACAATATGTGGCCCCCTTATATTTATGTTTTTTTTCTAAATGGAATTACTTTTTTTAGGGTCATCAATTTAGGGCTTATATTTATTAAGGTAGCTTTCAGGGTCGCCTCACCAATTTTCAATACATCTGAGATACACTTGAAGGACTGTTTCATTTAAAGTGACTGTTTACCAAGATAATGACTGGGTTTTTGCCAAGTTATTAAAAGCATTCGACTTTAAATAATAAAAACCTGGGCCGAAAATAACAGTTATATTTTTAAAAGTCAATTGAAATGATTAGCTCGTTTGTTTTATTTCGGTCTGTTGCTTTTACACATTGAACAGGGATTAACCGGCTCAAGACCTCTTGCTTCTAAATAAATTTAAATAGAAGACAAGTTTTTAAGAAAATGGCAAAGTGACATTGATTTTCGCGGCTGCACACTGCTTTTATCATGATTTCGGTTCCGTGACAACATTCTTTCAACAATTGCAGCAAAACTTTCTGAAGAGGGTTGTCACGGACCCGAAATCATGATAAAAGCAGTGTGCAGCCACGAAAATCAATGTCACTTTGCCATTTTGTTAAAAACTCATCTTCTATTTAAATATAGAAGCAAGAGGTCTTGAGCCGATTAATCCCTGTTCAATGTGTCAATTGAAATTTAACTATGATGTAAAAGTCTGTCACACAACTGAATAATGTATACCAACGGATATATTTGTTGACCGAACATAAATTTTGACTAACATTTTCGTGGTAATTTTTATGCAAAATTGGCAAAAATAACAGTTATTTTCAATAACATTTTTAAAAATTAAAAAATAATAATTAAATATTATTTTTGTTAAATTACTTCACGAATAGAAATAATTTTTGAATTGAATTTCCTTTACGACAACAGTTATGGATTACCTTTATTTATAAAAGCCAGCAATAATAGTCAGTCAGAGATGTTTATTTATAAAGTCCTAAATAAAAAGCAGTCAGTGGCTTTAAAAGTCGCTTAAAGTCGCAATATAAAAGTCATTTTGGAAAATCGCATTAATGGTGTCATTGGTGACCAATGGATATAATTCTCGATCAGCTCAACAAAAGTAATCAAGGGTAGTAAATGAAGGGACAAAAAGTGGGACAAGTGTTGCAATAAAGCGATAAAAGAGGAGAAAATTAAAACGGTGCTAAAAGAATCACAAATTTTCGGGATGGTGTACATATTTAGTGCTAAAGTTTAATTTTTATTTTATAAATTATTACTGTTACAGTCTGATAAAAAAATCTAACTTATTTTTTAAATTTGCAGGCTCCACTATAGAAGATCTACTTAATAACATCATTCCTAAGAATATAGATTTTCCGACAACACCAAACAATGTAAGACGTGACATATTATGTCATCCTAGTCCATGTGAGAGTACTTTTTGTCACAAAGACGAAACATTTGCCGATAATACATCACCAAATCAATTTAAGGACGATATAAAACAAGAATATATCAGCGATCATGAGGGTGTTAATTCGATACAAAATCTGTCAATGGATATAAAATATATTATACCCAATGATTCGAAAACAGCTATAAAAGAAGAGCTAGTTCAAATGAGTCCAATGGATAATGAAAAAACATCTAAGTTAATCATAGATCATTGCATTAAGCTCGAGGAGGAAGAGATGCTGGAACAGTTACATAAACCACATAAAGATCTTAGAGGTGTTACCAAAGAAATTTTCAAAAAATCGAAAATAAAAAAACGCATATCAGCCCTTGAGCTTTTAAAATGCTGCAATAAAAGGTAAGGTTATATTTTTGTATATAAACTCAGTTCGCCAAAGAAAGCCAATTACAAATTCCATTGCAGAACTTCGTTATTTTATGTTTTAACGTTTAAACTAAAACCTCATGCTAATGCAATACAACTTCAACAAGAATATTTACAACTGATACATGATATACTGAAGAGTGATTACAAAGAAGAATGGTCAACCGAAATATATCCGAAATGGCAAAGTAATTTCAAAACACCGCCGAAGCAAGTAAAACAAAAAAGAATTTATAAAACGCCCAATATAATTACTGAGCAAACAATTAATTGCAATTTTCAAAACGAAAATTTCAATATAGTTGTACACGAAGATCATGGAGAGGCTAACATGTGCTTGGAAGTCATCAAAGCTTCGGATTGTTTGAACTGTCAAACACCTAAGAAGATAGTTGATGATAACGAAAATTTGGTAAATATGGCTAGTATTAAATTATCTATACTCGTATTGTGTAACCTTTATTAAAATTTAGGAAAATTTAGCTGGTTCCAATGAGTGGCGACCACATGGTGTGATGACAAAATTATTAAAAACTTGGCGATACTCCACCGAAGCTAAAATAAATGCCAACGAATTCTGTCATTCAGCAAAAACACAAATTGATAAAGCCTTGGCATTTTTCTCGTTGTTAAGTAAGTTTGCATTAATTGCATTAGTACAAAGTTGTACCTTCACGATTAAAATTATGCTAAGTAATTAATTTTTATAAATAATATTAAAGGTTTTTTTATTATTAAAAATATGGACGCACCAAAAATCGTTTGATTTAAAAATTTTAAATTTGAAGAAGCGGATTCACTTTAATCCTTTAAATTGCACTCAAGCCCGCTTAACGGGTTTTTTAATAAGTTTTTTTGCTATAAATTAAAAATCATCCAAACAAACGATTTTTGACATTTCCCAGATATTTTTTTAGTAAACACTAAAATTTATTTTTGGGTGTTTCCGTTTTGAACGAAAGCCTTACCAGTAATGTTTTGCCCAACACCTATTTTTCAAAGAACTTTAAGAAATTTGTCCTTGAACTCAGGCCTCATTTTATCGGCATTTTACCGTGTCTAATGGTGGGGTTTCATTGTTAAATGGAAGAAAAATTATGTATACATTCTTGCCTTAGAAATCCACTTCGTAAGTCATAACAAATCTTCGCTCAAGAATACAAGGTCCGCTCAAATTATAAAAAGTTCTGATTAAAGTTGTGTGTAAATTTGTTACCTAGCATTAAAAATATGGATCCGATAATAAAATGGAATATATAACAATAAACGTGGGCCTAAGGACAGTTTTTTGAGTCACAATCTATAAGTCCGATACAAAATTTAAGAAAAAAATTAAATATACGTATGTTTGGATTTTATCATTGTGTTGAGTAGTTGGACAATAAGAGTAGTTTTTTGGATACGAGGGTTGCTATATATATTTCTGGCCTAGGCAACACTAAGTGGCGCCATCTGACATTTCCATTGGAAAGTTTGACATTTTTTAGCATAAAAGAACTCAGAACGTTTTGACGTACGACCATCATTTGTGTTGTTTACAGCGACGTGAAAAAATCAATTTGGCAAAAAAATGGAATTAACTCGTGATCATTTTCGTGCGATCATTTTTCACAACTTTCGACGTGGATTATTACGACAAGTGTGCATCGATGAACTTAAATCTATGTATGACGATGAAGCACCATCCTATAGCTCTGTGAAAAACTGGTTTAATGAATTCAATCGTGGCCGTTGTACCAGAGAACATTGATGTCGTGCGTGAACTGATAATGCAAGATCGTCATGTGACATACCGTGAGATAGAGGCATCCTTGGTCATTTCTTCCACCAGCATACATTCGATATTGCATGAACACCTGGCCGTAAAAAAGGTTTGTTCTCGCTCAAAAGAAGGCTCGTGTCTATTGGTGCAAAGAAATTTCGAAAATAATACGATCGCGTTGCTTCAATAGACGTTTATAAGATGTCAAAGGTGACGAATCATGGAAATATGCGTATGAGCCCGAAACAAAAGAGCAATCAACCGTGTGGGTCTTCGAAGCACTTCGAAGCAAATGATCGCCTGTTTCTTCGGCAAAACTGGTCATGTGGCGACTGTTCCGCTTGAACAACCTAGGAGGTCAACTCTGAGTGGTACAACACAAATTGTTTGCCTGAAGTCTTCGGAGGAATTAGAAAAATGAACATCGGCTCAAACCAGCGCCTTTTTGACCGGCCAAAACGTCGAATTGATGGGTCATCCGCCGTACACCCCTGACTTGGCACCCAATGACTTCTTTTTATTCACGCACATCAAAAAAATGTGTGGTCAACGATTTTCGTCGACAGAAGATGCTGTTGAAGCGTTCAAAACCATGTTTCGGAGGTGTCTCAATCGAAGTGGAAAAAGTGATTCGACAATTGGTTTGAGTGCATGCAAAAGTGTATAAAATATGCTGGAGAATACTTTGAAAGACAATAAAACCATTTTTGATGATAAATATTTGTATTTTCATTATTAGGCCAGAAATATATAGCAGATATTCGGCCCTATTCCCGTCAACTCATTTCGAATCAAGGCGCAGAGGTTGAAACAAATATTTTGGAAATAAGTTTAATTTCTGTTGTGTTTGTCCTGAAAGTTGTCCATGAAAGTTGACACAACCATAAGCCAAGTTCACGTTTACTCGATTTTTGGACCTATTGTTATACTTAGTTTTGGGGTGTGAAAAGAATTTTAATGCTAGCCAAAACTACAGTTTTAATCCGATTTGAGTGGCATACAGAAATTGTTTCAGAGTTTAAGAGTTATGCGCAACCAACATTTTTCTTCCTCAATTTTCGACGATGTTTAATTAGTATTTTCATGTATGGGTGATTCTGAGATTATGGACCAATTTCGACATCATTTTTGGCATTCGATTTTTTGCAGAATTTAATATTTAATTCAGTTAGATGTCTTAGTTCTAAAAAAGACTAGTCATTTTTAAAAGGGTCACATCAAAAAATTAATTTCTAAACGGAATCGTGCAACAATTTAAAAATATGACCTCCAGGCTAATAATTGAATTGAACAGAGAAACGGCGAAGACAATAAAATATATAGTATTTTTTCTTTAAAATCAACAAATTCCTTTTAATTCAGTTCTTTTGTAAAAATAATAAAAAAAATCGGTTAATCGTCATTCCCCTGTGAAAAATTTTGGCAGGGGAATGATGAATTTCTACAAAACCCCCTGGAATGTTTATTTAAGTACTTACCCTTACAAAATTGATTGAGCTGGAAGTTTATAATTGCAATAATCACAAAAAAACACTTGCAAAATTATAAAAAGTATTAATTATCTTTTTAAAAAACAACACAGGGGAATGATCAACTTAAGTGTGAACGTACGTAACGAGTTACAAAACACGACTTACTTAATTTTAAAAAGACTGTTGACGAAAAAACTATTAGATGTGCACCCACTTCAATGTTCAATCATATTTGAGTTGCTTGAAATCAGGATTGGTTTGGAATTTGAATTTTAGCGAATATTAGATTTTACAGGGGAATACTGTGTGTTTATTTTCAGGGACAGAAAATAAACATCCAAAAAATACAAATTGAATAAAAAATTATAGTCCTTATAGCAATAAAATTAATTGAATAATATTTTTTACTATGGACTGGTTTTATTAAATTAATAATTAATATTTTGTAAAAAATTGAGAAAATTTCAATTGAAAGTAGTGCTAGGGACAACCAGGGTAATGACATTTGAACACTTTGGTAGGAAATTTTTTGAAGAACAAATAATTTTTTTAGAAAACAATTTTAGAGACTTTAAAGGTCCTATTAAGATTTATTGTATGGTAAATAATAAAGTATAATATATTATTTTTCCCGCTTGAAACAACCAAGAACAAAGTGGCCCTTAATCTCAGAATCAACCGTATACGAGTCGACATCCTATTAAATGTTTTACAAACATGTACAAACGGGCTCGAAAACACATTTTCTACAAAATTTTTGAGCAGTGTCCATGTAGTTTAAACGTAATTTTTCTAAAGTATATAAGTTCAGAAAATAATACTTACTATTTTCCTATTTACAGGTTTATCTAAATCACGTTTCATTTTGGTTACAAAACGTTTCAAAACCATAGAAATGGATACAATTATGCTGGGCATAACTGCTAAAAACCTTCTGAAAGCAAACTAATAAAGCTAGTTGCATTTTGGGAAGTAAATATTTGTTATAACCTATACTTAACTTGTAATTTATTTTGTTACTCATGTGTTGTACCACATGTTATTGATTTTAGTATCTTATTACCATACATGTCCTGCAAATCGTTTTCTGTCGAAAGTAGCTCTATGAAAAGACTTCATAGAAGCCATGTGAATTATTTATTTTTGGACGATTGTGAAATGCAGAACATGTCTTTATATGTAATATTTGTAAATGGAAAGCATAATGTTCCAAATCTTCTCAATAGTTGTAGTTAAAATATTTTATCGATTAGATCTCAATACGCTAAAACGTACTAAAAATCGTTTAGTTTTCCGTTAAAAGGATAACATAGAAGGATGTTGGACATCATTTTGTTGTACTTTTTGTATTTACATTTTCTATTTCGTAGATATTAGTTTTATTTTTATTCTAGTGTTTATTTGTTACATTTTCCTATTGTTAAACTTAATCAAATATGGTACGTTAGCCAAGAACTATGTCCATTCTCGCGAAAAAAAGCTAATCGCTCTCAAAAGCAGTTTAGATATGATTTTGTTTTTAGAGATAATTGTCATTTACATTATTTCGAAGGGAATGGAAAGTGCAGTCAGTTTTTAACCAAAAAAATTCGCAGAATTTGTATGTGCGGGGCTAGTTGATCTATTTTTTTCATTTCTGTTGTTTATTTTCGCCTATTTTGTTGAATTAAACTAAATGAATATGTTAAGCGCAGTGTTTTAACTGAAGAACTTAAAGTTTTCAAAGCCAAAAAACTTTTTGGGACTCTAAAGCATAGAAAGGATCGCGTTTTTTTATTTAAAAAAAAAACGGTACTTTAACCAAGATCTATGTTTGTTCATTTTGTTTTTTGAGATATTGACATTTTCATTATTTTGCAGGGAATTGAAAAAGTGTAGGTCATTTTAAATCAAAAAAAAATGTTCGCTGAATTTGTATGTGCGGGGCTAGTTAACCTATTTTTTTCATTTATGTTGTTGATTTCCCCCTATTTTGTTAAATTCACTAAATAAATATGTTTAGCGCAGTGTATTAACTCAAGAACTTAAAGTTATCAAAGCCAAAAAACTATTTGGGACTATAGTAAAAAAAAAGATCGGGTTTTTTTATTTTTAAAAAAACGGTACTTTTTTAACTTAAAAAACGGTACTTTAACCAAGAGCTATGTTCGTTCTCGTGAAAAAAAATTAATCGCTCTCTAAAGCTGTTTTGATATGATTTTGTTTTTTGAGATAAGTGACACTTGCACTATTTCGCAGGAAATACATTCAGTGATCATTTCAATCGCTGGTTCGTTTTCGCTGTATCAAGATCACTGTAAATCGGTTTTACACTAACATATATGTTCTGTTTAACACATCAATTCGACATGAAACCCAAAACAACCAGCTTCGGTCCTATAACTTTGTGTTAAAGCCAGTTAAACTAAAGATTATACCTTTGGTGCCGGTAGTGATGTCAATACATTTCCCCAGTGTAAATTAAAAAGGCCACCCTGTAAATCACTCCATGTTACGTCGTTTTTGTTCCCATTGCAAAGTTTTCAACTCAATATTACCATACTTTTACCCCGACTGAGTCCGGGTAAATATTCTTGAATTACATCAACTCTCATAATGAATTTAGCACTTCGGCGTCTCAGACTTCTTCGACATACTATAGTTAGAATAGTTAACATTTCAAAACTGTGAAACATAAAATAACATAGAAACCATATATATAAGTGTATTCCTAGGTTGCTTAACAATCTGATAAAGGAATTGTTAATCACATGTGTGAGAATACCGGTTAGCTCAAATTTTGTATTATGAATTGTGTCCGCAAAAAGGTTAAATTGAAACAAAATTCTGAAATTTTTTGATATTTAAAAGACAAAAAATTCCCAAATCTAGTTTTTTTTTTCTTTTTTTTATTTCATCTAAACTTTATTCCCATCAAAATAACTTGTATTACATTAATTGTTTCTCTTTTTAAAATTTTTCTATTTTCTAACAATTTATGATACATTAATTGCAAATATATTTGGAGAAAAAAATAGTGAAAAGAACAGTTTTCGTTTATTTATTTTTTCACTAAACCGCCGATAAAAACAGTCATGTTCAAATGCCAATCTGTTGAGCCAAACCCGTATACACATGCAGTGAAACAAATCCAATCAAAGAGGAAATTAAAGCCTTAACAGCAATTGTGGACCAAGGTCCAAATGTCAAAACGGTCAAAAGACCCTCGAGCCACACACCTTTGAAAATAGTGATCACCAGCAAGATGGTAACCAAAGGTTTCAATGCTTTATTCAAGTCGTGACGTGTGAACAGCCAAACCAAAGTGGCAGTGGTAATATGTTGAATCTGCAAATAAGCAAACAAAATGTAAGTATGATAAAATTAAATTGTAGCCCTACGGTGACTCACCAATAAAACATTTGATTCCAAGCATTTTTGTATATAAATCCAACTAAATTCGGTACCTCGTGCTCCAACCCACAACATAATACCTCGAGACAACACTACTTCAGCGGCAGCCCATCCCAAGCCTGCCGTAATCAGTTTGCTATGACCTTTTCCGGGTATCCTTGATAGAATGACAGCAAAGCCTAATAGATCCGCAATATCCACACTACAACGTAGGAACTCCTAAAACAAACATAAAATACACACACACATAAAAACCGCAACAGATGAGCTTACTTATCGTAAGATAACCCCTACTCTTTCTGACCCACTTACCGCTAAAAAGTTGAAATCTCCCGTACCACCACCGGTACTCAGCGAGTCGGAGTCGAAGAATGTGGCCAACACTAACATTTTACAAAGCTGTGTGAAAACGTAAATACCACCGGCTTGTATACATTTCCAAAATGCTCCATATTCCGATCTAATGAAAAGAGATGTTTTTTAATAAGATTTTCCATGTTTTTCAATGAAATGAATTGCACTTACAATCCTGAGTATTTATATGTCATGTAATATGGCACATAGACGAGTGCGACACAATTGCCAAAATGATATAAAGTCATAGTTTTATTTCAAAATTCCCCTTATTGATATTTAAATTAAATAATTAAAATAAATTAACTTTTTTCTCATTAATTGGGCACAATCAGTTATTTATGATGGACGTCACACTAAAAATGAAATGTGTGTATGAGAGAAAGCAGCTGAAATTGGAAATGTCATTAATAGCCAAAGTGCTGTCACATTGATGAGGGAGGTTCACATGGTCAGCATTTTTCATATCATTTTCGGATTAAATGAAACTTTATCAACCAAAAGAACTGAAACGAAACTTTTTTCAAAACAATTGCAACTTTTTGTAATGGGAATAAAAATTGAATGAAACTTGTACTATAAAGCTTTATAACAAGTCCGGATTATTTTTATTTTAAAGATATAATTGATTTATATATTTCTGTTTGAGCTCTGATTTATTCAAATCGTATAATATAAGAGGTAAATAAAATAAGAGGTAAGAAGTAGTTTTTTTATGGTAGCAGTAGTTTAACTATTAATGTGACTATATTGAATTGAAATAAACATACAATGAATGTTGAAATTTTTTATTGAAATCTTGTTTAAAGAGTTATATGACGTTCTTATAAAGCTACTGATGTTCTTATACTCTCCACCATGAATTGCCTTGTAGTATGGCATGGGTGGGTCCATGTTTGATGGAACTATATTTTGGGCTCCAATGAACCGTAATCCAGTTTTGAATTGTAGTTTTTTTGTTTTGGAGATCCATATGTCCATATTGAGATTAGTGAGGATATTCCACTGTTTCTGAGTAACCATATGTCGAGGTTCTAAAGATTTATCACACTTTAACATGTATATGTAAACACCGAAGATAAAAGAACAGCACAAAAAAACAACCCAAAAATATGCAAAACCATTTTTAAAAATTGTTCTGCTAGGATTATCGACATACTTCCTGAACAAGAGTTTAATGATTTTGGGAGAGCTTTAATTTTCTGCTATTAGGGCGGTACAATAGGGTAGTAGAAACTGAGATTTGATGGCTTAGTACCAGAGGGGGGTTCGCACAAAAACATTTATATACCCTCAAAAGTCGGTACTTATGGTCAGTGACTACAAAAACAGAAAATTCGAAACATTGATGTATCTCTTTAAAATCCGGCTGTAAATGCAGAAAATATAAAGAAAAATGTAAAAGCGTGACCCATACTTTTCAAAAAAAAAGAAACAAAAAAATGTTTCGAAACTACCTTGCAATAGTACTTATACTTTATATTCGAAGGTGAACTTTTTGTCTATACCCGTAAAGGGGTACGCTCTAATGTCCATAGTTGAAGGACCCCTGTGGACAAGTCCAAGTGCCATTGACCATAATCCTAAATCTACTGTTTTTGAATACCTAGTGCACATAGACCATGGCTAAAGGGGAAGGCCTCCAATTCAGCTAAGTTTTTTGGTCAGTCGTGGGTCAAGGGGTTAAATCGTAAAATTAATGTGATATTGTGTTTTGTGACGAAATCGTATTGTTTTTAAATGCCCATAGTTCAAGGATGCCGATTTTTAAGCCTATATGGGGGTACATAATCTGAATTCCGAAAAGGTTCAAAAACTTAAATAAAGGTACATATTTCGATTTGTGGAAAGATTTCACCGTTTCTGGAGACCTAAATGTATCCGAACATTAGGGACGGTTTTTCTCCCCAGGGCTGAATGGAGTGCTTAAAGAATCTATGCCTGCCACTTCCAAATAAAGCAGATTTAAAATTATATAATAAAATTTCATAGCAAAAATGGAAAATTTGATCTGTACTTTTTTAAGTCCCTCAAATTTTTAATAAGTGTCATACCCTGTTAACTACACCAGTTTTAATTATTTTTAGCACAAGAATAAATTAAAAAAAATATTGTATTAGAAAAACAGCAATTTACTTTCCCTCAAATTGCAAGCAGCGTAGACAAAAAAGATAGACGGCGAATCAGCGACGTTTTAAGCTAAATTGTACACTGGCTTCAAACTCTATTCAGTAATTGACAGCTGTTGTACATCCACGTATCATTTCATCTCTGTATTGGTTTTATTCTCCACAAATTCAGAAATTAATCGAAAAATATTGCAAAACTTTAAAAAAAAAATTATGTTAGTGTAAAAATATACAACTTAAAACGATTTTCTGTTAATAGATCTTGAAAATAGTGGCCAAATGTGAAATTATATGGCAGTTTTTTCGCTCAGCTCAAGAAATAAAGAAAATACTACAATAATAACAGGGTGACCTGCTGTGAAAAATCGTGAATGACGAATGTGTTGGTGATTTAAAACCAGCATACAAGGTTCAACAAGAAGTACGAAGTGGATATACTACTGCAGCATTGAGCAGTTGTAGATTATGAGATGCAAACACGACGACGTTTACATCAGCAAGATCAAGCAGCAACACAGGAAGAGGGTTATCCTCTAATACCACAGCAGCAAGAACTCGTTCAACAAACACAGCACAGCTATCCACCACAAAATACCTTGTTGGTAACTACGAACGGTGTTGGCCCTTCTGCCACATCGCCTCTGTTGAATTCTGCGACACAGCAAAATCATTACCAACAATCTGCTATACAGATAGTAGACAATAGTGTCGTTGCTCGTAACAAAGTGCCTATTGACGATACAGACGACGATAAGTATTCAAAAGCGGGTCGCCAGTGGAATCTACGCTCGTTTTCATCGCGCATACAGGCTACATCAGGACAAGCCCTACGTACCTTGAGTGCAGCCGCTGCCGTAGTCACCGGAAATTATCAGGAAGGTCCTACAGTTGTTGGTGTCTACGATAATAACAACTTTTCGGGCAAAGCTCGCCCACTCCAGGAAGTCGAAGACGATCTAGAAGACCTGTTTGATAAAGAAAGTATTGTCGTCATGGCGGCTAGAGATCGTACCGGTGAATTTAACAATGCGATTAGATCGCTACAATCGCGTAATATATCGAGGGCTGTAAATATTCGAGATCCCCGTAAAGCAAAACAAGTCCAGAGTTATTCCGATTTTATGATGGTAGCCAAAATGATAGGCAAAAATATTGCTAGCACCTATGCGAAATTGGAAAAGTTGACATTGTGTAAGTAATGTAAAACATAATTGTACAATTATGTAAATGACATAAGATATATGACAGATGCTGAAAATTTAAATGTTAAATGGTATTAGCACAATTTGGCAATTTAAATCGTAATTGAATTTTTTAAATCACTTTCAACGGATGGCTATGCAAATCTATTCTGTTTAAATTACGTTCGTACCTTGAAAAAGTTACTAAATCTATTTAGTTCTAGATGTTTTTTAATATAAGTTAATAGAGTGGGATATTCAGTAGCTTGTATTACCTTAAGCATTTCCCGCAACATATAATTATGGTATAAACGAAGAAATTCTCTGATCGGGACGTAAATACTGTTACAACATTGAACACACCCATTTCAATGGGCAAAAGTCCATGAGTCGAATCATTAAAAAAGACTTGAACTTGGGGCTTTCAAACGACGTAAGGGACATTTATTGACTGCAGCTTTAAAAAAATAGGATTGAAAAATGCAAACGACTTTTGATGAAGCACGCTGATAACTTGCACAGAAAAATTTTGTTCACCGATAAAAAAAATTTAGAGTGTATGAGCGGTCATCTAAAGAAAGCATCTGAACTGACCCCAAGGGTGGAAAAGGGTCATAACCCAGCTTCAGTCATGTTTTGGTGGGGTGCCTCTTACGATCTCATTGTAATGAGATAAGTTTCCTGTTTGTTTCTTTCCTATCTTGACATTGAACCAGAACGCCTTAGCAATGCTGTAGAATCTATCTATTTTGGACTACAGAGTGATCAATATAGAGTTTTTTTTTCAAAATAAAAGAAATTACAAAAATTCAAATCAAGTTATTCTTCTTTCGATTGGACACTTCATGCCATTTATTTTTTTAATATATTTTCATTTTAATGTGGTCCGCAATTACGCCTCATGATGTCCATTATGAGAGTCCAATTTTGGATGAATCATTCGGTATATCATTCGATATAGCGATAATGACTCGCGTTAATGTTGGCTTCCAAAACCGAAATCGTGGCTGGTCAATCTAGGCGACCAGCTCATCGGTCAAATTCGTGAAATTCGAAATGACTTCAATAGATCCATTGTATGGCAAGTGGCACCGTCAAATGTCAAGATTACGGTCTTCAATTCAAGGTTACGTGCCGGCAATAATCATTTTTGTAAACTATGGACTGATAACTCTAGCAGCCCATAAACCGCTCAAAACCGTGGTATTCTCTGGGTATAATGGCACGTCTTGAACCACTTCTGGTTGCTCTTCAGCCCTAATGTGGCAATTTTGTTTATTGACGTTGCTGTTGAGACAGAAATGGGCCTCTTCACTTAACAAAATTTTGGCCGAATAACGTTTCTCACCGAACGCTTATTTCCATAATACAGTTGTACAATTTGGAGACGTTGTTGCGTTGTAAGTCTTTCCATGATAAAATGACAAACAATACTTAAAATAAAAAAAATATTTAGTTTAAACAACTCACGCGTAATCTGTGAAAAAGCTAAATTAAAAAAAATACCTTTAGATTGATCACCCTTTGCTTTTATTAATATGCTCTTATTAAATAAATATCGCTTTTCTGTGGCCCAATTTGGTTTATATATAATGACGAACAACGTTCTGTTTCGACAAAGTATTGTCTTCATCTGATAGACAGACTTAGAAAAATATTTTACTAAGATTCGGATTTGCTTCGTTTCTGGCTTGCAAAAATTTAATTTTACAATTTTCTGGCTCGCAAAAATGTTAATAAAGTTTTTGTAACTATTACTTTTGTGTTGTACACAAAGAACGTGTTAATAGTTTGGCTCGCCGAAGGATAGAGGGTATACTTAATTTGTCTTTTCAAAAATGTATCGTAGACATAAAGTTTATACATATACGAGTATGATTGATCGTCTCAAAATTCTCAAACAACCCCTTCCATCCTCGAGTATGTTGAAAAAACGATTCAAGCTAGAATCCTAATTTTTTGCGATCGAAATGGAACCCAAACCACACAAAATCCTAAAGCTAGAATCCTAATTTTTGCGATCGAAATGGAACAATTTGAACCAGTCACAAATGCCTTAAAATTAGTTAGGTCGGGTAATCCTAAACACTGAATTTGATTAGTAAAGTTCGTGTTTAGCTCAATAATTTTCAAACTTATCTAAACACAAGTAATTTTTATTTAGGTTACATCACATGATATTTTTATCTAAACATTTTTTTGTCCTCTTTGCAGTGGCTAAAAAGAGGACACTCTTTGATGACAGACCCCAAGAAATCCAAGAACTTACATACATTATTAAAGGCGATTTAAATGCACTGAACCAGCAAATAGCACGTCTACAGGAAATATCTAAAGACCAACGTCGGACCGTCAACGGCAAGCATTTAGTATCACATTCCTCAAACATGGTCTTAGCTCTACAATCGAAACTCGCCAGCATGAGTACAGACTTCAAGCAAATCCTTGAAGTACGAACGGAAAATCTAAGACATCAGAAAACTCGACGTGATCAGTTTGGACAAGCCTCCCTACCAGTCAATTCTATGTCGCCATCAACGGCCAAACAGGGCTCGCTGCTGTTAAGTGAAGAAAATCAAGCCGTTAGTATTGATATGTCTTCAGCCAGTGATACGTCCCCGTTGCTCGGCCCACCGGCACGATTACAAACACAACAGCAAATGACACTCTACGACGAATCCGATAATTATGTACAACAACGAGCTGAAACAATGCAAAACATAGAATCGACAATTGTAGAATTGGGTGGTATCTTCCAACAGCTGGCTCATATGGTGAAAGAGCAAGAGGAAATTGTCGAACGCATCGATACGAATATACAAGATGCCGAACTGAATATTGAAGCAGCTCATAGTGAAATTTTGAAATATTTCCAATCAGTTTCGAAAAATCGTTGGCTTATGATTAAGATATTTGGCGTTCTAATATTTTTCTTCATATTCTTTATTGTTTTTATGACATAGTAAAACCGTATATATGTATACGAGTGTGCAGGCTTTAAACCGATATATAATGGATCAAGAAGTCATGTATGTACATATGTGACAAAATTGATCCTTGTTGCCTATCGATATTTCCCCTTCCCCCAAAAAATATTATCTATATTTTGTATGTAAATGAAAATCTAACTAAACTAACCAAGGTGAAGAAACGTAACGAAAGTTAAAAAAATATGTAATTTAAATTTTAAAGGAAAACCGACATGTATGTATATGAGAAATAAAAATATAAATAAAAAATATTTGTTAATTTTTGAGCAATTGTCGCAATATTGTTTCGTTTGTGGTAGTTTTTAATATTTTAAGGATACACATTTTGTTAATGAAGTGTTGTCTTATGTGTGTAACGTATGTGATGTTGGTTTCTATATAAATGCTTGGATAGTTATATCAAGCTCAAACTGACCTAAAAACTTTTGTTTGGTAAAACTACTGTAACCTGGATAGCTGAAATTTAAATTATCATATAATATTACTAAGCGTGGGCGGAATGGTGCGTTTGCATGGAAGGTACAAGAATGGGGCGTGTCAAGCACTATTTTTATATTTGAATACAAAGCCGTTATTAAAATATTACACTGTTCAAACTTTATTCGATTTTTACACATTGAGTGACAAAGTTTTGTGAGACTTTGCATATGACTCGTTATCGAACTCATAGGCAGTTTTGTAAAAATATTACGACTACTAACGATTGGTAGTTCCTTTTGAGATATAATGTGGAACCAACGAATATGGCTCGAATAGAAGAAAAAGTCATGAAACGGATTCTAGCAAAAGCACATGTAGGGTCTAAGGTGCTTTTTTGATGCGTTACACTTTTTATCCTACCAAATGATTTATACCCTCTTACCAGTAAGTCGTCACGATCTTTAAAGTTGCTGGATACTCGTATATATGGTTTTTTTTATAATTTGTTATAGTTTTTTTTTTTAACAAAGAAATAGTTTTAAGAGTTGGGATATGTGATTAATATCGTATCGCACCAATATGAAAGTTTCAGGATAATTTAAATATAGATGGGTGGTGAAATAAAAAGGTAGGTGGAAAGGCTTGTCTTGGTTTTGTGTTATTATAGGAAGATGAAGGGAAAACTTTGTTATCATGTTTGGGATATGTGACTGTGGGAGACATCATAACCCCATTTCTGATAAGTTGCGTGTTTAGAGTAAAATTTAGTGTTGCGATATTTCCTGTGAAAATGTGTCAAACTACTGGTAAAAAAATATATGAACTCGCTGCTAACTGCGAAGAAAAAAATTTTTAAAATTACTTATCAGTTTCAGCAACTGAAAAAATGGTTCTAGCCCAAAAAATAATAATATTTCTGGTAAATAATATAAGGTGATCCATCTAGGGGTATATTTTCAGAACAAAATAAAAATTCAAATCAAGTGTGGAATCTTTTTTGGTAATTTAAAAGGACATTTTATGGCATTTATTTTTTGAAAATAATTACCTTCAAATATTACCAACTGTATTATTTAAATGAGCGTTCGGTGAAAAACTGCTTTCGACCAAAATTTTGTTCAGTGATGAGGCCCATTTCTGGCTCAACGGCAAAGTCCATAAACAAAATTGCGGCATGTGGGCTGATACCCAGAGAAAACCACGGTTTGGTGCGGTTTATAAGCTGGTGGTATTATAGGTGCATATTTTTTCAAAAATGATGATGGCCGGAACGTAACCGTGAATTGTGCTCGCTATCGCGCCATGATATCGATCTTTATGCTACCTAAAATTGAAGCCCGTAATCTTGACGACACTTTTTTTCATCAGGACGACACTTGGTTGCGATACAGCTGCTCAAAAAATGTATCTATTGAGAGTATGGATCATTTCGAAAAGCAGCTAATTTCACGTTTTGGACAGGTATGTTGGCCGCCTAGATCGAGTGATATCACACCGTTAGACATTTTTCTTTGGGGTTCAAAAGTCCAAAGTCTATGCTGACAAACCAGCTACGATTCAAGTTATTGAAGCCAACATTACGCGTGTCATTAAAGTCAAACCGGTCGAAATGCTCGAACGAGTCATCCAAAATTGGGCCATCAGAATGGAAACCCTCAGGCGTAGTTACGACCAACATTTGAAAGATATTATATTCAAAAAATAAATGCCATACAATGTCCTTTCAAATTACCAATAAAGATTGCACACTTGATTTGAATTTTTATATTTTTTGTTCTGAAAAATACGTCTAGATGGATGACCCTATGCAATATAAAATCAATAAAGAGTAAAACAAATATACTGAGGAAATTTTTAGCTTGGGCATCGTAAAGAAAACTTTGCTAACTTAGAAAGTGTGTAAAAGTCAATTAAAGCAGAAGAGTAGGCAAACATCCTACAAAATCTAATTCTTTCAGAGACGACTTAATCGCAGCATAAAATTCAGAAAACGCCAGAGGCTTGAAAATTCGCCAACTGAAATTTTAATCCAAAATAAATAGTTTTCATAACCGCAAACAAATATATAATGTAAAATAATTCAGTTTTTTTTAATAGTTTTGCATGAATTACTGCCGAATTGTGTACAGTTGTACAACTCCAGCTCAGAGATAAAATGTACAAGGCCCTGATCATACTGGCCGTTTTCGAAATACGACAAGTAATTATTTCGTCATAGTTCGACAAAAGAAATACACTATATCACTATTTTTAAACGGACTCTGACCAAATTTACAGGGATATTGTGAACTATTTTAGCTGTTTAAATCGACAGCGGCTATGCTAAGCGAAAATCATAATCACGACGATGCTTTGAACATTTCGGCCTCAAACTCTGGTTTGGTAACATGTTTAAAACCATCTGTTAACACTGAAACGAAATCAGCTGTTGTTTATTATCAATTTTATTTCGGGAGGAGCGATTGTTTTCTTTTGTTTTTCATTTCACACAGAAAAAAAAAATCAAATGGATATTCCATCGCTAGTAATGTCTAAAGATATCAATAATTACTTTGAAAGTCTGTTGAAAAAGTAAGTAATTGCAGTGCATACACAATTATATACAGTTTAACCGGATTTTCTTGCTTCTAGAATCAATGGTCTGTACATAATACAAATCACAGATCGCGATGGTGCTCCCGTTATGCGAGTGAGTCAAGATAAAAATGTGGATTTCACGCTGACGCCTTCCTTCATATCGACATTTACAACGGCCAGCGATCAAGCGGGGAAAATGGGTCTAGGGCGGAATAAGACCATTATATCAATGTATTCAAATTATCAGGTACGTGGTATTATGGAACACTTCGAAATCTAACTTTAGTATTCCAAATCATGGTTTATTTAAGGATGGACGTTATCTTTAAAGTTAAATATCTTTTAGACCTTACGCTAATGCGTCCCTTAAATAATATCAGCAGTAAAATTGAATTTAAATTTGCACATGAAAGTAGCGTACACTGGTCGACAGGTGCAACAACTAACTCACTTTTTGTAAAGTTTTGGAAAATAGCATAATCGTTACTGGAAAGTGATAAAGCTGCACCGATACTGGTCAATGATGTTGTTGACAGGAGTCTGCTGTCTTTCACATATTGGGATCGAGAGGACAATGTTAGCAATTTAAACAGAACATAGAGCAAGGAGATTTTAATTCTAGCATGCCTGACTATGCCTTTATTAACAGAAATTTGCAGTTATTTAAAACATGTCGCTAATCAAACCATCACCCTCAGCATTAAGCAGCGCAGACCATAGCCTGTAGATAGGTTAGAAGGACTTGTACCAGACTTTATCGGTCACCGAGTGGGTGAACAGCCAATGATAAACTAGGGTATAAGTTCTGCAGGAAGTTCCCTTGGACAACGTAAAACTGTTTAAAAAACTTAGCAGATCCACTTTCTTCCAGATCGTCAAGAAAGAAACGCCCTCTTTTCTGAAGGGAAAGGAAAATACGCAGGTGTTCCACTCATATTACATAGGCAACTACTGCCGTATTATTTGTTCCCCAACCGAATCTTCATGCGTCAATAGGCTTAAAAAGTGTTTTCTGCTTATACCCATTACATTGCCGTACTAGACTTCATATTGCAATATCTGAAAAGCGTGTACAATTATTTGAAACCACAAGCAAGATGGGTGCACCTTGTCAGTTTTTTTTATTATTTGTTTATTTTGTTGTACATAAAAATTTCATACAGCGCCATAATAGCCTTTAGGGCGAGCTAGCAATGTTTAAATTCTTATGTGTAAATCAATATTCATCTAGTAATTCAAATAGATAGATTTTAAATTAATTTATTAACATTTTTAACAAAGGTGGCAAAACTACGATAGAGGCGTTTCGAGGCCACCAAGGATATAATTTTTAATGGAATGTTTATAATAAGCAACTCTTTCAAAAGATTTCAAATCCGCTGGAAGATTATTATAGCCAGTTCCTCCAGTAAAATAAATTCTTTGTTTGGTTTTTTCTAGTCTACACCTAGGTACACGTATGTTACCTCCATTTCGCGTATCACAATTTCTTTGATTTTGAGTTAATGCTATTTTGCGATAACTAATATCGTGAATTCATTTAAGTACATAAATTAAAATATTATACCGATAAAGTCCATATATTGGTAAAATTGTTTTGCCCACATTCCTAAATAACGAAACAGTTGAATATTAGTTTCAACGCCTTGTTCTGCAAACATGGGAGAGATTTTACAGAGCTATTCCTTGGAATATGGGCATATGTCAATGACATGTAATTCAAATGAGATTGAACTTAACACTGATATACCATTAACTTTGACGCAACATTCAATTTACAACAACAATGAACTTGAATAAAATTCCAATCGCCGGTGTTATTTTTCTTTCATATCCTTTATATACAAATCGCAAGCTAAATTATTTTGTAAAGTTATCCCAAGATATTTCACACGCTTACTATCAACAATGGACTTCCCATCAATATGCACACGAAAATCGCTATTGTTAGCAGGAAGTGGTCGGAATCGAACAAGCTTAGTCTTGTCAGGATTAACACGCAACCTATTCAATCTAGCAAACACAAATACCACTGCAACATCCTTCTATATTCTTGCCTTAAAAACGAGATCATAGTTGTAGGGATAAAACGAACATTATTCGCAAACAAATATAACTGACCGAATAGTTGAAGGTTCTGCATATAATTCAAATAACTTGAAAATAACAATGATCCTAGTCTACTTCTCTGTGGAACCCCATACTCCAAAGATTCCAATAAACTTCTTGAATCATTTATTTGCACATACTGTTTCTTGTTAGACAAATAACTTTCAAATAACAATTCTTCCCTCTAACACCATAGAATGCCAATTTATGCAGTAGAATCTGAGGATCGGCAGGGTCAAAACCTTTGGTAAAGTCTAAAAATACTCTAGCAACTCTTCTATAACCTTCGTCCAGGCCAAGCCATATATATTTCACCACATCAACTACAGCTTTTTCTATAGTGCACCCGAATTGAAAATCTAAAATCATAGATAAAATTATTAAGGGTTCGGCCGATCGGATGTCGTTGAGATTTTTGTTTAATGCTGTTTATTGTTTTTATTGTGGTTATAATTTTATGGAGGCGAAAACTAGGTCGACATGTTAGTCCAACGCTACAGTATGAGTTGGTTCACAGCTACCCGTTTGACAATTGAGCTGTTTCAGATGTTTTTGATATGACAATTGTTGCTATCTATGTAAATAAGATTTAACTGATGTCATTAACCTATCACTTGAGCATATTAATTTCTTTAGTAATGTAAATCAGGATTGTAGGAAAAAATTGGAGAGGTATCCCCTAAAATTTGTATTATTCGGGATTACAACTATATACCACGACAGCCGGCTCCATCTTAGGCACTATGTGCCTTTAACAACAAAAAAAACTGTCGTTTGGTGGATGCATTTCGCTTACACACCGCTCACAAACTTGAAGAAAGTTTCCCGTCTATCCATCAAATGAATGTGTAAAAAAACATGAATTTAATTATGAAATTGTAGGGGTACTTTTTTAGAACAAAAAATATAAAAATTCAAATCAAGTGTGGAATCTTTTTCGATAATTTGAAAGGACATTTACGGCAATTATTTTTTGAAAATAATTACCTTCACATGTTGGCAACTGTATTATGGAAATGAGCGATTGGTGAGAAACGGGAAGATCCGCTGTTTTCGATCAAAATTTTGTTTAGTAATGAGGCCCATTTCTGGCTCAACGGTAAAGTCAATAAACAAAATTGCCGCATTTGGGCTGAAGAGCAACAAGAAGAGGTTCAAGAGGTGTCATTATACCCAGAAAAAACGACGGTTTGGTGCGGTTTATAAGCTAGTGGAACTATCGGTGCATATTTTTTCAAAAGATGATGGCCGCAACGTTACCGTGGATGGTGCTTGATGTCGCGCCATGATATCGAAATTGAAGACCGTATTCTTGACGAGACTTTTTTTTCAACAGGACGACACTTGGTTGCCATACAGCGGCTCAAACAATGGATCTGTTGAGAGACAATTTCGAAAAGCAGCTAATTTCACGTTTTGGACAGGCGAGTTGGCCGCCTAGATCGAGTGATATCACACCTCTAGACATTTTTCTTTGGGGTTACGTAAAGTCCAAAGTCTATGCTGACCTACGATTCAGGTTTTGGAAGCCAACATTACGCGTGTCATTAAAGCCATACCGGTCGAAATTCTAACACGAGTCGTCCAAAATTGGACCCTCAGAATGGAAACCCTGAGTAGTTGCGGCCAACATTTGAAAAAAATTATGTTCAAAAATAAATGCCATAAATAATTTTTTCAAATTACCAATAAAGATTCCACACTTGATTTGAATTTTTATATTTTTTTTTTGTTCTGAAAAAATACCTTGAGATTGATCACCCTATATTAGTATTTTTTACAAACATCTACTGATCCCACTGCAGAACCCTTTAAGTATTTAAAATATAACAATTAATTTTATGTCAGGCAACGCCCAGGGTATGATGTAGGACCACACATGAGCAAAATATCACACATGCTTCGCTATACTTTTTATCTTCGTTCACTGATACCGGGGTTTTCGTCCGTAATTTACCATTCTAAACTGCAACAAGTTCTGGCGGCATTTGTTACGTAGTGTCAAGAGCTTTTATTTAGTTTTTTTTATCTAAATTTTCTTTTTTCTTTTCAGGTTGTTCAAATGAACAAATTGCCGTTGATTTTAACATTTGTTGGATCCGAAAATTGCAATACAGGCCACATTTTGGCGTTAGAACATCAACTGGATGCGTATTTAGAAGATATGAGACTTGCTGTTACCGAAGCTTAACATGTCCAATCTAACAACTCCTTCTCTCCATAATAATTTTTAAGAAAATATTTTTCCAAAATTGTACGTAATTATAAGTTTAAACGTATATGTATGTGAGTGTATAATCTTTTGCTAAAGATGAAAAAATAAGAACTTTTTACATAAAAATAACATGTGTTGAGTTTCCGGTGTTCTTTTTGAATCTCTTCTCATTTATTATAAAACTTTACAAATACATCAGAAAAAGGAATGATTACATTGAAAATGAGTGTAATAATATTGACCCTACTTTAAAAATAAGAAATAATGAAACTAAAAAACAACTCAACATTTTTCAAGTAAAGACGCTGAACAATGAAAACAAAACACAGTTAAGTCATTGCAACGACCGCTGTAGACATTTTGCATGAAGTGCTCGATGGTCGATCAATGTTCGTTTATTTGATAAACTTATAGAAGTTTTATTTTGTTTTTCTTTATGTTAATAACTGCGTCAATTATTATGGAGTTCTTTTGTTAACCACCACTCCTGCTTGCCATTTGTTTACAATTCATCTCTAAAACGCTGTTCTTCAGCGTGGAAAGCTTCTTCGTCACAAGCGGCGGGAGTCTCGAAATCGAAGTAATATTCACAGCGATTTGGTTCACTCACCGACGTGATTCTCGTTTCCAAACCGCATCTCAACTGTACGACGACTGAACGTTGAGGTCCATTCCAACATGAGGCACCATGTGCATACTTTTGTTTCGTGTATTTTCGTTCACTCCCATCATCCAACCATTCACTCCACCTGCCCAAAGTTGTTTCAGCGCCTCCTCCACGTCCTTGCTGTGATGCTCTTTCGAAAGGACATAAGGAATAAATATACTCGCGATCTTCGAATTTATAGCATTCCCCTTCGAGTGTGGCGTATTCATCGTGAGGCCCATAATCCTTTGAATTTTGATCGTCAATATCTTTAATTTCTTGATTGATTTCGCGGATGTTGTGTTCAACTTCGGAGAACGCATTACGGGCTTCATTGGCCTGGTCGATGAAACGTTGAGTTTCTGCGTCATATTCGGGGGCTGGTGTATTCGTGTCTTGTACGGTTCCTTCGCCCACATCGGCTTCATCATCTTCGAAAGCTTCTTCCTCCTCCTCTTCTTCATCTTCAGGATAACGTTGCATGCGTTGAACTTCTGCATAAGATAAAACGATAATACATTTTAGATTTTTAATAAAACAAGCATAAAAGATACAAAAAGACGTTAGTAACTTTGATTAAAATTGTATTGAGTTTATTGAATCAGGACTGAGGCAAATTTTGTATTGCAAACCCAAGAAAACAGGCAATGCACGGCACGGCACAACTGTTGGCACAGCCAAAAAAAAACTCTTTTCACAACACACACACACATGTTGTAAAATAAATCTATTAATGGCTCTCAATGTGGAGTCTCTGTAGTGGTCTGTAGGTCTTAAAGAGTTCGGTTTTTCTTTCAACAACTGCTGCGAAGCTTTCTGAAGAGGGTTGTCACGGACCTGAAATCGCGATAAAAGCAGTGTGCAGCCACGAAAATCAATGCCACTTTGCCATTTTGTTAAAAACGTGTCTTCTATTTAAATATAGATACAAGCGGCCTTGAGCCGGTTAATCGCTGTTCATTCAAATCGATTTAAATTTTGCTATATGAGAGTATTAATTATAGTATCCAATCATCTTAGTCCTCAATGAGAATAACAAAAAAATTGGAACTATAGTTTTAAGGCATAACACAATATTTATTTATTTCGTTAAAATAAACAAAGCCGATAAAGTCAATTAATCTATAAAAAAGGCAAAATTCGGGCATTGCCGCCTATGTACTGCCCTACAACCAGCTATTCATATAATAGGGAAATATATCGTAGTAGAAGAAATATAAAAAAATAGACCGATATGGTATAATTTTACCAGGGTTAGTTATAAGTCACAATCACACGATAGCCGGTTCTATGGACCGGATTGACCCGAAGCAACAATTCTTCGGCCAAGGGCTGTCACCCCGGCACACAGTAGCAGCTACAACACCAACATAGGTCACACATAATGGACTATGCTTTATTTAAGCTAGAATGCAGGATCTCAGAAAAACGATTTCATAAGGGTTGGTTATATGTAAAGTGTTAAAAAACAGGGAATTTCATGTTTTTTTAAACCTTGTTTTAAAAAAACCGACAGTCAGGTTTTTAAACATTAACGGACATTCAGTTTTTAGCATACTATAGGGTGATCCATCTAGAGGTATTTTTTCAGAACAAAAAAATATAAAAATTCAAATCAAGTGTGGAATCTTTATTGGTAATTTGAAAGGACATTTTATGGCATTTATTTTTTGAATATAATTTCCTTCAAATGTTGGCCGCAACTACGCCTCAGGGTTTCCATTCTGAGGGTCAAATTTTGGATGACTTGTTCAAGCATTTCGACCGGTATGGCTCTAATGACACGCGTAAAAAACCTGAATCGTAGCTGGTTTGTCAGCATTAACTTTACGTAACCCCAAAGAAAAATGTCTAAAGGTGTATTATAACTCGGCCAACTCACCTGTCCAAATCGTAAAATTAGCTGCTTTTCGAAGTGACCTCTCAATAGATCCATTGTTTGAGCAGCTGTATGGCAAGTGGCACCGTCCAGTTGAAACCAAGTGTCGTTAAGATTACGGGCTTAAATTAAAGGTAGCATAAAGATCGATATCATGGAGCGATAGTGAGCACCATTCACGGTAACGTTCCGGCCATCATCATTTTTGAAAAAATATACACCGATGATTCCACCAGCTTATAAACCGCACCAACCGCGGTTTTCTCTGGGTATAATGGCACCTCTTGAACCTCTTCTTGTTGCTCTTCAGCCTAAATGCGGCAATTTTGTTTATTGACTTTGCCGTTGCCAGAAATGGGCCTCATCACTGAATAAAATTTTGGTCGAAAACACCGGATCTTCCCGTTTATTGCCGAATGCTTATTTACATAAAACAGTTGACAACATTTGATGGTGATTATTTTTAAAAAATAAATGCTATAAAATGTCCTTTCAAATTACCAATAAAGATTCCAAACTTGATTTGAATTTTTATAATTTTTTTTTGTTCTGAAAAAATACCTCACACATTATAATTTGAATAAAAAAATATTTTCCCATTTAGAAGTCAAGTGATTGACCCAATTTATAGACTCTGAGAATATATCAAAATAAATTGCGATAAATAGTGGAATTTTTTACTAAAAAAACAGTAAAGTAGATTTAGTCAGATGAGGCCGAATAATTGTACCCTCTAATTTTGGTTGTGCAAAAAAGTCCGTTAACTGGGTTTTGGACCGCTTGAACGGATTGCAAACTAATAATATATTTCAATTTGTAATAAAATTTCGTTGATTGTCGTTGTTTATATTTAAATTGGACGGATTTTTGGCCCTTTTGAATAATCATCCAAATTTATCCAACAAAAAAAAAAAAATTTATATTAAGCTATATTTTTAATGATTTCTTGTCTATTTAAACTGGAAGCCGTTCTTTGGGCTCCCAGTCCATTTGTGTGGGGAATATATTAAAAAAGGGCCTTTGGGCCAAGATTGGTTGTGCATAATAATTTGAGACCAAATATCATCGAAATCATAATATGGATGTAATCCAAATCTGGATGGACCTTTGAACTGCGGCTGTATCAAAACGTAGAAGAGTATGACCCATTTTCATCTAAGATGGTTACTGTTCGATCGAATATCGAACAACACTTGCGACCTGTAGTTTGACTACAAGGTTAATATGGACAACAGACAGGCATCCCGTTAAATCGAATCGGCTGGTGATTTTGAGTCAATTACAACACCATAAGGTGGAACTAGTTTAAATATTTTTGTTAGTTAAAAAACATTTGAAATAAAACGAACTTAGAGTACCCTGTTCTACTTTGGTGCAGGGTATAAAAAGGTATTCCGTACGTGCAAGCAAAAACTGGGAAAAATGGAATTTTCGCGACTATTGTATTTCGAGAATCCGAAACAAAAACACTGAATGGCAGTTTTTTGGATTTTGACACTCGAGTTTTAGGTCACTCGATTCGGCTGAAAATTAAGAAATGACATTTGTATGGGCATAGCCAAAAATCGGTATGAACCTTTGTATGTTTTTGGCCGATACGGATCAATTAAGACAGGATTTGCGGCAAAACTACAGTTTAATGGCATAACTCCGATTTGTTTTTAATTTTCATAATTGGTAAACCTTTTTATACGAAATAAACAAAAAAACTCTACCTCTTAAGCCCATACTTCCTGAGTTGTGTCCCATCCGATCGGGTCAGTGTCGATGGAAAGCTTATTTTTATAATGGTGTGTAAAATTTTATAATGGTGTGTAAAATTATTGTTTCTTTTTTCAAATCAAGAAGGATACTATAATATGTATTTTGTACTGTAAGTTTTTGCTTTTCCTTTAAGCTTTAATTTAAGATATAGTACTCGTATATAATATTAACCTCTTACACAACGGTGATGTTCTGGTATGTGCTGGAAATCGATAGAAATCAAATTGCTTGAGATTTTAGATTTCAAACGATTTTGTCCTCACTAGATGAAGTTTCAATTTTAACTAAATTCCGACGAAAGTGATCAATAGCACAAAGCTTTAAAGTCCCGAGTCCCCAATTTATGCCTTCCATAGCTGAAAGTTATTAAGTCCGCATGAGGATGTTTCTATTAAAAAACATTTTGAAGGCCCCGAGCGCCCTTATTCACTATTTTTCGGCCCATGCGTCCGTCCATAACTCAACCAACACTTTCGATATTTGGTAGCAAAAGTTGCTAAACTTGAGTACCCATATGTCCATGAGGACTATTATTCACACTTTTGACCGTGCGGGACGTTTTTGGTCCCGGTAGCTAAAACGTCCAGCAACTGTACCGACCCATGGGACGAAAAGGCCCAAAAACAGAACACTTCCTTTTTCGCTTAAGTAGCGTAAGGAGGTAGAGGATACAAAGGGTTCGGCCTGGGCAAACTAAACGACGTTTTTACTTGTTTGGATTTTTTGTTTGATAAGAATGTTATCCAGAAACCAAAATAAAAAAAAAATCCGGAAGTCCATATTATCTGAGTTACGGCCCACAAAGTTTGAACGTATTATCTGGTATATATTCGTTGTGTCTCATCCGATCGGTGTTGTTGAAAAGCTTAAAATATACATTTTTAACGGTGTACATTTCCAGATCCTATAGCTCATAGTTCCGGTGAAATGTCTAGTAACATGGAAAAATGGGCGATTTATCGTTCCTTTAAGAGATTTTTCCCCATAATTGGTGTTATTCCAAGTACAAAAAGCCCTAGAACAGTGTGAAAAAATGTAAAAAAAAACCCTTTTAAAGTATTAAAATACTCTAAAGGATTATGAATTATTTAATACGGAATAGTTTTACTGAATGTAATGGGCCAAAAATGATGAAAAAATTAAGAAATGGGTAGTAAAGCAACTATGAAGCACTCGATGCAGTTTTTTGGGTCAATTTGTGTTACACACTTTTCTCCTCATAGATATCTACAGCTGCGCCAAATTCAGGAAAAGAAGATTTGATTTGCTTTAAGCGGCATTGCAGTAATTGTTAAACTTGAATTTTTCAATACTTTAAATTGGTTCTTTAGAATAATTCTATCTAAGCTGTTGTTTAATGGAATTAGCCACAGATTTTTTTTTTAAATACTTTAATTTTTTCTTTTTATCCATGTGCACTTTATACACATGTAAATTGGACTCGCCCCTTTTTAAACCAATTTATATTGAATTGATGATCATATTAAAATTTTAATTTTTTTCCGATTAGTGACACTTTTTACTTGAAAATGTGACCTAAGACGGTTCTAAACGCTTTTTGTATTGTCCCAAATGACCTCCTTTGTTTGGCCAAATGTCATTCTTTCAGAAAAAAAATATTTATCGTAACCCTGGTTGGAAAGGTCTCGGATCTACTCACATTAGTTGGCTGTATGACCTAGTAAAAGTTACAGGCCGAATAAATCAAATAATAGGTTTTATCGGCTAGCTCGAGTCTTGTGCCAAATTCAAGCTTTTGTGCGTGAGTGGGGGTTTTCGTCGATATCAAACAATAATAAAACATTTAATCTTAACTCTCTACAACTTCGTTGAAAAATTTTACAAAAAAATGTCTTTAAACTATATTTTTGAGTTTATTTAAGCGATTACCTGTTCCCACATTGTGCACATGAACCCAATATAATTTCGCCGATAACACCTCTTGTTTCAAATCTTTTTGCCAGTATTTTTATTTGTATTTACTTTATAATTTTTGTTAGGAAAGAGGACTACTTGAATATTTTATGCAAGTAATTTAACGATACTTTTCTATTGTTCTTGTGTGTTATTTATCTATTGCAAATTTTATTTACTATTTTACGTAATACAATGGAAGTTATATTTTTGAACATACGAGTAGCAAAAATAAACAAATAAAAAACGTCACAATAATCTAATCGGAAAACAATATATGGTCTAGGATAGAATTGCAACAGCATTTATTCGTTTTAAGAGGCATGTGTCTCCTTAAAATTGAGAAATCATTATATAAGGTTTTTGTGAAACGTGTAATAATTTTGTCAAAATAAAAAAGGTTGGCTTGACAAGTACTTAATAAAGTTAAAAAGCTTAAGGACAGGAAAGAACGCTGTACAGCAAGTCTATTAAAATAGAGCAAAGAATATTCTTTGAAAGATCTGTGGATCCAGCTGTGAAACCAAGAACTAATCTGTATCGTAACATAAATGTACAGCGAAGTAAAGGTCATGTTACTACAATAGACAAATGCCACAGATTACATAAACAAGGCCCACCGTTGTGTAATGATTCGTATGTCCATCTATCATATACCTAAACGCAAGATCAACTCATGGTAAGAACATCTAACGGGACCGTGGGTCGCTGAGGTGCGAAGCTTAGTGAGCGCGACTATCATACATGTTAGAAATACTATAAGCGAGTTATAACCGAGTTCAGGGCTGTTGAGGCTGTGTAGCAGTCAACGTGTTGAAAATTTGCCAGGAGTCAAATCCGGATGAAGGTTGAAATTTTATCATGATGGACACATCAAGTATGCATATAATCTCTCGTCTGCTCTACCGGTCTCTGGCATGTCTCTGTGGCTCGAATCCCAAAGATGCAAATATGTTTATGATACCAGATGGACCGTCAGAGATTATATTTATTACAAGTATGAAAAGTGCAGCCATTTTGTTACTTCTCTTTTTCACATCATCATTAGGTAGTCTCCGCGCTACATTTAGTCCAGGTTTTTGGAATTCGAAAGTATAAAGCGTTCCAGCCCGGTTCGTGTATGTTTAACAATACCAGCAATGTCTGGCGTCATATGGATTACACTATAAGACTCTTACCCGTGATACTCGGTGCTGCAGCAGCGTGCCTGATTAACTTATCTAGTCTTACATTATGTGGACTTCAGAAAGCATTCTGCAAAGTGATAACACAATTTGGAATTATCGGTCTCACTTCAAGCATCAGAACCGTTCAAAGTCCCGGGTACACTAATGTTTTTTTCTTACGCTTCATACGAGGGTTGCTATAAATATTTCTGGCCAAGGCGGCACTAAGTGTTTCCTGGCGCCTGACATTTCCATTGTAAAGTTTGACATTTTAGCATAAACGTACTCAGAACGTTTTGGCGTACGACTGTCATTTGTGTTGTTTACCGTGACTTGAAAAAATCAATTTGGCAAAAAAATGGAATTAACTCGTGAACACTTTCGTGCGATCATTTTTCACAACTTTCGACGTGGATTATCACGACAAGACTGCATCGATGAAATTAAATCTTTGTATGGCGATGAAGCACCATCCTATAGCATTGTAAAAAACTGGTTTAATGAATTCGCTCAAAGACGAAGGTCGTCCAAAAACGGCCGCTGTGCCAGAGAACATTGATGCCGTGCGTGGACTGATAATGTAAGATCGTCTTGTGACATACCGTGAGATAGAGGCATGACTGGGCATTTCTTCCACCAGCATACAGTCGATATTGCATGAACTCCTGGCCGTAAAAAGGTTTGTTCTCGTTGGATCCCGCACATTTTGACAATCGCTCAAAAAAAGGCTCGTGTCCATTGGTGCAAAGAAATGTTGAAAAAATACGATCGCGGTGCTTCAAAAGACCTTTATTAGATCGTCACAGTTGACGAATCATGGATCTATGCGTATGATCGAAACAAAGCTGCAATCGATCGTGTGGGTCTTCGAAGACGAGCCAAATCCAACGAAAGTTGTTCGTGGAAGATGCACTTCGAAGCAAATGGTCACCTGATTCTTCGGCTAAACTATTCATGTGGCGACTGCTCAGCTTGAGCAACGTAGGACGGCCAATTCTTAGTGGTACACCACAATTTGTTTGCCTGAAGTCTTCGGAGAAACTCGAAAAACGAACAAGAGAAGACGAATCATTGTGCACCATGACAATGCGAGCTCTCACACATCGGCCCAAACCAGCGCCTTTTTGACCGGCCAAAACGTCGAATTGATGGGACATCCGCAGTACTGTCCTGACTTGGCATCCAATGACTTCTTCTTATTCCCGCACATGAAGAAAAAATGCGTGGTCAACGATTCGTCGCCAGAAGATGCTGTTGAAGCGTTAAAAACCATGTTTTGGAGGTGTCTCAATCGGAGTGGAAAAAGGGCTTCGACAATTGCTTTGAGCGCATGCAAAAGTGTATAAATCATGCTGGAGAATACTTTGAAAAACAATAAAACCATTTTTGATGATAAATATTCGCATTTTCATTATTCGTATTCTTGAACTACCGGTTGACGCCGAGGCTTAATTTTGTATTTAAAAATAAAGCGTACTGTTTAATCTTCTACGGTAGAAGGGCATAAAACAAATAACTACATTTAGTCAGAGGCCAGAGAAGCCCCGAGACCTGGAGTCGTTTCAACACCAGGAGTCGCAGGGAAGTCGTCTGATTTTTGAAAAACTCCACAATCCTTCTTCCTTCCCAAAAACTTTTAATATTCAAAACAAACCGTATTTACTAGTAATGCAAATTGTCAACAGTATTCTATAGACAAAATCATTATTACAAAATGTACAACAAATTAGTATTTACTTACCTTCACCGCGCTCATTGTACTCCTTTATCATATCAACCAGTTCTTCATTTGTCCCCTGTTCGGTTTCTTGCTTATCAACATCTTCCTGTGGAGGTTTGAAGATACCTTGTGCTACCATCATCATTGGTTTTATGCGCGGCCAGGATAACGCAATAAAGGATTCCAGGTCAATGCGGTCTCGTTCATCTAGGAAGTATTTGGCCTCAGCGCCGGAGACAACACCGTTGCGATCTCTATCCAAGTTAATATCGACCTGAAGTTCGATGATTTCAACAAACCCATCTTTATTCGTATCGTAGCGCATGAACTGGGCGGCGGCTTCGATACGCAACGAATCATCTGGTGTAGGGGAATGCACTTCGGCTTCGGCTTCCTCGTTCCCAACTAATTCTTTGTGCTGTTCTTTGAAATAGGCCACAGCCTCGGCTTCGGCAGCCTCAGCTTGTTTCTTAAACTCTTCTTTTTCCTTTTTTAGTGACTCCTGTTCCTGCCGCCGTTGTTCTAATTCTAGTCGACGCTTTTCTCTTTCCGCCTTCAGTTGCTGGCCTCGTACCACCATTTCGCTTCGCTTTGCGGAACCTTTCTTTAACATTTCCGCTTGCGATTTTCTCTGCTCCTTTTCGACTCGTCCTAGTTCGTCGCATGTGTTCGAACATTGTGCATATTCGTACTCATCACTACCATCACAACAATCGCAAATACCATCATTCACCCTGGAACTGGGTATATCTTGTGAACGATGCCCTTGATTCACGCAATGGAATTTTCCTTGTGCACAAGCACTGGTACCCGGTTCATCACTCCCATCAGGACAATCGCAATAGTCGTCGTTTATTTGAGTAAATTTCAATATTTTACTACCGTCCAAACAATGCCAATTGTCACCCGCTTCTGGTTTATACAAAGTGGCCTTTGTCAATGCCACGCCAAATATATCTGACGAGTGGCCAAATTGTGCCGTTGCAAGTACGAACAGTAAAATGCTCGATATACAATTAAATTTACTAGTTAACATTTTCCTATTTTGTTGTTTATTTCGCTGAAGGTGGGTTTCTGGCAGAATCGAAAAAAACAAAAAATACGCACGCACTTACGTGGGTTTATTCCAGCGAATAAAATTCTTTTTTTTATTGTAATGAATGTATGTGCTTGAATGAGATAAAGAAAAGATCCAACAAATGACAATGGGCCGGCGTTTCTGGCACAAGTAAATTAACAAGTAATAGACACGTACGTTCAGTGGAAGTTGATGGTACAATGGGTCTGTTCAGTAATTTTTTGAAGCCAACCTAAATAAAATGATTCGGTCGTTATACCGATGTAGACAGAGGAACAAAACATTTGTACTTATACATATCACACTTGTTACCTAAAAGTTTATGAATGTTGCATAGAGGAAAAAAACTGCTTATAAAATTGAAATACTCTGAAAAAGAGAAAGTGTAATGATAATTGTTTACAAAAGGGAAAAGATAAGTTTTAAAACTTGTAACAAGGGTGTACATACAAAACACGAAAAATGGCGATTTTTGCTAATATCATTTATCTGAAAATGTGCGGTATACAACTATTTTGTTTTCACATTGGACAGGGATTAACCGGCTCAAGACCTCTTGCTTCTATATTTAAATAGAAGACATGTTTTTAACAAAATGGCAAAGTGACATTGATTTTCGTGGCTGCACACTGCTTTTATCATGATTTCGGGTCCGTAACAACCCTCTTCAGAAAGCTTTGCTGCAATTGTTGAAAGTAAAACCGAACTCTATAAGGCCAGGCTCTCCCCAAACGAATGAGAACTACTGTTCTAAACCTTTCTTTTCAAGTTTTCTTCACACAATTGCCCACGAAATTACAACTTAGTCTTGCCACCTCTTTTCTGTCAAAATTTAGAGCGGTAGTCCAATTCTTGACACCAGAAAATCTCCACTCAAACTTCTCAATTTTCATGGGAGCAAAAAATTGGTTAATCCAAATAAAATACAATAAATCGTTCGAATTCAATAAAAAAGATGCGATTGATTTTTACAAAAATGTTGGTAGTTGTCAATTTCCAATTGATACAAATACATAACAATAAGAAATTAGGCGACAAAATGTCAGAAACGATCAAGAATGTTTGTTTCGGAAAGTCATCGTGTAAATGCATATGACTTTGTGAAGAGTTTTAAAAGGAAATGTCAAAAAATATCACAGTTGACGTGTTTTTTATTGCTCGTTTATTAAACAAATAAGGATTCGCTAATGCGATAACTTCGCACTATTGTACAAATATAGGAAAATAATTTTGTTTACAAATAACTACGAGTATTTACAATTTGTGTCATTAATAGTTTGTTTTAAAAATAAAACTTTTAGAAAAAAGTAATTCAAGAATGGCCTTGAGCGAGCTCAGTGATTACTCGCTTATAGTATTTCTTGAACAATATTTTTTTTCTATAAACTCTAAGCATTCATATCAAACGGTCTATGATAGAATTGTTCTGAACGCTCGGAAATGTCTACTTTTTTTAAAGTTATTGCCTTAGCCTACTACTTACTTGCTTTATAACCGAGCACCAAAAAAAACAATTTAAATTGATAAAAAAAACTCGCAATATTAAAGTCATTCAAAAATAAATAAATAAAGCCAATGATATGGGGTTTGACCTCACTGACGATAAATTGTAAAAGATGGGCAATGTGCTTTTTCTTGGCAATTATGTAGAAGAGCAGTCCTCAGTGTTTATTTTTCCACATGTGACGCGCAAAATAGAAAGGGACCAAAGGGTAAACACCAGTTTTGTTCAGGAGAGCCATTTTAAAGATTAAAGATAAAACGCGCATATCTCTGGGAGGGAACACTTTTGGGGCATGGATGCTCAGAGAAACACTTTTGGGGCATGGGATGCTCAGATGTTGTCCACATCAAAAAAAATTGATTTTTTTACCCTTACGTCCCTTTCTCTATGCGCTGTCACACATTCATTTGTACACAATCTCTAGAACGCTACAAAATCTAATTTGAAACAAAGGAAACACTGAATTTGCACATTTTAAACACATAAAACAACCAACTCTGTTTTTTGATTTCTCTAATCGCCCATTATTCATTGGTTTTGTCATCGAATATCAACAATTTTATTTGAAAATTGATTGTAAGTAAAATCGATTTCATTGTACTCAATCTATTAGTGATGGCAATCGTGGTACATTTGTACAGTCGTGGTACATTTTTACTCTTTGAATTACATATGATGATATGTTGGTACAATTAGTTACAATTAAAGTACAGCACAATTAATTTTCAATTTTAGAGGCAACTGTATTGTAAGCCCTACGATCAGAATATCTATATATCAAATCACGCTTTTACACCGAGTGTTTTTTTATTCTAATTGGTGATAATATTCCTAGGAGTATTTTCAAATGTTAACATCTAATATTATTTTAACAATTCCGCGAGTTTCAGAGAAAGTGCAGTACAGAGCATCTTTTGCAAAAATGTTGTAAATATATGCTGCAACACATTACATTGAGTTTTATACTTTGGGAGTATATATTAGTTTGTCATGCTGTTTGTAACACCACGAAATAGTCCAAATAAAAAGAGCTAAGTCTTTAAACTTACCAGATATGTCTTATAGTCGGCGATGGGTTGGTTTTGAAAATGGACCAAATCAGAAAATTGATTATTTAACTTCTAAATCATTTCTATGGAAGTGTTAGGCATATATTCTTTAACCTCCACGTTCCCTAATGTCTCCTCATCGAATTTGAAGAGATCATCGGTTCCAACAGTCTCAAAAAACTGCACTTTTGACAAGCATAGACCCACTACCAACAACCATATATCCACTTTTTTTCGCGTAGTTCCCGATGCCTGGAAAATGGGCAGAGTGGTTCCGCTACTGAAGCCAGGCAAAGACGCAAGTAAAGGAGATTCGTACAGCCCGATCTCCTTGATTTTTCCAGTAGCAAATACGCTTGAAGCACTGCTCCTCCCCAGCCTGATCGAACACTTTCCTAGTGCTGATCATAAGCATGGATCCGCAAGCAGCACAATACAGCAACTGACTTACACGCCATCACCACACGTAAAAGTCACGGCCTTAACCAGAACAAGCCTAACGACAGGATGGTCCTCGTGGCTCTTGACCTTACCAAAGCCTTCGACCAGGTCAATCATGCCACTCTGTTCGAGGACATTGAAGAAACGTCCCTTCCGCCCAGTGTGAAACGTTGGGTCGTAAACTATATCTGTGGGCGCCAGTCATATGTAGAATTTAGAGACAGAAAGCCGAAGCCCCGTAGAGTTAAACAAGGAGTTCGCCAGGGCGGAGTAATATCCCCGGCTCTGTTTAACCTCTACCTCTATAAACTTTCTGCACCACCGGACGGCGTTGAAATTGTGTCGTACGCTGACGATTGCACAATTCTGGCGTCAGGACATAAAGTGGATGTCATTTGCGAAAAAATCCACTGTTACCTCACTGACTTAGCACGCTTTTTCACTGCGAGGAATATGAAAATATCCGCCTTCGAATCATCAGTCACACTGTTTACTGCATGGACCGCAGAGGTGCATTTCTCACTCAATGTGATAGTCGATGACGTCAACATCCCGACTACCAACTACCCCTAAATCCTTAGGGTGACATTGGACAGCCTTTTTCGACCCTCTGTACATGCTACAGCTATCTGCGATAAACTCAAAAGTAGGAACAAGGTCCTCAAGTCACTTGCCGGCAGTACTTGGGGAGCCGACAAAGATTACAAAGCGATAGGTCGGTCTGTAGCAATCTACGAAGCATCTGAATGGTCGGCGAACGTGAGTACGACGCAGTGGAAGAAAATTCAGATTTGCCAGAATGCCGCCCTCAGAAAATCAACAGGGTGTCTTCTGAGGACCATCTACATGAGGAGACGAAGGTCCTTACCGTGTACAGACACAATTTCCTGCTGTCTAAGCAATACCTGCTAGGGTGTTTTCGCAGCAGTCATCCTAATCACCATCTCTTGGACAGGATGCCTCCGCCCAGGCAGATCAGGTACGATTTTCCTGATCTAGAGAGAGAGGTCCAGCGGTATAAGACAGAACCTTTAGACCATCGAAACTATCAGGCAGGTCTGAACAACATTCACGCCGATGAAGTCGCAGCAGCAGTATCCAGCTACTGTGTGAATGTAGTTCTAGGGGAGCATCCCCCGGAGATTTTACCTAAGGAGACGGTACTACCTCGACAGACGCGCGTGGTTCTGTCGCAGCTGAGATCTGGATGGTACAGCCGCCTCAATTCTGACTGGGCACGAATTGATGCTAACGTTCCGGACATCTGTTCCGCCTGCCATCAGGGACCACATGATTTGCTGCACCTCTTCAATTGTCCGGCCAAGCCCACTCAGCTGACCCCCAGGTATCTGTGGACGCATCCAGTTCAAATGGCGCGTTTCCTCCACCTGGATATCGAAGCAGATCCCCCATAGACGAACAAGACTTCAAAATAAATATATTGTTGTTACAACAACATATATCCCAGTACAGCCAATGCTATACTATAACGAAATCCATAATAGAGAATACAAAAGCTTGTTATTTACACTTGTTATTTTATAATGCCGTGCTTTCTGCCTAAATTTGACGATAACCCCTGCAAAAAATAATGAATAAGAGCGCTCGGGCCCAGGGTGCATTCGGGCCGTTGAAACTGATTTTTTAAATTGAAACTCCCTCTGCCTTCGGCTGGGCTAAGAGACATGAGAAATCTAAGGACTTTTAATCCTTCTGCTATTGATTACTGTCGCCGACATTTATGTAAAAATCTTCTAAGGTTGAAAAACACAATTTTTTTTGAAAAAGTTTTTAATTTTCTTTGATTTTAGAAAAAAAAACGTCTTAATGCTATTTTTCAAAGGATTTGACTCACATTCATTTCGCATGCATTTAATTCTTGTATATATCTGTATTTTTACGTATGTGTTTGTTTTTGCGGCCCTAAGAGTCTCACGACCCACTATTTTGGGTCTTAAAAGCCCCTTAAGGCCACTTTCATTTATTTTCTGCATTCTTAAGAAAAATCCTTTTGTTTGAGTACTTAAACTTATATGAAAGTGTGCGGTATTTTTTTTCAAAAACCTGAGGAGCCCCTGAACCCGCTCGTCCGTACTCATTATTTTTACCGAAATACTCGAGGCCCAATTTTTTTTTAATTTTGAACTGATTGACAATAAGCATATCAAATTTAAATTGTTTAGGTACAATCATATACGTTTTGGTACAATTATGTGGTCGTTTTGGTACAAACAGAATTCCATCACTGCGCAGTATGTGTCAACTAGATTTTGCTGAATGTCTGAATGTTAATTGTTGTTTTCTGATTTGTTTAGTTGTAAATCATTGCCAAAAATGTTAATTTGTTAAAAGTTTAACAAAAAATAAAATAATAATAAACATTCCCTCTAGACATTTGTGTAAATTATCGCAAATAGTTGCGTTTTCATCCAGGCAACGGTTAATTTAATAAGAAAGCTAGGAAAAAAGCTTAAAAAACAACAATGGAACCAAATGACGAAGTTGTGGAACGCCAGAAGCTGGTAGACACCGAAGAAGACATTACAAACAGTAAATCAGCTCCAACTCCCGCATCACCCATAGCCGTGCCCAAAATTAATGTAAGTGCCTGTGTCTGCTGTCTGCCATTGTTGTTATTTTTCCAACGTTACTAGTTGAACTTTGGCTTATCACTTGATACCATCCATCCCTCGCTTCCTTCGTTCGCCTGAGAGGCATCGACTCCCAGTAATAAAGGAAAAAGGCTTTATATTTCCGCCTCGACAGAGATTGGCGACAAAATATATTTAAAATGTAAGGGTTCTTTTATGGACTTTGTTTTTTCTATTTCCTTTAGATTAAGAGTATCAGTAGTGGCGAAACAACGCGTAGCCGTAATTCTGCCTCATGTTCTATTGAACGTACAACCACATCCGATAAAGTTGGCCATACATCTGCCAAAGTAACATATATCAATGAAAGACGTCCACGGCCATTGCATGGTACCAACGATGAGCGTTTTGAATTTAAATCAAGGCCTAGGAAACTACTGAAAGGTAATATATGACTCTGTTTTATATTGCTTTATGTTCGTTCAGCCACAAACAACCAAAGGGAGATGGGTAGGTAGGTGGTCTTTAGCACACGTATGAAGATACAGCCTGCCTCTCGTTTCTCGTTTAGGTGTTGGGGTTGTTTTTTTTTGTAAATGTTTCCATTGCAGTCGTCGCTGAGGGCGTGTCTGGTGTTCATTTGATGCCATTTTATATCCTGTGTCAGTAGCAAATCTAATTCGTCAGTAGTTTTCATTTTGGTTTTCCATGTCTTGTTTAAAGATTATTAAGCTTTATTTGTGTTTCCTTCGTTCGTCTATTTGTTTATTTTTCTCTTATCAGTTCACGTTTTTATTTTGGTTTTTTTCTAATACTACGTATAACATAAATAGAAAACTGTTCATAATTTTCGTAATACCTAAAAAAGACAGAAACGGAAAAATGATTACTAATTTTCGTGGACAAGTTGCGACATTTCCCGCCTAAAAGGTTTCCTAACCTGGGCGAGCGGCATGAAGCTCATAACTCATAAAACGTCATATCGAGTAAAATGACAATGCTCAAATTTAGAACAATTGATAATTTCATGGCAATAGGAAAATCGTTTGTCAGGTATATATATATGCAATAATGAGGGATTTTCGTAAAATAAGCTATTCTTTTGAACATTCTATGGAGGGTTTGTAATTTCGCGTAATTTCCATTTCCCGTGATACGGAAAAGGTTTTTCTCAAAATGAAAAGAAACAAATGAAGAGTTTCTATTTCAAATACTGAAGTTCGTTAAAGAAAGTCCATTAATCGTCTTTTTGGAAAAAAAAAAATATTTTTATTAAAATAGTTTGAAGTAGGCGAAATCATGTACATTTAAGAGATGTTTGCTGAATCGTTAGCAGAGGATAAAAAACGCATATAAATTTTCTACTATAGGGTGATCCATCTAGAGGTATTTTTTCAGAACAAAAAAAAAAAATAAAAATTCAAATCAAGTGTGGAATCTTTATTGGAAATTTAAAAGGGCATTTTATATCATTTATTTTTTGAATATAATTTCCTTCAAATGTTGGCCGCAAATACGCCTCACTCAGGGTTTACATTCTGAGGGTCCAATTTTGTATGACTCGTTCGAGCATTTCGAACGATATGGCGGTATGGTTAGAGCATTTCGAATTAATGGCTCGCGTAATGTTGGCTTCCAAAACCTGAATCGTTGCTGGTTTGTCAGCATAGACTTCGGACTTTACGTAACCCCAAAAGAAAAATGTTTAAAGGTGTGATATCACTCGATCTAGGCGGCCAACTCACCTGTTCAAAACGTGAAATTAGCTGTTTTTCGAAATTACCTCTCAGTAGATCCATTGTTTGAGCAGCTGTATGGCAAGTGGCACCGTCCTGTTGAACCAAGTGTCGTCAAGATTACGGGCTTAAATTTCAGGTAGCATAAAGACCGATATCATGGCGCGATAGCGAGCACCATTCACGGTTACGTTCCGGTCATCATCATTTTTGAAAAAAATTGCACCGGTTATTCCACCAGCCCATAAACCGCACTAAACCGTGTTTTTTTCTGTAATGGCACTCTTGAACATCTTCTTGTTGCTCTTCAGACCAAAAGCGGCAATTTTGTTTATTGACTTTGCCGTTGCGCCAGAAATGGGCCTTATCACTAAAATAAATCACCAAACGCTCATTTCCATAATACAGTCGCCAACATTTAAAGGAAACTATTTTAAAAAAATAAATGCCGTAAAATGTCCTTTCAAATTACCAATAAAGATTCTACAATTGATTTGAATTTTTATATTTTTTTGTTCTGAAAAATACCTTTAGATGGATCACCCTATATTTTCCTTATCAACATTAAAATATGTTTTCTTTCATTTTATTCCTGATTAACTCCCTGTGAAGCATAGAGCCTCTACAAAGTATCTCCAAGCTATTCTATTGTTCGCTAGTTGTTGTTGTTGTAGCGGCACACACAGTGTCGACGTGATAGCCCTTGGCCGAAGAATGGCTGCTTCGGGTCAGTCCGGTGCGTAGAACCGACTGTCGTGGGATTGTTCGCTAGTAATTTATTACGCTGCTTCGCCCGCTGCTCTTTACATCCTTTTTTAGGCCCCTTTTTCATGTGGTCTTTAGCGACCCTTTCTTCTGTTTCCTTGTGGACTCTAATTTAAAGCTTGACGGCGTACTTCTGGTTGTTTTCTAAGTGTATGTTTGATCTATTTTCATTTTCTCCTTTATATAAGGTGGGAATCGGGTCTATATTGCATTTTGGGTATATATATTTTATATATTAATAAAACAGAATATTTAAAATATAGAGTGCAAATTTATTCCAGATGAAGTGCAAATGTTACATTTTAAGAATGAAATTCGGTTTAGGTCATATGACCACCACGAGACCATGTATAGCGATCTATTCGTCGGACCCACTCGTCCACACAATTTGACCGGAACGTTGGCAATTTCGCGTTGTTGTTGTCTCTGAGGTCGTATAAAGGTGTTGGTATAGACCAATGACTTGATGTGGACCCGTAAAAAATCCTATGGCATTAAATCGCATGAAGGCGAGGCCAATCGAACGAAACACTTTTCGAGATAACACGTTCACCGAATTTGCCTTTCAGTAAATCGATTGTAACGCGAATTGTGTGACTAGTGGTACCGTCTTGTTGAATCATGTCAAGCTCATCCAATTCTGGCCAAAAATAATTTTCTATAATATTCTAGTCAATATTATACATATTTGATTTCTAAATATTACACAGCTGAGAGAACACACTTTTTATTGCAAATTCTAAGCTTCCTGATTTTGCACTATTTTCTGTAGTATTCATACTTCCGTGTAGTTAACCACAGGGTTCTGCCCTTTCTCCCTCTCTTTTTCTTATTTTCATTGTCGTCCTTTTGGGTCGGACCGTAAATCCAATCTACTCATTCGCGGAAGACAGCAACCTCTGTCATTCATATTCATTCGACCGTAGGCCGAGTCTTCACGATATAGAAAACAAAAGGTGAATTTTGGACGGGATTTACTGAACATTTCCCAATGGGGTTGAGTGAATTGAGAACATTTTCTGGCGCGCATGATGTAGTGCTGCTTGTTGTATCACAAACGATTCACTGTCCCAACAGTGTCATCTTTATATATCGGTGGTATGGATATCGAACAATCAGCTGCTTCTGATGTTCTTGGCATGCAAATACAATGGGTCGCTCGTTAGGCGACACATGTATTCGAAGTGTCGAAAGAAGCACTCAAATGTATAGGCTTTCTAAAGCAGTCCAAGAAATATTTCACTACATCTGACCTCTTTAAAATCTATACAACTCACATCAGGCCTAAAAGGAATACAACTCCCATATAATGGGTGGGCCAAAAGTTACCATGGGGTTAAAAAATTTAATAACTTATTCGTTTTTTATTAATTTATTTTTTCTCAGATTATTAAATATACAAAATGAATTCAGAAAAATAATGTCATTAAAATGACCCCCGTTTTTAGTTTCGCAATGATTGGCTCTTTTTAGAGCATTTTTCATAACATCTTTCAAATTTTGTGGCTGCAGCGTTCGAATTTTAATGATTGTCTCGTGCTTGTTCACATATACTCGCTCCTTCAAATAACCCCACAGAAAATAGTCGGGTGCTGACAAATCTGGCGATCGCGCTGGCCAAATAATTTCAGAGTTCCTGGAAAATATTTGCTCTCCAAAATTTGGCTATAAAGTGCCATTGTGTCTCGGGCAGTGTGGGCTGTGGCTCCGTCCTGCTGAAACCACATCTCGGCTCTGTTTTTAAGAGCAGGACGTAAAAAAGTTCTATCATTAACCGATACCGCTCTTCATTTAAGGTTACAGCACTTCCATCTTCATTCTCGAAGAAGTAAGGTCCAATGATATTTACAGATGTGATCCCACACCATACTGTACACCTAATGGGGTGCATCAACGCCAAATGCTGCTTAGTAACAAAGCCATTCAAATGAAAATGAGCTTCATCACTCATGCATTTGCGTAAAATAATTGATCGCTTAAATAAAAAAATTCTATTTTTCTTGTTCTTTGTTCAGTTGTGAATCTTTCCATTATTTATTTTCCAAAATCACCCTTGGAGCAACTTGACCGTGTCCAAAGGAGAACGATGGTGCTAATTGGTGACAGTGGGTTATCCAACTCTATTGTTTCAATGGAGCATCGTCAGAATGTGGGATGCGTGTCGGTGTTCTATCGTTATATCATGGTGTGTGTTTGTCAGACATCCGTCGTCTTATTCTTGACGTAAGGATGTTCTGCAGAGAAATACAACTTTCCAGGAATTCACACCCGTTTGCTATTGATTGGCTGGACGACAACACTATGCACTACAGATCGAAATCTTTTTTCGCCCGTACAGTACGTATGTGGAATCGACTTGCGGCGAACGTATTTCCCAGAAGTGCAAGTGTCAATAACCACTGCTCACTTTTTCCGCCTTCCGACGCCTTACTTTCCACTCACTATCGCAATGCACTGCATGTATTGAGTGCTGGCCAATTAAAACAAGTACCATTACCTTGTCAATCACAATGAGGAAAAGTGAGGGAGACAACAGACATCCCTGTCTCACACACGATTTCGGGAAAATGGTTCAGAGATACGATTATTGTGCAAAACTTTGCATTAAATGCAATCATATTGAGCTTTGATATATGGCTTGGCCGTTTTGGAGGGTTACCCATAAAAAGTTAGGAATATATTGCTTTGTCATTCATCTAATTGTTCAGCGATAATTCTATGTGATCTACTTATGACCTATTTGCTCGGAAACATGATTGTTCCTTCCGTAGTTTTATTTTCACGGCATCATTAATTCTGTTGAGTAGTTTTCTCGTAAGTATTTTGTATGGTATAGAGAGAAGTTAAATTTCTCTGTAGTTTCTACATTGGAAGGGGTTTCCTTTCTTGGGTAGTTTATCAGGATTCCTTAACGCCAGTCGACATCTACTTTTCCTTTCCGGACTAGTGGATGAATAATAATGCTATTTTTTGAGAAAAACATTTAATTATTTTTAGGCAGAATAGCTCATACCCTTGTGATTAGTTGTAGTTTAATTTTCTGATAGTAAATTCTACTTCGTCTTATGTTGGGGGTTTGGCATTTAGTTGAGGAGATGTTGACGAAACGAATTTGTCAATTGAGTACGCATAAATTGGTGAGCTATTGTTGAACGTTTCTATTAAGTGCACGCTTCAATGCGTTATTTGTTCATCAACGTTTGATACTAGAGTTCTATCTTTTGATTTGATGGGGCGGTCTGGTTGTTTATGTTTGCCAGCAAGCCCTTTTGTTATCTTATAAGCTGATATGCTATTGTTTCTATACATATGGATCATCATTTGCTTGAGGAACAACTTTATGAATGTATGCGCTTATGTATCTCCTACAAGCCTTTGTAATATCCTTGTGTTTTATTGTAAATTGATTTGCCAATTCCATTCGTTTATTGAGCGATCTTTCATTATCCTTCAGTAGTTCTTTTGTTCGTATTCTGCAAATCTGTTTCACATCTACTGCTTGTTTATAAAAAGGTGTTTTTATTTTTCGACATTGAATTTACTTATACATGACTGTTGGAGGACATTTCGGATGGCGCAGACTTTCATTTGTATCACAGCGAGAGCTAGGAGGTGATCGGATCAAACATTAGCAATACTCTTACGTCACAAAGGTTAAGTTTCCATTTACGACTTATGCAAAAATGGTGAATCTGATTTTTAGTTTTCCTACTTGGAGATATCCATGCCTTTTTGTGACTGCGTTTGTGCTTAAATCATGTTCCACATACTATGTCGTATGCACGCTCTCAGTAGTAGTTCACCATTTTTTTCGTACTCCTACTTCAAGTTTACCTATTTATGTTCGTACAATAACCGCTTCCAGTAGTTCACCATTCTTATTTCGTACCCCTACTTCAAGTTTACCTATTGTTTGTTCGTACGACGTGTTTTCCTACTTTCGCATTAAAATGTCTCATATATCACATATCTTGTCTCTCACAGGGGTTTCTGCAAGGACTTGGTCTAGTTCTCTTAAAAATTTTGATTTAACATCTGCAGGTGAGGTCTCAGACGGGCATAACGGTGATGCTAAGGATTCTTGAATGGAATCTGGCTGATATTAAACGGCCAGTACCCAAATTCAGACTGATAAGGGATTTGGATACTTATCAGTCTCTCACCGTATAGCATTATATTTATCCCTGTGTCATTCCATCTTCACTTGCTTATACGAATTGTATCTAAATCCAGCCTTCGTAAACTCTTTCCACGTTCGTAAATAGTTCTGACATTTGAACAGGCTATTCTAGTGCGTTTTTAAATGCAAATATGCCTTTAGGTTTTTAACTTGTAGATGTTTGTAAAATACTGTTCAAACATGAATTGCCCCCTCCCAGACATGTGAAGCTTGCCGTTAAAACGGGGGTATTTGACTAATGTTTGTGACATCCTGGGAGATTATATTCCGTCATTGTATCGTGTTCATGTGAAATTTTACGGCTTTGCCAGGATTTCTAATAAGAACAAATTAGAGCTTAGAGTCGCCTGACACTTCTTCTAGACACGAGCGTTAGCTTCTTGAAAGCTTATAAGAGCTACCGTTGTCTTTTAAGGGTTCATCCGCTTCTATCCCCGTTGCATAATCCTGCCGTAAGTATGCATTTATCTTTTTGAGCCTATTCCTCCAATATATTTATTCGTTTATCGACAGATGAGACGAATGTGGGCTATATGCTTAGTGAGCGGGCGGCATCAACATGACCCTACGGTGTTGTGTTTCGGATCTATGGCATTTATTTTGAGTTCCTGCAGAGCCTACGTAACCTTCCATATCCATCACCCGCTACTTGTTTCGGTCTGCTTCTTTAGTAAATTCACAGCTGATCCCAACTTGGGGTTGTGTAATATTCACAACATATGACCCGTCCACTAGCTTGAAGCTCAGCTCCCCGGTAGTCTCGCTCCCGCGGATAGGAGAAATATGTTTAAGAGGCTGAATATTATTACGACACCAGATCTGTAGTTGCTACCGTCGCCAATAGAATAATTGAATTGTGTAGTTATCTAAAATGAGTTAATCACCAAGGGCTTAAAAAGTTTCTCGTCGTCATAGAATTAATAGAAGACACACACACAGTATTCAGAACATCATCTGTCATTATCAGAGTTATGACAACCTCTCATGCCTAGACAGTTTTAAAAGGCGTTCATATTTATTATCGATCATTCCCTTGTTTATACTAGTACATCTTCTAGAAGAGTAAACGTTTAAATCGTCGATTATACAGAATCCCGCTTCCGCCAACCGTTTTTTAGTTTAGTTCATCAAATGAGTTAAAGAGATAAATTTAGTTTTTAAAGTAACCAGACGAAATGCATGCATTGGACTTGAGAATCACATTAAACACTGGAATTACACTTACTGTTTTTTTTATTTTTTGTACTTTTTTTCCAATTCTTTTCAAATATTCGAAAACTTTTATTTTATAAAAAAAAATCAAACCAGGGATCCAAAATTGTAATCTTAATATTTTACTAACCTGTTAATAAAATGTAAAATAACTTCCGTTGATGTCAATGGTCCAAGTTTCGTCTGGTTGTTGTTAAAAATAAAATTTTACATCTCGCTAATTTATTTTTAAGAGCTAATCTAGAAAAACAGTTACCGCTATTGGATTCAGCGTAGTCTATTTAGTTTAGGGTGCCCCGCTTGTCGCTAAAAACAAATTCTAATTTAAGCACAGTGTAATTAATTTGAAGTTGGAATTAGGAGTATGAATTCTCTTTGGCGTTCGTTTTCTTAACTTCTGTTTTTGAAATATAATTAAAAATATTTTCCGGAATTTCAAGTGGAAAAAATGCCGCGATGCAAATTCTAATTTTAAGCTTCCGGCATGCTGCGGCATTACTTACCTCTTGGTAATTAACAAACACTTAAATTTAACATTGTTACTTCCGGCGACTTCTGTTAAAGCTTCTCCACAAAAAGCATTAGCCGTTTAAGCCGACATTAAAAACTAGATCCCCTCCAGTGAGTATAAGAATTTTGTATATCGAATCAGCTTACTGATTCGAAGGAAGTTTTCCCGTATTTACAGATGAAACATGAAAAATGTTATTTTTGTGTAAATACTAGTTTTTTATTTGAAATAGGCTTGGCAATTTTAAATCTTTAAACAATTTTATTGCACAAATGAAAAGAAAATTTATTGATCCAAAATGTAGGAATACAAAACATTCTTTGGGAGAGGTTGTAGAAAACTTGATAATATTTTTAAATATTAAATAAAGTTTGCAGTTAATGCTGTATTGTTTCACGTCTGCCGAACGTGTGAAAATTCTTAAAAAAACTAATAAAGTCTACTGTTTGACAGGACAGACAAAATTTTGCCCGAAAATACGAATTGATCTAGAAAAACTGGGACACACGGGTAGTTTATTTTTCGACGTAGATTCCGAATATATAGGTCTTCTTCATGTGTGCAAAAGCGTGTTGAACGGTGTAATATGTGTCTTCCAGAGCGGAAGGTACATATTTTATGAGATAAAAAATGGTTTTATTTTGCACTAGTTAAGGCATGATACTTAATTTTATCATTATCGGATTTAAGAAGCGGCTTCTCAAGCGACAAGGCCTTAAATCGGTAGAGATTTTTTTACAAATGCCTTTATGCCCAAAATTCAGTACAGTCGATTATAAGTTTCTTATAAATCGCTACGTTTAATTTGAATAAGATCTCATGTAAAATTGGATAAGACCTTTATATTAGTGGTTTTACAAAATATAGACCGATATGGTCGAACATCGGTTGGTGATTATTTGCAATTTATGTCGATGAATTTTGTACGCCTTGTAAGACATGTCTGTAAATGCGTATTACCATTTAGATCCATACCTAGGCGAATGCGTTCGACTAATTTGTATTTGTACGATTATATCGATAAAATATTTTCGAAATAAATTTGTACAATTTGCCAACGTTGTTCAGACGTTGGTCTACTCATGATGATATGGCAGGAAACTACTTATATATAAGTCTGTTACTAATAAATTTATTCAATTTCAATTCAACCATTCAAAAGTGTTTTGCTACTTTTTGAACATTTGGTCATTTTAGTATTTGTATTTTATTATTTCTTGTACCGTTGTTTATTTGTTATAAATAAGCGCTCTTTTTATTGTACCACCGGCACCAAGTGGTTTTCCCTTTTATTTTGAAGAGCCTATAATTTTCACTGGGCAATTGACTTAGTAGGAAAAAAGTACTGGCGAAACATACCTGCATCAAATGATGGCCGTTACACAGTAAATTACTAGCGCTTTTTAACTTGTATGTCGGGCACTTATTCGTTTATTATGATACGTTCGCAATTTTTCTTTACTAAAAAGTTCAAGAAAATAAACGGTCCCAACAATACAAATTTATTAGTTTAATTGTGCTATGAAATAAGTCCCAATAAGTTTTTTATACTTGAACTTTGTTTAATTTTATTAGACAACAAAAATTTCAAAAAACCCAACACTTTTTTATTTACAATTAAAAATAATTTGTAGTGAACATTATAATTGAGATAAAAAAAATGTTTTTGGAGAAAAGGCGTTATGCATTCTTTGGCGAATCAATGTTTGATTGTGCAAGGGTTTGAACGGATTTTCTTCTTAGTTTATAAAACAAAACAAACCACAATACCACTTATGTGGTGTGCTTGCCTATCACTCAACTATTCCGTAGGCATTGTTTTTGTCAGTGGGTACTTATACAAATTATACTTATCCCATCTGTATGATTTGAGAGACGTTTTTCGTTTAGTCCTTAATGGGATGGTAAGTAGTACTTCCTATTCGGTTTTAAATCCGTATTACTGGTGAATAGTCGTGCACACTAACTTCCTCACCAGGGCTTTCCAAGTTAACTTATATATTAATTTGCATTCATTTGGATGCTCTTACGAGTATATTGTTCTTGTTAAATACAATAAAAACAATACATTTGATAGCAAGGATAATCGTGTTTCAACTGTATTTCCATATTTATTCCCTATGTGACCATCACTGCTTGGCAATGAACTAAACATTGACGAAGAATAATATTCACGACAGGAGTTGTTATCATTTACTATGAGCTCATACGTAACACAAACAGAAATGTGTTGGAGCTATCCATATTGCCTGTCTGTAAAGATGGGTTATATCTTACAGCAATTTATTTCTGTATGCCTGGAGACCTCTTAATTGTGATTATTACTGTATTCTATCCTATAACTTTGTATATTTAGCACATTTCGCGCAATAATAATTACAATCAACCATTTTCCCCTATCATTCTCAAATAAGACACGCGGAAAAGCGCTTGTGCATAACAATTAATTGCCGAGAACAGCACTTGTTGATGCTTTATGCACAATTCTTGTCAATGTCATTGAGCTTTATTGTGTTGTTACCAAGTCATGAATCATACAAGAAAAACAAACATTAAATACCTCCCTTAACATTTCAACCCCGTCCAGACTGGCAAATTCTGAATTAGGGTTCGGATTTTAGTACAATGAAGACTACGTAATTTTAATTTTTGTATTCGGCCTTTATATTAAATTTTACTAAGTAATTATTATATCGAGCTCGAGGCCAAGGTTATTATTTTTTGTTATATTTTTCTCTTTACAAAACTAACAACAAGAAACTGAGGTACTCGCTACGGAGTTATTTTGTTAAATTTAGTTATTTCTTGATGATGTTCTTCAAAGAGGAACGAAATATCGAATAAAGAGAAAAATATAACAAAAAATAATAACCATGGGCTCGAGCTCGATATAATAATTATGAAGACTATTTTAGTTTATACAATGAAGACTGTGAATAATTTAACCAATAATAAAAACCATGATTCTGTGGACCTTGTGTAAACTAAATTTGTCAAAAACATTTTAAAATAAAATCTAACTCATGTCTTTGTAGTCGACACGTAGATTCCATAAAAAATAATTCTATAAAACACTTACATTAAGAAATTAAACAAACAAATGTTAACGTCCAAAGATAACTAATTGGGAAGAAGTTACCCGTTTGAACATAGATGGAATGTGAAGTAATTTTTAAAAAAAAAAAATTATTTAAAATAAGTCATATTGTCATCTCTTCTCGTATCTCTAACACAATTATGCCACTCTATTTAATTTATGTAGTATTATTAATGTTGCACACATTAACTCGCTTTAAATTGATTAATTATCCATAATATTTCGGGTCGTGTTGGAAAGAGTTGTAGCAATGATTTTTTGACTTTTATCAAATAACGAATTAAAACTATTTAAAAAGGGCATTTATTAAAAAACCATTAAGAACTTTTTTTTCAAATTTTTCATAAACAAATTTTAGGCTAAATAGGAAGGTTTTTTTCTTAGACTAGGAAGGTTTTGTTACATATTGTCTTTATTTCGTTCATTCCCCAATTGAATTGTTTGATATATGTTAGCGTAGCCATTGTAAGTCCCTGCCTCGTTCGTATCGTACTAACATCGAACAAAAATTCATTTTCATGCACTTTGACGATTTTTAAGCTAAAATTTGTCCAAATGACGATTGATGGCATTTTACTGTAAAAGCGCCAAAAATGGCGATTTCTAAAAACTATATTTCAAATGTGCAGCATAACAAATCTTAAAATGCGATAAGTATGAAAATGGAAGTCTTGACGTGTTTTTGCAATAATTTATTAAGACAAAAATATTAAGGAAAAAATTGACATTCCAGCCCGATCACGAAAAGGAAAAATAGTCAAGTAAAGCGTAGCGTTCAGTCAAGTAAAGTGTAAGTTTTTGTAGCTTTCAGAAAATAGTGCTGGCCATTTTACAATAAACGAGGTATTGTCACTTACTCAACAACAAATAAACAGTTCGCTGTACTGTCAGAATCACTTGAAAGAAAATGCCTTTAATAACTTTTTATAAATGTTTGATAATTGTAAATGTTTGATAAATGAATTTAGCATTACAAATTTCAAGAATTGACTTTGTCAATTTTAAAATTTCTAGAGAAAAAATTGTAAATCAGATGACTGCATAACACTACCCAGCTAACCCAACGCTCAGAATTCGGTCATAATTCTGTACGACAATCGGCAATATGTTCCGATTTCGGATCAGAATTCATACCGAGTTCGTAACGACGAACATATGAGTGGGCGGGCTGACACGACAAGCATGAAAATGGAAGTCTTGACATGTTTTTGCAATAATTTATTAAGACAAAAATATTAAGAAAAAAATTGACATTCCAGCCCGATCACGAAAAGGAAAAATAGAAAAAATGTTTTTTTGGATTCTTTATATGTGACATCGCGTAAAGAAAGGGACCTAAGGGTAAAGAAAATCAATTTTCACTTTTTTTTTTTGATGTGGACAACATCTGAGCATCGAATGAGACCGATCCCATGCCCCAAAAGTGTTCCCTCCCAGAGATATGAGCGTTTTATGAAAGTGATGGTACACCAAAGATACACGTATTTAAATCTTTAAAATGGCTCTCCTGAACAAAACTGGTTTTTAGCCTTAGGTCCCTTTCTATTTTGCGCGTCACATATAATAAATATTGAAGTTTATTGAAAAAAACATTACGCACCTCACAGTCCGAAGCGATGTTATTATGTTATTTTATTTATTTTACTCATATACAAATTTATGCAATAATTAGTACATATTGCTCGGAAAATTAGTGTAGGGCATGTCGGCCCAATATGCACAAAATAGGTCAAAACAATTCGAACAAGTGGTGGTGCGTATATAAATTCTTCGCTACATGCACTACCGATTTGAGAAACAACAAGAGCTGTGATCAAAAATGAAGATTTTGATGTTTTTTTTTTAAACGACGATTTTTTTTATTGTGGTAGGTTATCAGCATTGACAGGAAGTGAACTTTTAATTGAAATTTTTTCTAATGGAATTTTGAAAATGTTTACGGCGAATTCGCGTTCGAGAACAAAAATAAAAAAATGGCTGACAGATTTGGAGTAACTTTTTTATGAAGGTATAAACACATCGACCAATATGTTCTAATTTACCCAGGATAGGTTATTAGTTGAAATAAAATTACTATTCCGAATTTGAGCTAGATCAGAGGTTACAGTTGTTTTTAAACAGCAGGCCCTCAAATCTGAAAGGAGCATTGTATGGGATTTATATTAGAGTGTTTTGTCTGGAAAAACATAAAATACGCCAGTTTTTTATATGCTAGTTTTTCCATTTTTCCATCTAAGTTTTTGTAGCTTTCAGAAAATAGTGCTGGCCATTTTACAATAAACGAGGTATTGTCACTTACTCAACAACAAATAAACAGTTCGCTGTACTGTCAGAATCACTTGAAAGAAAATGCCTTTAATAACTTTTTATAAATGTTTGATAATTGTAAATGTTTGATAAATGAATTTAGCATTACAAATTTCAAGAATTGATTTTGTCAAATTTAAAATTTCTAGAGAAAAAATTGTAAATCAGATGACTGCATAACACTACCCAGCTAACACAACGCTCAGAATTCGGTCAGAATTCTGTACGACAATCGGCAAAATGTTCCGATTTCGGATCAGAAGTCTTACCGAGTTCGTAACGACGAACATATGAGTGGGCGGGCTGACACGAATTCCGAACTACTTCTCTGAGGGAATTCTGATTTTTTGCTGACATTTCGAACCGAATTCTGAACTGGAGTCTTGGGAAATTCAATAGAAAATTCGTTTTCTCGGATCGAATTCTGAACGAATTCTGGCACTAAGTCTTTTTAAATTCTGATGTTTTTGCCGACATTTCGAACCGAACTCTGAACGATGGTAAATTCTAAATGTAAACAAACAAGAATTTGAAATATAAAAATACTTCAGCCAAACAGTTAATAGTTCGTTCAGAATTAGTTTCGATATGTCTGAACACAATAACTGCAACATAGGAAGCAAATAACAAAAATTTTAAACGAATGGACTACCTTAGTTAAATAGTTCAGAATTCGTTGCGAGTTCGTTAAGAGAAGTCTGAACAAAGAATTAATAAAAATTTCACAGACAAGTCTAACAGAATTCGTTCGAATATTTCGGAGTATAATCTATAAAAAATCCGTAACGATTTTAGTAAGAATTTTCGATAGAGTTCAGAATTGTCTGATATCAGACATTGTCGACAAATTTGGTTTACTGGGTATCTTTATTTTTGTATCATGGTGCTGGAAAATCAGTTTTTATATTGGGTTTTGGTGTTTTCTGTACAGCCTGTGTTTGGCATGTTTAGAAAGTATTGCTATCGTTTATTTGGAATATCACTAAAAAACAGCTTGTTTCAATGGAATAAATGAAGAAGATTCACAAAAAATGCATGCGATAAACTAAATTTATTGTCCAACTCATCATACGTAGCATCTATGATTACCACAAATTAATAGAATTTTAATTTTTATGTGTCGTCTAGAGACGAGACAAAATAAGGGCTAGTGCATATATTTTATGTTTTAAAACTTCATTTTAATTTCTGGATAATATGCGTTTATTTTTAAAATGTAATAAAAATTTAAATACATACATATAAGTTTTTGATTAACTTTTCAGTCTTATGTTTTCACTAAGAACCCCTCAATTGTTTGCTTAGAAGTTTGACATAAAAACGGATTACAAATTAAAAAATGCTATAATGACTTAGCGGCAAATGCGTTTTATTTGTCGCTAAACTAGCGAAATTGTAAGCTTGTTAAATTATACACGATTTATATGTTGCATCTAGACATTTATCCCGTTGGAACGTTTCTTTGAAGGCTCTCCATAACATCGTTTTGTTTGGACCAAGTAGGGTGTGTTCTTAGTCCAAACCTATACAATGAAGTATTAAAAACATTCCATTGCAACCGCTACTTTGATGACGGGCGGGCAGCTGTAAATTGAATTAGATAGTAATTCTGAGTCGATTGGCTGATCTGCCATACTTTCAAAAATCACCTGAATGTCATTTTTTTACTTGATGGACACCACTTCACACACTTTGGAATAATTTATGCCCCCAATCTCTCGGCCTATACTGTTCATGTATATCGATTTGGTAATGTATATTTTTCTCGGTTAAAAAACGTGATAAGAACGTGAAACAGTTGATTACAAGAAAACTGCATAGAAATCCGAACCATAGTTATTCTCACCGAAATATATACCCATACTTACACCCATTACCCTACGACAGTACCATTTAAAATATGTCTACATATGTAAATGTTGTTAACGTTGGCTGGCATGTTGACTCAAAGACGCCACCAAAATACTCAGTTGTAATTTTGGCGCCATAGAGTTGTAACGTTTACTAACTTTTGTTCTCCTCATACAAGTAGCAGAAGGATCAAAAACCTTTAAGTATAAAGAAGGTTTCATTGTTTAAAATTATATTTTGATTTCTTGTTTATAACTTTGTTTTATTTTATTTGCATATATTTTTAGTTTTAAATACTTTTTACAATTTTGTGTTTATTTTCTTTTTATTTTCATTCCCATTTTTTGCGTTTTCGTTACGTTTTAACCCTACACTCCCGTGTCATCCATAAAAATGCTAAAAATCCCGTCACCGTCGTCATCGACGACGTCAACACTGACAACAACATCGACCATGACGCCTATCTCTTGTGTCACTGTGACTGCTGCTGTTGGCGTTATAATACCATCCTCTTCATTCGCCCTATCGTCCGGCTATCGATGTGATGATGATGAACATCGTCAACATCCACCATGTTGTTGGCGCACTGCAGATAGCGGTGATAATAGCATAAATAACATTACGCAGTTGAGTAGCAGCAGTGACACCCAGAGTGATGAAAGTACAACAAACTGTGGTGATAGACACAATAACAACAACAACACAAACAACATAAGCACGACCAATTTAAGTCAACCATTTGTGGCATCGATAGCTGCCTCTGCAGCCGCTGCTGTGCCGGTTGCTACAAGTAATCACAGTGGCAGCGGCACCAGTGGCGGGGATGGCCATCATTTTAATATTAAAAGCAACAACAACAATTGTAGTGATATACCTCAACATCACAACAATGTTATTGCTAATACACCATTAATATTGCGACGCAAACCGAGTGTTAGCACCAGCACCGGCGTCAGTGTAAGCGTTGGCTACCCCGGTCTGATGTCATCGATGAACACCAGCAACAATCTCAGTGATAAATTTGATCAACGTCCCATTAAACATCATTCTTTTGTCTCAGAAGTGCCGGATGTTAAACACATGGAGCGAGCTCTCTTAGGATTATTGGATGACTTTCATTCGGGGAAGCTGAAAGCGTTTGGTAAGTAGATGATTGTATTATTTCTAAATTATTCAGATTTGCTGAATCCAGCCATGTATGAAATGGCCTGTCTAGCCTATGACTCCCTAGGGGATTCCACTCTATGACAGCTTTGGTGACATCGTCATTAAGTTTCCTCAACGTATTCCCAGTCCACACCAACTTGTTTCTCAGAATTTCTGCTTTTATTGGAATCTGTTTTTTTCCCTTATAGTCTCTAATTTGTGATGGTTAGTGGACAGAATATGCGCAGTGTTCACATTTGAACACATACGATAAAAGTGTTGACCCTTATACAAGAGTAGAAGCTTTTTATTTTAGTGTTAATAGAAATGGATAACGAAACCAACCTGAAATGATCCGTCGGAAAGCCTAGTTATTGGGATATTAACATCATCCAACTGAGTAATCATATTAAGCTGCAACTAAAGCTCAGTACGTCTTCAAGCTCAAGATGATGCTTAGAGCGGTGGTGTTTGTTCGCATGATTTTCGTTTTGACGATTTTTTCTTAGTTTAGCATGCATATCTGCTTCTTTATATGTAAGAAGACCGATGTCATCTGCGGTTGTTGTTGTGTTAACAACAATAAGTTTAGTATTGTAGGTCATGTTCGTCTATGGGAGATCGGCTTCGATATTGAGGTGAAGGAAACACGCCATTTGAACTGGATGCCTCCAAAAAGACCTTGGTCAGCTGAGTGGGCTTGGTCGGCTAATTGTAGAGGTGCAAGAAGTCATGTAGTGCCTGATGGCAAGCAGAACAAACGTCCGAAACGTTGCCATCAAATCTTCTGATGCAATCTCCAGGGGATATTTCCCTAGCACTACATTCACGCTATAACTGGTTACTGTCGCTGCGACTTTATCAACGAGTATGTCGTTCTGACCTCCTGATAGATTCGATGACCTAAAGGCTATTTTCTTGTATCGCTGGACCTCTCACTCTCTCTTAATTATGATGGTCCTGCTCTGCCTGGGGGAGGACAGTGTGTCCATAAGTTGGTGGTTGGGATGACTTCTGCGAAGACACCTGTTGTTTCGTCAGAGTAAAAACAAGTTGTTGGTTCGGCGGTTAGACAAGAACTGAACTTTTTAATTCACGAGTGCTTCTATATACTTAAATACTACTATCTTACACAACCTTAAAAACTACTATTCGTAAGGAGTTGTAAATGGTTATTCGGTTACAACACCTTCTCTGGATAAACATTTAAAACTAATATTTTTAAAAACAATTATAAGTCAAAATAAAGAAAATTATATTAAACCAAATTGATTGGTGAAATTCTTGTATTTTTCGGCGGGAACACCCTTAGTAAAAATGTCGGCGATCATCTTTCCAGTTTCTAAATAGTAAAGTTTGATTTCGCCTGCCTCAAGTTTTTCGCGTATAAATTTGATTCGAACATCTACGTGTTTCGTCCTCGATGAATAGGAACTGTTACGTGATATCTGTATCGCACTTTTGTTATCACAACGTAATACCAACGATGTGGGATTATTTGTCAATTCACGTTGTAATCGTTGTAGCCAGACAGCTTCATGCATTGCCGCTACAATTGACATAAATTCTGCCTCCGTGGATGACAGAGCTACCGTACGTTGCCTTCTTGCAGACCATGAAACAGCAGCACCATGCATTGTAAAAATGTAGCCTGTCGTAGATCTCCTGTCATCAACATTGCCTGCCCAATCAGCATCGCAGTAACCTACTAAGTCGCCACCATCAGCGTTGTATACCAATCCTTTGTTTATAGTACCTTTTAAGTAGCGCATGACACGTTTGACGGCAGTCCAATGAGCCTTCCCTGGATTTGCATTGAACCTGCTTAACAAATTAACTGCGTTACAAATATCCGGCCTCGTGTTCTGAGCAGCGAACAACAATGAACCAATAGCTTCCAGATATGGTATGTTCTTCATCTCCTCCTTCTCTTCTTCTGTTGATGGGCACATTACTAATGATAATTTCTGGTTCATATCAACAGGAGAAGATACTGGATTGCAATCATCCATAGCAAATCTTTTCAGAACATCCCTGATGTATTGTGATTGGTCAATTTTTATCTTACTGCCAGATTGTTGTATTCTCATGCCAAGCACCGAAAAAGCCTTACCCATGTCTTTCATACGAAAATTCTCAGACAGCTCTCTCTTCAATTTGTTCGTTATTTCGATGTCATTGGAGAAAATTAACACGTCGTCAACATATATGGCAACAAACAACATTTTGTTTTTATAGCAATGGTGATATATGCATTGATCAATTTCGCTTCTTTTCAGGCCAAATTTGAGAAGAACTTTGTTCAGAGTATCGTTCCAAACTCTGCTAGATTGTTTTAGACCGTAAAGAGCCTTCTTCAAGAAACAAACTCGATTGCTTCCATCTTCATAGCCCTCCGGTTGTTCCATAAATATTTCCTCCTTGAGCTCACCATTCAAAAACGCAGTCACGGCATCGAGTTGATGAATTTGCAGCCTGTATTTTGCGGACAAGGCTATCAAGAAACGAACCGAAGAATATCTGACAACCGGAGCATATGTTTCTTCATAATCAATTCCAGGTTTCTGGCTACAGCCCTTAACGACAAGTCTGGCCTTGTGTCGAACTTTTGTTCCAGATGCATCACATTTTGTTTTGAAGATCCACTTGCATTTGATTGCTTTCCTTTCAGGCGGCAAATGAGTCAATTTCCATGTATCATTTTCTGCTAACGAATTCATTTCCTCGTCCATAGCAGTACGCCAATTATTACATTCAGGAGAATTGAAGGCTTCTTTCACAGTGAAGGGATCATCAGACACATAGCTTCTGGCACACATTATGCTGACGTTAGCTCGACTTTTAGCTGCTAAACGTTCCGATCGTCGAGTTTCTGCAGAATTTTCTATTTGGGGGTCGGAATGTTCCTGTTCGGCATCATCAAATTGCATGCTGTCATCTGAACTTTCGTCGAATTCCACCTTAAGACTGTCGATTGATGTTTCATTCGGGTTTTTTGAATGTGGCTCAATTTCAGATTCACTTGAGCCTTTGTCAGAATTATCAACGTCTTCAACGATATCCGCTACGGTATTTTCAGAAACATTAGTAAAGTTTTTGTCAGTGTTACATACCTCATCCTCCATGAATACAACATCACGACTGATCGTCATTTTTCTTGTGACTGTATTGTACAGACGATATGCCTTGCTTTCCTGGCTATATCCCACAAAAATACATGGAGTTGATTTGGCCTCGAGTTTTGATCGCTTCGATTTCGGAATGTGAACAAATGCTTTACAGCCGAAGACTCGAAGATGTTTTAGGCTAGGTATTCTGCCTGTCCAAAGCTCCTCAGGACTACACATATTCCTTCTGCATGGAATTCTGTTTAAAAGATAGGCTGCAGTGACGGAAGCTTCAGCCCAAAATTTTCCATCCAGTCCCGAATCCAATAGCATACATCGAACTCGATCCATAATTGTGCGATTAAGCCTTTCGGCAACTCCATTTTGTTCCGGAGTATACGGTGCAGTTTTCTGATGAAGTATTCCGCAATCAGCTAAAAATTTTTGAAATTGAGCGTTGACATACTCGGTTCCATTATCTGAACGAAGTATTTTCATCTTCCTGGAACATTGATTTTCCACCAACGTTTTGAATTTCTTGAACTCTTCAAAAACATCAGATTTGTTCTTAATGGGTACTAGGAAAACTTTTCTGGTGTAATCGTCCACAAAAGTGACTATGTAACGAGCACCGGAAAAAGATTTGGATTGTATTGGACCCATAACGTCGGAATGAACTAGTTCAAGTAACTTTGTAGCACGATGACCATCCTCCTTAAATGAGTTTCTTGTTTGTTTCCCTTGAACACAAATTTCACATTTTTTCAAATTCATTTTGAAGTTCAACTCATTGGACGCTCGAATTTTGTTCAAATTATCGTCACATATGTGCGCGAATCGACGATGCCACAAACCAGCACTGTTACTAAGCAGAAATGCCTTTTGCTTTGTTACTTCAGCAACGCAATTCAATTTGTACAGATTATTCTGGATGCTTGCTGTTGCTATCACCACATTGTCGTTTCCAAAAATTTTACAGCTATTCTGCTCAAACACCACTCTGTTACCGTTTGCTGTAAGCTGCTTTACCGACAACAAATTTGCACATAACTGCGGAACGTACTCAACATTCTGCATCGTTGCGTTCGTTACTTTGTGTTTGTTGGTCAAAATCACTCTCACGTCACCAATGCACTCAACTTTCATTTTGTTGTTGTTAGCTACAGTTATTTCTCTGCTGTGCGTCGATCTGATGTTGTTCATACTCAATTTTGAATTTGTCATGTGTGCCGTCGCGCCAGAGTCGATGTACCAATCGTCTGCATTGATATCACCCGATGAAAATAAGGACGCCAACAAAATTCTGTCATCTGTCTCTTTCTGTTGCCGTTTCTTTGAGACGTTGTCAAGTGTTTTCTTATTGGGGCAATTCTTAATAAAATGCCCTTCTCTATTACATCCATGACACTTAAACTTTTTTACCTTGGCATATTTTTTCCTAGTGATCAATGCGTTTTCCTCCGTTTTAACGACATCAAATTTTGCATCCTGGAGCAATAAATTCTTCACCACATCGACGCTCAGCTTTGTTTTGGAATTCTCAACCGCTAGTACAAGTGACCGGAATTCCTCCGGCAGTCCAGCCAGCATTAACGACGCAACTAGCTCGTCATCTATGTTGAGTCCGGTCTGTTGAACTTTTATGGATGACATTATCATCTTATTTACATACTCCTCCATGGAGTCATAATCGGACAACTTCAATTGGACCAGATTTTTCAACAGCTCAACTTTTCTCGTTAACCCGGTGTCTTCGTAGGAACTGATCAGGGCATCCCATGCTGATTTTGCTGTCGTTGCTTTTGCAATGTGTGCAAAATTGCAGGGTTCGATCATTAAAGTTATTTCTGCCAATGCCCTCTCATTGGCTTCATCGTTCTGTTCCGTTGGAGTAGCCGGCAAACCGCTTTCAACAATTTTCCAACATTTTTTTAATACAAGGTACGATTTTGCTTGTCGCTTCCATATATCAAAATTCTCGCGACCACGCAGCTTCTCAAATGGGAATGATAAATTTGTTGCCATTTTCAAATCGTTTCACTTCCTTATATTTTCACAAAAAAAATGTTTAAATTAAATTAATTTATTTCTGCGTTACTCTGGGCCCATAACCTGTTGTTTCGTCAGAGTAAAAACAAGTTGTTGGTTCGGCGGTTAGACAAGAACTGCAGCAATGTGTGCAAAATTGCAGGGTTCGATCATTAAAGTTATTTCTGCCAATGCCCTCTCATTGGCTTCATCGTTCTGTTCCGTTGGAGTAGCCGGCAAACCGCTTTCAACAATTTTCCAACATTTTTTTAATACAAGGTACGATTTTGCTTGTCGCTTCCATATATCAAAATTCTCGCGACCACGCAGCTTCTCAAATGGGAATGATAAATTTGTTGCCATTTTCAAATCGTTTCACTTCCTTATATTTTCACAAAAAAAATGTTTAAATTAAATTAATTTATTTCTGCGTTACTCTGGGCCCATAACCTGTTGTTTCGTCAGAGTAAAAACAAGTTGTTGGTTCGGCGGTTAGACAAGAACTGAACTTTTTAATTCACGAGTGCTTCTATATACTTAAATACTACTATCTTACACAACCTTAAAAACTACTATTCGTAAGGAGTTGTAAATGGTTATTCGGTTACAACAACACCAAAGCAGATACTGCTTAAATAAGAAGAAATCGTTCTTCGCACACTAAGAAATTTCGTCTTTATAAGAAGATAACCTCTTGATGTTCTAATGGCGGCATTCTGAAAGGTCTAAATTTTCTTCCACGGCGTCATACTCCATTTCGCCGACCACACCGTCTACGTAATTCGCTACAGAACAACTTTTTTTTGTCCGCTGCCCAAGCACTGCTGGTGAGTGACTTAAGGACCTTGTTCCTACTTCCTAAGTTCCTAAGCTCCTTGTTCCTACTTTGGAGGCCAATATTTTTATGTTTCTCGCTGTGAAAAAGAGTGCTCTCTAAATTTTACATAAGCCCACATTCCTGCGTCCTCACATATAATTTAGGCCCAACGTTTCAAAGTAGTCTGAACGGACGTGTCTGCGGTGTTTTCGAAAAGAAAAGTTGCCGAAGGACTTAGTGCGGTAAAAAGCCACCGTCCTGCCGTTGGGTTTGTACTGGCTGAGGCCGGGACCGATGTGTGCTGATGTCGTGTAAAGAAGATGTTGTATATGGTGATCCATCTAGAGGTATTTTTTCAAAACAAGAAAAAAATTAAAATTTAAATCATGTGTGGAATCTTTATTGGTAATTTGAAAGGACATTTTATTTCAAATGTTGGCAACTGTATTATGGAAATGAACGTTCGGTGAGAAACGGGTAGATCCGCTGTTTTCGACCAAATTTTTGTTCAGTGATGAGGCCCATTTCTGGCTCAACGGCAAAGTCAAAAAACAAAATTGCCGCATTTGGGCTGAAGAGCAACATGAAGAGGTTCAAGACCCAGAGAAAACCAAGGATTGGTGCGGTTTATAATCTGGTGGAATTATCGGTGCATATTTTTTCAAAAATTATGATGGACGGAACGTAACCGTGAATGGTGCTCGCTATCGCGCAGCCCGTAATCTTGACGACGCTTGGTTTCAACAGGACAGTGCCATTTGCCATACAGCTGCTCAAACAATGGATCTATTGAGAGGTCATTTCGAAAAGCAGCTAATTTCACGTTTTGGACAGGTGAGTTGGCCTCCTAGATCGAGTAATATCAAACCTTCAGACTTTTTCTTTGGGGTTACGTTAAGTCCAAAGTCTATGCTGACAAACCAGCAACATTACGCGTGTCATTAAAGTCATACCGGTCGAAATGCTCGAACGAGGCATCCATAATTGTATCCTCAGAATGAAAACCCTGAGACGTAGCTGCGGCCAACATTTGAAGGAAAATTTATTCAAAAAATAAATGCCATAAAACGTCTTTTCAAATTACCAATAAAGATTCCCCACTTGATTTGAATTTATATATTTTTTTTGTTCTGAAAAAATACCTCTAGATGGATCACCCTATACTATGCTGCTTGCGGAAACCATGCTAATGATCCGAACATCGATCCCACGCCAGTCGGTTCTATGCATCGGATCGACCCGAAGCTGCAATTTTTCGGCCAAGGGTCGTTACCTCTGCACTTTGTGCCACTACAACATGATCAGCACATGGAAGGTGTTCGATCAGGCTGGGAAGGAGCACTGCTTCAAGCGTCTTTGCTACTGGTGAAAGCGAGGATATCAGCCTGTACGATTCGCCTTTGCTAACGACTTTGTTTGGCTTCAGTAGCAATTTCACTCTGCCCATTTTTCAGGCATCGGGAACTGGTTTAGTAGCTTTGGTCATGTTCTTAACTTCAGGGTATCCAAGTTTATTAATATCAGCATTTATATTCCGACGATATTCAGCGTCTTCGAAGACTACGCTGTGGATGGGGTTGGAAACATTGCCAAAGTAAACTGTGATTTTCTATCTGTAAATGAAATTCGCTGCATTGCACTTTCTAGAAAGCCCTGTCCGACCACAGCTTTGATGTAAAGTGGAGTACTTATCCAACCTTCGTGTAAAACACGACAGGTTTCGTTATTGTAGAGTGCTTTAAGAAGGGGTATAATAATGATGAATGGGCTTTTAGGTACAACTAAAAACGCTGCTGGTATAACAGCGAATTTATTATTGTCGACTGCTGTTTTTTTAGTCCATTAAATGATTTTAATTTCGGCTTATAAGCATCGTATCATATTATACTTATAGTAATAACTGATCTGTTCAATAACTTCCATGTTTTCGTCAATAACTTCCATGTTTTCCTTATTAAGAACTTATTTGACAATTTTCTTCCCTTAGGTTCCGGTTGCACCATGGACCAAATGACGAAAATTCGTGAACAACAAGAAAGTCTTGCCAAATTGCATTTCGAACTGGCCGCCGCCGAAGAAGACTCCCTAGAGAATGGCAATGACTTTAATGCTGCCAAAGCTCAGGAGAATATGCTTCAACTAATGCAACGCCTGGAACAGCTTTCAATTTCAATTGAACAACTGCAGACCAGTCATACTGGACTCTGAGATTTACTTCAAGCAACGTGTATCAGTGGTAACAGCAGTGGTATAGCGGCACGTGTTGACGATACTGATGATGGCTCATCCTCGCCGACGCCTCTGCCAACTGTTGATGCACGTTTGCTTTTACTATTGTTGTGATTTCATTTTCTAAAAAAACTAAAATAAACTTATGGTTCTATTACTTGATTCCCGAGATACAAAACTTTCTTAAGAACAGAACAACTCTAATAACCCTTCCGTTTCTTACGTTTTACATGTCGCTATCTTTTCATGTATTTACATTTCCTTTTGTTTGTTATCTATTATGTTCTATATTGTACACATCGTTTTCCTTTTTCGTTGATTTCTTGTTTCAAAATTGCATCGTTCTATTTTTTGTGCATAAGTCATAAGTAATACTTTATTATGGTTAAGAAAAAAAAACATATACGAAAAACACCTTTTTTATGGTAGCAGAGTTTTTGTAGGTTTTTTTTGTCAACAACAACAATACATATTAATTAAATAAATTGCTATTATTTTGAAGTGATTATTAATAAAACATAAACTAGAAGGAAAACAGTTTTAACGAAAAAAAATTAAAACAAATTGTGTGATCTATTAATTTTTGGCAAGAAATAATTCGCAGTAAGTCATAATATTATATGTATATTTTTCTTTTACGCTAAAAAAATCAATGAAATATACGTTAAAAATGTACAAAAAATAAATAATTTTGCATTGTCGGCATAGAAAGACCTGTCATACATTAATTTTGATAAAAAAATTTAACGATTAAAACACGTTGGTTTATTGAATATTTTTCCGTAAAAAATTTGCCACGTCTCTACTTCAAACATTGTCAAGACTAATGTTTGCCAAAATGGCGGCAAAACAAAGTAGTATACCTTTCCGGCGGACACCCTGTATAACTCAATTATTCAATTTACTAACTAAACCCCAAACAAAAATAAAAAATTGTCGTCTTAAAAAACATAATTTTTTTTCAAAATTGTTGGCGAAAAGACGAAAAGGGATTTTTTTGTAGATATAATGATTTAATGCAAGAGATCTTTATTAAAATAATAACTCTGTAAATGACACAACTACAAGAATAAAAAAGATCCGTCAATTTGGGAGAAACACGACTCTTTTCCTCATTTACAAACTTTAGAAAGGCGAAAGCGTTACATGCCAAAAGTTAGGTAATGCGCATTTAAATAAAAATTTCATTAACTTTTTCGATGATTGGAATCCAAGTCGGTTCACAAGTCTTAAGGAAGTGGCTCCAAAGTAATTATCAGCACCAACAACAACTACTGTTGGGCAGCTGTACTCTAAAGCCTGTTACTGAGATCGCCTTTTCATGTAAAAGTGTGTTTGTGAATAATAACCGACGTACAGCATAAATTGCAAAAACTTTATTTACTGCACAGTGAAAAAATGTACGCGTCTATTCTAAAAGATATTTTACTAAAACTTTCCGGCTTTACAGAAGACACAGTCAATGCGGATAAACTGCTGTTTTGAATCAGAACAAACAATTTTATTTTCTTAATTTAATTTGAAATAGAGGGTGGTCCAAATGAGACCTAGTGATGTTTAACACGTTTAACTCTTGTAATAACGGTTTTTTTAAATGATTTATTTTTGTATGTTAAATACATTATATGGAAATTTAACGTGACTATGTGTGAAATACGACATCAGACAAATGACCACCATTTTGCTCGATACAGGCATTGTCTCTTTTTAGCGCCAAGCTGCTGCGCAGCTTCCACGTTCTCTACAGTACGAATATTTCGATGAGCACCTCCTCCTGGACGGTCGGCAACTGAACCCAGTTCCTTAAAACGGCTAACTAAACTTGTAATCATGGAAGATGTGGGCGCTGATCTTACGTAAAAAAACGGCGATAATTTCGCTGCGTCAGAACAGTTGATCATTGAGTGGACTGTACGCATTCATTTTAAATTTCAAGAGTTCAGTTATAATCTGCAAAAAGAAAAAATAAATTATGTTAAAAAATAAAAAAAAGTTATTTGTGTTTCACATTAGCTGGTCTTATTTGGGCCACCCGTTACTTATTACATTAACATCGTTTTCTCCTAATCTTTATCTGTTATTGTACCTATTTAAAAACTAGCATCTAAAATAGCGTTTTTATTTAGTTTTTTTTATCGAGTTTCTGAATTAATGCTAATAATTTAATAAAAAAAAATTTATCGCCCGAATATTTGGAACATTGCCGTTGTTTGGCTTCGGTCCAAAAAATCCAACTTCTGCATTGCAGTGAAAATAAGGAAATTTCTTCACTTCTATACTTACTCACTTAATCCCACAACTTTTTTATACTAAAAAGTCGAAAATTCGACATTTGATTTTTTTTGTTGAAAGTTTTTTTTTCTTTTAGTCTTAAGTACGAGGGCTGTTATAAATATTTCTGGCCTAATAATGAAAATTCGAATATTTATTATCAAAAATGGTTTTATTGTTTTTCAAAGTATTCTCCTGCATGATTTATACACTTTTGCATGAGCTCAAACCAATGGTCGAAGCACTTTTTCCACTCCGATTGATACACCTCCAAAACATGGTTTTTTAATGCATCAACAGCATCTTCTGGCGACGAAAATCGTTGACCACCCATTTTCTTGATTAGAGGAAATAAAAAGAAGTCATTGGGTGCCAAGTCAGGGCTGTACGGAGGATGACCCATTAATTCGACGTTATGGCCGCTCAATGTGTGAGAGCCGATATGTGAGAGCTCGCATTGTTATGGTGCGCAATGATTCGTCTTCTCTTGTACCACCAGTTTTGCCGAAGAAACAGGCGACCATTTGCTTCGAAGTGCTTCTTCCACGAATAACTTTCGTTGGATTTGGCTCGTCTTCGAAGACCCACGCGGTCGATTGCTGTAGATCCATGATTCGTCACCTGTGACGATCTTAAAAACGTCTTTTGAAGCACCGCGTTCGTATTTTTTAAAATTGTCAAATTGTGCATGATCCAACGAGAACAAACCTTTTTTACGGCCAGGTGTTCATGCAATATCGAATGTATGCTGGTAGAAGAAATTCCCAAGGATGCCTCTATCACACGGTATGTCACATGACGTACCGTCATTAACAGTTCACGCACGGCATCAATGTTCGCTGGCACAACGGCCGTTTTTAGGCGACCTTTGTCTATGAGTGAGCGTCGGACACGTTTGAATTTATTAAACCAGTTTTTCACAGTGCTATAGGATGGTGCTTCATTACCATACAAAGATTTAAGTTCATCGATGCACTCTTGCCTTGATAACCCACGTCGAAAGTTGTTAAAAATGATCGCACGAAAATGTTCACGAGTTAATTAAATTTTTTTGCCAAATTGATTTTTTCAAGTCACGGTAAACAACACAAATAATGGTCGTAGGTTAAATCGTTCTGAGTACGTTTATGCAAAAAAATGTCAAACTTTCCAATGGAAATGTCATATCGCGCCAGGCAACACATAGTGTTGCCATGGCCAGAAATATAAGGGGGATCTATCTAAAGGTATTTTTTCAGAAAAAAACAAAAATAAAAAATTCAAATCAAGTGTGAAAACTTAATTGGTAATTTGAAAAAACATTTTATGGCATTTATTTTTGGAACATAATTACCTTCAAATGTTGGCAACTGTATTATGAAAATGAGCGTTCGGTAAGAAGCGGAAAGATAAACAAAATTGGGCTGAAGAACAAGAAGAGGTTCAAGAGGTGCCATTATACTCAGAGAAAACCACGGTTTGGTGCGGTTTATAAGATGGTGGAATCATCGGTGCATATTTTTTCAAAAATTATGATGGCCGGAACGTAACCGTGAATGGTGCTAGCGCCATGATATCGGACTTTTTGCTACCTGAAATTGAAGCCCGTATTCTTGACGACTTTGGTTTCAACAGGACGGTGGCACTTGCCATACAGCTGCTGAAATAATGGATCTGTTGAGAGGAAATTTTGAAGAGAAGCTAATTTTTGCTGCCTAGATCGATTGATATCAAACCTTTAGACATTTTTCTTTTGGGTTACGCCCAAAGTCTATGCTGACAAACCAGCTATGATTGAGGTTTTGGAAGCCAACATTACGCGTGTCATTAAAGCCATACCGGTCGAAATGCTCGAACGAGTCATCCAAAATTGGACCCTCAGAATGGAAACCCTCAGTCGTAGTTGCGGCCAACATTTAAAGGAAATTATATTCAAAAAATAAATGCCATAAAATGTCCTTTCTAATTACCAATAAAGATTCCACACTTGATTTGAATTTTTATTTATTTTTTGTTCTGAAAAAATACCTCTAGATGGATCACCCTATATATACGTGTCTGTAATGCACGCCGACAGATTTACCGCGGAACGGATAGACTCGATCCGCATTCGTATCACTTACTAAGGAAAATGGTATTATGCAAACCGTCCGATGACTCTCTTATCGACATGCAGTCAATGCATGCAGAAACTATCAAAATTTCCATTTTGGCAGCAATTTTTCAAAACAAACAAAAGTTGAGTGCGCTAATAAATTCATCAATTGGTTTTTTTAATATGGCAGAAAATCGTAGTACACGAAAAGAAGTTCGAAAGAGGGCTGTTAGTGTTTTCAAATAAGCCGATGCAATCAATGTTAGTAGCAAGATTAATTTTTTTTCAAATGGAATAAATTTTACTTATTTCCACTGGTTTCTCATCTTACCGTTTAGCTTCCAAAGCAAGATACAAAAATGTTTGTATTCGTAAAAAAAACCGTCACTCGTAAACAAATAACTTGATCCGCAGCTAATCCGCAAAAATGTTCTTCGGAAATTTAACGGATCCATTTGTATGAAAAGTGAATCACATGCGGTATACATAATCCGCATTTTCCGAATCCAAACCAAAATAGTCAACTGCGGAAAAAATCCGATCCGCAGCCTTCCGTCGACGTGCATAATAGACACGAAAGCAACCCTCGTATTTAACTTCTATTCTATGGCCCTAACGAGAGTAAAGCCAGAAACAGTCAATTGAGTTAATAACACCATTTTAAAGCTTTCTTGTATCGAACTCTAAACAAGTAAATTTTTTCTAATGCTAAAAAAAATTCCGAAATTCCCAAAATGCCCGAAAACCCGGTATCTCAGTTTTTAAAATTCTCAATCCCGGGAATTCTTAAAGTCAGTAGTGAAATAAACCTGGTGCTGAAAAATTGTTTGTTGTAAGGCTTTTATGTAATCTGTAGGAAAAAAATGAATTTCAGTAGTACGTTTTTCACATCGTAAATGCCTTTGCGAGTATAAAATAAATCTCTTAAATAAATGAAGCTTTCCTATTAAGTTCAATGGTCGTCTGGAGTCAGTTTCAGACAGTAGCTGTCGATAAGTTATATCGTTCACAGCTAATTTAAAAAAACGGAAGTTCCCCGTTTGTAAATATGTATAAGGGATGACAAAATTTGTAAAGCGATCGGTATTCTATTAATACCCCATTCAAATGATGAACAAATACTTTTTGTACAAAATATAATAAAGGCTAAGACAAAAAATATACTTAATGTTGAAACAGTGCCGAACTTAATAAAAACATATTATTTGTTAAGATCAAGTGAAACGCATTTTGGCACAAAAAGTATTTTTTATTAAATTAAGAACCAATTCGCTGTAGCCATTTTCCTCCATGATATGAACTTATATAAGTATATGAATGTTGAATTTCTGTTCAAGAAACGAACGTTCCAGCAGAAAAACATGTCTTTTCGATACATATAAATGGCGGGAAGGACATTGACCAAATAGGACGATGTAACGATCCCACGACAGCCGGTTCTAAGCAGCGGATCGACCCAAAGGAGGAATTCTTCGGCCAAGGGCTGTCACCCCGGTACTATGTGACGCTACAACAACAAAAACCAAATAGGAAGACATCTACGAATGTAAAACCATTATAGACCGACCCAATAGTCTATAGTGTCAGAAGTGTTTCTGATTTCATTTTAACTAAAATATAAGAATTAATTTTAAAAGCATACCTTAACTTCTTTGAGCTTAAGAGGAGAATTTTATTTAACAAGCGAACAAAAATCGTTTAGAACAACGCTAAGGGTTCACCAACAATTTATTAAAAACCCTCCGTCAAAACCAGTTTATTTTCCAATTTTTTTTTGATTTTTTCGTTGGTTAGATTAAATGCTTCTAATAATAAAATTAAATTCACATCTTTTTCCAACTTCACTTACCATTCAAAATCTTTTAAAAATTTTTAAATAAGCTATAACATTTTTTGTTTATATGTATTTCCATATTAATTTTTATTCATCATATATCGTTCATATGTATATATATAATTTCTGTTATTATATGTATAATTGTAATCTGTTGATTTTCTTAATATTTTTTTGAATTTCTGTTTTTATATATTCACTCACATACGAATTGTTTTTTTTATCTTTTTGTTGGGAATAATGTAAAATAGCAATGATAAAACAGAAAAGTAAAAATTGATAATAGTTAAACAAAAACGATAGTTTTGTTTTATATGTATGTGTGTGTGTTGTTTCGTAAATGGTAAAGTAAACGTACGTTTGTTTTTCTTTACTTTTTTTATTATATATTTATATTATTTAGTTATATTTTCATTTATCATGTTGTTTCTGTTTCGTTATTTGTTGTAGTTTATTATTTTTAATAATAAATTTATGTAATATTTTTGTTGTTGTTTATTTATGTTTATGTAGTAATAATAGTTTTTATGTATATATATTTATTTTATATAATAATTGTTTTACAAATACACCGCATACCACACTAAATAATGCACATAAGTTCAATTTGTTTTAAATTTATTTATAATTATTTTTATATTTATATATATTTTTCAAATGTATATATATGATTTGAATTTATGTTTCTTTACACATATCATTTTGTTGGTTTTAAAGTATTTTCTAATTTGTTTTTGTTTTTTTTTGTCATAGCAAAAAATTATAAATTTCGTTTAGAGCTTAATATATTTATATAAACATTTAAGAAAGAAAAATTTTAAGACAGAAACAACAGAAAATTGCATTAAATTTTTATATAATGTTTTCAGTTTTTATATTTTGTAAAGAGCCGAGCTCCTTTTATTTTTCTATATAATTTATATAACATATTAACAAGTTCATTATTTTTGTGTTAAGAATTTATCATTTTTTGCGATAAACATCAAAAAGAAAAAAAAAAAGGTTTTCTCTTTAAATTTTATTTATATAATTTTTGATTTTTTTTCTTAGTTCTTTATGAATATATAAAAAAAATAAAAAGTGTTCGTTTACTCGTAGTTTGTTCTAATACCTATACAAAAATGTAGTTTATAAGTAATTTAGTTGTTGATATAAAAAATTAAAAACGTGTAAATTAGAATATACAAACAATGCCATAAACATTGAGACAAAACAAAAGTGGTTGGAAATTGAAGGCTTGTTTTTTTTGATCGCAGTTTTTATTGGTATCGAAACGTACGGAAAACATAGTTGGTATATTAAATATTGGTAAAAGTTTTAAAAATGTCGTTCTCTAATAAGATCCTAGAAAAACTGCACTGAATTTACGAGGAAAATAGAAACGTTTTTGTTAGTTTTTAAAAATTATTCGTAAAATTAATCAATATTTTGTTCCAGAATGTTTCTAGAATTAATAAGTTATAATTACTACATACTTTTAAATAATATTAGTTACGGTACAATCGTTGAAATTTTTGAAAAAATTAAGATATTAAGCTTTTTTATTATGTAAAAAAGCGAAAAAATGTTGAAAAAATTGAAATATAAAGCTTTTTATTATTTAAAAAGCGAAAAATCTGCTCTAAGCACCACTAAGGCTATAAAAGTAATTTATAATCTTTATGGAAAAACCTCAAGTTTTTTTTAATTTATTTTTATTGTCACCCTGCGTATTTCTTTATTTCCGGCTGTCCAAAAATCACTGAAATATATGTGGAAAATTTACAAACGGTTTTTAATAACGGATTGTTGTCATAGAAAAGCCCTGCCCTTAAATTTTTGTGGGATTCCCGAGTTTATATCAATAATTTCTAGACTGTCGGAAGTTGAAAAATACGCAGCGAAAGAAAAAAAGCTTCACAGTGCCTGAGCCTTTAAAAGAATTTTGGAAATACGAAAGCGTTTGTTTGAAAAAACAAACGCAAACAAACGGGAAAAAATATCCAACAAAAACGCGCGACTAAGCCGATTAACGCTTTTAATAAAATACTTTTTTTTTTAAAAAAACAAATATTTATTAACAATTGGTTTTGTGATTTTAAGAACTAAAATTAATAAAAAAAAAAACTTTAAGGTTTTCAGATAAACATTGAGTATGTTATCGCTATATCGATATTAACGTCGTATTTTGTCGCTTGTTGAATAAAACACGATCATTATCTTCAAGTAGGAAGGTTGTAAGCTTTGTAAATCTTTTTAAACATAATTCAAGTTGCTTGACTTAAGAGCCTTCACTTCTAAAAAAAGTGAAAACCTAAACTGACTTATAATAACTAGCAAAAGTATTTAAACATTTCGCTAGAAATAAATTCGGACCTTTTTTTGAAATTCCACTTTTGTCTTGTCTCAGGCACACTTCAAAAAGCCGTAAAGTAGAAAAAAATTTGCTAACAATCATAATTTCATCTAACAAAGATTAGCTAATCCACAATTTCATAAACTCAAAATAATGATTGTAATAGAGATAAGCAATAAAAAAGCATATATGTATATGATAAACAGTACATAGTATACGCATATAAAAAAACCAGTTACCACAGTTAAAAATATAGTACAGTACTTAGATTGTTTCTGCCTTACAATATAAAATTAGTTTATTTTGATTTAAAAAAAAAGAAATATTTATACGTAAGTGTATTTGTAACAGTTTCAAAATTCGATACAAAATAAAACTAAAAAAAAAAATATTTCATTTTCGTGCTAAATTAAAAAATAAAAAATATATATATGTTACAATAGTTGCTTTAGTTTTGTTTTTGTAATCATTCATTACCCAATAGCTTATTGGTTAGATCTCTTTTCGACACTGATGTTAGGGGAATTTCGCACTAGCACGAGTAGATAATAGTGAAAAAAAAACTAGTTGACATTTTTGTTCTATTACATTTTTCTTTATCACTTTCGGTATTTTTTTATGTTTTGTAAAAATTATTTCTACTGTTGTTTTATATATACTAAAAAAGCGTTTTTACACAAGTATTTATTGTATTTTTCTAAATTGTTAGCATTTTGTTTAATAAATTCTTGGGGTTTTATTTATATGTCTATGTAAAGTTTTCCATTTAATAGAAAAAAGAAACAGTTGATGTTGTCTATTAAAGAAATTCGTTAAGAGTTTGGAATTATGTTTTAGTATTTTCATTTTTAAATGGACGAGAGATTTCTTATTTGTTTTCTTTCTTAGAAAAAAATGATTTTAATATTCAAAACAAAAATCTATATCTAAAAGTTGAAAAAAAATAAATATATGGAATTATTTTGATACAGAAAAATTTAAATTTAACTGAAATTACACCGTACGACATATAGCGTAAAAAGTACATTTTTAGTATGAATCTACTTGGTTGGACTTTAATGTATTTGAAATTCTTAATAAGAAAATTATAGTTTAAATATTGAAATTCGTTTTAAATCTGTATTGAAATACGAAATCAAACACAGAAATCGTAAGAAAAAGTTAAGGATTTGAGAATTCTAATGAAAAGAAATTTGTAGATTACTTCAGAAAATTTGTCGTATCTATTTAGGAATTTAAAAAATTTAATATTTAAATCAAACTGTTTAGTGTTTTAATTGCTAAAACAATGTTGCCTTACCACCATGTAATGTTGTAAAAAATATGTAAATATGCCAAATTTCAATCACAAAAGTAGAAACCAATTCAGATTAGCAAGCTTAGCCAGAAGTAAAAGCACCATAATTTGTTTAATTTCGATCTAAGCAGAAGTAAGCTGATTAAAATTTTTTCCCGTAGAAATTTACACTTTAAAATTTGACAGAGACCATTCTTGAAGTTTGTAAAGATCATGAGGTACAATAAAGAAGGTAGAGTTATGCTAACAGCTGATTTTAAATTTTTTCTTGTAATTCTTGTGTAATTAAAAGTGTCAATTTTGAAATTTGACAATGACGTTTGTTGAAGTTTTTAAAGGAAAAATTCTTTATCTAACATTTACAATTATCACCAAAAATTCACAAAAATATATTTTTGGCATAATCATCAAACATTTTCAAAAAAGTACAGCGTTTATTGAACCATAAAGAATTTTCTATGTTAAATTCTAAACTTCAAATGTTTTTAAAAAAATAAATTACTATGAGAAAAAATACAAATTAACTGTTAGCATAACACTAACTTCTTCCTTGTAATACGGAAATAAGTCTAATGGTTTCCAAAATTCTGGCACGTAAGATTTTATGAAAATGCTCTTTTTCTTCAAAGTCAATAACAAATACATGACTTTTATTGGCAACATTACGAGTAGACTTCTTATAATGGAAATAAGGCAGTAACGAACTAAATCCATTCGATGTCAATTTACGTACAAAGTGTAATAGTTTTCGATACGAAATTTAGTAAAAATAGATTTTGAATGTACTTATATATGCGAATGAGGCAACTAGATTTCAAATGAAAATCGAAAATATTTACCCAATTCCACTCAGTTAAGACACGCTGACCTTTTTTTTTATAAGCTATTTCCGGTAATATGAAAACAAATGAAATAAATATACGTTGAAATTCATACTCCCTTAGTAAGATCTTCGATACAAATTTTGAGTTTAGTAGTAATACATATGTACTCTACATTTTTTAATCGTTATCATTAGAAATTAAAGCGTAGAATTATTAAAATTAACATTTACAGACCAAAATGTTTAACTTCTTCACGTTATCATTTGAAATTAAAACGTAAAACTTTTAAAATAACATTTAAAGCCGGTTCGAATTTTTAATAATGAATTTCGAAAATGTGAAATTCCAAACTGGATCATAAGCCAAAAATACGAACGAAAGTGTTTCAAAAATATTATACGTTTTAATTTCACGCTCGTCGCGGAGTGCTACAGGAAAATGAGAAACTTTTCGTCGGATATTAATTTGTGTAATATTCACGATTTTTAGGGCCTAGATGGCTGGGCTTGTTAAAATGCAATAACGGCTCTGCACATTTCGGTAGACTCCATATATAAGTAAAGACATTAGTTCATAATTCTAAGTTCTTTTACGGGTCTATGCGTGTAAAATATCGGACTTTTGTTATCGATTATGCAATGGTAGGCAATAAATCGTACAGTGCAAATGACAGTAATATTTTTAACGGGTTATATTTCAGCGACAATTTTTAAGAAATTCTTTTAAATTTTTTTTTGAAATACAAAATAGAAATCTCAGAGGATAAGATTCCAGCAATTTTTTGTATTGAATCTGATGTTACAACTCAATTTTAGACGGTTTAGAAACATAATTTTACTATTTTCAAAATTCATGACATGATTTGTTAAATTATTTTTTTTATTTTTTAAACTATTTAACAGAAGGTTTCCTTGTTTATGTTCTTTATATATATTTATATCTATATTAATTTATTTATATGTAAGTTGGTATTTTAGATTTTTACATTATCTTTTTTTTTATAAATTTTCAAGGGAAATGCATTTTCTATTTTTTTTACTGTTGTTAAGAATTATTAAAATTTTACACATTTACATAAAACACATAATAGATATTTTTCTGGGTTCGTTTGTAATTACATTATAATTTATATATATGTATGTATATAGTATATACTCGTGTGTATCTATAAATTTCATTTATATATTTTTTATATAGAAAATATATTAGAATTAAAGAAAACAAGAAAAACTTGTATTTAAAGACTTTCTTCGTCGTCTTCGGTTTCAAAGGAAGTTCTCTTTGATTTGAGACAATTGTGTTCCTATGCGGGAGTGTAGTTATAAAACAGGCGGCGGGCCAGACTGTAGGCGGAGGGAAGGAAGTGGTTTCCATTCATTTTATAAAAAAAACATTTAAGGGCTAAACAGAAACGCATAATTGTGCTGAAATTGATAAACAGATTTTTGATTTCATTCATGAAGAAGTTAAACATTCTTTGGTGGACATTCGAAAAGGTAGTCAAGACAGTGACATCATAAACAATTAAAAATTGATTCGATTTATTTTTGGAAAAATCTCAAAATGATTAGAATCTGAATGTATGAAAACAACACCATCGCACGTTTTTGGAGAAATATCAACTTGTTGTCCACATTTGTTAATTTATAAAATTCATAACCAAAATTTTGCCACATATTAGTTGCATTTTTTCATCTAATAAATACTGAGCAGCAGTTGGTTCTTAACTCGGATGCTATAGGTAAATTAACATTAATTGGGGGGTTTCCAATAGGAGTAAGTAGCAGTATTGATTAAAAACATATCAATTTCTCCATTGTTATGAAATGGTTTTTTTTTATTATAGTCAGGAAAAAGTCTAAATTTCTGCAAGCTAACCTTACTTCGACTCGTTTGGATTATTCAAAATTGAACAAATATTTTTGCAGATTTGCAAACTATTCTGGTCGCAACGCAATGACTGAACGATATTTTTGTTTTAGAAATTACCAATACTTTTTCCGCTTTTGTTGGAGAAACCAAAAAATCACATTTTTATCTAAAGTTTTCCCGAATTTGAAATCAACTCAGAAATTCGTTTCATAATTCAGCCGCAACTATCACAATGTTTCAGTATGTCTATCTATAAACCCTTTTAACATGGAACGTGGTGGGGTTTTGGAATTCAATTTGTTTTGTAAATGAAATTTATGATATTCGGAAAAGCCTCTTAAAATAAAATAAGAAATTGAATGTTTTAAAAAAATATATGCTTAAATGTAAAAAAAATTAATAAATATAAAAAAACAAAATCTCTGGATACAATATACTTCCATTTATTCATGTGGAACACTTACTCTGTGGAATGTTTTAGTGGTATTGTTGTTTAAGGTAATAGTGACAATGACAACGACGCCCACGATGGACGACCTCTGACCGGACGCTGTAAGAGATACTGAAACCGTAGTTGTTATGTAGTGTAAACTTCTTAAAATTCAAACCCAACTTTATATATCTTGTGAATAGATTTCCCCTAATACATACATCGGATATTATGTATGTCTGGGAAAAACTCTTTCAATACAAGATTCAAATTCATGTGTACCATCTTCTGAGGAATGGCTACGTATGATGAACCCGTGATACAGACAGAGAGCATTTAACGCATAAACATTTTAACTAAAGCGGCAAATAGGAAAGTGAAGAACAAAAATGAAAGCATAAAAATGGCAGCCTTTTCCTGATCAGAGAATCGTTTACGATTCGTGTACACCGAACCCAGTCGGGTGGCAAAACGCTTCAATACACTGCCGTGCTGTTGATGACGATGATTATCCAGTATGTGCTGGTGATGGCTAATGGCCGCGGTGGCTGCTTGCAGCAGTATGGGATTGTTGGCAAATAGTTGATTTGCACTCGCTGCCAGTAGAGTGGCCGTTGATTGTGCTGCATTGGAACTGTGGTGGCTGTTTGTCCCCGATGCGTTGGTGGCATTCTGGTGGCTGGCGTTGCTGTCATGGAAGGCATGGTGATGATGGTGGTGATGATTGTGATTCGGATCATCACAACCGGCAAAGTTGGCGGCCAGCTCGTTGGCCACATTCCCGATGGGTATGAAACCCATGGCATTGCTTCCTATAAGTAACGTATTGTTGCCCGGTCCGTTGTTGTTGCTGGCACTAGGATTTTTGCTACTACTGCTGTTGGTGCTGCTGCTGGAACTGGCCGCCGACGCTGATACAGAGCGATGATGAACAGCCGTTGAGGACGATACAGTGTCGACACCGTTACTGCTGCCCTGGTGGCCACTGTGCCTGCTATTGTGATGGGAATGTAAGGGATTGTGATGGTGGTGGTGGTGTGAGTGATGATGAGCATGCCCATGACAAGAGCTCCCCTCAGCACCACCGGCGGCATTTAGGCTTGCAGCCAGCATGCTGGCCGCTGCATTGGTCAAGAGATTATCGTCGATTTCGTCGAAAGGTGGTATGAGTGGCACTAGATAACGGAAGGAGGATGTGAATGCACCAAGCAAATCTTCTCCGGTGTTGGTCACCCGTATGGGGCACACCCGGAATTGATAGAGGCCAGCCGGTTCCAAGTTTTCAATTGTAAATTTGGTCTCACTACCACGGTAGATCTATAAGCAAAAGAAAAACCCATTATCAAGTAAATCATCTGGAACTCTTAAAAACTCCACCTACCATTTTAAATTCACCATCTTTGCCGATGGCATACTGCAGCATATATTCCACGCGATCGGAAAAGGCGTTCTTCGAATGTTGCCATTCCAGGGTAAGCGGTACGCCCAACATTAAATTACCCAAACCAGTCAGAAAACTGGGCGTTTCCGGTATTAAGCCAGAAGGTATAGCACCACTCGCTGCTGTAGATGAGGTGTTTCCACTTACTGCGGATGCAGAGGCTGAAGTCGTTGCTGTTACATTTTGAGCAACGCGCGGAGCTTTGATGCTGTTTGGTACACAGGCCGAGGTGGAGAAAACGAACTCCTCCGAATATTCGCCAACACCAGCACGATCATTGCCAGCACAGACACGGAATGTGTAGGCTGTTCGTTCCTGCAATTTGTTGACTTTGCACATACAGTTTGTGCCCGTGTAGACTCCTTGGAATTCCTTGGCTCTTTGGACATACATTTCCACATAGAATTTGGTAAAATCCAAGTTTTTGCCATCATTCCACTTGAGTTTGATGAAGTTGTGAGCAACACCCGAACATTCCAATTTCGGTGGTGCTGGAGGTGAGGGCAGTGTTGTTAATTTGGCATACGATGAGTAGGGACCAGAGCCGATGGCATTGATGGCCTGTACTTTGAATTTGTATGACGTCTCCGGATGAAGGTTGCTAACAGTGTATTCTGTTTTGTCATCAGTTGTCGTTATGGAGCATATGTTCGATGGTATAGTGTATTCGATGGTGTAGCTGGTTATGGGAGAGCCATTGCTCTCGGGTGTCGACCATCGCAATGTAGCTTCATTTGAGGTGAATTCGTAGTCTTTAATTTGGGGTGCTGACGGAGCCGAGGCCGGCGTTTGACAATTGACCAACGGTGACCACTTACTCGCACCCGCAACGTTGCTTGCATTGACGCGGAAGTAATAGCACGTGAAAGGCATTAGATTCCGTATATCCGTACTACACTGCAAGCCTTGGTAGCATGTGTGAAATGCTGATGATGGCGGAGGTTGAAGTGTGGCACTGGTTTCCGTAGTTGACGCGGCTGACGCTGTGGCACTTTCTAGGCGATATTCTGAAATGGGAGCACCGCCCTTATTTGCTGGCCCTTGCCAGGTGACATGCAATTGAGTGGCCGATTTTATGATGACCTTTAAAGTATCGGGATTGTTAGGTGGTGCAGCGGCAGAAGCGAATTGAAACCAAGGCGACCATGCGCCTGCTCCAATGCGATTTATGGCTCTAGCCTGGACTTCGTATTGATTACCCGGTTGCAATGCCTTTACAACACAGTAGGCGTCTTTTCCTCTATAGGCAATGATTGCAGGCTCTTGGTCACCGGGTCTTCGTAGCTGTACTTCGAATTCCAAAATGGGAGCACCACCGTTGTGTTCAGGTTTTTCAAGTCTTAAGACCGCCGCATAGGGACCCGGCGGAGTGTCATAGTGAGGGGAAGGAGGAGCAGCAGGTACTACAGCCTCTGAGGTAATATGACTAACCTCTGAAAAGGGACTGAAACCTCCGGGTCCTTCACAAGAAGCTCTTAGCTGGTACGTGGTTCCAGGCTGTAGGCGATCACAGGTCGTTTCACATTCTACACCGGAATAAATACGCTCAAATTTCTGGCCCCCTCCATTGATTTCCAAAAAGTAACGTTGTATTTCAGCGCCACCATTGTCGGAGGGAGGTTCCCAACGTACCCGGAAATGGTTGCCATGTATTTTACCCTTGGCATTAGGTTTGCCGGGACGGCCTGGCCGTTCTGGAGCCGTTTTGTATGATACCTCAGTGGACCACGCCGAGGCGCCAGTCTCATTTTCTGCTCTCAAACGGAAGTAGTATAGAGTGGCCCTTCTCAATTGGCAACATTCGTACGAACAATCAGGTCCATTGTACATATTTAAGAAGCCATGACCAGACTCACGATCTAACATTTGCAGGACATAAATACAAGTGGCGCCATCCGATTGACGCCGCTCCCACAATAATCTCAACGACGACGAACTAAACGACTGCAGGGTAGGGGCTTTCGGAGCCGAAGGAGGGTTACCTTGTGTACTAAACGAACATATGGGAGAGTAAAGTGACGTTCCTACGTCATTCACTGCCGCTAAACGAAAGTGGTATACGGTGGAAGGCTGCAATTTGGTCATTATGTATTGCCTTCCCTTAGATTTCACAGCCTCTACAAAGTTTACGGTTCTATCAGCAGCGCCAGCGGCGATAGGGCCGGTACGGCCCTCATCGTATTCCAGAAGGTAATGCTGTAGCGGTGAACCATTACAGTTCGAGTTACTCCAACGCAAATGTAGTGAATTTTTCGTACACATAACCATACGTGGTGCGGCAGGTCTTTCGGGTTCACAGGCTGGTGTGGCAAATTCCAAGGGCTCCGACGGGGTACCTTGCAAGTGTTCATAATGAACTTGTACGCGTACCATATACTCTTGACCCGGCTTCAAATCCTGTATAACACAGTCGTAGGAGGAACCTTTATAGAGACTTTTAAATTTACATTCTTTTGCACGTTCGCCCAGGAGGACATTGTAACGCAATTCCTCCATATTTAGTTGCAAGGCGGACTCATTGATACACTGCGGAATGTCCCACATAATTTTGGCCGAACGTGGAGTTATTTCTGTAACTTCGGGCTTTTGTATGGCCGACAATTGTTCGACTATAGAAGCCTGATAGTCCTCTTCTTCGTTGTCTTCGCCATTGAGGGGCGCTGCTGCCGAAGATAAATCTTCACCTTCTTCGGAAGAAGCGATAGAAGAGGCACCTTTGTTGCTGTTCGTAGTGTAGTTGGAAACATTGCCATTACGCTGATGATGGGATTTACGCTGATGATTGTTGTTGTTATTGTGTTGAGCCCTTATGGATCCATTGTTGTGACCATTCATTTGTGGCTCCTGGCGACGGGGTGAGGGTGAATGGTTGGGCGAGGAAACAGCAGAATCTGCAAAAGAAGAAAGCGAAGAATGATACGTTGTGCTGGGAAGATATTTAAGGACTTCTCGATACAATCATTGGCGGATACTCACTATATTCTCGTTGCTTCTCCAATTTCCTTAACAACTTGCTGTGCTGCCTTTGTGTCCTTTCATCTTTGTGATAATTATTATTGGGTGGTGACGGCGAATGATTAGCGGAATGTGAAGCTGGCGAATGTTGCTGCTGTTGTTGTGGCGGCGGATTTGTAAGTGCGGGCATTTGTTGCAGAGTGCTAGGTTGCGGTGTTCCCGGCTGTTGGGGTTGTGGTGGCAAATGACCGTGGGGATTTACAGGATAGGGAGCAGTGCCACCCGCTCCCGGTGGAAAGCCATTTGGGATTGGCGCATAGTAGTGTGTTGTACCATTGGCGATCTGTAAATAGAAAAGGGCAGTCAATACAAATATCATTTAATAAACACTTTTATAAAATTATTACTTTTATCAAAATTGGCATTCCATGGGGTGCATGGATATGTTTACCATTGGGCTTAGATGAACTATCTAATTTTTCACTTTCCATAATGTGAATGCGCTGACGTGGTATTCTCAGATTCCGGTACCGTTATTATTAGTGTTTGATTGCTCCCTAACAAAAGCCGCTGTCGTTGTTTTATGGTAGATAGTTTTGTTCCGATCTTTCTATATACATACATATATATGTATGCCGATTCAAAACAATTTTTATCTCTTCGTTCTTATCAATATTTCTGTTCGTTTATTAATATTTTTAATTAAAATACGTTGTTTTTATTTAAAAGTTGTTGCATGCGAACATGAAAAGATAAGAGAGCGAATAGACACACAAAATAGTTCGGCAAATAAAATTTGCACAAAATAAAATTTAATCATAGGATGAAGGGTACCCATACCTTTAAAGTTCACTATTAACCCTATGTTGCTGAAAATTTTAACAAAATTGCGTTGATAGCCTGCAGCGGTGGTACTGAAAATAGGCCAGATCGTTCCAGAGGTAACAATTTTACCCTCACAAAGACTTGGTCAACCTCTGGAAAAATCAACAGTCCTAAACTTATAAACGCAATATCTCATGATCATTAATCGAAACACATCCCGGAGGAAAAGAAAAGGCGTGACACCGGTAAAAATTGGATTCCTTCGGTGGTAAAATTAGATTAGGGGAGTGGCTCCGTCGACACAACCCAAAACTTGAAAAGACATTAAATAATCTCATGAACTAATAGATATATAACGATGATATTTGGAACATATGATGTTGTCGTGGATCGAAACACATCTTGGAAAAAAAGTGGCCGATGCCATGCCAATGGTCGACAATGATTAAAACGGGGACTGACAGTTGGAACGCATTTAATACCTGAAAAATGTAGTTTCAGCACTTTTTTGCTCTTGTGGCCCAAAAAACGTCCTACACAGTCAAACAGCCGCTTAATTTTGCTACCAATTCAATATAGAGCAATTTTGAAGTTTTTGTTGAGATTGAGAGCATTTTTTTGCGCTTTAGTAGCGTCGGGACTATGGAGGGTGTATGAAGGTCCAATTAGTCTTGACGGTGGAGGTTGATTCTGCAACCTGCAGAAGTCTACCGTCGTCAACCGTCAAACTGTAGTTATCTCCCTCTAACACATGCAAAATGCAACCTCAACTGCAATAGCTGATTGCCTACCGTCAACCGTAAAGACTAATTGGAACTTAAGGTTGGTTGAACATAATGACGATTTTACTTGTTGATTTTTGGGAAGAACTTGATAAGAAAAAATTACACGTTTACTTTCATATAAGTGTATTGTATGTGTCTATTCAGCCAATAAAAAAATGTTTTGATATTTTTCTTCTTTGATTCTTCGTGTCGAGTAAAGTGAATTAGTAACATAAGGGTTGCCAAGTTATCTTTACACATTCTTTTAAAGCAATTAGCCCAACTTGACAATCACAAGAACTCAAATGGGCAAAATGAATTCGCACACATTAAATGCAAAGCTCTCACAAAATGACTTTTGTGTTTCTCAAATTCTTAAAAAAGAAGCGCCCATCTTGTATAATTTATCATCTTTTAGTGCAGATATTCTACAAAAGAGTTAACCTGTGTGCAAGGCCCAGATGGAAATAATCTCTTCACCATAACACCGGACTCATGCAGACTGGTAGTTAAAGGTCATTTTTCCATATAAATCAATTTATGTTTTAAGGCTGGTACTAAGTTTAACCAAGTGAAAAACTTTATATACAGTTTTGTGGGTAAAGTAATATACATATATTTCGCAGGGAAGTCAAAAGAGTTTTTAAGACTTTTATTGGAACAAATCTAGTTTAGTAACAATTCTCGAAAAAACAAACAAAAAATATGGCCCTGCAGGGCATTAAAAACGAATAAGTTTAAAAAAAATCGGCGGCAACCTTTATTTTCCGAGTTACGGGACCTACAACTGGATATATCTGCGACATTTGGAATCTGACCTAGGCGATATGGGTATCGTTGGAAAGCTTATAACAATACCTTTAAACGGTATATACATTTTATGAATCATTTAACCCATTCCGGGCTGGGGGGTCATTTTGTATATTTTTGACTCGAGTTTCTGTGAAAAATGGGTCAAAACTCGTAAAATTGTCTATTTAAAGGTAATTATTTCGTACTACTCGCTTTTATTGGGTACTTTCATTAGGAATTAAACCCTTTGAATGCCAGAGATATTGGCATCTTAGTTTTAGTTTTTCCTCAAAATTATTTTTGAACATTTTAATTTTTTGTGAACATTTTCTCAAAAAAATTACATAGATCTTTTTTCGATATGGAATTATCAGTCTTGCTATTTCTAACAATATGGCGGCATTTGTAGACGAAATTACACGCTGTGGTAGCATTTCTTTTAATAACGGAGAAAAGTTTTATTCTAGATAACTTGTTAGAAACGTAAAGTGTAGTTAAATGAATAAAAAACAGTCAGCGATTAATTGTTCAGCGATTAAATCGCGCGATTTTTTGTCAAATAATTTTTCATTTTTTTAATAAAAAGCTTCTTCTCCTGTTCTAGAAGGGTTAAAACGTCAAAAATGCGTTAAATGAAAGGTTAATATGTTGGCTATAAAACTAGATCGATAAATACATGCTAAAAATAAGCATTTTTCCAGTTATGAGGCATTTTTAGTAAAATGGCGTGAAAAATAAAATTGTTGGTGCCGCTTCTTAATGGGTTAACAGATCGAATATATGTATGTATCTCTGTAATGGCGTTGTAATAAGCTTTCCAACGATACCCATACTGCTTAAAGATAAAGGAAAAGTTGCACAGATATGGTTTTATATCTGAATTATACGTCTGAACTTCCGAGGCCCATATCTCGGAAACTATGGGAGACCACCGATTTTTTTATTTGATATTTTCTGCTTAGAATCAAAAGTTCTATCGGTGGTGCAAATTTGGTGTCCGTTCGAGAGTTGTTACAAAACTAGATTTAAGCTCTTTTATTGATAAATCTTAATTTTCATTTCAATTTTACTGAATTTTTTATATGAAGTTCGACACATTTTCACATTAAAAGGCGACCTTAGTAGGCGATCTTGGCAGCAGGTTTTTAATGGAAAATTCAGCATATTAACTACTAGTTTTTTCATAGTGTGAAAACAATTTCTAAGACGAAGTTCATTTTCATTTAAAAAGTCATGTAGTTAGACATTGGAAAATCCACGCTAATATGTTAAGTAACTTTTGGATCTGATTTAATGTCTTAGCACTTAGTTTTTTCAAAACAAAAACAATCGACGTTTGAAAGCAACAAGGCGCAAATTTCCGAATATAGAACTACAGTTATATGCTAAATTATCGAAAATTTTACCAAAATAATAATCGACATATGTATGTGAGATATCATTCATAAATTGTAGACCATTTCCTACATAATACATACATAAATAAACTGATGATAAATTTCCATTCAATAGGTTTGTTTAATTTGCATTTGAAAATTAAACTCAGCTTGAGAGTAGCAAGTATAATTTTCTTAATATTTTAATCACAATAGATATTCGGGAATACATTTTTATTCATAATTTATCAAAGTACATAGATATTGTTTGCCCCAAACATGGCCATAAGTTACATACAGAAATCTAATGACTTTCATTACAATTGTAGAAACGAAACCCCAATGTTTATTGTTAAGCAAAGTTGTAAATTGTATAAGTACTCATTTTAAAATGTGTTCCCCATTGCCGATCTCATCTCTGCTTCCGTAAAAAAGCCACTTATTTATTTAGATTAAGCGTTTGTAGTTGTTTATGACATTTAAATATAAAGAAAAGCCGTAAAAAAACAATTTGTTTGCGGTTAGTAAAAGTTGTTTCGATTGAATGAATAGACAGAAACTTTGCAACAATGTTGCACGTTACATAATTAAAACTTGATGGATGTTGTCGTCGCCGCCTCCAGACACTGTGAGGGATTTCTTAAAATATAGTAATTTATTAATAAAATGAGTGGGAAGGACTTATGAAACAATTCGAGTGCAAATGTATTGCATTTCAATATTCAGAAATTTTAGATATTAAAACAATTTTTTTTATAAACTGCCTATTAATTGTTACAAAGTAATTTTCACCAATACTGTTGACAATGACAAATTTAAAGTTGGCACAAGAAACTTTTAACAAGATGATGCAGTCAAACCATAATACGATAAACAAGGTGTAGCCATGGTACAAGAAACAAGGAATATCCACTAATTCAACATATCAATCATAGTCAATCACTTAAGATAAATGCCAAAAATAAATTTTTGTAAATTATTGAAAACAAAATTTTGCTTTTTAAACTTCAACAATTCAAATTTGAAAATTAAAAGAACTACAAAAAAGTTCAAGTTCCCATTTACACGAAGCAACTTTACTTGCGTTAATTTTATTGATTTCCTTTTGAACTTGCATCTTGTGTTTTTAAGTTTACAAGGCAATTAGGTTGCGGCAATTTTTTGTCATTATTGCATTTTCTGACATTCTGTGATTTATTCGTTCTAATTATATATAATCTGCAACTTCGCATTAAAAAAAATATTACTAATACCGGCAAGTTTGTTACCTTTCCATTCCGCTTTTTTCACTCTCCAACAAACTGAGAGTTGCGGCAAGTAAAGTTGCCTTGTGTAAATTGGGATTAAATCTACTGATTGCTTATCACAATCTTCTTTTTGAATGTTGCTTGATCCAAGTTTTATTTATTTTTATTATATTGCAACAGCAACAAACTTTTGGGTTTAACTTCGGCGACACGATGTTAAATTTGTCTTGGTATTGCGTTTTCTTTTAGAAAAAGATTTGAAAACCATATTTGTAAGGAAATAAAAATGTATATTTTATGACATAAGTAAAAACAATTCCAAAACATTTACATTTACTTAATACCACCATGATAACTACCACCATGAAATTAAAACTTGAAAGAAAATGCACAAGATGGGAACATACTAATTTATTTTATTGTCGTTGCAGGTTTTAATAAATATGAGAGTAATTTTCCTGGTGACAGCAAATGATAGAAAAAAACGTTAATTAAAATTTAATGAAAAATACTGTAGATACTCTACATACTTTAAATTAATAAGTACCATCATATTTCTCCGTAAGTTAGGTAGGCTAATGCAATGTAACAGAAATGTGTCTTTACTGGTTACAGCTTGCAGGGACTATTTTTTTTATTAATTAATTCATCAACCCTACGTGTACGAAAGGAGAACACGTTAAACATAACAAAAATATGTGCAATTTGCAAGATTTAATGTTTTTGTAACATATTTGGGTTAAACGTTAATCCCCACTTTTATAAAAAATTTACAAACGGTTCAAAGAACAATTTAATAAAGAAGATTTGAAATTGAAACCCTAAATATGACCCTACTTTTTTGAAATCTACAGGTTTACATTTTTAAGCTAGTAGCCTGTTTCTGTAAGTAAATCGGTAAGTTACCGATTTATGTGACGTCTCAAAGACTCGATTAAAAGTTACCGATTTCGCAATAACTACTGTTTCTGTACGTTGAAATCGGTGAAAATTCGGTCTGTGATAGAAACAAATATTGTGTATTAAAAACACTGCTATTTTAATATAACTTTTAACGATATAACTATTACTTACCTTCTACTCATTTTGTTAAAAATATGCAAACAAATAAAAAACAAGCAATTAAATAACCGGACAGTTGGTGATGATGTATATTGAAAGTAAACAAACATTTGTACTCGGTTTATTTTGCATTACCATACCGATTTCGTTGAAACCGGTTCATAAAATGTCGTAAATTTCAACACACTGTCATCTTAAATGTTTATGTTTTGCTACCTATTTTTACACACAATTAAAACCGCGGTAGTACAGTTAACACATATTTTTTAAATAAAATATTTATTTGTATAAAATACATCGATAAAATTGTATTTGGTTCAAATAGTTAGATTTTATTACATACTTCGTCGTAGTTGTTAACAACACTAGAGCAATCGGTAGAGTTCTCACTTGGCTTAAAGTCTGTGAGAAAATGATCGGTTTGGAGTTGAGCACTTTTCTTACAGAAACACTTTTTGAAGCGATTCCTATTGGAGTAGAATCGAACCAAATGTCATATTACCGATTTGGAACGAGTGAATGGAATAGGGATCGGTAAGTTTTTTTTTTACAGAAACAGTGAATGTGAGAATGTCGTCAAATCGGTAATTCCAGTTGGCAATTGCGATCGGTACGAGTTACATAAACGGGCTACAGATGTGAGTTTCAATCTTGGTATCATTGCAATTATTTTGGATTTAATCGCAATTGCCTTAAAAGAGATTTGGCATCAAGATGTTCAAATCTGTAAGGGACGTAACATTCCGCAGAAGTTTGTAGTGCGAAACAGTCAACTTTAAGTTCCTTTTTTTAAATAAAAAGTGTTCATTCTTGCTAAATGGGAAGTATTCCTTACTTTATATACCCTCTACCAATGGGTGGATGATATACTAAATTTGTCATTCTTTTTGCAACACCACGAAATATTGATCAGAGAACCTATATAGTATAGGTATATGATTGATTCTAAGATTATGGGCCACTTTGTTGTCCTTGGTTGTTTTAAGCGGGAAAAATAAAATATATTATATTTTATTATTTACTGTACAATAAATCTTTATGGAACCTTTAGTCTTTAAAATTGTTTTTTAAAAAAATATTTGTACTTCAAAAAATTTCCTACCAAAGTGTTCAAATATCATTACCCTGGTTGTCCCTAGCACTACCTTCAATTGAAATTTTCTCAATTTTTTACAAAAATATTAATTATGTATTTAATAAAACCAGTCCATTGTAAAAAATAATATTCAATTAATTTTGTTGCTATTAACGATTTTAATTTTTTATTCAATTTATATTTTTATGGATGTTTATTTTCTGTCCCTGAAAATACACAGTATTCCCCTGTAAAATCTAATATTCGCTAAAATTCAAATTCCAAACCTATCCTGATTTCAAGCAACTTAAATATAATTCAACATTACCTGTAGTGGGTTTACATCTAATAGTTTTTTCGTCAACAGTGTTATTAAAATTTAGTAAGTCGTGTTTTGTCACTCGTTACGAACGTTCACACTTTTTTTAAAAAGATAATTAATACTTTTTATAACTTTGCAAGTGTTTTTTTGTGTTTATTGCAAGTATAAACTTCCAGCACAAGTCAATTTTGTAAGGGTAAGTACTTAAACATTTCAGGGGTTTTTGTAGACATTCATCATTCCCCTGCCAAAATTTTTCACAGGGGAATGACGATTAACAGATTTTTTCTTCTATTATTTTTACAAAAGAACTGAATTAAAATGAATTTGTTGATTTTAAAGAAAAAATTCAATATATTTGATTGTCTTGGCCATTTCTCTGTTCAATGAGCCATTACCCTGGAGGTCATATTTTTAAATTGTTGCATGATTCCGTTAAAAATTTTGATGTGTACCTTTTAGTCTTTCTTAAAACTAAGACATCTACCTGAATTAAATATTAAATTCTGCAGAAAAATCGAATTCCAAAAATGGTGTGAGAATTGGCCCATAATCTCAGAACCACCCATATATATTAGTGAACGTCGTAAAATTCCTAGACAATCTACCCAGAAAGATAAAAATTCAAAAGTTCTTTATAAAAATGTACTTTAAAACTTTTGTAGGTTTATATCAATTTGGGGGTTATATTGTGTACTATGCTTTCTTTTTTATTTTATAATAACTCAATTCATTGCTAAACTTTTGCTTTGTAAAGGTGTGTATCAGAGAATGACAACATGTACTCACCAAAAAAGAGTACTTGAGTACTTATTCATAATTTCCATACTTGTGCGCACCAGTAATTACGCCAGCCTGACTGCACACTTTACTTAAATAACGTTGCGACAAGTATGTACACACTCTAACATCATATCGCACATATGTATGAATGTTATGATACTCGTTAAGTCTAGTCATAACACGCTCGTACCATACGTGGTTGCACTCTAACATTTAACAAGTATACTTCTTATGGTTCGTTATTAAGTGGTTGTCGTTCTATCGAACAAGCAACAGTTCCAATTTTTTTAGATCAAAAACTGGCCGAAATACAACAAATTGAACGTAAAAATGCTCCAAGAAAGCGTATTTTCCCGCAGGCTGCCTGAGTCCTTATATGGGGAAATTTTCCACTTTGGCCTGATGTGACCGACTAGCAACACCAAGCAGCTTAACAAAATAAGAAAGAAATCTGGAAAGTTTCAGCCGTAGAATGTTTTCAACAGACGGACGGACATTGCTATATCGACTTAGCATTTTATGACGACCAATAATATATACATATATGTACTTTGTACGGCCTCCGATGAATATTTTTATGTGTTGCAAACGTTACTCGTATGACAAAGTGAATATACCCTTGACCCTAGTGGTGCTTTATTGTGCTTTACCTTTTGTTCATTTTATAAAATACAACAATATTTTTCAATTAATATAGGTACAAAGATATTATTTCAAATACTCGTAACTCATCAGAAAAAAATCAAGTTGTGACTTCATCTCCTTCAGAAACCAACAAATACAAATACAGTACATAAGTATACACCCCATACTGAATGAACGCATACATGAAAAAATATTTGAGTACTCTAGTATGCACCTCATACTCTGGTCTTTTCTCCTATAATTCATGTCATGAAAACACAATTTAACAATTTGGTGCACACCCAATGTATTGTCCATTTTCACTTGTATTCATACTTGCATGAGTGTGAGATGCCCTGTCGACTATTAGTACTTCACATATTTAGGTTGTACCCCGTCTGGATATGTTATGTGTGGTGTTTGGTTGGAACATTTACTCTTCACACTTATACATGTCTCACCAGTTGTACTTCGGGAGTACTCTAAATGGGCATTTCGTCATTCACTGGTGTGTATACTGTTTTTAAACTACGACTATCACTTTGTGTTGATTTATTGATTCTCTTATCCCATCTCGTGCAGTTGAAACCAATACGAATTTGCCGATGATACCTTTTCTTGTTTGATTATTTTTAAGTACGCATAACAAAAACATACATACAGGCCTGTCACAGAAATTTGGGGGTGTACTATGTTTCCTTTTTTAATTTTATAATAACTCAATTCATTGCTTAACTTTTGCTTTGTAAAGGTGTGTATACTGTTTTTAAACTACGAGTATCACTTTGGGTTGATTAAAAGATTCTCTTATCCCATCATCTGCACGAGGAAACCAATACGAATTTGCCGATGATACCTCTTCTTGTTTAATTATTTTTTAGTACGCATAACAATAACATACATACAGGCCTGTCACAGAAATCGATCGGAATGATTTTAATTCCGTACTTACCATTTCGGTCGGTTTTGTTTTAACTTCTTCAGATTCCGATCGATTTAGGTAATTCCAAAAATTTTAAAAACCCTGGTTATTCTAATTTGCTATGGCAGCTCTATGCATATGAGAAAACAAAAACCATATGTTTTAAGTAAACAAAATAAACCAACGGAGTCAAGAAAAATAGTTTTACATAAATTGTTTAACAATAATTTCTTTACTTTATAAGGGACTTTCAAAATATTGCACAGCCTATCTAATTTTTCATTTTGTTTTCGCATATCATCGCGCTGTTCTTCCATAAGGTGGACAATATTTCCCAAGTGTGTATTATCTTCTCCTAAAAGGCTGCTCAATTTCGAGTTGGATACGGGTGGAGAACGAGATCTGTGACGCTTAGGAGTAGAAGATGGTGTGCGGGAAAGACGCCTCTTTGTAGCTGATGTTGTTACACTTCGCTTTCTTGCCAAATCATTTTCTTTTTCCCTAGCACTGTCAGATGTTGAGGGAGTAAGATCAAGATCTTCGTCGTTTTCTTTGTCAGATTCACAAATGTACGCGATCAGATCCGCTTCTTCAAATATTTTGGCGCCAGCAACGCCTTCTACACTTCTCTGCATTCCGGAGACTCTAACAACAGTTTCCACAACCTAGGACAATACAAAGATGTTATATGGGCCACCACCGTTTTTGTTGTTTCTTCTTCACGTATGTTTTCCAGTCCGTCCAGGTTTTGTTCCATCCATGACAATCTTTGCGTGCTGGTCTAGAAGAACTCATGTTTTCTGTTAATTCTATCCAATGCGCTTAAACAATCACACGATCTCCCTTCAGTAATCCTCTGGCTATATCATTGTGGCTCTCCATGAACTCGACAAAAATTTTATCTTGAGCACCGTGCTTTTCCCTAAAATATTTGTTTGTAAATGAAAATATTGGGAACAAACTTATAAAATACTCTCATTTCTTCTTTGTTTTATTTTATCAGCCAGAATATTACACGCCACAACAAAAGACGATCAAACAATACAAATTAAAAATTAATTTTCCAACGTATTTTTTTTTGGTTTTAGTTTATTTTGTTCATGGCAATTATTTGGCTTGTATTATTGTCCTAGTACTATTGAAAATATTTTTTTATTAAAATAAATGTTAACTAAGCAAAAATTTAACGTAATTAAATTTTACAATAATCTTTATTCAGAAAAAGTACTTTTATCAAAGTTTTTTGTGTTTATGGAACTAAAATATCAATTCCGATCAGAAATTTAAAAGTGGTTTCATTCCGACCAAATCTTTCGGAATTAGTTTTCTGGAGAAGCAAAATACGGAATTAAAAACACTTTCGATCGGAATTGTGTTCTGTGACATGCCTGATAAGTTGATTTTTTTGTTAAAAAAGGTGTGGAAACCCTAACTCTTAAATGTTATTGAAGGAAGAAGCTGGCTCTTTGAGTGTCTAGAAATATATAAAAAATTAGCATAATAATAATTTTAATGCAATTTTAAATCATATCGCAATTTTATAATCAATAAAACCAGATCTTTAATGTGCTTTAAAAAAATTATTTAATTTTATTTTATTTATAATGGTCCCAGGCTATTTGAAGCACAACTACATTGCTCTTCCCCGAGTACAAAAGAACAACAAGTTCTACAAAATCAACTTAAGCAGTACAGTGACGTGTAATTAAATATCGCAGTTAACGTGGCCGCCACACAGACAACCTGTTTATATTGTAATCATGTAATTTTCTGCTTCTGCTATTCTCCTCCGGCAATACCCTTCCCGCCGTGAGAGGTTTGTCGTCGTTTCAATCAAATTACCGGCTAACCAACCAAAATGAGAATGAATCACAAAACAAAAACACACGAAATGCGGGTGTAACACTTTGACTGCCTTAACATCGGCGAGTCGGTAGATACACTGAGGGTTGGCTGGAAACGCCGATGGACAAAGATCTTTGTTATTTCAGCATAAACTTAAAGTAAACCAAAACAAAGTACACCAACAACATCAAAGGGGCGTTTTTGTTGTGGATTAAAGCTTGTGATCTGAAATCAGTGATACACTACAAAGTTGGTGGGGTTGTGCAAAACAGCGACTTGCCATTTAGAATGTTGCGGCATGACACTTAATATCGGGTTTTGTTTGTAAAACTTGGTAAAGAAACAATTGCGAAATAAAGATTTTGAGGAGATTATGAATGGAAAGTTAAAATTAAATGACATTGAAAATGATGCTGATAAAACCCCGAAGAAAAAAATTATGGTTTGTATAAATTAACCCGATTTGTCAATAAGTAGATTAAATGAAAGTTTCTTTGTTATAATCAAACGTTGTAAAAGGAAACATCCTATTATGTCGAGATAATAAATAAGTATAAATCCTCCGCCATAAGATGGAGAATGTACTCAGTTAATTCACGAATCGTTTGTTGTTGTGAATAGTCTACTGGTGGGTGAATGAAGGGGTAAATCTGTGTGGAAACCACTGATGAACTAATAAACAGTATGGCAGGCGTATAAGAATATTGCTGCTCGTACAATGTATATTGAGATGTAATTTCGAAGAGCAAGTAGTTTCACGTTTTAGACCAGATCGTGTGATTTCATACGTTTAGACTTACTGTGTGTAGGCAACGTAAAGTCCGAAGTCTATACTGACATACCAGCTACCACTCAGGTTTTGGAAGCCAACATTACGCGTGTCATTAACGCCATACCGGTCGAAAAGCTTGAACGAGTCATCCACAATTGGACCCTTAGAATGGACAGCCTGAGACGTAGTTGCGGCCAACATTTAAAGGTAATTATATTCAAAAAATAAATGCCATAAAATGTCCTTTCGAATGAAGAATACAGAATTTGAATTTTTGTATTTTTTTTTATTTTATTTTAAAAAATTACCTTTAGATAAATCATCCGTTAAATTCATCGGTCGCTCTGACCTTATGCCACACCAGTGTGCACCTCATTCCACATGCAATTGGAAAATTTTCAAACGACACTTAATAGTGCACTCCGTATTTCTACCGGTTGTGTCCAAATGACGAGTGTGGATAAATTCCATGAGGAGACCAGTCAGGCAGCATAATGTGATGCTGACTAGGTAGTTCCTGCTGGAATGTCAATCTCACATGTTAAGTCCAAGTCCCAACCATCCTGTTGCAGATCCACTTTCTCGACACATCCGTTAGGATTTCTATCACCGTTAACCGACTGACCATATCGAATGTCCTGAATACAGTCCATCAATTGGCGGTATTCGAGCCATAAACGGCTAAAAAAGTAATAAATCCCTTTACCAACATCCTCCTGCAATTTCGGAGACCGTGCGGCTACTTCCTATGCAAACCCCGTTCAATCCCAGCTTAACTGAGAGTCGGCTGAAGCAACATTCATAATTGCTATAGAGAACGCATTGTTCTCGGCACTCTTAACAGGTGCCCTTCCAGCCAAAGCCCTAATGACACTCCGCACTTATTCAACAATACGTCCAATTCCACAACCCATTGATCTGGGGTCGCGTCCAACTGAGGTTTCACAAATTTCGACACACAAAGAATTTATTACCTATATTCGCCAGATGAGAGCTTTCATAACCAGCAGAATAGTTACAACAACAGTTGCTGTGAATATATGCGGGAATTTCGAAGAACAAGCGGCTACTTCCTAGGCAAACCACGTTCAATCCAAGCATAACTGAGAACAACGTTCTTAATTGCTATAGAGAACGCATTGTTCTCGGCACACAGCTTTCATAACCAGCAGAATAGTTACAACAACAGTTGCTGTGAATATATGCGGGAAGTAGCCTCATGGTGGTCACCTTGTATCAAAGCAGGGAGAGATGAAGGCTATCCAACAGTCTGTCTAATCTTTCAAAACAAACTTTAAATAATGTCTCTCTATATTCTCCAGGAGTAAGCTTTCGTAACCGGCAGAACTGTTACAACAGTTCCTGTGAATATATGAGGGAAGTAGCCTCATGGTGGTCACCTTGTATCAAAGCAGGGAGAGATGAAGGCTATCCAACAGTCTGTCCAATCTTTCAAAACAAACTTTAAATAATGTCTCTCTATATTCTCCAGGAGTAAGCTTTCGTAACCGGCAGAACTGTAACAACAACAGTTCCTGTGAATATATGCGGGAAGTAGCCTCATGGTGGCTACCTTGTGTCAAAGCAGGGAGAGATGAAGGCTATCCAACAGTCTGTTCAATCTTTCAAAACAAGCTTCAAATAATGTCTCTCTATATTCTCCAGGGAAAGCTTTCGTAACCGGCAGAACTGTAACAACAACAGTTCCTGTGAATATATGCGGGAAGTAGCCTCATGGTGGTCACCTTGTGTCAAAGCAGCGAGAGATGCAGGCTATCTAAGTTGACCATCTGTTTCAATTGTATTTTAGAAAACGTTTGCACTGTAAACTTGTATAATTCTTTTCAATGCAAAATTGTTATATCACCAACAGTTTGGAAGATGAACTATCACAATTGTAAATAGCAATTAAAACAAAAACACTGTTATATAAATTTTAGTTATTAATTGCGGTTTTGTTAAAAACAACACAAGTATGCATTCATTTGACATGCGATTCATTACATTCGGTTTAAAATAAATGGAAGAAGAGAGAAAAAAAGCGACTGCTACAAAATCATATAAGTATTTAATAATTTATAGACTAAATGAATGTGTGTGAGAACATTTATTTAGAATTTTTAATAAACAACACGCAATAAAGGTAATTAACTGTATTATTTATGTACTCTTCTTTTTTTTTTTGTTGTGTTAAAAAAAAGTTATTTAATTTCATATTAGCAACAAAAACAAAATATATAAAAATAAAGATACAAATGTTAAAGTGCTTAAATGTAGTCAAATTTTTATTGGCACGTGTGTTGGTCATTTAGCGTTTTTAGTGACATTTATGAGGATGTGATTTACTGAAAGTGAAATCAAATACATTCAAGTAAAAAATTATTAATTTTGTTAAAAAACAATGCCATTAAGATCTTTGGTATTGGGATTTCCAGCCTGGGATTTCTTTAAGTTCGCGCTTTCTACGGTATTTTACAGTGAATCTTTTCTACCTTTCATATAAAACCTACTGTAAATCCCTCCCTATTGTCATATTAATGATTATTTAACTTGTACAAGAAAAAGGCATAAACAAACACGCCGTATTAGCATAGAATGTGATTTTAATGGATTTCAGCCGAAACCGATACCCCATCACAATTTTGCAACCTTTTGTGGAAAATTTACCCACGAATCACACAAAAATACCAAACATGGAACACGCATTGAGCGGAAAAGTTGCCCAATCACACTCGTTGCACGAGTGATGATGTGGTTAACCACCGCTTAATTTAAGGAAATTTAAAACAAACGTATAATCACAATCAGTCTTGTGTTACTCTGGTGACAGGTATATTTAGATTAATTTGTGATACATTTAAATAAAAATAACTTTTGTTTTAAGCCAATATGGAATTGATGAAACACAATAAGTTTACCATAACATCGCATTAGTCACTGATAACAATCGTAGCTTAAACGCCGAAGTTAAAAGCACGTTAAACCCTTTGTAGACCATATTTGTCCCAAAAAAAAATAAAATAATAATTACTTATCGCACCCTTAAAACAATCTTAATGATTTTTCACTAGCAACCCATTAACAATCCAAAACAAAAAATATAATAGATACGAGGGCTTGTATATGTGACCTAAGGGACCTAAGGATAAAAACCAGTTTTGTTCAGGGGAGCCATTTTAAAGATTTAAATACGTGTATCTTTGGTGTACCATCACTTTCATAAAACGCGCATATCTCTGGGAGGGAACACTTTTGGGGCATGGGATCGGTTTCATTCGAAAAAAATGAAAATTGATTTTTTTTTACCCTTAGGTACCTTTCTCTATGCGCTGTCACATATATTTCTGGCCTAAAATACGAATATTTATCATCAAAAATGTTTTTTTTTTGTACACTTTTACATGCGCTCAAACCAATTGTCGAAGCACTTTTTCTACTCCGATTGAGACACCTCCAAAACGTAGTTTTTTGACGCTTCAACAGCATCTTCCGGCGACGGAAAACGTTGAACAGGCATTTTTTTCTTGATATGTGGGAATAAAAAGAATTCATTGGTTGCCAGGTCAGGGCTGTATGGCGGATGAACCATCATTTCGACGTTTTGGCTGGTCAAAAAGGCGCTGGTTTGAGCCGATGTGTAAGAGCTCACATTGTCAAAATGCACAATGATTCGTCTTCCCTTGTTCGTTTTTTGAATTTCTCCGAAGACTTAAGGCAAACAAATTGTGGTGTACCAGTCAGAATTGAATTGAACAGTCGCCACATGACCAGTTTTGCCTAAGAAACAGGCGACCATTTGCTTCGAGTTGCTTTTTTCACTAACAACTTTCGTTGGATTTGGCTCGTCTTCGAAGACCCACACGGTGTTTTGTTTCGGTCTCATACGCATAGATCCACTATTCGTCACCTGTAACGATCTTATAAACGTCTTTTGAAGCACCGCAATCGTATTTTTTTCAAAATTTCTTTAAACCAATCGACACGAGCCTTGCTTTGAGTGCTTGTCAAATTGTGCGGGATCCAACGAAAACAAATCTTTTTTACGGCCTGGTGTTCATGCAATATCGAATGTATGCATAGATCCATCATTCGTCACCTGTGCCGATCTAATAAACGTCTTTTGAAGCACCGCAATCGTATTTTTTCAAAACTTCTTTGCACCAATCGACACGAGCCTTATTTTGAGCGATTGTCAAATTGTGCGGGATCCAACGAGAACAAACCTATTTTACGGCCAGGTGTTCATGCAATATCTAATGTATGCTGCTTGAAGAAATGCCCAAGGATGCCTCTATCTCACGGTATGTCACAACGGCCGTTTTTGGACGTCCTTCACTACCTTCGTCTTAGAGCGAGCGTCGGCCACGATTGAATTGATTAAACCAGTGCTATAGGATGGTTCTTCATCGCCAAACAAAGATTTAAGTTCATCGATGCACTCTTGTCGTGATAATCCACGTCGAAAGTTGTGAAAAATTATCGCACGAAAATGTTCACGAGTTAATTCCATTTTTTTTGCCAAATTGATTTTTTCAAGTCACTGTAAACAAAGCAAATGATGGTCGTACGTCAAAACGTTCTGACTACGTTTATGCTAAAAAATGTCAAACTCTCCAATGGAACTGTCAGATAGCGTCAGATAGGCCAGAAATATATATAGCAACCCCGTATTGCCTTGTTTTCCGACCATAAAGACATGTGCCATAAAATATTTACTAAATGTTTTTTTTTATATTTTGGTTTAATTGCAGCCTATTAAGCCGTAATTATCTCAAAATTTAGGAATTTAAGATCTAGTGGTTAATCATCTTTTAACAACTGGATAAGATGCTTATTCTAATGCATTTTTCTTATATAAATAAAATCGGATTTTACATTCGGTGGACTTCGTTTGGACATCAATTACAATTTGTGTCAACCGATAGTGAAATGCAATTAAAAAAATCTAAAAAAAAACTTTAGTCGGTTGTTTTGACTTACTACTTATACCTCTATATACCCTTACTAATATATGGATTTTAAATTTTCGGCGTTCTGTCCTTCAATCTCGTAAACGGTCGTGTGTGTGGGAGGTACTAGAATGGGGCGTGGCATTTACTTATTTCTTATGGGCTTATAAATGTGAAATGAACATATTACAGAATATAAACTGCAAGAGGAATTTATGCATTAAGAAAAAAGTTATTTGGGATGTGTGTGTGTAGTTTGTGTGGTAGGTTCAAGAAGGGGCGTGGCAGAGACTCCATTAATCGATATAATAACAATATCTACCTCCGACTTATTACTAATTTTTAGCAGATCGTATTAATAGTATTTTAGTTCGGAATGTAACTTTCCACTGGAGGTACCTAAATGGGCTGTGTCATCTATATTTTCATACGCGCGTGTAAAGCCGCTATATAAATATTATGGAGTTCAAAAATAATGTGAGTTTCATGCTCACGGAGACTAGTTATGTGTATTCTAATCTCCACTGATACAGGGTCATTTGTGAGGGTCGTACCAGCAGGGGCGTGGTAAGAAATGCAAAGTTAAATCACAAAGTTAACCCTAGAACTCTTGTTTTTATGTTGTTGTTGTTGTAGTGGCAATTGCGTGCCGGGGTGACAGCCCTTGGCCGAAGAATTGCTCTTCTTCGGGTTAATCCGGTCCACAGAACCGGCTGTCGACTCTTGTTTTTATGTTTAGTTTTCAAGTTAGATCTTAAGAATAGCATTAAAGATTAATAACAACAATATCAAAAGTGGGCGGAATGTTGCACTCGCATGGGAGGTATCAGAATGGTGCACGTCAACAATTTTTTTCTTATGTGAGAACAAAGCGGGTTTTAAAATATTACGCTGTTTACATTTTGAACGAATTTTGCGCACAGGTCGACAAGCTATGCGGGTTCTATTCTGCACGTAGGTTCATTTGTAAAGGAGGTACCAGAAGTAGGCGTAATGTTACAATTGTGTGGAAGGACGCAGAAGGGGTAGGGCAATATGGGCCATTTTCAATCCAATAGACAATTGTGGAAAAATATTACGGCACGCAAAACTCAAAAACAATTGGTAGCTCCTTTCGAGAGTTATCGTGCGAACCAGCTGCACAGGCAGACATGGATCAAATGACTTATTTGGATTTGGTCAAAACATATGTAGGGTCGTAAATGTTTTGTTTAATCTGTTTTAATTTTTGTCCGTACCAAATGATATATACCCTCTTACCCAGTGGATTGTGGGTACAACATAAAACGGATTTGGTCAAAACTTATGTAGGGTCTTAAATGTTTTTTTTTTTCGATGTGTTACAATAAACTGAAGTAACTTTAATTTGCAACAAATGTTTGTGTTACGGCACTTCTTATTACATTTTAAAATATAATTTGCCACAAGAAATTCTTCCGTTTTGTAGAACAGAGTAATAAAAGATTATTAATGAACTTGTTAAAACGATATTCTTGTTTAGGAAATTGTATTTTTCGCCTGGTTTCAGAGGTGTGGGTGTTTGAATGAATGCATTTATAATGAACACTTTCATCAACTATTCGAAGCGTGACCGAAAACGTGTTGAATGCTAAATTCCCCCTTTCCAACTCTCCAAAGATGATCGCACCCACACCACCCATGACTTCAATTTTCAGAGTTCCATTTTATTTTGTTTTGTTAATTGTGTGATGTTGTTGGTTGATGTTGTTTTAATTTCTTTTGTTTTTGTGACTTTATTGTTGTTTTTGTTTTCATTTTAAAAATTATTAGACTATGTTAAGTTTAGATTGTTGTTGTTAATTTTCAAGACTTTAACAATTTCAATTTTGTTCTTGTATGGCTGCAGGACGGGGTGGGTGTCAGGAAATGTTTAGTCAAGAGGTAGTGGTAGTGGGTAATTTTTGTTATCAAGCAAAAAGTTCACAATGTCGAGAGGCGGACAGAAGAAGAAAAGAACAAAAAGTAAAGTCATCTAAATATTTAAGAAATTTATCAAAATGTTTAAGACAATGTTAAGTGCAATAAATAAAAATGTCTAAAGGGGTCATTAATCATTAACAGTTGGTCAGGAAAAAAGTCATTATTTAATTTAACTACAAAGTTTCGCTACAAAACTGTATGTGTATGACGAGCTTGATCATACAATGTAACATGAATATTGTTGTCTAAAAACTTTCATAGGTAAGGTTAATCTTTTTTCAACAACATGGAAATTCTGATTTTATTGTAAAAACATACAAAATTTTGATCCTTTTCGTCAGAAACTAATATCCAATCAGGGTTAAAAATCGAAGCATTGTAATGGATTGCAACAGCGGTTCGGAGCCCATTGTAAACTGAAGATTTGGGTAAGTTAAAATAAGAATTACTTAATATGTACATAAATACTGTTACAACATTGAACACACCCATTTCAACAATTCTTCAAGCACTTTAAAACACATATTAGATTTTGGAAAAGTTGATACTGCTTCCTTAAATGACCGCGCATACACTCTATCATTTTGCTTGTTAAATTCTTCTTGAACGGTAAAAATTTTTTCATTGGTGAACAAAATTATTCTGTGCAAGTTATCAGCGTGCTTCACCAAAAGACGTTTGCATTTTTCAATTCTATTTTTTTTAAAAGCTGCAGTTAATAAATGTCCGGTACGTCGTTTGAAAGCCCCAAGTCCCATGTCTTTTTTAATGATTCGACTCATGGACTTTTGCGTGATATTCATCTCACTGGCCATGATTTTCTGTTTTCGGAGCGGATTTCTGTGAATTCTTGGTTTAACGGCTTCGATGACATGCGGTGTTCGAACAGAACGTGGGCGGTCCGACCGGTGGCGGTTTTTTACATCTCCAGTCTCCTCAAACAGTTTTATGCATCGGTACACGAACATGCGGCTTTTGAAAATATCGATTTTTTTTCATTTCACACTTGAAAAGCGCATTTACAGCGATACGGTTCTCATTATCTGACCACTCCATGATGAAAGTTGATACAATTTTAAAATCCCGTTACAGACTAACGCCATTGAGGTTAGCTTTCAAAACCCATATGACATTAACGGGGTATGTTCAGTTCTACTATTGAAATGGGTGTGTTCCATGTTGTAACAGTATTTTTGTCCCTACTAAGTATAAACCAATGAAATAATTCTCGTTAATGAAAATGTACTAATGGTATATTAGTCTTTGTTTTATAATAGTGTTTGTTTTATAATATTGTTTCAAAAATTATTTATATATATTTCATAGTGTTGTTTCAAAGAAATTATATATGTAATGTACCCAGTAAAAACATATGGATAAATCCATAATCGAGCAATAAAGGAGTAATGACTTGTTCATCCAATAGGAGTAATAAGCGAGCAATCGAAAAGTTTTTATTTTGCTCAAAAATTTGTCAAGTTAGAACAACAATGTTGTGCCTCAATTAATAATGGATCAATAAGGGATTGTTTTTGCAAGTGTTTTTTTGTTTGTTTGACATAACTGTTGTTAAACTGATGTTTTCGCCATGGAGATAATATAAATTACTCTCCTTGTCCTCCTTTCTGAAGTAAAAAACGAATACTCCTTTTGTATTCCATAAGTGCTAAAAAGGAGTACAAAATGCATATGACTTGGAGTTTTATGGAGTAATCCATTGCTCGCAAAGGAGCGATCTAAGATTAATCTTTTGATAATCCTATTTTTAACTGGGTATTTGTGTAATCACATCATTATTTTCTTATTTAGTAATTTTGAAGAAAGCTAATTTTTCTATAGAATCGCAATTAATTTTTTTAATTATACCAATAATTTATAATATTAAAAAAATCAAAGAAAACCTAAAGTTTTAATCATTAAATGAACAAATATTTTAACTACGTTTACGTCCATTAATACAACTATTACAAGTTTCGCCAAAGCAGCAATTAGAATTAATTTTTTGTGATTTAAATTGATTCATTTTTTCCTGAGTTCCTGGACACTCAGACTCTGATGTATGGCCTGTTATCACCAACTCTACAACTTCTTTTTCCTTTTTACTACACACATAATAAATTTCCGTATAACAAATGCCATGAAATTAATAAAAACTTTAAATGTTGTTTTCCCAAATTGAAACAAACGAATAGTGCGAACAGCATAGCATTTTCTAATCTCCACAGTTATTATTCTTCGTAATTTAAAAAAAAAATAACAATTTCTATGGCATTTTTTTCGGTTAACAAACAACAACAACAAAAACCCGCATTTTAATACTAGAGCAAATGCCATGAATGGATGACTACGAGTACTACGTCCCCCCGAGGGTTTGGCCACAATAAATTAAATGAAAATGTTTTAACTCAACTTGAATTCCACATAACTCGTACGTGGAGAAACAAACGCTAAAAACGGTTTTCCCTAAAAAAGAAAAGTGATGAAAAATAAATTTAACACTGCCCCACCCTTTGCGTTGCGAAAGCGGCCAAATACTTGGAATAAAGTTGTGAAGATAAAGAGAAAAAATAACGTTTAGCATGAAATGAAAACGAGATGAGACTATTAAAACCAAAATTCAAATGTAGTTTTAGGGGTCAACTGTGAAATATCTAACAGAGTCATTTGTGTATGGACCGACCAGAGGGGACGTTTATTTTCCCCAATGTGGCATAACAAATATGCAAATAAAAGAGAAGTACTCGTACATTGAAAAGAAAAGCAAAAAAAAATTCAACTTATGTAATCAGTCATAACACCGTTTCTGATGTTGTAATACCCTTTAAATGGAATTTTGTCTTAACGTTTTTGAGCTCACTTGTTTTCTTTTTTTGTGTGCGTTTTATTTACTTTTGTTTTTTGAATGGAACAAAATGAAAACTTTAAATAAAAGACATGTACCAACAACGAACAATAACTCCCACGAGAAAAGTAATAAAATTACAAGTACTCGTTACTTATTTGAAATGCCCTTTATTAATGGGTAAACTACATAAGGTCATTTGATTCCAGAACTCTAAAATATAATTTGTGAACTTTAAAACTAAAACTCTAAACATCCAACTAGACATGAATAGCACTAACTCCAAATTTTAATAATAATTTGGCAAGTAAGCATTCCAGGAAATGGAAAATACTTCAGCTGGTTCATATGTTACTCTAAACAGGAGAGTAACCAGATAGTTTTTCTAATTGCTATATTTTAAAAGCTTTCAACACGGAATAAAATAAATGTTAGAAATGTGTTTGCATGAAAACATATATGTGACGCGCAAAAAAGAAAGGGACATAAGGTTAAACCCCAGTTTTGTTCAGGAGAGTCATTTTAAAGATTAGGGGGGTTACTCTGTATTGCGATGCGTAAGGAAAATGGTACCTAATGAAATAATTGGTACTCTCTAATGCGTTTTCGTATCTCCTTTCGCATCTAATTTTTTTTCCTTTCGCAAATCTGGCATCACCGCACTCTGTAATACAAAAGCGTATGTCAAAATCGTACGTTGAGCGCAAATATCTTGCGCTAACAAAATATCAAACGCAAAGGAAACGAATCATGTAAGTAAGCACAATTAAATTTTTATATATATATCTAAATTGTTTATTCTTTTAGGGAAAAACCAAAAAAGTTACAGACTCAGCAACGGCAGTTCGAAAGCTTAGTTGATTTTATGGTCCAACACAGCGATTTGGCCAAGGGACAGTTGCAGAGTTTACATAAATGGAAAACAACGCGCCAACAATTTGTGGACAAAACTGGCTGATGACCTTAATTCAAATGGACCTCCTGTAAGGGATGTCGCTGGTTGGAAAAAAGTAATGTATTATATTTTTTATACAAAATGTGAAACTAACTATGTGTGTACATACTTACAGGTTTGGTCCGACCTAAAAACTCATACAAAGGTTAAGATGCGCAAGAATAAATTGAGCATTTCCAGCACGGGTGGTGGTGTCTCACAATATTGCCCGCTGCCTCTATGGAGGAACAGATCATAAATCTTCTTCATATGGAAGAAGCCGTCAACGGGCTGCCAACATCGACGTGCTTTGGCACAAGTAGTAATGCTAGTCACGATGTCTCAGCAAACAAAGAACTTGCAGAAGAGGTTTTGATATCTTCCCAAAATGCTTATTAAATGCTTATAAAAAACCACGTACCGCACAAAAAATTTGTTTAAAATGTTTTTATTTTCAAGTTTTGACATTTCGTTTTGTCATTCTTCGCTATTGTTTATTTTGTGGTGCCAGTGTTGCCTTATTTTCGACTTATTTTGCGAAAGCGTTTGCGTTAGTGATACAGAGTACCAAATTGTACTCTTATCGCATTTACCTTTCGCATCGAACTTGCTTTCGCATCGCAATACAGAGTAACCCCCTAGGTCCCTTTCTATTAGCACTTAGAATCGTCGACTTCACTATCATAAAACGCGCATATCTCTGGGAGGGAACACTTTTGGGGCATGGGATCGGTCTCATTCGATGCTCAGATGTTGCCCACATCAAAAAAAGAAAATTGATTTTTTTACCCTTAGGTCCCTTTCTCTATGCGCAGTCACAAATATGTTTAGAACATGCTGCAAACATTTAAATGTTTGTAGTCCAGCATAATAGGCAAACATTTTGTATGTTTGAGACATTATCATAGCACATTGAAATATCATATGTTTTTGTAGTAACATAAATTAAGTAGTAAACAAGTTTAGAAATTTTTTTGTTTACCGAATTTTTACTAGTTGCTAATTATCGTTCAAGTGAAAAGAGGAAACGTAAGCGGGACGCATTAAAAAAGGAGTATAAGTAAGTATTTGTGCAAATGTTTTAGTGTATAAAATGGAATTTAACCTAATTAAAAAAATCGATGCTTTAGAAATTTACGAGTATGTGTTCAGTATCTGGCTGCTATAGGCAGAATTTATTGTTATATGTTTTTTAAACATTGGTTTAACTTGTAATTTCAAACGGTAGGTATGCTTATATTGCTGCAAACATATAAATGTTTGGGTGTAATGATATATGTATATATATTAGCACACAAGCATATGAATGTTTGGGACCAGAACTGTAAACATATTGATTGGTTGCAAACAAATGTATGTTTCTACATAAGCATATGTACGTTTGGAACATTGATACAAACATATTAATGTTTGCTGCGACCCAAACATATGTTTCTTTGGCGCATGCCGCAAACATTTATATGTTGCATGCAAACATATTTGAAACAAATTTTTTTCTCCTTTTGCATCCACAAAGATTGACTTTTTGCAGCGGTTTATGGCATGGCGGCGCCAATTTATTTATTAGAAATGAGGAAGACTAGTAGAGTCAGTAGTTTTCGGCATGCAGCTATGTACTCGTATGTTAACTGCCATTCTGTGCCCAAGGCTCGACCATATCAATATTTCCGAGCTAAAGCTTTAACAAGGCGCCGCTTTGCCAATTGTGCTCAATTAAAAAAAAAGCTGGCAAAACAGTTGTTGTCAGTCGTATAAGTAAACAAGTAACAACATTTTTAAGTTCGGCAAGGCCGGACCTTATATACTCCCCTACGAAAATAAAGCTCAAAGAGGTCAGTTGTTGAGCCCTTTGGCCCATGCGTCTGTTTTTAATGTCAGTTAATACTTTAAAATTACTCTTTATTTGGATTTGTAGCAAAATTTGCTTCAATTTGAGTACCCATATGTCCACACCGACTATTAATCTCTTGTTTAGAACATTCGGGACGTTTTTTGGGTCACATGAGCGAAAACGTCTTGCAACTATGCTCTTTTGTGAGGTTTTAAGTGCGTCCGAACTAACAGTTCCAATTTTAACCATTGTTACAAAACCATTATGATTTTAAACAAATACTCAAAAAAGTGTACTTTTACCGAGATACCTTTAGTACCTGGAAGCGAAACTTTTTCTCCCTGGGCCGATTTAGCGCATTTATAATCCAAAACAGCTACTGACCACAAAAACAATAATCATGAAAAATTACAGGATCCTACGTAAATTCGTTTGTCCACTATCATACTTTCAACAGACACTCGGACGGACATGGCTAGATCTTAGAGTTTTGTGATGATCAATAGTATATACACTTCTTAGGGTATTTGATCAATATTTCGAGGTGTTGCAAACAGAATGAAAAATTAAGTATCAAGTCTTCGGTGGAGGGTATAAAAATATACTTTCAACGGGTCATGGACGAAAGCTTTGTTAGTACATATTATTCCAAATGGCCAGATTTTTCCAAATGCAGATCCCTTTTTAATATTTCCCTTCTGGAGCTGCAGAGTTTGAGAACGGAGAAAGGCCATTGTAAGCTATTAGACCATGAACCAACATGAGTTATTTTCAAAACTGTTCGTCTTTACTTTATGGTGAATGTTTCATCGCTAACGATTCATATTTGCGACCTGTGCCTTGATTCGATAGATATATAAGTACTTAAGACAGACGCACGCAGAAAAAAAGTATGGTTGTGGTGACAATATTCGAAGAGGATAATACTATTGTTGGGTATATGGTTGTGGTACAACAATATTATGATCCTCACAACAATAGTATGATTCACACATAACCATACTATGATCCCCACAACCATAGTATGATTCACACTCAACCATACTATGATCTCCACAACCATAGTATGATCCTCACAACCATAGTATGTTTAACAAACAACCATAGTATGATCCTCACAACCATAATATGATTTACACGCAACCATGTTATGATCCCTACAACCATAGTATGATCACACACAATTGTACTTTGATCCCCAATATAATTTATTAGAATTTGTTTAAGTTGTCGACAATAGTTTTGAATTATGAAAATTATTAAAAAATACATTAAATACAAAATAATAGGAGTGATTTATTCTACAGTAGAAAAAATAAGTTTAAAAAAACGTAAGCGTTTTTATTAAAAATATTTCAGTTAAACAAAGCCAAAGCAGCTTGTTTAAAAAATTTTAATTTCGATGAAAAAGTACTACATATTATTGCATTAAATCGGTACCAAAAACATTTGTTCTTAAAACCATAATTAAATGAAGAAAAAATACAATCATACAGTATGATTGCCGTAATCATATTATTGTTAACATAAAACGCAAAACACAATACTTTTGTCGCACCAACAATATTTATATGGTTGTTATAACCATACTTTCATTTTTAAATTTGGCAATAATACTATTGTTACATTTCAACAATATTAATATTGCAGCAATTATACTATTGTCAAAACTAAATTCAGTTAACAATGCTATGGTTGTGACGAACATACTTTTATTGCTGAGAACATATTATTATTGCCGTGACCATGTAGTAACCATGTTTTTTCTCTGCGTGCGGACTTTGATAAATCGAATCAGATAAGTGTCAATCGGTATATTTTTTATGGGGTCATTATTTTATTCGTTTAAGGTACTTAGTTAAAATGTCATAAAGCATAGTGTGTTGTTAAGTAGTATTACCCAGTATACACGCAGAGAAAAGATATGGTTAATATGTGGTCACCGCAACAATAATATGTTCTCTACAATAATTTTGTTTTTTGAATTTTATTTTGACAACAGTTTGATTGCGGCAATATTAATATTGTTGAAAGGTAACAATAGTATTATTGTCAAATTTAGAAATGAAAATATGGTTGTAGCAACCATATAAACATGGTTGGTACAACAAAGGTATTGTTGTTTAAAATTTACGTTAACAATAATATGATTACGGCAAACATACATTATGGTTGCGACTATGAACATAACAAAACAGGTTTTATAGAGCATACATGGATGCGTATGTTTTTTTTTGATACTCGTATATACGAGTAAATACCAAAAAACACATTCACACGTACAGTGCATGGTTGTTGTCCGTTATAAAAAAAACAACAATCGGAAGGTAGTTCGAGTGATGTTTATTGTGTTTACTTTGTTCGGTGAATTACTCTACTACTTTTACGAATGGTGAAGTAGCATTCACCCCTGCTGGCAACTAAAAGTATTTTCGACTGCCGTTGGAATATATATTTTTGTTTCTTGAATAAAATGTTCAATAAAAACATTGCATTAAATCTGGCTATGAACGAATTGTAATGCAATTTAAAATAACTTTCTTGATAAAAACTTTTAGTTTTGAATAACAACATTACCCAATCCTAATAAATAATCTTGGGGATCATAGTATGGTTGAGTGAATCATACTATGGTTGTAGGGATAATAGCATGGTTGCGTGTGGATCATACTATGGTTGTGAGGATCATACTATGGTTGTTTGAGAAACATACTTTGGTTTTGAGGATGATAATATGGTTGTGGAGATAATAGTATGGTTGATTGTGAATCATACTATGCTTGTGGGGATCATAGTATGGTTGCGTGTGAATCATACTAAGGTTGTGAGAGTTATACTATGGTTGTTTGAGAAACATACTATGGTTGTGAGGATGATAATATGGTTGTGGAGATAATAGTATGGTTGAGTGTGATTCTTACTAATGTTGTGAGGATTATAGTATGGTTGTGGAGATTATAGTATGGTTGTGGAGATCATAGTATGGTTGAGTGTGATGCTACTATGGTTGTGGGGATCATACTTAGTATGGTTATGTGTGAATCATACCATTGTTGTGAGGATCATAATATTGTTGTGCCACAACCATATACCAAACAGTAGTATGATCCTCTTCGAATATTGTCACCCCAACCAAACTTTTTTTTCTGCGTGTAAGAAGCAAAAACTTAATGTAATTTTTCAATTTAAAATATTGCTTCTTTAGAGAACAATTTTTTTGTAAGAAAGTGTGGTGTAGGGCACGGAAATTGTCAATGCTGCTAAATAAGCACGGAAACTTAAAAAATAGCAGCACAAATTTCTATAATAGCTCCGTTGCTTTGTATATTAAAACTTATAATTTAATTTTTATATTTCAATTATAGGCAAGAGTTTTTTCTGAGTGTAAATTCCCTTTTTATTTCCAATTTTGTTGTTGCTGCTATTAACACTCAGCCCATTGTTTTTGTAGGCCACTTTTTCTTATGCAATTAAGACGTATACAATTTTAATTTAATAATAATATTTCAAATATAGTTAATAGCGTTGTAATAATATTTAAAATCTCGTATTGTTTGTTTTTTTACGTTCAACAGTTCGCTTCTACCTCTTCGTTCCCTTCTACTAACGGCTGCTCGCGATCGAGTTGTTACTATTGTTCTGCTAGATAAAAGCCAACGAAGGGTAGTCTGTACCAAAGCCAAATGTAGGGTGTTAAGAAGTGAATGAATGAAATATGAGATGTGCAGCTATTGTTGGTGCCATTTCTGATGTTCACGTACAATGGCATTTGAATTTTAATTATTGTAAATTTTGGTCTTATCAAAAAAAAAACGCACAATTGAATTATTTAAACAATATCTAACAATAATAATAATAATAATAATGAACAACAACAATAATGATATATTTAAATAATGGAAAACCATATGTACGTGTGTGTGGTTGTGTGGCTATACTATGTGCGTGTGTTTGTATGATAAGTACTATTGGCCCCACACACACACACGCACATATGGAAATAATACAAGAATTTTGTGGTTGCAATAATTAATACGATACGGTACGATACGATGCGATATTGATAGAAAATTAATTATTGAAAAAATAATTGGAAACACGAATAAATAAATGAATTGATATTGTACGAATTTTAAAGCGGCTTAAAGAATTTATTGAAATCGAAATGTACATGAATGCACGGGAAGAGGAAATTAGTCGGAATTGTGTTCAAGTTTAAATTATTTTATTATTTTTAAGAACATAAGTTGATGTTGAAATCTAAAGACAACCTTCCATACACAGGCGGCTCACAATGGAGAAGTTCAACAAATTATATTTTATAACTCCAATTCTTTCGCTTACAAAAAACCGCATTTGGGTACAAAGAAGACACATTTTCTTACCCAAACGGGTCACAGTGAGAGAATTTAATTATTATTTGGTAATAAATCGGGCATTTCTAAATATCCATATATTAAATATCACACAGTTTTTGTGCAAGAGTTTTCAAACAAATGTTTTAGAACAAATCTGCTTACATTCGATATAGCTCAAAATTTTCAACAACCAAAGTACGTATATTAATTTCATTTATAAATATCGCAACTCTAGATGCATGCAAAAAAATAAACTGAATTGTTATTTTAGCCATAAATGTCACATGACAAACATTAAATTTTGCATACGTGTTCATTCATTCATTCACCCCCAAAAAGTGATTTATCAAGATTGCCAAGAGATCAACGATCGACAAAATTCTATTAAAATTATAAATATTCATTAAAATTGACAAAAGTATCGTACTTGTGTCAAAATTAATTTATTCTACTTAAATAAATTGTTTACACTGTTAAACAAAAACATGTCATACTAAAAGTATATAAATATATTACAATAAATTTCGATTATGTTCTATTTTGCGATTTATGAACTGGACCAATGTGCAAAAAGGAGAATTACTAAATCTTTTTGTTTGAAATTCCAAAACTTTCTGCACAGGAAGGAGGATAAACTGCTAATTACTATTTCTTATTCATTTATTACTTGAGTGCTTACTTTGAAGTCAGCTCAAGGCCCGCGTAGTGAGCGTCACTATCTTATCTTTTTATTTACGAGGTGGGAAGCCCCGTCGCTGAAATGTTAATGTTCCTAACATGATTTGGACATGTTTATACTTGTACAATCATAGTGGCACCTGCCAACCATAATATCGCGACATGCCTATTATAATGAATCCCATGACAGTCGGTTCTATGGACCGGATTGGCCTGATGAGCAGTTCTTCGGCCAAGGGCAGTCACCCCGGCACACAGTTTCCGCTAGAACAACAACTATTATAAATATAAGCGCAGGCTCAAATCCATTTAATAACATCTAAATGTTTCCTCGGCGGACTTCCATCTCGTCAGTACCGGAGACATAACGAGTAAGAGATTAATCTCTAAAACATGTAAAAGCTTTATCATTAAAATGCATTAGGTGTTCGGAGCTGGCACGAAATAGAAAGACTTTGTAAAAAGTTCCCCATTTGTTTCATAATAGGTCGTTGAGGGAAACAAGTAACTAAGAACGAGGGTCGCCATTTATATTGTGAGCCTTGGTAATCTTTAGTGTTGTTAGGCATCATCCGATTTTTTTTCAGGTATACTCGTAAGTTTGATATTGTTGAACAAAAATTTAAAATGAGGCTGCTGATGTATTCCAAACACAAGGATTTTGGGTTATCTCAAGAGGTGTGGTAAAAGGAAAACAAGTGAAAGGTGAAGCAAGTGGACAAACTAATTTCGACGGAAAAGAATTCTATGTACCCTTCAGCATCAATTGCGGTCAATGTATCAATGCTCCAGATATTTATATGTTTCCTGCATAATATGTTTACATGCAAACATAATTTTTAACATATTATTTTCTCCGTGTACCAATAGCTGGTCAAGGAGGCTTTAAAACGCCACACCCCTTTGTCTAATCACACTTGTACAGGCAATGATAATGTTCGGTACATTGTCGGTCAATATGATTTTTTTAAATAAACATTGCATACTAGAAACAATTTCTCACATTTGGGTTTTTCCCCTGCAATAGGTCGAAATATTAATCCGGGACCTTATAAAGTATATTATTGACGTCGTTAAATTTTGTGACGATTTAGCCATGGCCCTTCGAATGTGTGTCTGGTAAAAAAAACGATAGCGGTCAAACGAACCAATTAAAGTTAAGCAGATTGGAATTGTGAATGGGCGAAATCGGCCTATGGGGAAAAAATCATTTGAGGGACTAAATGTACCTCGCATAATGTTTACTATTTTGAGTATTTTCTTAGCAAATCCTAATTTTTTGTGAACGAACAACGGTTAAAATGGATACTGTAAGTAAAGAAGCACTTAGTACCTCAAAAGAGCATAGTTGCTGAGCGTTTTAAATAGGCTAACCCCAAAAACGCGATCAATAGTAAAAGTGGACTTACAAGTACAGCAAATATATCCAATGTGTCTTCGAATCCAAATACGGATTAAGTTTGAACTTTTGGCATAGCTAAGCGTCGGACGCATACACGCAGAGAAAAGATATGGTTACACTATGGTCACCGCAACAATAATATGTTCTCTACAATAAAAGCATGTTCGTCGCAAACATATTATTGTTTTTTGAATTTCATTTTGACAACAGTATGATTGCGACAATATTGCTATTGTAGAAAACATTTCTAAATATTGCTATTGTAGAAATGTAACAATAGAATTATTCCCAAATTAAGAAATGAAAATATGGTTGTAGCAACCATATAAACATGGTTGGTGCAACTAAAGTATTGTTGTTCAAAAGTTACGTTATCAATAATATGATTACGACAATCATACAGTATGGTTGCGACTATGAACATAACAAGACAGGTTTTATAGAGCATACATGTATGTGTGTGCGTATGTTTTTTTTTGATATACCAAAAAAAAACACACACATGATTCAGTGAATGGTTGTTGTCCACTAAAAAAAAGCAACAACAATCGGAAGGTATTTCGAGGAATTTTTATTGTGTTTAATTTGTTCGGAGAAATATTCTAATACCGACTGTTTCTCGTTTATTTAAAAGCTGCCTGCACTTAAGTATATAGCCATTGATCATGGTTTACTCACATTCGTTACTTGGTGTCTACGGATACTTTAAGTTTGTAGCAGAGGTACAAACTTAAAGTATTTTCGATTGCCGTTGTAATATATATTTTTGTTTCTTAAACGAAATGTTCAATAATGCAATTTAAAATAACTTGCTTGATAAAAATCTCTATTTTTCAATAACAACACCCAATCCTAATAAATATTTTTGGGGATCATAGTATGGTTGATACTATGATTGTACGGATAATAGCATGGTTGCGTGTGAATAATCATACTATGGTTGTGAGGATCATACTATGGTTGTACAAAAAAATTACTATGGTTGTGAGGATCATTATATGGTTGTGGCGATAATAGTATGGTTGAGTGTAAATCATACTATTGTTGTGGCGATAAGAGTATGGTTGACTGTGAATCATACTGTTGTTGTGGGGATCATAGTATGGTTATGTGTGAATCATACTATTGTTGTGAGGATCATAATATTGTTGTGCCACAACCATGTAAGCAACAATAGTATGATCCTCTTCGAATATTGTCACCCCAACCATACTTTTTTCTGCGTGTAGGCCGAAGGGGCCCAAAAATTGAAGCCCGAATTGTACTAGGTTTTTACTTCTTCTAACATAAATTTTCGGTGACAAGCGCTTTTGCTAATGTTTGTAGTCTACAAATATAGGGTGATCCATCTAGAGGTATTTTTTCAGAACAAAAAAAAAATAAAAATTCAAATCAAGTGTGGAATCTTTATTGGTAATTTGAAAGGACATTTTATGGCATTTATTTTTTGAAAATAATTACCATCAGTTGGCCGCAACTACGCCTCAGGGTTTCCATTCTGAGGGTTCAATTTTGGATGACTCGTTCGAGAATTTCGACCGGTATGGCTTTAATGACACGAGTAATCACCATCATAACTCTAACAGTGCATAATCAAATGTTCCCTTCAAACATTACAAGGCCGAAGGTAACATAATGAGAACATTTTTGTAACGATCGGAGTTTATATTGTGATTTTTCTAGGTTCTGGCATATGTCTGCAAATTTATTAGTCGCCTAGTTTTAATACGAGTATTGCGACCTGTAGTTTGCTTTCTACAGGCAGACAGACACTCAAATGAAAATTTGCTTTCCACAGAGAGGCGGACAAGGCTAGGTCGTCTTAGATTTTGTGACCATCCAATCAGCATTTCAAAGTAGCTAACGGAATGACAGTGTGAATATGTCTAAAAAATTTACAATATCGAAACTTCAAATTTGTTCAATGTGAAACGAATCATCTAAAACTAAATTGAAACATCTTTCTCTGAGTGAAACCTAAAAAGCATATCAATTTCAAGTTAATTTATATATATTTTAAGGACAAACTTTTTTCAATATGACTCGCCCAGTTAAAGCCTTTAGCGAAGTCAAAGTTTGTTAAAGTGAGTTTACTTTAAAACTGGCGTTTAATGCAGTATTGCAGTACAAGAATTAACATTCGGTTGTTCTGATATACGACCTAACCCCAATCATTGGGTTAAAAAACAAACACGTTGGCTCAACGAATCTGTTTCCTGTGGACAAATTTGCTTATACAAGGAGAACGATTTTTTAGAGTCTACAACTTAAAAATCGTTGGTAGGAAAATAATCCGTTTGGCGTTGGGATTGCCAATCATTGTTTGCACCAAGAAACATAGAGTTGTTAGTTAAAAAAAAGTTGTACATAAAGCAGTTGGGCTAAATAGCAGATGTCATTAGTATAACCGATTTATGGTTTTGCCATAAAGTTGCTGATTACAACCGAACGTGTTTTTTTAGCACACTGAATTTTCAACAAACATTTTCGCTGTGTATACGTTTAAAGTATTTTTTCACCCATACAATAATTGTGGTAATGTACACAGTTTTTGATAATTGCAACAGAAAAAAAAACTCGATAATAAAACATACAAATTGAAAATGACTTAATAATTATTTCCAATTTGTTTCGGTCTGCCAATTTTTACTCATGTTGTTTGTTTCAATTACATTATGAATTTTCCACTGGCCAAATAAGCGATAATGGCTAGAAGCAAATGCTTAAAAATTCCAATAAACTGCCACGAGAACGACGGGGTATACGGGAGAGCTGGAGGAAAGAAAAACCATCTATCATTAAATCGAAAATTAGATTATAATAATTTGTTTTTTTTTGTGAAACAACAAATGATTATACAGAAAGTCAAAAACAAGAATTTGCAGTTTGTGGTTGTTTATTCAGCAGGCAATGTTGAAGAAAATGAGGACTATATTCATTTAAACACAGAAGTGGCACCATCGACGTAGTGATGCCTTTCCCAAAGCCGAAAAAATGCCAAGAGCGATTTTCAAAAATGAGGAAATTTCAATACGCAAAAATCTCCAATCTCCAATTTGAAGTTGCCAATACAGTTGCTAGAGGCTGTGTGGATATACTGCCTATTTTTAATTCCACAGGCAGCTTTGGAATAATATAGGGTGATGCATCAAGAGGTATTTTTTCAAAATAAAAAAAAATACTAAAATTCAACCTTTTGGAACCTTTTTAATTGATTCGAAGGAAATTTTATGCTATTTATTTTTTGAATATAATTTTCTTCAAATGTTGACCGCAACTACGCCTCAGGATGTCCATTTTTAGGGTGCAATTTTGGATGACTTATTCGGGCAATTCGACCGGTATGGCATGAATGACACGCGTAATGATGTCAGGTCCAAGACCTGAATCAGCATAGACTTTCGACTTTTCGTAGCTCCAAAGAAAAACGTCTAAAGGTGTAATATCACACGATCTAGGCGTCCAATTCACCGGTCCAAAATGTGAAATTAGCTGCTCTTCGAAATAACCTTTCACTAGATCCATTGTTTGACCAGCTGCATGGCATGTCCTGTTGAAACAAAATGTCGTCAAGCTTCAATGTCAGGTATTAAAAAGTTCGATATGATAGAACAATAGCGAGCATCATTGAAAGTTCCGTTTCGACCATCATCATTTTTGAAAAAATATGGACTGATAATTCCACCAGCCCATAAACCGCACCAAACCGTGGATTTTTCTAGATATAATCGCCCCTCTTGAACCTCTTCTGGTTCCTCTTCAGCCCAAATGCGGCAATTTTGTTTATTGACATTGCCGTTGCGCCAGAAATGGGCCTCATCACACAATTTTAGTCGAAAACAGCGGGTCTTCTTGTTTTTCGCCGAACGCTCATTTCCATATTACAGTTGCCAACATATGAAGGAAATTTTATTCAAAAAATAAATGGCCTAAAATGTCCTTTCGTATGAACAATAAAGATTCCACACCTAATTTGAATTTTAGTATTTTTTATTTTGAAAAAAATACCTCTAGATGGATCACCCTTTATTACGACGCGCAAAATTTAAAAACGATTGCTAACTCCTTTTGCGATTTATCGTGCTAGCTAGCCACACAGGCGGAAAGACGGCCAAGCGGTCATGGTTCAAATGTCTTAAAAAGTCAGGAAACGTATTTGGTCAAAACATATGTAGGGTCTAAAATGCTTTACACTTTTTGTCCGTACTAGATGTTAATTATAAATACCCAGTAGGGGAGGGCATAAACAACTAAAGTACAACATTTCTTTTTTTTTAATATTCTGCGTTTTCCAGAAATTTTCAACTTACATAAGTTTATTTATTATTTTCGTTCAGTAATGGAGAAATTTAGGTTATGAAAATTCGAGTTACAAAGGAATACATTAAGGAAATTTGCCTCCTTTGCGCTACTGCCATGTAATGAACTTCGACTTAAGGAAGTTGCGTCTTATGGAAGTTCGTGTTATGAAACTTGTAGCCTTTATTAAGGTATTTATTTTGTCTTAACTAACAGTTTCCATTTTAACCATTGTTTGCTCACAAAAAAATAGGATTTCTTGTTTTTATGTTGAGCGTTCCGTTTAAATTTAAAGCATTTTTACATACCCAAGTCGCTTTTAATGTGGTCATCTCCTGGGGTTGCGTCAAAGTTTTCTACTCTTCTATGGACCAGTGGATTTTATCCTTAACCTGTGCATTATCATTGCTTCATTTTCGCTCTGAAGCCTGTAATGAAATTTCGACATACTATCCAGTACATGGTAGGGTACTCCAATTAGATCACAAAATGTTTGCGGGGTGTCAATCTGTGGGCAGAATCGAACACTGATCGAGCAACAAACAACCGAACGTAATAAGTATTTTCTGCTTCATTACAATATCAGACGCAATATGCGTGTTTCTGTTAACAACGAAGCGTATCATGTCATCTTCACACATACACAGACAGAGTCATAAATAATCACACACACAGACTGTAAGTTGTATGTGCGTGTGTTAACACACCCATACATATGTTTGGGTGTAATATTTTGTTGTGTTTTTTTTTTAATTTAATTATTGCATGTGTGCGTTGTGTTATTCTCATTCCACTCTCGCTTTGCTTCTGCTGTTTCATTCCGTTCTGTGGTCTGACGTTGTTTAGTGTTGTTCTAACACGTTTTTATTGCAGGTGGCGGATGTGGATATGAATGGCGGTGTTTCCGTTTCTGCTTCTGTTGCGAATATGTGTGTGTGTACGCGCGTGTTTGTGAGAGCGCTTTTGCAAAATATAACCATTGACCACATCTGCGGTAAATCAGGTGTAATCATTTATTTATTTATTTATTATTTATAAGCGTAATTCAGGTTAAGCAGCAGGGACTGGCTGCTATTATGGCCCACAAAAGTCATACTGACGCCAGCCAACCATTGGAGCGGTGTTCGATGAAAACAACAAATTGATGGTAGGATTTCCGATACACAAAATAACTGATATGTTATCGTCCGTATTGAGTGGAAGGTGGGGTGGCCGTAAATAATAACAACCATAATGAACAGAAATTAGTGGGAACCAATGATTTACACTGATTAGAAGAGTTTTTGTTATTGTTGTTGTTATTTAATGTGAAAGGTAAATGCGTCGCAATATTCGGTGATGTTTGACATTTCAATTGCGATGGTAAAAGGGAATATTTTTAAAGCAGCTCATCAAGCAAATATGTTGGGTTTAAAGTAAAAATTGTTAAAATTTTGTGCATGTTTGTTATAAACTATTTTCATATTTTTCGTTTTATTTTCTTTTATCTCTATTGGCTTAGCTTAAAAATTATAAAAACGAATTGTAAAAATATATTTTTTTAGTGGGGCCCTTAAAATTCTTAGTCGTTTTTCTTATATTGTTCTTTTCTCCACTGACCTTAGCTTGAAAAATATATTAAAAAAAATTCTAAAAAATAAATTTCTGGTGGCGACCCTAAAAAAATTCTTGGTCTTCTTTACTAATTTTTTTTGGGTTTTGACGGAAACTTTATATTTATCAGGGTAAATACAAAAATAATAACCAAACAAAAAATTAAGAATTTTGTAATAAATTGTAGTGATTGCGACGTTAAAGCTTTTAAATTGTGATGATAGCTCTGAATATTTTTGGTCAAAACAAATATTTGGTTGGGTCAGGCCGAATCGTAGACACTTTTCAACATGGATTTGCTATTGAAGTTAACTAAATTACATTTATCATATTTATATACGCTTGTTTTGTTCGGGATGACCGCATTTTTTGTTTATGGAGTCCATAATACGTACTTCAATTTTTGACAAATGACAGAAACAAATGTGTCGAAACTCTTGTAAGTTCTTTTTTGTAAAATAGTTTAGGTAAAACTACGAAATGTTCGAAAAACGTATGTGTATATTTTTGTTCCTTTAAAGATGTTCCTAAAGATGATATCCTACGGATATCGAATTATTCAAAATTATCAATATAAATTATAAAAACAACACTGAAGCTTGTATAATAAAATACGGATTTCTAACAAATCTAAAAGGAATTCCATCTTTAGATTCGTGAAGATTTTATTTTATTTCTATACCCTTCACCGAAGGGTGGTATATAAAATTTTTCATTTCGTTTGCAACACTGCGAGATATTGATCGGAGGCCCTTTAAAGTTTATATATTCTTGATCGTCGTTCAGTTCTAAGCCATATCCGCCCGTCCGTGTATCTGTTGAAAGAATGATAGCGTCCAACGAACCATCCTAGGCTCCTGAATTTGCATGATAATGACTTTTTGCTTTTGGGATTGGAAATGGTAGAAATCAAGCTAAGAGGAAAAAACTTCCATTTAAGCTACTACAGATAACTTGCTAAAAAAGTTCGCTGTTTTGAGTACAAAGGACGGACAAAGTTAAAAATAGGTAATAGGTCAAAAAAGGAATAGTTGTTGGACTTTTTGTATGGTCAAACCGGGCAACTTATAGTCAATATCGACATAAGAGAAAATTTTGCTACGAATCCATATATGTGACAGCGCATAGAGAAAGTGACCTAAGGATAAAAAATCAATTTACATTTTTTTTTGATGTGGACAACATCTGAGCTTCGAATGAGACCGATCCCATGTTCCCTCCCAGAGATATGCGCGTTTTATGAAAGTGATGGTACACCAAAGATACACGTATTTAATTTTTTAAAATGGCTATCCTGAACAAAACAGGTTTTTACCCTTAGGTCCCTTTCTATTTTGCGCGTCACACATAGAGTACATATGAAGTTTTGGCTAAGATAAGGGATGGACGCAGGGGCCGAAAGGTCCTAAATAACGGCCAACTTTTTTGCGGTTTAGTAGCTTATGACGATAGAGGGTATATGAGGTTCAGCCTGACCGAAATCAACGACTTTTTTACTTGCTGTATTTATATTTACTAGAAGTCGCAATTTTTGTCAAAAAGAAAATTTTTTAGGCTTTCTGGGTCCATGAGCCCAATCCTAATGTTAGTCAAATCTTCAGAAAAAAAACCTTATTTAGATAAAAAGAGAAATTTGTATTAGTTTGAGTACCCATGTGTCCAGATTTACTAGTGGTCGCTTCTATACAATATAGGAGCGCTGTTTTTTAGAATTCTTAAGTCCATAAGTTCAAAAAAAAGTCTGACCAAATCTCCGGCAAATTTTGAAATAAAACCTCAAAAATTGATGTTCGATTTTCGGGCCCTTTGGGTCTATGAGTCTGATTGAAATCTCAGTTAAACTTTCAAACAACATAGTTGCATTCTTGGTGAAATTAAGCTTAATTTGAAGGACTGTCTATATTTACTGTTTATTTTATTTTATTTTTATTTATTTGCTTTCCTTTAAAACACGTTTTAGGTTACAGTACCGGAATTATCTGTTATTTAGATAGTTTTTTCTAGGTAGTTTTATAAATTTGCAATAACAATTAAAACTTATGCAATAAATACAAATACAGAGAACAATAAAAAGAGAAATATGTAAGTAAAAAAGATGCATTGCCAATTATTTAAATTCGTGCAAAAGTCGCTTGTTTTGACCATGTAAGCCGATTTTTGGTTCCACAAGAGCCGAAAAGTCTATCAACTATGCCCCGTTTTAATTTATTAACGTCGTCTTAAGAAACAGTCCTCGTTTAGGTATGACACGTTAAGCAAATCCTAAAAAATATATATTTTTTGTGGAATTATTTTAGTCCCTTAATAGGATTTTTTTTTCCTCCTGGGCCAACTTAAATGGACAATAATTAAATGGGCACTAATAAAGAGCGTACGCCATCACAATTTCAGAATCCTTTCTGATTTCGCTAGACCGCTACCAGGCCTTTAACAGACAGACACACCAACCGGGATTGTTTTTCTGCTATTGAGCGGTCAACGGAGATACGGACGGACAATACTGTCATCAATTTCACGACAGCCACTACAACGACAATAAGTAGATCGTCTTAGAATTGTTTGACTATCAATAATATGTACTTTAGTGGTTCTCCGATCAATATTTCTAAATACTGCAGACGGAATGACTTAATCGGCTTGACATTACAAGATTGTCTTCGAATATTGTGATAATCAATAATAATGTTGTAAATAGAATAAAATGTAGTGATGGAGTATATAAAAATATCACGGTAGTTTTGAACCTTTTTGAACCCTCTATGTGTAGTTAAAACTACCTACTTCCCTTACATTGCACGGGGGAACAATGAACTGAGTACCATAAATTTCTTCTAATCACTAAGATACCGGCTCTAGCTCTGGGTGATGATTTTTTTCATAATTTGTCTACACGACAGTCACGATCAAACTCCTTCTCATTTTATATAGTAAAAGCACCACAGAAATATGTCAGATATTCTTAATTAAACTTAAACTTTTTTCATTTTGCATAGTATCTCTTCACTATACTTCGGCAAGCCACACTAATTTGTGGCTTATTTTATTTGCTTATTTGTACCACAGTGCGTATGATTTATGCCAACTCAGCTCTTGTGCATACACCTTAGCGTATGATTGATATAAATTCTCAACTTCCATGTGTTGGCAAACTTCCAATCCAAATAAAACTGCCTACTTATTGCCACTAGACAGGTTTTCTTTTAAATAAGGCACAGCCAATGGTAATCCAAATATTAGGCTGCAACTTCCCACACCTTCCCCCACCTATGAGGAATAAATCAAATGTTAATTTATCCAAAACTAAGTCAAAAGTAAAGTTCTTTCGATATCATTATTGATAATGAAATTATTTCATAAATATTATATGCAAATTGCTGGCATGAATGAAACTTATATCAGAGTCTGTCAGGGTTTGGTTTAATTAAGCAAATCTTCGCAAGTTGCAATGTAAAGGTTGCCATATGTTGCAACGAACTATGCAAACTCGCAACTAATATGCCAAGTATTTCGATTAAAAATGCATGTATGCATTACACACAGGCTGTTTAAATCAAATATAAAATGTTATATTTTAAATTAGATTATGGAAATATTTTTTAATTATATAAATCAGAGAGAATGTTGAATTTGTTAATGCTTCATTGATTGCGGTAGATTGGGGTGGCTAGTCAAACAAATAGTAGAATGTAGCCAGGACGAATGATTATTATGCATGGTGGTGGTATGGAATTATTATCAATCATGCGTCAAGTGATGCACGAAGCATGATATGCAGATATTTCTGTAGACACGTCCTGTTATTGCAACATTTAATTGGCATATCGTAGATGGTTACCAATGAAATACTTATGATGGAATATTCCACAAATCTTTACAGTTGATGTATTTTTTTCTTCTTAAAATTGTTTTATATAAATTCAAGTTATTTTGAAAATGCTTTTGCCAAGATGAAAGCTATTTGTTTAATTATCAAAATTGCAGTAATGCAAAACATTGACTTGTGGTGTACAAGTAGTAATCATTTAACAATTCTTAGAAACATATAAAAGAAAAAATTGCTATTTACATTTCGAACTATGCTATAGGAAAGTGCATGTTTTTTTCTCATTGATCTAGACTGTTTTTTTAAAGTTGGCCATGAACGGCTAATGGCCATCTAATGATATGGACTCCTTATTATATGTAGTGACCATGAAATTCTATTGACTATTCTATTTGTGTTCGTGAATATGATTCACAGATATTTGGTGACCGATGGTAACGGATAAGGGTATATGACGCCTGAAGATTCCGTTGAAGAATCAAGACCTGGTATCAAAATTATCCTTTATGGACTTAACCTACAACATCCTATCCAAACGCATTATTACATTAAGTTCCTCATTGATATATACTAAAATATTTTGGCCTTTCCATCTCAATTTTGCCAAATCCTGCAAAAGTCACGAAGAGATCTGATAACGGTTTTATCCACGTCTATTTTTATCTGCAATTAAATAAGAAAGCACCTTCCCCAACAACACAATATAAGTGTGACCAAACCAAGTACAGAAGGGACTTGAGCAAAGCGCGTAGAATTTTATTTTAACGCTGTTAAACACGGTTATGCAATACATGAATGTTAGTAAGCTTGGGTCACAAACTGTAATGAGTGGCCCAACCATAATGCACGATGTTCATTGTGAGTCACTCTTCAACTTAATTTGACATTTCCTTGTTTCAGTGTTAGACAAATTCAACCATGAAGGTACCTCTAATTGAGCAGCTCCTTAAGATTGTTGAAGCCTTTTACAATAATGGGTGTTCGAATCAAGATGCTTTCGTGCACTTCGCATTTTTTTTTTGTCAGCATAATCGACCAAATGTGTCCACAGTGAATTCGTTAACAAGCAGAATTGCCGCATTTTGGCCAAAGGAAAATCCACAAGTGACTGTTGAAAAGTTGTTGCATCCACAAAAAGCGACTGTTTGGTGCGGTTTATGGGCTGGCAGCTTCATCAGGCCGCACTTCTTCGAAAATAAGGTCGGGCAAGCAGTTACCGTGATTAATGTTCTCTATCGCGATATGATAACGGAGAAATTCAATGGCCGTGTTATATCACGTCATGTCATTGTTATAGGCTGCCACACGATCGTGGCGGCCTCCTTGACACCGTTGGACTTCTTTTTTAATGGATATTTAAAAGAAAAAGTGTACGTTAATAAAACATAAAAAATTCAAGAGCTAAAGGATGATATAATTCGGCACATTAACACATTGCACCTCCATTATGTCTTCAAGTCATTAAAAATATGGACCATCGGATGGAAGGTATGCCACCGAAGCCGTGGCCGATATTTTATTTCGCGCATAATTGTCATATATTCTTCTATCATCTGCATATAAAAATATTAAGATAATTTTAAAGTTTTTGATTTTATTTACAATTAACATCCTGCATTTTCGTTGGACTATCTTTTACTTTTTCAACCTTTTAGAAAGTCGATTTCAACCGCCCAAAGAGTTTATTAAAACAAATTATCTGTAAACAGGCCTGTTACATTTGCAGACCGCGGTGCGTATACTTTATATTTCAACATGAAAAATGCATTAATATTTATCATACTCGTAGGAATGGAGGTTTAAATGTTGATTTCATATAAAGATATTAGTCGTGTTTTTTAGTTGCTGGGATATTATGCGATTAAAAAGGTCGCTAATGCGATAAATTCATACCTACATAAAAATTAAAAAATAAATACAAATTGAACAAAAATAAAAGAAACCTACGGGTATTAACAATTTGCGTGTTAAACAATATCTTTTGGAAATGTTACGTTTTTAGGAAAACATAATTCAAGAAATGACGAGCTCGGTTATTACTCGCTTATAGTATTAATATACTAGTTTTTTCAATGAATTCCAACTTTCAAATCAAACGATTTATGATGCAGAGAGTTGTTCAGTTCTTGCGGACACAGGAATTTCAACAGTTTTAAAGTAATTGTTTTAGCGACCACTTAATCGCTTAATAAACGAACACGTCTGTTCTCTAGAGAATACCTCATGTGAATACCATGTGTGTTGATACTTTGTTAGTTTTATACCACTTTTGTCGACGATATTTAAATTGTCACGTATCTTGAACAAAATCAATTTAGCAACTCCAAGCCTTACAGAGCTTAACCATAAGAAAAAAATTTACAATTCCTGTTTCTCCACACAATAGAAAAATGGCATCAGAAAATACTTAGACGTAGTTGGGTTAGGCCTTAGGCATAAAAACATATACGGTTCCTTGCCTCCATCTAAGCCAAAAACAAAGGTTAAAGACCTTTTTTTGTGGTCGACAAATACAACCATGGCAAAGCAATTAGAAAACGACCGTCCGTGTGTACTGCTGCGTTCGTTTTTATGTTTGTTTGTTTTGTACTTACGAATGACGGATGTATGTGTCCTTGGCCGGCATGTAGCTGCTGATACTGTTGCGGTGACAAGACCACGTGTGTGAATGTGCCACTTTCATTGACATACGGCTGTACGACCTGACCCTGGGGCACTTGCACCGGCATTGGCATCGGTGGCGTCGGACGATTTTGTGAAACCATTTGTACAGTTGTCGGACCTGAAATGGGAAAATAATGACAGAAAGTTCACATTAGAGAGTGCTTGTAAATGTAATGGCTGTTTGGAGGGCAAATATTGAAGTTCCAAAAAAAAAATACTTTAATTTCGGTTGGCGTCAGGGGTTTGATGTTTGGACTTGTCCCTTAAAGTTTATAAAATATACCCAGGAAAGGGAGCGACTTGATGGCGACATTACATGTCGACTTTTTTTTTGCTTAGTCCTCATTTTCTAGAACACATGCGTTCAAAGAAAATCAAGTTTTTCGGCGAAATGATAAAAGGGCAAGAAAGAGAATGTGGTGTAGTAATGATGGAAGAAGTAATTTTAATCATCAAGTGTATTGTATCCTTTGGTTGGGTTACGGTTGGAGGACAATGGCGCGGAGGATTATAATACAATTTCCTTATACACACGTGTATATGAGACAATTCATAGCAAATCCACCAAGAGTACGTGTATATAAACAAAGTGTTTTGTTTTATTTAAAAACGACTGTAACTTTTTCTATTCGAAGTTAAGCATTCGGAATTACAATTTCAAGATACAGTTTAAGTATAGCATACACCATTGCGTGTGATCTACCCTACACCTTAACTGAAAAAGAGACAGAATCCGTGTTTAATAAATCGATTGATTCAGAATCACTGCCTGATTTCTCAGGGCTATGTTGTTATTAAATTACAGGTCGCAAATATGCAGCTATTTCGACGAGACTAGGTACATTGTTCGGATTTAGGCCAAACCCGAACCCCATTGAAATTGGTCCATATCGGTTCATGTTTTTATATAATAGAAAGATCTTTCTCGATTTCAGAACCTGCCACTTACGAGGCCACATAATGCCAAACGATTCAGAGCAAATTTCTCATAATGTTTTATAAGAAAAAATTGGTTTTTATCGGTCCACGTTTTCGAATAGCCCCACACATAGGGCCCTCCCGGTTTGAGGCATGGCAAGCTATATCGATCAAGTATAACCTTTGAGGAAACTGGACCACATCGGTCTTAATTTTGAATAGGCCCCACACAAAGATCCCACACTAAAAGTCACCTATTAACTCCCATCGTGCTCAAATTTCGCATATATACTTACGAAAGAGGAATAATTAACTTTGTGAAACTAGACCTTATCGGTTTATGTATTGCTAAATCCCGCACACAAAGGTCAGACTGACCCATAAGGGTCCTTGTCTTCGAGTAGACTCTTTACAAAGGTCCCACCTGATTATAGGTCCTGTTGTTCTAAAAGGCACATACAAACTCAGATCATATTAACTCGAAAGCTATGAACAACAAACGATGAACTCTGCTGCAAGTGGACCTTATCTGTCCATGTATTTTAAAAGACCCAACACAAAGATACCTCCCGATTTCAGATCCGGTTGCTCCAGCAACCACTGATTAATTCCGTACCCAACATTTGCATGGAACGTTATGAGCGACAATTAATTAAGGATAAAATCTACTGAAACTCACTAAGGTAAAGTTAAGGGCCATGCTATGTCCGATCTTGTACAAATGTATCATTGTGTCTGTAAGTAAGCCTGCTGAACTTGGACCATATCGATCTATGTTTTTGAATATTCCCATGCCGATATTTTCATACAGCTTTAAACAAAGGTCCCTTCTTAGTTGAAGTTCTGCAGATCGAGTCCGATTAAGGTAGAATTAAGTATATTGCGTTATAAGCTCGATTATATTGGTCCATCTTTTGATATACACCCATATAAGTTACCTTTTCGCTTTTAAGTCTTGCTCTTTATTAAGAAACATTTTAAATTCAATCTTACTCAAATAAAGCATAGAACTCAAATAAAGCATAGAGCAAATAAAGGATATACCTATAATTATTTTTGGTAAAAGTGGACCTTATTGGTCTATGTTCTCGTATAGCCCAAACGACATATATCCCTTCCGCTTCAGAAGACACATATTAGGTCTGACCTTGCTTAAACCCCAGACAGAGGCAAGGAAAACTACAGCACGCACTATTGAAGCTAGGAGGCTGAAATTCTATAAAAACATGTCTTTACGGACTGAAAAGTTTGGTATAGAAAATGGGCCACATTGGCCAAGAGTTAGCAATTTTCCCTTCATTTTCTTCATTACGGACTGAAAAGGTTGCTATAGAAAATGGGCCACATTGGTTAAGAGTTAACAATTTTCCCTTCATTAGGACGGGGGCAACCTATGGACAAATCAACAACTCTGAACTTAGGAACACAATATCTAATGAACTATTAGAAATATTTCGGTAATATTTTGAGCATAAAATGTGAGCATGGATCGAAACACATCTTGGAAGAAAAGTGGGCAGTGTCACGCCCCCTTACAAAATCTCATTTATGACCAAAGTAATAGTACGATCGTTAAACAATTTTTAGAGAATGAAATCAGTAACTATGATTTTAATTTAGAATATGTTATAGTAAAATTGGACAAAGGGCGTGGCACCGCCCACACAACCCTGCAATTAAAAAGACAATATCTCATGATCATTAGATTAATGGGGATGATATTTGTAAAACTATATCTCGTCAACTAATATCAAAATATAGGTATTATTTGGTATATAAGATGTTGGTTTAGAAAGAACCACAACCTGCTGGAAGAGAGACCAGGGGCACGCCTTCTTGATAACATTTTCATATTGAACCGTAATGCATGATGGAGGATATATAAGCTTCGGCACGGCCGAACTTAATTTATCCACTTATTTTTAACAAGCTTTTCATTTGGTTGATTTGGTAAGGAGGTCCCCATGTATTTTCAGACGCACTTATGCATCTAAGACAATTATACTTAGTAGGGACATAAATACTGTTACACACGTTTTATGCTGTAAAATAAAAAGTACTAATTGTATCCAATAAGAACATACTTGTTTGAAATGTCCGTCTTTTGCCTTTACACACGCCTTAAGTCGCACTGGCCAATCGTCAATAGCTGCACGAACCTCGTCCATTGGAAAATTGACCACAGCTCGAACGAAAGCAGTCTTAAGAGATCCAATATTGGGGTATCTTTTGTGACAAACCTTGTCCTCTAAAAAGGTCCACAATTTGTAATCCAATGGCTTTAAATCATGACTGCCTGAGGGCCATTCTTCAGAGGAAATAAACGCTGGCAAATTGTTTCTAAGCCAGGCCTGGGACGTTTTGGCCTTATGGGCCAGCGCAGAATCCTGTTGGAAAGTCCATTGCTGGTTTTGGAACAGGAAATTGTTAAGAGGCTTCACAACAGCTTCCAAAACGGGTTCTTGGTAACCTTTGGCCGATGTTTTGACTTCTTGTTCGCAAAAATGCAGGTCAGTGACCCCATCGTAAAAGGCACCCCACCAAACCATGACTAAAGCTGGGTGATGACCCTTTTCCACCCCTGGGATAAGTTCAGATGCTTCCTTTGATTACCGCGCAAAATTTTTCTGTGCAAGTTATCAGCGTGCTTCACCAAAAGACGTTTGAATTTTTCAATCCTATTTTTTTTAAAGCTGCAGCCAATAAATGTCCGGTACGTCGTTTGAAAGCCCCAAGCCCCAAGTCTTTTATAATGATTCGACTCAAGGACTTTTGCGTGATATTCATCTCACTGGCCATGATTTTCTGTTTTCGGAGCGGATTTCTGTGAATTCTCGATTTAACGGCTTTGATGACATGCAGTGGTCGAACAAAGCGGGGACCGGTGGCGGTCTTTTACATCTCCAGTCTTCTCAAACAGTTTTATGTATCGGTAGACGAACATGCGGCTAATCCCTAGTGGTCGGAGCGTTTTGAAAATATCGCTTTTTTCATTTCACACTTGAAAAGCGCAATTACAGCGATACGATTTTCATTATCTGACCACTCCATGATGAAAGTTGAAACAATTTTAAAATCCCGTTACAGACTAACGCTATTGAGGTTAGCTTTCAAAACCCATATGACATTAACGGGGTATGTTCATTTCTACTATTGAAATGGGTGTGTTCAATGTTGTAACAGTATTTATGTCCCTACTAAGTATTGCAAACATGAGTTGTGTTGTGTTATGGAAATCAAGTCCTTTTTGAGTGGAGACAACAATGAAAGATTTCTACAGTGCCCAAGTCGGTATCGCAAAATTAAATTTGGTAATTTTGTGAAAATACTCTTTGTCTGAGCAAGGGCGATGTTTAAAAAATAGCATACATTGAACTGAGAACTCTCCTGAGAAAGAACTGGCAAACAATATTCAACCAAACACAATGTGCCCTTTTCGGAAACTTCCTCAACACACATATGCCTGTCACTCAGCAGTTCTTTCAATCTTTGCAGTTGTCCTTAATGCTTTTAGCTTTTATCCGTTGAATGGTCATTAGTGTTTGCGTCGAGTGCTTTGTGTATAAATGAACGGTTTGAGGGTTTTCTGTTTTATCATACTTTGCTTTTGTATCCGTTTCCGTGTCGCGTGTGTCTGATGTCAATTGTTTAATGGGCGAAAACAATTGAATTATTTTGTGGAGGAATTTCTTTAACAGCGCTCGCTCTCTCGCGCTCTTTCTCTCCCTCTCTCTCTCTCTCTTTGTGGTAATACTAAGGATATGGCACTGTGGCAACCCAAGGGCAGTAGTATGTAATTGATAGCAAATGATGGAAACTAAAACCTCTTTTCCTAATAGCAGTTATTTGAAGAAGACACTGAATCAGCTAGAGGAGTACAATGCATTAGTAATGCAGAAGTTAAGCTCAAATATATTTTCTAACCGTACCACCTTCATTATGTGGAAACCATTATGGGTTTTCCATAGATATATGGACGAACGGATAGAAAATAACTGACGGTGTTGTTGCCAACATAATGACAGCACGTGTATGAAAAACACCCATGGGTAATGAGCTGTGGGGTACTCGTCATTGCATTACAATGCCCCCATGTAGATTAGCCTGTTTATAAAACTGAAACTTCGGTTGTGGGTGAAAATCGCTGACACCTTCAAATGTTTTAGGGATAATTCAAATGTTTTAGAGGTAAATGTGTTGGTTTGAATCTTGAAACTTATTTCATATCTTAAATAAACTTAAGGCAATCCAACTAAAAAATTTGTACTTGGAAATATCCCCTCTACAATATGTCCTTTTTATAAGAAGTCCCAATTAATTGAACTTCCATCGATTATGAAAATGTTCGCATTGAAAAACAGTTTTCTCTTTTTTTGTTACTAAAGCCCATTAAACCAATCCAACTGTCCTTACAATATAATCATATTCACAGGAATTTCATTCAGTTTGTAGGATGCTGCTGTTCACTTTTTTCTTATTTTCTTTAGTTTTTCCAAAGAAGGCGATTTGTATCTGTTCACACAAACACTTTTATAGTTTTGCGTTTATTTTAATTCTAACGATAAGATTTTATTATATTTTTGTGTTTCGGTCTCTTTTTTTTAAAAGTAATGAAAATTTTCATTTGTATTTTCGTCCTCTTTACCCACACCCAGTAGGCATTAGGGTGCAATGCGCCAAAAAACAGACATTTTTTTGCTAAAAAAGGCTTTTAAGTTTCAAGCGAAATTGTGGCTCTTAATGTCTGCGTTAAGATTAGCATCTTGTACAAATGTTATTGGCCCTAAGAAAGAGTGATTAGTGGCGCGATTGTTTAAAACAGTTAATACTTTTTCCTTCTGTGTGCTGCGGCAGTTAGTAGAAATTCTTTTCTGTTAAAACGCTTTATAGATACTGTCCCCTAATGCATTCCAATGATGCTGACTCTTTGAATGCGTTAAATGCTATGCCTTTTAGAGAAATACAATGAAAAAAACGCAAAAATTAAAGCACACCTCAAGGGGCTAGTGTGTAAATGAGTAGATAAGAAATGACTTTGCTTGCAATTTGGTTGCAGGGTAAGACAAATGTAAGATGCAAAAGTTGTATGTACTTTTTTGAACCCGGGACTACTCTTAGGCAAGTACAGATTTTAACATTGCCATAACTACTTTTAGAAGCCGCATATTAAAGGTTCGAAATTTATATAAAGCCATTAAATAGGGTGGTATTATTTTCAAAATAAAAAAAAATACTAAAATTCACATCAAGTGTGGAATCTTTATTGTTCATACGAAAGGACATTTTATGTCATTTATTTTTTTGAAAATAATTACCTTCACATGTTGGCAACTGTATTATGGAAATGAGCGTTCGGTGAGAAACGGGAAGAGCCGCTGTTTATGACGAAAATTTTGTTGAGTGATGAGGCCCACTTCCGGCTCAACGGTAAAGTCAATACACAAAATTGCCCCATTTGGGCTAAAGAGCAACAAGAGGTTCAAGAGGTGCCATTATACCCAGAGAAAACCACGGTTTGATGAGGTTTATGAGCTGGTGGAATCATTGGTGGATATTTTTTCAAAATTATGATGGCCGTGAATGGTGCTCGCTATCGCGATATTATATCGATCCTTATGCTACCTGAAATTGAAGCCCGTAATCTTGACAACACTTGGTTTCAACAGGACGGTGCCACTTGCCATACAGCTGCTCAAACAATGGATCTATTGAGAGGTCATTTCGAAAAACAGCTAATTTCAGGTATTGGATAGGTGAGTTGGCCGCCTAGATCGAGTGATACCACACCTTTAGACATTTTTCTTTGGGGTTACGTAAAGTCCAAAGTCTATGCTGACAAACCAGCTACGATTCAGGTTTTGAAAGCCAACATTACGAGTGTCATTAAAGCTGTACCGGTCGAAATGCTCGAACGAGTCATCCAAAATTGGACCCTCAGAATGGAAACCCCGAGGAGTAGTTACGGCCAACATTTGAAGGAAATTATAGTTAAAAAATAAATGGCATAAAATGTCTTTTCGAAAGAACCACAAATTACACAATTACACATTTAATTTTTTTTTTGAATTTTTTTTTTATTTGAAAAAAATATCTCTAGATGGATCACCCTATTTATACAGAGTATGGAAAGGTTAAAGTCGGACGTGGCGTTGGTATTACCCTAAAGACTATTACCCTAATTTTCCATTTAAGATAAGACACAGACACATACATTATTTAAAGGGCATTACATTGGTGCGATGATAATGTGGGATATATACGACCTATACTAGGAGCTGAAGAGAGGTGAAATGATGAAAAAAGAACAATACCTGCTGGGATGTAATAGAAGAAATCATCAGACTTAAAGCATTACGAAAAGAAACCCCCATCCAATCGGCGATCCTCATGATCTAGAGGCGGAGGCCCAATGATACATGTGAGAACCTAAAGATCAAAGGGCATATCAGATAGGCTTGACCGGTATTTACTCTAATGTAATCGCAGATATCTTTGACCATTATTCCAACGAACCAGAGTGGGACTGACTTTATTGAGATCCTGCCTGTGCTGTTGCCTCAATTCGGGCCTGAATGGAGGTCATTGTGTCAAATGCATGTCCAGCATGTCCGCAGTAACCACACTACTTGCTACAACTGTTTACATGCCCAGCCAAGTCCACTCTGCTAGTTCCCAAGTATCTGCGAATACTTCCGGTCCAAAACTCCACATTCCTGAACTAGGAACTCAGCTAAGACGACAGACATATCGGCAGCAGCTAGCCGCTACAACAACCCCATTAACAAGAAAATCGTCACGACTCAATTACTGGTCGTGGGGCACGACTCAATTACAGGTCGTGGGTGCTGTTTTGCAACCAATATTTCTCCAAGTTATAGCACACTAAGATCGACCAGCCTGCTACCCATCATAGATCAATATTTGGGTTTGAGAACGGACGGAGATACGAAGATCAATGTTACGATAAATGCACTTTATAGGGTATCCGATCAATATTTCGTGGTGTTGCAAACGGAATGAAAAATTTAGTGCACCATCCACTGTTTGGTGGATGGTATACATATTGGAAGGAACTTTGGATATAAATCATATTTACCAGGATTTGGTACTGTACGAAATTAGTACCTTAACTCTAACACATTTAAAGTGCAATAAACATTTTTAATGCATTTCTGAAAAAAGGATCGATATAACACAAATTTATCAAACTTTGATATTCATAAATTTTAAATCGACATCTCTGATATGACTTTAAAAGTGTTATGGAGGGCTATACGAGGGCTGCTATATATATTTCTGGCTAATAATGTATATGCAAATATCTATCATCAAAAATGGTTTTATTGTTTTTCAAAGTATTCTCCAGCATGATTTGTACACTTTTGCATACGCTCAAACCAATTGTCGAAGCACTTTTTCCACTCCGATTGAGACACTTTCAAAACGTGGTTTTTGGACGCTTCAACTGCATCTTCTGGCGACGAAAATCGTTGACCACGCATTTTTTTCTTGATGCGGGGAACACAAAGAATTGGGTACCAAGTCAGAGCTGTACGGCGGATGGCCCATCAATTCGACGTGTTGGCCGGTTAAAAGGACCTGGTTTGAGCCGATATGTGAGAGCTCGCATTGTCATGGTGCAAAATGATTCGTCTTTTCTTGTAAGTTTTTCGAATTTCTCCGAAGACTTCAGGCAAATTGTGGTGTACCACTCAGACTTGACCGTCCTACGTTGCTCAAGCGGAACCGTCGCCACATGACCAATTTTGCCGAAGAAACAGGCGACCATTTGCTTCGATTTGCTTCTTTCACGAACAACTTTCGTTGAATTTGGCTCCTCTTCGAAGACCAACACGGTCGATTGCTGTTTTGTTTCTGGTTCATACGCATAGATCCATGATTCGTCAACTGTGACAATCTTATAAACGTCGTTTGAAGCACCGCGTATTATTTCAAAATTTCTTTGTGCCAATCGACACGAGCCTTTTTTGAGAGATTGTCAAATTTTGCGGGATCCAAGGATAACAAACCTTTTTTACGGCCAGGTGTTCATGCAATATCGAATGTATGCTGGTGGAAGAAATGCCAAAGGATGCCATTATATCACGGTTTGTCACATGACGATCTTGCATTATCAGTTCACGCACATCAAAGTTCTGTGGCACAACGGCCGTTTTTGGACGTCCTTCGTCTTTGAGCGAGTGTCGGCCATGATTGAATTCCTTAAACCAGTTTTTCACAGTGCTATATATTGGCGCTTTATCGCCATACAAAGATTTAAGTTCATCGATGCACTCTTGTCGTGATAATCTACGTCGAAAGTTGTGAAAAATGGTCGCACGAAAATGTTCACGAGTTAATTCCATTTTTTTGCCAAATTGATTTTTTCACGTCACTGTAAACAACACATACGATGGTCGTAAGTTAAACCGTTCTGAGAACGTTTTTGCTAAAAAATGTCAGACTTTGCAATGAAAATGTCAGATGGCGCCAGGCAACACTTAGTGTTGCCTAGGCCAGAAATATATATAGCAATCATCGTAAAAACATACAAACCGACTTCACTTAAAATTCAATTACAGTACAAAACGAGGAACTTTTCAGGCGATAACAAAAATCAGGCGATAACATATGCTTAGTTTACCTAACCGGACTTGAGCTTGGACTATCTAGGTCATATTAGCTTAAAAAAACAAAAATAATACTATAAATACTTGGCCAGCAACAGCATAACTCATATATGTGATAGTTGCGCACACTAACCACTGCAACACTGTGGTCAATACATATTATAATAAGTATATTGTAAACAATCGTTCGGGATTTAAACCAGCTTGAAGCCCCTACGTGACAACTATATGTAGAGAAGAAGTAACACAAATTGTGATATAATTGACCAATATGGACCAATTCTTGTAGCGGCAATGAGTGCCAGGATGACAGCCCTTGGCCGAAGAATTGCTCTTTGGGTCAATCCGGTCCGTAGAACCGGCTATCGTGGGATTGAAATATAATTCGTGTCTAAATTAATCAGAGTTTGTATCTTTTACTTACAGATGTCCGTTGGATATACATTTGTCTCAAATAATCGAGAAAGTAAATAAAGTTAATTTTAGTTCAATGAAATAAATTGAAATAGAAGTTCCTTTCGTTTTTACTCAAAACTAAATTAAGGAATATTTTAGTATTCTAGTACCAAAAACTTACAATACCAAAACGAACTCAAACGCTAGACACGAACAGTTCAGCATTTTTCACCTGCACAGTCACTGTGTTTAAACAGCACGCATTGTAATATTAAGCCGCTAATTAAATGGTTTCTTTGAAATCGGAAAACGTTGCTGTAGCAACACTGAAATTCTCCCAAAAGTATGCAATTAAACTGACATTTTTAAATACACCCACACACACATGCACACTGTAAAGTAAAACTTATTGCTGTGGCTTTACAACTTAAAGACCATATTTCACGAGAATCCCTGAAAGTATTAAGTTTCGTTTAAATATGCCCTGACTTTAAAAGCCAACATTCATGTGAAATGTTGCTTAAAATAGCACAAAACCCTCGACATATTTCAGAGACATATGTTCTGCCACCCATAATGGATGAAAACAACATATGGGTGTTCCGCATCTCTTAGGTGCCCCCTCAAAAGTAGACTACAGACATCAGGGGCATATACGCTATCCATGTGCTGTCCCCCCGTAAAGTATGCTTTATAATTTGTGATGAAGATCTTAAAGGAATGCTGATATTTTAAATTTAAAAATAATCATGATTTCATGTTGCCCTCTCTCTTTTTTCTCTCTAATTATCTAAGACCGTGCCCCGTGGGAGAATACTAGGTTGTGGCTTGTTACCAAGCACCTAACCCCATAAGGTATGCTATGCTATTTTATATTCATAAAAACTCAAAAACATACGAAACATATTTCTGTCTGCTGGTGGTGTGTGCTGCGGCATAAAGAAAAAAACCAAACTCTTCGTAAAGTTTTCATTCTGCAACATTTTTATCTTTGGCCAAGCATATGAGGGAGGGTGGGAGTGAGAAGGATGATGTCAGGGACGCTCTGATTTTTCCAAGAAGATGTCTATTTAAACACTTTCCAGATGTTTATATTATAAACTAACCCAAGAGTTTTTTTGGGGGGGGGGGTTAAGAAGGGGTAGAGTGAATATTAAAATATTATCATATAACCACACTAACACATAAATTTGACAACCAACGCACACCCACTTATACAAATATTTACCATATGGTTTTAGTATGTGTGGGTGTGGATGTAGAATTTGAGGTTGATACAGTTCCCGGTTAAAGTGAACAGCTGGCATAAAGATATGAAACCATTTATTAAACTGGTGAAATATATCAGATTTGCGCAGAATGTGCTTTAGAAATAACCGAACAATGGTTTAATTGTGAATTTGGGACAGAAAGGTTGAGGTTAATTTGTGGCAAAGCACTTGAACTTTGTGTTTTTTGATATTCACTATTTCATTTAATTTCTTTTAGCCATCTGATTTCTATACAGTTGACATAACAACAGAAAAATTTATTGAACTTTGTGCTTGATTATTATTAGAAATTTAAGAATTCAATGACATAGATATTATATTTGAAATATTTTTTGCAGTCATTTCTGGAGGTTAATAACAGAAGTTAAAGTGAATAGTTCATAAAAAGTTTTTTGATATTAAGGATTTTGCATTTTTAGAAATATTTTCACATCATAAATGCCGTCAACGTTATTCGAAAGTGATTTATCTCTGAGCTATGTACAATTTCTCTATAAAAAATTACAAGGAATTCAGTAACAGATTTTAAAAGTAGGAAAGTATTTTATCGGCCTCACTGATTTGATCCTCAATGGGATGTTAACATGATTAAGTAGGTAAATACTTACTGGATAACCTACAGTTAAAATAAAAAAATATCTATGTCTTTTGGTAGCAGTGGCCGTAGCCATAGTCAGCTGAATTTAAGTCAGCTCGACAAAAAGAGACAAGCAAAAATATTTAAGTTTCGCATACCAACGAGACCTGAAAAAATCTTTTTATAAAGAAAAAATAATGTCATATATTTAAAAAATACCATTTTTAAAATCTCTATTTTATACAAATTGGTTGAGGAAGATGAATACAATTTGGCAAGACAAGTTGTAGTTTTGGACTACATATAAGTTCAATTGGTTTAGATTTACCAGAGTTTTGGTCAAAAATGTAATACAACCCTACAAGTAGGCAATATTAATTTCAATAGAAATAGGAATTTCTCCATGCAACAAGCTAAAAGAATTTTCCTTACAAACCAATCAATTTATCCTTCAAGATTTCTAGTTTCATAAATTAAACGTTATTTCCAAATTTATACAGTACCATGCGACATATTTGTCAATTGAAATCATTTCACAATTTGAAATGGTCCACTCCATCTTATCAAGACACCAGCGACACAAATGTGGATCTCTGTTTAAATGAGCTGGACTAGGGAATTTCGAATGGTGATGCCCAAATTATTTAGACTAATCATTCAAGCTTGGTTTAGACAGACGAGTTTATAGAATTTTTAAAATTCGTATACACTCATTTACGCTACTTCTTCCAAAGTATAAGGAAAAATTGTACACAGAATAGCGATAAAGTAAAAAACAAGAATATTAATCACGCTATCCAGGATTATGTGGTGCAGGTTAGTTATCAGAGCTTTGATAGCACTGAATAAAAGGAGTTTCAATCAGGGTAACGAGTGGTAGACATTGGATCACATCCTGCATCTGTATACTTATACAAACAAATTTTCAATATCGATTGAAAAATTTACATATTTAATTAAAAATTGCTTAAAAATGGGGTGGTAAAGAAATTCATTGTGTTTTAATGAAATTTTTATTCAATAAATTAATTAGAGTATTTTTAAACTAAATAAAAATTAATAAATTATGTATATCGTATTGTAAGGGTTCGTCAGGATACATAAATTAAAATTGATTTTAGTATTAATAACAATATGTTAAGTCTGTTATCAGAAATTGTTTCTTCGGCCTCATTTGCAATTAAAATGTATATTTTAGTGAAAATTAACAGCCGAAAAAGCGGCGGGCAATATCAGTATAAAAATGGTATTGCGGATTCGTTCGAATCACCATTGAGGAATCGCAAGGTATATAAAGGGTAGTCCAACTTATACGCACAATATTAATTTTAAATAAAACAAAAAGTTTTTAGAGAATTATCTTAATATTTTATAGTATGATAGAAGGATCTAAGACAATTATGTATGTCGGTCAAATGCTCGCCACGGCTTCGGTGGCTTAACTCTATACGACGGTCCTATTATCAGTAACTCATAATAGAGGTTCAATGTTTTTAATGTGCCGAATTATCTTGAATTGTTCATGGTTTCTTGACGTACACTTTTTTTTTTAAAATATCCCTAAAAAATGAAGCCAAACGGTGAGAAATCACTAAATCGTGGCGGCCAATTAACATCGCCACTACGTGAGATAACACGGCCATTGCATTTCTTGCGCAAAAGAGCCATTAATTCGTTGGAACCCCAATCCGTGCAGGTCCACATCCTTAATCTCTGGCTACAGTCCATTATCATCTGCTTGTCCGACCACATTTTCGTAGAAGTACTATGTATGGAGGACGTTTGTAGTTGGGGTAGCTATCTATGACAACTTTTACTACCCAGGATACATCACTTACGCTTAGTTATCTGCAAGAAATTTTGATCTGCAGAGCATTTCAGACAACTCGTGAATCTGCCGTTTTTGAACCGAGAAGCTAATAGCAGGTATATTATGTATTTTTGCGAGCCCAGTTTTAAAGTAGAGCTCAGACGTTCTGCGGCGATTGCGTATATTTTAAGCTTTGGTGCAATTTTGACTTGGAATTTTCTGCAATCTACAGTACCTAAATGTATTTAAATGTACTATTTTTGGCTGATGGCCTTATTTTCGTTTTTTATGCCTTTTTGAAGATAAAGAAGGAAATGAGAGCTTTTCTCATTCTTTAGAATTTCGATTCCGGTAAAGTTAAGATGCCAAAATGATGCCCGAGTATTTTGCTTCCACTGCTAAATGTTCTTTCTATCTTTAAAACATTATTAAAGACTGAGAGTTTATTTAGACTTTTGTGTGGTTAAAGAGGTGTGACTTTGTGTTCCCTGCCTTCCAGTATATCTCCTTCCAACAATCACTCGTGAATTCTAAATGCGACAATTCTGCTTGTTAACGAATCCACTGTGAACACATTTGGTCGATTACGCTGACCAAAAAAATCACGAACTGCTCGAAATTCATTTTGATTAGAACGCCCATTTTTGTAAAAGACTTCAAAAATCTAAAAGCGCTGCTCAATTGTGTATCTCTCCATGACTGTACGTATTAGCCAAACACCTAAACTAAGAAATGTCAAATTAAATCGGGCAAAAACCTTGACGTAACTGTGTGACTTGCAATTAGGATCGTGCATTATGGTTGGACCATCCTTTATGACAAGAATTAACGGCAGTATAGATTTCCACGGAACAAAGTCCACAAAATAAAAAAGTGAACAAATTAAGTACAACCGTGCCGAAACTTTTTCCCTACATCATTTATTACAGTCCAATACGAACATTTTGTCAAGGGGCGTGGCACATGTCTCTTTTCTATATGGGTGAGTTTCGTCCCATACCATACATCATATATACCAACTACTTATGTCATAGCGGTATTAGTTCACGAAATATAACCTTTCAAAGTTCAGGATTGTTTAGGCGGGGCCACGCCCTTCTGTCTAATTTTTTACACAATATATTATTTAAAGGGGCGTGGCTCTGCTGGTTAGCATTTGTTAGTTTGCATGTATAAAATTCACGCACAATTCCAATCGTATTGGATCGGCCATTAAACTGCTACGTTTAGCTTCAATAATGTTGTGGTCCCCCACGCATTCCTATCTTCTTTAAGAAGCATTTTGGATGCGTTGTACTTTTTGACTTTAAAGTGAACCTTGGTCCTTATCCGCAAATAGCTGTGACAGTTCAATTGTAAGAAGGCTTTATTGACAACTTTTTCTTAAGTGCCATAAACTCTAATATACTTGCTTTCCCTACCAGAGAATTTTCTCTGTTTTTCTGTGGAAAAGAGTATGATGCGTAAGCAAGACCTTATGGCTTCCAGATCGCCCCTTCCCGCCTCTGTATACTCTTTACCAAAGCCATGGCAACACACATATCCTCACATATTGAAAAAGTCAATATTGTCTTTGTCATATTTGGCATGCAATACATACAAGCACAGCAAGTGTTCATTAACATATCCTTAAATATGTTTTTTCCTGTGGGAGTGCCTTGCGAGTATGTACATATCAAAAACCGAGGATGAGAAGGGGAAAAAACTTTATTTCCATATAAGCTTTTTAACACAACATTTTTTAGTTTGAATTTAAAAAAAATATTGTTGGAATTTACCATCAACCCTTCGTCTTTTTTTTTCTCCGGCAGAAAAAAATATTTATGTTAAAAATTTAGTTTCTGAGTTACGGTTGTGCTTTGTTTATGTACTCCTGTTTGTCACCCACAAAAAGGTTTCAGTTTGTATGTGTGCCAAGGAGTTGCAGAGAGGATAAGATGCAAAAGGAAACGTACAAAAAGGGTATGGGTAGTTGAGGGTACGAAGAACTAAGACCTGAAAAAGGATATCGACTTAAGGAAAAAGTTAATGGAATCATTAGATATTTGGATTTTTTTAAATAAATTGGTTTCGGTTATATTTTTTATAAGGAGTTGGTGTGACGGAGCTTTGCCTATTTGAAGCATGCTAGTTAGATAGTGAAACATAATGATTTCTTAAATTGTTCTCACAAAGTTCACGTTAGCAGAAGAAACGTGAATATTGTGTATTTCTTTTATGAAGGATATGCGAAGGAATTTTATAAGCGCTCGCTTCCAATGCAAAAGCCCATTCATGTAATCATGACTCCAAAATATATCTATTTCCTTTATCAAAGTTTTACACATTCTTGCTTTATCATGAAACTGCTATAAATGTTTATATGTTTGTACGAGTATGCATTGCTATGTAACAAATTTCCTAGAATTAAATACTCATTTGAAACTTTTCGTACATATGTCGTTTTGTGTAATCCTTGTATGTCTAATCCTATTTTGGCAATTTGCTTGCAGCTTTGCATATTTAAGGCGTACGGCCGTAATTGTTTAACAATTTGTTAAGATTTCTTTAATTAAAACCAGTCGGTTAACATTTCATAAAGTTTACTTCTGTTTATGTAAGCACATGTTCTATCTAAGATACGCAAATAATTACATTGTCAATAACGATATTAATTTACCAACTCAATCGAGAGAGGGAAGGGACGATCTAAGTATATTGAAACGTTAAGAAATCGCCAGTGTTTGATTAGCAGTTGTATAATACATGCAAGTAGTTATATTAAGAGTGTTGGCTAACTAAACTCTTAGGCAATACTAATTTCAATTAGCTTTGTGTAAAACATTTTGGATCAGGCTTAAGTTTCGGTAGAAAATTTAAAATTACTAACAGAGTGAATTCGTGATTTTTTAATTCTAATTTAGAATATGAATGACGTATGATTAATATTAATTCATTTCCCCTCAGTGAGCATATTTTACCAGCATGTCGTATTAGTAATATTAATTCAGTTTTTCGCTCTCTATGCCACCTTTTTGCATGATTTATACGTCTTTGGTCACTGGTTTAGTATGCACTCTCCTTGCCGGCGTCCAACTTCAATGATTTCTCATTAATCCGCGTACGAGTGTTTGCAAATTTAATTAAATTTGTGCATTTTATATGCATCTTTTTGTGGCAAGCTGCAGCAAGTGCTTGCGAAGATTTATTTAACTTAAATTAAAATAGAAAATATGAACGAACGCAAGTGTAGCTTAGAGTAGGGGATCGGCAAGCGAAGAAACCACACCACGTGCCTGCGATTAAAGGTCAGAGTTATTTGATGAAATATTTCTTGAAAGGATTCTTATTATGTATAAGTAGACCAGTTTTTTTGGGATGGTCAGGAGATTATGGAAAATACTTTAGCTGCTAATATTTAAGAATAAAACCATGTTTGGTTTATTGCTGATGACACTTATGACTTTCACAAAGATCTGATCGGTCTGGCCAAGGTGAAGTGGAATGCCTGTTGTAGAGAGCGAGTTACTAGAAGGCCATGGAAGGAGAAGAAAAAAGCAGAGCTTTGGAAGGATAATCTTAAGTCAGAATCTAGGAATAACTCTAAAGAATCGTAAGTCATCAACCAACTTGCCAAGGTAGCTGAGTCGTCGTTTGTCTAGACTTGGATACTAGCACATCACTTGAGTTACTAATTTTTCTTCTATCAAGAAGTTTCATTTTCTGCAGTAGTTATCACGAGTTATTCTAATACCACCAATCGCTGTATCTCTTAATAAAGCAAGACTGTTTACGGGGGTTACATTCTCGCTCGCAAACTAGGCTAGTTGCCATGTCGATTGCGATTCCTGGCTTCGACATACTATTTACGCTTGGTAGTCTACTTGCAATTTCAATTTGCAGAGCTTTTGAGAAAACTCTGAGTCCTGATCTAGTTTTGAACTGTAAAGAATGATACTGGACTATGTATATGGAGGACGTTTTTAGTAGGGGTAGCTTTCGATGGCAACTATTCCAACCCGGGAGACATTATGCACGCTTAGTAATCTACAAGACATTTTTATCTGCAGAGCTTCTCAGACAACTCGTGAATCTGATGTTTTTGAGCCGAGAAACGTAGTAGATGTACGCTTATATAATAGAAGAGCTCGGACGTTCTGTGACGTTTGCGTAAGCTAAATTTCAAACTTATGTGCAATTTTGACTTAGTATTTCCTGCACTCTACAGTACCTCAATTTATTTCAATGTACTATTTTTAGCTGATGGCCCTATTTTCGTTTTTTATGTCTTTCTGAAGATAAAGAAGCAAATAAGAGCTTTTCTCATTCTTTAGAATTTCGATTCCGGTAAAGTTTAGATGCCAAAATGATGCTCGAGTATTTTGCTTCCACTGCTTAATGTCCTTTCTATCTTTAAAACATTATTAAAGACTGAGAGTTCATTTAGACTTTTTGTGGTTAAAGAGGTGTGACTTTGTGTTCCCTGCCTTTCAGCGTATCTCCTTCCTATCTAATGTATCATTTTTTGTCAGAGGCCCATGTTCCTGCCGAATCCCTTGATATAAAAGGCTTATATGGCTTTCCTTATTCTAACTTTCCTAAAAAGGTTGCATACCAGAGTCATGCCTTGGTATTTTTGCTAAGGAAGATAACCTCACAGCTCATTGGATGCTTACGCATGCTACCCAATAATTTTGTACGAAAGACGAAAGAGTAGGCAGACATATTTATTATCTTGTAAGCCGATTTGGGCCTTCTGCCCTGTAGATACTCGTAGTTTTGCATAGGCATTTTTATACAAACTTTTGTTCACTATTTTTCTTTGAGGAAATACTCAAAACCTTGCGTGTGGTCCAAAAACTACCAGTGAGACAAAATTTGATTTTCAACTTATAAGACAATCAAAAAACATAGAATATTTTGGGGCGCATAATAACACTATACAAAATGGCAAAGCAGACATTAAGGATATAAAATTAAATGTAAAGCACAGCATACTTTCAGGGGTACATACTAAATACCATTAAATTCACATCAACTATGTGTAAAAAAATATAATGGAAGAACCCCAATTTCGACACGAAAAAGGGAAATATTCTCCAAGATGTATTTACGAAAACATTTAACAGAGAAGTTGTTGGCGAGTGTGGAAAATATGTTTTTCATCAACAAAAAAGAAGTAGATACTCAAACCGAAGCACACAAAAGATATTTACGAGGGTCTGACGATAACTGTGGAAAAATTATCTGGGATATGTAGAAGAAACAAGAAATCAAAGCTTTTAGCGAAGGCGATGAAAGTAGGGGCAAGGAAAATAATAAATGCGACTTTGAATCCCGCCAATTGTTGTAAATGTATGTGACAACTTGAAAACATGCTGTGACTTAGAAAAACCTACACATGTTTTCCTGAAATATATATAGGTTTAGAATGGAGTTTAGAAAGGAGTTAACCATGCAAACTCAGATCTCAGTAAAATTTATTACCAACTAACAATGCATCATATATTCCCCGACATGTAGGCTAAAGCCGCCCTGCCTTTGATATATACATTCTTGAAATCTCCTTCTCAGGACGTAGACAGATGCTGCCCAGGCTGGAGAGTCTCTCTCTCTCTCTCTCTCTCTCTCTCTCTCTCTCTCTCTCTCTCTCCTCGAGACAAAAGTCATCCTGTCTACGGGGTTATCAATCACAGATACTCCTCCTCATGTCATAGATACAAGTCGCGCTGTTTATACAGTCATTGCTCAAAGATTCTCTTGTAGGATCGTAGACTAAAGTCTCCTCTCGTGTCGCAGACTTAAACCGAATATTATGTGGGGTCTTTGTTCGTAGCTGCTCCTCTACATGTCTTAGTCAAAAGTTGACCTCTCTTAGTGGTCTTCAAAACATCTTATTTTTTCCATGTTTCTTGGACTCAAACCAACCTGCCTGTGGGGTGCTTGCTTCACCTGAACCTATGACTGTCTTAAGGGCAGACATCCCAAAACAATTGCTATAAATATGCACTAGAGGTCAGCACTGACCTTTACGAAAATAGATAGATTTTTTTTTACTTTTTTTTAATCACTTAAGAGAATGTGTTTTTATAGACAATTGAATGAATTTCTTTGTTTTTAGTGCTAATGAAAATTGGACAAAATGGAGGAATTATTTATCTTCTAAGGCAGTTACTGATATTTAGAGTTGCAGACAAACTATCGTATAGCCTTAATCTGAACCTACCACGTCTCGTTTACTGTACCGGACTATTTATAGAGTATTTGATCATAGATTCTCCTCTCGTGGCGTATACTGTAGTCTCCTCTCGTAGTATGGTAAGGTGTACCTCTTTGTGTGGCCTGCGATCCAAGATTGAGGTCTTTTTCTCTAAGACTATACCAACCTATCTGTTAGGTCCTTGCTTTCAGAGTCTCATCTCGTGTCGTAAACTGAAGGCGTCTCAACTGTAGACTTCCTTTGACTGGCTTGGAGTGCGTAATGCGTCTCACTCCATTTTAGCATTTCCTACTTCAGAAGATGGTGTGTACCTTTATATAAATCGAAATCTCGATATATTCAGCGGAGTATATAATTTTTTGATTGCCATTTAATTCTACGACGAAGTCCGTGTGTCTGTTGAAAGCACGAGAGCGGTCAAATGATTTAAACTAGACCCCTCAATTTCGTCCGTAATGTCTTTTGAACATGAGCAGTTTCAGATGGTTAATTTCCAAAATCGGCCCAGAAGAAATATGTTAAGCTTTGAGAGACTAAAAGTATATTCGAGATAAGTAAGACGATCTAAGAAGATCCATTAATGTCTGTCTGTTCGTGTGTTGTGTTGAATGATTCTGTCCAAACATAAAAATATCAAGGGTCTTCTAATTTAACAGATATATGTCTTGTTAATCGGTTAGAAATGAAAACTGAGCAAATTGGACAAAAGTGAAAAAATTTCGCCTTTGAGGCACTAGAAAAATTGAAACCTTATATATTTAATATATATTATTATACTTATATATTTAATCCACTATATAAATATGTTAAAAATATTAACTTCTATATCAGCTTATATTAGAAGTCGTAAGCATGGGGACCTCGAGGCCCAAAAACTGTCTACTATTTTTTGGGGACATCAACATGTGCCCATATTTAAGATTATGGTCAATTTGGTACTCGGACCAGAAAATATTGAAGATTTGGACCAAATTGGGATTCTAGAAGGCCCATATAAAGTAAAAACAATGCAATTTCGTCACTAATTCAAATATATTTATAATCCGAGTTCTACGAATTGATTAAATTTGACTCCTTCAGTCATGGGTCTAAGGTCTCTACGGCGCCGAAGGTTCTTTTGGACATGGACAGATGGGTGCTCAGAAACAGTGAAATTTCCACACTTATCTTAATATGTATTAGATTTTTAGAAATTGCCAGGATCTTAAGATCCAATAATCCCTTTAACATGGGACATGTGGGTACACAACAACAATTTCCTAGCAAATATCTTAATTCGATTTAATACTGCTAGCGACATACTGGAATGCAATCCATGGTGAAGACATGTTGGTACACAACAACAATATCCTAGAAAATATCTTAATTCGATTTCATACTGCCAGCGACATACTGGAATGCAATCCATGGTGAAGAGTATTAAGGCTACGGCTCGGTCGAACTTATAAACTGTCCACTTGTTTTAGCTGAGTTTTTGTGACTTTATACTTTGTATACAATTACAAATAAAATTTTGAGCAGGAAAAATAGTATATTTCGGAACGAAATACGTATGGGGTTACATCAAAACTGGGACAAGTAACTTACAGTTTCAATGAGAAACGCTCATGGGTCCTAGTTTAACCATACGCTATAGGCAAAGAACTATCGTATTTGTTTGATTTTTTTTAAACTTGATATCGTCCCTTTAAAAGATATTCATGTTGGCAAATTATTTGCATTTAGTAACAAAAAAATGTGCATTAGCTATCACCAGTACTATAAACTGCCATTGTAGTCGCAAAAGCTATAGAAGTTTAATTGTTATTTGCCCATTTTTTTCGAATTCATAGTCAAGGTATATTAGATTTGGACTAACCGAACTAAAGAAAGTTTTTACTTGTTGACCGAATTAATTTCATGAAATCCATGAACAGTGTACTTTAGCAAAATCTATGAGGGAAAGCCACCGCGAGTTTGATTAGTATACTTTGGGGCTAGAGTTATAAAACGACCCTCGTATATGTATATTTGCATTTATAGAATATGTATTTTGAAACTGTACAATGTGAAAAACTACTTTACCAACAACTTACAACAAAAAAGCACACACACTTTCAAACATAAACATGTGTTTTGTGTATTTGTGAGTGTAAAATAGAGTGTTTGTATATTTTGTGGCAATGTGTGAGTGTGTGTTCTGCTGTAACTTTAAAAGTACCCACAAGTGTACACACATCTCCATGTACAGACGTCTGCGTAAGTCCATCTCCGTGTTAGCTTTTGTAGCATTTATGTCAATATTAGTTTAGAAAATCTGTCGTTTTCTCCAGCAGAAACAAATCTTAAAAATAAACAAATTTAATGCGCTTGAGCTTGAGTCCATACGAACAAAGCATCTACCTTTGAGATTCAACCCATATTTAACATTTACCTTTATCTTGGTATTAAGTTGGTCTTTAGTCAATCTTTGGCAGAATGCAATGAACAAGGGAGTATTTTCGTTTCTAAAGGCAAAGACTGCAACATAATTTGTTCCTTAGTAGCTGCATCTAGGGGAATACGTATGGGTAAATACCAATATCCTTTAAGTCAATATTGGTTATTTTTCCGAGAGTGTCATAAAAATGCAATTCATTTTTTAGGTGACATTTTATGGGCTTTAATTGGAAAAAATCATTCATAGCTTTATGGTAACTTCTATGGTTTAATTGAAAATAAAACAAAACATAGTTGAGCTGTTGTTACTATAGATCGACAATTTGTTTAAAAGTTGATTGAAGCGAAAAGCAAATTTGTGCTAAGGAAACGTAAATAAATAATTGAAAAATGGGAAGACATTTATGAGAAACATCTGAAGCTTACTTCAGGATGTTGAAAAGAAGAAGCCAGTTGCAGCACACAAATTAAAAATAGATACAAATATGAATTTAATTGGTGGAAAACTATCCACGTACAATTTTAATGAATTTTATACCTTCCACTAAAGGAAGGAAATGAAATATGAATTATTGATGGTCATAAAAAAAACTATATATCCGTCTTTCTCCTGAGAGCACGATTCAGTCTACATAACAAGAGCTAGAGGCTTATAACTTACCAGATATATGTCTTAAAGCTTTAGATCGGGTACAATTGAAAAAGGTCATTTCGGAAGAAATTTGCCCTTTGAGGGACTAACATAACTCAGGATCAATTTTAGTAAAATAACAAACTTCTGAATTAGCTTTTCTTGGAAATCATAGGCATAGCTGCATTAAACAATCTATAAATGGGTGGACTCAATAGACTCTGGGTGCCCAAAGCCTTAAAACCATCCGATATACTTCGTGGACATATGGGTACCCAAAAACACTTACATTTTTCTTATAAATTCAAAAAGGTTCATTCGAACTTGGGTACTCAGAAGCAGTGAAGTTGCCCCAAAAATCTTAATATGCACCTAGAGGCCTATCGATATTCTTCGGGAACATATGGGTATCCTGAAACTGTGACATTTTCTTTATGTCACACTTTCGATATTCTTCGGGGACATATGGGTATCCTGAAACTGTGACATTTTTCCCACCAATCCAAACATGCACCTATATTTAACATTTGGGCCAATTGGGTGACATTTACACTCAGACTATGGACCTTGGGGTAAAAAATAGGGCGTTATAACGCCATGAATACAAATAAAACATTTATATCCCTAGGGCGCCGAAAACAGGTTCCTTCGAACGTGGATACTCAGAAACTGTGAAGTTTCTCAATATGCATTTAATCTTAATATGCGTTTAGAGACTTTACAACCATCCGATATTTTTTTGGGGACATATGGGTATCCAGAAACCGGGACATGTTTCTCACAAATCCAAAAATATACATATATTTAAAATTTGGGCCCATTGGTGGACATTTACACTCATTCTGTGGACCTTGGGGTATACAATGATAGGGCGTTACGAATCCAAATATAACATTTATATACTTATTGCCTTACGAATCCAAATACAACACTGATGTCCATAGGGCGCCGAAAAACTGGTTCATTCGAACGTGAGTACCCACAAACAGTGAAGTTGCCTCAATAATCTAGAATTATCTAAATTTTGGGCCTATATCTAAGGTCCCAAAAATCGGTAACTTCAATAGTGGTCAAGTGGGTACTGAAAAACAATAATTTTTTTCCACGAATCTGAATATGAAAGAAAATTTCCATATTCGAGTTTAATATTGTCAACGTGCTGCACCGTACAAAACATTTACAAAACTTTGATGTCACTTTGTGTGCCTTCCTTTAAAACTTATCATTAATTGAACAAGAATATCGCGTATATTGCTCATCAATAGCAATATACTATTTGGCGGAATTGGAGAAAATAAGGTCCTCGAAAATAAGTTCCGGTTGAACATTAATCCACCACCAAAAACTTTATTTCCCAAAACTGATAATGGCCTAGTAGAATGCAACCGACGGTGGAGAGTAAAAAAAAGCTTTGACTGAGCCACACTTACGAGTTGCCCACTTGAAGCGATGATTTTCTGAACAACAGAGTGCTTTTTTACTTGTTACTACTGAGAAAAGTGATTAAACCACGCCTGAGAAGTTGGAGTCGTAGGAGGAGTTAAAAAAAAACGCACAACTACGGCTTAGATAGAGAGCTAAAATTTTTAGGAAATGAACAAATTTTATGTACAACTTTGGAACATGTTTTTTTATTTTTTTAATAAAAAAAGATAAAGAATTGCCAATACCATCTCGCTATTCGTTTGCTAGACCAATCCAAATACAACCTTACACGTTACTCGTATATGCAGAACTTTCAAAAATGTTGTGGACATTATTGAGATTTCATAAAAAGATTTAAACTTTATTTGGTTGGCAGTCTTAATACGCCAACTTCCCATGATTGATAGTCCGAAAAAAAAACCTCGAATACCACCTTTTAAATGGATTTAAAGTTGATATAAACGATATTTAACCGTAGTTCGGAGTCAAAATTCGACCACTGTCGAAGTCAGAACCGAAGTCCGGTGTCGTTAAAAAAAACGGAGGCGATGCGGAGTCTTCCCTATTGCAAACTCAAAAGCCTTAAATAAAACTACATCTAAATATTTATATAAAGGGTGGTTAAATTTTAAGTGCCGATGTTGAATGTGAACCACACCTAAACGTCAAGTTTTTTCTGCATTTTATTTGATATTTCTTAATTTCAGACTAATTCAATTTGAACCAAGGAAAGATACACCAGCGACCAACGCGTTAAAGTAATTCAGGCTAATTATGAAAATGAAAAATCAATTTTCGAAGATATTCATCTTCAGTGACGAGGCACATTTTCACCTCAGTGGATTCATCAATAAGCAGAATTGCCGCATTTGGGCGAAAGATAATCCAAGAGTATTGGTCGAAAAAACAATGCACCCACAAAGAGTGACTCTTTGGTGCGGTTTATGGGCTGGCGGCATCATCGGACCGTATTTTTTTCAAAATGAGGCCGGTGAGGCAGTTACTGTGAATGGTGTTCGCTATCGTGAGATGATCACGAACTGTTTATGGCCCGAATTGGAAGATATGGATGCGGACGATAGCTCTTTTGCGCGACAAAGTCAATGGCCGTGTTAGCTCACGTCGAGGCGATGTTAATTGGCTGCCCAGACCATGTGATTTGACACCGCTGGACTTTTTTCTTAGAGGTTATTTGAAAGAAAAGGTGTACGTCGATAAGCTAGCAAGAATTCATGAACTAAAGGATGAGATAATTCGGTACATTAACGGCAATTATGCCTCAGCGTCATCGAAAATTCGGACCAACGGATGGAGGTGTGCCGCCGAGGTCGCGGCGGCCATTCGGCCGACATTTTGTTACATGCATACCAGTATTATCATAATAAAAACAAATGACAATAATTTCCTAAATAAATTGTGTTTTATTTACAATCAACAACGGCCCTTAAAATTTAACCACCCTTTAGAAACGGACACATACATTTTGATAACTACTGGGCGTATGATTAATTTTAGTGGTTGAGTACCACGGGGCGTATGAGATACTGTGATCTCAATGAAAAACGATTTGTTAGCATTTGAGGCGAGCAATTTAAAGTAAATTTGAATAACGCAAATATGTAGTCTGGAAAGAGTTATTGTAGCACTCGTAGGTAGTCCAGCCATAGATAAGAAATACGATACCATAAATTATGAAATTTACCGCCAATAATTTAGTTAAGGAGTTATAGCCTAAAATTTAGTAGTCTTCCCTTTGTGACTTAGAATACATCATGTCTTCCTTATTTTCCCAAGTTTCATAAAGATTTAGCAAATGTCTTGATTTTCCTTGTCATGACTTGAAATTTCTTAAATCATTTACATTTGCCCTAATTTCACCACTTCTATTTCAAAAGTATTTTATTCAATTAAATTTTAAAGTCTTCAAATATAAGTATATAGCATTGCATGTGTCCTTTTATAATATGCTTATGAAATTTTCTAATCTCATTTTCACAAAATGCTTCAAGTTGGGCATATTGGCCAATAATTATTTAACCAACTTGTTGTGATTGGTTTAATTACAAGGAGTTGGTTGACAATGCCCAGAAGTTTGCTTTTGATAATGCAAGCAAATTTACATTTAATATTTATAAAATAATTGCTGTGTCAATAAATAGAACATTTTTGTAAATTGTTTGCATTTTGGTTTGTTTGCTTAGCAGTTGAGAAATATGCACCAAGTTTGGTTTAATTATAATTTAATGGAATGGAATAGATTAAAGCAAACTTGTGTAGCTTTATTGTGGAAAAATTAATTACATTTTGGCCAATGACATATTTAAAAGTTATCTTTGTCTACTTTAATTTTTTCCTTATGACAACTCATAGCTCGTATCCTGCGTTGATTTGTGAGAATATGCATAGACTTTTTGTTTGCTATTGATGAGCAATATAAGCCATATTCTTGTTCAATTAATGACAAGTTTTAAAGGAAGACACATAAAGTGACATCAGAGGTTTGTAAGTGTTTTGTACATTGACAATACGAGTATCAAACTCGAATATGTGACGCGCAAAATAGAAAGGGGCCTACGGTTAAAAAACAGTTTTGTCCAGGAGAGCCATTTTAAAGATTAGGTCCCTTTTTATTTGCGCTTAGAATCGTCGACTTCACTTTCATAAAACGCGCATATCTCTGGGAGGGAACACTTTTGGGGCATGGGATCGGTTTCGTTCGATGCTCAGATCAAAAAAAAAGTGAAAAGTTGATGAAAAGTTTTGTTCAGGAGAGCCATTTTAAAGATTAGGTCCCTTTCTATTTGCGCTTAGAATCATCGACTTCACTTTCATAAAACGCGCATACCTCTGGGAGGAAACACTTTTGGGGCATGGGATCGGTCTCATTCGATGCTCAGATGTTGTCCACATCAAAAAAAGAAAAATGAAAATTGATTTTTTTACCCTTAGTTCCATTTCTCTATGCGCTGTCTCATATGGAAGATTTTTTTAGAATACCCATTAAATAGGCTTATAAGCCCGCACAAAGCGGAATTTAAGGTTTCACTAAAAAAAAGCTTTCATATCTTCTTAAAATTTATATTTGCTTCCTCGGTTTTATGAACGCTCTCTTGTCGGTGTCGCTACTGTTGTCCCTATTTATCTGACATTAAAATTTTATAAATATATTATTTAAACAAGCAGACGCCAAAACAATTACCAGAAGAATCTTCATGAAACAATTGCCACCCAGCAGCAATCACCAAAATCATCATTAAGATGATGATGACGACGACGACGACTACACACAAGTAATTATTTTTTTTTTGAAAAATGTAGCTGCACAACCAAAAAATTGCTCACAAATGTTTCTCGCCTTGCCGTCTTGGCCTACTTCATTTGTTTTTTGGCGTTATTATCACTAGACTTGCAGACATCCACGGCAAGATATTTGCACTCATTTAGGGGCAGAATTCAGACGCACATACCCACAATTTAAACATTTCATGATGAGACAACCAGGCCATAGCCATGATTTTGCAACAGCATGTTAAAAATTATCATCTCATACAAGATCAACAGCCACGCAGAAAATAAATCAGGCAAACAGACAATGCACCCAAATTTCAATGGGACCAGACAATTAATCGCACACGAAAAGAAGATAAATTAAAAAAAAAACAATTGGGAAAAATTTAAATCGAGGCACAAAAGAAATGCTTAAAAAAATTGTAAAAATTTAAATCGAGGCTGAAAAAATAAATTTTGCCAAACAGATGCTTGATACTTGCGGATGATGGCTTATTGTCGAGTTTCCAAATAAGGTAAAATTAATTTGCGAAATGATTTAAGGTAAACTCTGTTAAAATGTGTTTATAGATCGCCAAATAAAAATACTTAATAAGCCTGACATCGTGGACTCAGCAGGTAGTGTTGATTACATTAAGAATGAAAACTTGTGTATTACAACGAGTAAGAAAAGTTTTAAGTCGGGCTAAATTGATTACATGTGGCCCTATAAGCAAGACTTCCCTTTCCTATAAGCGGTCTAATGTCACACATGAAATATTATTGGCATCTTATAAAATTTTCCGACCTTAGTTCGGTTGGACGACAAAACTGGGATACCTTTGTATGGAGGCTATACATATTAAAATAAGGACCATTCTTGTTAATTTTCAATAATGTTTTTCGTGCATGGTAAAAAAGACACAAAGCAGATTTTGTTAAAATCTGGTGGAACTGGCTTCGGTAGCACCCAAAATTTTATGGACACAACGATAAGATTTGAAACAATCTGGCTAATTCCTAACAATGCACAAATCTGTAGAAATCGAGTCAATGTTAATGGGCCGCCACGATCATGTAATTTGACCCCATTGGACTTCTTCTCTTGGAGACATCTAATAGAAAAGCTGTACGCCAATAAGCCAATTACAATTCAAAACCTTAAGATTTAAGATAATTTTGCACATTGACGACATTAAAGCTCCATTATGTCTCAAAGTTATTGCAAGTAAGGACCATTGAATAGAGGTTTGCCAACGAAGCCGTGGCGAACATTTAGCCGATATTTTGTTTCACACATAATTGTCATAGATCGTTCTATCATAAAACAAAATATTAAGATAATTCACTCAAAACTATTTGCTTTATTTACAATTAACATGGTGCGTTTTATGACTTAAACAGTTTTTATTCTGGTTCGAGACCGTTTTGTTGTTCCTTTTGCAGAATCAACTAAAAAAGTAGTGAAATGTTTTGGCTACGGTTGCCAAGCAGCCTGTACAGCACAAAACGCGCCAAGGTTGTCTTCAGAAGTCTTTTTGCAACGGATACTTCGTTAACAAATCAAATAACTTATACGGGAGACTCATTGGAATTACGTTAAGATTTGAAACAATCTGGCTTATTCCTAACAATGTACCGAATTATATAAAAATCTGCAGCTGTTTTGTCGGTTAGACCGAAAGTAGAGAGAAACTTTTGTTTAGAGTTTATATTAGAACTTGGACTGATTTCTCCTAATTTATATTGCGATGGTCATTAGCCGAAAGTAAGATAATGTGCAAACTTTCTTTGATATCATTCATATTTGCTTCCCTACGTATTGATTACAACAATAGATGGACAGACGGACCTGTCTAAATCGACACAGCAAATATGTCAGAGTCGATTGGTATAATTTAAGGTGGGTCTATCTCATATTTAACTGCGTGTTACAAACTCATAATACCCCTGCAGCACATTAAGCTTATCAAGATGGATACCAATGATCAAAACTATCATGTGTGGTCGATCCCAAGACTGTCAATTCTATGTACCAGATTGACCCGAGGCAACAATTCTTTAGTCATCACCGCGGCCCTATGTGATGATACAACAGCAACGAACGTGTGATTATTTCTAAGCAATGTTCGACCATGCTTCAGTGTAGTTACAACAATGCGATACTGAATCCATGTTTCCTTGAATTGATCGTAGTAAAGGAAGCTCCAACCCTAATGTGCGATGTTAATTGTAAGCCACACCTTAACGTCAGGTTTTTTGCCGAACTTAAATTGTCATTTCTTTGTTTCAGTGTTTGATGGAAAGGTACACAATTAAACAGAGCGTTACGATTGTTGAAGCCTTTTTCGAAAATAAGCGTTTAAATCAAAATGAATTTCGTGAACTTCGTGATATTTTTTGAGCAGAATAATCGACCAAATGTGTCCAGAATCGAGAGAATTGTGCGCAAATTAGCAAAACGGGTCTGAAGGTCCCCATTTACACGATGCAACTTTACTCGCGTCAATTTTTACGATTCCCTTTTGAACTTGCCTCTTGTATTTACAAAAGGAAATTCGGTTACGATAATTTTTGTTTTCATTCGTTCTGATTTGTGTGTGAAAAAATACTAAAATAGTCTGCAGCCAACTCCACACTGCGAAAAACACATATTGACAGTATGGGAAAGTTTTTTCCCTTTCCCCTACCCACATCTTCTACAAAGTTAGAGTTGCGGCAAGTAAAGTTGCCTCGTGTAAATGGCGACTAGGAAAAGTGAATACACCTGTGTATGCTCGATCATTTCGACCTGTCAACGGACAGCCAAGCATTTACGTGCATGGTGTTCGCTTTCACGAGATGATAAGGGACATCTTGAGGATATGGGCCTGGACGATATGTGGTTTGAACAGGATGGTACCACTTGCTACACAGCCAACGAAACTAAAGCTCTTTTGATCAAGAAATTCAATGGCCGTTTCATTTCACGTCGTTAGGATGTTAATTGGCCGCCGCGACCATTTGATTTGACACCGTAGGAATTCTTTCTTGGGGGATTGTTAAAAAAAAGTGTACGTCGATAAGCCAAGAACAATTGAAAGGATGAGATAAATCGGCACATTCACGACAATACTCGTAGACCTGCATTATGTTGGCAGAGCAATAAAAATATGGACCATCGGTTGGAGGTATGCTATCGAAGCCGATACTTGGTTTCACACATAATTGCCATAGATCTATCACAATAAAAATATAAAGATAATTCTCTAAAAACTTTTTGTTTTATTTACAGTTAACACCGTGCGTTTTAGTTGTACTACCTATAAGAAAATCTCCAAAAAATGGACTTCCAAGTAAGTACAGTGCTTTTTTATACCCTCCACAGAAGAGTATGCTTAATTTGTCAGTCGGTTTGCAACACAACAAAATATTGATCGGAGACCCTACAAAGTATATTATTCATCGTTGTAAAATTTTTAGATGATCTAGACATGTCTGTCCATCCGTTCGTGTATCTGTTGAAATCACAGAAGCGGTTGAACGAATTTACCTAGGATTCGGAAAATTTACATGATGATGTGAGCTGTTTGGTGGTTATAAGGCTGATGGCAGACTGCGCACTCAAAGCGGAGCCGAGCCGAGCTGAACTTATTTCTTATATGAAATTTGGGGATGGCAGAGTGAACGCTGAAATCGGCGCTGAATCTGCACTGTTTTCACTGTTTTTGCTGTGCGTTTTGTGTGTTTTTTTTATATTTTTTTATTTATGAATGTTATTTTGTAGTTGATATTTATTATTCAAAATGTTGTTTAATCAATAATGTGATTAATTAATTAATATAATAATGGAAATTTCTAATTATTCTGAACTATGTATAATCAGTTAATTATAAATATGATTGATCACATTTTAATAATTTTCTTCAATATTCCAAAAATTTGTCGAAAAAAACAGAGAGAATTATTTCAACAGTATCAAAACGTTTACAAATTACAAACAACTCATATCTTTGCACATACAATCAAATATCAGCACCAATCAGCATGAAAAAACGCTTCAAAACAGTTTTGTTACATTCAATCAGCTTTCAGCTCGGCTCGGCGCGCACTCTGCCATCCCGACGCATATTTCTACCAATTTGTATGTACACAGTTTTAAAAATTTCAATCAGCTTTCAGCTCCGCTCGGCTCGGCTCCGCTTTGAGCGCGCACTCTGCCATCAGCCTAAGCTATTTGGGATTTTATACAGAAGAAATCTAAAAAAGTTTCCCGTTTAAAGGACTAAAGGTAACTCGAAAAAAGTACACGTTTTCAAGTATTTGCCTAAAAAATCATTTTGTGAACGTACAGGGAGGACAAAATTTACCAAGGGGTTTAAAAATTTAAAAACTTTTTCATTTACATATTTTTTTTAGATTATATAAATAACACTTGAAGAATAAATAATGGAGAGATTCACAACTGAACAAAGAACCAGAATAATAGAATTTATTAAGTTAAATCAGCGATCAATTATTTTTACACAAAGTGATGAAGCTCATTATCATTTCAATGGCTTTGTCAATAAGCAGAACTATAGGTTCTAGGGTTCTAAAAATCCAATAGCCATTCATAAACGCCAATTGCACCCCATTAGGTGTACAGTATGGTGTGGGATCACATCTGCAAATATCATTGGGCATTACACATTCGAGAATGAAGATGGAATTGTTGTAACCGTAAACGGAGAGCGGTATCGGTTTATGATAGAAAATTGTTTACGTCCTGCTCTTAAAAACAGACCTGTGATGTGGTTTCAGCAGGACGGAGCCACTGTCCGTGACACAAAATTTTTGGAGAGCGAAAAATTTCCAGAAATTCGGAAATTATTTGGATCGCCAGATTTGTCAGCACCCCACTATTTTCTTTGGGGTTATTTGAAGGAGCGAGTATACGTAAACAAGCCCGAGACAATCTTTCAACTCAACGCTACAGCCATAAATTTTGAAAGATGTTTTTTATGGAAAATGCTCTAAAAAGAACCCATCATTGCGAAGCTGAAAACGGGGGTCACTTAAGTGTCATTATTTACCATACTTAGTGTAACAAAAATTCCAACATCCCAACTATATAATCTGAAAAAAATGAAGAAAAAAATAGTAAACGAAAAAGTTATTAAAGCTTTAAACCCCATGGTAACTTTTGGCCCACCCAGTACAATGGCTAAAATGGCTTCTGTTTGATAAGACCAAAGATTTTTACGAATCCGAATATAAGTATAAATCAATTTTCAAGTTTTAACTGCGAAGAATTTCGGACGCAAGGGCCCAACAAAACGGACCATTTTTGTCCTCTTTTATTTTCCTTTAGTTATATAGTGTGGGTGGAGGGTATACCCTCACTATGTTACAGAAGACATAAGAAATTATGTTAAAAGAAGACAAAAATTGTCCGTTTTAATGGACGGATTTAATGACTTCCCTTGATTAAAGACTTTAGCGAAGTTCAAAAGTTTTTATGACGTCCATGTACTGATATTTGGTAGCACTAATGAAATTTTTGGAGTACACGCAACTACAATCGTCCAATTATAAAAAAACAATTCACCAAACGGTTTGGTTGCTGGTCAAAAATGTACACAGCAGCTGCTATTGAAAAGATTAATAAATTTCTAAAACTCCTACGAGGCCACTTGACCTCTCTGTGACCCTGGTAGGAACAGTTGCATGGGGATCGAAATTTCGGCGAAAAAAACATCCCCAGTAAGGAAGAACTTTTCTGGCTAAACTATTTTGTAAACATGCAAAACTTACCCCATTCGAGGGGAAGTAATTCATGCAGTGTAAAGCGATTCTATTGCATTTCGAGATACTCACTTTCTGGTGGCGAAGTTTCACTTCCACTTCGTTGGGATTTTCACTATTGATTAAACCCTCGCTTAGAACGCTCAATGCAACTGCATGCGTTTAACGGCAGAACTTTTCCGATGTGACCCACAGAATGCAACATTTGCAGACTCCATTTGCGAAAGCATCACCAATCCACTTCACAGTTGCAATTACATAAACACGTTTACATATGAATGAGTGCGAATATCGCTTTGTATGAGTATGTAAATGGCCAGAACGCTGGGGAAAAACTCAAGCGCAAAAAAATCTGCACTTTTAATCACTCTATTCAGTTTAGATTGCCGATACAACGTCCACAGGGGGGAGGGCGGCAAAGAGAAACAAGTTCGCCGCCAGGGAAGGCGCAGTGCATTTGTGGGTGTATTTGTTTTGAGATGCTTCTCGCTGGTTCGTGTTAATTTTTGATGTTTTACACCAGCAATTACAGCCACCGAAATTTCATGGCAATAACTGCGATTTCGGTGACCATCGGCATGCATAAAAATGCAATTTTAATTAGAGCCATTGTTACTTGATAATCGGATTTGCTTCAGCCTTTTTCGGCTACAAATGTGCTACGCGTGTAATTAGTTTGTAACGACCGAGTCGCTGTTGCTGTTTATTTTATTCGCTCCCTGTTCGCCCCGGCTGTCGGTTTCGGTTTCACACACAAAATCAGTACATTTCGAATTTCGGCAAACAATGCAAGATACGGTAACTTCATCGCAGCACAAAAGTAGGCAACACGAAAAAAAGTTATAGAAATCCGCGAAAATATGCAGCTTTTAATGAAATTAAAAGTTAAAACGGCGGCAAAGCTAATGAAACTGCCGGCATGTACGAGTATGCCGTTGTTATTGTGATGCAATCTGGTGGTTTTGTTGCTACTTTCGGAAATTTTGAATGAAAATGGCAAAAACGCAGAAATAAAACTGGGTTAATACTCACAACAATGTGCGCGGCATTCGTGGGAAACAATTTTGCGCGGTTCCCACGAACTTCTGGCAAATGGTAAAAGGTTAAGGCTAAGTGTTTAACGGAAACTCCTCAAAAGGATGGCATTTTGTTGATTTGCGGGATGGTCTTAGAGTACGTTGCGGTTTGGGAAGATATGCCGTGGCTTTTTTTGTTGAAATTTTTTGTCATTTCAGTTTAGTCCTATAATTTTAAAAAGGTTTTATAAATGGTGTTTTTTAGACGTGTGGTTTTCCATCTGGCCACACTTTTTTCGGAGTTGGTCTTTTTGACAGCTGTCACTTGATTTATGCTCAGTTTGGTATGCCATTTCACAATGAATAGTGAATGGGACCAAAACAAGATGGCCAGCGATCCCTATTTTTACAAAAATATTTTGTTCAGCGATGAAGTTTTTTTTTGGTTCAATGGGTAGGTTAATAACCAAAATTGTCGCATTTGGAGTAATGAAAATCCATTAGCTATTGCTGAGACGCCGTAACATCCTCAAAAAGTCATTGTTTGGTGTGCTCTTTGGGCAGAGGGAATCATTGGTCCACACTTCTTTAAAAATGAAGACGGCCATAATGTTTCAGTCAATAGAGGCATGATTAATATTTTTTTCTTTTATGAATTAGAGGATGTTGAGAAAGACGACCTTTGCTTCTAACAAAACGGGGCTACATTCCATACATCGAACGAAACAATTACAAAAATTTTAAAGGAAACTTTTGATGAGCGCATTATCTCCCGTCGTTTGCCTGTGGCGTGGCCTTTAAGATCGTGAAATTTAACACCGCTGGACTATTTTTTGTGGGGTTATGTAAAGTTGCTTGTTTACGCAGTTAAACCCGACACGATTGACGCCTTGGAAAAGAATATTCGGCGCGTTATCACTAATATACGGCCCTAAATGCTGGAAAAATTGGTCGTCAATTGGGCCTTTCCGCTGGAATTTATTGTAGTCGCTGCGACCGCTTGCCCGAAATCTTTTTTAAATTATAATGGCAAATCCTTATTTTTATAATAAAGCTAAGTTGTTGTCCATAACATTTAATTATATGCGTTAATTTCTTGTTGAAAACCACGCGTCTGAAAAACTCACCCTTTATACATAAACAAAGAGATTCGTTAAACGGCATTAGTTTGTAACAGTGAGGGTTAGAATTGAATGTTCGGGTTAACATTTACGTACACGAAGAGAAAAAACATGGTTACTGCATGGTCACGGCAATAATAATATGTTCTCCGCAATAAAAGTATGTTCGTCGCAACCATAGCATTGTTAACTGAATTTATTTTTGACAATAGTATAATTGCTGCAATCTTAATATTATTGAAATGTAACAACAGTATTATTGCCAAATTAAAAATGAAAATATGGTTATAGCAACAATATAAATATGGTTGGTGCGACAAAAGTATTGTGTTCTGCGTTTTGTGTTAACAATAATATGATTACGGCAATCATACTGTATGATTGTAATTTTTCTTCATTTAAATGATTTTAAGAACAAATGTTATTGGTACGGATCTAATGCAATAATAGTACTTTTTTATCGAAATTAAAATTTTTTAAACAAGCTGCTTTGGCTTTATTTAACTGAAATACTTATGCTTTGTGGGTGAACAATGGGTAAAATAAGGACTGTTAGCTGGGATATACTTAGTACCTCAGAAAAGATCATTGTAGGTTGACGTTTCGCCTTATGTGGCCCAAAAATCGGGCCGTATCGTCAAAACGTGTAATCAATATCAATATGGACATATGATTACTAAAATAAAGGATAATGTTGGTATGAATAAAAATTTTGATTTGTTTTGCAGTTTTGGGTGAGAGTAGGGTTAGGCTCATGGTACGAGCCCAAAAAAGGCCCCTTGTAAAGTAGAAGAAAAACTCCAAAGAGTTCTGCCCTTTTTGTTACACAACCAACTTAAATTTCGCAGTAAAATATTGATTTAAATTTATTCTCGGATAAGTGTGAAGAGAGTTCTTACAATGATAGAAATAAGCACTTACATCGATACTTCAAACATTTGAATATTTATCAGATCTTACCTGAAATGAGATAACATTTTAAGAAATTAATGGTAGAGTCTTACAGATCATTTTAAAAACAGAAACTTAAAAAAGAAGGAAAGACAGCAACTCGTGCTATAATAGAGGATACGACAGAGCCTAAATCAAATTATAAAATAAGTAGTACCACCTAAAATATTAAAGCAATAAGTCGTCAGTGGTCTCAAAGACCCCACGGCTCTAGGTCAACGAAAATTAATTAACACAAATTTTACAAAAAAGTGGTACAGTGGTAAACAAAACAAAATTCATATCCTCCGTTTTTTTTGGGATACTTTAAGTGTCTCAGCAATTAATTTCTTTGCTCCTCTTAACATATACCCTTTTTTACAACGAGAGGAATCTATATTATTATTATAAAGGGTGGTTAAATTTAAAGGGCCGATGTTGAATGTAAACCACATCTAAACGTCAAGTTTTTTTCTGCATTCCATTTGATATTTCTCAATTTCAGACCAATTCAATTTGAACCATGGAAAGATACACAAGCGAGCAACGCGTTAAACTTATTCAGGCTTATTATTAAAATGGACGTTCAAATCAAAATGCTCTTCGTGATTTTTTCGTAAATCGTGCAAAAATTTAAGCAAACCAGGTCTGTAAGCGATGAGAAAACACCAGTGCATTCTCGTACGTCTCGCACTGCAGAAAATATTGCTGCTGTTCGCGATAGTATGGCTAAAGAGCCGTCCACCTCAACTCGTCGTCGTGACCAACAATTGCACCTCTCACGCTCGTCGTTGATCAACATTATGCATGAAGACTTGCATTTACACGCTTACAAGGTGCAATTGACTCAGGAACTAAAACCTCTTGTCCATTCCAAACGTCGTCAGAATGATAGCATGAAATGGCAACAGTGGATGATCGGCCCTTAAAATCTAACCACCCTTTCACCCATTGGTCTCTCTGTTTGAAGCTACATCTCGCCTTAATGGTACAACCATGTTTACTGAAATTTGGTACGTATGTGGACGACGACCAGGAAGAAAATGTTGCTTACTCGCTTTTTTGATTTTTATTCTGTGGGCGTGGTCTATAAAAATATGCCCGGGCAAAGGCGGGTACACACAGTCAGTATATTAACAATTAAAAAAACCTTAACTCAAAATGCCACAAACAGGGATTAAATTCTAGGAATATTACGCTCTCCTTAAAGTATGCAATTTCTATAAAATAATTGGCTTTGCAAAATATATGCAATAGATATGATTCATGAATGTGCAAGAGTATTTCTGACAAGAATTTATTGTTTACTCTAAGCAATTGAAAATGCAAATCTTCTGTTCGCCATTGCCAAATACTGCAACTTTTTCCCCCTCAAAAGTTAGTAAATAAAATCAGTATTTCCCCTCTAGCACAATCATCTGTACAAAGTCCGTCTGTGTTTGTGTCTAATGCACGAACTAACCAAATAATGTTGAATGGACAGAGAAGTAAAGGAATTAAAGAAAACTACAACCCATAAAAACCATTCGCTCTTGTATTCCCTGAGGAAGATGGCACTGCTTGCTTAGACGGACGGACAAGAAGATCATGCGTCTAAAGTCAAAGAATATTCGAACGGCGGGACGGGGGGAGGGCGAAGGTGTTCGAAGGGTAAACACATTAAAGCTTTTCCTCTTATGACACATTGCGTAACAATACCTAAAAACAATAGCAACAACAACTTAAGAGATTAGTTTGGAGCCGAACAACCTACAAATTACATGAATTACATACCTGAACAAGCTTACAAAATGTCGGCTAATACCCGAATTACACACAGACAGAGTAAAATGTACATTTGCAGGACCTACAAGCGCCGAGTCGAGTAGGGCTTTGTAGATGTTGGAATTGAAAAACAGCCCCTTAAGTTGTAGCCCCAACTGCAAAAAGAAGGGTAATAGAAAACGCACTTTCTGTCTGACGCACTCCGCCACACATACACAAGTGGCACAGAGAAACGATTTCAAAATGTTTTCAGTACAATAAACTATAACTTAACCCTCTAATGCATGAATTTTTGTTTTGACCCCTAATTTTTTATTAGACTAATTTAAGGTCGCTGATCACGAATCTGAGGTTGTTTTTTTGATTGGATGCCTCGTTCACCTTTTACAGGTAAAAATATTAAATCCGCCTTGAGGCGGGCCTATGCATTAATGTCTTAAAATTTATACAGCTAAATTTTTATTCAAATGTAAAACAAAATAATTTTATCTACATAAGTTGTAAATTTTTATTCATTCTTTATTATGGAACTTGTAAAAACATTTATTTGTTGTTGAATTACATAAATTAATCTTACATTTAACGCAAAATGCTTGAGTTTCCGATTTACATCCTGGATACTTGCATGTTTTTTGCCGGAGCGGTCCAAAAAATCGCACCAATGGCCTATCGTATCTCATATTATGCACTGGCAAATACGTCTTTTTAGCCGTTGTAGGGGGAGTTAAAGATGATGGACGACCACGTTTGCCAGGTTGCACCGTATGAATCAAACACAGTGTTTTTGCCACTTCTGTTCTGAAGTCAGGTAGTGAACAGTTGACGACGTCCTTATTTAGTCTATTATAAAGACAATATGCGTTTACCATAGCTACGACCAAAATATGATAAAATATTCGAATAGTCCACTTGTTACTCTTCATTTTTATGTGGTATCGACCAATTAGTCCGTCAACATTATCCACACCACCCATATGCTTGTTGTATTCTTTTATAATTGTTGGACAATTCACCTCTATATTTTGCTTTGTTTTACGATCCCAACGATTCACTTTTGAAGAGTAAGGATTTTGCTTACCAACAATTTGTTTTGTTCCAACGTAAGTGGATAGTAGTCGAACTGCTCTTGTGTCATACCACAAAACGCTGCTTACATCTACTCCGCAAACTGTTCCAACGTACTCCTCATCGTACCCACGTTCGACTTTTTTAGACTGTAACTCAGTATCGGTTGGAAGTTTTATGTTTGGTACCCGATTTGCTCTTACTGTACCTAAACTGTGAATTCCACGGCTTCTCAGGTATAATAACAGTCCGAACGACTATTGGGAAAGCGGTAAATAGACGTGAAAATCAAAATCCCCAAAAACTTACGCAGTTCCACCTCATCGATTTTAAATGTTGAAGAGATGTATATCCTCCGGACCTTGAAAAACCAATTCGGTTGCATGCAGCTGAAGACGTTCCTTCTTCCAAATTATTGCTTTTAACGCAGGCATATCATTTCTAATGTCACTTGCAGTTGGTAACCCACCGGTTGCTTCTAGTACTTCTAATGTTCGTTGTCTGGAACGTGTGATTGTCGACGAAGCAGATCCACTAGGGTTAGCAGCATCAGCAGCAGATGAAGAACAAGTATCAGGTGCACTAACCCTGGTAGCTTGCTCATAATCCGTCAAATTTAAATTGGATTCAAGAGCATTACCCATCATTACAGAAGAGTCAAGCAGGGCTTCAATAAAAGAATCATCTTCAGGGAATACGTAACTAGGATCCCTATCATCATTGTCACTATCAAAGTCGCATTCATCGCCAGAAGTATAATTATCGGATAGTGTTTGTTCAAAGAATTCGCTAATTTCATCCTCGGTCATATGTGTTTTACTTTTACGGAACATGTCCAATGCTGGTACAATGAGAATCAGTCCGATAATTTTAATAATAACACAATAAATTTGAAACTGGTTGAAAGATGGTGGCTGAACAAGTGAACAGCGCAATGCATGAGCCCGCCTGAAGGCGGAGTTGAATATCTTTCAATTTACTCACCTGTGAAAATTTTTTTTTATCAAAATACAATTACTCACAGAAAGAACGTCAAATTTCTTAAACGTTGGTATTTTTTTTAAATGAAATCGACACAAAAATGTATACTTTTTTTATTTGCAAAAAGTTGTCAGTTTTCAAAAATAATAAAAACCACGCGAAAGTAGTCATCTGTCACTTTAAATTGACATTACTCGAAAGCTAGAAGGAGTGTTGCCAATCTGAAAAAACAGAAACGCGGCTTGAAGCTTTCACTACACTTTAAGAAAAGTCGGAATTTTAGAATTTAAAAAAATATTTATCAAATCGATTTTTTTCTAGACCCCGTCTAAAGGCGGGGCTATGCACTAGAGGGTTAACTATCATAACATGGGAGAATACGAATACACACATACGCATGTCTGTATGAGTGTATGTGTGTACTTATGTCTGGAAGCACAAGGCTCGTGAGTACACTTAAAAAAATATTATGAAATGGGGGTCTGTGAGTTTTGTGTGATTTTTCTAAAAGGTTTTCTATAAATCCGCTGTCAGTGTTGCCGGTGGGAAATTTTAAAACAAGTCTTAGAAATATTTAGAAAAACTGCCGAGTTTTTTCGTTAAATATGGCATCATGGTCACTATGATCTTTAAAAATTTAAAAAAGTGCCAAATTAGTCATGATTTTCAAAACACAATCAAAATCAAAAAGAGTCAAAGTAGAGTAATAAATTTGACTTTTTAGAGTTAGCAACACTGTTCGCTATATTTACGAGTTGAAGTTACTTTTTGTAAAATTTCTCGTAAAGTCAACTTTAACGTACGTAGCCACTGTGAAAAAGAGATAATAGTTCCCAATGAATAGTATAATTCATCACGAAAATGGCTGCCACGATTTTAAAGCTTCAACCACGATAATAAGCAAAACCTATTGCTTCCTTTTTTCTTCCATTTCGGTAGTTTTAGGATATAAGATACATAAACTGAACTTTGTTAAACGCGATAGGACAGAACATTCAACGAATGCCCGCTTATGTGTCACAGTGTTTGAAAACTAAAAGATAATGGAAAAACGTAGGTCAGTTATTTTTGCTATGTTTATCGTAGGATTATACATTTTGGCACAGCTTATGTAAGGCGTATTCGAGTTAAATTAACTACTTAAGTCCCACAACATCCCCATAAAGAAGTGTGGAAAATGTTCCTGTACGGCGGATTCTTCAAGTGTACCGGAAAATTTTTTATCTAGCTAGTATAGGTATCGCGTAGTCCGTCAACTTAGGGTGTTTAAACCTCGCAAAAGCCCAATTTGGATGACATTTAGAAGGCAGTAGGCACTAACTCTAGTATCTCCAGTAGTTTTAAAGTTATACAAAATCAAAAAGTCGTTTTTCCACGACGTGGCTTTTTCAACTTCCCTCGTAGTTTTATCAAATGCAACATTGCTCCCATTAAGTACCATCTGCTACGAGGGCTGGCCCAATACTGAAAAGGCGAATATTTATCATCTAAAATGGTTTTGTTGTTTTTCAAAGTATTCTCCAGCATGATTTCTACACTTTTGCATGCGCATCTGCTGGCGACGAAAATCGTTGACCACTCATTTTTTTTGTCTTGATGTGTGGGAATAAAAAGAAGTCATTGGGTGCCAAGTCAGAGCTGTACAGCGGATAATCCATCAATTCAACCGGCCAAACGTCCAAAAAGCGCTGGTTTGAGCCGATGTGTGAGACCTCGCATTGTCATGGTGCTCAATGATTCGTTCTTTCTTGTTCGTTTTTCGAATTTCTCCGAAGACTTCAGGCAAACAAATTGTGGTGTACCACTCAGAATTGACCTCCTACGTTGCTCAAGCGGAACAGTCGCCACATGACTAGTTTGGCCTAAGAAACAGGCGATCATTTGCTTTGAGGTGCTTTCGTTTGATTTAGCTCGTCTTCAAAGACCCACACGGTCTGGACTCTTACGCATAGATCCATGATTCATCAACTATGACGATCTTATACACGTCTTTTGAAGCACCTCGATCCTATTTCTTCAAAATTTCTTTGCACTAACCGACACCAGCCTTTTTGTGAGCGATTGTCAAATTGTACGGAATCCAACGAGAACAAACCTTTTGTACATATCGAATGTAAGCTAGTGGAAGAAATTCCCAAGGATGCCTCTATCTCACGGTATGTCACATGACGATCTTGAATTATCAGTACACGCACGGCATCAATGTTCTCTGGCACAACGGGCATTTTTGGACGACTTTCACGACCTCCTCCTTTGAGCGAGCGTCGGCCACGATTGAATTCATAAAACCAGTTTTTCACAGTGCTTTAAGATGGTGCTTCTTGGGCATACAAAGACTTAAGTTCATCGATGCACTCTTGTCGTGATAATCCACGTCGAAAGTTGTGAAAAATGATCGCACGAAAATGTTCACGAGTTAATTCCATTTTTTTGCCAAATTAATTTTTTTCAAGTCACTGTAAACAACACAAATGGTGGTCGTACGTCAAAACGTTCTGAGTACGTTTATGCTAAAAATTGTCAAACTTTACAATGGAAATGCCACATGGCGCCAGCCAACACTTAGTGTTGCCTAGGCCAGATATATATATAGCAACCCTCGTAATAGACTACTGTCAAATTTGTGAAAAATTCCGTCATTTAGTTTGTGTTAAATAGCTGTTCAAAACATACAACCTCGTGGTTTTTGTTAAAAATCGGAAAATGTGAATTTCGAGTGCTTATTTAACATTATTTTTTGCAGAAAAACCCGCCAATCAATTCAAGGATAAGCTTGAAAAATACTATGGGGAATCTGCACCACCGGTTCCAATGGTAAAAAAGTGGTTTGCTGACTTTTGTTGTGGTCGTACAAGTACAAATGACGCTAAACTTTCTGGACGGCAAATCGAGATCAATACACCCGAAAATGTCAAAAAAAATCCACGATATCGTATTGGCCGATCGAAGAGCAAAAGTGCGTGAGATTGTTGATTCTATACGCATATCATATGACTGTGTGGTTTCGATTTTACATGATCAGCTGTCTGCAAGATGCGTGCCGCGATTACCAATTCATCAAGATAGGCACCATGAATTGGTACCTCATTCACCATATTCTCCGGATTTAGGCCCCAGTGTGTATTTTCAAACCGAACGAAATGGATCGATGGATAGAGATTCAGCTCCAACGATAAAATAATTGATCATACATATGCATATTTATGGACCTTGAAAAATCTTTTTTTGGAAGGGATACAAAAATTGGTGAAACGTTAGACTAAGTGTGAGTTTAAAGGAGAATTTGCTGAAAAGTATTTTTTTTTTGCAAAAAAAAACTGTGTTTTGTTTCGAAAACTCACAGAATTATTGATCTGCTCTAGTATTTCTCTTGTATCGTCTTACCGGAATATTCAACAGTTCTCCAATTAATGTCTTACGACTTGTAGCAAAATTCTGCACAGAAAATCTTTAAATTTGGAGTAAATATATAAATCAAGACAAAAGTTGTAGCCGTTGAAATATTGCGTATTCCACTTCTAGGTTCCCTACTTATTAAAAGAAAAAACTCAGAAAATTCAAATTGAATGGGAAATGATTATTATCAATTGAAAGAACATTCTTTGGCATTTATTTTTAAAGATTATGTCTATCAAATGTTGGCCGCGGTTACGTCTCAGATGGTCCATCCGTTGAGTCCAATTTTCGATGACTCGTTGGAGCATTTCGACTGGTAACTGGCGAATGACACGAGTGATGTTTAGCTCCAAGGCCTGAATCGAAGCAGGTTTGTCCGCATAAACCTTAGACTTTACATATCCACACAGGAAAAAGTCTAACGGTGTGATATCACAAGATCTTGGTGGCCAATCGACCGGCCCAAAACGTGAAATTATCTGCTCGCCGAAGTGTTCTCTCAATAAATCCATTGATTCATGCGATGGGTGGGAAGTGGTGCCGTCTTGTTGAAACAAAATGTCGCCGAAATCACGAGCTTCAATTTCAGGCATCAAATATTCGGTTGATATGGCACGAAAACGGCTCACCGGCATCATTTTTGAAGAAATATGTACCGATGATTCCACCGGCTCACAAACCACACCAAACCGTTGTTTTTTGCTGGATGAAGTGGCAGCTCTTGAACTTCTTCTGGTTGGTCTTCGTCCCAAATGCGGCAATGTTGCTTGTTTACATACCCATTGAGCCAGAAATGTTGGCCGATTATGTTGACCATAAGTTGAACGAAGTGCACGAAACACATTCCTCACAGAACGTGAATTTTCGTAATAAAGTTGAACGATTTGTAAACGTTGTTCAGGCGTAAGTCTCTCCATGATGAAATGCCAAACAATACTAAACAAAAATAACATGACAGCATGACACGACTTACACGCGATCTGTCTACTTGGATCACCCATCATAAAAAAAAATTGTTTTCCGATATTTTTTAAAAGGCAATATTTGCTTATCAAAAATTAACATGTTAAGACACATTCTTTAACACTTTAGGGAAAAAGGACTTTCCCTAAAGCTATTTCCCAAAAACCAGTAAGTAGGCAGTCTAGCAAAATGGCGGTCGTTTTTTTTGATTTTATTTTCATATTTTTCCCTATCGTAGTAATTGTGGAATTTTTCTAAGCGATATTTTAAAAAATTTTTTTACCCTGCACGGAAAAGTTGATAGAATACTAAATTTGCCGTATATATTTCGTTTGCAACACCACCAAATATGATCGAAGATTTTAAAGTACATACTTATGTAATTTCGATCGTCGTAAAATACTGGTGGTGTGTAAGCCTAGGATTCTGAAATTTTCCATGATGATGGCTTATTGCCATTAAATGTTTGGTATTGTAATTGGGCGAAATCGGCCTGGGGGAAGTTTTCCTTTATGTATAATAATAATCTAGTCCAGAGATGTTCACACAGATCAAGCCATCTATGCGGCCAGTTCATAGGTATGAAACGCAAAACATGGTGCTCACCTCTGTCGCAGAAAAAATATTCAAGTCACATGATTTCGTCGGTCAATGCGTAATTGAACCCGTGATGACGATCGTTGCGTAGCCTGTACGACATTAAGCGCCACCTTGCGGTAAGATAAATTGCAGCTCAGATAAATTGCCGAGCTTTAACCACAGTGGTTGGTCAACAGTTGATTAGTTGATTCATTCCCAGGTAAATCTCATAAGTGGTTTCCATCTACGCTATCCTATGTAAAACATACTACAGTGGTCAAGGTCGATTGATACGATCCCTTAGAAAATGGTGTCAAACCTATGTTTGGCTAGTAGAGCTTAGTTAGACTGTGATCCTTAAAGAAGTCGATTCTCAATATTTTACTTGAAGACATGATGTTCTTAATGCAGCGTAACTTAATGGTATAAATGTAAGAGGTTTCATGTCGGTATTAATAAAAAGTAATATATGTGGAAAGCCATTTCTTAACCAAAGGATCAAGTTGAATATAATACTACAACAACTGCAGCGAACTATCCTATGTCTTTTCCTTCAATCCAACAATTCAGTTAAATTTATGAACATTTTCTTTAAAATGTTTAACTGTTACTTTTTACTACTCGTACTTACTTAGAAGGCCCCCCCCATTAATGACGATTTAATTAATGAGCGTATTTCCTTCCGCCATGCGCTCATTATTCTAATTCTCGGTGGCATTTTTAAAAAGGCCATTCATTAGGCTAATGAACTTTCTTGGTAATAAATTTCCTACACCATTTTTCCTCAGTGTACTTACGCATTTTCAGTTGTTAAGCTCTTCACTGAACCTCACCCTGCCACGTCTTTTTGAGTTCATAATAACCAGACAATGGATTTAGTCTCGGTGGCACGTAAAGTGAGGGGGATAATTCATGAACTGAACATGCAGCGGCAGCAGCCATCGCCCGAGCATAGTGCGTCGAAAGAAGTGTTGACTGTTGTGTGGAGGGGAAAAATTAAAGAAACCCTATTGAAAATCACGCATGCCGGTGGTGGGACGCCCAGACTGAGAAAGGGGAGACATGTAGGGATGGCAGGAGATTGTTTTGACGCAGGAGTAATATTATGTTGTTATTTGTATCCCAAGGCAAATTAAACATTGCGTACACGTCATGGGGACGGCCTGTTCCTTTGTACCTACCCATCGTGATGAGTATTGAGGTGTGGGGCGTCTCGAGAGCCTTTTAATTTCTAAGAAGTAGAAAATTTAAATGAATTCAATGCAGGTTTTTTTGCCTTCCTCTTAACGAGTTTGAAATGATAATTGTGGTAAGCTAAAGACAGGAGGTTTCAGAATTAGAAAAAGGTTTTATATATTATATATATCTTTGGCATAAGGTAAGATTTTCAAAAAAAAAATATTCGAAAAATAATTTGTGGTAATTGATAAAGAACTTAACCAGGATGGAGGCTAATACTTGATAGTTTTCGAGTCTGGCTACAAAAACGTCTATAGCAAATTGTTTTTTAGGACTTTTTCTATAAATATGAATAAAATCTACAATTATAGTTTACAAATAACTTAGCTGTTTCGCTTTTGCAGTCAAGTCTTAGATAGCGCGGTTCCCAAAAAAAAAAACATTCTGTTGGCAAAGTAGGCGGTGCCACGCCACCTAGAAATGTTTTGTATATTAATCAAGTCCATGGACCAATTGCCATACAATTTAAGTAGGATGTAAATCTTATTACGAAAACTGTAATACACTGTATAAGGCATGCCAAAAGTTCATAAAATTAACACATTTGAATGTTTCCTTAACTGGCGATTAGAACATGTACCGACTATGGTAATAGGGACAGCAATCTATGATGGAGTAAAAATCTTCTATAACTTAATTTGTCTTAACTTCATTTTTTAGCCAAACCAATTAACTAGTTTTTAGTTAAAAAAAAAAACATTTTTTTTGGAACAGCCATATTATTTTTTTTCAAGTCTATAATTGGGAAAAACTGTTTAAAATTGTTTCAAAAAAATCCGTACCACCTAAGAGTGGATATTGATTTGCGACCCTTTAGAGTACATATATTATTGATCGTCTTATTGTTCTGACGAAATGTTAATGACGTAATGTTCTGTTAAAATCCTGACACACGGACCAACCTAGGATCAAGAAATTTTGCAAAATGATAGTTTATGGCCACAAGCAGTTTGAACTAAAGATTCCTCTGAAAAAGTATATTTTTTGAGTATTTGCTTAACAAATTAGAGCTTTTTGTGGATCCACGTTAAAATGTGTACTGCTAGAAGGGACGCATAAGGGGCAAAAAGGACAAAGTTGGTCGACTTTTTGGCTCATGTGGTCCAAAAAACGTCTTGCACAGTCAAAACAGAATTAATGTCTATTTTGTTACCAATTCAACTATAGAGAATTGTTGGCTGAGTTAAGGGCCAAAAGGGCACGAAAAACAGATCATATGTGCGTAAATAGCGTAGGGACGGTGGAGGTTATATTAGGCCCGGCCGAACTCATCGAAACTTGTTCTTGTTTTATATAAACATTTTTTTACATTTTTTTAGAGAAATAATTGCCAAAATTCATTTTTTAAAAAAAATTGTCCGTCAAACTCTATTTGGTCAGAAAAAAAAACATTTTTTTTTATAAAATTAAAATATAATTTTTTTTTTACTAGAAAAAGAATAGTTTTTTTTATTTAAAATACAATAAAAAAAATCTATTTTTGCCGCACAATTTTTGGATTTAGGAAAAAATAGATTTTATGAGAAAAACATGTATTTTTTTTTCTAGAGTTTCTAGATTAAAATACAGTAGGATAATTGTGTTGTAAGCCAAACCTTTTGATATTAGAACATCATTAAATTTCGTTTATTGTTTTAATATTAATTTGTGTTTAAAAATACTTTTTTTTTAATTTTTATAACACGGACTTTTATTTTTAAGTGAGCGGACTTTTATTTTTGTATTTTGGAATCCGTTTTTTTTGGGCCATGTTCCATCGGTATAAAACGCAAATAATATGACAACTTCTGTATAAGCTTTTAAAGCTCAAGCCATAAAATCGATTGAAGACATGTGTGAGAGTGGCATCCATACTTGGTCTATTCATTTCCCCCAAATTGCTTCCAGATCGAACAACAGTTGTGCGCCAGCAGACCGACGGACAGACATACATCGTTATATCGAATTAGGCTGATCATATATTTTTGGTAGGTACAAACATTTGGCCTGCAACTAAATCATAATAACCTGTTTTACAGAGTGGTAATTACTTAAATCCTACTACATCCCATTAAAGCACAACAGGGAACTTCTCTCAAATCAGTAAGTTGAACACGGTTTAATTCATACCCTTATGACCAGGAAAAAACGACGGCTTCGGACGGCAAATGCATTTGATAGAGAAGTTTTTGCATGGCTTAGAGATAATTCTCTTACCAGCAAAATCGCCAGCATAGACGAGGTCGGAACCAGCCGCATAAAACTTGTTAGTTTTTCTTAGCCGGAGTTGAACCTGGGTTTACTGGCATAGTAGTCATGCATACTCACTAATAAATATCACCTTTTTTGGCATTATTTCTTATATTATCCTTGGGTTTTACTACCTTTTTCAGAGTTGTAGGGCCAGTTATAATGTTCTTTTGCTGCACATTTTTGGATAGACTGGTTTAGATTTTCTCTTTTTATCATTGATAACAAGAACAACAAAAGAAGAGTGCTGATGCTTCTTTCGTATTTTGGTAGAAGTTACAAAGCAACTCCTGTAGATTTGTTCTTTGCCATCCTGCGTAAAGCATAGTTTAGTATAACTTCTTGGGAATCGATTCAACCCACAACTTCTTAAAGAACGATACACGTCTAGCAAACTGTCCACATAATTCTGCAGACGGACTACCTTTGCGTTACCTCATAATGCATTTTTCCCCGTTCCCATTTTCCTAGTCGGCCTTTTCTTAGAGCATTCCTAATGCAGACCCTTAAAATATGCACCACCATTTTCTTTAAGTAGAAAATGTGTTTCGAAGTACATGGGTAAAGTTATTCATCTCTTGCGGGAGAAACGCAACTATGCAAATAACAACAGAAGCAGCAAAAGAAAAAAAGCCCTTTCGTTTCTGCATGTTTCCCCCGATTTGCATTCGTTCGTTCGTCTGTCTGCCTATCCGTTCGTTCATTCGTTTGTCTGTGCATCATCATTTAAACTGTCTGTACATTTCATAAGTCAAGTGGAAGAAGTGAATGAATGAATGAATGAAACCATGCCGAGAGAACGAAAGAAAGATACACGCACGTACCCCCGATACTCAGACAAGCGACACACAGACGGTCAGACGGATACGCACACTTACACATGTTTGAAGGTAGGGAGCGGGCATTACTTGGAACAGATACTCGTATAGCCTCCCTGGGGTGGGATATTTGTCTGTTGGTGGTACGAGTACGTCCTACATGCGATGGATGAACTGGCGGCATTATGTGGCATTTATGGCATGCGACACAAGTGGATGTGAATGAACGCCGTAAAGTGTATCTGGGATGTGAATAATGAAATGTATAAAAAGCAACAACATCTGCATTGATGTGTCCTCGTCTCCGTCCCCGCAGTTGTCGTCGTCATCGTCGTCTTCGTGTTCATATGTCCATTTTGATGTCTTTGTTTGACGCATACCTCAATAGAGGGATGTAGAAAGTGTAATGTACTGCCATGGGGAGATCTTGCACAGTGGCTTGAAATCAATTAAAAACAAGTAAAAAATGTTAAGTTTGGCTGTGCCGAACTTTGGATACCCTCCACCAGATTCGCAAATAAAACCAAATTTGGTGCGGAAGTGTGTTCTATATAGAAATCTTTATGTGCAAAATTTCATTTCGATAGGTCAAGCTTGTGGTGAGTTATCGTCATATTATTCCTCAAAGCCCATGAGACCGTTTGTGTGGGAGGTACCAGTAAGACTTTTCCGATCTCAACAAAATTTGGCGCAGAGGTGTGTTCTATATAAAAATCTTTATGTAGGAAATTTCATTTCGATAAGTCAAGTTGGTAGTGAGTTATGGTCATATTATTTTTCAAGGGCCATGAGACCGTTTGTGTGGGAGGTACCAGTAGGGTCTTTCCGATCTTAGCCAAATTTAGCGCAAAAGTCTGTTCTATATATTAATCTTTATGTCAAAAATTTCGTCTCGATAGGTCAAGTGTGTGGTGAGTTATTGTCGTATTATTTTTCAAGGCCTATGAGACCGTTAGTGTGGGAGGTACCAGTAGGACTTTTCCGATCTAAACCAAATTCAGCGTAGAAGTGTGTTGTATATAAAAATCTTGATGTGTAAAATTTCATTTTGATAGATCAAGTTTGTGGTGAGTTGTAGTCATATTATTTCTCAAGGCCCATAAGGCCGTTTGTATTGGAGGGCACTTAATACAGCGTCTTTCCAATTGTTCTAAAAAAATTCAATGTATGCGTGGAGTGTAAAAGATTTTAAGCTTTGCTAAGCCAGCTGCAAATCATGTTAGGTAAGGGTACACTCTTTCTGTTGCAATTACTAACATTCAATGGTATTGTTGGTTACATGGCTCGATATTGGTTGTTCGCAAAACCGTACAAATAATCGGTTACACCAACCGAATTCAGTAAAAGTATTGGTTCATTTATGAAGTACCGGTTACTGAGCTACAAATAATAGGTGGTGACAACAGATTAGTTCTTTGCAGTAACCAATCCCCGTTTAGTTCACTGTTGTAACATTAGATTTTTTGGTCCAAGAACGGTTGTAATGAATTGAAGAAAATCGGTTCACATTTAGAATGTACATATGCGACAGCGCATAGAGAAAGGGACCTAAGGGTAAAACAATCAATTTTAATTTTTTTCTTTTTTTGATGTGAACAACATCTGAGCATCGAATGAGACCGATCCCATGCCCCAAAAGTGTTCCCTCCCAGATATGTGCGCGTTTTATGAAAGTGAAGTCGACGATTCTAAGCGCAAATGGAAAGGGACCTAATCTTTAAAATGGATCTCCTGAACAAAACTTTTAATCAACTTTTCACTTTTTTTTTGATGTGGACAACATCTGAGCATCGAATGAGACCGATCCCATGCCCCAAAAGTGTTCCCTCCCAGAGATATGCGCGTTTTATGAAAGTGAAGTCGACGATTCTAAGCGCAAATAGAAAGGGACCTAATCTTTAAAATGGCTCTCCTGAATAAAACTGGTTTTTAACCTTAGTTCCCTTTCTATTTTGCGCGTCACATGTGTTGATTGCTCAGTAACGGATAATTGTTAATTCTCTAATTGTTCCTGTGGCAGAATGAGCGATCTTGGATGTTCAATATAGAAACATTTTCCTTTTTTCCTCTATCTCTGTTTAGCAGTTTTATTTTTAATTCAAGTCTCAATTACTACGATCCCCCATTAAAAGTACCAATATAGCTTTAGTTGTAAACTTTAAACCATTAGATTTCTTGGCACAAACATTTTATCCCTTTTCTATAGTTTGCATGTGCCAATTATCGAAGCACTCACTTTTTAGTCTTTTGTTGCTTCGATGTCGGTACGAAGCCACTGTGCATCATGCGGCCGCAGACACACACTCCTGCTATTGACGCAATGTCTGACATTTATGGTGAATATAGAGTAAATCTTTATTTTGCCTTTATCATCACCCCATTGTCATTGTCACGATATTTATGACATCCGAGTAAATATTGAGCCAATGCGTCAGGCTAGTCAATAATTGAGATGAATTAGAGAGATAATACAACATAGAAGAGTTGTATATATTTATTAAGTTTTCACACCATTATTAAATCGTTATTTATACAAAATATTAAAACTACAACACCAAAACACTGTTAAAATTAAGAAATTATTAATGTGAAAGAAGACGTGTGGTTCGATAACATTTCATTAAAGATATCACCTAAAAGTAGGATGAGTTTTGTAGAAAAATCAAAGCTCCTAAATGTATGCCACTTCATACTATGTTTTCTGATATTAATTACCAGAGTGTAGTATTCCAATGATTTGATGTCAAAGATCTTAAATTATAATTAAAATCGTTAGCATTGTCATTTAATTGAAACTGATTGGTTGCAAGAGCAACACTTATTATGAATTCGTCTGTAAACATCGACTCCATAAAATAGGCAATACATATTAATGAAACTTGTAAAGAATTAAAATGTTTGTAAAAGTTAACAAATGATTCACAATGGGGAATTATAATTTCAGTTCGGTGTAATTAAATACATATGATAACAAACGTTTGTCCTGAAAGTGTGCAATAATGTAGGAACAATAATTAACATACTAAGTATACCTTGACATTTATACGAGTATACATTTAGTAGTTATAAGCGTCCTTGATATAGCAGAGGAAAGTTAAGAATGAGTTTGGACTGCAAGTGGAACAATTGTTCGAAGAGCAAAATCCATGTAAAACATGATTGTCATATAACGAAAATAACAAAGAAACTAAAATTTATAATACTTCTTTCCAAAAACCAAGTATTATTCATAGACCCTCGATTAAAGTTCGTGTTATACCACCATCATAGAATTAAGGCCATATTCACTATGTCACTCCGTTTGCAACACCTCGAAATACTGGTCGGTGATCCCATAAATTATATATATATATATACATTATATATAAATATTTATCTGTCAGAATTATGTGCTGATGGTCTGAAACGTTTGAAATTGAAAGTGGGTCAGATCGTTCAAGAGGTTAACATTTTCCACTTACAATGATTAAGTCAACCTCTGTACAAATCAGCAATCTTAAACTTTAAAAACTCAATATCGCAATGGCTCCTAAATGTAGAGATACGAGGCTGATATTTGCCAAATTTGATGGTAGCATGGATCGAAACACATCTCTGAGGACATATTGGTGGTGCCACGTCTGCTTTAAAAAATCGTATTCACGGTCAAAATAATGGACCGATCTTTATAAAACTTTAATAATATGAAATCATCTTAATTTTCCTATTTTAGAGGAAAATTGTATTAAGAGACAGTGCCACGTCCACACAACGCTGAACATAAAAAGAAAGTTTCTCTTGAACTTATTGCTTTATGACGATGACAATTGGAGCATATGATGTTGGCATGGGGATCGAAACACATTCTGAAGTGGGCGGTGTTACTATACCTTTACATAATTTTCATATTGGCCCAGCCAAACAAAATTTATCTATTTGTTTTTTGTTTGAGTTTAAGAAAATTACAAGGGAACCATAAGATTTAATTCAGTTTATTTGCTATTCGATTTAATAGAAAATAAGACAGTCAGAGAGAAAAAAACTCCACCTTTAGAAATCCTAAAAAAATATCTAGCCTATTATAATTCATTTCCTCTTTACTATCACCTAAATACAGAAAATAAAATATGTCTAAAAAAATCACTAAAGTTATGCTTTTTATTTAAAGGGCATTACTACCAAAAACGCTATTAGTGACCTCGTACAGCAACAATATATTTTCGAAGTAGTGAAGTAATAAAGAGTAAATTTATATTGTTCCTCATTATTAGTTGATATTTTCAATATTTATATGAATTACCCTGCGCAACAATAAAACAAAATTTTTATAATAGCTCTAGAAGAAAGAAATTTGTTCTTTAATTAACAAATTTAGTTTTTTAATGATCTCCGGAAATTGATGGGAGCATAAGGTTGTCAAACATGGGGCCTTTACTTTATCACAATAAAACCCCTAAAAGTATACGTTGCAATATAATGCTAATGAGATGTTGGCATCCATGGCTCTGCCTTAAAGTATGCCATACATTTTACATAAAAACTACGTAAACAGTAGAAACATAATTTAGTTTGCATAAAGGCTCAATACAGTTTACTTGGATAGATACCGTCTGGGAATTTTACATTAAATCCGCATCAATTTTAATGATTAATAAAAAATTTAAGCTTGGCTAATTTATGGTTTCCTAGACGACATGAGACTTATAAACGATTGTTTAGAACATTTTCAGAAAAACGATTTTAGAACATTTCGCTGCACACAGAAAAAAATACAGTTAACAAACGGTTCGAACTACATAAAGTCCTTTGGAGGAGAAGGCATTCTGCTGCTTAATTGACATTCGGTTCCACACCATAAGAGGTACGGTTATATTTATTCAATACAGTTCAACTTTTTTCAGCAATTAAGTTTTTAATTAATTATTGTTTTCAACATGACTTTGCTGAAATATTTTTCTTCAAAGAGAACATTATTTCTTATATTGGATTTTCTCTCTAAGAAGTAAGACAAAACCGATTAATATTCGTACTCCGGTAGTTACCAAACTAAATTTATTATCGCAGTTTCCAATAATCTTAAACTTCTTAACCAATATTATCCCAAGCTGTTAACTAATAATACAAACCAACGAAGCTAATAAATAAAATACCTCTAATGTCTTACCGCTTTTTTGTACTTTAGTTACATGTCCTTATTTCCTATTTCTTTAAACTCGGCAAATTGCTTTGTTGTAATCCAAAAACTCCCTCTGTTTCCTTTAGTTTACCGTCATTATTTTCATTTAATGTGATCCGCAAATGGCTCCCAATGGACGCATTCCTCCTTAACCAGTTACAGAAAAAGAGATTGAAAACACGTTTAGCTTTGTTTTTCATTTGAGCGTAATTTATTTTTAATTGCAAGTAGATTGAGAAATTAATTTCACCAGACAATCGCAGGCTATTCTTTAGTTAAAAGCAATAGAAATATCCTATATCTACGCTGTCGATGCGCCATAGTGAAAGACGGAAATACTGTAAACACTAAGTTATGATGGCATTGTCTTGAAAAATAAACCAAATAGAAAATAAATTGTGTATCAGAACAAGCAGACTTTTCCCTAGAGTAAAGGCAACAGTTTTTGTTTGGCAAACTTCTCCTAAAAGTAGGCAAGCATTTAGTATTACGACAAACAGCCCGAGTGGTAGTTGGGGGAGGTGCCTTTCCATTGCAAGTAACAAAATTCATAAATCATAACTCACTTTCAAATGAGACTTAATGGCATACTCTAAAACTGCGCCCTAAAGTAGGCAATGATGTGTTAAATTATAAACGTCTAAAAGTATGCTTTGTAATTGAATAGCAATTAATAACGAAATCATGTTATCAAAGAAAAAACTTTAATTACAAAGTTTTCTGGCTTGTTCATCATGTAACCTTTACAACAATTTATAAATTATTATTATAAATAATAAAGTGTAGGCAGGAAATTAATTTCAGGAGGATACTTTAAAGGGACTGCAAACGGATGGGAAGGATGAATCAAGTCAAAGTGAGACTACATGGGGGAGCGATGACTTTGCTTAGAATACAGAAACCGGAAGACACCAAGAAAGATTGAGCACAAAATTCATTATTAAAAACTTTGCCGTTTAGTCATTAAAACTTTAAATTCACATTTTTATAAGGAAAATGTGAGTTATAAACCTTCAATAACATGTTTTGAGTATGACCCTTTATGTTTTAAACATACCGACTCAGGATTATGTTATGTATAACATAATATGAACCGACTCAGGATCCTTAGCTGATTCGATTTAACTACGAGTATAGCCGTCTGTCCTTCTGTCTATCTAAAGTTTTAAATTAAACTGCAGGTCGCAATTGGTGGTTAATGTTAATGAAATTTCGTAGAACGCTAGGTTCATCGAATTTTTATATTTTTTAAGCTCTAGAAACCACATCTTACATCTAATCTTGATGAAATATGACACACGTTAGTTCCTTGGACCAAGGAAAGACGCTAATAAAATTTAGAAAAATCGGTTCAGATGAAGACGTAAATAAAGAGGCCATACATATATGTTCATCCGATTTTATGTATTTAGCTCTCAAAAAAATATATCCGATCTTGATGAAATTTAAGTTCTTCATGGCAACAGCGGACTCTGCTAAAATTGGAGAAAGTAGATTCAGTTTAAGATATATTTTGCACATACCATATGTTTAACCGATTTTACTTTAAACAATGAAATTTTCTCACAAGTAAATTTAGAGCTCGTCCAGGGTGGTCCAAAAAACTATTTTCAGTTGGCTTTTAGGAAAAAACAGAATTGCAGGGTATAATAAAATCAGCCAATGTTTTTTTACTAGTTTTTAAATAAATTTTTTTATCCTTAATGAAAGAAAGCTGGGTAAAAAAATATTTGTCAATCCAGATACACGGGTGGATGGACACACGAATGTAATTTATGAGATCAATTATATATATTTTCTACTTTGCTCAAATCAATTTCTCGAGGTGTTGCAAATGGATTGACAAATTTATTATACGCTGCTTCCTTTCATTGAAGATAAAAAATGTAACTAAAAACTAGTAAAAAAAGGTAAAGTCGGGCCTGGCCAATTATATTTTACCCCGCAATTCTGGATTTTCCAAAAAGCCAACTGAAAATAGTTTTTCGTACCACTCTAGACTGGCTCTGAATTTACTTGTAAGAAAATTTCAAAATTAAAGCTAGTTTGCACGATGATAACTTATGGTTATTAGCCATTCGAGATTGTAAATGCGTGAAATCCCTCCAGGGAGAAAAAAATGTTCCTTTAACAAACTTAAGATACCTCACACTTTTTTCTGTTTGCTCAACGGTGGAGAGTATATAAAATTCGGCCTGGCCGAACTTAATGAATTTTGAAACCTTCTAACAATTAAAGTGTGTTTACCTTTAGTTATAAAACGTTTTGCGAGGTTGTCTTCTTATAAATATACCTAAAATTCTGCTTCATTATTGCCACAAATGTAATAACAATGTAATAATATTTTTTTTCCAATTATGTTTGTTTCATTGAGTAAGCCTTTGATTGCTTTCGTATTGTAAATTTAAAATCCTTATTTAAAATTTTACAATTTAAATGAATCCCATTAAAAACTTATGATATTGTTGCAACGATTATGTTTTGCCCAAAAATATGCAATACATTTTTTTAATTATCGGCTTATACAACTTTTTCCACAAACGTATGCACAATATCGATAAGTGGTAAAATAAATATGACTATAAGTATACACATGATGATAAATGTGATGATTTTTATAACAAATGAACTATTTACTAAATCAATGTGGATATTAAGGTGGGTCGACTGCTATGGACAAAAAAAAGGTGACGCTATTCGCATATAGAATAAAACATTATTTTTTGTGAGTGTCTTTAATCTACTCGTATTGGCTAGTTTCAACGGGAATCTGCTTTATCATTAGCTTCAACATCAGAAAAAGTAATAGGCGATGTATTTTTTTTAAAATTATGCATTGGGAATTTTACCAAATAGGAATGCTAATGCATTTCCAAATTTGTACATGGCTGTAGCAGTTCCTCCCTTCATAAGTTGATTGACTTAAATTTCCTTAACATTTCCTAAAAGCACATACGGGGAACTCAGTAGACTGTGTACTACATAATTCTCTAAATTATTGTCAGGGACCTTAATGCATTTTCTCTCTAAATTGTAAGTGTAGAAAAAACCTATGATAATGTTTAATATTCTTACTCGAATTTGCACACCAATTACTAAACGACAGCCCATCAGAATATCGGCGATTTCGGGGTATAAATACTTTCCAAAAATTTGAAATATATTACATTGGCGCAGTCTTTTCATTTTTTGATGCATTTCTGGTCTACTCTTCTTTAATGCATTTTCTGCTCTACTTTTCGATGTTGTGTGGTCATATCCCAAGCATCAGAGACACATGCCAGCACAGTTTTGCATATAACTCAGTCCACTTTTTTTGAATTCGGGGATAGCTTTGAGTTACTATCAAAGGCACGACTAAAGCTTAGAAAGTCAGACAGTTAAAAATCTCTGAACTTTTTCTCTTTGGTCTCAGTCTTCTCTGTTGAGCTTCGCACTGAGGCTCTTTCGCCCAATATGTCAACCACCAACAGCTCCTAAATTGGTCTGCTTTATCACTGTCTTCGCTAAGTTGTGGGATAAAGTCGGCTTTTTATACCATACATGATAGGAAAAACTGGCTCGAAAAACTAGCCGGAATTCCGAAAAGTTCATACATATATTCTGAATCGTCGTAAAATTCTAATATGATCTAGCCATGTCCGTCTGCAAGGATCGTGGTGGCTGTGGTTTAAGCCCAAATCGCGTGGAGAGATTCAGCTCTGTGTGGCGTTGCATTGCAACCGGGTGCTGTGACCCATAGAACAGTAGAGGTGTTAGATAGGCCTCGGCCCCTGACCAAGGGGGAAGTTGTATCCATATAGCACGCTTCGAATTGGTACCTGCAGAATTTGGCTTAAGGTGCGCTGGCCGTCGCTTGGTAATGGCTCCAGTTGCGATGGCGCTCCGTGGTTGAAGCTATCACAGCGAGAATCATGTAAAACACTCGGACGCTGTCTTTCTGTACGAGGGCGGTTCGGAAACTTCTTAGCCTAGCACAAAAAGGGCGGTATAAACAGACGCATTCGCGATTTTTTTACAATGGAAAAATTAGAAATGCGTGGTGTCATTAAATATTTACATAAAAAAGGTTTATCGGGACAAGAAATTCATAATGATATGGTGAATGTGTTAGGTGAAAGTGCTCCTTCATATGCAACAGTAAAAAATTGGGTTGCTGAATTTAAACGTGGTCGTACAAGCATTGAAGATGAACCACGTAGTGGACGTCCAAAAACAGCAACAACAACAGAAATTGTAGCCAAAGTGCATGATATGGTATTAAATGCTCGACGAATAAAAGTGCGTGAAATAGCTAATATCATGGGCATCTCAAATGATCGAGTCCATTTAATTTTGCATGAAGAACTACAGATGAAAAAGCTTTCTGCAAGATGGGTGCCGCACTTGTTAACAGTCGACCAAAAACGGATAAGAATGAACATTTCTCAAGCTTGTTTGGATCATTTTCAGCGAAATAAAATGGATTTTAAGCGTCGTTTCATAACTGTTGATGAGACATGGATCCACTACTATACTCCAGAGACATAAGAACAATCCAAACAATGGACTGAAGCTGGAGGAAGTGCCCCAAAGAAGGCAAAAACAATTCAATCGGCTGGTGAGGTTATGGCAACGGTTTTTTGGGACTTCAAAGGTATTTTATTGATTAACTATCTGCAAAAGGGTAAAACAATAAATTCAGAGTACTATTGCAACCTTTTAAATCAATTAAATGTACAAATTCGAGAAAAACGTCCTGGCTTACAACACAAAAAAATAATTTTTCATCAAGACAACGCACCAGCGCACAAGAGTGTTTTAACAATGGCTAAAATCAACGAATTAAAGTAAGAGTTGTTTGACCACCCACCTTATTCTCCTGATTTAGCTCTCAGTGACTTTTACCTGCTCCCAAATCTAAAAAAATCCTTGCTGGCAAGCGTTTTACCTCAAATGAAGATGCAATTACAGTTGTAAACCACTATTTTGAAGACCTCGAGAAAAACTATTTTAATCAAGGGATAGAATTGCTAGATAAACGTTGGACTAAGTGTTTTGAAGTTTCAGGAGATTATATTGAAAAATAAAAATATTTTTGAAAAACTAACTATTCTCTTTCATTGATAGGCTAAGAACTTTCCGAACCGCCCTCGTAAGCAGCAAACTGCCGATTGCACTTTTATTGCTAGGTGGTTTCAGAAATATGTGTCGAATGACTAAAGTGTTGGTATTGAAAATGCACTAGATCGGTCAAACATTTTCACCTCGCAAAAACTGAGTCAACCTGTGGAAAAATCACAATTTTTGTAGATTTTTTTTTTATACATTTTTGCTTATTTAACCTCAATATTAATTCCGATCATAACGAAATTTCCACATTAAGTTAGGTGATATTCGCAAGGTACATGGCGATGGGAATGGCCATGGCGGCGCCTACACAACTTTCAACTATTAGAGATATGACAATGAAATTTTGTTGTATATGATACTGGCGTGGATCGAAACACACGCAGGCTGAAAAGAGGGATGCCCCTTTTTAAAAATTGTATTTATGGCCAAACTAATGAACCGATCGTTATAGAATCTTTTCAGAATAAAATCAATAAGCAGCATATTATAGTACACAATGTTGTGTTTGAATTTGACAAAAGGACGTAGCACCGCCCATATAAGCCTGCAATATTAAATACCGACTCACAACTAGCCTTACACTATAATCGGATCAATTTTAAAAATACATAAAACTCCGCCATCTACTTATAAGTAAGTGGTCGTGTTAATATCTAGGAGGGTTTAAGTTAGGAGCAAATTTATTACGGGGGAAAAGAAAACGCTTGTGTCTGCTAGCCATTTAGTCAGAGAGTCACTTAGACTTTCTGAGTTAACATGTTCGGTAAGTTGCGTCAATTCAAATATTTTTCGTTCCGGTGAATTGTAATGTAAACCTTGCCGGATATAGCTTTAAGAGCGATCTCGTTGGATCTATATTCAGAGCCCCGTGACTTTTCAAATTCCCCCGATTCCACTTTTAGAAGGAAGTGTGCATTTATTAAGGGACGCTCCAGAATTAATTTTCATTGGCCAAAAGTCTATAACTTTCGATCTAGTAGGCAGTGGGTTCTGTTAAAGGAACTATTGTAGCCAAGGACTATTTTGAGATATTGACATTTAAAAATCGGGTAATCGGGTTTAGTCTAGAAATCAGCCCTTAGCTGAATACTGTTTTTTTTATTTTTTTAAACATAAAACACAGTAACTTTTTTATTTTTTCGTTTTTGGTTTTATTTTATTTTACAGGGTAGCCTTTTTATCTTTCTTTATTGGTAATGCACACTTAAAAGGCTTTTAAAGGAAAATCCTAAGAAAACCCGAAAAAGATAATGTTGCTCCAAAGTCACATTTTCTTCAATAAAATAGTGACTGCAACCAAAATATCGTTAATGCAGACATAATATTAACGTCAAAATAAAGATAAGACACATTGGGTGCAATAGTTTTTAAAATGTATAAGATATAGTACGTCGAAGTAAAAAAAAAATATTAATTTAATATTCTTCGAAATCGCAAATTCAGAGAAGTCAACTTTTTGTCAATTCAGAATTTCAATTGCTAGCAAAATAAACCGCGAGGACAAGCAAAATAAAAAAAATGAACCTTGGACGTTAGGACTTCTTCGCAAATTCAGAGAATTCAACTTTTTGTCAATCAGAGTTTCAATAGCTGGCAAAATAAACCTCGAGGACTTGGATTTTATCGTCCTTGTTGTAGAACTGAAGAATGTTTTATGGATCAAAAGTTGTAGACTTTTGGTACTGCTATTGCTCGAGCTATTGCAATTACTCTGGCCATTGCTCTAGCTATTGTCTAGCCAATGCTTTGACTCTGCTGAGACAAATGCTCTGGCTATTGTTAATGCTTTGGCTATTGTTAATGCTTTGGCTATTGCAGCTGCTGTTACTATTGCCATGGCCATTGCTCTGGCTATTGGTTATCATCTAGCAATTGCTCTGGCTATTATTATTTTTATAGCTATTGCTGTTCATATTGGTATTACAATTGCTGTGGCTATTGTTCGGGCTATTGCTATTACTCTGGCCATTGTTCCGGTTATTGTCCGGCCAAGGCTTAAGCTACTGCTGTGACAATTGCTCCAGCTATTGCTATTTCTCTGGCTATTACTATTGCTCTGGCTATTGCAATTGCTGTTACTATTGCTATGACTATTACTCTGGCTATTTCTCACTTTGGTTATTATTATGCTCTGGCTATTACTTATGAACTAGCCATTGCTCTGACTATTATTATTTTTATAGCTATTACTGCTCCTATTGGTATTGCAATTGCTTTGGCTATTACTCGGGATATTGCTCTGGCTATTGTTATTGCTGTTACTATTGCTATGAACATTACTCTGAGTATTGCTTACGATCTCGGCCTAATGCTCTGAGTATTGCAAATGCTCCGGCTATTGCTATTGTTAAGACTATTCATATTTCTCTGTAAATTCCTTTGAATAATACTCTGGCTATTGCTCTCATTACTGCAATTGTCAATGCTATAGATGTGGCTATTGATATTTCTCTTGCTATTGCTCTTGCCATTGCTCTGATTATTGTCTGTACAATTCTTTAGCTACTGCTGTGACAATTGCTCTATATATTGCTTTAGCTATTGTATTTGCTGTTACTATTGCTATGAACCTTGCTCTGGCTAATGCAAATGATTGCAAATGCTTTGGCTATTGCTATTGTTCAGGCTATTGCTGTGGCAATTCCTCTAAATGTTACTCTGGCTATATCTCCCAAATGTCAGTGCTATTGCGTGGCTATTGATATTGCCCTTGCTATTGCTCTGACTATTGTTATGGCTTTTACTCTGCTATTCTGTTACTTCCATACCTTTCGCTTGAGAATATAAACATATTGAAAAATGCTCCTTGATCCTGATCAGCATCAACATCGCCATTAGATAATAACGTGTGTTATGATACTTTTTCGTATAATAGCTAAACTTGACCATAACAAAACTTGACATCCATATATCTTAAAACAACATAAATTAGAAGAGAACCGCAGAGAATTCACCCCCGCTTTCCCCCCTGCCACGGCAATACACCACAAATCTGCGGTAGTCAGCGAAACCTTTGCCTCAAGCGTGTGGCATTAATCGTTGGCCAATACAAAAGCAATTGAAATGTTGATTAATTTGTTCAGATAGTTTTAATGGGTCTTGATGTTTTTTTGTCTGTCTTTTGTTGTTATTGCTTATTTATAACTAAAACTTAACACTCACTTACAAAAGTATACATATATGCAGGCAGTCGTGTTTGTTGGCTGCCTTTGTGAAACGTAATAACTTTTGGATAAGCCAAAAAGCCAAATTGAAGCGACTGCTGAAGAAGAAATAAAAATCTCAACCTAAAAACAATATAGCTCATAAATTATGGCAAGAAAACAGAAAACTTTTCTCATTTTGATAATGGCTGCCAGAATAGTATTCGGGAGGGGTGGGGCGGATGCAGAGGGCCACACGAAAGAAGGAAGTACGAGTACGTTTGTATTAACTAAATTAAGATGTGAATGTGGTAGTGTACTATTCACACGTCTACCAAAGCCTTATCTACTGAATGCAAGTCTTGTACGAGGTAAGTATGTTGACACTGGGAATAGAAGATCGATTGTAATAAAGTGACCGCATCTTTTGGTAGCCGGAATAACCATATTTTTAAGAAAACTAATTTAGAGTTTAAACACGCAGAGAAAAAACATGCTTACTACATGGTCACGACAATAATAATATGTTCTCCACAATAAAAGTATGTTCGTTGCAACCATAGCATTGTTAACTGAATGTATTTTTGACAATACTATAATTGCTGCAATATTAATATTGTTGAAATGTAACAATAGTGTTATTGCCAAATTTAAAAATGATAATATGGTTATAGCAACAATATAAATATGGTTGATGCGACAAAAGTATTGTGTTTTTCATTTTATGTTAACAATAATATGATTAAGGCAATCATACTGTATGATTGTATTTTTTCTTCATTTAAATATGCTTTGAAGAACAAATTTTATTGGTACGGATCTTATGCAATAATAGTACTTTTTTATCGAAATGAAAAATTTTTAAACAAGCTGCTTTGGCTTTGTTTTACTGAAATATTTTTAATAAAAACGCTTACGTTTATTTCAACTTATTTTTTCTACTGTGAAATAAATCACTCGTATTATTTTGAATTTAATGTATTTTTGAATAATTTTCATAATTTAAATCTATTGTTGACAACTTAAAACAATTCTAATAAATAATATTGGGGATCAAATCTATTGTCGACAACTTAAACAAATTCTAATAAATTATAATGGGGATCATAGTATAATTGTGTGTGATCATACTATGGTTGTAGGGATCATAATATGGTTGCGTGTGAATCATACTATGGTTGTGAGGATCATACTATGGTTGTATATGAAACATACTATGGTTGTGAGGATCATACTATGGTTGTGGAGATCATGGTATCGTTGAGTGTGAATCATACTATGGTTGTGGGAATCATAGTATGGTCATGTGTGAATCATACTATTGTTGTGAGGATCATAGTATGGTTGTATTTGAATCATACTATTGTTGTGGGGATCATAATATTGTTGTACCACAACCATATACCCAACAATAGTATTATCCTCTTCGAATATTGTCACCACAACCATACTTTTTTTCTGCGTGAAGAGAGTAAGCGGATTTAAATAAACTAATAGTCTTCATTTGGCTGGTTATTTTGAGGCTGCTTACGACCCGATTCGTCAACCCGAATTATAGTACAGCTCTCGCCCATGGAAGTAGAAGTAGCTAATGTGAATCTAAATTTCTCTTGGAATACGAATGCGAATTTAAAATTCAAATATATGTGATGGCTGAATTCCTCTATGCTGCTGTTGCTGCAGCAACAATAGAAAATGTTGCCAAAGTAAGAAAATGATTAATTAAACATGGTTAAGCTGCTCCCTCGGCATGCCAACCACTCCAGCTCCCTGTAGGCAAGCATTTCATTCCTAATCGTATCACTTGAGATGAATCAAGTCTGTAGTAAAGCCAAAATTGTTTTTTCGTATTTAATTTTGCCCTCAAAAATATCGAGGCCGTTAATTTGGCGTGTACATCGGGCTGTCTGCTTTAAAGTTCATTCAAACGTGTATTGTTTTATGGCCGTTTCCCAGCCCATCCTCCTCTATACACGAAATGATAAATTATTATGTTAAACATAACAAAGACACACAATAAAATAAAAGGAAAAAAACTGCCAGTGCTGCAAAGATGAAAAAAAGAAACGCAAACTCAATAATTTATACACATGTCTTCAATTGACCCACTTTTGTGTCTGCTGCGAGTACTCGTATCATACTTTTTTTGGCGCATTTGCTTGAAACATTTAAACAATTGTTTCAAGCGATGTCAGTTTGGGTTTTGCTTTTGCTATTTTCAGAATACAACCGACCGACATACGCCGGCATGCCGCGCCATCAATGTGGGCAGGTGTTTTGGGTAAATTCAAAAAAAAAAAAACATTAATTTAAATCGCATTTGCCAAACCACTGAGCGTCGAACAGAAAGTTGCATTTGAATGAAGCAGACTAATATTTTTTCTGAAGAATGAATAAAATTTATCAGATGCTGATTAACGTCTCTAGATAGTAGGACATGTCCTATAGAAATGAATGAATGAAAAATTGCAAAAGTTCGTAGATAATCAAAGATAGTTTTGATAGGATTAGAAGAATGAAATATTAGTTTAAGCAAGGACGTCTGCCTAAATGTTTACTTTTGAAATATGAGATCTCTGCAAACTCTAGAGTGTAGACTTAGTTTGTCATTTCCTAAGTAACGTATCAACACTGAAATGTGGCCATTAAAAGCATACAAAAAGAATTTTGTAATAAGCAACACTTCATTTAGAAGTGTAATAAAAAAGTTGCTTAAATATAGAGGTATTTTTTTCAGCACAAAAAATTTAAAAATTTAAATCAAAAGTGGAATCATTATTCGTAATTTGAAAGTACATTTTATGGCCTTTTTTTGAATAATTACTTGCAAATGTTGGCAACTGTATTATGGAAATGAGCGTTCTGTTAGAAACCGGAAGATCCACTGTTTTCGACCAAAATTTTGTTCAATGATGAGGCCCATTTCTGACTCAACGGCAAAGTCAATAAACAAAATTTCCGCATTTGGGCTGAAGAGCAACAAGAAGATGTTCAAAAGGTGCCAATGTATCCAGAGAAAGCCACGGTTTATAAGCTGGTGGAATCATCGGTGCATAATTTTTCAAAAATGATAATGACCGGAATGTAACCTTGAATGGTGCTCGCTATCGCGCCATGATATCGATCTTTATGCTACTTGAAATTGAAGGCCGAAATATTAACGACACTTGGTTTCAACAGGACGGTGCCACTTGCCATATAGCTGCTCAAACAATATATCTATTGAGAGGTAATTTTGAAAAGCAGCTAATTTCACGTTTTGGATAGGTGAGTTGGCCGCCAAGATCGTGTGATTTCACACCTTTAGGCATTTTTCTTTGGGTTTACGTAAAGTCCAAAGTCTATGCTGACAAACCAGCTACTATTCAGGTTTTGGAAGCCGGTCGAAATGCTTGAACGAGACATCCAAAATTGGACCCTCTGAATGGAAACCCTGTTCTAAAATAATATCTCTAGAAGGATCACCCATTGTCAGCTTTAAATGGTGTCATAAGCCCGAGGTCTTAACCTTTCCATAAATCAGTCACAAGGATACGGTTGAATTTTACTTATAGCCTGGGTTCTGTAAACTTTAAGGTCATTTTCGGCTACTTGCCATAAAACTGAGGTACAACTTTAATTAACGTCCCGGTTTACAAGGCTTACGTTGATTAACATTTTTTGCTGCAAACTTACTGTTTGCAGGGAAGGATTCACAACCACTCGCCATGATTGATAACTAATTTAGGTTCATGCTTTAGGAATTTTTACGAACGCGTGAAACCAAAATCTTTGGATCAGAACTCAACGGGCCAGGATCGCATCTCAAAAGTTGTGCTATGAATGTTGAATGTACTAATCGACGCTTGGTCGCCCATTGTGCCATATTTTCCCTCTTACATATCATGAGGAATAGATCCTTTCCAATGCCCATCATATGTGACACGGGATATAAAAAGGTGGCTTATGACTCAAAAAAAAATTTTCCACTTTTTTTGGTTTCGATAGTTTTTGAGACGCTCTTTCACGTGGTGAAAACTAGAAAGTCCTAACTTGCTTAGAAGTGTACTAAAAACCTAAAGATAGATGACAGAAAAACAGAATTTTATTGAAAATCCTGCACCAAGATAATATATGAAATTGAAAAATTTAAAAACAGGATTGAACGCTGCCACCTTTTCATAGGCCGGGTCACATATATCATATCATCATCTCGGTCTTCTCAATTGAATGCAAATTACCTGATGGCATGACTGTTGGAGCTGTAGAGCCGCATCATACACCGGGTAGGTGGGCGCAAAGGGTGGGCCAAATAAGACTGAAGAATTAAAAATATTCATAGTTTTATTGATTATCATTTTTTTTGTCTCTTTTGCAGTAGAGATATATGACGGCTGCATTTGATGCACAGCAAGGTGTCAAAATAATTGAATTTTATTATTCTTCTGGCAAGTGTATTACCTCAACTCAACGAAATTGTCATCGGTATTTAAATGTCAGAACAGCACCTGGTAACAACATGATTAGGAACTTAGTCTCCCGTTTTGAGGAACAACTTTATTATTATTAACTGATCCTTATTTTGTTTGAAAATGATCCTGGGCCAACCGGAATCCATTAAGGGAGCTCTGTATAGTATATCTTAATCTTGATTTAACTAGGGAACTAACGGTACTTTGGTGAAAAGTACACTTTTTAAAGTATTTCTTGATCATATAATATTTTTTTGTGGACAGACAATCTTTAAAATAGGTATTATTAGTTGGGACACACTAAATATTCAAAAAGGGGAATAGTTGGTGGACTTTTTAGCTCATGTGGCCTAAAAAGCGTACCGCATGGTCATATCAGACGATTAAGAGTTGATATGAGCAAATGGGTATTAAAATTAAAGCAAATTTTGTAACGAATGCAAATTCAAAGTCTTTTTAATGTTTTGAATGATATTAGGGACGGACGCATGAACCAAAACGGTCCAAAAACGGACCTTTTTTGCGCTTAAGTGAATAGGGACGTTGAAGGGTATATAAGGTTCGGACTGGACGAATTTACGTACACTTTTACTTGTTTTCGTTTAAAAGTAATGATGAGTGGATAATGAATGGATAATGCAGAGGGCAAATGTTAATAAGTAGTACTCACTTAGTTTTTTGCAGGGATAGTTAAGACCGCAAGATATATATTAAGGCACAAATCTCTGCATTTATGTTATCGCACGACTGTAGACTGTAAGTTACTGGTAGTAGACTTTTGTTACAATGTCTGAGCGGAAACCTGAGTTTGGTATTTAGAACTTTTGTTTTGCCCTGACTAGTAGCTGCGGCACGGCACTTTAAGAAATTCTGTGCTGGCTGCGGTTTAGAAACCAAATCGCGGGAGTAGTTTTGTCTAGGCGTGGAATTTAGTCGCAGCAGATTACTGAGATCCTTAAATCATCATAGGTTGGCTTCGAACCCTTTCAAAGGGGAAAAGTTATGCCAATTTAACATGTTTTGAATTGGCACAGTCGAAATTGACTTTGCGCTCGCCGTCGCAATGTAGCGTTTGTCAGTGCGATTGCGCATCACAGCGAGGTTCATGTAAAACGCAAGGACGCTGTCTTCCAGCTTACGTCTTTATGCAGTAAATACCCTACAATTTAGAATTAGTGGATATTAAATGAACCAAAACGAACACAAACGGCAATAATTTCCTTTAAAGGACTATAGCTACCCATTGAGAAATTTGATTATTACTTCCTTCCCCAGAGCATATCCACTTCGTCATTCCTTTTGCAACACCTCGAAATACAGGTCGAAGACCCCATAATGTATATATATAAATACTGTTACAACATTGCACACCCATTTCAATAATATAACTAAACATACCCCGTTAATGTCATATGGGCTTTGAAAGCTAACCCCAATAGCGTTAGTCTGTAACGGGATTTTAGAATTGTTCAACTTTCATCATGGAGTGGCCAGATAATGAGAACCTTATCGCTGTAATAGCGCTTTTCAAGTGTGAAATGAAAAAAACGATATTTTCAGAACGCTCCGGCCACTAGGGATTAGCCGCATGTTCGTCTACCGATGCATAAAACTGTTTAGGGAGACTGGAGATGTAAAAGACCGCCACCGGTCGGGCCGCCCACGCTCTGTTCCACCACCGCATGTCATCAATGCCGTTAAATCAAGAATTCACAGAAATCTGCTCCGAAAACAGAAAATCATGGCCCGTGAGATGAATATCACGCAAAAGTCCATGAGTCGAATCATTAAAAAAGACATGGGACTTGGGACTTTCAAACGACATACCGGACATTTATTGACTGCAGCTTTAAAAAAACAGGATTGAAAATGCAAACGTCTTTTGGTGAAGCACGCTGATAACACAGCACAACAGCCAATCTGGGGGGGGTGAGAAATTCCAAGTCATGGTGATGGTACTAGGTCAGTATATTAAAACCCTCAAAGGGTTTTGCGTTCGTATGTGCCAGTTTTTTTTATGACCTTTTACATTTTTTCCTTATCTTGATGTTTTTTCGCTTAGTTGTAAAATGTTGGCAAAAACGTAGTTTGACATAACTCGAGAACGACTAGTTCGATTTTGCTGAAATAAATTGAGAAAAATTAATAATTACATTTTCTTTAATCCATTAATATACTGTTTCTCTACCAAATCAACATTTTTGCAATTAGAAATAAATTTATGAAGAAAATTTTGCAAAAAAAAATTTTTTTTTTTTTAAAAACATATAAATCCCAAACGAAAAAACGTGTAGAGTCTTATAACTTTCACGTAAAGTCACATAACCTATAAACAAAATGCGACATAGATCATAGAAATCGATTAACGCGTTCTGCTTTTATTCAAAATTAAGTAACTTCACTTAATTGTAAAACTTTAAACTGGCACATACGAACGCAAAACCCTTTGAGGGTTTTAATATACTGACCTAGTACCATCACCCCGACTTGGAATTTCTCACCCCCCAGACAATAATCCCAAAAATGTTCCACAGTGTAACTTGTACAGAAAAATTTTGTTCACCGATGACAAAATGTTTACCGTTCAGGAAAAATTTAACAAGCTAAATTATAGGGTGTATGCGCGGTCATCTAAGGAAGCATCTAAACTGATCCTAAGGGTGGAAAAGGGTCATCACCCAGCTTCAGTCATGGTTTGGTGGGATGTCTCTTGCGATGGGGTCACTGACCTGCATTTCTGCGAACAAGGAGTCAAAACATCGGCCAAAGTTTACCATGAAAACGTTTTGGAAGCTGTTGTGAAGCCTCTTAACAATTCCAAAACCAGCCATGGACTTTGTAGCAGGATTCTGCGCCGGCCCATAAGGCTAAAACGTCCCAGCCCTGGCAGCGTTCATTTCCTCTGAAGAATGGCCCTCAGGTAGTCCAGATTTAAACCCATTGGATTACAAATTGTGTACGGTTTTAGAGGACAAGGTTTGTCACAAAAGATACCCCAATATTGGATCTCTTAAGACTGCTTTGGTTTGAGCTGTGGCCAATTTTCCAATGGACGAGGTTCGTGCAGCTATTGACGATTGACCAGTGCGACTTAAGGCGTGTGTAAAGGCAAAAGGCGGATACAATATAAATCAATAAATATATTAAAAAAATTGGTCCAAAAACATTCAGTACTTTTGATTTTACAGCATAAAACGTGTGTAACAGTATTTTTGTCCCTACTAAGTATACTTACTCTTAATCGTCTAAAATTATCTAGACATGTACGTCTGTGGAAAGAAAACTATAGGTCGCACTCTTTCACCTAGGGGGTTGAAATTTTGCATAAACAGGTGTTGATAGATTGAAACACACAATGGCTGAGTCAACCTCGGGAAAAATCCACAACGCTTAACGTAAATTAGAAAAAAACTTATGAACTAAGGAGATACGACAATGTTATTTGAAACATACTCGTATGATGGTGGTTGGGATCTAGAGAAAAAGTGGGCGGTGCCACTTTAAAAAAAATAGTATTTGTAGCCAAGTTATGAACCAATCGTTACAGAATTTTTTGAAAAATGAGATCAATGTTTAGCTCATTAGAATGAATTGTGTAAAGATTGGACAAAAGGTTGTGGCCCCGCCCATACAACCCAGAGCCTGGACTATATCTAAGGTTATATCCCGTGAACTAGTACCAATTTGGCGATAGTGGTTGGTTTTCTCTTTGTTGGTATGGAAAAAAACAGACCCCGATGGAAACAAGGGCGGTGCCATGCCCTCCCCCCATGTCAACATTTTCATATTGGAACGTAAGGATGGAGGTTTTATAAGCTTCACTCGTTTTTTTAATTTTTCTAATTAATAATTAATGAAATTCTCTTAGAAGCTAATTTCATACATGTGTAAGTCCCATAAATGGGATTATTTTTGTTTATTTTTTTATTACGTTTCCCTGCCAATTTAAGGATTTTTTATCTATGTTAAGAATAAAATTTTAAAAACGGCAGACTTACGGAGTTAATATTACATATGGAAAGATCGTAACCAACAACTTACCTAAAATGAAAAGAAGAAATATGTTTTATTAGACAAGTTCCAGCAAGAAATAGACCGTTTGGTCAAATATAAAAGTGTAGGTATTATTCATTAGGGCGGTGCTAAAAAAGCGATTAGACAAAATTAAATTAATATGTCCAAAAATTAAGAGGTTGACCCTATTTACTATAAAGTGGTTTTCAAACTTCGTTGGCAATACATGGCTGTTTGGTCCTAAACATACATGTGGGTATACTACAAGAGAACAGCTATAGCTTCTATGTTAGACCGAGAACTTTCCATGCACCCCACGAACTTGTTTATTTGCTTCTCTTTAAACTAACAAAATAACTATTCGTATTAACCCAATATTTTATTGTTAAGCTTCATAAATAAATATGTCCAATAAATAAGTTCATATAAATAAATAAACTGCACGAATACGAGTATCTGCAGTATTTACTGATATATTTCTGTGAATACACAATACTATTAATAGTTTTTGTCCCACCCCCCGAAATGGGGGGGGGGGGGGCGAAAGCAATTAATTAAACTTTTCGGCTTAAATAAATCTCTCTCAGCAAAAATCAATATTTATGGAAAATGTTTAATTGAATTTTTTTTGTTGTTTTTTAATGAACTCAAATCAACAACAAACATAAATTTACCGGAGCGTGCGTACGTTTTTTCCCTCCCCGCCGACACAAAATTTATATGCTTTTATTTCCAATTTGATTTATTAACCGGCCAAAACGAATAGAACAAAACCGACAGTGCGGCTGTATTAACACGCTTTAGTCTATAACAAAACCTTAAAAATAAAAAAAAATGATTAAACCAAAAAAAAAATATAAAGAAGGAAAAACCGAAGTATTTAAAAACCTCAACAACAGCATCAGCAAATTATGCCATAAAAATGCCGTATCAGCCGTAGCATCGCTCAACAACCGAAAGAAGTAACAAAAAAATCACTTAAAAAACAATTTTGATATGAAAAAAATACAACGAACAACATTTTTATGTTGTCATGCGTCATTTCTGTAAAGGGCCGTAGGACGAGAATTCCACCATAAAACATGAGCATAATTTGTAAATGGCATATTTTGCCGCCACAGTCGTTCGTTTTATACCGACACAATATGGCTGGCGAACATAAAAAATTATTATTCTACGTGTACTCGTAGTATTTGTTTGTAATATTTTTTAATGACATATGCTTTTTTTGTGGTCGTTGTAATCAAACAATTGTCATCATTTTATGTCGATGGCAAACCGGGTGTTTGCCATAACATGTGTTTTCGCACCGAGTTATAAAAAACAAAAATATGTAATACATGAATTTGATAGAGTAAACGAAGGAGGTAGGCGTAGTCAGAATGGTTTTTTTTTTGCAGAGAATGGGTGTGATTAAAAAGTTATAATTGGGTTTGATAGCACCATATAATTAAAGAATGCTACACTAAACCATAGCATATTTATAAAACTAAATCAAACTTTAGAATCGCAGCATGTTGTGTCCGCTATTGACGCTCTAAAGTACGCTCTAAACAAATTTTCGGTGAATTAGACAGTTAATATTTCTAAAATTATTTCCAACAAATAATCATCTAGCAATAATAATCTAGTAGCTGTAATCTTGAGGGTCTGCCAAAGGGTCTCAATTACACCTCCTTAAATGCGCTATGAGGCGTTCAAGGGAAATTTTCGGCAAATAAGACTATCCTGGTGACTAATGAAAAAATGTAATTCAGACAAAATGCCTTCCAGCATTGATATCTGATATTTTTCTATTTTCAGAGTCATGCATAATGCTCACTCTGAACATATAAAAGCGAGCAGAAACCTTAAAGCGGTAAAGTGTCAAGTCGCTTACGCGGTTATTCTTCACAAGATGGAGGACCCACAGTTGAAAGATCTAAGAGTAGAACGTAGGGAGGCAATCTCACTTTGCAACTAGGGGCGGAACCATAGAAATAATGCACGAAAGATATGACTCCAAGGGAAATGCGTGGAGTTGCCCGGATAAGAGAAATCAGTAACCTATCCGTAAAACATACATTTGGCCACATATAATCTACAAAAATTATGCTGTTAACCGATACGAACAAATGACCATTGAAAATAAAAAATTCAAATTCTCCTCTTTCCTACGTCACCCGAGCAGAGAACCGAGCCGATCCCAAATTGTCGGCGGCGGCAGCGCGATGAATATTTGAACGGTAGCTTAGCCGAGCAGAATTTTTCTGTATGGCTGATCCAATCAAAACGAATGTTTTCATACGACATTTTTGCAAAGTAAGCCTGGTACATAGTCTGTCAAGCCTATAAAATTACTTGTAAATGATATTCTGGCAAGATTTTTTTTGTAAAATAGTAGATGTGCACATTCAAAGGAATTAAAAAAGGTTTTATAGAGTGACCCATCTAGAGGTATTTTTTCAGAACAAAAAAAAATATAAAAATTCAAATCAAGTGTGGAATCTTTATTAATAATTTAAAAGGACATTTTATGGCATTTATTTTTTGAATATAATTTCCTTCAAATGTTGGCCGCAACTACGCCTCAGGGTTTCCATTCTGAGGGTCCAATTTTGGATAACTTGTTCTAGCATTTCGAGCGGTATGGCTTTAATGACAAGCATAATGTTGGCTTCCAAAACCTGAATCTTAGCTGGTTTGTCAGCAGAGACTTTAAACTTAACGTAACCCCATAAGAAAAATGTCTAAAGGTGTGATACCACTCGATCTAGGCGGCCAACTCACCTGTCCAAAACGTGATATAAGCTGCTCTTCGAAATGGATCAATCAATTGTATGAGCAGCGGTAAAGCAAGTGCCGCCATCCTGTTGAAAGCAAATGTCGTCAAGACTACGGCCTTCAATTGCAGGTACCAAAAAGTCAGATATCATGGCGCGATAGCGAACGCCATTCACGGTTACATTTCTGCCATCATCATTTTTGAAAAAATATGCACCGATGATTCCACCAGCTTATAAACCGCACCAAACCGTGGTTTTCTCTGGGTAAAATGACACCTCTTGAACCTCTTTTTCTTGCTATTCAGCCCAAATGCGGCAATTTTGTTTATTGGCTTTGCCGTTGAGCCATAAATGGCTCACTGACCAAAAGGTAGCATAAGCGGTAGCATAGCGAGCACCATTCACGGTAGCGTTTCAGCCATCATCATTTTTGAAAAAAGTATGCACCAGCTTATAAACCGCACCAAACCGTGGTTTTCTCTGGGTATAATGACACCTCTTGAACCTCTTCTTGTTGATCTTCAGTCCAAATGCTTTAATTTTGTTTATTGACTTTTCCGATTAGCCAGATTTTAGCCTCATCACTGAACAGGGTTTTGGTCGAAAACAGCGGATCTTCCCGTTTCTCACCGAACGCTCATTTCAATACAGTAGCCAACATTTGAAGATAATTATTTTCAAATAATAAATGCCATTAAATGTCCTTTCAAGTACCAATAAAGATTCCACACTTGATTTGAATTTTTATATTTTTTTGTTCTGAAAAATGGATCACCCTTTATAACTGTGTGCAGTGTGCCAGAAATTGATCCAATACAATTTTCACTAAAATTTCACAACTTTTTCTTTATATGTGACGCGCAAAATAGAAAGGGACCGAAGGTTAAAAATCAGTTTTGTTCAGGAGAGTCATTTTAAAGATTAGGTCCCTTTCTATTTGCGCTGACTTCACTTTCATAAAACGCGCATATCTCTGGGAGGGAACACTTTTGGGACATGGGTCCACATCAAAAATAGAAAAAAAATGAAAATTGATTTTTTTACCCTAAGGCCCCTTCCTCTATGCGCGTGTCACATATGAAGTTCGACACATTTATTTGTTTTAAAAATCAATTTTTTTGAGCGGACAATGGTTAACATAGTTCTGTTAGTTGGGACGATATAAATACCTCAAAAAAGTGAAAAGTTGCTGGACTTTTTGGCTCATGTGGCCCAAAAATCGTTTCGTATGGTTAAAAAGGGCGATTTATGGTCAATATGGACATATTAAACATTAATCAAATTAAAACAAATTTAGGTAAGAATGCAAATATAGAGATTTAAAGTTTCTTAGGGACGGTGGAGGGTATTTAAGGTTCGCCCTGGACGAACTAACATTTTAAGGACATTTTACTTGTAAGACATAAGAATGCAAGGAAGCGTTAACATTGCTAATGTTTGACGTCAATGTAATATATAAGTAGTTCCAATAGTACAAAAGTACGTAGTGCCCCAAACTGGTACAGAATCCCTATTACTCTCCTACTTTCGCAATGTAAAATTCGAAAATAAAAATGTTTGAGTTTTTTCTTTTTATGTGGCTATAATATTGACGACCGCACTGTTAAAAATTACTTCTGTGCCAGGTTAATAAATTTCCTGTAGAGAACCATGAAAAAAATTGCGACAAAACCCCCATTTCCTTACCACTATTTCACATATACTCTTTGTTAGCTGAAACTGTGTGTTTGCAATCTTGTGGTATGTCGAACCGAACAACTACTACGATTATAAATATTTGGTGATTGCAAACTAAATTTTTCTTTAGCAATGGATTTTTTTAAGTTCCTACTGACTTCCTACTAATTTTTTCTCTGAGTGTTGCTTTGGAAAATCAGTCGATAACATCTTTATTTTCAGTAAGAAAATATATTGGCTGTGTTTGCTTAACACTTTATGACTATAGAGGTATATACAATTTAAAATATTAATATTAACGTTTTCCATAGCTGCTGCAATTTATTTCTGTGCTACGTGAACTAAGTTTTGCCACAGCAGAATTATCCAATAGAACCAGCAAGTCAATATCAATAGAACCATCAGTACAACTGGTACAGAACCCCCTTTACCCTTCTACCTATAGACAAATCATAATTTTACTTTCAAAAATTTGTCAAGACCATTTCAGTTCTCAGTTAATAAAGACTAAGTTTCCTTTCGCCTAATGACGGCCTCGCTTTAGGAAGAATATTTTCCGATTGTAACACTGTGCCTGTCAACAAAGACAATTACTCGCTCTGACATTTCTGCAATTAAAATGTTGAGTATCTGCTGACAGCGAATAATTTGCGCCTACAAAAACGACTGGGATTATTTTGGTTTTTGTTTAGCAGTAAAAACCCCTCATCTATGCAGACCAATTACCATATCGAGATAAACCGCCAAATGACATTTAATTACTGTTATTTTCGTTATGATTTTGTTGCCCTTTTTTGTCTTTCGGAACAAAATCAATAACGGTTTCAGTGTTTGCTGTTAGTTTTTGTTTAACAAATAATTATAAATAATTATCCAACCAAAACAAGCAAAACATCAACAGCGGCGACAACAGCAACAGCAGCAAAATACAAATAAAAACTGTGAAAATAACAATAAAAATGAAATAATAACAATAATAATGAAAAACCCCAAAAACAACAAGAGATTATAGGAAATTATCATATGGAAACAACAACAGCCGACACAATTTATTAACAACTTGACGTGTGAATGTGTGTGTGTAAAACAGTCCCACCCACACATGCCAACTCTAATTCATGCTCACAGACAGACACTACACGGATGTGAATTTTAGTATATACGATATACCGATACTATACAAACGGTAGAAAACGAGTGGAGATTAGAGATCCAGTCACATTAAAATGATATGATTTATTTGTCGAGGGGGAAAGAGAAGGTGCAAACACCATGACATTTAATATGAAAATTGTAATATTTTGTCAACTGGTAGGTAGTCTGTCTAACGGTGTGCAAAAAAAAGAACAATAATAATAGAAGCGAGCTGTCAATGTGACGCCATTAACGACAGACAGATTTATCATAAACCTACCTAGACACATACATGTATGTATCTTTCCACAGACTGCGATTTTAATAAATGTATGAAAATATTTGTCAGCCATTTAGTTGAAAGGTAGCGAGTGTTGGCATGCACGTGTCACTGTTGATATTAGATAATGACAATCAAATCTGGCCTGATCGCAGATTTATCTATAATTTAGAGTAATAAACTCAAGATTTAAGAAGGTTTTCTCATTGATGAACATTCTCTGTGAATTCTCGAACAAAAGAAGTGTAAATGCTGGTACGAGGGTTGCTATATATATATTTCTGGCCTATGTGGCGACATCTGACATTTCCATTGGAAAGTTTGACATTTTTTAGCATAAACGTACTCAGAACGTTTTGATGCACGAGCACCATTTGTGTTGATTACAGCGACTTGAAAAAATCAATTTGCCAAAAAAATGGAATTATCTCGTGAACATTTTCGTGCGATTATTTTTCACAACTTTCGACGAGGATTACCACGACAAGAGTGCATCGAAGAACTTAAATCTTTGTATGGCGATGAAGCACCATCCTATAGCACTGTGAAAAACTGGTTTAATGAATTCAATAGTGGCCGACGCTCGCTCAAAGACGAAGGTCGTCCAAAAACGGCCGTTGTGCCAGAGAACATTGATGCAGTGCGTGTGACATACCGTGAGATAGAGGCATCCTTGGGCATTTCTTCCACATTCGATATTGTATGAACACCTGGCCGTAAAAAGGTTTGTACTCGTTGGATGCCGCACAATTTGATAATCGCACAAAAAAAGACTTGTGTCGATTGGTGCAAAGAAATTTAAAAAAAAATGGGATCGCGGTGCTTCAAAAGACGTTCTTAAGATCGTCACAGGTGACGAATCATGGATCTATGCGTATGAGCCCGAAACAAACCAGCAATCGACCGTGTGTGTGGGTCTTCGAAGAATAGCCAAATCCAACGAAAGTTGTTAGTGAAAGAAGCACTTCGAAGCAAATGGTCGCCCGTTTCTTCTGCAAAACTGGTCATGTGGCGACTGTTCCGCTTAAGCAACGTAGGACGGTCCATTCTGAGTGGTTTCGGCTTCGGAGTAATTCGAAAAACGAACAAAAGAAGGCGAATCATTGTGCACCATGACAATGCGAGCTCTCACACATCGGCTCAAACCAGCGCTTTTTTGACCGTCCAAAACGTCGAATTGATGGGTCATCCGCCGTACGGCCCTGACTTGGCACCCAATGACTTCTTTTTATTCCCGCACATCAAGAAATGCGTGGTCAACGATTTTTGTCGCCAAAAGATGCTGTTGAAGCGTTCAAAAACCATGTTTGGCGTTGTCTCAATCGGAGTGGAAAAAGTGCTTCGACAATTCGTTTTAGCGCAGGCAAAAGTGTATAAATCATGCTGGAGAATACTTTGAAAAACAATAAAACCATTAGGCCAGAAATATATATATAGCAGCCCTCGTATGGAGCACAATCGAATCCATTTATAGGAATCCATTTATTGGAAAATAGCGTTTCTGCCGTTTCATGCATGCAATTCTTATTGCTAATCAAATTCAGCGCCAAATTTCTCCAAAAAGTTTAAATATGATTACCTATTTGAGATTATTTGATGTGGACATGTTAATCGACTGTTTTAAAAAAACAATTTGGTTTTTAGTTCTTCAAACTTGGCTTAATCTGATGTAAAAACTACTTGCAGTTCCTGATGTTTATGAGTTTTTAATCACTCTTACTTTCTTAAGCAAAGATTTTTTTATCACTCTTACTTTCTTAAGCAAAGATTTTTTTATAATGAAAACTTTTTTATTCCAAAATACTGCATTTTCATTTCCCTAAAAAAAAATTCGACATTAATCGACTTTTTTATACTTAAAGTCGCAAAGATGACTTCTGTTTTTTTTTTTGTACGACTTCTGTTTTTTGTAGCTTAAAGATGGACTTTTAGTTTGAGGTTTATAACTCTTATCGGGAGGTCTACTAAATTAATACCCATTTTAGGGTCCAACGCCCCACTGTGGCGCCTTTTAAATCCGACTTGTTGATGATCAATTGGAAAGCACTTATCTACCGACTACTCGACAGTTCCTTGCGATAATCACATGTTTACATGCTTTAAATATAAAGATTATTTTATTTACAGTCACCGCAAAAACCAAACCCTTTTTACATTATTTGTTAAAACCGCATTCTCTTTTTTGTGTGAAACTCTGAAATGTTACTGAAATATTGCCGGCTCAACATTATAAATTCTAGAAATAGTTCAACATTTACAACAATACTCGTACAAGTTTACAAACTAAGAGCCAAAAAAATGTTTCAACAGTTATTAGTGGAACGCCATTCATATATGGGCACGAATTAATATTTATTTAACAGTTTTTTTCGACATGCAAACTAAAAGAACGAAAACCTTTTGGTTTTCATCTGAATTTTATTGGCAATTTTTCATTTTTGCTGATGTTATTATTAAACTTGCAATGAATTGCCAAAAAAAAAAAAATAAAAAACGAAACATCTACTCAGTCTCAATTGTTTTTTCTCGTTCTGATGTTGCATGAAAATTTATATAAAATTAAAAAAGAAAAAACCAACAGCATGAGATGTTAAAGTATAAATATGTAAATGAGTATTATGCAATTTCACATGAACCGACAACAAACTGATGTACTCGCATATGTAGGCCGTTACAAAGCCGAAAGTAACTAAATCACATTGCAAAATAAAGCAAACAGTGTGCACAGTGTTACTTTCGCTTCACTGAAGTGTACTACTCTTAATAAACAAGTACAATGATTTGAAGCGAATTTATTTAAAATTATTTAGGAATACTTTTAGTCCTTTTTAACTTGCAACGGTCGTCGCACGGTGCTGGCATGCTATTTATTTTATTGCGAATATAAAGAATGGATTATTTATGTTTTAATTTATTCTAACAACATTAAATGACCCATAAAATTGACACACAAAAAATTGTTGGCAACAAAATTTATAATAATATTATGTCGCTCTTTTTTCCTTCATCAGATTTTTTTTTAGCAAAAAAGCCTGTAGCATTTAGTTTTAAATATGGACTTAAACGAAAAATGTGAACTGCCAAAACATGTATAAATTTAGCTGGCAAAAGCTATACAGAGGGTGGTATTTAGAGGGAATGACAAAATGATAACTTGAATTTTTGGATGCTCATGTGTATCATATGTGTCTTTAAAAGCTACACGTCCGAAAATTTGAAGAGGCTTGTGGATGGACTATTGACGATGGGATGTGAAAATGGACAAACAACGTCTTGTTCTGTCGGTGTTGTAAGTTAATAGTTCGTTAGAAGCAGCTGTGCTGAAATGATCAAGATTGGACCTTACTGGAACATACTTGCCACAATGTCTTAAATCGGTAGCATGAAGAAAAGCATAAAGACTAGACGAAAACAGGGACGAATATTGTCCAAACTAATACTCGTATTAGCTAGTTGTCTTGAAATTGTTTGCTACTGGTCTAAAAAAAACAGAGCTGAAATTTGTTAATGTCGCATCTTACCCACTCCATTTTAGATTGATAAGACTTCAAATCGGAGGAGACTGATTTATATGGCAATGATATAAAAACCTTAGATAGATGTGGTGTTTTTTTTGTCAGGATTTGTTACTGACACATTAGAATAAGATGCCCTTAGCTAAGCCAAGATTGGACTTCATATTTAGCTTTTAGAGCCACAGGGCTGCAAGTTCGAAGAGACCAGAAATATGGCAGTAACTAAGATCAAATACGAGTAAAAGACAATATTTTGCAGCGGCGGTTTTTTCCACTATGGTAATGCCGGATATTCAACGTGTTGCAGATTAATCTCTGAGCCATCTTGTATTTATCCATAACAAGTTAATAAATGCACCTAAGTCCAGAATTAGTTCTAGGTCGAACCTAATATGTGAGGCTCATATTTCATTGAGCCTATATGAAAACATAGACAGATATGATACAATTTCTTCACGGTTTGCTTAAGATCCCTCATAGCGCAATTTGTTTTATTGTAGTAGTAGCTTGATTGAATATTAAGTGCGTCCTGTAGAGCCACAGGATCCACACAAAATGAAAAGGTCAAATACTATAACGATTGTTATAGAACATATTTTACGTAGCTTGTAGAGCGGAAGGATAATGAAAGTTACCTTTGTATGACCCCTATACGCACAGATGGACCGATATGGTTGAGGTTCACAAGGGTACATCATAAGTCGCTCTATACACGCTACGCAATATTTCAGACAAATCTTGTAAGTATATAATTTATGCTTTCAAGAGGATGCTTGGTATACAACTTGGAACGATAAAGTCTAATTTACCAGTGTTGGAATCTTTAAATAACAAACAATAGAGCTGCAGGATCTTCAAATATGCAGGAAAATTTATAATGGGTCTATATCAAAAGATGGCTCACTCTAGTCAAGCTTCGGTATGATTTTTTAAAAACCGCTCGTAATTTAACATGCACCTTTAATTTGTACATTCTGGATAGGCAAGACTGCAAAAAGGAAAGGACCTTCGGTGAAGTTGGAGTGATGAAGTCAAATTTCACCAGAGTTGTCACTCATAAGGTTCACTGCTGAATTCGAGCAGAGACGTACTAAAGATGTGGTATCTAGAGCTACTGGTTACGAGTACGGGAAGGACCCTTGTATTGTATCAAAATATGGAGCATTTTCAATAGGGCCAATTTCAATAGAGATCGGTTCATATTTAAGACCTGTACAATGATTACGAGGGCGACCGCAAAAGTAACTGGCCTAACATAAAAAGAACCGTTTTTTGGAATTTTTATTATTTATTTTTCAACATAATCTCCTTCCAACTCAATACACTTCCTCAAACATTTTTCAAGTTTTTTAATTCCATCCGAAAAATTAGATTTTTCAAGACATTCAAAATATGCATCATTTTCAGCAATAACCTCGCTATTGGACGAAAATTTTTTGCCACCGAGAAATTTTTTTAAATTTAGAAACAAGAAATAATCAGAAGGAGCTAAATCTGGACTATATGGTGGATGCGGAGCAATTTTAAATTCGGCCAGTTTTTGTTGAGTTAAAAATGCAGTGTGTGAAGGAGCATTATCTTGATGAAAAAGAACTTTTTTTCTAAATGCGGTCGTTTTATCTTGATTTCTTCACTCAACCGATCCAAGAATGCACAATAATATTCACTATATATAGTTTTTCCTTTCTCAAGATAATCAATAAATTAATACCCCTTGCATCCCAAAATACTGTGGCCATTACTTTTCCTGCTGACTTAACAGTTTTCGCCTTCTTAAGACCACTTTTACCAGCTTCTATCCATTGTTTTGACTGTTTTTTGCATTCTGGGATGTAGTGATGGATCCATGTTTCATCAACAGTTATGAATCGGCTCAAGAACTCTATTGGATTACGCTGATAAATCGCTAAAAGCTCCTCGGAATTGGTTCAACGGACGATTTTTTTGGGGCAAAGTCAACAAACGCGGCACCCATCTTGCGGATAGCTTTTTCATGTGGAGGTCATCATGTAAAATGCTCCAAACTTGCTTTTCGTGTATTTTAACAATATCAGCAAGTTCTCTGAGCTTTATTCGTCTATCTTTTAGTCACTTCATTAAATATTTTTCTAATGTTTTCAATAGTAGTAGCAGTTTTCGGTCTTCCAGAGCGTTGTTCATCTTCCGTTTAATTACCGCACGAAACTCTTTATTTTCCATTTTTCAAAAATTATAAAACTTGTTTACTTCAATCACCTGTAACAAAGAATATAATCATTAAATATTTCGGAAATTTTGACAGAGGGACAAAGATTGCTTTTAAAAAACAAAAAAAAAAGTTGCTAGTAAAACAGAAAATGTGCCAGGCCTTTTAGTTTTGCGGTCGCCCTCGTACAAAGACATATGGATTGATCAATGGACGAAAGCTTTTATAATAAGCAGATAGTTATTCTGAGTCGATCGGTAAAAAGCCAAGAAAAAAAATGTCTTAGGTATTGCCGGGCCGAATTTTATATATTATCCATGAACGCTATCGTGCTTTCAACAGACACACACAGGCGGATTTACGGACGGATTTGACTTGGTTTGGTAAAAGTGGCAGTTTGTACAAGCAGACTTGCTTAGAGTCCATTTTTATTCCACGGAAAAGAGCCGAAAGTTTCCTAGTTCTGCCAGTTAAACCATTTTCAAACATCTTTACAATCTCATGAGTCGGTAATTGCTGATATAAGCCAGTTTGGCTGGATCCCTTAAGAGGAAAAAACTTAATGTAGACTCGCGCATAGTGGCCAGAGCAGGGCACATTCAGAGAAGGTGTTGAATGTGTTCTCCTTCTCCTCCCCTGTCCCACAGCTTTTGCAGACTTTCACTTTAATGATAGGTACAGAGAGCGGTGCAACATTTTTCTTGATTTAACGCTACCTGTGAATAAAGCTCACCTTGGGTTACCTTTCCGATAGTCCTTTTTTCCGCAGAATGAGTTTGAAGGTGCCAAGGAGCAGGCCTACGCATCCATGCTCCCCCAGAGTCCGTAAGTTAGCCTTGATAGCTTGATAGCTCATTTGCCTACCTGGTGTGTTTCTGTACGGATATGGATAGATCGTCTTAGAATCATACAAGGATCAATAATATATACTTTAAAGGGTCTCCGCTCAATATTTTGAGGTTTTGCACGGATATGGCTAGATCCTCTAAGAATTTTACGACGATCAATAATATATATTTTACAGGGCACCGTTTAATATTTTGAGGTGCTGCAAACGGAATAGCGAATTTCTTTCTGTGGAAGGTATAAATCATTCTTTTTTTCATTTTATTTGTTACAAACATCATCAAACTACCACGTGCCTTACTGTGGTGTAGGGTATACAAATGCATTTGCCGTTCGCAGAATACAACTATTAATAAACAAATGCATTTACTATATACTTATACTAATAGAGTAGAAAAAATGGACTAACTAGAAAGGCTATGGACGGCAACTTCGGAATACTGAGACTTCACTGAAATGACTCGTGAAAATAAATGTCATGACAAACAAAAGTTAGGCTAGCCAAAGGCAACATCTGGTGATGTAACCAACACATGCATAACAATGGCCGTGTTCTAATGGTAACTCGCTTAGGAGGTCGCTAAAGCGATAACTTCACACCATTATACAAAAATATAAAAATTATTTTTCTTACAGAAAACTACTTATATAGACAATTTGCGGTAAAATACGTTTGTTTTAAATAATTAAAATTTTCGTTTATTACTCGCATATTGTATTTCTTGAAAAACTTTTTTCTACAAATTACAAATTTTCAAATCAAACGGTTTATGATGCATAAAGTCAAGCAGTTCTTGTATAAAAAGTAATTTAAAAAAATTCTCCTAAAGTTTTGAAGTTATTGCCTTAGCGACCACCTACCCGCTTAATAAGCAAGTACCGATCGAATACGTCTAATGTATCAGCGGGACTGAAGACTATCGAGCATTGTGGTATGAGTCGAAGTTTGTAGAGTCAGTGTTTGGTAATTTATGTCTTCCAGAATCTCGACAAAGGCTTTCATATTTATGACTGTTTTACTGAAAACCCCCTCTAGTCTTTGTTAAAAATATAAAATTTCGATAAGACAAGTGCGGAAAATCTTTAAATGTGGTAGAGGTGTATAATTTTTTTTTTGTGGGAAATTCTTTACAGAAACCTCGCAAATTGTGATGAACAACAAAAGTTCACATAGGTTTGTGAGGAACTGGATAAAATGAGTTCAGTTTTTAAAAAAAAAATATGGGAAGCCACGATAATATGCGCCACTTTGCCATTTTATTAACACAACTTGTTTTCTACGAAAATATTCGTGAAAGAGGTTTCGAGAAAGTAGAAATATCTGAATTTATTAATTTGTATTGGAAGAAAATCGAATGTCTTAGGTTAAGCTTCATTTAATTTAGACGAGATAATGGTACCCCTTTGATTTTTGCATATTTTTATTGGAGTTCAAAAGAAATATTTTTAACGCCATGCTTATTTTGTATATTGTCGATATATTCTAATTTTTTTATTTTTAAACTATAAAACGTTTAAATATCAAATTTGGTTCCAATCGTTTCAAAAAAATATGCAAAAATCTAGTCATTTGTAAAAGACTTTTCCAGTTCATATGTAATAATCTCAATGTCGTTTATATCGTAAAAAATTGCCGCTTTTGTTTTACAAAAGTGTACTAAATTAAAATATTAAATTTTGAATTTTTTGAAAGAAAACAACGCATAGTTTTCTTACCCATTGCACAAATTTGCCATCGTTTTCCCTATTATTTTTCTTAACAACGATACATAACCTTCACTAAGTTTTACGGTACTAAAATATTTATCTGCCTCTACTAACGATTTGTAAATTTTGAGTTATTACTCTTTGTTAAATAAATTCGTTTAAAAGTTTTTACTTTTTCCAGCTTAAAAAATCTGTAGTTGTCAAGTGTAAATTAGAAAAATGTTAATGGCATTGAATGCTGCTGCTATGACATCACATTTCAATTGGTGTTTTTCTTTCCAATTTACTAGAGTGGGGAAATTGAAAGATATTTTAATTTAACAAGATTTTCTATTAAAATAGTACTGCAACTGTAGCCGAACGTACTGCATACTGGCGGTAGAATGTTCCCACTGACTGCCTTCATCGTTCGATGTGGTGTGAATGCAACAGCAGCCGAAGCAAGTGTAACAAAGCAACAACATTCAATTCAATTCTCTTGAGCTGTCAATCCAACAATCACATAAATTCACTTAAAGTTTGTTTTGTGTGCCTGCATTGTCTTCTTCGTTTTTCATTTTCATTAAATTCTTTGTTTGCTCCGAGGAAGCATCATTTAACAGCACACCCGATTGCAAAAGCAACACCACAAGCATCTCAACTCGCCCTCGCCGCCACCTCGAAGGTACCCCGGCAATCCCTTTGCACTTGCCCCTAGCGCCCCCCGCCATTTCAAACGTCGAGTTCAACGTCATCGTATCAGTTTTCATATACACATTTCACCTCAACACCATCACCTCCACCTTCTCCAAAGAGGAAATGCGGATTTTTCTTTGTTTCCACAGCATTCATGAGACGTAATGAATACCATTTTTCCTTAAACAGAAAAGTCTTCTCCATATGAGTGAGTGGTGGCGTTGAGGTTGGAATGGCTGCACAGATGGATCGATGGCGATGATGTTTCTCGCTGAGATGCCTTTACAAACATCTGTAACCACAATCGAAATCATTATCAGCATCAACATCTCGCCTCGTCATCTGCAACGACATCTCGCCGCATAGTTTGGGAATGCGTCTCACATATCGCCATCACTTTCGCCAAATATCGTTAATAAATGTTGTTATGTGGTGCTCTTAATTTGGGTTTTCTTTTTGGTTAAAAACTTCATCTTGGGGAATTTTTGTTTTCGCACAATGCTTCCACTCGAATGTGGAAAATTGCAGTAGGTAGTGCTGGCATGACCAGCTGCTGCTGGTGCTGCTGTTGTTTGGACAAAAATCAGCAGATATTGCTGTAATGCAAGACGGACGTTTATCCATTAACCGCAAACAATAAACTGCACATTTCTTTGTTGCTGACATTAATGCTTCGCACGAGAATAAGCGGCGTTAATTTAAGCAATTCGACGACTGGTTATGAATGAAATAAATTATTTTATTTTACACTCTGAGATTATGTTAAGCATGAAAGTTTGAATAATTAAAATAAATGGGCAAAAGGTGGACTGGATTAGGGTGGGAGATAAGAGAGAAAGATTAGGAGGGGTATAATTTTTTTTAATATTTGAAACCAAAATATCGTTTTCTTCAAAATATTTAAAAAAAGGGTTAGTATTTATTTTAAACGATAGGGTTTAGATAAGGGATATATCCAAACATGAACGCTTATATATACGAGTACTGACACAAAGTGTTGCCTGGCGCCATCTGACATTTCCATTGGAAAGTTTGACATTTTTAGGCATAAACGTACTCAGAACGATTTAACCTACGACCATCATTTGTGTTGGTTAAAGTGACTTGAAAAAATCAATTTGGCACAAAAAAAATGGAATTAACTCGTGAACATGTTCGTGCGATCATTTTTCACAACTTTCGACGTGTATTATCACGACAAGAGTGCATCGATTAACTTAAATTTTTGTATGGCGATGAAGCACCTATAGCACTGTAAAAAACTGGTTAAATGAAGTCAATCGTGGCCGACGCTTGCTCAAAGACGAAGGTCGTCCAAAAACGGCCGTTGTGCCAGCGAACATTGATGGCGTGCTTGAACTGATAATGAACTGAGACAGAGGCATCCTTCGGCATTTCTTCCACCAGCATATATTCGATATTGCATGAACACTTGGCCGTAAAAAAATTTTGTTCTCGTTGGATCTCGCACAATTTGGCAATCGCTCAAAAAAAGAGTCGTGTCGATTGTTGCAAAGAAATTTTGAAAAAATACGATCGCGGTGCTTCAAAATACGTTTATGAGATTGTCACAGGTGACGAATCATGGATCTATGCGTATGAGCCCGAAACAAAACAGCAATCGACCGTGTGGGTCTTCGAAGACGAGCCAAATCCAACGAAAGTTGTTCGTGGAAGAAGCACTTCGAAGCAAATGGTCGCCTGCTTCTTCGGCAAAACTAGTCATTTGGAGACTGTTCCGCTTGAGCGTCAATTCTGATTGGTACAACACAACTTGTTTGCCTGAAGTCTTCGGAGAAATTCGAAAAACGAACAAGAGAAGACCAGAAAATACAAATTGATATTTTCTCAAACTGAAATTGAGAAAATACAAATTTAAATTGCTCCTGAATGGGATATAGGAAATATGTAAGTACATAATGCCTACAACCACATTATGATCCTTAAAATTATTCCAGATTTTATTTTAAATTGGATTGCATTACTTGTAAAGCGTAGTTCATAGTCAGATTTGATACCATGTATTTAAGACTGCAATCATACTGTCTAGAGAACATTTAATTGTGGCTTGAGGAGAAAAATCTTACTCGTAAAGTCGCCGGCATTTACGAGGTGAAAACCCGCCGCTGAAAAATTGTTAGATGTTCTTACCCAGAGGAAACCAGCATGAAAGTTGGGCACTCTTTCATTTTGCCACGGCGGTCCACAACACCGACTTTAGAAGGGTCTAAATCGAAACATCAAGTGATGTGAATCAATTTCAATAGGGCTCGTCCATTAATACAGTGAGCGAGTTTCGTCGCCATTGACATTGGTTAGAAGAGTAAATGGACCATAATGGAATAGAGTACTTGTAAACATTATATCCATCTATTATCGTCTTAGCTGTAAGTTATAATACCCTTTGCGGAAGGGTGGTTTAGGATGGTTCCGTGGCAACATAGTGCCTGAAAGCATGAAGCGGGTTTTATTCAAAAAGCATAGAAGAAAATTAAAAAACTTATTTCCTGTTACAATATTATACGTTTAAGGGGGCCCTGGGACCATGCATATTTGCAATTTGCTTAATTTAAGTTCCCGCAATTTAATAATTTCCGAGCGAAATCCTCATAATTACTTAGTTGTGAACTATGCCCGGACTCCTAATCGTATTTGGCGTTAAAATCTGCTCATCTTCGTGGAACTTTTGGCTAAAAATGGTGTTGGAAAATATATACGTAAGGAGTTATGACCAGCCAGCCTGTAGAGTTAACTAAAGGGTGAGTCATTTTAAATCTTAAATTTAAACTACTGATTACTTTGACCTAAAAAGGTAGAATAACATTCATTTTTATTTTTAGTTTAATGTTTTTTGAGAAGAGATCGGACTTTAGTTCAGTTTATGCGTCAATTTGTGAAGCAAGTTTGTGAACATAGATCCTTATTGGACAAACCTTAAACAAAGCCTTACAAATGTATTTGCATATAAACCATTGCTTAAATGGGGACTGTTAGTTGAGATGAACATTAAATCTTTAAAAGGTCATGGTGACAGGACCTATCGGTTCTTGTGGTAAAAAAATGGCCAGTTATGGTCGTAAGAAGCATTCACTAATTATGATTGACATATTGTCATTTAAACCTCATTGATTTTGTGCTCAATTCGTTACTTACAAATAATTTCGAAATTTCATTACAATTTGGGCTTGGAAGTATTGACTTTGGGAGCTCATAAAATGGGCGTTATTGTTAGAACGATATATGGATATATGGGTATTAAAATTAAAGCAAGTACTCTAAATAAAGTTATATTCTTAAAATTTTAATAAATTTGTACTATAACAATTGCACAGAGATTGAGGTTAAATTTCATGGGTACTAGGAGCTCAATTCGTGCATGATTCCTTTAACTGATAAAAGAGAAAGATTGCCTCTAAATCTAAGACTCTAATCTTATAATCATCACGAAATTCAGTCGATGCAGTACTGGCATTGTGCTAGTATCTAATGGCCAATGATCTTTAGGTGCAAAATCTAATAATTGAGGAAAGCAAACTTATCAACCTACAGTGATTGCGTAATACTTAAATAAAGTCTATAACTTCAGCTTGAAAAAAATTCATCTTTTTCTACGATAAGGTGTGTTCCCAATTGCCATTGCGTTACACCAGAAAATTATTATAGAAATTTCACTTTTGTTTTAAGCCTTTAAGAGACTCTTGGATCCAATTATTTGGGCCTCTAGATTTACATGAGTCAAAAGTTCTTAGCGCCCTGGAATGTGCAACGTTGAAGAGCTTCTACGATAATGGAGGACATACAATTTTAGAAAAAGCATCTTAAGTTTTTAAATGTAAGCAGATGCGTTTTAACGTTATCGAGTTACCTTATTATAGGAATCGCTTTAAAGAGCGCATCATGCACATTTACTCAAAAGTCTGCCATAGAAATTTTTAATTTTATTTTAGTTTTTCCATATTTATCTTGTCTGGTCTCGATATAACACGTAAAAGTATTTCGAATGAATTTACAATTCGTTCATAGTAAGTACATAAGTACGAATATGTGTACCTCTACTCGAATAGATGGATTGGATATGCATGTACGAGTATCTATGAAATATAGTTTGAATGTTGCAGTACTTTGTACTGTCTATACCCGTCTGATCGGAATAAAGTGTACATGTTTTGCTGAACGATAGTATGATTCACTGTTAAATATTGACATAACGTGACTTTAGGAAATTTCTCAATGAAAATGCAAAATGTGCTGCCGATGTGTCTGTCTGTCCGCCCGTCCGTACGTCCGTCCGTATGGCTGTTTGTCTTTGGCTAGATTCTAAACATGGAAAACAGCCGTATCATGCTTGACGCTGCAGAGGCGGAATCAGACAAAGAGACAGAGCGAGCTGGTATATTGCTATAAATTTTATTTTAGACTTTGAAGTTTATATTCATTGTTTATAGGCACATATTGTCCTACGAGGGTTGAAAGCGGAAGTTACTTTGGTAATAAGCGAGGCAATATCCTGCAATCAAAAGCGGTATTCACTTAATCAACTAAGATATCACTGACCGGAACCTTCTGCTTAACATTGGCGCGGAATGGCTACTGAATTCTACAGAGAAGTTTTTTTTTTTAAATAACCAACACTCAGGGGATGCCCCCTATGCATGCGGTGCATTGCGTTGGCGAGTGGAAAGTAAAGGATCGGAGGGGGGAAAGAGGGAATAATGTTTATTGACAGTTGTCTTGAACTTCTGGATGTCGCAATTAGTGGGAAACACATTTGCCGGAAGTCGATTCCACATACGGACTGTACGAGCGAAAAAAGAATTTGATCTGTAGTGTATAGTGCGGTCAACTGGCCAATCGATAACAAACGGGTGTGAATTCCTAGAAAGTCGCGTATCCCTGCCGAACATCCTCACTTCAGGAATCAGGCGACGGATGTCTGATGAACACACACCATGAAAGTAACGATAGAACTGCGTCACGCAACCCACATTCCGACGATGCTCAAGGGAAACAATAGAGTTGGAAACCCTACTGTCACCTATCAGTACCATCGCTCTCCTTTGAACACGGTCAAGTAGCTCCAAGGATGATTTTGGAGCACCTGCCCATATATGGGAGTTGTAATCCATCTTCGGCCTGATGTAAGTTGTATAGATATTGAAAAGATCAGAAGGAGTGAACTATTTCTTGCACCGCTTTAAAAAGCCTATGCACTTGAGTGCTTCTTTCGACGCTTCGAATACATGTCTCGCCCAACGAGCGTCACATTGTATTTTCATGCTCAGAACATCAAGAGCTTCTGATTGTTCAATGCAACATGCACACAAAGAAAAAATAAGTTCGACAGCGGTTGGAACTACTAAAATTCCGTTGCAAAACAGAGTTTTGGTTGCAATTACCCTATGTTTATAATCGTAGTGAATATTCATATTGACATATCACAAGATGATTTATACGATCAACGTATTGTAAACGCAACTTAATGATCGCTCATACCAATGAGATGCATAAAATGTATTTTACTGCCATAACTGATGGTTGTGCAACCAATAGTTAAGCCAACATTTTATTGTTGTAACCGAATTTTGGTAATGATAAATAAAATTTCATCATTACCAAAAGCGGAAGTAATCCTATTATGTCTGCTTTAAACAAATCATTTAATTTAGATTATTCAGTCTTCAGTCTTGCCTCTTTTTCCTCGACATGAGTACTTCAGGTATATAAGGATTTTTTACTCTACAGAAAATTTAAAATTTTCTCCTTTAAAAAAGTTCGACATGTGGTCTTTAAGATCCTAAAATTTGTTATCTGCAGGTCCGAGTCTTCGTATTTTCTTCCAATACATCAGCTACGAATACTGTACGTTACAAAGCACCAACTTACATTTGATTGTACTGATAGCATACTAGAGGTACAATACAAATACAAATTCGGTTGTGGCAATGAATCTGTTCTCTGTGTATGGCTTAAAAGTTAATCTTGTAATCTGGTAAAGTCGCTGGCATATCTATCCGAATTGAAAATCGTCCACCCTCTATGTTTTAGAGTACTTTTAGTCTTCTTTGCCTCTACTGAAAATTATTCAAGTGCTTTATGCTGTAGAATTATTAAATACAAAGTTTTTATAACTTTTCAATAACGGCTTATAACTTTCAAACCATACCTCGCATACATCGCCGGTGCGAGCTGTTTCAATCGATTATCATGACTTTGGCATGCTGTGTGTTGTCGGTGGTAGTGGCAAACTACAGTTCATTTATTCATATCTAGATCGAATATCGGACGTATATATGCATATATAACTCACTTTCTAAGTAACAGCTACAGCAAGAGAGCTTTGGCTATCAATTAACATTTAGCACGTAATAAATTTGTACTTAAAACTCTGAAACAGAAGGAAAGACGAACAGAAGGACGGACATCATGAAGTACAGGCGGTCGGTCGGTCGTTTTAGCAGTCTTGCGTTTATCGTTAGCTTGGCAGAGGGTGTAAATTTCACTTTGTGTATAAGACACGTTATCGTGTTGTTTTTTGTTTTTGGTCTGCATTACATTCTAGTCGCGGTGATTTGAGTCATTTCATTGGCATTAGTTGAACTTTTGCTGCTTTTGCAACAGTTATGTGCGCCACAGTCCATGCTGAGGCTTTGTCTATGGACATTAGGGTGGTGTTTTGAAATTCTGTTTTTAACAGTATACTTATATAATCGTATAGGACCATATTTGATGCATACCATTGGGTTTACAATTAAAAATAGCCCCAATACAAATGTATCTTCCGATTTTGGGTTCAATTAACCTTGCAGTGGAATTTTTTTTTTATCAGAGATGATGGGTTTATGGAATTTATTAAGCACAGACTATGGTGAGTATGGAGTCTAAGGAGTTTGATGAGGGGATAATGTAGTCAACCGTGCTTTTTTATGTGTGTTTTTTATAGACCAATAGTAAATATAGGGTGGGCCATTTAAAGTTTTAAATTTTAATCGGCTGTATAAAAATGAAATAATTTTTTAAAATTTCTGGTTTTATTGGAAAGGTTGAACTTTATCATTTTATAATGAAACAGCATCCGATGCGTTTTCGTGGCGCCCAATGGGCTGAGATTGTTTGGCAGAAGATAAAGAATTTTACCGAAAAATCGAGTTTTCAGATGAAGCTCTTTTCATTTCGGTGGCTACGTCAATAAGCCCATGCATCCACAACGAGTATTAATTTATGAGACCTGAGTGATCTCATAAATTAATATTCCCAATTTCAATATTCATTTTAAATTTTTGAATTTCATATACTTTTTTAAAGGTTTGTAAAAATGTGCATCGGGTGTCCATCACAGCCAGTGTTTTACCCACAACTTATAGAAATTTAGCGTATCGAAAATTTTTGATTACTGTTTTGCATTCCCTAGAATTACGAACAAATTTAGAAAAAATTAAAAAAAAAATCGGCGACAAAAACATTTACAAAAATTTTTAAATATTAAAAAAATATCTTTTAAAATTTTTTTAAAAAAAAAAATTATATAAAAAAATGTTGTGTAAGTTAAAACATAACTACATACGTAATGTCGATTGAAGTGTTCTCTTGAATATGACCCGAATTTTAGTAGATTATTACGATTTTACCATTTATACGTTCACAAAGAAGCGTTTTATAAACTTTTCGAGCACATAAAAAAGGCATAATAAATATTATGACTAACTTGACTTGATTTGAAACACCTGGAACATATATTCATAAATTAATATTACATCGGGCCCATGCCTCAAAAATTCCAAACTCGCTTTTTGAATAAATTCTATAGAAGATTGTCCATAAATAATAAATTTTTATTATAAGTATAAGTATATAAATTTACAAAGATATATTAAATTAGATTGTTTACCAATCCAGATGAATTAGCGAAAATAAAGTAAAAAGTACTGAATGTTTTAGGACCAAACATTTTTTAATATATTTATTGATGTATATTGTATCCAAAAATAATCCACTTTTGCTTTAACACACGCTTAAAGTCGCACTGGCCAATCGTCAATAGCTGCACGAACATCATTCATTGGAAAATTGGCCACAGCTCAAACCAAAGCAGTCTTAAGAGATCCAATGTTGGAGTATCTTTTGTGACAAACCTTGTCCTCTAAAGCCGTCCACAATTTGTAATCCAATGAGTTCAAATCCAGACTGCCTGATGGCCATTCTTCAGAGGAAATGAACGCTAGCAAATTGTTTCGAAGCCAGGCCTAGGACGTTTTAGCCTTATGGGCCGGCGCAGAATCCTGCTGGAAAGTCCATGGCTGGGTTTGGAACAGGGAATTGTAAAGAGGCTTCTCAACAGCTTCAATAAAGGTTTCTTGGTAAACTTTGGCCGATGTTTTGACTCCTTGTTTGCAGAAGTGCAGGTCAGCGACCCCATCGTAAGAGACACCCCACCAAACCATGACTGAAGCTGGGTGATGACCCTTTTCCACCCTTGGGATCAGTTCAGATGCTTCCTTACATGACTGCGCATACACTCAATCATTTTGCTTGTTAAATTTTTCCTTAACGGTAAACATTTTTTCATCGGTGAACAACATTTTTCTGTGCAAGTTATCAGTGTGCTGCACCAAAAAACGTGTGCATTTTACAATCCTATTTTATTCTAAAGCTGCAGTCAATAAAAGTCCGGTACGTCGTTTGAAAGTCCCAAGTCTTTTTTATTGATTCGACTCATGTGCGTTTGCGTGATATTCATCTCACGGGCCCTGATTTTCTGTTTTCGGAGCGGATTTCTGTGAATTCTTGATTTAACGGCTTTGATGACATGCGGTGTTCGAACAGAGCGTGGGCGATCCGACCGGTGGCGGTCTTTTACATCTCCAGTCTCCTCAATCAGTTTTATGCATCGGTAGACGAACATGCGGTTAATCCCTAGTGGCCGGAGCGTTTAAAAAATATAGCTTTTTTTCATTTTACACTTGAAAAGCGCTATTACAGTAATACGGTTCTCATTATCTGACCACTCCATGATGAAAGTTGAAACAATTTTTAAATACCGTTACAGACTAACCCTATTGAGGTTAGCTTTCAAAATCCTATATGACATCAACGGGGTATTTTCAGATCTACTATTGAAATGGGTGTGTTCAATGTTGTGACAGTATTTATGTCCCTACTAAGTACTTTAAAATTTTCTTTTTTGCGTTTAAGTCCATTTCACAGTTAGGGCTCGATATATTTGAAAAAAAGGTCGCCCTAATGTACTTATGTTTTTGCTAACAGCTACCATTTATGCGACTACCAAACATATGAGTAGATAGATGACAAGAAATTATTGGTAAAGTAATTCGCCATTAGTGTTGAAAAATTTGTTTGGAGTGCTTTTAAAAATTACTTCGATTTTAGTGTAAGTGTGTTCTTTTTGATCTTTAAAAAGATTTTCATTGGTGGAGATAAATTTTGAAACAAATTTAATATAAATAGTTTCGACATTTTGAAACATTTCGCTTCCTTGCATTTTGATTTTTAACTCTTTTCTTTGTCTGAGCTATACTACTCTTGAGATAAAAAATTCAGTATTTGTCTACTCTGAATCATTGGCATGGGAAATCAGTGTTTGGCAGATGTACGGTTTTTTTTACTTTTTTTTTGCTTCAATAACAAAATGATATAGGTTATAATTACATCATTACCTCAATTTAATTTAAATTCGTAAAAAAAAAATTCACTTAAAGGCCTACGTCTTTCAATCGAGTAACCACATTCAAAACCGTGGCACAGTGTCGGGTATTCATAAGTAATTGGATTATACAACACTATTACTTTGCAACATTGTAGCTGTATGCCGATAGGGAAAGTAATAATGTTCGTAAATATTTTCTTTACACATACAAGCAAACGTATAAACACATTCATATACGAGTATATGTAAACATAAACATACGTACAATAACTTAAACATTCGCATTAGTTCCAAATACTTACGTATGTACATATACCCGGCAAACAATTTGACGATTGTTGGATAATCAATACTCCGAGAATCTTATTTGCTAACTTTCAACGATGGGTTGCGATGGATTTGTGAACCACTTAGTCTTAGTAAACTGTTGATGATGATCCTGGGATGATTAATCATTCGAGATAGGTGATTGTTCCTGGCTAAAATTTGCTTTGCTTTTTTTTTGCGTTCTTTTTATTATCAATCGCATTATGATTCGCAATCTGAGAGAAGTACACATGATCGCTTATCCATTGGCTATGCGATGCATTGTCGAAGGTTCGCTCTACAATTACCTAATCGAGTCTTCAATGTTTCTGTCACGTTAACGCATCTCAACTCCAAAATAAATCGAATGAAGTTGATTACGACAAAATCGGCCAAATGATTGAAAATAGCCAGGCTAAAATGCTACAAAACATAAACACAGCAAACGAAGCCAAATCAACCACCGATACTCCAATTCCAATATCAATGTAATTCGAAAGCAAATTTCAATGTCCAAGATGATCCAATAATGTCAAACAACATTTTGCGATTACGAAAAAAGAAACATCTATAATTTGTTATTCAAACTGTGGGTGAATTTTTGTACCACATAAAATCATTAATTTTCATTTAATTGCATAATTTTAAATATTCTTTTGAGGAGTAAAGCTCAGGAGCTGCTTAAAGATTCGACAGACAGATAGACCAAATTGAATGGAATAAGTTTTGTGCTGTTAAGAAATCACAATATAAACCTTGCATTCTGTGATGATACAAAGGAAGTAGTACGCAATAGAAAAATTAAACCAGGGGAATCCTTTGAATCCTATTATGATTCATTTGTTCCATGATGGAGAGACGAGAACAGCCTATAAACGAATGTCAGGATTTAAACAATTTACACTAGCTCGGTGTAAATTGTTTTAATCCTGAAATTTGCCAATTCTATAGCTTAGTTGAGTAGTTTCGTTCAGATAAGAGAAAACCTTACGCCGGATGATTACTATTGCAAAACTTTTCCACCAAGACTTTTAATTTTACGCAGTAAATAGTGCGTGGAATTCGGCCATCAAAGATATGTCGAATATATTAAAAAGAAATAAAATATTCTTTGCTGAATCAATAAACGTCAGACGTCCGAAGAGTTCGACCATTGCTATGAGAATATATTATTAAAGATGTAAAATCTCTACAAAGTACATAGTTATAATTTCTACCATTGTTTATAATTTGGGAGAAACACACAAATTCCTTTTATCATCGCCAAGGCGATCCAATCGCACATTCGGAGAAACTAATTGTAAGTCCCCATTTACACGAGGCAACTTTACTTGCATCAATTTTTATGATTTCCGTTTGTACTTGCTTCTTGTGTTTTCTGACATTCTTTGATTTATTCGTTCTGATTTTTGTGTGAAAAATACTAAAATAATCTGCAGCCAACTTCACAATATGAAAAACACATAAGGAATTGATAGTACGGGCAAGTTTTTTTTCCCTTTCCATTCCCCTTACCTCTCTCTGCAACAAACTGACATTTTCGGCAAGTGAAGTTTCCTAGTTTAAATTGGGACTTATTCCAGAAAATTTGTAGAAACTGTCAGTTTAGTTGTGAAAGTTGAACGTAAATTAAACAAAATAACTCCGCAGCGAGTACCTTACTTTCTTGTTATTAAGAAATTTAAATTTCTATTTTGTTTAATTTTGTTGTTCCTGATGATGTTTTTCAGAGAGGAACGAAATTTCGAATAAAGAAAAATATAACAAAAAATAAGAACCTTGGCGCCGAGCCCGATATATTAATTATTTTTTGGATTATTTAAACATAAATTTTTTCGAATGATCGGATTAAGAAATTAATGATCGGTAAAGAAAAACAATTACGATTTAGTTTTTTGTGCAATCGAGCAATCCTATAATTTGCCTTACTTCTATAATATTCTTATGACTACTTCTATAATATTCCATCGTCATTTATTTTTTCTAGCAAATCGCTGTTGATTCGCCACAGAGATTGATTTACAAAAACCGTAAAAAATATCTACATCGTTTAGGACTCGTTTGGAAGTATTGCCAACGAATCTTCTTTGGAGATTCGCTTTGGATTCTGCACCGTGCCACGTACCACGATTCTTCCTCGCATATTGCTCGAACAACTTTCAGCAGAGGATACTCTGGCAATTCACAGGCCATAAAAGCCGCGACTGTAATCAACAACTAGGCGAATCGCCTAGATTCGTTCGCAATCAAAAATGTCGGCAGGGTTTTGCCAGCTAAAGTGTTTGTATGCAATGCCTTTTGTCGTTAGTTGTGCTAAACGTTTTCGTTTTTCAATTTTGTATAAATGAAAGGAGTAAAACTTCTTTTAAGTTTTGGGCGAAGACCCACTACAAAGTGTTTGTAATTATTTTCATTTGTATAGTAAGAAGCTTCATTCTCAATTTCTTAGGTAACCTTCGTTTGCACTATGTTTCTCTTTTTGCTTGTTTTCTTCGGCGTGTGTTTTTCTTCTTTCCTTTTTTGCCCTGGCTTAGGCTGCTATAATGTGACAGTATTTTTTTCCTATCTTTTTTTTTTAATTGAATTTTTTTTAAGTTGCAGCTGTATTTTCTTTCTTTCTTCTTCTAAAGCGGATACTGTCACTTTTTACTAGTTATCACGAGAATCTAAGGAGAAGGGGAAATTAATATTTTACTTTTATTGTTTTAATTGAATTTCAGTTCAATGTGCTGAAGGTGTACGTACATGCAGAAAATAAATTCATATTTGGACTTGTAGTGAAATTTGCGTTATCTTGAGATTTTGTATGTCGATTGTAGCATAAGGGCCGTTTTCTATTCAACATTCTTAGCAAACCTATTGAATTTCACTCGATCCTCTAAATGAATCCACCTTTAAGTTATATTGTTCTTTGCTTAAATCAGCGTACTTACGAGTAAATGCCGATATTTACATAGTGGTCGTATCTGATCTTGAGGGCTTCTTTTTTTATGGTGGTCGTTTCTGATCTTGAGGATTGTTTTTTTGAGCGCTAATGGTCCATGAATATTAGCAAATCTGTAAGCCCATCACAGCCAAATCTTAAAAACATCAGATTTTAATTTATTGTGAAGTTGGCTTTAATTTGAGTATCCATTTCGATTGGTAGCTCGTTATGCCCATAAGGGCGTTTTTCGGGGACCGAACAGTCTATGTCTCCGGGTTATTTTCAAAACACCTTGCGTAGCAAAAGAGGCACTATCTGTATGATAACAATTTCATGTCATGTTCATTCCATGTCAACCATAAAATATGTTTTAAATGGCATATGGTGTTGTGAACGATTTTCGGCGGATAGTTAGACAATGAATTATTGGTCAAAATTTTCAATGTTAGATATATGGGTGTATTTTTTCAGAACAAAAATATATAAAAATTAAAATCAAGTGTGGAATCTTTATTGGAAATTTGAAAGGATATTTTATGGCATTTATTTTTTGAATATAATTTCCATCAAATTTTGGCCGCAACTACGCCTCAGGGTTTCCATTCAGAGGATCCAGGAGCATTTTGACCGGTATGGCTTAAATGCCACGCGTAATGTTGATTTCCAAAACCTGAATTGAAGCTGGTTTGTCAGCATAGACGTAACCCCAAAGAATAATGTCTAAAGGTGTGATATCACTCAATCTAGGCGGCCAACTCACCTGTCCAAAACGTGAAATTAGCTGCTTTTCGAAATGACCTCTCAATAGATCCATTGCTTGAGCAGCTGTATGGCAAGTGGCACCGTCCTGTTGAAACCAAGTGTCGTCAGATTACGGGCTTCAACTTCAGGTAGAATAAAGATCGATATCATGGCGCGATAGCAAGCACCATTCACGGTTACGTTCCGGCCATCATCATTTTTAAAAAACATATGCACCGATGATTCCCCCGGTTAAAAACCGCTCCAAACCATGGTTTTTTCTAGGTGTAATGGCACCTCTTGAAACTCTTCTTGTTGCTCTTCAGCCCAAATGCGGCTTGGTTGACTTTGCCGTTGAGCCAGAAATGGGCCTCATCACTGAACAATTTTTTTTTGTTCTGAAAAAATACCTGTAGATGGATCCCCTATACAAACACATTCGAGTACACATAATATTACACATAACATGGTAATGGCGTGTTTTATTTGACACGTTTTGAAATATTGAAATCCGCTTATTTTTATACACTTCACTGAAGGGTGCGTCTGTCGGTTGAAAGCACGAAATTTCGCCTGATGATGGCTTATAAGCTCTTTAGAATTGTAAATTGGCAAATTTGGCTATAGTGAAAAAAGATCTCTAGAATAATTTTAAAGGTTTGGCTGAGAGTAAGGTGGAGGAATGGGCCAAAAGAGCCTAAAAACGTACCATTTATTTTTTGCACCTTAGCGAATGGTGAAGTGTATATAAGGCTTGGCCTATAAAAGCGGTTTAATGTTGTAAAGAGTAAAGTTTGTGTAGCAGGGCTGCTAAATCAATTTATATTTTGATGTTTTATTAGCAGTCTTTGTTTTTTTGGCATAGCACCAAAAAGTGTTGCCATCGTTCGTTTTAAATGTTATGAAACTTCTTCTTTTCATAACATTTTTCAGTGGATCATATAAAGAAAAATGGAGTATACGATTAGCTAAATTTCTTGTCAAACGCATGGGTCATTGGTTATTTTTGTTGCATCCATCTAAGATTGGAAATTGAAGGAATTTGGATTTGCTTTGTCGCCGAAAATGATATAAAAAGAAAAAACCTACCTGTAGTTAAAGGATAAATAAGATTTTATATTTACCTCCAATTTCTATTTTATTATTTTTATTTTTGTAATTTTATAGGAGTTTAAATAAATATGAGTCTTTATTTAAGGTTTAATGATTTTTCCTTGAAAACTTCTCAATCGTCTTGTTCACAATTAGAAATTTGACAAATATGATGAAGTGATGACAAATTAAAATCTCCAAAATGGCTTAGCGGCAAATATATTTGTCACTAAACTAGCGATATTTTTAGACTGTCAAATAAAACAACTATAACAAGGGTCAGACGCGTTTAAAGTTTAATTACTCTCGCTTTGATCTTCTGGGTTTGTTAACTAGTTGGTTAAGTCTTTCTGAATTTGGGGTTTCCATCGGCCCTTTGGTCTTTTGTAATGTGCACCCACAAACTACCCTTTATAGATCCATTGCTATCCAATCGAACCACATTGCTCTGCCCGCTTAATCATTGCAGTTTTGTAGTCAGGCAATGCATTGATGTCAGCATACAGATAACTCATCATTTAGCATCGATATTCACTGAGCTCCATCAATTTTTCAAAGGATCTTAGCTCGAATAGTGTAAACAGAGCTAGCGCATATTCTCAAGGAGAAGCAAAGATTACAGCTCTCCTCTCGCAAGGAAATATTTTCTTTGATGTTAGTCTAGTCCAAAGTTACACCTGTTTGCAAACATGTTTCTTTGTTTACGACCAACAATAGCCGACCACATATAATTTTTTGTTGTCTTAACTTTAAGACTCTTAAACTAAATTTTTTTAACTTTTATTTGAGCTTTTCTTTTACTGAAATTTTTTAAATTCCTAAAAAAATTTTATTTTTTGTTTTGTAGTTAAACAACAACTTTTTACTGTTTACTTATGGTTACAAAGTTTCAACGTCGTCACGAGGAAGAAGAAGATTTGTCTGTTTCATTTCATCTTTGATTTAAAACGCACAGCACGCAACGCAAAATGTTTTCCCTTCACGTCGTTACGGGTCACTTTGTGTTGTCGAATGCAACAAAGTTAGCTTTAAATGAAACCATGACCTTAAATGAAATGAGCCACAAACTCTCTAAGTTTGTGGCGAATCGTGTAGACCCTACTATACTACACACAGAGAACAGATTTGTTGTCACAATAGAATATTTTTGATAGCCAAGAACAGATTTGTTGTCACAATAGATTACGTTTGATAGCCGAATGAATAGAGTTGCCTAAACTCCAAGCATTCTGCAGTAGAGCCGAATATTAGTTCGGAAATTGGAATTTTCAGTATATGGGGCCTGAGTTATAAAATAAAGGCTCATGGCACAATCAAGCGAAGTAATATAGAAAATAAATGTGCAGCCAAACTTAAGATACAAATTAAATTTCAAGTTTTACCACACAGTAGTCTATTTTATCGGATCAACTTCGAAAAAGATATTTCTACTGCCTTTTCGACTATACTTATAAGTTTCTGTTCAAACATAAATACGAGTATCACCTTAAACGTATGCACCAATAAACTACTTGATTTATCTACAATAAGTTGTTTTTGGTTGTCATAACCAATTAATGGTATAAACGAAAAATTTTGAACAAAACAATTAGTTGTCAAAGCAGTTTCTTCGGGCAACTAATAATATTAAAATTATTTTATCACTACTAACAACTAGTTTGTAATAGCACTGCGAGAGCTGCTATATATTTTTCTGGCCTTATAATGAAATTGCGAATATATATCATCAGAAATCCTTTTATTGTTCTTCAAAGTATTCTCCAGCATGACTTTTACACTTTACCATGCGCTCAAACCAATTGTCGAAGCGCTTTTTCCACTCTGATTGAGGCACCTCCAAAGCATGGGTTTTGAACGCTTCAACAGCATCTTCTGGCGACGAAAATCGTTGACCACGCATTTGTTTCTTGATGTGCGGGAATAAAAAAAGTCATTGGGTGCCAAGTCAGGGCTGTACGGCGAATGACCCATCAATTCGAAGTTTTGGCCGTTCAAAAAGGCGCTGGTTTAAACCGATGTGTGAGAGCTCGCATTGTCATGGTGCACAAAATTCGTCTTCTTTTGTTCGTTTTTCGAATTTCTCCGAAGACTTGAGGCAAACAAATTGTGGTTTACCACTCACAATTGACCTCCTACGCTGCTCAAGCGGAACAGTCGTCACATGACCAGTTTGGCCGAAGAAACAGGCGATCATTTGCTGCGAAGTGCTTCTTCCACTAACAACTTTCGTTGGATTTGTCTCGTCTTCGAAGACCCACACGGTCGATTGCTGTTTTGTTTCGGGCTCATACCCATAGATCCATGATTCGTCACCTGTGACGATCATAAAAACGTATTTTGAAGCACCGCGAACGGTTTTTTTTCAAAATTCTTTTGCACCAATTGACACGAGCCTTTTTTTTGAGCGATTGTCAAATTGTGCGGGATCCAACGAGAACAAACCTTTTATACGGTCAGGTGTTCATGCAATATCGAATGTATGGTGGTGGAAGAAAAAACCAAGGATGCCTCTATCTCACGGTATGTCACATGACGATCTTGCATTATCAGTTCACGCACGGCATCAATGTTCTCTGGCACAACGGCCGTTTTTGGACGACCTTCTTTGAGCGAGCGTCGGCCATGATTGAATTCATTAAACAAGTTTTTCACAGTGCTAAGGATGGTACAAACATTGAAGTTCATCGGTGCACTCTTGTCGTGATAATCCACTTCGAAAGTTGTGAAAAATGATCGCTCGAAAATGTTCACGAGTTAATTCCATTTTTTTGCCAAATTGATTTTTTCAAGTCACTGTAAACAACACAAATGATGGTCGTACGTCAAAACGTTCTGAGTACGTTTATGCTAAAAAATGTCAAACTTTCCAATGGAAATGTCAGATGGCGCCAGGCAACACTTAGTGTTTATGCTAAAAAATGTCAAACTTTCTAATGTAAATGTTAGATGATGCCAGGCAACACTTAGTTTTGCCTAGGCCAGAAATATATAGCAACTGTATTGGCTTTCTATGTGGAAGAGGGCCTGGTGTAGGCCTTGCTCGTGACATAGGTTAGTAGGACTACTTGAGGCAGTAAAGCGATTTAGATAATTGAAGACAAAAAGTAATATTCTATTTAAATCCCTATTTCATCGCAGCATGATGTGTTTATTAAAGGATGTCTCCTGTATATTCATGGGTGTCTCGGTAAGTAGAAGTCCTTTAGCTGCTGCGATTCAAAGCTTGTTTTTATTCATTCGTTTCTACTATAGTCAGTATGGTTTGTAAAATATATGAAGAATAAATTTACGATTTGATACGATTGCTGCACAGAGCAATCACCCAACGTCAGCAGCTTAAATGTAGAAGAAGAACACCGGTTCTTAGGATCGCTTATCGGTGAGGAGTGCAAAATTGTGCATAAGGATACCGACAGCAAAAGGAGTCACTTTGAGAATTCAGAATGACCTTCCAACAAATGCAGTTCTAATTCAAATTATCACATGGTGCCATAAAAAGGGAACACCGCCGTGTTATTCCTAGCACATGGTGCCATAGAAAGGATAAATCTGCCTTGTTCTTCTCATAGACGTCCACCAAATTTTTTGGACACATTAAATTTGTTTATTAATTTTGAACACATTAATTAAAATATACTAATTTTCTACTTAATGTACAGAAGACTTCTTATCTAAAAAAGAAATGGTCGGTCTCCGAAATCAAACGAACCTTACCATCAGTACTGGCATATGTTGCCTAGCATTGGCTAGTATGGCTAGCAGATGGTTGCTTAAAATTTGTCATAAGAAACTCTACCAATGCTGCCATATCCATCGGATCTGGCTTAAAGCTAAAAAGAGATGTTCGCTTGACATGCTGGCAGTAGAAAGCAAATCAAGCATATCTTCTGGGTCTTTTTTGTTGGTATGAAGAATGCCTATTTCTAGAGCTGCTTAAGCCAGTGAAAAGTATGTCCGCTTAAGCCAGTGATAATGTCCATTGACATGTATCTGAAGTGATGACCTCTACGAGCCAGCAAATAGGACGTAGGCAAAATGCAGATCTAAAGAGCCGATCGACATAAAATCGTGTATTCAATCCATTGACAAACAATTACACTGACCAACACTACATTTGTGGCAGACGGTTTGATTGTCAACTTTGTAGATTTGGAGCTTCTGATCACGAATCTAGCCTCTAACTTGTAGAATCGCTTTAGTTTAAGAGATATTCACATGCGATTAAACCTTTATTTTCGTTGTTGACTATCAATCCTTCACAAATGTAGTGTTGGCCAGTGTTTTTTTTAGATTTTTTTCAAAGTTTGTTGCCCATTGTTAATTCCAAAATATTTTTAAATTTGAAATTTGTTAACAGGTGATGACCATGTATTATTCAAAGACCCTCTTAGTACTTTCTTTACTGTAAGCGTTGGTCAGCCTGGTGTGCAGTGCTGTAGGGTGTGGGAATTATAGGTGGACACGCAAGCTTGTTTAATCGATTAAGAAAGTTATTATATTTATTGGATCTATTGCACTTCCTTAGGAGCGTTACAAAATAAATGCACGAAGTCGTAGTACCTAATGTCCTACAGTGTGGCGAGGGTATAAAAAACAAAACAGAAACTAAATGCGACATGTATCCAAAAAATACAATTTCAATGCGAAAGTTGTTTATGGTTGGTTTAGTTTACTTTTTTCCGCCTGTTCCTCTTACTGTTGCAAGAGTCTTGTGTTTGTCAAAAAAACAGTAGACCGTACCTAAAAAAAGTTCGGCGTAAACCTTTGAATATAAAGAATTTTTGCAAGGTATTCGTAGTTTCAAAAATAAAACATTTTTTTGTCGAATGTAGGGGTTGCTTTAGCAAGATTTAAAAGAATTTTGGCGAGCTTTGATATTCGTATTAGGATGGTACATGAGGCTAGTAGCAACTGAGATATGATAGGTAAGTGCCAGAAGGGGGAACTTGAAGTCAATGACTTAAAAACAGAAAAATGTTATTCTTCGAGACAAAATCATTGATATATCACACTTTAATATCCGACTGTAAACACCAAAGATACAACAAGCAACTTAAAGGGGCAACCCCTACGTTTGGCAAAATAAACAAAATTTTTTTTAAAAATTGTTCTGCTGGAATTATCGACATAATTTCTTAGCAAGAGTTGAATTTAGTGCCAGCTTTAATTTTCTGATATTCGAGGGGACCTTTAGGCTGGTAGCAACTGTGCTGTGATGGGTCAGTACTAGAAGAGATTACTTGAGGTCAATAACTTTTAAGTCAGAAAATTGGTCTCCTCAAGACAAAAACATCGTTGTATCACACTTTAAGATCCGAATGAAAATGCAGAAGTTGTAACGAAAAATGTAAAAGCTCGACCTCTACGTTTGGCAAAAAAAAATCCAAACTGCCTTGCAAAAATACTTTATATTCGAAGGTGTACGGCGAACTTTTGTTGGTTTACCTCTAGGGTGGTACGGTCTAGTGCCCATGCCCGTGTAAGTGTACGTTATCTATTTCATTTGGAGTTCGTTGGCTATTGCAACGTACGTGTGTTGGTGCACAACTATAAGCCACTGCGGTGTACGTGAGTGTGCACGTGTGTGAGCTCTGCGAATTATAAACACACCGAAAATCGCCTTGTACGTCTTTTTTCTTGCAGTCGTTGTTGTTGGTTGTCGGTAGGAGAAATAGAAGTTTACTTTGTCTATTAAATGACGTTAAACAACTTGTTTTTGGCATGATGTTGTAGTAGCGTTGCAGTATCTGTTGTTGTTTTTGTTGTTACTGCCGTTGCTGCAATAGCCGTTCTTGTTGTTGTAGTGGTTGCTGCTGCTGTTGTTAGGTTATTTCATTTCATTTAGTTTTGTTTGGTTAGGTTCGGTTTCGGCTTGGCTTGCCACGGTTTGGTTGACTGGCTTGGATTGGCTTTGCTTGGCTTGGCTGACAGACTATCTACTGACCCAAATACTTTTGCGTTGGCAACATGAAAACGGCAAAACACCATCACATTCACTTGATCAGAGGGGGGGGGGGGGGTATACTAAACTAACGGTATTTGTTTAAGTATGACTTTTGCAAAAATTTCAAATGGCGTACGAAAAGACGGCAACGAGAAAAAGACGGTATGATAAGTTGGTCTGAAATTCCTTAGGTGGGTGTGGAAGTAGCTCGTGTAGATTGCTTAGTATGGTGCAAGCTGTGAAAATAGATAAATAAATTTGGATGAATATAAAGGGAAGGAATTGAAAATGTCTGATGCTACTTATTAAAAATTATATCAAATGCGAAAAAAGTCAGAAAAACTGTGGTTAGCTTTGGTAGGATTAATTTTCCATCACGGCAGTAGAGTTTGGAGAGATCTTGCGACTTTGGCTCGACTCCTGCACGCTGACTAAAAAAAATCCGACCAAGACTAAAAACTTGCTGAAAATTGCTTGAAACCAGTTTCAAGTGAATTTTGAACTTTTGAGAAACTGCATTCACAAAGGCGGAGCTCAAATTCCAGATGCTATGGAACGTAAACCACTGTATAAAGTTTATACGATTCTTTCTCCATACGAACATTTTCTAGCTTTTAGTCATAGTCGGACTTGTTTTAGTTCTGAAAACATATTAAAGACAAACAGTCCGAAATATTAAGGGATGATCAATTTCTTGATTATTATAAAATTTTTAATCGCCCAACCTGTATTTACTTGAATCCCATAACATGCCAGGGAAAACTTCATTCAGGATACATTTATATTAATAAGGTCAATAATTCCCGTGAGATTTTATTTTATAATTCGACTTTTAAACAATATCTTTGACATTCACCATGAACTGTGGTAAAAAGAAGAAGACAACATTAAGACGGGACCACCATCAACTATCTGTTTTACCAGTTGCAACACATTATTCTAATAAGATAAGTTTTATGTCGTCAAAGCCAGATTTAAAATTAAACTGTATTAAAATGTTTACTTAAAGCAGGAGTCGTAGTCGATCGCATTTTTATGGCATCGGTCATATTTCCCTAACGCTGATTCCTTAGCCTGCTTTTCACCAGGAATTGCACTCCTAATCGAAAAGCTATAGGGCCCCTAGAGCTTAAGAAACAAAGCTCTCTCGCTCTTTCTCTCGAAGAGCAAAGAAAAAGCTGTGTACCTCGCTTATTTTACATGCATCTCGTTATATTTGGTGAGGTAACGTTCATTACCTTAAGGTCCCATGCTTGCGTCTAGAATCTAGCCAAGGTTCCAATTTTAGCCAAGTATGACAATATTTTTTATCTATTTTTTTGTTTTTAATTACCCAAGTGACCATAGTCATTGGTGGCGTGTTTGGGGCCATAGGATCTCTGAGCCCAATAATCAAATTAACTTAGTTTTAGGCGTCTCAGAAACCACCAAGCAAAGCTGATTTTTCAAAATTACTTCGGGCTGTAGTTTAAGTAAACTAAAGGGGAAAATATTCTATATTTCCCATTCATTAATTAATTATGGAAACTTTAGGTTTAGGTTGACGAGTCACTCGGTGCCGCCTAAATTCTATCCTTTGTAGTTCTTAAATATTAAAAGTGATAGAGGAAAAGTGAAATGTACGGGAGAAGGAAACTATTATAAAGATAAATGGTAAATGAAGGGACGTGGAGTTCATAGGTATATCGATCTTAATTGTTCTAATTGGCCAGGAAGATTTCTTTATGAAGCTGATTAAAGGTGTTACAGGAGCATGTGCTAGGTGTGTCCATCGAAGAGCCTGCACTCTAGACAGGCGATATTCTATAATCCTTTAATGGAACACAACAAATGCTGCACTGTTATTCCTTCTCTAGATCTTAACAGTTTCTAAGGAAGTCCTCAAATGGGAGACCAAAGAGCGCAGTCATCTGGCCTATTATGTAGTGTTCGGAGACGACAACCTCGATACTTTTATCGAGGTCTAATAGCTCATTGGTGCATGTCAATATAACATCAATGGCCGGCCAATGAGATCTACCAACCCTGTATTGATTTCCACCTCGACCTGGGTTCTCTAGCTACCAGTTCGTCTACCTGTCTACAATAAAAGTCCACATATCTGAAAAAATGAAAGATGCTTGATCTATTTGTTTGGATTCTTTTTTTTACCGCTTAAATCCCGAAAGGCAGACATAACTCGATCATATACTTATAGATGGGATTTCCGATAAGCTCTTTGATTTGATGAGTCTTTATAATCAGAACAATATACTTAATAGACAATTTATCCTTAATATACAATTTATTCCATTTGCAGCATCTTGAAATATTAATCGGACAACCTATTAAGTATTTATTCACATTTATTGTACAATTTTAAAATAATTAGCAATATTTGATATACGTATACATATCAAATGGATAAAGTCGCTTCAGAGGGAAAATGTTTCTCTTTGAGAGACTGAAAACACCTACACGTTTTTTGAGTATTTTCTCTATTATTGGTGGACGAACGATGATTAGAAATTTAGTGTTCAAAAAACGGGGTTTTCAGAAAATCGGCATTTCGGGGTTTTACAAAACCGTATTTTAAAACAACCGACAGTTTTTAGTAAAAACCGACATTACCTGCCATTCTAGTTTTAGCCTTTTGCCTTAGAATGAAAAATATTTTTCCATTCGGAAATGAAATATTTTGCTATTGTGGTAAATCTGGGTGACGGCCGGAAATAAGTGACATCATATGGGTAACAAAAAAACTATAACATTTTCTTTAAATGTGACATTATTTTGGGTTTAAATGAAAAAAAAACATCTTTTCGTCGCAATTAATTTAATGCACTTCAAGTTAAATCACTCTTAGAGTGAAATTTAAACACAAAATAGGATTTTGAACGCCATGAACGGGCTTTGAATTTTCCCGGATTATAAAAATAATTTTTGGTACCCATATGTCCTTGTTAAAATGGACATGTGGACATAAACATGCACATATCCATGTTTATATATGACTTTTTTTCGGCCGTCACGTAAAGTTACCCAAATAGCGAAAATAATGTTATGTTTGGCTTTATTGTTATTTAATATCCACATGTCCATGTAGCAGTCGTTTTTAGGCCCCCAGAAGAAAAATAGTAAATATCATTACGTATCCAAATAAATTTGTATTTGGCGGAAAATAGTAATTATACCCATGCACCCAAGGTTTCATAAACCAAAGGATTTTACGAAGATTTTTCTCTGCACGCAGAGAAAAAACATGGTTTCTACATGGTCACGGCAATAATAATATGTTCTCCGCAATAAAAGTATGTTCTTCGCAACCATAGCATTGTTAACTGAATTTAGTTTTGACAATAGTATAATTGCTGCAATATTAATTAATATTGTTGAAATGTAACAAAAGTACTATTGCCAAATTTAAAAATGAAAGTATGGTTATAACAACAATATAAATATTGTTGGTGCGACAAAAGTATTGTGTTTTGCGTTTTATGTTACCAATAATATGATTACGGCAATCATACTGTATGATTGTAATTTTTCTTCATTTTAATAGACTTTTAAGAACAAATGTTATTGGTACGGATTTAATGCAATAATAGTACTTTTTTTATCGAAATTAAAACTTTTTAAACAAGCTGCTTTGGCTTTGTTTAGCTGAAATATTTTTAATATAAAACGCTTACGTTTATTTAAACTTATTTTTTCTACTGTAAAATAAATCACTCCTATTATTTTGAATTTAATGTATTTTTTAATAATTTTCATAATTCAGATCTATTGTCGACAACTTAAACAAATCCTAATAAATTATATTGGGGATCAAAGTACAATTGTGTGTGATCATACTATGGTTGTAGGGATCATACTATGGTTGTATATGAAACATACTATGGTTGTGGGGATCATACTATGGTTGTGGAAATCATAGTATGGTTGATTGTGAATCATACTATGGTTATGGGGATCATAGTATGGTTATGTGTGAATCATATTATTGTTGTGAGGATCATAGTATGGTTGTATTTGAATCATACTATTGTTGTGAGGATCATAATATTGTTGTACCACAACCATATACCCAACAATAGTATTATCATCTTCGAATATTGTCACCACAACCATACTTTTTTTCTGCGTGTGGGGCTAGGGCTGTTTGTATAGGGGCTATTTTAAAAAACCGATGTCGCACAATTTCGCTCATCTGATCATATAGTGTGATCCATCTAGAGGTATTTTTTCAACACAAACAAAAAAAAAATTTTTGTTCTGAAAAAATACCTCTAGATGGATCATCCAATATAACCATCATAATGATTTGTTCAGAATTTTAGTAAAATCGAAATGCTTATGTAGCTTCTTAAACAGTAGGTTTCTTTATTAGGACAATACAAAAATATAGGCCGACTTGGTCGTTTGTATGTCTTTGGTAACAGAGTGTGTCAAATTTAAAAGATTTCAAAATTTTTTGCAATAGAGCGGTAAATGAAGGGTCCAACTCCTCAGCTCGTTTAAATTAAGAAGCTATAAGTAAGAGTTGGACCGTAAAGATGTGTAGACATGTAAGAAGTTAATATAACATATCTAAAAAGGTATTTTAATTTTGATTGGCTTGTTTAAAATTGGGTAGCATTGCCATATCTTAATCAAGCTGGCCCTCACTCAAGACTCCACCCTCGTTTACAACAACTAAAGAAGAAAACATAAAAAAGGCAAAGAGACAAACAGACGGACAGTCAGAGAGATATGTGAATGTACTACATTGAAATGCAATGCATATCGAATGGGTACAAAAAAAAACGCACACTCACACACTTTGTAATTGCAGTTAACCGCATTTTCGTATCTAATAGATACATTTTTACGAGTTTCTTATTTACACGCCACACTACGTCACGTCACGGCGCGTCACGTCAGTCAGTCGATGCAACTTGTTTTTCGTTTTCTTCTTTTATAATTCGTCGTTCACACACGCGCATACATACATACGCTCCAGTGTCATTCACTGATTGCATTTTCTGCGTGAGTCGGTCGGATGAATCGCTAGATTCGTTGGATATGATGACGTTGAACTGAAAAATGTTGTGCTGTTGAAATTGGAACAAAAAAAAACAATATTTTTTCGAACTGCGATACAAAGTGGGATAAAAACAGGGTCTTACATATCGTACAAGAATTGGCGCAATTCATTTATTATCATCATCCTTTTTCGATGTTGACCAATCTCCAAGAGGTTTTTTTCGTACTCTCGTCCTCCCATCAACTTGTCATATTTACTTTATTTGTGGATGTAAATGTAGGAATGCGGGTATTTATGGCTGCGTAATACACAAATGCTCTTAATAGAAGCGTGTACATTTTATGGGAATTTTTATGGATCTATAATTTTAAGAGCACTACGTTTTATTACAGAGAAATAACGAACAGAATACGATATCATGTACAAGAATTCAAGTGTGTCAAGCTGGTGGCACGGGATAATGGTGTTATCCAGAATTAGTGGTGTTGGTTTGATCATTGTGGCTCGACTTACTTTAATGAAATGTCCTCTTGGTCATCTAAAAGAATTCCTTTAGCTCATGTTCATACTCAGGTAAAATAAGTTTGCTTTCAAATGATCAACTTAACATAGAAGTATTGTTTCAGTAAAAGGCCACTAAAGCAATAATTTAATAACTTTATCTAATAAACTTAAAGTTTTTTGAATTTTTATTATTTTATTTTAAAATATGAGGAAAAGTCCCCATTCACACTAGGCAATTTTACTTGTACCAATTTTTATGAATCCCTTTCTTCCCTCTTGTGTTCTTACAAGGTAATTCGGTTTCGGTATTCATTATTGCCTTTACTGATATTCTGTGATTTTGTTGTTCTGATTTTTGTGTCAAAAAATACATGGGAAAGTAAAAAAGTTATTTATCTAATTGATTGTAATTTAAAATTATACCTATTGCAACTCGCTTAGCCGATCGCTAATGTGATAGAATATAAAAATAATTTGTTTATGTCGTTTTTGACTGGGCTGATTGGTCAGTCTTCTTCACGAATTAAATAAAACAAATTTATTCCATGTGTAAGTCTGACCACTCAGCCCAGTCAAAAACGACATAAACAAATAAAAGAAATACCCATTTGGTCAAAGAAGAAGAATTAAAAATAATTTCGTTTACAGAAAACTATAGACAATTTGAGTTTAAACCATGTTTTTTTTCAAAACTACAATTTTTGGGAAGAAAGTTATTCAAGAAAAACCTTTAGCATGTTCAGTTATTACTCGCTTATAGTATTTCTTGAATAACTTTTGTTCCACAAATTCAAATTTTTTTTTATCAAAATGTTTATGATGCCAATCTGTTTTTGTCTACAAAGAAATTTACGAGGGCGACCGCAAAAGTAACTGGACTAACATAAAAAGAACAGTTTTTTTGAATTATTATTATTTATTTTTCAACATAATCTCCCTCCAACTCAATACACTTCATCAAACGTTTTTCAAGTTTTTTAATTCCATCCGAAAAATAAGATTTTTCAAGACCTTCAAAATATGCCTCAGTTTCAGCAATAACATCGATTTTGAACGAACATTTTTGCCGTCGAGATTTTTTCTTCAAAATATGCCTCAGTTTCAGCAATAACATCGCTTTTGGACGAACATTTTTTGCCATCGAGATTTTTTTTTAAACAAGAAATAATCAGAAGGAGCTAAATCTGGACTATATGGTAGATGCGGAGCAATTTCAAATCGTAATTCGGCCAGTTTTTGTTCAGTTAAAAATGCAGTGTGTGAAGGAGCATTATCTTGAAGAAAAATAACTTTTTTTTTCTAAATGCGGTCGTTTTATCTTGATTTCTTCACTCAACCGATCCAATAATGCACAATAATATTCACTATTTATAGTTTTTCCTTTCTCAAGATAATCAATAAATATTATACACCTTGCATCCCAAAATACTTTTCCTGCTGACTTAACAGTTTTCGCCTTCTTGGGACCACTTTTACCAGCTTCTATCCATTGCTTTGACTGTTCTTTGCATTCTGGGATGTAGTGATGGATCCATGTTTCATCAACAGTTATGAATCGGCGAAAGAACTCTATTAGATTACGCTGATAAATCGCTAAAGGCTCCTCGGAATTGGTCCAACGGGCAAAGTCAACAAACGCGGCACCCTTCTTGCGGATAGCTTTTTCATGTGGAGTTCATCATGTAAAATACTCCAAACATGTTTTTCGTGTATTTTAACAATATCAGCAAGTTCTTTGAGCTTTATTCGTCTATCTTTAGTCACTTCATTAAGTATTTTTCTAATGTTTTCTAGAGTAGTAGCAGCTTTCGGTCTTCCAGAGCGTTGTTCATCTTCCGTACTTGAACGACCTATTTTAAATTGTTGAACCCAGGATTTCACGGTGGAGTATGATGGTGTATTATCACCATGAACAGACTCCAATTCATCATTGATTAATTGTGGCGTATAACCTTTCATATAAAAGTGTTTAATTACCGCACGAAACTCTTTATTTTCCATTTTTCAAAAATTATAAAACTTGTTTACTTCAATCACCTGAAACAAAGAAAATAATCATTAAATATTTCGGAAATTTTGACAGATGGCTTATAAAAGATTGCTTTAAAAAAAAAGTTGCTAGTAAAGCAGAACATGTGCCAGGCCTGTTAGTTTTGCGGTCGCCCTCGTAAACTTTTTTTCGTAAAGTTTTAAAGTTTGGCTTAGCGACCACCTACTCCTTTAATTAGCGAGTACCACTAGAACACGCTTATTTTATTATAATAATAATTTATGTTTATCTCGTTTGTTTTAATAATAATTTATAATTATAATTATTTTTATAAAAGTTATAAAACAAAATGTCAAAATAATTTGAAGCCAACTATGAAAAACACAAAAGGAGTTGACGGTAAGAGCTAGTGTTTTCCCCTTCCCTTTTCCTTACCTTTTTCCCACAAACTGAGAGTTGCGGCAAGTAAAATTTCCTAGTGTGAATAAGTACACTAGGAAATTGGCCAACTTACATATACCCTTTATTTTGTCTTTCATTGCCTGAAGTTTACCGATTTTGTTAAAATCTCGTAAACGATAGTTTGTGTGGGAGGTACTAGAATAAGGCGTGGCCTCTACTTATTTCTTATGCGCGTACAAAGATGAAATAAACATATTGAAGAATACAAAATTCAAACGAAATTTATGCACTATGAAAAAGAGTGTGAGTTGTGTGAAGATAGTTTGTGTGAGAGGTACAAGAAGGGGCGTGCCAGAGGCTTCTTTAATCCATACAATTACTCCATCTATATGCACCTAATTACAAACTTTCAGCAATATCGTTTTAAAATTATAATGCAAATATTAAAAGTGGGCGAAATGGTCATTGGCACTGGAGTTATCAGAATGGGGCGTGGCATTTAATTTTTTTCGTACAAGTGTATAAAGCTGTTATAAAAATATTATGAAGTTCGCAATATTAGCGAATGTCATTCACTAGGATACAAGTTAAGTGGTTTCTTATCTTACCGGGTCATTAGTGCGGGAGTTACGGGAGTTATGAAGTTCGCAATATTAGCGAATGTCATTCACTAGGATACAAGTTAAGTGGTTTCTTATCTTACCGGGTCATTAGTGCGGGAGTTACCAAAAGAGGCGTGGCTAAGAATACAATTTTTTGCCAGTAAGTTAACCATATAACTCTGTTCTTAAGAATTTATTTTTAGTTAGATCTTGGATGAATAGCATTGAAGATATTACACGAAAATTAAAAGTGGGCGGAATAGTGCTTTACAGGGAGAATGGGGCATGTCAATCACTTTTTTCATATGAGAGTATAAAGCAGTTACAAAGATATTACGATGTTCACAATTCAAACAAATTTGATGCACCAGGTGACAAGTTATGTGATGTCTAATCTTCAGTGAAACAGGACCATTTCAGTAGAAGTAAACAGAATTGGCGTGGCTAGAAAGTTTAATTATGGCTAGAAACATGTACAATTTTAAACAATGGGGTTTTCTAACTCTATAAGGTCGCCGTCTTTACAAGTAAGAGATTAATCTCTAAGCCGTGTAAAAGCTTCTGTGTAAAATGCATTAGCATTCCAGAGCCAGCATTTAGGCGTGGTTTCTATTCTGTAGTATAAGAATACATGTTTGTAACACCTGAAATATTTGAAGATAGACCACATGTTAAGCAAAACGATGGATTCAGATTCCTTCTCTGATGCCATAAGGCAATGTCAGTCACTTCGTTCGTCTGTCCATTTATTGTTTTAATAAAAGTATAGACGTAAATTTCAGCCGCTAAGTATAGAGTATAGACGTAGATAAATAGCTAAGTAAGGTTTAAGCCAACAATGACCGCAATTGAAATTGGTCCATATCGCTTCATTGTTTGATATAATACAAGGAGGTTTTTCCGATATTAGAGCCTGTAGCTCTAGAAGCTAAATGTTGCAATTGATTTTGACCAAAGTTTCTCTAAGAGCTTAAGATGCTTTTAAATTGCTTTCAGACAAAGGTCTCCTACAATTTTAGACCCTGTAGCTGTATAAACTATAGACGATAAACCATAGAAGATATACGAAATGCTTCTTCTTTGCAATATCGTACAAAAACACCACTCAGTAAAGCACAAATTCTCGGTTTTTTGTCCACTTTCGTTTGGTCCATATTTTCGTATAACCACCATACGAAGGCCCTTGCGATTCCTACCAAATTTTCCATCTAACGTGGGCGAACAACTCCAATCCCTATCGGTCCATTTTTTTGAGTAGCCCAAACACGAAGGTCCCTTTTGATTTATAGTCCTGCAGCTAGCACTCAAAACTTACTCTATGACGAACAATATTTATTTCTGATAAAACTGGAAAAAATTGGCCCATGTCCATATAATCGTATGTGACAGCGCATAGAGAAAGGGACCTAAGGGTAAAAAAAATCAATTTACATTTTTTCTTTTTTTGATGTGGACAACATCTGAGCATCGAATGAGACCGATCCCATGCCCCAAAAGTGTTCCCTCCCAGAGATATGCGCGTTTTATGAAAGTGATTGATTCTAAGCGCAAATAGAAAGGGACATAATCTTTAAAATGGCTCTCCTGAACAAAACTTTTCATCAACTTTTCACTTTTTTTTTGATATGGACAACATCTGAGCATCGAATGAGACTGATCCCATTCCCCAAAAGTGTTCCCTCCCAGAGATATGCGCGTTTTATGAAAGTGAAGACGACGATTCTAAGCGCAAATAGAAAGGGACCTAATCTTTAAAATGGCTCTCCTGAACAAAACTGGTTTTTAACCTTAGGTCCCTTTCTATTTTGCGCGTCACATATATACCTCCCGCTCTTGAAGTCGCAAACTAAGTCCGACCTTGCTTAAACTCCAGTCATAGGCGCCGAATCTTCTGAAAAGCTAAGTTGTGTAGGGTATCTCAGAGACCACTCCCAACTTTAGCCTTTTATACTCGTTAAATTCCGCATAAGCATTTCTGGGTTCTGATGTGTGCGAGTCTATGGTAGAGGACATAAGAACTTCTTCCGTTAAGTTTTCAAGGGAAATTGTTACAGCACAGTAGGACTTCTCTAGACAAAAAATGCTTCAAAACAATTGAAACTTTGCAGCGTTAATCACATAATCCAGCAAATCTTGTTAAAAGTTACCTTCACTTGACTTTACTATGGGCGTCGTAATGAAGTTGCTGCTGATTGTAAAATGTTATTGTTGTTGTGAGTGTTGCCAGCACACAGACTTAATAAAGTAATTTTTAAAATATTTAATAATAAACAATTACATACGCAGCACACATGTGTGCATATGTACACACAAACCCACACACTCAAATGTGGATAAAAGTTATAATTCCGCATTAGGTTCGTAAACATACGCAAGTATCTCAACTTCAAATGTGTGTGTGTGTATCAACGTGGGTGGGCATTGAGGTTGGTGTGTATGGATGGCCCTCTTAGGAAGCTCCAAGAAATGTTAATTAACATTAAGTTGGATTGGGGAGCAAGACTCTCTGCGCTGTCTTTTACTGGTAGGCCTTCTGTTATGCGTATTTTCGATAGGCATTTAAGAATGTGTATTGGCTCCGAAAAGAAGGCATTCTAGAATGTCTTTTATGAAAAGCACTTTCATATTTTTGCACTGGCTATATAAATGAGTATAAGTGTGCGTGTGTATATAAATTATGTTCAGCACACATTTTCTCCTTACAAATCAATTAGCAGCAGATGCATAAGTACTAGGGTGGATGCGGGGAAACAAAGATCGCTAATACATGCTTACCTAAAAGTCGTAGAGAGTTTGGAGAAATGCATACAATTTTCGAGGTATTTTTGGAGTAAATAGCTTTAGATACAAAAAAAGGTATTTTTTTTAAATTGTATTAAATAATTAATAAATCAGTTACACAATAAATAAGTCAGTTATAACAAAAATTAGTAATAGGAGGACTACGAAATTTAAATTTCGAGTCATTGAACCTAAAAATAATGGCTATCGAAGGAAAAAATGTCTATCAATGTTGGACAATAAGAGAACTGCGATATTTTAATTTGGAGTCTTCGAACTAAAAAAAACTTGGCTATTGGAGCACAAAAATATCCTTCAAAGTTGCTGCGTAGAAGAAATGGAGTAAGACTTAAAAAATACCACTTTGGTAATATTTAAATTAAAAAAAAAACAGTAACATTTAATGGGTTTAAAAAAGTGTATTGTTCTTTTAAATGCTCCCTTGGATAAGCTTAACAATTTTATGATGACTTCCACATTTGTTGCCTTTAGTCCACCCTAATATGCATACATGTGTGTATGTTTGTGCGTTGTTATAGGTACTTACATATGTATGCGTCTGTCAGGATGAATACCTTACGCATATTTCATTCAATATGCATGATATTCAGTCAAATATTCATTCAACCATTCAGCCATATGCACAGATACACAGTAGTTTGAAACCGTAAATGCGATATGAAGACAAAATGTGGTACTAAAACAAAATTGATTAAGAACTGTCATAGATAGATTGTGAGGAAGGAATTAAACTGAACGACTCTTTAACTAGTTGGAACAACGAAAAAGGGCAGATCTCTTGAGGCCAAAGATGCAAACGTCTATCTCAGCAGTAGGCTTTGGAGCAGAAAGCTTAGATCGCTATCATTTACTATAATAAGCGAGCTATAGAGAACAGCTGTGGCAACAGTTAGCAGGAAAAGATGGTCGTACACTTTCTCTGTGAACTGCTTGCTTAGACTTACCAACGCCAAATTGGCCTGGAATCTAGATATCTGGTGGCCTTATCGTGTACATCTAAGTATAATTTATTGAACATAAGTCAGATTTTTTTAGCACCTCTAACCCATGAAGTCGACCTTATTCTCAGCCAACAGGTAAAAGTATTTAAATTCGTAACAAATTTACTTCAATTTGAGTTCATTTTTACGTTTTGAATATATGGACCGTTTTTGGGCCACATAAGCACACAGAGAACAGATTCGTTGTCACAACAGAATTTATTGCCACCCGAATAATTAAGGTTACATACACCTTGTATATTCCATCAGTACAACCGAATGTTAGTTTTTTCTCTGTAATTTTCAGTATTGGTGCAACATACCAAGTATCTGAATCGTCAGAAGAGAATTTTTCTATTTAAAAATCGACATAACAAAAAAAAATATTTTAGTCAGAGGCAAAAACTTTTTGCTAACACAAATAAAGTACTCATAGGAAGAGGAAAAGATGATGGACGATTTTAACTGGAAAAAGATTTTGTTAATTGATTGGCTTAAAGTCAGTAATAGTCGAATAATTTTATTTTTAAAAAATACTATTAAACAATCCGTTTTTGGTTATGATGACATTTTAATTATTATAAATGATAATTGGTTGCAACAACAAAATGTTTACAAAGCTATTGGTTGCCGCCAATATTTGCAAACAATGGCAACTTAATACTTTTTTCACGTTTCATTGGCATAACCGATCAATAAGTTGTGATTACAGAACGGTAGTCATATTTATCATTTTGCGGTATATGGAACAGAATATCCATTAAGATTATAAATATTTGGTGATTGCAACCGAAATTTATCTATTGTAGTCGAATCATTGTAGTTCAAACCGATGCCCAACTAATTGTTTCTCTGTGTCAGCCAAAGCGTGCAACTATACCATTTTTTAAGTCTAGAATATGTCCCTATTAAAGCAAAAAGTCAATATCAGACTATCACTATCAACAGCTTCTTTTAGTTACTTAAAGGAAAACTTTTTTCCCCCTAGCCTGATATTGCCTATTTACAATATCAAAGAGCTAATGACCATAAGTCATCGTGGTGGGAAATTTCAGGATTCGAGGTCAATTCTTTTGACTGATGTCGTGCTTTCAACAGATACACATGCCGGTTTACCGACGGGCATGGCTAGATCAGCTTAGAATTTTGCGGGATCACAATACACTTTATAGGGTCTCCGACCAATATTTCGAGGTGTTACAAACAAAATGACAAATTTTATATACACTCCATTCTTCGGTGGAAGAAAAAAATATTGTCTTTTGGAAAAATTGAACGAATATTTTCTCATTGAATAGACTAAGAACGATAACAATATCCTCGATATGATTCTTTTCAAGTAAATAAATAAATAATTCATGTGATATTACTCCTAAAAATTCAACTACTTAGTTGGACCCAAAGACCACATGAATGAATAATTCAATAAAGGAATACATTTTGAAACACTGTGCAAATCATAAAGAATAATTCATTCAGATACCGCAACCAAGCAACACGCCGTGAGATACTTACACACATCTGGTCATACACATACCAATACAAATTTACATTTACATACACACACACACAGGGGCACACAATGGTACACGATAAATTTACCATAATTAAATCGTGATATCCGCATTGAAGACTTACAGAAACTTTTACACAATTTTTATTTTATTTTCCGGATTTTCCGTATATCTTTTCCCCGTGGCTGTTATGGGGGGCAGAAGGGGATGAAGCGGCTGCTTAAATGATAGATTCGCGTGGAATGGGCGCTGATGACAATAACACTGACGAAGAAGAGTCAAGTGCTTTCTTTTTTTTTGTGCTGTTTTCTGTCATCACAATGAAATTAACACAAATTATTTACTCTCGTTCGCATACGTACCTGCAATGAAATGGAAAAGAGCAGAACAAAAACCGATGATTAAAAACGTATGTAAATATTCGGAAAGAACACAATAAACATTTTATATTTAAACAATAAATTTCAATTTAATCGAGAGCTAACGCAAGCGTGTATGTGTGTGAGGATTAATGACGGTCATATCATATGAGTGAGTGACACTTATTAAATAAGGGACCGAAGGTGTAATAAATTTAATATATTCAAAAAGAGTCAAAATACCCGGGGTACACATAAAGGGTATGAAAAACTAAAGGCGATCTATAAAAAAAACTGGCATTACATTTCTTAAGAACTGTACAGCTTTACTTCCCAAGTTTGCAAAGCTTTTAATATTTTAATTTTCAAATTTGCCTCACTTATTATACGCAACTCGTTTTTATAGTTTGCTGGCTATAGTGTTTTAATTGTAGATTGCGGCAAAATTCATCATCGAACTCTCGTATCATTTGTTCGATAAATGTAAATAAATATTTTATGATAATTTATTATAGTTTGAAGAAAATCATTAAATTAAAAATTAATTATACTTATGCATTAAAACCATTTTAAAATAATTGCATGTTGTAAAATATTTAATTGAAATCTGTTATCAAATCTAGACAAATGACGTTGCCATATTAATGGTTAATTCAAAAAGATGAACGGAAAATACGGCGTATCGCTTTAAAAAAAAAGAGAGAAAATTGGATACAAAAGTTTTATTTTTTACAAGCGACAAACAAATAGAAACTAGTGTAAGACGCTAGTGGGCCATATCAATCTGAAAAATTTTCTTGATTGAATAAAGACCGAAAAAACTCAACTCATGACTAGCCTATGGGTCAACTTAATCCGCCGACAAAGAGTGAGGTTTTGTTTTGTACAGTTCAGCAGCTTGTGGTCTTTTTTATTGACATTTATTATAAATGCAAACTATCAGTTGGTCTCTAAGTGTAAATACTTATAAAATGTCATCATGCACTTGTTAAAGCAAAATATTGAAATTAAATCGAGGTTTAATATTGAAATTAATTTAAAATAATTATCACCTGTCATATGCAAAACGTTATAAGAACTGAGTATATTTAAACAAATTAACTGAATTTTTACTAAAATAGTCGTTAGGTTTAGCCAGTGCTACAACAGGGTGGCCCAAATAAGACTAAAGGGTTACAAATATTCATAACTTTTTTGTTTGCAATTTTTTTTACTTTTTTTGCCGTTATATAGTTTTTTTCGGGAGATAAATGAAGGGTATTTATGATGTACAGCAACACGCCAAAATTGTTAAATATTATTATTCTTCTGGCTAGTGAAATTATCTTCGTCATTTTAATATCAGAACAGAACCCAGTAACAATATGATTAGGAACCTAGTCTCCCCCTTTTGAGAAACAGGGATCAGTGTCAGAATCCTAGGGGATTACAACAGAGTCAATTACATCCCTCCAGATACACTTTTTGATGCGGTGTTATGGTTGCTAAAGTTATCGGCTTGATAATGAGAATGGGTCCACCAGAAACCATTAACGGAGCACTGTATCGGGCTATTGAGAACAATCCTAACATATGGGTCCAGCTAGGTGGAGCCTCTGCACATACACACGCAGACAAAATATATGGTTACTATATGGTCACAGCATCAATAGTATGTTCTCTGCAGTAAAAGTATGGTCGTCGCAAACATAGTATTGTTTTTTGAATTTCATTTTGACAATAGTATAATTGCGGCAATATTAATATTGTTAAAATGTAACAAAAGTATTGTTGCCAAATTTAAAAATGAAAATATGGTGTAGCAACAATATAAATATGGTTGGTGGGACAAAAGTATTGTTTTCATGGGTTTTAAGTTAACAATAACATAATTACGGCAATTATACTGGCAAAACCTAAATTTTTTTTTTAGTTTGACAATGTTATTTTTACGATTCTTACGCAATAATAGTAATAAAAATTATATTTTTTTAAAAAAAAACTACGGATTAGTATAACTAAAATATTTTAAATAAATGATTTTTTTTACTGTTAAATAAATCACTCCCATTGTTACATAACTTACTTAATAAAATTCTTTATTGTTGAATAACAACGTATTCCAGTCTTTACAAACATTTTTGGGGATCATAGTATGGTTGTGCTTAATTCATACTATGGTTGTGAGTATCATAGTATGGTTGTACGTTAAACAAACTATGGTTAAGAGGATCATAATATGGTTGTGGAGATCATAGTATGGTTGAATGTGACTAATAATATGGTTGTGGGGATCATAGTATGGTTGTGTGTGAATGATTCTATTGTTGTGAGGACAATAATATTTTTATGGGGATCATAGTATGGTTGTGTGTGAACCATACTATTGTTGTGATGATCATAATATTGTTGTGCCACAACCATATAACCAACAATAGTATGGTGCTCTTCGTATATTGTTACCCCAACCTTACTTTTTTTCTGCGTGCAGCAAGAACCACATTGGAACTTCTTCGTAACCTTTTTGGTGAACACCATTTATTGTTTATTATTCATTTCCATAACCACCAGTTGTGAACAAAAAAAGTTTTACTGAGTTCGGTTGGTATAACCGATGAAGGCCAATATGAAAATTTTGTGTAGGGGGCGTGGCATATGCGTCTTTTCTATCAGGGTGTACCTCTATCCATCATCTTCTTTCGTCATGGCGGTATAAGTTCACGAGATATAGCTTTCAATGTTCAGGGTTATATGGGCGGGGCTAATCCATTTTGTTCAGTTTTAACACAATTTAGTGCATAATAATATGCTTACCATTGACTTCATTCTGTTAAAATTATAACAATCGATCGGTCGATTACTTTGGGCATACGTTAGATATGTATTTTAATGGTGGCGTGACACCGCCCACTTTCCTACAAGGATGTGTTTCGACCCATGCCAACATCATTTGTTCCCTATATTATAGCTATACTATAGGGTGATCCATCTAGAAGTATTTTTTCAGAACAAAAAAAAATATAAAAATTCAAATCAAGTGTGGAATCTTTATGGGTATTTTGAAGGGAAATTTTATGGCATTTATTTTTGGAATATAATTTCCTTCAAATGTTGGCCGCAACTACGCCTCTGGATTTCCATTCTTCATCGTTCCATCTCCATCGTTCAAGCATTTCGACCGGTATGGCTTTAATGATACGCGTCATGTTGGCTTCCAAAACCTGGATGATAGCTGGTTTGTCAGCATAGACTTTGGACTGTACGAAACCCCAAGAAAAATGTCTAAAGGTGTGATATCACTCGATTTAGGCGGCCAACTCACCTGTCCGAAACGTCAAATTAGCTGCATTATGAATAGATCTATTGTTTGAGCATTTGTATGGCAAGTGGCACCGTCCTGTTGAAACCAAGTGTCGTCAAGATGACAGGTTTCAGGTAGCATTAAGATCGATACAATGGTTACGTTCCGGCCATCATCATTTTTGAAATAATATGCACCGATGATTCTACCAGCTTATAAACCACACTAAGCCGTGGTTTTCTCTAGGTATACTGGCACCTATTAAACCTCTTCTTGTTGCTCTTCAGCCCAAATGCGGCAATTTTGTTTATTGACTTTGGCTTGGAGCCAGAAATTAGCCTCATCACTGAACAAAATTTTGGTCGTTGGTCGTTGAAGGTAATTTTTTCAAAAAATAAATGCCATAAAAGTCCCTTCAAATTACCAATAACTATTTCACACTTAATTTGAATTTTTATATTTTTTTTGTCCTGAAAAAATACCTCTGGATGGATCACCCTAATAGTTCATGAGATATTTTCTTCTCATGTTCAAGAGTTGTGTGGGCGATGCCCTGACCAATTTTGCGCTAAACATAGTTTATAAATGTTCCAAATATCATCGTCATATCTATCTCTCTAAAACTTCATGAGATATTATTTAAGTTCAGGATTGTTGATTTCCAGAGGTTCTCACCCAGTCCTTGTGTGTGAAGTTTTTTTTACCCTTTGACCAAACTGGCCTATTTTCAATACCAACCGTTTTAGTCTATCAATAAATCCTTCTACCAAATTTCAGCCACCGAGTTTTAACAGGCAGGCAGACAAACATGGCTAGATCGTTCTAGAATTGTACGACTATTCAGAATATTGCAAACGGAATAAAAAAGTAAACATACTCCATATCCTATGATGATGGGCATGTCGGCAAAAAAATCGCTCAAGTGACAAGGAAAATCGTATTCTAGGGATCAATATAAGAAACTTCGCCCGAGGAACCATAACTCTAAAACGAATTCTGATGTTAAGACTTTTACACGTAGGGTCAAATTTTGAAAAATCCCGGTTTGACTCTTATCTTCACTTATCCTTTGGCGATTTTTAAAACGACCCGCCCTCATAGTTAAGTATACGTTCCCTGCTAAGATAAGCTTTGAAGATGACATATTTCATATTTGCACGGACGGAATGCCAAATTCAATATATCATCGTCTCCATGAGGTTTTCAATATTAACTGTCATCACTAGAAGAATACAACGTCACATCTAACCCATAATGATCTCTCACATTAAGCCTAGTGTATTTTACCGGCAAAATACCAAAAAAAAAAACAAAAAATACAGACGCCGACTATTTTTCACGATTCATCTGAAATCTAAATGAGGTATTTCCCCCTTCCAGGAATTGAGCACATATTTAAGACTTCAGTAAAAACAATTTCCAAACCAAATCATGTTTAACGATTACAACCGCAAAACCAAAACTGATACAAACAGACATAAATCTATTGGTAGACTTACATACCACCCCACAGGCAAAACTAATAACCTCCAATTACAGTACGACTGTTCTGCGATTATATTGGATTTTCAATTTCTTATTATTATTTAATTAAGCACATCTAAAAGCCAATTGAAATGAAATGTAAAACTTATAACGGAATAATTGCATTCTCAGAAAGCAAAACGAAAAAAAAACTCGATTTTCAACGGCAAATGAATTATTAGGGAGCCTACAGTTGGGATGACGTTTCATATCTATTGTTTACTCGAAAGCAAAACGAAAAAAAAACTCGATTTTCAACGGCAAATGAATTATTAGGGAGCCTACAGTTGGGATGACGTTTCATATCTATTGTTTACTCGAAGATTATTGGTACGAATGAATATCCATGTTAGGGTGTCCCTAATTTACTTACTAAACATTCAAATAAGAAACAAGGAGAAAACTTCGAAAGATTAGTAAACTGTGCACGATATATTTAAAGGAAACAATTTCCATTTTTTTTTCAAATTATTTAAATGAGAATAAAAGTTCTTAGTTCTCTAAGGAAATTTTTTTAAATATTTTTTTTAATATATTTATATTTTTTTTTTAATATTTCTCTAAGGAGAATTTCTTTTTTAAATATTTGAAATAAATACGAGTATTTAAAATGCAATTATTATGTTAAGACTAAAAGACGTCATTTCACATTTACTGCTGGAGTCGTGGTCCCAAAACTTTAAATCCATGGTTGACTATAATTTTGACACTAACACTGGAGAAAAAGGGGTACGAGTATGTCTTTTCCCAGAACACAATATCAAATACTTTATTTATATGAATACTTGGAAATTGTTTCGTATAGGCTGGGTCTTAACGAAAAACAAGTAAAGAACTTCATAAAGTTCGGCAGGGCTGTATTTTATACACACCCCACTGTTGAGCAAATATGAAAAAGGAAACTTGATAAAATCAATTGGCCTTCTTGGTTAACTGGTTCAGTAAATACAAGCGGGACACTCTAATATACTCATTTAATTTACGAGTATAAGCATTTTATAGTTTAAGGCAGATGTAAATAATTTTCAACGGGGAGTATTGACAACAATACTCGTATAGCTTGCACTACTTGGGATCACAATAGACGAGTTTGAAAAGTAGACAGCAGAATGCATGAATGGTTATGTCATTGAAGCACAATTATTACAGAAAATAAACTGTAAGTATAGCTTATAATAATTTGTAGTAATGAATAGGAGAAAGTAAAAAGAATGCATTTTAAAAAAAGTTTAGAAAAATTTAAATTCAAACTCTAATGTTATTTTTTCTGCTTTTTCTTTCAGGAACTTAAGATAAACCCGGCTAGTCAAATCGTTGCAATTAATGTATTCTGGGATTAGTGGGCAAATTAACATCCATGAGATTATTCATAGATCATATTTTAATACTCTGTCGGAAATTACTAAGACGATCTAGCTATGTCCGCCTGTCTACCTATTCCATCTGTCTGTTGAAAGCACCTTACAGTACTTATATAAACGAAAAGATCTCTATTTGATAGCTAACCAGATGTACATATATCACATAAAAATAGATCGGTTGGTATTCAAAATTAACGAAATCGTGAAAAAAAATTTAAAAAAAAATCGAAAAGCAAATTTTTGTTTTTTGAAGAAAATTTGGTTGATTTGAAATCGTATTTAACTTACATGCTTTTATTCAATACTCCATTTTTATTTTCTAGGATTGAGTTTTATTGTTATTCAACAATTGAGATTTTTATTAAGTAAAGTTTAAAAAAACCGTACGTGTTTTAATTATTAAAAAAAATAGTTATACCAATCCAAAGCACTTTGAACATTTCATTTAAAGAAACGAAGAAGTTTTTCAAAACGACTTTGGGTTTAATCAGGGTTGACTGCAGTTTCGGTGAACTCTACTTTACCATTCTCAGACCCCAAGAAACGAATGTGATTAAACCATGATCAACGGCTATACATTTAAGTGCAGGCAGATTTTAAATCAACGAGAGAAAGTCTGTAGTAAAGTATTCCACCTGGGTCAGGCCACGAGAAGTGTGACATAGTGGGTCAGGCATTTTGATATTTGGTCCAAATATCGAAAGGTTATATCCATATATAAAACTGTACAAAAAATAAAAGTAAAATTTCTTAAGTTGTTGCTATTTCAACACTAAAAATTTCAGAAATTTGGAATTTTTCGAATTGTTTAAAACTTAATATCTGGAAAAAGACTTGATATATTTGAAATTTTTTTCTTTCAATTTTTTAAAAATACTGAAGGGAATAAACTAAAAACCGGAAAATAGCCTACACTTAATTTTTTTCGAAAATGTAGTTTGAATAAAACAATCGCATTTTAAATAAAGAGCACCAGCAAGAAAAATAATCTCTCATTTACGCAAATTTAGGACATTAAATTATCTTTCAGAAACAGAAAAAAATACACTTTTAGCCAACTTTAAGCCATAATGCAATGTTTACAACAGTTTCACTGTCTTCTTCTTTATTTATGTTATTGTTTTACATTATATAGATTTCTTGACGTTTCTTTCTCTTTTCGACGCTTCGATCACTGTTATTATCTTTTGCTTGCAATATTTGGGAATAATTAATTTGTTGTTGTTTTTTGGCTAATCGCGTATAGAAAATAAGCAAAAAATTTGAGATAAGCTTTTTAAGAACCCGTTAGTTGTGTTTGGGATTGTAAATGTACGAAATCGGCCCAGGGAGGCAAATGTTTTGCCTCCGCGTGGTCAAAACGGGCGTTAAATGGTCAATATGGACATATGGGTACTCAAAGTAATGAAAATGTTGCTACAAATCCAATTATAGAACCATTTCAAATTCAATTTTGGCTACGATTAGTGATGGTCCCAAAAAACGACCATTTTTTGTGTGGCGATTTGGCGACCTCCCCTGCGATAAGAGGGTATATAAGTTCGGCCTGTAATACTACTATTGGAACGAGTATATATATTAACAACATTAATATTGCAGCAATCATATATTTGGCAAAATTAAATTCAAAAAAACAATGCTATGGTTGCGACGAACATGATATAATAGCAGAAAACATATCATTGTTGGCGTGACGAGCCGGCTCCAGTAAATCTGAACTAATGCACGCCTTGAAATAATCAAACTTCCTTAAAGACTCAAATATGTAAATAGTTTGAAGATTTGTCTCAATTTGCGACTACCCCTATAAGCATTACGAAAACAAACTCTGCAAACTTCAACTAAAAAAAAATGTACTCAAAAATTTTTCGAATGCCATTGAAGGGATTCGACCCACAACAATCGAAAATGTACTGACTAATTGAAGGCAGAGAAAAAAACATGGCTACTATATAGTCACGGCAATAATAGTATGTTCTCCGCAATAAAAGTATGTTGGTCGCAACCATAGTATTGTTTACTGAATTTGTTTTTGATAATAGTATGATTGCCACAATATTAATATTGTTGAAATGTAACAATAGTATTATTGCCAAATTTTAATAACGAAAATATAAATATGGTTGGTGCGACAAAAGTATGGGTTTTTGGGTTTTACGTTAACAATAATATGATTACGGCAATCATGCTGTATAATTGTTATTATTCTTCATTTAAAAATGCTTTTTAGAACAAAGTTATTGCTACGGATCTAATACAATAAAAGTACTTTTTATATGGAAATTAAAAATTTTCAAACACACTGCTTTGGCCTTGTTTAACTGAAAATTTTTAATAAAAACGCTTACGTTTTTTTAACCTGTTTTTTGAATTAATTGAATGATTTAATGTATTTTTAAATAATTTTCATAATTCAAATCTATTGTTGACAACTTAACACAATTATAATAAATAGTATTGGAGATAATACTATATTTGTGTGTGATCATACTATGGTTGTATGTGAAACATACTATGGTTGTTGGGATCATACTATGGTTGTATGTGAAACATACTGTAGTTGTGAGGATCATAATATGGTTGTGGAGATCATAATATAGTTCAATGTGAATCACACTATGGTTTTGGGGATCATAGTATGGTTATGTGTGAATCATACTATTGTTGTGAGGATCAAAGTATGGTTTTGAGGATCATAGAATGGTTGTATACTATTATTGTGAGGATCATAATATTGTTTTACCACAACCATACACCCAACAATAGTATTATTCTCTTCGAATATTGTCACCGCAACCATACTTTTTTTCTGCGTGTGGGTTGATCAGATGAGGTACTGCCGAGCTAGTTGTGGAAGTCATATACTTATAAATGATATTGGGTTCCACAATTAAATGACAACGTTTAACATTTTCAATAAAACCAGAATTTTAAAAAAGATATCAGTACTTTTTCTACAGTCGATTTAAATTTAAAATTTTAAATGGCCCAAATTTTAGCAGCAAAAATCACTGTCCCTGTAAATATGGACATTAAGTTATTCTTATAAAATGGCATTTAATCACGAAACGATATGTGCTCTTTTTTGAAAGTTTTGGCTACGTTTTAGGTATTCCCGCATATGTTGTATAGGCCGAAAGACTGGAGTCATCAAAACTGGACTCATGGTTACTGACATTTTACGAGTTTTCTTAATGTTAGATCTTGTCCTATGGACCTTAGAGCCAAAAGAACAGATCCTTTGAAAGTGAACAAAGCAGACCAAAAACGAACAAAGTTTCCTTGCAAATCTAGCTGTGAACCGCATTTATCTTAAACGAATTTAAAACTGGCCTTACTTGTATGCTAGCCGTGTACACTAACAATCACACCACGGCGGCCTTAGAAAGGGTTGGGCCTAGAGTGTCCATAAAACAGGGGTTTTCATAAAACCGACATTTTGGTTTTTGCAAAACCGTGTTTAAAAATAAACCGACTCTCGGGACTCTGTTTAAGAAAAAACCTGGGACTAACCGACATTTCGATTTTAGTCTTTAGCCAAAGAATATAAAAATTTTCCCAGAGGAAGATGTCCTTTTTTCTTGGGCATAAAAACCGGAATGTCGGTTTTTGGTTTAAGACACTCTAGTTCGGCCACAAGAAATTTCAGTCTTTTATACAGATACTTAAATCGTGTTTTTTGAAAACATAATTATCCTGCTTTGTATAACAAAAGTACCGAGTGATATCTGTGGACATAACTAAAGCGAAATGGAGACAAAGTAAAAAATATTTTGGTATTTTGAAGTTATGACAGTTGATAAGATCAATATTGCCTAAGTTCTTCAATTAATACGAAATGAATAAGACCAGATATAGGGACATTGTGTGTAGCTGCATGTTGAATTTATTGTACTCGTACTGTAAGTACTAGCGATGTTTTAAATATTTTTAAAATTCGTGAATTTTCGTAAGCGACTTTTTGCATACACAAAATAGAGTCAAAACTATTTTGTGTATGCAAAAAGTCGCTTACGAAAATTCCCTTTTAAGAGAGCTATTAAATCAAAATATTTTTCAAAAAAATAATCTATGATATTTCAAGTCACTTTTGATCCCAGTTAAAGTCGGCTACATTGCTCTCGTATAATTGCACGCACAAAAAAAAGTATGGTTGGGGTGACAATGTTCGAAGAGGATCCTACTATTGTTGGGTATATGGTTGTGGCACAAAAATATTATGATCCTCAAAACAATTGTATGATTCACACATAACCTTACTATGATCCCCACAAACATAGTATGATTCACACTCAACCGTACTATGATCTCAACAACCATACTATGATCCTCACAACAATAGTATGTTTCTCATACAGCCATAGTATGATCTTCACAACCATAGTATGATTCACAGGCAACCATACTATGATCCCCACAACCATAGAATGATTCACACTCAACCATACTATGATCCCCAAAACTATTAACTAGGATTGATTTTTTGTTATTCAAAAATAGGGATTTTTATTAAGTTTGTTATTTTAAATTGCATTACTATTAGTTCATAGCCAGATTTGAGGCCATGTTTTTATTAAACATTTCATTCAAGAAACAAAAAAAATATATATTCCAACAGTCAAAAATACTTTTAGTTCCCAGCAAGGGTGAATGCTACTTCACCATCCGTAGACACCCCATGATCGAAGGCTATAAGTATACTTAAGTGCAGGCAGATTTTAAATAAACGAGAACCAGTCGATTTTAGAGTATTTCACCAAACAAAGTAAACACAACAAAAATCCCTCGAACTACCTTCCGATTGTTATTGTTTTTTTAATGGACAACAACCATTGTGTGTATGTGTTTTTTGTATATCTATAAAACCTGTTTTGCTATGTTCATAGTCGCAACCATGCTGTATGATTTCCGTAATCAACCTATTGTTAACGTAAATTTAAAACAACAATACTGTTGTTGCACCAACCATGTTTATATGGTTGCTATATGGTTGCTACATTTCTAAATTTGGCAATAATACTATTGTTACATTGCAACAATAGCAATATTGTTGCAATCATACTATTGTCAAAATGTAATTCAAAAAACAATACTATGGTTGTGACGAACATGCTCTTATTGTAGAGAACATAGTGTAACCATATCTTTTCTCTGCGTGTGCCGAGCACATTGCCTTTCCTTTCATTATCGGTGTTTTTGTTTTGTTCATCAAATTTGTATGGAATGTACAAGTGCTCATGCGAGTGAGTGTGGACTCGAGCGAGTGGATGGATGGACTCAGTCATAGACTGCCTTATATGGAATGTGGACTAGTAAGTCTTTAATGATTAAGTGGAAGCGAGAAAGATGAGCAGCAGCAGCAGCAATAAAAGTAATGTGTGATATCAAGCGTATATGTTTGTTTGATACTCGTATGCTATAATTCAACATCGGATAACATTAGGATGAGCTAGTATAATTTCAATTTTCCGCTTATGTTTTTTTTCGTTTCTACTACTACTTTATATCTGTAGATGTAATACACATCAAAAAGGCATCTAATGGTGGTTGTGGTACATGTAACTCTTCTGATACAAAGGCGTAGGCAAATGCGGTTAATTTTTTAACAAGATGCTAAAAAAAAATATCTGCTTTTTTGTAGCTGCCAGACTGTGACAAACATCTTTTGGATGTTACGCATATTGCAAAGTTATTAAGTTACAATATGTTGTAACAACTTTCAGATTCTGTTTCCAGCGAATAGGAGTGACAAAGTTTTAACAAATTATAGCTTTTGCAATTGTAGTTCACAAAACATCAGTTTAAATTCACAAATTCTATTTGGAATGCAGAAAACGTCAAGTGAAATTTAAAAGAAATGAAAGACATCAATCAAAATTCCAACGACATTAATAAAAAATCACAATATTATATTCGAATTACGAAATATTCTATTTGCTATTCAAAATATACCATTTAAAATTCAAAAACATTAATTGAAATTTAGTAAATTGAAATAAGATTGCCGAATATGTCATTCCATTGAAAATGGAAATTGAAAATATTCCTTTTAAAATTCAGAATCTGCCATTCTTAATTCAAAAAGTAATGCGAATGAATGTTAGAAAACACCGGAATTCAGAAGACTTTAATTAAAATTTAATGTAATAACCAGTAGGTTGCGGGTGTAATTAGTACAAATAGTAAATTAATATTCCACTGTGGAGTGGTAAGATTGTGCACCAATATCATGCCAGTAAACCCAGGTTCCAATCCCGATAAGAATATGTAATAATTTTGCAGCGGCGGGTTTCCCAAAAGATTTATCTCTAAGCCATTTAGAACATCCCTAAAAAATTATCCAGGTCAGTGAGTACAAGAATTGAATCGTGCACAATTCACTGATTTGATATAAGTTTATGCTTTTTCCTTAATGGAATGTTGTCGGAATTAAGTTAGTGATGCAAACATAAGTACAAATATAAAAGGGGGTTTAAACATAACGCATGATGTTAATTGTAAGTCACATCTTAACATAAAGTTTTTTTTCCTAACATAATTTGAATTTTTTTTTTATTTAAGCTTTTGACAAATTCAACCATGGACTACAACTTAGCAGCACTTTAAGATCGAGGATATGGGCCAAGATTATAATTTAATGTCCTTATTACCTTACGTCGTGGCGATGTTAATTGAACGCCACGATCATGTGCTTCTTTCTTTGAGGATAAGCCAAGAAAAATTTAAGAGTTAAAGGATGAGCTCGTTCGGCACATTAACAACATTGAACCTCTATTATGTCTCATAGTCATTGAAAAAACTGACCATCAGATATAGGTATGCCACCGAAGCTGTGTCGAGCATTTGACTATAGAATATACTAAGATACTTCTATAAAAACTATTTGTTTTATTTGCAATTAGCATCGTGCGTTTAAGTTTGACCATATGTGACGCGCAAAATAGAAAGGGACCTAAGGGTAAAAACCAGTTTTGTTCAGGAGAGCCATTTTAAAGTTTTAAATGCGTGTATCTTTGGTGTACCATCACTTTCATAAAACGCGCATATCTCTGGGAGGGAACACTTTTAGGACATGAGATCGGTCTCATTCGATGCTCAGATGTTGTCCACATCAAAAAAAATGAAAATTGATTTTTTACCCTTAGGCCCTTTCTTTATGCGCTGTCACATATACATTAATGTGAGGTATCTTTTAAAGAAATCTGATATTAGTACACGTGCTGGCGTATGATTAACATGAACTATGAAAGTCTAAATTCGGTTTCATTTTGTAAAATGCTCGATTTATAGAATGAGTTGGGGCTATATTCCGAATTAAAGGGCTAAGTGTTTCATTACCTTGGTGTTCTTTTTTATTTCTGACTATTTAATTTGTGGGGCTGTAATATCGCCAGATCGACGACATTTTAAAGTTAACGTCAAAAAAACAAATTGATAGGCTGTTTCAATGTTTTCACAGAATTTCATCCTAAGCAAGCCTTTTTCGTAACATTAAATATTGGTCTTAAAACCAAAAATAAAAACAAATATTATTCGCTAGTATATAAAATTCAATTTTGTCGCTGGGGTTTCCATTAAAACGTGCGAACTTTTCAAACGTATGGCCCCTAGTTTGAGTTCGATAAATGGCAAATACATTGCTTTAGTCTAAAAATTAATTTGTTTAATTGTATTCACACCAGTGCTATATAATCTACTGCCACAACTTAATCAAAAGAAATATTTATATTTACAGTAGGTACATAAATATCGAAAAGAACAGGTCTATTATTTTGAGTATATTGATCTGGTTTATTGTCGCCATCATTCGTACTATATTGTACGCTAATTTATATATTTTTAAAGACAATATTCCGCAATTCTCATTCCACATATGATTATTGCTACTTATTAATACGAGGGTTGCTATATATATTTCTGACCTAGGCAACACTAAGTGTTGCCTGACTGGAAAGTTTGACTTTCCATTGGAAACTTTGACATTTTTTAGCATAAACGTACTCAGAACCTTTTGACGTACGACCATAATTTTGTTTACAGTGACTTGAAAAATTCAATTTGGCAAAAAAATGGAATTAACTCGTGAACATTTTCGTGCGATCATTTTTCACAACTTTCGACGTGGATTATCACGACAAGAGTGCATCGATGAACTTAAATCTTTGCATGGCGTTAAAGCACCATCCTATTGCACTGTGAAAACCTGTTTTAATGAATTCAATCGTGGCCGACGCTCGCTCAAAGACGAAGGTCGTGAAGGTCGTCCAAAAACGGCCGTTGTGCCAGAGATCACTGATGTTGTGCGTGAACTGATAATGTAAGATCGTCATCTGATGCACGGTGAGATAGAGGCATCCTTGGGCATTTCTTCCACCAGCATACATTCGATATTGCATAAACACTTGGCCGTAAAAGAGGTTTGTTCTCGTTGAATCCCGCACAATTTGATAATCGCTCAAAAAAGGCTCGTGTCGATTGGTGCAAAGAAATTTTGAAAAAATACGAAAGCGGTGCTTCAAAAGACGTTTATAAGATCGTCACAGGTGACGAATCATGGATCTATGCGTCTGAGCCCGAAACAAAACAGCAATCGACCGCGTGGGTCTTCGAAGACGAGCCAAATCCAACGAAAGTTGTTAGTGGCAAAAGCACTTTGAAGCAAATGGTCGCCTGTTCTTCGGCAAAACTGGTCATGAGGGAACTGTTCCGCTTGAGCAACGTAGGGTGGTCCATTCTGAGTGGTACACCACAATTTGTTTGCCTGAAGTCTTCGGAGAAATTTGAAAAAACGAGCAAGAGAAGACGAATCATTGTGCACCATGACAGTGCGTGCTCTCACACATCGGCTCATACCGGCGCCTTTTTGACCGGCTAAAATATCGACTTGATCGGTCATTCGTCGTACAGCCATGACTTGGCAGCCCTGACTTCCCGTCGTACAGCCCTGACTTCCCGCACATGAAAAAAAAAGGGGGGGGGCAACGATTTTCGTCGCAAGAAGATGTCTTAGTCGGAGTGGCAAAAGTGCTTCGACAATTGGTTTGGGACAATACTTTGAAAAACTATAAAACCATTTTTGATTTTTAGTATTTGCATATCGCTGTTAGGTCAGAAATAGATATAGCAGCCCACGTATGACTTGTTTGCCGGAACATAAACGTAAAAGAACAAATAACATAAATTAAGCGTTTAAAAACGCTATTAAGAAATACAAAATATATCCTAAGGGATCCACTGCATGCTATTACATGAAATGAGTTTAAGAATTAAACGTGTTTGTAAAACAAGCAAACACACTTTAATAAAATTTTAAAAATAAGTTCTTTAAAATAATGCAATTATATGTGACGCGCAAAATAGAAAGGGACCTAAGGTTAAAAACCAATTTTGTTAAGGAGAGCCATTTTAAAGATTAGGTCTCTTTCTATTTGCGCTTAGAATCGTCGACTTCACTTTCATAAAACGCGCATATCTCTGGGAGGGAACACTTTTAGGGTATGGGATCGGTCTCATTCGATGATCAGATGTTGTCCACATCAAAAAAAGGAAAAACTGAAAATTGATTTTTTTACCATAAGGTCCCGTTCTCTATGCGCTGTCACATATATAGAATTGTGTGTAGAACTCTGCTGCTTAGAGTTGCGGACGAAGTTGTGACATTCTTCGACATAAGACAGCATGTAGAGGTTGTTTTTAAATTACAGATGATTCAAATTACTCCCTTTATCCTTGTATGTCCTTTAGCTGGTTTTATAAAAAAAAACCGCAACATTTTGGAATAATGATAAATAAAACGGAGCTGGCATTAAGATCTATTTTAAAATAAAAATCGTTTTAAGGGTAGACAATTATAAAAATATATTGGTTTTAAACCGAGAAAAATAACACTAAGTGCAAAAGTACCTTAATTTTAAAATAAAAATGTTTAATTTTTTATCACTAAGGAGCAAACTGGATCTTCTCGGACATCTGTTAGTTGTGAACGAGATAATTGTTTTGCTTACTTACCAGGATATTGTGTCTTAAAATGGATTACCCATTAAACTCATAATTATAAAGCAAAGTGCATTTACGACGTGAAAAACCGAACGCAGTATGTTTTTTTTCAAATAAAATTTTTCCTTATAGCCTTCGAAAATTACAATAAGTATTTAAATATTATACTAGAAGGGTTATTGCAGTACAACTCGCTGGTCCAGTTGATTATCAGGACTCATCGAAAAAAGACCCCCAAAATGAGCTTACTATACTTTATCAGTTTCTTGTTGTTTACTTTTACTTCAAACATAAAATAAATGCTTGCCCTGGCTGTGAGTTAAGGCGAGATTTAAACATAAAATTGAAAGAATAATTCCACATCTCTATGATTCTGCATTCCATGCAGCCATTTCAGGAATAAATTTAAAACTTGGTCTAACTCTTCCTGTATTTATACACATTAGACCACAGAGCGTATGATTTATATTAATTAACATGTATCTTGGGACAAATTGTTTTTTTTTTAATTATCAAACATACGCTGACACAAATAAATAGTTAAATCCAAAAAATCACTGAAGGCTTTAGATTAGATAAGGATTATAATTAAATTCCTATCCTATTACTTTTTAAAAATTGGCTTAACATTTCTGGTAAATAGCGTCAGCCACTATTAGTTATTCGGTATCAGTGTTAGAAATTTTTTTTTAATTATCAAACATTTTTTGAGATATTGTTTTATTAAAATGATTGAATTTTTTTGCAAAGCACTGGCGTTATTTATGGGGAATTTTTATGAAAGATCGGCGATTGTGAACATTTAAAAATATTACAAAACCTAAATTTAAAAAAAAAATTACTTAAAAAAAAAATTAAAAATGGAATTTGGCTATATAACATAGATCGTGGTGGTCTTGTACATATCGTTAAAATTTTAGTACAGCCCAAAAGAGTATTTGTTGGACAATTTAAACTTTTCAAGCCTTGCAAAAAATCAACAAAAAAAATAAAATAATGTAGCAGCCATATATTCTGCGATTTTAAAGAAAAATTATTTAATTTTACGAGCAAAAAAATCTTAGTTACGTATTAAATATATTAATCCAGCAATCAAAAATGTTTTCACCTTTAAATACTTAATTATAGGAAACAAATTGGGTCATATTACTAGAATGCATCCCAAGTTGTAAAATTGAACAATGGAGCGTATGATTGATATTAATTATGGGAAAAATGGGCTTTTATTTTGGCTACATAAAATTAAATGAACTTCTGGTAATACCAGAACGTTAGAGTTATATTCTAATGTAGATTTTTGAAAATTTCATACAGGTAGTTCAGTTTGACATAAGGATTACACAGCTTTCAATGTAAAAGAGACCTGCGGTATTTTCGTCCGAAAATGCGTTGTTTTAGTAGCCCTGAATGTTTATTAAACCATTTGAGGGACAAAACCACTTCTGTATTGGCTGCGACTGCGTTGATGTGAAAGCTAATTAGCACATCCATTTTTTTTTGGAAATTAATGGGTTTTTATAAAACGATTCATCAAATATGAAATAGATTGGTTTTTGGAGTAATAATTAGGGTTTTTTTTGGAAAATTTTCAAATTAAATTTTGAAAGTTCAATTTGCACCAAAACGCAAATGTGCTTTAAATAAATTGTGACTTCAACTGCTGAGTAAAATTAAGATGTAAGGAGCGTTTTGACCAAATTCACTTCAGGTTGTTATTATCAAGATCTGCCAAGATTTCGTGCTAGGCAGTGCAGCTACCAGATTATAGACTTGGGCTAGTTCTCGTAACGCTTTTTCTTTCAGTCGAACTGGACGCATAAGGTCCGCATCAAAGATTCGCATTGTGTAACCACCAGAACGCAGAGGATGGATGAAATATTCTGAGGTGTTTTTTAATCTAGCAGAGGGTTTATTTGTACCTGAGATAATCAGGAGACCTTATGTACTGCACCTATGTAAGTGGAAAAATATAACTTTGTCTTAGTTTGGCCATTGACATTGAATATATTTGCCTGCTGTTTCCCACCGCCTAAGACTGAGCTAGCTGAGCGTAGGACAACAAAGTATTTCTAACAAAATATAAGTGCAAATAATTTATGTCATGACATGTGCAATAAATTACCTGTCATGCCAACTTCTGAACACCTTTTTGATTAAGGCAACAACTGCAAAAGACATCATGATGAATGAATGAATTTTAATGAGATCACATCACACATACGCGTGTGCACATCCATCCAACGAGACATTGTTTTTTCCATTATTACTATTTTTATCAACTGCTCGGTTGTTTATCTTCGCCTGTCCCTCGCTGGATGGCAGACAAATGCTTGAAGAAACACAGGGGCGGAATTGAGAAGACGGTGTGCGGCTGAGGGCGTTACGCTGTAGTGTTGATATCTTAGAAGACAAGTGTGTGAGTCACTGCCCCCCTGGGTAAATTTCGCCCCAGCACAACCCCCCGAGACTAAATGCCACGTTGTTTTTTGCCATCATAATTAAGTTAGTATTTTTTCTGCTTCTTGGAATTTATATTTAGAGCACTTGTATTTGCTGACTACTTAGTTGGGAGGCAGAAAAGTAATTTGAATTATTACGAATATCTGCTGTTGGATTGTTAGTGAATTGTTTTGTTGGTTCTTTATTGCCTTTTATTTGAGTTTTACTGTCGACAGTTAAGCCATCTTAACGAAATCTATACGGCGATTTATGAAAGGAGCTTAGCAAATACGATTTTGTTTGTTAGTGAAGTTTGTAAATTGTTTGGTTGGAGGACGGGAGAACGATATGATTATTACGAAATCCTAAGATTTGCACGCGTTGAGGATTTCTTTCGAAAAGCATCAGTTTTTGTATTTACTCCTAAAGCGGAGTCTTATTTGTAATTATAAAAGAACAATACAACTGCAAAGCATTCACAAGGCAAGCAAACTAAACTTTAGGAAAGAATATTACTGACTTAATTGATAACAAGGGAAAATTTCAATTGAAAACTTTAATCAAAATAAAAATATGATTAAAAACTAGATTTTAAGTAAACAGCAGCAAGGAGAGGATAAAGTCGGGGAAGGACGAGACTCATTAACAGTCTCTGATAAAGTACTTTGTAAGTAAGAGCATTGCTTTTGACTCTAATCTCAACTAAACTTTCAAAGCAAATACATATTTGCATTCGCAGCAAAACATGCTTTTAAATTGATCTCTAAATTGACTATGAGCGTCTAGTATTCCTCATCCATCAACTTGCCATTTTTTGAGGTAGAAAATGATTCCCAACTTAGAGTACCTACTCCATTTCGCCCAGTCACAGCCCCAATTAGTTTATGCTCATAAGCCATTTTAATGCAAAATTTCAGGTTCCTATGTCAATTCGTTTGAAGGATATCGTGCTTTTACAATATAAACGGACGGACATGGTGAGATCGTCTTTACGATGATCAATCATTTATAAAAATTGTTTTATGTCGAGTTCTTGGTGGTTTTTGAGTTCTTGGTGTTTTTTTAAAAGGCGCTTATTTATTTATTTTGCTATTCAATAATGTATATTAGATTCTTCGAACAATATAAGGGGAATTGCAAACGGAATGACAAATTTAGTCCAAATCCAGCCTTTGGTGGAAAATATAAAAACATTCAAAACGCCTTCATTACTATTCGGTCATCATTTATTACCGAATTTTAAACTTTATCTTAATTTTTTATAAGAGATCTTATAGGTTTCCTAACCTAACATTTGCACATTCAAACGGCGGTAATTTAAATCCTGTGTTGTATCCCGGGCCGAAGATTTCTTAGTGTTCAGATCACGTGATTTTGGACCAAGCTTTAAATAAAACTAAACTACGTTTTGACTACAGTCCAAAAAGGCCAACTAAAATTTTTAATTTGAATCGTCGGTTAAAAACAAGGTACTTATAATTTTTTCCAATTTCTGATTTTATAGGAAAGGCTGATCTTTGTCATTTAATAATGGAACACAATATCATTCATATACCATAACTGGCTCGGCAGTACCTTGTCCGATGAACCCATTTTTTCGGTACATTTTCGATTGTTTCGGGTCAAATCTCATCAATGGCAATTCGATTTCATTTTTCAACGCTTCTATTGTCTCTAAATGTGTTGCCTAATTTTTATCCTTAATGACTTCCCACAAAAAAATTATCCAAACTGTTCAAATCACAGCTCTGAGAAGGCCAGTTGACATTACAATTTCGGCTGATTATTCGATTTTCCAAAACGGTGCGTAAAATATCGAAAATTACCTTGTCTGTGTAATATGTGGCCCCGTCTTGTTGATATCAAATGTCGTCTATGTGATCCTCTTGAATTTTTGGAGACAAAACTTCGTTGAGCATTAAGCATTTAACGTTCATCGTTGACGGTAACGGCGGCACCTTGCTAATTTTTGAAGAAAACTAGCCCGCCCAATGATGCCGCCAGCCTAAAATCCACACCAAGCAGTGACTCGTTGTGGATGTATTCTTCATCTGCTGCCAAACAATCATCTGTCCATTGGACAAAGCGAAAACGCATCGGATGGTGTTCCATTATTTAATGACAAAGTTCAAGCTTTCCAATAAAACCAGAAATTTTAAGAAATTATCAGTACAGCCGATTCAAATTTAAAATTTTTAACGAGACACCCGTAATAATTTTTCGAAACTGTAATGATCTTTTGCAATTATGTAAGGAATTTTTTAAACCAATTTTTGAAAGTGTTGCCTGTTTTATTACATTATTACAGATTGTCGGTCAATAACTGATGAGTTTAAGCAGTCCTATTATGTCCCCTATGTGCACCCATGCACTATTTGGTCACATCAACAAATTTATGTTCTCTGAAATTAAAGATGGTCGTGGCAACCACAGTATTGTTTTTTGAATTTCATTTTGACAACAAATATTTTCATCATTGAAATGTAACAAATTTATATTTGCCAAATTTAAAAATATGGCTGCAGCAACAATGGTTGGTGCTAAAAAAGTATAGCTTTTTGGATTTTTTTTATTCACAATAAAATGATAAAGGAAATCATACAGTATGATTGTAGTTTTTTTTTTTAATATGAAAATGTTTTTTGGAACAATGTTATTGTTACGAGTCCAACGCAATAAAAATACTTTTTATCTTAAAGTTTTCAAATAATATACTTTTAATTTGTATAACTAAACTTATATTTTTTGAACTGTTTTTTTCAATTTTTAAATAAATCACTCGTATTATTTTGAATTTAATGTATTTTTAAATAAATTACTTAAAAAATCTCTATTTTTGAATAGCAACATAACCCAATAATAATAAATAATTTTGGGGGTTATAGTATGGTTGAAGGGATCATACTATCATGACATGGTTGCGTGTGAATCATACTATAATAGTAAGGATCATAATATAGTTGTGCCATAGCCATATACCCAACAATTATATGATGCTCTTCGAATATTGCCAGCCTAACGATACTTTTTTTCTTCCTGTGGGTGATCTTAAACTAAGTCTAATATTTAGAAGGTTTTATTTGTCAAACAGCTCAGAATATGTTCAAGTTCACGCAGAAAAAAAGTATGGTTGGGATAACAATATTCGAAGAGCACCATACTATTGTTGGTTAGATGGTTGTGGCACAACAATATTATGATCATCACAACAATAGTATGGTTCACACACAACCATACTATGATCCCCATAACAATATTATAGTCCTCACAACAATATAATCATTCACACACAACCATACTATGATCCCCACAACCATATTATTATTCACATTCAACCATACTATGATCCCAACAACCATATAATGATCCTCATAACCATAGTATGTTTAACGTACAACCATAGTATGATCCTCACAACCATAGTATGATCCTCAGTATGATCCCCAAAATTATTTGTAAAGACTGAAATACGTTTTTATTCAACAATAAAGAGTTTTATTAAGTAAGTTATGTAACAATAGGAGTGATTTATTTAACAGTAAAAAAATTCATTTATTAAAAATATTTTAGTTATACCAATCCGTAGTTTTTTTTGTTGAAAAAATTTAATTTTTATTACTATTATTGCGTAAGAATCGTAAAAATAACATTGTCAAATTAAAAAAATTAAGGTTTTGCCGATATGATTGCCGTAATCATGTTATTGTTAACATACGCCCCATGAAAACAATAATTTTGTCCCACCAACCATATTCATATTGTTGCTACAACCATATTTTCCTTTTTAAATTTGGCAACAATACTTTTGTGACATTTCAACAATATTAATATTGCCGCAATCATAATATTGTCAAAATGAAATTCAAAAAACAATACTATGGTTGCGACAACCATACTTTTACTGCAGAGAACATACTACATATTGTTGCCGTGACCATATAGTAACCATATTTTTTCTCTGGGTGTTGTTTTAACATTTCTAGGTCAACAAATGAGACTAATGATTATAACAATTAGAAAGCGTTAACAATTTAAAGACTCGAAAACGAAAACTATTATGTGCGAAACGTTAAAGAAATGTTGCATCACCTGCTAATGACACGATAAGTTGTAACCTTCAAAGAACATAGACCAACATTTCCTCGACCGGATTTCAGACTTGAATTCGTGGTTCTGCTGTGTTAGTTTTCCTAACACAATATAAAAACACCCTCACACACATACAAACTACAGTCATTAGATGTTTATGGCCACAAACTTCCCGTTTTGTCCGCATACGAAATGAACGACGTGACGACATCAAGAGCCGCAATGATTTTTCTCCAAAAGCAAAGCAAGCAACAGTCAAGAAGAAAAACCTTTTATGAAGTGCTAATAATTCTTATTTAGACCATAGTAAATTTATACGCCGGATACGGCGAAACAAAAAAACAAATGCTGATGACTCAGGCGTTTTCTTTTGGCCAACGTAGAGAATATCATTAACATAATCATTATTATCATCATCATCATCGTCGTTGGCGTAGAAATAACCAACTTTTGAAACTGTTTGCATCCACTTGTTAACAGACCAACAGCAACAACTATTACTTTGGCATAGTCAACCAACCATCCAAACGACCAACAGTTCCACCTTCGCCGACACCATCACCACCACCACAAATGCTTGCCTTTTATATCACAGCAGCTGCTGCTGGTACTACTGTTGCCGCTGCTGTTGCTGGCGATGATTGATTTCCTCTACAAATGGAAAGCAAAAAAATGTTAATTCAAGTTAAGCTTTAACACCTTTTGCTGTTTAACAGCAATTAACACAAATTATAAACAATCGGTGAATAGTTGAAACCATCAGCAGCAGCAGCAGCCACCGACCGACCCGACCCGACCAACAGCAACAACTCAAACCAACAACTCTAAAATGGTATGCAAATATTCCAAGCAGTAACAAAAACAACAATCAGCACTTTTGAAAACAGAAATGAGAAAATTATCTACAGTTATTTATTATTTACATATCGATGTTAAATTGACAGGTGCCAATACGGATGTCAAGATACGATGACAGCTGTTTTGGGTGGAGGTGACATTTGAGAAATTGGGCGGCAAAATGCTGACACAGGACAAAGTCGAAGGGATTAAATAGCGCCAAGGATATGGGAATTAAATCAACTCAGATTTTTAATCTAATACACCGGGGTAAGTGGCTAAAAGGTTAAAGATGCAACGTATAATTCAATCGCTGCTGTCGGAATTGATTTATGACATGACAGAGTGAGAGAGAGAGAGAACGGTTTTGCCAACCATAAACCAAAAGAAAATCCCAAAAGCAATTTGCGCAAATCATCTTTCAAACTAAAATGAACAAATTGACCCAAAGGGAAAAACTCTGCAATCCGGTGTTAACTTATCCCTTGTGTTATAAAAGCCAGACAGCATAAATCGGAAGGGACCTTTGTACGAAGTCTATATAAAATAATGGACTAGGGGTTGTGCTTCGGTTGGCTTGGTTAAAAGTCGTTCATAAAGCGATATGCTGAATTTAACTACTTACTTAAGTCCCACAACATTCCATTAAGAAACAAAGGGGAAGTTCTCCCAAATCAATGATCTCACCGACCTTAAGCAGTTAAAGCTCGCAAGACCTTATTTGCCCTCGTAAAATAGAATGGAATATTCACGCCATTAAGCAGTTTTGTGATCGACAGGAAAGCAATTGTCGCTCTGCCTTCATTGTGCCAGTAGTGCGTCACTTTCATGTCACAGTAAAATTGCTTCGTAATGAACAATGCCTTATTATTTAAAGCCCAAATCCAATGTTATGTAGGTCAATCTTTAAGATCCTTTGTAGGATCTTAAAGATTAATAGAAACAAATCTGAGGCGAACATAATTCTTGTTTGCCAGCATAATTCTAATATAATAATTTGTGAGTCATTTCGATTTTGAACCAAAATTTCTCAAATCATTTCCTAATGGTAGACTGCTGCAAATTACTAAAATTTCAGTTTTTTAAATATTCCTACCTTTTAGTACCGTTAGTGACCATCGGAAAAGTACAATTAAGAGATGAAAAAAAAAAAACAAAATTAAAAATTCAATATTGCATCCGTGCTGTAAATGTTATCTTTGCAACTAGTTCATCTAATATTCACTAATATTTGCCATTACATTGTGCATTTAGAAATTCTAGTTAAGTTTTAAGAATGCAACGTAAAATAAGGACCATAGTCAACAGGTCTTCAGTGCTTAGTCGCCGTAGACGAGATTTGCGTGAGTACACTCTTTTGGAACCGACTATTAGAGGTTATAGATCGACAGCATCGATATATCTATCCTATATGTGGTTCCAACGAAACAGAAATACCAGCAACGCGACGTTCAATGCTAATGCAAACAATTGTACACACAGATAACAGATTCGTTGCCGCAACCGAATTTTTTTTGCCAACCTAATGATTGAGGTTGTATGCACCTCGAGATGCCATCAGTAAAACCGAATGTTTGTTGGTACCCCGTAACGTTCAATAATTGTAACTGAGGTATCGGTTGAAAGTACGAAGAATATGAAATTCCAAAAAAAAAATTTAATCTGAAAGTCCACTTACCGCACTTGTTTAACGATTTTTTTTTCGATTTTAAGTAGAGGCAAACAACTGTTTCCCCATATACTTGAAGTTCTTTTAAGCTTATGTAGGCACTTGTCGGGAAAAAAAGAGTATAAGATGCTCAAAGATTTTTACTGAATAAATTAGATGAAAGCACAAGCATAAGTAAGACTTAATATTTAAGCTATAAACTGCGTTTTTTACTCGCTAAGCCAGTGACCAGAATTTATTAGATCAAGGGAAGAGGTAAATGTTTTTTTTTCTTTAAATTAATTTTGAACTGCGATGTTATAATCCAAAATTGTGTAATTGGCATGCCTAGGCATATACGAGGGAACGATTTTTAACAAGAACTCTAACCAACTTAAAGCGAGAAATAGCATTCTATCAGAAATAGTGGAAGTGAAAACTCTGATAAAGTACAAAATCTTTTTATTATAACCTTACCTAGGGATTCTAATTTATGGTCTTTTGTTTATTATTTATAGGTTTGTATGTGTGAATAAAAATAAAACTAGGTAGCGCTTCTTATTACCTTTAACGGGTAAAAACATCTTATTACCCTATGCCTTTAATGAAACTAAAAATAAACATTTACTGATATATTAAGTAATGATAGATTAAGTAATGATAGATTAAGTAAGTTTTTATCAATATGATGTGTGACTGCAGTTGCATCAAAAGACTAATCTTCATAAATATTATCACCGTTACACTCTGCTCCTTCTCTCTATTTCTCGCTTTAATCGAGTTTGTGTATCTTTTTGGAAACTCTTTTCCAACTTTTATCTTTGTTAAAAAAAATGTTTAGAGGGAAAAACTATAAACCCTGCAAAAATCACAGTACTCGTAAGTACATTTTACAATTTGCATTCCGAGGTAATGACCTCACATTACTATTTGCATTACGAGTTAATGACCTCTCATTTCTCTTTGAACTATTAGGTAATGACTTCTTATTACCCTTTACGTTATTTTGAAACCAAAAAGAAGTACTTCGTAAAAATAGACTAAACATGTACTTCTCAGTGTAATGTGTTGCTGAAGACACTTATATATCAATACACGCAGAAAAAAAGTATGGTTGGGGTGACAATATTCGAAGAGGATTATACTATTGTTGGATATATGGTTGTGACACAACAATATTATGATATTCACAACAATAGTATGATTCACACATAGCCATACTATGATCCCCGCAAACATAGTATGATTCACACTCAACCATACTATGATCTCCACAACCATACTATGATCCTCACCACAATAGTATGTTTCTCATACAACCATAGTATGATCCTCACAACCATAGTATGATTAACACGCAACCATACTATGATCCCCGCACCCATAGAATGATTCACACTCAACCATGCTATGATCCCCAAAATTATGTATTAGCATTGGTTATTGTTGTTATTCAAAAATAGAGATTTAGAATAAGTATTTTATTTTAAGTGGCATAGTTCATAGCCAGATTTGAGGCCATGTTTTTAATAAACATTTCATTCAAGAAACAAAAATATATATTCCAACGGTCAAAAATACTTTTAGTTGCCAGCAGGGGTGAATGCTACTTCACCATGCGTAGACACCAAGTAACGAATGTGATTAAACCATGATTTTAAATAAACGAGAACCAGTCGGCAGAAAAGTATATCACCGAACAAAGTTAACACAATAAAAATCCCTCGAACTACCTTCCGATTGTTGTTGTTTTTTTTTTAATGGGCAGCAACCATTCAATGTATCGTGTGTATGTGTTTTTTTTTGTATATCAAAAAAACATACGCACACACATACATGTATGCTCTATAAAACCTGTTTTGTTATGTTCATAGTCGCAACCATACTGTATGATTGCCGTAATCAAATTATTGTTAACGTAAATTTTAAACAACAATACTTTTGTTGCACCAACCATGTTTATATGGTTGCTACAACCATATTTTCATTTCTAAATTTGGCAATACTACTATTGTTAAATTTCAACAATAGCAATATTGTCGCAATCATACTGTAGTGAAAATGAAATTCATAAAACAATACTATGGTTGCGACGAACATGCTTTTATTGTAGAGGACATATTATTGTTGCGGTAACCATAGTGTAACCGTATCTTTTCTCTGCGTGTAGGCCATTCTCTAAATACATTTCAAATTTTCAGTATTTTTCTCAGTCTGCCCAATTTTAAAATTCTTTGTGTTTCTCGTATATGATTGCCGATATGTACTTTTTGTTCCAGAAATTCATGTAAAGGTAATTCGAAACGAATTTGAAATTTAAAAATGTGAAGACTTTTGTAATGTAACTTATATTTCGAATCTGAATTGGTTATCATAGCTAATGTATACATACAGTGTAATTTTCAAAGTGATCGGAAGACAAATGGCGCCTGTCATATTTGAATACAAATGATGTCACATACCCAGGATTTGAGTGTTACAGCGTCTGACTAAGACGACAATCCGAGACACCAAATGATGATAAATTTGGCACTCCTTCAATTTACCGCAGACAAAGTGTAAAATCAATTTTGGTAGTTTGACAAATCATCCTCACTTAAAGGCATCATCTGTTGTCTACTAACAATGTGAAAAGATTCAACGTACGATATCTCATCTGCCCACTAACCCAAAGACAAACTAACCCATAATAAAATTATTGTCTATTGATGGTATACACCCTGTCTCCTCAACTACCTTTCGGAGTCTGACTGAGTCACAATTGAAAAATGTTAATGTTAAAATTCTTGTCATAATTTCTGCATCATCAGCTCACGTATTTTTTTTGTTCCAAAACGCGTGTGTACTCCTTGTTCCGAAAGAAGGCTTGTCAAAAATGTCAAGAGTATCGGGAAAACGATTTTTTGTGTATTTCATAAAAAAAACAAAATTACACTTGTCTGCCACAATGTCTAACATTGTATGGAGAACAAAAAAATAAACGAAACATAAAAGCCATTTGTTGTCTCCGCCCGGTTTCAGACACTGCCACCGATGGCGATGACGATGATGATGAAGACGTAGGGTGCAGTTGTTGGAAGAAAAAGAAGCAGCAAAAGAGCTATCGTAGCCATAACCATAAAAGGTAAATTGTGTTGGTATCACTTTTGCCTACAACGAGAGGCGCAACCTCGTGTTTTGTATTACATTTCGAACATTTGACTGGTGGCTGACGACTGGCTTGACAAGGCTGAGGGCTGGCTGGCTGCGAGCTGGCTCATGTTTGGCTAGAGTCAAGTAAAACAACAGCAGCACAAATGTTGTCTTCCATTACCGCACCCAAAATTCCAGTTTGCATTTATAAATAATTGAAGTAACAACTGTCCAAGAGTGGAGCGAGTAGTCTAACGCCCTACAAAAACGTATTGGGAGAAGGATTTCAAAAAAGGCATGTGGTCCTTATTTTAAATTTGATTAGAAAAGGCATTTATGCCTACTAAAGGAGTTTTTATTTTTTGTTTACAATCAATGTTTTTACCCGCTGAGTTTCCAAAAATCGAATACAAACCGGCCAACGAAAACCAGCCGCCATTTTGGCCATCAAAGGAAAAGTTGACCAAAATCATCATTAGCATACATAAAAGCACTTCCAAAGTGGCGCACAAAGTACTTTGCTAGCTCATCAAAACATCGATTCGGCACAACACCAAGTTTTTAGAGGAGCTTATGTAAAGGGCATTTCATGCTGGGGTTGAGGTTGACTGAGCTTGGCGCCACACCACATAGCGCACCTTTGACTGCTTTTGTATACCGTAGTATACCATAGGGTGGAGCGTAGCTAGTTGGTTTTTCAGAAATATCATGAAATACTGTGCGTTGCAATACTCGTAAACCCTAAAGTGCACAATAATGAAATCTTAGAGTTGTAGGTCTAGACGAAAATTCTCGATTTAAAAGATTTTTTTAATGTTTGGTGATCGAATAATAGAACAGTTAAAAATTGTATTATATCTTGAAAGTGATTAATTGAAAAAAATCAAATAATTAGATATTACAATAATAGAATAATTAAATTACTAAACAGTTATCTTATTTTATAATTCATTACTAAACAATTATCTAATTTTATAATTCAATAAGCAATTTAATTAAAAAAATTAAAATTGAATTCCTGATATTCTTAAATATTTCATGTTCAAAGGTTTTTTAAATATAACTGGAGCGTGGCACTTGTATAGGCAAGTTTCTATCAAACACTTACCAAAAAACAAAATCAATTTTGTTTAATGTCTTCTACGATCCACAAATGTACCAATTAGTCAAATACATTGCGTTTCACAACTTTTGGAAATTATAGGTCAAATAACCTCTAATACTGCTTCCTCTAACGGCTTTACACTGTCAATACACTTTTGGAAAGTATTTCGAAGAATCGGCTCTGATATTTTATCGAAGTGTTTCCTTATTCCCGAAACATCTAGAAATAATTCCTTAATACTGCATTTTCATTAGGCCATTTTTTTCTCGTTTTCGCTCGAAACTTTTCAAAACGTCTCAACCAATTTTCACACAATTTGTGGTCGTTTTCATTCTCGTTTTGGTTTTCGTTTGACAGTTCATTATTGTTTACAAACAAAGAACAACGCGGTGACTATTAAAATACTGAAATACATATTTTTCTTAAACAAATGGATAAATTAAATTAAGTTTTTTTTCCTTGAGCACGCTTATTTTTACTTCATAAAATATCTATTTCACCAAATATGTTTGACGATTGATTAAAAATGTCTGCCTTGAGATGACAAACCAACGATAAAAAACGATTATTTTGGAGATGACACACTTTATTTAAGGTGGCATCGCCTGTGCGAAACGTTTTCGTTCCTCTTTCGTACAAAAACAAGTCAAAGTGAGACGTTTTCATCATTTGAATTTGTATGGGAAAACGTCTCATTTTGACATGTTTTGGCCAAACTTTTGAAAACACTTCAAAAGTGCCTAGTGAAAAAAGAGCATAACTTAATATATAAAAATGTAGTGCTCGGTTTACAAGCGCCCAAAAATCCGCAAAAACCGCTTAACCTATAGACACCAAATTTGGGGCACATGTTAGATAAGCCTGTCGGAAGGTTTCTCTTAAAATTAGTCACGATAGGTGGCGCTGACGTCTCGAAATTAAAATTTTTCGTATTCATGGTACGATTTTATCCAAAATCCAAAAATTAATCTCCTACATAAAGATAGATTTGAGGGTTTAATGTGGACCCTTCTCAGTGGCAGCGGACTAGAGACTATTAAAAAAATTGGAAATCCAGAGTAAGACTTTAAACGGGATTTTATAGAGGAAAATTGGAAAATATAAGTAAAATACTACTGCAAGACCTGAACAGAGATTGACAGAGGACCTTGTATTATATGCCGTACGACTAAGAAATTGCCCCCAATTGCATTTAATGTGTATTCAATTGATTATTTGGACAGAAACGTGCTTTTAATCAATAAGTTCGAAATAATGTCTCAAATCGAAATGACAGATTCGTATATTTTTTGTTAATGCTTCTGACGAGGCATGGGCTGAAACTTCACCAAAAATTGCAAGCCACTAAAGCTGGAAGAAGCATTAATGGAAGTCGCAATTGCCATTACAGATTTGCGCAGTAATCAAGATACCAACAATAATGTTAAAAGACGGGGATGATTTGCTTAAAACCAACTTGCCTTTCTAAATCAAGCACGTCTGGTTAAAATTGCCTTCACAATGACGCTTTTAATAATCCAAAAATCCCGCAGTGATTCTGATTACAATTATAAGGCGATACCACAAAGGATTACTTGGGACTTGCAAAGTGGACCGGGTCAGGCTAGTGAGTCAATAAAATAAAAAAATATGTCTCAATTACCAAGTAATGGAAAAATTTATCACATGACATAATGAAGTTTTTACCATAGCATGGAAGTACATTGAATTTGTCATTACGTTTGCGACACCTCGAAATTTAAGTCAGAGGCCCTATTAGGAACATGTATTGTTGATCTCCATGTCCTTCTGTCCGTCTGCTGAAAACACGACAGTGGCATATTAGTTTAGATACAATTAGTATCTCAAAATGGGCCATGTTTTCTGGAAGTTTCGGCTCTTGAGTCTCAAAAAATGTCCTAATATACGTTCACTAATAAATGTCGAATTTTAAAGTTAAACTAATATCGCAATAATTCAATATATGTGACAGCGCATAGAGAAAGGGACCTAAGGGTAAACAAAATCAATTTTTTTCTTTTTTTTTGATGTGAACAACATCTGAGATATGCGCTTTTTATAAAAGTAAAGTCGATGATTCTACGCGCAAATAGAAAGGAACCTAATCTTTAAAACGGCTCTCCTGAACAAAACTGGTTTTTAACCTTAGGTCCCATTCTATATTGCGCGTCACATACGCCTAAATTTTCATAATCTACCTTAAATTTGGTCTCAGAGTCCCAAAAAAAGGATTTTTTTGGAAAAATGGCCGATTTTTCCAGTTTGCTTGCGGCCAACTTAAGACGAGAAAAAATTCGAGTTTACAAATTTGAAATTCAAACGTTTATGCCTTTTGGATGGATTTGCTGTTTTTCTATTTCTAGTTTTAAGCTGCTCAATGTGGAATTTCTATACAAATCAAAAGAGATTCATCAGAGAACGGTTAAATACGAGGGCGACCGCAAAACATTTTCTGTTTTACTCGCGACTTTTTTGTTTTGTTTTTTAAAAGCAATATTTTATAAGCCATCTGTCAAAACTTCGAAAATATTTAATGATTATTTTCTTTGTTACAGGTGATTGAAGTAAACAAGTTTATAATTTTTGAAAAATGGAAAATTAACTCCACATGAAAAAGCTATCCGCAAGATGGGTGCCGCGTTTGTTGACATTGCCCCAAAAAATCGTCCGTTGGACCAACTCCGAGGAGCTTTTAGCGATTTATCAGCGTAATCCAATAGAGTTCTTGCGCCGATTCGTAACTGTTGATGAAACATGGATCCATCACAACATCCCAGAATGCAAAGAACAGTCAAAACAATGGATAGAAGCTGGTAAAAGTGGTCCCAAGAAGGCGAAAACTGTTAAGTCAGCAGGAAAAGTAATGGCCACAGTATTTTGGGATGCAAAGGGTATAATATTTATTGATTATCTTGAGAAAGGAAAAACTATAAATAGTGAATATTATTGTGCATTATTGGATCGGTTGAGTGAAGAAATCAAGATAACACGACCGCATTTAGAAAAAAAGAGTTATTTTTCATCAAGATAATGCTCCTTCACACACTGCATTTTTAACTCAACAAAAACTGGCCGAATTACGATTTGAAATTGCTCCGCATCCACCATATAGTCCAGATTTAGCAAAAATTTTTGTCCAATAGCGAGGTTATTGCTGAAACTGGGTCATATTTTGAAGGTCTTGAAAAATCTTATTTTTCGGATGCAACTAAAAAACTTGAAAAACGGTTGATGAAGTGTATTGATTTGGAAGGAGATTATGTTGAAAGATAAATAATAATAATTCTAAAAAAACGGTTCTTTTTATGTTACGCCAGTTACTTTTGCGGTCGCCCTCGTATATTGACGAGACGAAACAAGGAAAAACAAAGATTAGGAAATTTTTTTGACTCAGCATAACTTTTAAATCATAGAAAATACTTTAAAATATATGTGAACATTGTCTGTAGGTTGTAAGTAGCGATTTCTTAAAAGTTTAATGTAATCTAAAGCGGATATAAACTTTGGTCTTTTCAAGTTTTTTCACACCCTATGTTTCCAATCACCGAGCACAGCCCTATTCTGGTTTGAGGTCCTTAAATTTTCCTGTAAGCTTAAATTAATTTTGCCTTTGGCTGTGTAAAATGCTAAAAATTAGGGGAAAACATTATTATTACAGGCTCAATTTCGAAATATTTTTTTAACCTCTAAACCTTGGTGCCCAAAAAAAGGACCGTTGTAGGCATAACAAGGTACCAATTGCCCATTTGGATATATGAATACTCAAATGAAAGCACATTTTCTAGGAACGCTATAAAGGATTTACTTTAAAGATTTGGCTAGGACTGAGGTCGGACTCATGGAACCAATTGGGAAGAAACCAGCCGTTATGGTCAAAAAAAATCACTAGTTGAAATTTACACATGGGTACTCAATGGATTTATTCTGAAGATTTGACTAAGATTGTAGTAAAGCTCATAGACACAATGAGTCCCAAAAAATCAAACTTATAATTATGGGTAATGGATATAATGACATAAAAATAAAGGATATTTCCTAACTAGTCCGAATATGAAATTATTCTAAATATTTTACCGAAAGATTGGCTTGTACCCTTTGAACCTAATCGTACCAAAAATACCATCCTTTTGGGGCTATTAATATGATTACTGTTATTGCTGTTATTCTTATAGCGAATCCATGTTGCAGGCGATACTGGCCGGACAGCATCGCACCGGAAACGTAACAGTTGGGCTTCCGAAAAAAAAGAATTAAAACAGCACTGCACAAATTTGAATACGAAATCTTGATAATTTGTGTTTTCATTAAAATTTGCCACCAGAAACTGGTTCATTGTTATCACTGCGTGGAATGCCATACAAATTGATCTGATTTCCCAAATGCCAAAAACGAATGTTTCAAACTGAATTTGTACTAATAAATCTCTCGTGTTGTTGTTCACAAAAAAAACGGCATTCGAAAATAAATTTAATGTTTCTTTTTTTTTCTTTGGTTGCCATTTGTTATGCATTATAATCAGCGAATACCGGGGCAGCAACCAATAACAAGAATAACAATGGCACAACAAATTCAAAAGTGAAAAAAAACACAAAATAAACGTACAAAAAAGCACCAACAACAACTTTCAATTCAATTAAAACTTTATTTCAAAGTTTTATCAAGCCAGGCGAACAAAAGTGAATGTACCGCCAAGTGGCGGGGGGATGGAAGCCCACTCATAGATACACACACGTGTATGATATGGGCAACATACTTACGTTCATACAGCCGCTGGCACAGGCAGAAATCTTGAAGATTGAATTGAAACGCTTTGAAAGGAATGGCTCGCAACGATTGAATACCTGTTTCGAAAGCAACAAGTGCACGAAAGATTGTTGCTCTTTGCCGTTGCTGGCTGTTGGCTTGGTGCTGCTGTTGCTGCTGCCGTTGTACCCAACAACAGCAACTCCTCAAAAATGCAACCAAACCCAAAATGCTTAAAGTGCCTCTTGTGCGAAAATCCGACAAGAGCTCAAAAAGAACTCGTTGTTACCTAAACGACACAGAAAAAAAAACGTCGCAAATGAATTTTTAGCTTGAGAAAAATTCACTACAAAAAGGCAGCTTGCAAGAACGAAGGCAACAACGAACGAGCCTTTCACTCTTATTTTTTTTTTTATTTTCGGCATCCAGCAGCAGCAACAACTTCCAAATGTGGCACAATTCCGTTCGTTTTGGAGACTCAAAGTGTATGTTTTTGTCTTGTCTTGTTTTTTTTTGGTGAATACGACAACGAGTATTCGCATGTATGGTTTACCCTATTCCACGTAGTCACTGGTAACCTCTTGATGATGGTGTCACGGAATCGAAAGCCTCAGTTTGACTGGCTGCCTTAACAACCGACCGACCGACAGCAGCACACCCATTTTTCGCTAAACAATTTTATGCATGTTCGACTCAGTGTATGTGAATTTTTGCGAGCGAATGCTGCTCGGTCTTGGGATGTCAAAACACTTGATGTTTAATTTTAGACTATAGAAAAATGAAACTGCTTTTGTTGTAGCATTGGGTGGGACCGAAATACACGTGCCGGCCGATGTGCTGCTGGAGTGAGTGACGCTTTACGTGTACTTGCTTTAGTAAAAGACGGATAAAATTCAGAATTTTATGCTTAAAACTATTCTTCTGCTTTGTTATAATTTATTAAATGTAAATTAAATAAGAGACCATATTCACCTGGCCAGTGGTACTTCTTGGAATCCTAGAAGTAAACATATAAGAGCATCGAAAAGGCTGACTCCTTCGTCCCTTATACTGTGAATTCATGGATTCACCTTTCAAATGGCAAGAATAATAATTATTATTTTATGGTGCTTGGCTATAGGCCTCTTGGATACATGAGTCTGAACCCAATTGCAGTAAAATCTTTAAAATAAATCCATATGTGACGCGCAAAATAGAAAGGGACCTAAGGTTAAAAACCAGTTTTGTTCAGGAGAGCCATTTTAAAGATTAGGTCTCTTTCTATTTGCGCTTAGAATCGTCGACTTCACTTTCATAAAACGCGCATATCTCTGGGAGGGGCATGGCATCGGTCTCATTCGATGCTCAGATGTTGTCCACACCAAAAAAGAAAAAAATGAAAATTGATTTTTTTACCCTTAGGTCCCTTTCTCTATGCGCTGTTACATATTTAGGTTTGTAGTAAAATTTGCTTTAATTTGAGAACTTATCAATTTTTACCCTTTATCGCTCGTTTTGATTATGCTAGCCGTGTTTTGATCCCCAAGGGTTCATGAGTTTTCGCCTTAATCTCAGCCCAGTTCTCCATATAAATTCAAATTTGCTAATATTAAACTATAGCGTCATTTTTTTGAGACCATCGGGCTTTTTAGTAGTAGTAGATCTCAGCCAAATACATCCAAAATTTGATTAAATTTGAGTAAAAATATATCCATATTTAATAGTGCCTTTATTTGACAATAAGGACCTTTTATGAGCCCTTTATTGAAATATTTAAAATAAATCTATAATGGTATACGTTTGGGATCTGTGTCGGCAATTATGCATAGAATACAATATCAGATAAATGTCCGCCTCTGTTAGCCTCACAAATCCGAGGCCTTTTGAGCAAATCTTTCATTACATTCTCACACATTTCACGCGGTATTTCATTAATTTCATCACGAATATTTTGTTTGAGTTGCTTAAGCGTTTTTGGTTTGTTTGCATAAAACTTGCAAATAAATCCTTGCGCAAAATTGTGGCCAAAGTTGTTCTTTGCAGACCAAGCTCCTAAGCACGACTTCGAATTGAGGTTGATGGATTGTTTTGAACACTTTCTTGATCAGCAGTAATGTTTTCAGCCTATCTAGCAGTACGTTATGGTCCATGCTAGGGCCTATCAGCTACAGACCCACTTTCGTCGAAATCATTCAATACAGGATAAATAATGCATTTTGTTGGCACGTTGTTTCCTCCAAAAATGTCACGTAACATTCTCATCGTCGCAGTTATCGATGAATGATTTTCATAAAATGTTTTAACGATTAAAACACGTTGGTTTATCGAATAATTTGCCATAATAAATTTGCCACGTCTCCACTTCACGACTGCCAAATATGGACTGTCAAGACTAATGTAATGTCAAAATGGCGGCAAAACTAAGTAATATACCTTCCCGGCGGACACCCTGTACTGTGACCTCAATTGGTATATATAAAAATGTATTATTATTTTCTTCTTCAAGGCCATGATAACCTATTTTTTTCTTTTTCAATAGGATAACATGTCGTTTCAATAGGACGGTCCAATGACGCACACTGCTGCAGCCACAACCGATCTACTAAAGGAAGCATTTCCGGGTCGTTTTTTTCTTTTTCAATAGGATAACATGTCGTTTCAATAGGACGGTCCAATGACGCACACTGCTGCAGCCACAACCGACATACGAAAGGAAGCATTTCCGGGTCGTTTAATCTCTCGTTTTGTTGGTCTGATCACCCGATTTAACATTTTCAGACGTTTTTAAGTATTTTTTGTTTAAGTCGCGGTTTTAAGTAAACAAGCCTCAGTCTTAAAGTCCTTAAGGAAAATATTCGCCAGGGATGCGAGAACCGGTAGCCACAAGTTTTGATATAAAAAAACCCGTATAGTCAGTCATCAACTTCGGCAGAGGCTTCATCATAACCGATATCAGTTTCTCAACTTGATGAAATAAATTCCAATGCATTCAATAACCAAATTTCAGAAGCAGAATAAAAGTTTTTCATTAAAATTATTACAGCAAAACAACATTGGCTGAATACTTTTACCCCTCCTGTATTGATTAACACGCAATCATGTTTTGATCCCGACAACAATAGTATGATCCCACTTAACCATGCTATGATTCCACTTAACCATGCTATGATCCCCAAAATTATATATTATTATTATATATTATTAATAATAATTATTAATAATTAAATAAAATAACAATAGAGATTTGTAAGTTTGTTTTATGGCAAATGTTTGTAGCTACCCAAAATATTTGAGCTAGACCCAGCTTTAAGTATAATCACCTGCTGATTCCATACATGTGACGCGCAAAATAAAAAGGGACCTAAGGGTAAAAACCTGTTTTGTTCAGGAGAGCCATTTTAAAGATTTAAATACGAGTATACTTTCATAAAACGCGCATATCTCTGGGAGGGAACACTTTTGGGGCATGGGATCGGTCTCATTCGATACTCAGAAAAAAGTGAAAATTGATTTCTTTACCCTTAGGTCCCTTTCTCTATGCGCTGTCACATATATCTATGTCTGTCTGTCCGTCCATCTTAAGTGTGTAATCAAACTACAGGTCGCAATAGTTGTTTGATTTTCATGAAATTTAACAGTAGAAAGTTATTTGGAGCAATGACGGACGCTATTAATATTGAAAAAAAATGTTCAAATTTATTTATTGTATGCCTTTAGCTCTAGAAGCCACATATGACAACCAATCTTGATAAAAGTCAGTTTTCTGGACTAAGAAAGGACGTTTTTGAAACTGAAGAAAATTGGTTCAGATTTATGTAAAGCTGCCACACACAAATGTTCATCCGATTTTATGTTTTCAGCTCTGGGAGCCATATATTATCAATCTTGAAGAAATTTGGCTCGAGTTAGTTATTTGGACCATTTACATTATTGGAAAGAAGAAAATCAGTTCAGATTTAGCTCCCACATATATGTTGAAACGATTTTACTAAAAACAATGAAATTTTCTCGCGAATTTAAACAAATAATTGTTTAAAGTCTACGTAAATCTTTAGCTTGCCCAGGGGGGTTCAAAAATCTATTTTCGTTTGGCTTCTCTACAAATCCAGAAGTGCAGGGTATAATATATTTGCCAAGCCCGACTTTAGTTTTTTTTTCTAGTTATTAAGTAAATTATTTAAAGACACATTTAATTTAAAATAAAAGAAGTGATTTATTTGACAATAGAAAGAATCCGTTTCGTTGTAAGTGATTTATTTATTTATAATATTTCAGTTATAAAAATCCTAAGGAGTTTGTTTTGAAAAATTTTCATTTAAAGTTAATTATTGTGTTAGAATTGTAACAATAACATTGTTCTAAAAATCATATTCAAATTTATAAAAATTTTAATCATACGGTATGATTGACGTTATCATAATATTGTTACCATAACACCCCAAAAACAATACTTTTGTCGCAACAACCATATTTATGTTGTTGCTAAAACCAGATTTTTATTTTTAAGTTTGGCAATAATACTCTTGTTACATTTCAACAATATTTATATTGCCGCAATCACTATTGTCGATATGAGACTAAAAAACAATGCTATGGTTGAGTCAAACATACTATTAATGCAGATTATTGTTTTCGTGACCGTATATAGTGCGCATGAGCGACACATTATGTCCGCTAAAAAAGTGATAAAGTTTTTCGACATAAGATTATTCATATTTTCTATGAAATCTATAGGAAAATGCACTTAAAACTTACGAACCATTTTTCTTTAAAGACACTAAGAACAAAAGATCGACGAAAAACTGTTCAAGTCATAATGATGATAAAAGACCGAATAAATGTAAAAAACTAAAACATACAAAAAAGGATCTGAACTCTTTTTACAACACACACACGTTGTAAAAGAAATCTATTGATGGCTCTCGATGTGGAGTCTCTTTAGAGGTGGCAAGAGTGAGTTGTATTTTCGTGGGCAATTGTGTGAAGAAAACTTGAAAAGTAAGGTTTACAACAGTAGTTCTCATTCGTTTGGGGAGAGCCTGGCCTTAAGAGTTCGGTTTTACTTTCAACAATTGCAGCAAAGCTTTCTGAAGAGGATTGTCATGGACCCGAAATCATGATAAAAGCAGTGTGGAGCCACGAAAATCAATGTCACTTTGCCATTTTGTTAAAAACTTGTCTTCTATTAAATATAGAAGCAAGAGGTCTTGAGCCTGTTCAATGTGCAAAATAATAAACTTTTCATAAAGCAAATGAAAGAAATATTAAAAGATTTACGAGTAAATAGGTTTTTTATGAAGCCTGTTTGTAAAATCGTAAAAAAATCTCCCCGAAATGTAAGAAAAGTGTACAAAGAATATTAAAAGAATAATGTTTCGTAATTGTACGAACATAATTCGTTCGCTGTAGACTCTAGCCATATACCCTGGACATAAGCCTATTAAAGGTAAAGGCGCTAACAGCCTAACAGGGCATCACATTGAGGTAGTGCGAAAATCGATTTGGTATCAATTTCCAATAGATGACGGGTTCTTTAGACAGTAAACCCAGTCACACATATCACACTATGTGAGCACCTAAAGTATGTGCAAAAATGCATATTACCTCGTAACCAAAAAAAAACTTATTACATTACTTTCTAACATAATAAGTTAATTATTTATTAATAAATTTTATTTCTTAGTTATTTTATTTGTTGATCATATATTTTTAATCTTTATTAGATAGCAGCAAAAAATATTAGATTTTTATTTCTAAACTGTAACCCACAACCATGTCAGCGACAACCTCCCATGTTGTCGTGGTGGGAGTCCAATGGAATGTTGCCTCTTATTTTATTTTCATGCTCTTAAAATAGTTAAATATTGATGTTTTAAAATCGATTAAATTTCATTTTTATTTCTTAGCCTTGTCCCACCCGACGAAGTAAAAACAAATCGGTTGTGTTGCCGTAAATGATATGCCGTAGCATCAGAGTTTAGAAATTCCCGCATTTGGTCACGTTCTGGCAATTTGTAATCTTATATCAATTTAAAAATTAACATCCCATTCCAATATGAAAGTGATGTTCATCTGGGTTTTTTCTGTTTTTTTTCTGAGCTTATTTCCTCCCATTCCATATTGAATCTGGATGTTTCTTTTTTTAGGACTTTACCGGCAGTGGACGTTGATCAAATGCTTGGTGGGTGGGTGGTTGAGAGGAGAATGTTCAACGATTGAAAAGTGGCTGAAATGAAGCAGCTTTTGGAGTAGAGCCGTTCCTCAGCAATGGAAGAAAATTTCTACGCTCGTTAGTCTGTTCGTGGTATTTTGTTTAGAGTTTTTGCTTACTTGGCGGTTTGTTGTTTTATCTTGGCGCATGAGTGTGAAATTTGAAAGTTTGTATACTTTTTCGAACAAGAAATAAAATAAATTGGGTACTTTTAAACCGGCGATTTTTAACTAGATGTTTGTATATTTGCAATAAATTTGTCTGTCCCTCTAACTTTTATGTTTGACAACCGGCAATTCGGATTTCCCGTTTGGATTTTTTTCCTTAAGTAGCCTATAAAATCGAATGCTTATTTGTGAGATACGAATGTCAGCTATTAAAATCCTATTGCTATGACTATGAGGTCGAAATGAACAATCATAATTTCCAAAAAAAATCATAATCTCCGACGAAGCCCATTTTAAATTGGTCGGCTATGTTAACAAGTTAAACTAAACCACATTTGTGAATCAAAAAACCGCTAAGTGATCGGCTAGAATTCAGTCTATCCTTCTCAGGGAGAGAGAGACAGTTTGGTAGAAATAATAGAGCAGTGGCAGTATTTCTTTGAAAATGCTGCTGGAAACGCCTTCGCGCTTAGTAAAAAGCGCTTTTTTTAAGCCGATGATTGAAGACATGGTCTAGTAATTTATGTCTCCTCAGAAAGCGATAGTTTGGCGCGGATTTTTTAATGGTGTCATAATTGCCCCCACTCGCTTTGAAAAGGATGCTGGAAACGACAATTCGATTATTGGTAAGCGCTACAGAGACATGGTTAATTTTTTGTGTGAAGTATTTTTTTTAAAAATAAAAAAAAAATTACAAAAATTTTAATCGAGTGTGGAATTTTAATGCTCATTTCAGCATAGACTTTGGACTTTACGTAGTCCTAAAGAAAAATGTCTGAAGATATGGTATCGCACGATTTAGACGGCCAACTCACCGGTCCAAAACACGAAATTAGCTGCTCTTCGAAATGATCTCTTAATAGATCCATTGTTTGAGCAGCTGTACGGCAAGTGGCACTGTCCTTTTGAAATTAAATGTCGCCAGAATCACTGGCTTTAAATCGCACCAAACTGTGGTTTTCGCGGTGTAAGTCTCTTCACGAAGGAATGGCAAACAATACTGAAAGGAAAAAACATAAAGTTTAACACAACTCAAGCGTAATCTATTGAAAAAATACCTCTTGATCGGTTTGGCCTCTAACGCATTGTTAGACATAGCCAGATTGGCACGTATTTTTTAATGGTGGCATCATTGTGCCACCTTTTTTAAAATGCTGATAGAACGGGATTGACCGCCGTGGTACAATGGTAGCCTTCACGACTACCATGCCAGTAAATGCAGGTTCAAATCAGTTTAAGAACATCTAAAAATTGTTCAGCGGCAGGCGAATTTACGATGTCGTTAATGCCGCCGACTTTACGAGTAAGAGATTTATCTCTAAGGCATTTAAAATCTCCATAAAATTCGTTAACCGTTCGTTTAACAGTAGGTCCCGGTCATTGAGTATAAGTATTGAATCCTGTACAGCTCAGTGATTTGAGAAATTTAACCCTCGTTCCTTAATGGGATGTTGTGGGACTTATGTATAAGTATGTTTGCGTATGTACGATCAAGTTTTTGTTGACAGTGAGCGCAACAGTGTCATGGTTGATCAGAGATTAAAGACATGAACTTGGATGATATATAATTTTGCAGAATGACGCGCTATGCCACACAGCCCACGCCATAAGCGATCTTTTGCGATCCAAGTTTGGTAGTCTTGTTCTCAGCCTTTTTTGGGGTACCGTGAAAAAGCAAAGTTATGAGAACAATCTTATACCGATTCAGGCAATTAGGGGAAATATTAAGCAAGACATTCGGGAAGTAGAGCTAGAAATCGTCACCAAGTTTCTGTAAATTAAGTTGGCTAGCCACATGGCCTTGTGTTCCAAAGAAAAAGGGGAATATTCGTTTTTACGAATAAATGCTTTAAAAGTTAACATGTACCACCCTTTAATCTCAGTGTCTTAAAAGCTTAATACGTGTAATGACTTACAAATTTTGCACACAAGCTTTTTCTTGGTGGATGATGTTGGAAAAAACGCTGCTAAAAAGTTATGACTTTAGACCCGGCTTAAAACCTCCGTTATTTGTGTGATAGACGAGCACGCTATAAATCAAACCTAAGCGGCCGAAAACAGCATTTACAAGTATTCCCTGTCCCGTGGCGTATTGACGTCTATTTGCTTCCTGTTTATTTTACAAAGTTCTAAAGTAAACTTATACTTTATTTACCTTTACTTGCATCACCTTTATCCGATAGCGAGGTACTTGTTATGCCAACATGAGTGCTTACGTTGACCAGCTTATTTATCTGCCTGTAGAAACATTCCTTGTTCGCCCACTTTTTGTTCTGCTTTCAAGTTTTGTTGGTTCTTAAAATTGCTGATACACTAAAATTCTGACTCGGCGTCATTCAACGTTTGTCAGTCTTCTATCAATCTGTTGTACATTTGTCACATTTGAGTATGCATCAGCCAATTGGCTTGAACATGCATTATTTCGGCGGCGTATTTTCTACTACCATCTGGCCATCAATCTCTCCACTAGTCCAGTCTGACCATTAACTCACGAGCCTGCCATTGAAAGTTAGTTTGTCATACGAGTAGCCCCTGTTAGATGTTGAAGTTTTATCTGCAGTTCATATGACAACATTTTACGGCTCACTAGACATAGTGAACGCACGCTATGAGCGGAGGACCATAAATAAAGTATAACACCCACTGGATCCCGTCAGACCTCCTTACATATCTTGCAGATACGGAGAAAAAACGCGAAATTAATGTATTTTAGGTTGTTAACAAAAAAGCGGCGACGAACAGACGTCACACCATCATCAAAATGCGGAAGAGGAAAAAAACACAACGACCGAATGGCATAAATGGAGATTTTGTATGTCATGTGGAAGAAAAAGTGTGTGAAAAGTGGTCGGAAATGGGTCGACAGGAAGATACCCTTTAAATGAAAAATAAATTTCCATGTACATCAGAACATTCTTAAGAAGACTTTATAATTCTATGCAGCTTCTACACAAAGGGATGGAGTAAATACGAGTACTTTATTTGTCTTTTATTTTACAACATTTGAAATTTTAATAGGGAACCCTATACAATATATTTATTCTGGATCGTCGCAAAAATCTAAGATGATCTAGCCATGTCCGTCTGTCTGCTTGTGGATGCAAACTAATACAGGTCGCTATAAAAATGTGTTGAAGCTCTCATAAATTATTAAAAATGGGTCGAATCGGTTGAGAGGTAAATACTTTTCTTAAACAAGTTTTGAGTCAAGCTCTGGAAATTTTACTACATTTGTAGAGTTTTTGAGCGATTTTCTTTTGCTTATGTTTATACGAGTATAAGAACTAATAACTCCAATCGTTACGAACTATTTAAATTATACTTATTAGGACCAGCAAATATTCGCACGGAACATAAAGTCAATAATGAAAAAGGAACGTGGCACCGCTCGGTCTACTACAAATTTAGAATAACTATATCTTATGAAATATTGAGGCTGTGAAGATAATATTTTGAAAATATAATATTAGTTTCATAAGTCAAGGAAAAGGGGAATGGCACCGCTCGATCTACTACAAATTTAGAAGGACTAAATCTCACGAAATACTGAGGCTATGAAGATAGTATTTAGAACATATAATGTTGGTTCCATAAGACAACCTGTTCGAAAAATGGGCATTGCCACGCCCCTTAAAAAATTGAATGGTAGTTCGAATTTTCCATAAGACAACCTGGTGGAAAAATGGGCATTGCTAAGCCAATATAAGCCGGCAGTTGTAAAATTTCCACAGAATGAAATTAATGAAAAGAAAAAAATTGGAGAACATATTTTGCTTAAACTGGACAAAAAAAAGGGCATGCCACAGCCCATTCACGATCTGCACTTTAAAAGGCCATATCTCATTAATTAATACTACTTTGATGATGCTAGTGGGTATGTTTGATGTTGGAGTGTAAAGAGATACTTGCTAGTAGGAAAAAAATTGGTACAGCTACTTAAAAAATGTCATATTGGCAATAATACCCTACACCACACTGTAATGTAGGTTATGACTTAGTACTGATACTGATCTTAAAAGAATAGAGATAGACCCTATGTTAAGTATAACGATCGACTCAGAATTACTATCTGATTCCATTGAGTGATGTCCGTTCGTCCCTTCGTCCGTTTGTCTGTCCATTTATCTTTTTTATTATATTTTAGGGTTATCAATCTAGAGGTATTTTTTCAATAGGGGGTTTTTCACAGATTACGCGTGAGTTTTCCTAAACTTTATTTTTTTCTTTCAGTATTGTTTGTCATTTCATCATAGAAAGACTTACACTGCGAAAATCACGGTTTGATGCGGTTTATGGGCTGGTGGAATCATCGGTCCATATTTTAAAAAAATTGTACCAGAAGATCAATCTAGAGGTATTTTTTTTTTAAATAAGGGTTTTTTCACAGATTACGAGTGATTTGTTTAAAAATATTTTTTTCTCTTCAGTATTGTGTGCCATTTCATTATGGGCGGTGAAAACCACGGTTTGGCGAGCATTTCGTCATACCGGTCGAAATACTCGAACGAGTCATCCAAAAATGGACCCCAAAATGGACACCCTAAGCGTAGTCGCGACCAACATTTGAAGGAAATTATATTCAAAAAATAAATGGCATAAAATGTCCTTTCGAATGAACAATAAAGATAGCACACTTGATTTGAATTTTTGTATTTTTTTATTTTCATAAAATATTTCTTGGTTGATCACCCTACATGTCGCAATTGTGAGTAGATTTCGATAAAACCGAGCAACGCGATAGTTTATCTCAGAACGTCAACAATAATGGCCGCCCCAAAAAAGTTAAATTGCATAAAAAATAAAAAAAAAAATTAACATTAAAATTTGACTATATAGATCGAAAATTCTTTTTCATATGACCTAAATTTCGTACTAATCGGGTAATTCGTTCCATAAGAAGAAGATTTAAAAAAAAATATTTTAAAATCTTCTTCTTAAAAAATATTTTTTTTTTTGAAAAAATTTAATTTTTTAAATTTATTAATTTAAAGGGACCCTTATTATATAACAGGGATAACTGGGGTATCTATTGTAATATGCCTGTAATAGCATACATATAAAGTTCAAAATTAACCCTAAATTTTTATTGTTCAATTTAAAAGTCCTTTCTATCGTTATTATCTGGACATAAGAAATCAGCTATTTTTTAACTATTAAAGAAATTTTGTGGTAAAAATCCAAGAATTTTTTAAAAATTTACCAAGAATTTTTTTTTTTAAAATTCCTTCAGGTACAATTCATATTTCGTAGAAGAAAAAATAGTAAAAAAAACTTTTAGCAAAATTTTGATTTAAAATTTTTGATTTTGACCTGTGACATCTACGAAGAAAAAAAACGATTGCAATCAAAGTTTAGGAAAATATCCAGAAGTTATGGCCTATTTTTTGAAGATGTGTTCAATAGTCTTTAATTAAGCATTTATTGTTAAGATAAGTATTAAGTACACGAAAATTTATACTGAAGAATATGTAAAAATTAATAATTTAAAATTAATATACAAAAATCGCCCAAATTTTTTTTATAAAAAAAAGACCAAATTTTTGCTATAAAACAAAGCTAAATTTATACTGAAGAATATGTAAAAATTAAAAATTTAAAATTAATATACAAAAATCGCTCAAATTTTTTTTTATAAAAAAAAAGACCAAATTTTTGCTATAAAACAAAGCTAAAATTTTTTCAATAAAAAATTGCCTATTTTTTTACCAAAAACAAATTAACTTTCCCAAATGTAGGGCATTTAAATCCGACGACAACGTATGCAGATATGTTAATGTTTTATGCGACTGTGACTCAATGATAGTGTTAGCATTTGCGGTGCTCAGGCGATTGATGTGCCAAGTCAAGAATGAATGGACAGCACAGAAAAAGACATTCAAATCACACACCTCCACCAACACCGACGGACGACAGCACCAGAACGACATTCCATTCAACAAAGCGCAATTTCGTAACTCCGGTTTGTCGTCGCCCGCCCTCTGTAGTGTATTCCAGAATTTATATGCAGCGGAAGAACTTGATTTTCGATGGGCACATATGTGTGTAGGTGAATTATTTCAGAATTGAAACGAATGTTCTCAAGCAATGTGATGTGGACGACGAACATTATGCGTCGGTGAATGTATTTCACAAGCGAAAGCGATGGCAATGGACTTCAATCAAATCAGAGATCAACCTACGAACGGATGTTCGGTGATAATAGGGAAAAGATATGCAAGAGTTGAGAGAAGGGTTTATAAACGACTCTTCTTGTAAACTAAGCATATACAGACAGTAGAGATCTTTACCTCAATACGATAGCCATTGGAGATACAGGAAGCTCGTCTCCTAAATAAACTTTAACGCAAAGAAAGGATGGAAACCCGCTTGCCTGCTGTCCAATCGCCGCCAACTTTTTTCTAGTTTTTGCTTCCTGGTCTATTGAGTTTATATAACAAAAAGTGTATTCAAAGAAATCTTCTATGCGAAAGTGTTATTCTGTTCCATCGTTAGAATGTGTTACAACTTCCCTTAGTTCAATAGAAAGTTTCAATTGTCAGGCTTTTGTTTCTCCCTGCCATCGGTCGGTGGTGGTTGTGGCACCACCACAAAAATGTCAATTGTCATTCTTGCCGAATGTAAACTAAAAAGACACATGCTGCATGCATCTATAAACCATTCAATGTAGTTTTTCAACTTTGAACAGGAAAAAGACAGTAAAAAATCACTTTCGAAAAGTTGCGATTTTTCTGTTAAACTTTCACCTCTTCTCGTATTAGATATACCAGGAGAGAGCCAGGCACACTTAAACTATTTGGAGGAAAATAAAAACAGAAAAAACGGAAACGAAATGGATCACAAAGCAAGGTGAAGAACAAAAAAGAATAGTTGGCACAAGCAAAAGTAAATGAGTTTTTCTTGGCACTTTTTCCCAAACAACTAGACACGCTTGAATCCGGGGAAAATTTAATTCTACCATGTCAACTTCGCCAGGCCTAAAGTATGTCACAATCGTTGTCAGGTGATAGATAGCTGGCCCTGACTTCCCCTTTCATATGCAAAGTTGCATGCTTCATTGAAATCAAAATCAAATTGGATATAGAAAAACACCCTTTTCAATAATTCCATATTTCAAAAAAATATGAATAAAACCCTCCGCAATGCCAAGGGAAAGGACATGTTCTTTTATTGATTGTTAGAAGGCAAATCAAATGACAAACTACATTTCCGTCTGGAAAAAATCCAAGATAGGCAAACAGACCGGCACTCATATAGACTATGATGCTGTGTGTTGCAACAATGTTGCAAATTGGGGTCATCCGTTTGTAAAACATCATTTCGACTGAAAGTGTTGCAATGACAAGGCGACAGCGGACAGCGAACAAGAGCAAACAAAAAACTGTACGACGTGTAGTGAAGAATGTAACGCAGACAAGTGAATGAATGCATGAATAAATGGATAAGAGAGAGCAGAGAAAAGAAAAGCATAAAAAAAAACAGAAAAATGTGGAACAGAGTTTCAAGACGAGAAAACCATCGAGACATCTGTAAATTACAGTGGAAAAAATTGAGCCAAACAGTGAAAAGTTTTCTACTGAAAAAAATTCAGCAGTTTTTCTACGCCAGAAAATAATTGCCTCAATTGTTTTCTATGTAAAACCAACTGTTTTTACAAAAAAAAAAAATATTAAATAAACAAAGAAATATCATCATGACACTTTTTATATAAAAAAAATATTGGCTGACTTACTTTTTCTTCCCCTTATGATAAACAACAACAAACATGATCTAATTAGTTTACTCTTATAAAATATTAACAAAAAAGATCACACTAGTAACAAGGAACGAAAACCCAAAGGAAAACAGAAAAAAAGCGGGCATTTTTCTTAACTGGAAGAAAATTGCAGGTATTTTTTAAACGGAAAAAATTGCGATAATTTATTCAAGCAGAAAAATATTGCGGCGATTCTGCACACAGTAGAAAAGTGGCAATTTTTCTGCACCGAAAAAAATATTGCGAACATTTTTCTATGCGAGAAAAATAATTGTAGCAAGTTTCCTATTTAAAAAAAATTATGCACTTTTGTACCAAAAAAGGATATACGAGTATGTATATATTTTCTAAAAAATCGCAAAAGTTTTCTTAACAGGAAACATATGGAGTCGATTTTTTAAACAGAAAATAATTGCTTTAAAGCTGATACATTTTTCGACAGTTAACCAATTATGATGATTTTTCTAGACACTAAGTAATTACGGCTATTTTTTAAGAAAAAAGAAATTATTTTAATTTACACAAAAAATAGCACCAGTTTTTCTAAATTTTTAATTTTTCGAAAAAAAACAGCAATTCTTTTATCCATAAAAATTAAAAAAGGTGTTCATGAGAGAATAAAAATTGTGCCAAATATTCTCTTCAGAAATAATTTTGCAAAAAAATTCAATGAATACAAAGAAAAAGCGGCAATTATTACATACCAAAAAAAATGGCAATTTTTTTTAGCAAAAATAAAAATTACACGCAGTGAATGTATGTTGCCAATTTTTGCGAACCGAACATAAATTGAGGCAATTTTCTACGCAAAATTACAAGAATATTTCTACTCAAAAAAATATATTTGGTGATTTTTCTAAACAGAAAATAAATTGCGGCAAATTTGACAAACAAAAAAATCTACAGCATTTTTTTTAAACAGAAAAAATTGCGGCATTTTTTCATAACAGAAAAAATTGCGGCAATTTTTCTTAACAGAAAAAATTGCGGCAATTTTTCTTAACAGAACAAATATATTTGGTGATTTTTCTAAACAGAAAAGAAATTGCGGCAAATTTGACAAAAAAAAAATCTACAGCATTTTTTTTAAACAGGAAAAATTGCGGCAATTTTACTAAACAGAAAAAATTGCAGCAATTTTTCTAAACAGAAAAAATTGCGGCAATTTTTATAAATAGAAAAAATTGCGGCAATTTTTCTAAACAGAAAAAATTGCGGCAATTTTTATAAATAGAAAAAATTGCGGCAATTTTTCTAAACAGAAAAAATTGCGGCAATTTTTCTAAACAGAAAAAATTGCGGCAATTTTCTAAGCAGAATAAATAGCGATAAATTCTGTTTTTAACATAAATTTTCATTTGCCAAATTTATTTTTATTGAGAAATTGCCAATTTTTTTCTACAAAAAATTCTTTCAATAAAAAATTGCCAAATTGTTTCCTATAAAAAAATTGTTGCAAGTTTTTTTTTTATAAAAAAATAGCAAATAATATTGATAAACTTCAACTATAAAAAAATTGCGAAATTTTTTTTATAAAAAAATGGCCAATTTTTGTCTTTAAAAAATTGCCAAATTCTTTTCTGTTAAAAAATTGTAAATTTTTTTTCTATAAAAAATTTCTTTAATAAAAAGTTGCCAAATTGTTTCCTATAAAAAGATTGCCACAAGTTTTTTCTATAAAAAATGGCCACAAAAATAAAATAATTGCCAAATTTCTTTCTAAAAAAATTGCCAATATTGATCTGTAAAAAATTGCCAAATTCTTTTCATTGGAAAAATAGCCAAATTTTTTTCCTTCTAAATATTGTCATTTTTTTATTAAATTTCTATTAAAACACTGCCACAATTTTTTCTATTTAAGAGTTGACAAAATTTGTGTTATAAAAAAATGGCCACAATTTTTCCTATTAAAAAAGGCCATTTTTTCTATAAAAAAATTACCTAAATTTTTCTAAACAAATTATTACCCAAGGTTTATGTACAAAAATTTCTTTAAGAAAGTTTTTTTTTTATAGCAAATCTTCAATATCGAATGGACTATCTGTGTCTTGTGAAAATTACACTCTTTCCCTTATATATTTATAAAGCATGTCCACTCAGATACATTGGCAAAGTTTCTGTGTTAGTCGATTGCAACTCTTGTCAAATGTGCCAAATTGCAGTTCATGTGACAGACAGGCCATTACACGTTTACTTTTTTATGGGTCTAAGTGTGTGTCGTTGTGGTGGCTACACGTCCCTGCTCGATTCGCCCCCCCCCCCCCCCCCCCCATGCATGGAATACTTTGTGCAATTGTTTAAAAATTTATGAAAACTTTTTTAATAAATTGGATTCAGACGTACAACAAGAAGCAATACAACAAGCAAAGACACACATACACATAAGGATGACACCATGGATGACAATTTTGTGGCATTCAAATGAATATTGGCACCACTCAAAGTCTAAAGTCTTTAATATGCGGTTTGCTGAGTGTTTGGCTGTGTGCATTACAGTGATTTCATTGCGACAATTAATTACGTTGATTGATTTCCGCACAACAATTTTCACTCTAACCGACGAGTAGAAGAGAAAATATGTCTGAATTTTGTTAAAGAAACTGCAAAGCATGCTAGGAATTTTGTGGTCCATTTCTCAAACGCCGTGATCAAGGCCGCAATTGAGAGACAGAGTGAAAAAAATGTCATTAAACTTTTCCTTTTTTATTTAAAAAAAAAGAAACAACCAAATTTTTAACTGTCATTAATTTATTGGCGTCCTGTTGTTGCCGGTGACTGTCATCGTACGCTGAGAGTGCGGCAGTTTTTGATGTTTTTCTTTTCATATTTTGTTTCTTCTTTTTTCTTAGCAGTGAGAGTTCATCCACATTTTGGGACAAGTTGACAAAATTGATGAAAATAAAAAGTTTTGCATTTTTTGTCAACAAAATTCATTTGTGGAGGTTTTTTCGATTTCAAAGTTGGGCAAAGTTGTTTGTCCATTTTTCAAACAGTTGGGAAAAAGTTTAAAATTAATTTTTTAAAATATAGACTGGCATAACAAAATTTAAAACTCTTGGACATTTTGCAAAAATGATTTATTTATCGTGAAATTGATTGACTGAAATCACTTGTAGAAAGGCAGATGCGAACAGTAATGAAATTTATGATGTTCTGCCAAATGATTTTTATATAAATTAGACGAGACTATAAACTTTTGATTGCAAAGGAAGTTGTTTAATCATAAGAAGCTCCTTTAGCATTGGAGTAAGTTATGATGGAGAACATTTAAATTAATAGCTTCTATCTCAACAAAGATAAACTTGCAGAACCATGAGCTTGTTGGGGCATCAGTTCTTAAATAGGCTCGAATAGAACATCATCAGATTTTCAGAAATTAAGTCAATCATAACATTTGTTCTTTGAGTTGATTTGTTGTAATCATTTCTTGTTATTACTTTTAAAAGAGGAATTACTTCATAAGCTAATTTTTGAGCGAATTATTTTTTTCTGGCTAAAGTACGTTTACTCGCTTTATAGTTTATAATTTAAAGTATTTTAACATTTTACTCACACACATACACCGAACGGAATGCCATAAATAATATCCGAAAATTCTTACCTAAAAAGAGAATAAAATACAAAAATAAAAATCACATTAGTCAGTCATACGAACTTTTCAACAGAAAATAAAAGAGCAAACAAAAAATAATCGCAAAATATCGACAATCATATTTCAAAATATTCGCCGGCATATGCAAGTACGTACGTAAATATTTCAACGGCATGAACAAAAGTAACGAAATTCAAATAAATCACATGCAGAAACAATACTTAAAATTGAAAATACAGAAAAACGGAACGCAACACAAATGAATGTACAGAGTTGAAAAAAAAATCCAAATTTATGATCCCTGAACAAATTTTGTTGAAAATATTCAATTATTTATGAGAAATTAAAATTCATCAATTTTCCAAAATGCAGCACATAACAAACGTGGACACTTGCTCCCCCTAGCGATGTTTAGCTTTGAAAACCAAGCAGATTGAATATTATTATTTTGATTTTCAAATATTCAACAAGCCAAATTAGAGTACCCAACTGTGTGTGTTAATAAAAATGTAATTATTTGAAAAGTAGTTTTTCCCAAAAAAAAAATACCAATTCCATAATACTTTGTAGAATTTTTAATGAAATGGCATATTTTGTTTGCGGTTATTTGCTGCGCATTGGTTGATGTAAGAAACATGGCCGGCATTATGGTTTATTGCATTTAATAAAGTTATTACTGCAAAAAATATGCCACGCATAAATGCTCATTATCATCATCATAATAATAAATGAGGAAAACTTATACACATGTTTGAATTTTCCAAAAAAAACAAAGCCAAAAGAAAACCGCAACATATGTGTACATAATATTCCGAAAAAAAATTAATTTTGAGTAATGTTCGAAAAAAGTACAATATTGCGTTTTAGAGGCTACATCAGGCGATCATGTGGTGCAAGAAATAAAAATATTTAATGCGAAAATATTTGAAAATGTGTATGAAACCGTTGCAAAAGAATGAGGAAGAAAAAATAGAAGAAAAAAAGTCATGTACGCGAATTGTATCTTTTTAAATCAAAATGTGCTCATTGGCTTTTATATGATAGTTAATCAAAACCGCTGCTTAGATTCGAATTAATGAACGCTTCTCGACTAACTGCTAATGGCGCTGACGAAAACCTAAGCCCCTAGATGGCGTTGATAACTGTGTTTTATTTTCTAAAAGTCGTCTTTTTATACCTGTGTTTAGTAGGATGGCGTCAATTTTGAATAGTCGATGGCATAGAGTCCATAATGAAGTACCAAAAAATTATCGACCTAAACCTTTAATAAAGACTTTATAACGGATTTTCTGTTAAGGACATACAAATTTTATATACTCATATTAATAACACACAGAATATTTCAGATATGTGACGCACAATATAGAAAGGGACCTAAGGTTAAAAACCAGTTTTGTTCAGGAGAGCCATTTTAAAGATTAGGTCCCTTTCTATTTGCGCTTAGAATCGTCGACTTCACATTCATAAAACGCGCATATCTCTGGGAGGGAACACTTTTGGGGCATGGGATCGGTCTCATTCGATGCTCAGATGTTGTCCACATAAAAAAAAGTGAAAAGTTGATGAAAAGTTTTGTTCAGGAGAGCCATTTTAAAGATTGGGTCCCTTTCTATTTGCGCTTAGAATCGTCGTCTTCACTTTCATAAAACGCGCATATCTCTGGGAGGGAACACTTTTGGGGCATGGGATCGGTCTCATTCGATGCTCAGATGTTGTCCACATCAAAAAAAGAAAAAAAAATGAAAATTTATTTTTTCTCCTTAGGTCCCTTTCTCTATGCGCTGTCACATATTCCAGGTGTAGTGCAAGTGCTACATTTTAAGAAGGAAATTCGATTTCGGTCTCCACGAGACCGTGGACAGCGATCTATTCTTTGGACCCAATTTTCCACCACTCTTGTACACATTTCGACCGGAACGTTGGCAATTTTGCGTTGGATGTTGTCTCTGAGCTAGTCTAAAGTTGTTGGCTTTTTTGGCATGGGCCAATGACTTCATGTAGCCCCATAGCATGATTAAATAGCATGAACGAGGGGGCCATTTGACCGAACCACTTCTTGAGATAACGCGTTCACCGAATTTGCCTATCTGTAAATCGATTGTAACGCATGCTGTGTGCTAGTGGTACCGTCTTGATGAAACCACATATCGCCGATGTCAAGCTCACCCAATTCTGGACAAAAATAATTATCTCACATGCCATGATAGCGCTCTCCATTAAAGGTATCATGACGATTGATTTTATCGACGAAAAAATTCGGCTCCATCGCACCTTCGGTATGAAAACCACGCCACACAGTATTTTTTTGCGGATGTAATTGTGTCTCTTGAAGCACATGGGGGTTTTGTTGCTGGCCAATTACGCATATTTTGTTTACTTATGTTGATAAAACCACTCAGCCAGAAATGAGATTCATCGCTTAAGATGATTGTTCGATGAAATTCGTTATTTTCGTAAAACTTTGTCAGAGTCCAATCGGGAAGTTTCGGCCTTTTTAAATGATCAAGTGGCTTTAGTTCTTGAGTCAGTTTGATCTTATAAGGATGAAGGCCAGTATATTTTCGCAAAATAAGCCACAGTGTGGTTTGAGAGATGCCCAATGCCTGAGAATGACGTGGAATCGACTGATTTTGGATCATTTTGAACGGATACACTTACGGCTGCGATATTTTCCGTTACCATTTGTCGGTCTGTCCGTCTCTTTGTTGAAACCTTGATTCAGTTCAAGTAAAAAGAGCTAGAGACTTATAAGTAACCGGATATATGTCTTATGGTTGCAGATTGGTTGATATTGAAAAGTTCCCCTTTTAAAGGACTAAAAAAACTCCTGGCCAATGTTTTTATTTTTTAAAATTCTCCACTTTATCACTGAACTCATTATATTAAAAAATGTGTTTTGCTTCTTAAAAATGGGCGTGGTCATTGGGCGTATGGGTCCAAGGGTCTCAACAATGTACTCGGGGACGTATAGGCATCCAGAAACAGTAAATTTTTCTCACATATTAGAATAGGTACCTATGATTTAGATTTGGGATTAGGGTCGGTCCACACGGGCCCTAGGAGCTCAACAAACGGTCCCTTTGACTAAGGACAAATAAGTATTAAAAAAACAATAAAATTTCGCCAGGAATACGAATACAACATTAATTCTGCGATTTTACCTAATTTGAGATCTTGACCCATGGATCTTAAGAGGCGAAGGCGCCGATATGACACTAATTTTACTATTCAGCTAAATTTGAGGCCGGTCCAGGGATCATGAAGCCCGAAAATTGTCCCCTAATATGCGGGGATATATAATATATAATATACCTACCCAGTTAACCTAAATTAACGACAATGTCTGATATCAGACAATTCAGAACAATATCTGAACTTTATCGAGAATTCTTACCGAAATCGTTACGAATTCTGTTCGATTTGTCTGAGGATTTTTTTTTTCAGAGAAGTAGTTCCGAATTTGTGTCAACCGTCTCATATGTTTTTCGTTACGAACTCGATAAAAAATTTTATCAGAAATCGGAACATTTTGTCGATTGGCGTACCGAATTCTGAACGTTTGGTTTGCTGGGTAACTACGAAAAACGTAGAAACGGCAAAATGTTATGACAAATCATAATATGGACCTATATTAAAGATTTGCGCCAATTTGGAATAAGTACTGATCCATATGCTTAGGGGCACAAAAATCGGCCACCTTGACCTATGGAGATTAAAAAACAATACATTTTCTTTATAAATCAAAAAATCACATTATTTTTCCGATTCGAATCAGGTCTTATTCGGTTTCGATTCGGGCCTAAGTTTCCTATGGCACCGAAAATTAGATCCTTGAACAATAAAATTCTCTTCTCGAATCTTAATTGGACATTGGTTCATCGGGCTCCAAAAAGCAGTTCTGTCAAACAACCTCCAACGACAAAATACCCAAATCCTGTCAATGCCGTACTACAACGCAATCCTTGGTGGAGAGTATAAAAGCTTCGGTCTGGCCGAACTTAAAAACGTTTAACTTGATAAATGCTCGCTCTTAAAGTGATCCATTCGTCAAATTTTTTGTTCGCAACATCGAACGTTGTGTCGATTGTAAAGCATGCAGCGGGTTCCTGTTAGGATCACTCCTCCACCATATTAATGCTGTCGAGCTGTTACCAGTGAAAGCATGCCACTTAACAGAGAAAAGTTAAAGGGGCATGTTGGGAAAGGTACCGAACAAAGTTGTCAACCTATGTGGTTGCAGTAATACTAATTCGAACCCCCTTGTGGATTGTGTTCGCCTCAGCAATGGCAATGGTCTTGCCAGTTTACGTAGAAGCTGAGCATTTGTCCAAAGTTCTAATCTCAGATCGACATTTCAGCGTCCAATCTACGGTACTTAGAATGGCTTCAGCATAACTGCTAAATATATAAATATTGATTCCTATGGTTCCAGGTTGAAAAAAGTATCATAGCCCCTAAATACACTGATTAAAAACTTTCTAGCGATGCTCGATTATATAAATCGGAGCCGAATCGAACCTTCAAGGCCTCACAAATGGGTAGCCAATTTTCATTCCAGTTCATAACAGATTATGACTATAAGGCATCATCATGAAACCGTGCTTTCAAGTGCCATTCAGATGGATGGACATAAATATATCATTATTATAATTTGACGTTTATCACATATACGCATAGAGAAAGGTACCTAAGGTTAAACAAAATTAATTTTCACTTTTTTTTTTGATGTGGACAACATCTGAGCATCGAATGAGACCGATCCCATGCGCCAAAAGTGTTCCCTCCCAGAGATATGCGCGTTTTATAAAAGTGATGGTACACCTAAGATACACGTATTTAAATCTTAAAAATGGCTCTCCTGGTTTTTACCCTTAGGTCACTTTCTAGTTTGCGCGTCACATATACTATTTATGGAGCCTGTAATACCATTTTCAAGACGATGTAACCTAAATAACAAATTTAATATAAAGGATGTTTTTTCAGACGTGTGATTTTCAAGAGGAAATAAAGTGCATATAGTTTAATGTAATGGCCAAGTCTTTAGCTTTATTATAAATATAAGGGTTTGCCATTATGTTTTAAAACTGATATCGGGCAAGGGGCCGCCGCGGTTGGATCCAATATATCCCAGCTGAGAGGCCCAATTTTTGACCACTTTTTGCAGCACGTATGTCAGTAATAATGCGCCAAATATTCTCTCCCAAGCCATCTATCGAGTCGGTGTTAAATCACACGATTTTGGAGGCCACGCTACAGGCCCAGGACGCGAAATAATGCGCTCACCAAAAGTTTTCTTCAGTAAATTAATTGTTTCTGCATGGCAAGTAGCGGCCCCCTTGTTGGAACCAAAGGTCGTTCACATCAACATCCTCAAAGTCAGACACGAAAAAGTCAATAATCATCGCTCTAAGTATAGCGCTCCCTTTTGACAGTAACATTATGGCCGTCTTCATTTTTGAACAAATTCGGACCAATGACTCCCTCTGTCCATAGAGCACACCCAACAATGACTTTTTAAGGATGTAACGGCGTCTCACCAATGGCTTGTGGATTTGCATTACTCCAAATGCTACAATTTCGGTTATTTACGTACCCATTCAACCAAAAGTGACTTCATCGCTGAACAAAAATATTCTTGAGAAATCAGCCCATTTCGTTTTGGGCCCATTCACCACGATTTGTTCTGGAGTAAGTCTATTCACTCCGAAATAGCAAACCAAACTGAGCATAAATCAAGTGACAGCTGTCAAAAAGAACAACTCCGAAAACGTGTGGCCAGATTGAAAACCATACGTCTAAAAAGGCAAATGTAACATTTTTTCTGAGGGTAACCTTCGCTTGATTGGAGTGTAACTAGGCGGAAATGTATTTTAATCGCAATTAATAAGTCGCCTGCAAAGTACACAGACATTTATTTCCTTAATAGCATTGAAGTGTACCCTTGTCGATTCGGATTTGTTCTACGAATGACTGGTCATCAAAATAACCGGAATAAATTTTCTGGTAAGATTTGCCATAAATAAAAATAAAAATCCAAAAATCACTAAATATCACCAGTTTCTCAGATAAATCTATAGAACTCATTTCAAAAAAAAAAAACGCTAAACAAAATCATTTAATGATCGCTCAGGTATGAATGTTTACGCTCGTAGATGCTAAACTCAATCTTGCATGGCCAATATCCATAAATTTGGCAATTAAATGTTAAAGCAGGCATTCTCGCTATTTAACTCTACATGAGCTAGTCGATGGATGTCCAATGGCTGTGGCGCTATTGCACAGTCTGCCCACGATCAAGGCTGTCCGGTTGACTGGCTGGCTGGGCTGGCTAGGTTGGATGGGTTGCTTGGAGATGTGCCTGATTGTTGTTCCACTATGCATACCATACGATGGACGACGGTAATTGCAAATTGCAAACCGTAAAATTAATTTCTAAAGATAAATACGATAAACGTTTTAAACATGGTAACGCTGAAAATGCCAGCAACCATGAGATGGGATGATGGAGAAAATGAGCCATACAGAATGGAGCGCCATAAAGATTCGATCTCTGGCCGAAGCCCAACATACTTCTGCCCCAAACGATTTATATCTTCCACTTAATGTTACAGACACAGCCGATGCCATACAGAAAAGCTCATAAAGAGTCCTTGTACTCATTTTCCAAGGGAAATCCATGGAAAAGGAGGGGGTTGACGCCCAATGCAACAGACATTCATCAGCAAGTGGAGAATAATTGGATGGCTTCAATATACAAGCGTATGTCTGTCATATAGATAGTCAGTCAGTCATTTAGTCAGTGGTTTATGAGGAAACCGACCACTAACGTCTGCGGAAAATTAACAATAAAATCCGTATGTTGCCAAATATAGAAACCATTAAAAATTAAGCCATAAAATTGAAATGAACAACCAAAAGTAACACAGACAATCGAAATCAAAGGAGAAACAAACTGTATCGCATTCAAAACTGCCAACCAACATCCAATCCATGTGAAATTTGCAAACGAACAATTTTGCGTTCCTTTGCCAAGAAAGAGTTTTGTTCGGCTTGCTATGGTTTCTGCCTTGAAATTAATTACAATTCAGTTTTTTTTTTGCCAAAACAAACAAATGAAATTCATTTGAAATGATCATTTTTCGTTTATTAACCTTGTAATTGTTTTTATTGTGTAAGTGTGTGAGTGTGGCTTTACAATTATTCCAAAATGTAAATAGCATTTTAATTAGGATGCCAAACGTGGCAAAAATCTTAAATATTAAGTAGTTTAATCAAGAAAACATGTTATATGCCAGGTCAGTCGTGGAAACAGGGTAATTAGTTAAGAGAGTTTCGGTGGATAACCGACAGAAGGGGGCGTTTTGGGCTGTGTGCATGACATTCACTAAGCTAAGCCAGTTTTAAAAGCCAACATTTTTTCAAATGCAGCTTTTGCCCTCTTAAGTGTCATTAACTTTACCAGCAAGAGATTTATCTCTATAACATGTAGAGTGTTGTAGGCCATTATAGTGCTCTGGTCAGTGCGCACAATAACCACACAGGTAACCCGGATTTAAAACCCGATAACCGCAAGCACAAGTTATCTCTAAGCACTGCTATAAAGGGTGGTTAAATTTTAGTGGCCGATGTTGATTTGTCGCGCAAAAGTGTCATTGTTCGTTAGCTGTGTGGCAAGTGACACCGCCCTGTTGAAACCACAACTCGGACCATAGCTAGTTACGAAAGCGAACACCATTCACAGTACCTGCCTGACCGGCCTCATTTTGGAAAAAAATATGGCCCAACGATGCCGCCAGCCCATAATCAGCACCAAACAGTCACTCCTTGTGGGTGCATTGTTTTTTCGACAATCACTCTTGGATTATCATTCGCCCAAATGTGGCAGTTCTGCTTATTGACGAATCCACTGAGGTGAAAATGTGCCTCGTCACTGAAGATGATTTTCTTCGAAAATTGATCATTTACTGTAGCCCGAAGCCTGAATAACTTTAACGCGTTGCTCGCTTCTGTATCATTCCATGGTTGCAATTGAATTAGTCTGAAATTAAGAAATATCAAATGAAATGCAGGATAAAACTTGACGTTTAAATGTGGTTCACATTCAACATCGGCCCTTAAATTTAACCACTATTTAGTTTGTGGGCCACCGTAGTGTGTTGAGTTGGGGGCATCACTATAAACCGAGTATTTAGGATTCAATGCTGAGGAGTAACATGTGCAATTTGTTAGTCTCTCCATCAACTTGCGGAAGCAAACGTTTAAATGTGGTTCACATTCAACATCGGCCCTTAATATTTAACCACCCTTTACTTTGTGGGCCCCCGTAGTGTGTTGAGTTGGAGGCATCACTATAAACTGAGTATTCCAGGTTCAAAGCCGAAGCGTAACATTTGCAATTTGTTAGTCTCTCCATCAACTTGCGGAAGCAAACGTTTAAATGTGGTTTACATTCAACATCGGTCCTTAATATTTAACCACCCTTTACTTTGTGGGCCCCCGTAGTGTGTTGGTTTGAAGGCATCACTATAAACCGAGTATTCCAGGTTCAAAGCCGAAGAGTGCAATTTGTTAGTCTCTCCATCAACTTGCGGACGCAAACACCTTTAAATATATATATATATATATATATATATATATATATATATATATATATATATATATATATATATATATATATATATATATATATATATATACGAATAACTTCATCTAAAGGGTGTTTTTTAGACGCGTGGTTTTCAATCTGGCCACACTTGTTTCGGAGTTGCTCAGTTTGGTTTGCCATTTCATAGTGAATAGACTTATTTCGGAACAACGTTTACAAATCGTGGAGAATGGGCCCAAAGCGAGATGGCTGGTCACCGATCCTGACTTTTACATGAACATTTTCTTTAGCGATGAAGCTCACTTTTGGTTGATTGGGTACGTTAATAACTAAAACTGTCCCAAATGCGACAATTTTGGTTATTAAAGTACCCATTGAAGTGAATCCACAAGCCATTCATGAGAAACCTTTACATCCTTAAAAAGTCACTGTTTGGAGAGCTATATGGACAGAGGGAATCCTTGGTCGATTATTCTTCAAAAAAAAAAGCAGGCCTTAATGTTACAGTCAATGGGGAATGCTATAGAGCCATGATTTATGACTTTTTCGTGCCTGCATTGGAGAATGTGGATGACCTTTGGCTTCATCAAGACTGCGCGACATGCCATACAGCCAACGAAACAATCAATTTGTGAAGGACACTTTTGGTGAGCGCATTATCTCGCGTCGTGGGCCTGTGGCGTGGCCTTTAAGATCGTGCGATTTAAACCAATGGACTATTTTTTGTAGGGTTATGTAAAGTTGTAGATAAGCCCGTCACGATTGAAGCCTTGGAATGGAATATCCGGCCTGTTACCGCTGACATACGGCCATAAATGCTGCAAACAACAGTGTTCGAAAATTGGGCCTCTCGGATGGAATTTATTCGAGATAGCCGCGGCGGCCACTTGCCCAAAATCGTTGTTAAAACATAATGGCAAACCCTTATCTTTATAATAAACTTAAATTCTTGGCCATAACATTAAATTATATGCCTTTTATTTCTTTTTGAAAATCACACGTCTGAAAAACCACCTTTTACTATAACGCCGCACCAAACAGTACATCTGGAATGGTGAAATTGAAGCTGATGTAATTTACTCGGATTCTAAAACAGATCCCTGTTCCTGAAAACGGGAGACTATGTTCCTTACTGGGTGCTGTTCTGACATTAAAATGATGACGATAATTTCGTTGGGTTGAGATAATAGACTTGAAAGAAAAATAATAAAATTCAATAATTTTGACGGGTTGCGGTACATCATTTGTAGCCGTCATATCTCCATAAAAATCAATATAGCATGCAAAAAAGAAATAAAATATTAAGAACAAAAAAGAAATACATATTTTGAACCCTTCACTCTTATTTGGGCCACCCTGTATTTCCCCTATGACTTGAAAATAATTAAAACCACACTCTCAGTCCATAAACCCATCGATCTGATAAGGGGTCAGACGCCATCGACATCTGTCAGCGATGTGCCAATGGCCGTTGATTTAGGATTTAGTGATACAGAGGTAAACGAATTTGCCTGAAGTCTAGAAAGAAATCGTATAAATCACCATTAGACGGCATTCAGGTCATTATTCAAGCCATCCGGGCAAAAGTGAAGCGTTTTGGCTTCTTTGTTGAGACAACGGCCAACCAACATCTTAAGAGCTTTATAAATAAATAGCTGACAAATTGTCCACATAACAACACACACTGTACGCATAAGGAATGGCAGCCGAAAAAATAAACGTAAAATACACCCGTTTATTATAATAATAAAGCCAAAGCTGAAGCCATTGCCCAGAGAACAAGAAAAAGAGGCTTAAATAAGCAATAAATTTATAACTCAAGGATATGCTCGACGGAAATACAGGACACAGACACACTCGAAAATCCACCCAGCCTAACGTACAGCACAAGTGCGTGCGTACGTACGTAGGCATAGCGCTCAAATGGAGACATACACTCCTCAAAAAGGATACAAGCAACAAAAACACACACAAAAAACCCAACCAAACAGAAACGGCAAGCAAGGACTCGTAAACACTCGAGCCAAACATGGCCAATACAAGCGGTAAAAAACGTATAAATGAAATGATGATGACAACACACACACAATAATAAATACGACAAAGCAAAGATGAAAACGATGGCGAGGAAGGCAAAACAGGCAAGACACAAAACGATAGCGGCCAGAGCCGAAAGAAGGCCGCTCAACACACCCACAACAACAAATAATAAATAATAAAAAATGGAATACAACGAAGGAAAACAATGACCCCACCCCACTGCGGCAGTCACACAGAAAAAGGATAACAAAGTTAAAATGGCCAGAGCTTTCCCGCCCCCCCGAAAAGCAAACCTTGAGCAGCAGCCACCAGCGTAGTCCGTAGAAAGGACGAGGCCTCTGAGTAAAATTTATAAGAATTTGAATGCGTTTTAAACGACCATAAATGAAATATCATCATAAACAGGACATAAATAAAGGCCAGTAGTCCATATGTAAAAAATGGCAAAAGACATTTTCGTAAAGATATTATTACGTCGGGGGTCATGAAACATCCCATAAATTTTGTATACTCGTATATTTGTGAAACATACAATACGTTCTTCACCACGAGTATGTCGTTATGGCAATATCCTTACTGCACGGCTCAGGACAATAGTCCATGTTCTCATCGGTAAATGAGCCACATTTTTAAAGAGCCAAAAACATGTCCATAAAAAACTGTTGATTTAGGATTCAAATTCGAGATGTGAATGTGTTGGAAGTTTCGAAAGGAGTTTGTAAATGAAGACATACAAAAGTGATGGTTGATGGTTTAAGAGCCGACCCAAGTTAAGGTATTCGGGAAGAACTGTATTATTTTATAAGCGTTTATTCAAAGTTTTATTAAATAAATTAAATGTTACATAAGGTTTTGTTTTAATCATTGAAAATAGTTTATTACAAAATGGAACAAAGGGGCAATCAGTTCATTAAATACATCTCAGAAAAAAACTGTCGATTGAAGATTCAAATGGTTAAGGTGTAAATCTGTCGCTAGTTCCGAGAGTAGTTTCTAAATGAAGACGTACGAAAGTGATCCTTCAACAGCCGACCGAAGCATTAGGTGGAGTTCGGAGTAGAACTGTACTATGGCAATTAAAATTTTCATTAAATCAATGAAATGTTACGTTATTTTTTTTAATCAATAACAAAATTTTTTTACATAATGCAACAAATGGACATTTAGCTCTTTGAATTCATTTCCAAAAAAAAAAACAGTGAGTTTAGGATTCACATTGTTCGGTATGTAAATTTGTTGCTAGTTCCGAGAGTAATTTCTAAATGAAAAGGTACAAAAGCAATGGTTGATGGTTTAAGAGCCGACCGAAGGAGTTCGGTTTTGAGGTGTTTGGAGTAAAACTATTTTATTTAATAAGCGTGTATTGCAATTAAAATTTTCATTAAATTAATAAAATGTTACGTTTATTTTTTTTTTAATCAATATTTCATTACAAAATGGACCAAATCGACAATCTACTCATTGGATACTACAGAGTTTATAATCTCCACAAAGAACATGTTTTTGGTGGTATACGGGGTAAAGCGATTGATGCGCTACCCATGTTGGCAATACTAACAAACCGTTAATGCCAGATATGTCAAATTCATACCAATGACAGCTGGTTTTATTGTGTACAAGCTACAGCAAGCATTTAAATCTAAGTTGTATTAAACAAAAGTTGTGTTACGAAATGGAGTTTAAACGTAATAGTGTGATTATATAACGCAAACACAAGCGGAAAATCACAACCAGCTATGGTTGTGAGCTGAGCCATCTCGACTAAATAAAAAATTATTTTTCGCATTACATTGATCTACGAAAAACTAGAACTTCCTTTAGAAAATTTGACATTTTTGCCATTTGAGCGCAAATGTTTTTATTTACAGTGTGTTGAAAATGTTATCTCGGTCAAAAAATGAATTAACCCTTGAACATTTTCGTGCAATGATTTTTTACGATTTTTGACATATAGTATCGAGGAAAGATTGTGTCAATCAACTAGTTTCGACTGTGGGTGATAAAGCACCTCCAAAAACAGTCGTAGACGTCGTTTGCCTCAGAATGAATTTTCAGAAGGTCGTCCAACTTTGGTCGTTTTGTTCGGAAACCACCGATGCTGTACGTTAACTGATAAAGCAAGACTGACATTTCGTGAAATTGTGGCATCCTTGGCCATTAGTATGACCATGAAAAATAAGATATTGCATATTCATTTGGCCCTGAGAGAGATTTGTTCTCGTTGAATTCCATAAAACTTCATTAAAAAATGCTCTTGTCGATTGGAGCAAAAAATATACAAAAAAATATAACCGCAGTAGCTGAAATTCAGGATATACGAGGGCGACCGCAAAACTAACTGGTCTGGCACATTTTCTGTTTTACTAGCAACTTTTTTTTTGTTTTTTTAAATCAATCGTTTATAAGCTATCTGTAAAAATTTCCGAAATATTTAAAGATTATTTTCTTTGTTTCAGGTGATTGAAGTAAACAAGTTTTATAATTTTTGAAAAATGGAAAATAAAGAGCTCCGTGCGGTAATTAAACACTTTTATATGAAAGGTTATACGACACAATTAATCAAAGATGAATTGGATTCTGTTCATGGTGATAATGCACCATCATACTTCACTCTGAAATCCTGGGTTCAACAATTTAAAATGGGTCGTTCAAGTACCGAAGATGAACAACGCTCTGGAAGACCGAAAACTGCTACTACTATTGAAAACATTAGAAAAATATTTAATGAAGTGACTAAAGATAGACGAATAAAGCTCAGAGAACTTGCTGATATTTTTAAAATACACGAAAAACAAGTTTGAAGTATTTTACATGATGAACTCCACATGAAAAAGCTATCCGCAAGATGGGTGCCGCGTTTGTTGACTTTGCCCCAAAATATCGTCCGTTGGACCAATTCTGAGGAGATTTTAGCGATTTAACAGCGTAATCCAATAGAGTTCTTGCGCCGATTCATAACTGTTGATGAAACATGGATCCATCACTACATCCCAGAATGCAAAGAACAGTCAAAACAATGGATAGAAGCTGGTAAAAGTGGTCCCAAGAAGGCGAAAACTGTTCATTCAGCAGGAAAAGTAATGGCCACAGTATTTTGGGATGCAAAGGGTATAATATTTATTGATTATCTTGAGAAAGGAAAAACTATAAATAGTGAATATTATTGTATATTATTGGATCGGTTGAGTGAAGAAATCAAGATAAACGACCGCATTTAGAAAAAAAAGTTCTTTTTCATCAAGATAATGCTCCTTCACACACTGCATTTTTAACTCAACAAAAACTGGCCGAATTACGATTTGAAATTGCTCCGCATCCACCATATAGTCCAGATTTAGCTCCTTCTGTTTATTTCTTGTTTCCAAATTTAAAAAAAACTCTCGGTAACAAAAAATGTTCGTCCAATAGCGAGGTTATTGCTGAAACTGAGGCATATTTTGAAGGTCTTGAAAAATCTTATTTTTCGAATGGAATTAAAAAACTTGAAAAACGTTTGATGAAGTGTATTGAGTTGGAAGGAGATTATGTTGAAAAATAAATAATAATAATTCCAAAAAAAAACGGTTCTTTTTATGTTAGGCCAGTTACTTTTGCGGTCGCCCTCGTAACATCGTAACAGATGGCCAAACATGCATTTATGTACATATGTATATGAGCCCGAAACAAAACAGAAGTCGACCGTGTGGGTCTTTCAAGACAAGCCAAGTCCAGCAAAAGTTGTTCGTGATAGAAGCGTTTATTTCGGTCTAACAAAAAAGTCTTTTATATTTTTTGTAGCCAAACTAGATAACCATTTTTTGTAGGCTTTGCAGAAAACCTTACAATATAAGGAAGCCTGGAAGGCCTTGCAATCTGTGCAATCTTACCCTGAGATAATTGGAAACGACAGTGAAATGCAGCAAGTATGGCTTGGAGATGCCTAAGAATGCTTATAAATCCTCTTTTTAAGATTATCTCTCCGCTGACCTTGTACCTCTCAAAATAATTAAAATTTAAGACTGTTCATTGTCTATCAGAACTTTTGTATAATTTTCATATGAATAGTGTACTTTTTTTAACTCACTGTCGCCGCTTTCGTATTTACTCTTACCTTTCCATTAAAAATACATCAGCATTCGCTCACTCGCATGATGGAATCACATACATTTGATTCGAAATAAATTACTTTCATTTCAACCCCACGACTGCTTCTACACTTGTCAGTGGCATATGTGATGTTTGTGTTTTCCCTCTCTCATGTTCTTGAGAAAAAAAAAAAACCAAACCCACCTCCCGCAAAAAAAACAGAAAAAAGATATGAAAAACTATTTAACGCGACAGTCATCGGTTGGGGAAAATCTCCCCCAAGACCTTCTCTACCCTGTGCAACTCTTTTGTCACTTAGTAGTGGATCTCAAAGGATTTTTTAAACACTGTCATACTTTTTTATACAGTACCCGAAAAAAATCATCCTGTTTGTCATCCACATCCGTGTCCTGCGCTTAATACCGTCATCACATACTCTGCTGTTGCTGCTGATGATGATGACGACGATATTCATGGTTTAGACTTTAATCCGTAACAACTATTTTTTCTTCTTTTTGCTTGTTCACAACTCCTACCCCTTCACCATGAGGGTGTATTATGCATATGCACACGTCACCAACAGATGTCAGCGCTGTCGCCAAATGTGATGAAGATAGAAATATAAATGATACTTTGACTACTGTCTCCATACGTCGAGGACATGCTCCACCTAGACTACTGCAGTTGGTGTTAGTCACTCAATCCGGGTAAGGTGTGTGGCATGTCTTTCCCAGTATGCCACGTTCAACCCGAACTAATAAAATCGCGAGAAAATTGAAAATGTGTCTTGAGCTTCTGCAGCACATCATCCTCGGAGCGAAGGCAAGTGGAAAAGACAAAACCAAGGAAAGACTGGCTAAAACTTGTTCCTTCAATCTGATGACAATGTGACTAGGCGGTTGAGTGTGAAATGATGTCACGAGGAATGACTTTAAAAAGGAGACATTATTTAAGACTTTAATGACCTGTGCGCAGGTTAAGAGATTTTCATAAATACGATTAATGTTGCATTACTCGTACTACCTGTTCTGTCCGCTGGCATTGCAACGCGTTTCTTTCCCTTTATTTGTGGCAGTATCCTCATATAGAATGTACAGCATTTTAAAGTTTTCTACGCCATTCTATAATAATGCAGGTCCTTTTAAAAAGTACGCCTTTCCATGAATTTCCTTTTTATTGTCCTTTTCGTTAAAAGGACCACGCTGGAAACTTTATGGCAATACCATCGACAGTAATAACTCCCCTATATCCTTGCGGTTTTTATTAACCCAAAACATTTGCTACAATAAAAGTCAAAAGCCTTTTCAGAGTAAAAAACTGAAGCGGGAATATGAAGAGAAAATAAACAAAGCAGGGAGGTGACTGAACGACGGAATCATAAAAGCCATACTCAAGTGAAAAATGCGTAATGCTCACGTATTCCAAGTGAACAAAAAACTTGGAGGGCGGAATGAAGTGCATCGCAGAAAAAGAAAAACGCACAAAGTCGCTATGAAATCAAAGATTTCGCAGTTTTTTTGTACCGTTCATAAGAGTGCAAACCGTGGGTTTATCAGGAGGCAGTTTCTGTAAAATGGCTTAAAGGCAACACAAGGGTGGGCCGAAAGATTAAAGAAATAGCCTGCATAACTTTTAATGAAGGCTCGTAAGTACTTGAAAGTGATTTTTTGAGTATCATTAAAGAAGCGAAATTAGTAGTCTGAAAAAAAAGTTAAAAGAGTAAAGTTTAATAATTCAAAAGCTAGAAAAAATACGATTTTGACTCAGTAGTTTAAATATTTCTTTCAGCGCATTGTTAAGCTTGTTCTTCCTATAGGTCCATGCAAAGATCTGTCAATGCCGCTCCAAAAGCCACATTTAAGGACCGATCTTGTTCCACGCGCAGAAAAAATGTATGGTTGGGGTAACAATATTCGAAGGGCACCATACTATTGTTGGTTATATGGTTGTGGCACAACAATATTATAATCATCACAACAATAGTATGGTTCACACACAATCATACTATGATCCCCATAACAACATTATGGTCCTCACAACAATAGAATCATTCACACACAACCATACTATGATCCCCACAACCATATTATTATTCACACTCAATCATACTATGATCCCCACAACCATATTATGATCGTCATAACCATAGTTTGTTTAACGTACAACCATATTATGATTCTCACAACCATAGTATGAGTTACGCACAACCATACTATGATCGACAAAATTGTTTGTATACGTTGTTATTCAACAATAAAGAATTTTATTAAGTAAGTTTGTAACAATAGGAGTGATTTATTTAACAGTAAAAATATATAATTTTTATTACTATTATTGCGTAAGAACCGTAAAAATAACATTGTCAAATTAAAAAAAATTAAGGTTTTGCCGGTATGATTGCCGTAATTATGTCATTGTTAACATAAAACTCATGAAAACAATACTTTTGTCCCACCAACCATATTTATATTGTTGCAACAACCATATTTTTATTGTTGCAACAACCATATTTTTATTGTTGCAACAACCATATTTTTATTTTTAAATTTGGCAACAATACATTTGTTACATTTCAACAATATTAATACTGCCGCAATTATACTATTGTCAAAATGAAATTCAAAAACCAATACTATGGTTGCGACGACCATACTTTTACTGCAGAGAACATACTATTGTTGACGCGACCATATAGTAACCATATCTTTTTTCTGCGTGCATAGAGCTCCGTGGGAGATCCCTAACCAAGCCTGATTATACAGGGTGATTCATTTACGACTTATTCATTGGTCCTACCGTTTCAAATTTAAGACTATTTGTCTGAAATGCAAAACAATTTTGAGTTAATTTGTGCAATTATTCTGTTTAGGTTATTTTGAAAAGTTAAGAGGTAGGGCTATTTTTATTGAGAAAAAATCCTACCTCTGGTTCAGAACTTAGCAATTTCACCCTAGTACCCTCCGACCAACAATCCGAAAATTTTTAAACCGCTGCCATTTCGCCCCCTTGTATTTACGGGCATAATAAAAAATGGACATACTTTCATGAAATCACCAAAGAATCCTCTCTCGGAAGGCGAAAATTACGTTGCACAACACGCTGATACTACCTGTGCTTCTATATGGCGCCGAAACATGGGTAATTGCGAAAGCGGATGAAGCGTGTTGGGTGTATTTGAGAGAAAAATCCTTCGTAAAATCTATAAGTCCATCTGCGTGAACGGAAAGTATATACGTCGAACGAACCGTGAGCTGTACGAGCTGTATCCCGACACGAATGTAGTTAAGCATATGAAAATACAGAGATTGCTTTGGCTAGGACATGGCGGTCGAATGGAAACAAACGTTCCAGCCGAAAAGGCGTTGGATGACAACTACCACGGAAAGCGCAGACAGTGAAGATCGAGATTCCGGTGGAAGGGCCAAGTTGAAGAAGATGTAAGAATCCTTGGTATTACAAACTGGAGACAGTACGCACAAAACCCAAGTAATTAAAGGTCATTTATGCAACAGGCTAAGACCAACAACGGGTTATAGAGCCAACTTAAGTCAGTAAGTAAGAGCCAAGGAATACGCTGGCCCAGTCGTGAATAATTCACCCTGTATTGGAGAATATTGGTCGATGTTTCCAAATAGTCCACATTGCAATAGTCCTTCCATATTTAAGAACCTGGCACGATAAAAAACACATTTTTTATGGGATCTTGATTAATTTTTTTATCTTGATTAATTTTTTTAAAGAAGAGATGAGTCATACTCATACAGCTTTGGTCTAGGCTCTCATATGGTGGGCCCTGCCCGACTATTTTAAATTATTCTACTTTCTACGACAGTATGGAGAAACATTCCGTTTGTAGTACCTTAAAATATTGATCGGAGACCCACCCTATAATGTATGTATATATTTTTGATCGTCATAAAATGTCTAATCTACTCATCTCCACCTGCCTGTCCTTCCGGCCGTCTGTGTGTCTATTGAAATCACAATAGAAAGTCACCCGTTATGTGACTAAAAGTACCTCTTAAAAAAGAACATTGTTTTCAGAGTTTACTCAGCACGTCCTACTGATTTGTAGATGAACCATGGCTTATTACCCTAATAATTAGCCCAAAAAAGCGGCCCACAAGTCGTGAAAAACGTTCAAATCAAATTACAGTTTAATATGTGGATCAAAATGAAAATCTTTTAACAACATTGACTCTACCTTCTTTTATCAGAATTCTCATTCAATTTGTTAATTAAACGCTAAGTGGTCATAAATTTGAAAGACAATACCAAATTTTTAGGACCTTATGTGGATAACTTGAAGTTCAAAAATTTATAAAATTGGCGTAGGACATTGAGAACATTTCTTCATTGAATTTTTATGCAGCGTCCAAGATCTACAATTTCAAACTGAGTCATCGTTTAAGCTAAGTTAAGTGATCGCGCTTTTGCACTGCGCACCTCAATGTAAACCAATTTTGACCAATACTACTGACAGCTGATATGAGATTGGAGTGCTCACATGGGCGTGGCTTATCCTTAAACTCTAATGGCGTTGATTTAGTGTATCGCACAAAACATTCCCAGTGTTATAATTGTATAATTTAGCACCGCCTAATCGCGGGCCGTCATTAAAGTTTGAATTTCAAAAATATAATGAATTTTTTTTGGAAAATATATCAAATGCTTTAGATTTTTATTATCCATCATAGAATTGATCAGAAATGTGTCTTAAAAATCACTATACGCGGAGAATGCCTGACTTTTATACCCATACAATTCGCTGAAGCACACCAACACTTACTTAAGCCGTTTTTAAAGATTTTTCGATGGCTCAGCTAAAAATCGGAGCGTTAAAATATTTCGGAGAATGTTCAAATTAAGCCCTTAATACTCTTCTCCTCACCAAAAACAAGCATCTACTGAAAAAAATACTATTACTAGCGGTGAAAATTGGTTTCTATAAAGTCGCCGAAGTTAAATTCGCCATCAATACTTAATCACGCAATAATCACGTCAACGAGTCACAATAAATACGTACCTACAATTTTTTTCCTAGAAAAGTTTATAAAACGTTTCTTTCGAAATATTGGGTTATTTAAAATTAAATAAATTATTAAAACACCAACATCTGTTTTTTGCTTATGACCTCAAGCCTAACAAAAACTGAAAAATAAACGTTTCTTTATAACCGTATAAATGTCTGATATCATTTTTTTGAGGGGAATTGACAAATTTAAAATGGCCAAAAATGCATTTTTGGAGTTTACTAAAGGGTAATCAATCTAGAGTTAATTTTGCGATATGGATTTTTTTTACAGATCACGCTTGAGTTGTACTAAAATTTATTTTTTGTTACACCGCTAAAACCACGGCTTGGTGCAGTTTATGGACTAGTGAAATCATTGGTCCATATATTTGTAAATATGGAACGGGTGATCAAACTAGAGGTATTTTTTTCAATAGGGTTTTTTTACAGATTACGCGTGAGTTTTGTTAATAATTTATTTCTTTTTCTTTATAGTATTGTTTGCCATTTCATCATGAAAAGACTTACACCGCGAACACCATAATGTGTGTCATTAACCCCATACCGGTCGAAATTCTCTAACGAGTCATCCAAAGTTGGCCCTCTGAATGCGAACATCTGAAGAAAATTACATTCAAAAAATAAATGGCATAAAATTTCTTTTTGAATGAACAATATAAATCGTTATTTGAAGTTTGGAAATGGGGAAGTACCCATCTTAAATGAAGTCAAATATCTTGGTGTCCTGCTTGACAAAAAGTAAAATTTCAGTAAATATATCGACTTCACGGCAAAACGAAGCTCAAAGGTCCTAAAGGCACTTTGATCACTCATCAGCTACAGATCATCCCTGAACTTAAAGAATACAAATCTAGTTTTTAAATCTATTATTATCCCTACACTAACATTTGCATGCCACATAGGGTGTAAAGCTGAATCTAAAAATTTATTATATTTTATTAAAATTATAAAAAACCTGAGATGGAGACATTTCATAGAAAAAGACTTTCTTCATAGAAAAAGCGGTTATGAAAACAATTTTTGTACAGGCTTAACCAAAAATATTATGACAATAACACACATGCTACTTTTCCATTGATAGGAGAATTTAGAGAATTTTTACTATAACTGTTACTACATAAACTCTAATCATCAAATTGAAAAATGTATGTATAATGTATATAACCTCATTAACATTCTTTTTATACATTCACGACTATTTGTACATGTCTTAAATAAATATAAATTCAAAAAAAGGTTTTACCCCTATGTTTTTTATGTAATAAAATTTCGTCTCAAAAAAATTGTCAGTTGTTGTAATATTTAGAATAATATCTCAGACTATGTAAAGATTTAAAGAATCGTAAATAAAGATGATGTGAAAAATTAAAAATTCAATTCGAATGAACAATAAAGATTCCACACTAAATTTTTGTTCTTATTTTTATTCCGAAAAAATACCTCGAGTATGATCACCCGTTATAAAACTTGATGTAGAAAGAACAGATTGACCGATTTGAACGAAATTTGGGTGATACGAAAAAGAACACCACAATTTATATTATGTAGTAAAATTTTAATTAACAGCTTTTTTGAACAAATTTTATATATTTTTTTTTTAATTTAAATTTCTTTAAAAGAATATTTTTTTTAAAATATTCAAAGTCGTAATAATATGTGTGCGATCGCATGGAAGACACTGACATTTTACCGATTAACTATATATATTTTCACAATTTCGTAAAAATCGGTTAATCCGTTCCTGAACCAGAAATAAAAATAATATTATCAGCCATAAACTAAGTTTTAACCAAAAAATATTCTGGCACAAAACATAAATAAAAAAATATTTTTATTTTATTTTTTTTATTATTACCTATTGTTTCATTTTAACTCAGCAAGAAGAAACAAGGTAATACAAATTTTAGCATATGTGACAGCGCATAGAAAAAGGGACCTAAGGGTAAAAAAAATCAATATTCATTTTTTTTCTTTTTTTTAAGGGGACAACATCTGAGCATCGAATGAGACTGATCCCATGCCCCAAAAGTGTTCCCTCCCAGAGATATGCGCGTTTTATGAAAGTGAAGTCGACGATTCTAAGCGCAAATAGAAAGGGACCTAATCTTTAAAATGGTTCTCCTGAACAAAACTGGTTTTTAACCTTAGGTCCCTTTCTATTTTGCGCGTCACATATGATGACAACATGCTCAATTTTTTTTAAAACCGGCCATAAAACAATTTTTGTGATTTTTTTTTAAATTTTTAACGAAGAACAGCGACAATTTCTTCGCCCTGACGATAGTGAGTAACGCGAATAGATTTCTTAGCTTGAAATACAGGCACTTTTTCGTAGAAAAATTTAAGTAAATGCAAAAAAAAATCAAAACGAGACTAGATTTATTTTGAAGATTGGACCGAGGTTGAGGCTCAGACTCTTGAACCTATAAAAGGGGCAAAATGAGCGAATAGTACAAAATATGGACTCAAGTTAACTACGGCACAAATCCAAATATGGATTTGTTATAGCCATTGACGATTTGGAATACCTTCTCATTACGGCCAAATGCGTTTGCCTACAAGTTATCTAAAAATTTAAAAATTTTTAGTTTTTCAACATGAACAAGGCTAATGTAAACCTAGCCGTGTTTAGTATATTTGGCTCTATGCCGTATACCAAATCTGTACTACATATACTTTTTTAATATCTTAACAATTTATATAAAATCCCTTTAATTTCCCCAAATGTCAACCTATTCATTTAACGTTCGCCTCCCAATCTCTCCCCCGCGTAAACATCATATGGCACCACACTTTGCAGCTAATCTTCCAATTGCAATTCCAGAAAGTGAAGATTTTCCTTTATGCAAAGCTGGAACTAAAAAAAAACCTGACATTTTTGAACAGAAGGCAAAACTTGTTGGCTGCCACCACCACAGAGCATACGGCATTGGGAGCTGCCGCTTTACGGATGGATTGTTGCCAATTTTGTTTTCATTTCAAGCTGCTTTTGCTGTTCGGTTGTCGTTGGTTGGCTGGCTGGATGGTTGTTGCTGGTGTTGCAGTTGTTTTTGTTGCTGTTGTTAAACTTGCCCACTTTGGCAATACATTCATTGCAAGGGGATTTTTTGTTTTCATAAACATTCGTTTTGATTGTAATGTTGGCCTTAGTACAGACAACGACAGCGACGACATCGGCAACTGCCACAGCATCGACAACAACACTAGCAGAAACATCAAATGAAGGAAGAAGGAAAAAGCCCCCCCCCCAAAACAACAGCAGCAACATAAAAGAGTTAGCAGCAACATCGAGTAAGAGTGGCTTATTCAGCATTCCGACTGCCAACAACAGCAACAACCAATGTTTTTGTTTTTTCTTTGCTGTTGTTGTGTGATATGTTAGGGGAGCCTTGAAGGCGGCGACAAGGAGGGGGAGGTGGCACAGCTAGGCATTTTGGCAACAGGGTGGGGAGTTAGAGGGGACCCTACGAGCTGTGAATGGAAATACATTCACCCAAACAAACAAAGGCATAAAACAATAAAGGCCCAACAACAACAACGACTGGAAATACAACACAAACTCCAGATTTTTCTGATTTCAATTTCCCATTTGTAGGTTGTTGAACTGACGATATTCAGCATCGTCGTCGCCATTGTCGATGTCGTCGTCGACGACGTCATCATCATCATCCACACCATCATCGTCATCCTCATTGTCGACGTCAGCGTTTTCTTCTTTGTTTCGTTGCCATCTTCTAGTCGGGCTGTTGTGCTGATGAGTCTTGTGCCTCAATATAAGCCCTCCCCCTGCACCACCGCCAATATCGTCAAGTTCTTCGACGACCCCATCAGATATACCGACAATATTTCTGCTGCCAGCCAGCCAACATTCATTGAATGCAGCGCCAACCATGTTTTTCTTTCGCAATGAAGTCAAAGTTGCTGACATCCGTCTTTTCGTGTTGTTCCCCCTCTTCGGCGATTTTAAACTGCATTTTTGTTGGCCATCGAGTAGCGTTGCAGCAGCTCGGATGCAAAATTACTGAAATGCCTTTCAAGCCCCTCTATCTGTTGCCAACAAAAATAGAAGATGGCCAAGTCAACTACAGCAAAAAAAGTTAACAGAAATTCCTTAGCATCACATGACTACACATGAACGTGGAGGAGGAGTCGCAACTCATCATCTATCGCTTATGAACTCTATGGCAAATGTAAAGGGAAATCGTCGGGTAAGACTCTTAATGGCGAGGGAGGACGAGCCAGAGGATTTCGCTGCGTGGAAAAACCGCTTACGTATTATGCTCAATGCACGCACTTGAAATGAAATCCGGATGGAGGTAAAGCTGCTGACAAGAGCAGGCATCATATAGGGGAAACTATGAGGTTGTTTAAAAAACTGGGGTTCTTTGAAGGAAAGCTTGAGCTCCATGCATTAAATTCGTTGAAACCGAGGAAAACAGAAATTGATGCTCACTAGCGATAGAAAGTCTTTATATTCACACAGTCCACATTGCATGCTGGACGCGACTAAGTGAAGCCCTAAAAGTTAGTCAAGACCTATCAAACACACACCATGGTTTTAGACCAGGTGTTGGACTCCCTGGAGCCCTTAACTATGTACTTCAGGTATTCGCAACTGTACAAAGAAAGATCCTGTTCACCTTGCCAGTGGTTCTCCTCCCATCTTTAGATGTAAACAATTTCGACCTTACTAAAGCTTTTGTAGTCTCCATGATGGATTTCGTTCCAGTACGAGGGCGACCACAAAACTAACTGGGCTGGCACATTTTCTGTTTTACTAGCAACTTTTTTTTTGTTTTTGAAAAGCAATCTTTTATAAGCCATCTGTCAAAATTTGCGAAATAATTAATGATTATTTTCTTTGTTACAGGTGATTGAAGTAAACAAGTTTTATAATTTTTGAAAAATGGAAAATAAAGAGTCTCGTGCGGTAATTAAACACTTTTATATGAAAGGTTATACGCCACAATTAATCAAAGATGAATTGGATTCTGTTCATGGTGATAATGCACCATCATACCCCACCGTAAAATCCTGGGTTCAACAATTTAAAATGGGTCGTTCAAGTACGGAAGATGAACAACGCTCTGGAAGACCGAAAACTGCTACTACTATTGAAAACATTAGAAAAATATTTAATGAAGTAACTAAAGATAGACGAATAAAGCTCAGAGAACTTGCTGATATTGTTAAAATGCACGAAAAACAAGTTTGGAGTATTTTACATGATGAACTCCACATGAAAAAGCTATCCTCAAGATGGGTGCCGCGTTTGTTGACTTTGCCCCAAAAAATCATCCGTTGGACCAATAGAGTTCTTGCGCCGATTCATAACTGTTGATGAAACATGGATCCATCACTACATCCCAGAATGCAAAGAACAGTCAAAGCAATGGATAGAAGCTGGTAAAATTGGTCCCAAGAAGGCGAAAACTGTTAAGTCAGCAGGAAAAGTAAAGGCCACTGTATTTTGGGATGCAAGGGGTATAATATTTATTGATTATCTTAAGAAAGGAAAAACTATAAATAGTGAATATTATTGTGCATTATTGGATCGGTTGAGTGAAGAAATCAAGATAAAACGACCGCATTTAGAAAAAAAAAGTTCTTTTTCATCAAGATAAGGCTCCTTCACACACTGCATTTTTAACTCAACAAAAACTGGCCGAATTACGATTTCAAATTGCTCCGCATCCACCATATAGTCCAACTTTAGCTCCTTGATGAATTTAGCTCAATGTTGAGAATAAATAATAATAATTCCAAAAAAACGGTTCTTTTTATGTTAGACCAGTTACTTTTGCGGTCGCTGTGGTGGTGCCTCCGCTGCTCCTACTTTTCAGAACCATATAAACCACGTCTAGCAAGACCTAATTTTCGTGCCACTATGGGTCAAGATTTCAAACTCAGCCAAATCGTTTAATTAATGTCATATTCCGTTTCATGAGGAAATTTTTTTGAATATTAAGTTCCTAGGGCCCGTAGACTCGGACCTAAAATTTATGCAAATCTTAAAAGTAAGTGAGAAAATTTCACTATTTCAGAGTACTCATATGTTGATGTTTAAAAGGACCACTTTGTCAGCATTCTAGGAACCTAAGACCCTTCCATGAAGGCCTCCAATTTGGGCAAATCGTAAATTTAAAGGCATATTCAGATTTGAGTGGATATTTTATGGTTTTTGAGTACCCATTAGAGTGCTCAAAACCGACATTCCGGTTTTTATATCCGAACCCTACAGTCGGTTTTACAAAAATCGAGACAAACCCGATGCTTTGCTGTCGGGTTTTCGGTTTTTGGGTTGTTGTATGTAAAAGCAAAGAAATACGTAAATGTCAAAAATGATTAAGCTAGACCTTTAAGTGTACCTTTCGACTCAGAATCACCAGTTGATTCGATTTTGCGATATATGTCTGTTCGTCCATCTGCTGGCTTTCTAAAGCTTGTTTTTAAACTACAGGTCGCAATTGTTGTCCGATCTTTATGAAATTTGCAAAAGTAAGTTTTTTGCATAAAGTTTGTTGACTTTTAAGGAAATCGGTCAAAATTTTGATATAGCTTCCACACATATATTCAAACGATTTTATGTCTTTAACTCTTGCAACCATCTAATATTGATGAAATTGGGTATAGTTCATTCGATCGACATCTAACAATTTTTAGCCGACAGGCTTTCACTTCGTAAAAACTCTCACCTATACGAGGAGGAGATTTCTAAGCCATGTAAATATTTCTCTCTAAAAAACATTAGCCGTTCAGAGCCGGCTTTAAACTGTAGATCCAGATCAGTGAGTGTATCATTTGTGTGGCGCATAGCTTAATAATTTGAGAGAAGTCTTCCCATTAATAGAATATTGTGGAAATTAAGTAAGTGTGTCCATCGATGACAAGAGACGTTTTCAAAGTCCCTAGAGGTCTGCATATCCGGACACGAAATTGAGAAAAATGTAAACAGTTATACAAAACTAAAGTCCAATGTTTTTGATTAGCCATATGGCCATGTTAGACAGGACATCTTTTTCAGCGGCCTAGCGACATAACCCCCAAAGATAAAGTCCTCCAATTTCTTCGAAATGTAAAAGTAATGTGATATTCTGGTTCGTGATGAAGTTTAATTGTTTTTTACTACCCATATGTCTATAGCTCTAGAAGGCCGATTTCTTCGCCACTAGGGTATTTAATGTCCGAATCCTAAATTGGTACAAATCTTAAATATAGATAAATATCTGGAGTTGTAAAAAGATTTGTGTTTTTCTGCATACACATATCTCCTCGAACTTATGTATACTCCCATCATATGAGACACAGTATATCAAGTGGGCAAATTTAGTTCGGCCGAGCGGAGCTTATATACCCTTCATCATTAGTATCAGTCCAATATGTTTTTTTTAGAAGTCGGCGTGCCACTGCCCGCCCTGCTTTTCAGCCGGGTGAGTTTCTTTCCATATAAATATAATATATATCAACTTGCAACGGCTATAGTTCTGGAGACCTGGCCTTTAAAAGAGTCGCAAGGGCGGAGTTACGCCCCTTTTATTTAATTTTAGCGTAGGTTAGTCTATTTTAAAATATGTTAGTCGTTAATTTTATTTTGTTAAAATATTGTCATAATCGGTTAATTACTTTCGTTCAATGCCAATACCATCGTCATACTAGTATCTCTAACAGCTCTTGAGATATGTTCGTTCTAAGTTTAGGGCGGTACCACGCCTTTTTGTCAAATTTTAATCCAACATAGCCAATATTAATTTCCGAATCATTGATTTTATTTTGATTAAATCCTAAAACAATGGGTTCATTATTTTGCCATAAGTGCAATTTTTTGAAGGAGGCGTAGCACCGCTCTCTTTTTGACCAAATTATGTCCTATATCATGTCAATATCATATTATCCAATTAGCATCGTCATATCTGCAATAGTTCATGAGATATATTCTTTCTTAGAGCTGGATTGTAAGGGCGATATAACACCCCGCTTATCCATTAACATCCTAATGTACCCTGCAAATTTTACCTGGCCAAGCGCACAATAAAGTGCAAATTTCGTTATAATTAATGTAAATTGTGGTGTTTAATAGGCAAAAAATCCACAAAAGTTCTACAAAAATAGTGATTTTTCTAGAGGTTCTTGAGTGAGTGTAATTTTAATCTATTGGCCGATTTGATTTTCAATACAAACTGTTTTAGTCCATCGACACATATATCTGCAAAATTTTAGCCTCCTAGCTTCAAAAGTGCAACCTGTAGTTTGCTTTCCGAGATGATCTAGCTATCTATCATCTTATATTTCTACGTCAATGTAGAATAATTTATGGGATCATCGACCAGAATTTCCAGAATTAACACTCTACGAAGGACCGTATACAATTGGTCGTTAGTTCTATGGTCCCCCTATGGGGAATACTTTTCCCTTTTGTCCGATTCGACTAAAAGACATATATCTGGTGAGGGTCGGATGGACATGACAATATCGTCTTAAAATTTGACGACAATATATTTGATATGATCGCAGATAAGTATTCCGAGTTCTTACAAACGGAATGACTTACTAATATAGGATGATACATCTAGAGGTATTTTTTCAGAAAAAAAAATTTAAATTTCAAATCAAGTGTGGAATCATTATTTTTAATTTGAAAGAACATTTTATGGCATTTATTTTTTTGAATTTTTATATTTTTTTGTTCTAAAAAAATACCTGATCCTATATTTGTACGGCAATTAACCATAATTTACGGGGTCTTGAACCATTATTTCGAGTAATTACAAACGGAATGACATACTACTCGTAAATATACTCTTTATTCTATAAATACAAACGGTATGACATAGTAAAATTCTATTCATCCCATGAACATCCCTTTTCCCAGATTCAGTTTCCAACACCAACTGATAGACATTAAGGCATGACAAGATCGTCTTAAAACCATATATTTTATAGAATCGCAGATGAGTATTTAGAGTTCTTACAAACTAAGTGACTTACATATTCACTGCATCCTATTGTGGAGTATAAAAAAGAGCTAGAATCAACATCTGCATGAGCGGGGGCTTAAACGATAAACAATAAAAAAATACGGCACAAACAGCCAAACGGGAAACCATCTCGGAATAATGGGAAAGCGGTCCCGAAATGGGAACAACTCCCAAGAAGATAAGCGGAGTTTTTAGTAGATAAATCAAGCCGAAAAGCTTGTATTATATCACACTAAGTTAAGACCTAATGTGAATGCAGATATGCATTTTTACCTCGTTACCCGCAAAACAACTTTTTTATACTATTTAAATATTTATTTTATTTGACATAAAGTTTTCATTCAATATTCGTAGATTTCAATTACAGCGAACCAAAATATTTATATTGTGAAAGGGGATACCCTAACCACCCCACCCCATATTTATTTGTAGGCAAAACAGGTTTCAAAAAAACTGTGTCTTTTGTTACTTAAGACCATAGCGTAAAATGGTCACACCCTGTCAATGTTTTAAGTCTTCAGTTGCTTCTCACATATGTTTTCATGTCCTTTGAAGTTTTTTGTGCATGTATGTGTTAAGATTGTTCGCTGATGAATTGCAATATGGCTGGAAATTTATGGCTTCGCACATTTAACCCATTAATGCAGCTTTGTAGAGGTGTTAAATTTGGGTCATAAGGAACCTGTAGGTGTTTCCTAATTTGAATATATGTGACAGTGCATAGAGAAAGGGACCAAAGGGTAAAAAAATCAATTTTCACTTTTTTTTTTGATGTGGACAACATCTGAGCATCGAATAAGAATGAGACCATGCCCTAAAAGTGTTCCCTCCCAGAGATATGCGCGTTTTATGAAAGTGATGGTACACCAAAGATACACGTATTTAAATCTTTAAAATGGCCCTCCTAAACAAAACAGGTTTTTACCCTTAGGTCCCTTTCACATATACATTACAACACTCGTTCAGATTACCCGGATAGTTGCCAACTCATATTATACTTCTTGGTAATAGATTATGGACATTCTAAACACTCTCCCTTACTATGAGTCATAACATTAACAAGTCAAGCCGCAACTCTTCCAGCGATTTTAGTTATCAACCTCATTGAATGCGAAACTCTCCAAAGGACCTTTCGCAGTTGGCTAAGCTAAAACAACAGTTCTAAGCCATAGCCATAACAAGTCTACCATACTAAAAATGATATGGGTATTTTCAGTTCCAGAAAAACACATTTGTCTCTTAACGAGTTAACGTTTCCCAAAACTATAGCCAAGGCTTCTTGTTAGCCGAGGGTGCTGTTGCTTGCCAATGTTGCTCGATTAACGTCTCCAGGTCGTCGTTTTTGTTTGCCCATTTTTTTACGTACGGACCAGAAAATATATAAGTCAGTCAAACTGTCAACATGTTGTGGCATTTTGGTTTTTTTGCCCTCCGTTGGCCTTCGGTTTTTTGCCCTGCGGTCGAAGTGTTTGCTTAGAACAGCCATAATTTGTAGCCGGCAAATATTTTGATAAGCTTTGCACAGGACACAGTGGAAGGAGAAACAACATCAAACGACTCCTGCTGACACACAGAAGTGTAAATTATTAAAAAAGGACATAAATAAGTAGCATGAAAAACCAAAATAAAAGTAAAGACAAGGTAAGGTGGTGCCAGGCAGGACGAGTAGGCTTAGCCACTGCAAAATGTGTTAACAGCCAAAAAAAAAAGAACGAAAACAAAATGTTGGCTGGTAAAGTTACACAAATATTTGTTCTTGAAAATTTGTGCGCAATTGAAGATAGAGCAAGGGAATTTATAAACAAGAGAAGGAGGAACAACGAACTTTATAAAGATTTAAGATTTTCACAAATATATTTCATTTTGCATTTTCAATTTGTTTTATTCCCTCTGGAAATATATAAATGCTTATATTGTTTTATATGACTCTGCTTAGGCGGAGCAATCCCCTCCAAACTAAAAATACCAAAAAGAAGCTGTTCCTCATTTAAAGACCTTTGCATATGCGGGCTAAGTTCGACAACCATTTAAGATTTTATTATACTGTTTTGCTTTTTCGACTGGTCATATTTCATGATTTTTACTTTCCTTGTAAAATAAACAAAATTTACATTTTTCAACCAAAAAAAAACTTTTTTACAACTTTTTTCAGGCGTATTTTGTTGGCGGTGCTAAGATGTAAAATTTATGTTAATACAGTGAATTTTTGTTTGTGGTATGAGTCTTTTTCGTTTTTTTATAACCATAAAGGCTGGTCAACTAAGCGGGGGTTACGATGAACTTTTTTTGTTCTGGGGAAAAATGCCGGCAAGAGAAATTCATGAAAGTTTTCCAGAAGAGCGAAGTGGATGTTAAACAAAAACTTTCAAAGTAGCTAAGGAGATATTTAGCGGTTCTCTAGAACAAAGGTTAACTTTACGAACTAATAAGGATAAACAGCTAGGACTATTCCGCATCCACAGAGACATGTAAGTTTGAGTGCATGTGGAAATTGTTACAAAATATTTAAATCGTTGGTAATGGATTTTACTATTTTAAATGGCAGTTTCGCAGTCAATAGGAAAGATATTGGGCTTGTTTTTTTTTGTGCTCGGTTATTAAGCGAGTAAGTTGTCGCAACGGCAATATCTTTAGAGTTTAAAAGAAACTGTATAAAGTTCTGTGTATACAATACCTAAAGGGTTCTAAGCCCTAATAAACCGTATTACAGACAAGCTTGGAGTTTTTAGAAAATAGTTTTTAAAATAAGATTATAAGAGAGTTTGAACCGAGCTCGCTGAAAGCCATTCTTGAATAACTTTCTTTCTTTAAATTTCAAAACAAACTGTTTATGGCGCCAATTGGCAATAGTTTTTTTGTAAACAAAACCATTTTTCTATTATTGTATAATAGTGCGAAATTATTGCATTAGCGACCTTTTGCTTAATAACCAATCAATTAAAGAACACGCCTATTGTGTAGATTTTTGTGACTTTAATTCCCAGTAAAGTGAATGGGAGTTTACGGCGTTTATTCTTTATCCCGTTAAGATACTAAAGGTACCTCGGTAAAAAGTACACTTTCTTGGGAATTTGCTTTAAACTTTAGTGAATATAGACATATTAGTACTCGACTTGAAGCACATTTTGCTACGAGTATATGTTAACGGTGTTCAAGGAGATTAGCGATGATGCATGGGCGAAAGGGCCCAAAAAGCGTATCATTTTTTGAGCTACAGAGATGGAAGGGACGGTGGATGATAGATAAAATTCGGCCTGGCCGATTTAAACGACATTTTTACTTAATTTAATTTATCAGCTTATCTTAGTGGTAGGCTTAACACCGTCCCGTATTCTTCGGAGTATTCATAACCGGTGACATTTTCTAACAAAGCTACATATACATCCATAATCAAGATTGAGGTCAATGTGATATTCGGATAGACCCATATGGGCCAGTCTAAAGGCATACGTTTAAAAATAACTAAAATTTCGCCACTAATCCGAATATAATATTTATTCTACGAGTTGGGCCTTGGGACCTTAAAACCAACAGTTAAATATTAGGGGGTCATGTACAGGGTGTCCGCCGGGATGGTATATAACTTTATTTTGCCGCCATTTTGGTAAACATTAGTCTTGACAGTTCATATTTGGCAGTTGTAAAGTAGAAACGTGGCAAATTGATTATGGAAAAATATTCGATAAATTGTTAAACATTTTATCAAAATCAATGTTGTTGTTGTTGTAGCGGCAACTGTGTGCCGGGGTGACAGTCCTTGGCGAAGACTTGTTTTTCGGGTCAATCCGGTCCATAGAACCGGCTGTCGTGGGATTGTTATCCAAATCAATCATCGATTACTGTGACACGATTAGAAAGTTACGTGAACGTGCCAACAAAACGCACTATTTATCGTGTAGTGAATGATTTCGAAGTAAGAGGGCCTGTAGCTGATAGGCCCAAGCATGGACCACAACGTACTGCAAGATTGGCTGCAAAAATTTCTGCTGCTCAAAAAAGTATTCACAACAATCCATCAACCTCAATTCGACGCCGTGCTGAATGTAATGAAAAATGTGCTCAAAAGGGCTCGCGTCTGTGAGGCTAACAGAGGCGGACATTTATCATCTGATTTTGTATTCCATACATAATTGCCGACATTAAATAAAACATTTATCAATATAAGATCCATTCATTTTCATTAATTAAAAATTATAAACAAACAATGTAGTATACCTTCCCGACGGACACCTTGTACATAAACCGTTAAAATTTTTCAAAATTTGAAATAAGTTCATATAAAAATAATTTAGTTCAATTTAACACTAGTAAAGCATCTAAAGGCCCAAAAATCGGCCTCCTTACTCTATGGACGTATGGGTATGAAAAATAATAAAATTTCATCGCGAATCCGTATATTACATTAATTTTACGATTCTACTAAATTTAAGTTATTCACCCATAATGACAAGGTCCTTGGCGCATAAAAATAGATAGCTTGGGCATATAAATACTCAGAAATAGTGGAATTTCTTTACTAGTCTAAATTTGCACTAATTTCTAAAATTGTTCTTTAATAAACGACAAGTGTTTACTACAAAACAATGAAATTTTCTTCACGGATCAGAATGACATTTGTTCTACGATTTGGCTAAATTTAAGGCCTTAACCCATGTGCCAATATAATAAGGGCCTTGAAAATTAGGTTCTGCCAAACATGAACCAACCACCAACAATCGAATCCCCAGATACAGTCAATGCCATAGTGGAATGAAATTCATGGCAGAGGGTGTAGAAGCTTTAGCTCAACCGAACTTACGTATTGACCACTTGATTTTTTTTAATAATTTCTATCAGCATGATAAGATGAAATGTTGTACTGAATATTTTAAATATACTGAAACAATTAAACAACAATTACAAAACCAATCATTATTATCTTACTAGACCAACTCGAAACAGAGGCTGAGCAAAAGTAAATACTGTCGATAAGGTGTTGTCTCTCATATGCATTATAAGGTGACACCATTAATCCCAACTCTAGATTTCGAGTATTTCCTTTTATGTTACTCACTTTTAGCCGACCAGAATTTATTAAAGAACAAATGCTATATTTCCCTCAAGTCTGTGAGTGAAGTTCCTATGCTTTTTTAACGCAAAATAAAAAATATCAATTTATAATCATTACGTTTGATCACAGCTACTTGTGGAGAAGCTTATCAAAAACCTTATTTCATATGGCTTGATTATTATTAAATAGCATTTTTTATGGGCCTCTTCTAAAATAATGTTTTTTTTTAAACTTGAGGTCTTCCTTTTCATTTTTTGTTTGCTCAAAATTGTTCCCCACCAAAAAATAATCATAAACAAAGGACCAAGACGACGTCGACGACAACGTCGTCGTTGACGATGCTGTGGTCTAAATGCTTCGAACCAAATAAGTCCTTATTTCAACGGAATATGCAAGAGAGAATGTAAGCAACACAAAACAAAAATGGGCGAAAAGAAGAAAAGCGGCCTGTTAGGCCTAAGGCCCAGTTGACATACATACACACACACACACACACACACACACACACAGACAGAGAGACATGCTTTTGTTTCGTTGTTTTTTTTAACTTCTTTTCATTGGCCACAGTATGAGTGGCTAGAGTGGCTCGCTTTCCGCCTACGGCTCGTTTTGGATATTTTTACCAATTTCGTTTTCCGCTTCAAATGCAAAATATTGTTTTTTCGTTGTCCATGTCGTTGTTGTTGCTGGTACTTGTAGCGGTCTGTTGTTGTCGATGTTGTTTACATTTATGCATCGTTAGCTTAAGTTGTTTATGGCCTCTTATTTCCAATTGACATTTATTTTCCTTTGGTTTGCGTTTCATTCCGTCTGCATGTCGTTTTTCTTGTACCAAAAAATTATGCATAATTTTTACCCTACACACCCATGAAGACGTGTGCAAAGTTGTTGGTTAGATTTAGCAATTAAATACGGTGTGCCTGAGAATGGGTTACAAGTAAGATTTTTTAATTTATTAATTTACATTTCAAATCCGAATATTATTACTGGGAGTTGTTGTCTAGAAACTAAGGGAATGGAATATTTTTAATCCATGATGGATTTGAAAATATTGTCGAAATTATCAGCTGACCGCTAAGGTAATGTTTCACTGAATAAATTGTGTTCGTACTACTTACAAAACTTTCTTCTCATTATGTTCTTCAATCTTCTTTAAAATTTCGTAAAATTTCCTATAGTAGTATATTATCTATGAAAAGTTTTATTATTTTGCAGGAAATGTTATCTTAAAAATTATATTCGTAATTCTTTGAATAGGTTTTAACCGGCTTGAGACCACTTGCTTATACATTTCTTTTGATTAGTGAGTAACGTACGACAAATTTCCCGCAGAATTGGAGTTTAATGACGGAACCAAAGGTAGGTACAAATAACTCTCCTACTTAGCTCCCATTTATTTCTTTCCATCCAACGCAGCTGCCATCTGACATTTCCATTGGAAAGTTTGACATTTTTTAGCATAAACTTACTCAGAACGTTTTGACGTACGACTATTATTTGTGTTGTACACAGTGACTTAAAAAAATTCATTTGGCAAAAAAATGGAATTAACTCGTAAACATTTTTGTTTAATCATTTTTCACAACTTTCGACGTGGATATTCACGATTATCTATGAATTTAAATCTTTGTATGGCGATGAAGCACCATCCTATAGAACTGTGAAAAACTAGTTTAATGAATTCAATCGTGGACGACGCTTGCTCAAAGAAGAAGGTCGTCCAAAACCGGCCGTTGTGCCAGAGAACGTGCGTGAACTGATAATGCAAGATCGCCATGTGTCATACCGTGAGATAGACGTGAGATAGAGGCATCCTTGGGCATTTCTTCCACCAGCATACATTCGATAATGCATGAACACCTGGCCGTAAAAAAGGTTTGTTCTCGTTGGATCCCGCACTATATGAAAATCGCTCAAAAAAAGGCTCGTGTCGATTGCTGCAAAGAAATTTTAAAAGATACGAACGCAGTGCTTTAATAGACGTTTATAAGTTTGTCACAGGTGACGAATCTTGGATCTATGCGTATGAGTTCGAAACAAAACAGCAATCAACCGTGTGGATCTTCGAAGACGAGGCAAATCCAACGAAAGTTGTTAGTGGAAGAAGCACTGCGAAGAAAATGGTTGCCTGTTTCATCGGAAAAACTGGTCATGTGGCGACTGTTCCGCTTGAGCAACGTAGGACGGTCAATTCTGAGAGGTACATCACAATTTGTTTGCCTGAAGTCTTCGGAGAAATTCGAAAAACGAACAATAGAATACGGAATCATTGTGCACCATGACAATGCTAGCTCCACACATCGACTCAAACCAGCTCCTTTTTGACCGGCCAAAACGTCGAATTGATGGGTCATCCACAGTACAGCCCTGACTTGGCACCCAATGACTTCTTTTTATTTCCGCACATCAAAAAACAAATGCGCAGTCAACGATTTTTATCGCCAGAGGATGCTGTTGAATCGTTTAAAAACCGCGTTTTGGAGGTCACTCAATGGGAGTGAAAAAGGTGCTTCGACAATTGGTTTGAGCGCATGCAAAATTGTATAAATCATGCTGAAGAATACTTTGAAAAACAATAAAACCATTTTTGATGATTAATATTCGGATTTTCATTATTAGGCCTGTCATATATAGACCAGCCCTCGTAACTATAGGCAATGTGCGTTAAACTCCAGTTGTTTAAAGTAATTAACATTTTTTAGAAGAAAGATATTCAAGAATATCATTTGACAAGTTAAAGCGAGCTCGGTTTTTACTCGCTTATAGTATTTCCTAAATAACTTTTTTTCTACAAATTACACATTTTCAAATCGAACAGTTTATAACGCCAATCATCCATCAAAGGACCAATCAGTGCTTGTGTACAAAGAAATTTCAAAAAACGTTCCTTAAATTTTGAAGTAATTGCCTTAGCGACCACTTACTTACTCTTTTAGTAAGCGAGTACCTATAGAACACGTCTATTGTTAAAGTGCTTTGAATCTTGATTTTCATAGTCCACGTTTTGCACTAATATCGTCATCATTCTGTATGTAAGACCTCATCTCTACTTATTAATTTGACCTCACATTCTGTATAGCAGCTTCAAAAATCTACGTAGGTTTGGGTATTCACATTGTCGACTCTTGCCGCCCTTTATGCATATTTTTCCCCCATTCGCTCCTTTGGCATTTGTATTTATTTGCCAATTTATACAGAAAAAAATGTCTTCATTTTTTCAGCTTTCTTTGCTGGCGACCATGAGCTGAAAAAAAGTATTGCTGCTAGTCGGCCTGTGTTGCTGCTGAGGTTCCACAATTCCGTAGAGGAATTCTCGAAGGAAATTAAGCAAATAAGGCCGATAAACAAAAGAAGACTTGTTTCCTTTACGCACTGGATTTCAATTTCCTACACAGAGCAAATAAATTTCTTTTTTTTCGGGTCCAAAAAAAAAAAGAAAATCATTGCATTTCGTACACTTTTTTCTCTGTACTTTTTATGATTTTTTTATGTTGCTTTTTGTTTGTGCGCCATAAATTATATATTGGCGCAAAAGGGGCGACCAACCGACCGGCATTGAGTCTTTAATACTCAGGCCAAACTAAAGTCAAATAGAGGAAGAAGGAACGACAAAAAACCTAAGGAAAATTGGCAAATACGAATATGTGGTGATGGCAAAGTTTCTTCTTTCATTTAGAAAACATTTTAATTAAAAGATTACACAGAAGGTCAGAGCATTTTGAAGGGCTTAATTTCGAGCAAAAGGTTTTTGGGGGAAATGTTCATATGAAAAATTGACACAATTTTCTAAAAATCTCTTTGGGATGAAGAAAACTTTAAAATTCTTTTAAAGCCACATTTAATATTGTTTTTTTGCGATTGGCCAAAAACATTTTTTTTTGTCATTTCGATATTCAGTGTATATAAAAGACTGTCCTTTATTTTTTTATACAATACATTTCCGGGATTTTTATGACGTTGTTTTTATTCGCACGACTGGGCTTTTAATTTCACCGACAGCGTGTCAAAATAATTGGGGTGATGTTTGCGTTCGTTGAAATTTATCATAAAGACTTCACACGGGTTCGTTTTTTATTGCACGGTTATAAAAAAGAATATTATACAGCAAATAAACGAGGTTTGGAGGACTTTAAAGGGGACAATAAAACAAGATATTAAATAAATTCATCAAAGTAAAAAATATGACATTTAAAATTATGCAGACCAAATTACGATCACTTGTGATCTTGTCAGTACCAAAACAGATTGTTTTGGCAATTTTAAAAACTTTCGTGTAGCGCTACTTAAAAAAGTAACATTTCGTTTTTGGCATCAATTATCCATGAAATTTGATCAATAGGTACTTCTTATTAAAAATAACTTAAAAATTGAATTAAATTATTTTAAACATTCGCTTGCAAATGAGTTTCAAAATCTGAATCATTTGTTGCGTGTTTTTGATTTTCACTCAAAGCAAAATAATTTTTACAATGTTAAGACATTTTGGTTTGTTGCATAGCGAATTTGTTGATGCTTTTTTCTCAGGTTTTTTAGCGGCTTTTTGCACATTTCATCCGTAGCGATTTTTGCTTCGGAGCAGTTAGCGACACTGAACATTACATTGTTGCCGAATCCGGATTGTAACGATAACTTTTCTTTGCGTGTGAATTTAAGATTTATTTATCACTCACAGAGTCGGCGTCTTTAAAGAAATTGACGACTACTTTTAAAATTTAATTGAAAATCTAAAGTAAGAGCATCTTTTCGTGTTAAATTATATGAACATTATCAGATATTAGGACATTTTTTAAATTCTATCTCTCATCCGAGTATGAGGGCATTTGGCCTACCTATATTTCAACATTTAGTTTTTTTACTACCACGGTAGCTAGATATATTTCTGGCCTAGGCAACACTAAGTGTTGCCTGGCGCCATCTGACATTTCCATTGGAAAGTTTGATATTTTTTAGCATAAACGTACTCAGAACTTTTTGAAGTACTACCATCATTTGTGTTGTTTCCAGCGACTTGAAAAAATCAATTTGGCACAAAAATGGAAATAACTTGTGAACATTTTCGTAGTGGATTATCTTAACTTTCGACGTGGATTATCACGACAAGAGTGCATCAATGAACTTAAATCTTTGTATGGCGATAAAGTACCATCCTATAACACTGTGATAAACTGGTTTAATGAATTCATACGAGGCCGACGCTCGCTCAAAGAAGAAGGTCGTAAAGGTCGTCCAAAAACGGCCGTTGTGCCAAAGAATATTGATGCCGTGAGTGAACTGATAATGCAAGATCGTCATGTGACAGAACGTGAGATAGAGGCATCCTTGGGCATTTCTTTCACCAGCATACATTCGATATTGCATGAACACGTGACCGTAAAAAAGGCTTGTTCTCCTTGGATCTCGCACAATTTGACAATCGCTCAAAACAAGTTTTGTGTCGATTGGTGCAAAGAATTTAAAAAAAAAACGAAATGCGGTGCTTCAAAAGACGTTTATAAGATCGTCACAGGTGACGAATAATGGATCTATGCGTATGAGCCCGAAACAAAACAGCAAAACCAGTCTTCAAAGATGAGCCGAATCCAACGAAAGTTGTTCGTGGGAGAAGCACTTCGAAGCAAATGGTCGCCTGTTTCTTCGGCAAAACTGGTCATGTGGCGACTGTTCCGCTTGAGCAACGTAGGACGGTCAATTCTGAGTGGTACAACACATTTTGTTTGCCTGAAGTCTTCGGAGAAATTCGAAAGACGAACAAGAGAAGACGAATCATTGTGCACCATGACAATGCGAGCTCTCATACATCGGCTCAAACCAGCGCCTTTTTGACCGGCCAAAACGTCGAATTGATGGGTCATCCACAGTACAGCCCTGACTTGGCACCCCATGACTTCTTTTTATTCCCGCACATCAAGAAAAAAATACTTGGTCAACGATTATCGTCGCCAGAAGATGCTGTTGAAGCGTTCAAAAACCATGTTTTGGAGGTGTCTCAATCGGAGTGGAAAAAGTGCTTCGACAATTTGTTTGAGTGCATGCAAAAGTTATAAATCATGCTGGAGAATACTTTGAAAAACAATTAAACCATTTTTGATGATTGATACTCTCATTTTCATTATACGGCCAGAAATATATATATAGCAGCCCTTGAAGAGATTACACAATTATTGCCGTGACCAGATTGTAAATTTTCATTACTTGTGGCTTAAGGATTTATTTATCACTCGCAGAGTCAGCGGCATTAAGGAAATGGGGGAAAAAATAATAAAAATTAAATTTAAAATAAATAAACTAATTTTAAAATTTCTTTTAATTACTTATAAATTATTTGACCACTATCCGAAATTATGATAGCATTAGCGCATTGGCCCTAGCTGTTTTCAACACAGCTTTTTGTACTTATGCAAGCGTTTAAAACCTTTCGGTTCAAAACCTTTTTTGATACTATTTTTGTTGCCCCACACCCTTGTAAGGAAAACATGATGTTTTTCCACATTAAAAAAATATATTTCCCCCCCCCCCCCTTACAACAGGATCCGGAAATCTTTTTAGTTTAAGGTGTGCTAGCTAATCAACTGAGCCGGGGGGTCAAATTAACAACGACGAAGTTGTCATCACACAACAACAATAGTAATAGCGATGCTAACAAAGAAAACGAAATAAAGAAACACCCGAGAAGAAATTTATGATTGAAGGAAATTGAGATAATTACTTCCGGCCCAAGACATTGTTAAATGGTCACAAAGGTCAATTTCGGTACTGTTGGTTCGATTGCCCATGTTGGACAAAGTTTCGAAAAAAGCCGCCCATGAGCACAAAGAGACGAAAATTGTTTAAATGACAATAACGTTAAAGAAGCACAAATCACCGATGGATTTCGTGTCGCAGGAAACATTCATAATTATCGATAATTGTACGTACAACTAGGAAGGTATTGAGTTAATTTATTGATTTATCAGTACAGCGAAAAATTAAATATTTAAATAAGATTTGAATCTTACCATTATAGACGTCGTTGTAGTTTTCGGGGCACATACCTGAAAGAGGGAAAATGAAACAAAAATTATAATCAGAAAAGAACAGTACACGATTGCTGAGGTATTCCAAATTTAACAAGAAGAATTCAATAAAAACCTCTACACCGGCATATATTCCAGCCAATCTTGAAATTCAGTAACAAAGGAAAGGCAAAATTATTTCTAAGCTAACCTTTCGTTCTGCGGGGTGATCAGTTAAGAACCATAGAAAATAAAATTTTTAATTATCAACAAGGGTGTGAGATATCAAATGGTCGTGTTTTTAGTTTGAAGCTATATCTAAGCTAACATGTATTGGATATCTCATTATTTCACAAAATATTGATGGGAGACCCTATAAGTATTCTAAGACAATCTAGCTATGTTCGTCCATCAGTGTGTCTGTTGAAAGCAAAAAAAACGGCGAAACGAATTAATTTTGGCTTATGGTCGTTGGCTGTTTGGGATTGCATATGGGCAATATCGGCCTAGGAAAAAGTTTTCCTTTCATGGACTAAAGGTACCCATGAGAAAAGTATTTTTGTTTGGTTACATACTTTAGCAATCATTAACAATTGTGGACAAAAATGCTTAAAATGGGTGTTATGAACGCAATTAATACCTTAACCATTGGCATAGCGACTCAGATAAGGGACGGACGCATTAGCCGAAAGACCGATAAACGGATCTTTATTGTCGTGGATCAAAACACATGCTAGAGAAAAAAAGGTACGTTCCCTCTATTGCAATTGGTTGAAAACTTAGGTTTGTCCATACTGACTATTAATCGTTCGTTGGGACCATGTCTGTTTTGACCATGTCCCAAAAAACGTAACGTAAAAACGTACTTGGTTAAAATGGGCGATAAATAGTCATTACGGACATAAGAGTACTCAAATTGAAACATATTTTACGACACCAAATATAGAGAATTAGTTACGTTGTTGCTGAGATTAGAGACGGACGCATTAGACGAAATGACCCAAAAACGGACTTCGATACTGTGGAAAGTTTATAAAAACGTTTTAACTAGTAACGGGTGATCCATCTAGAGGTATTTTTTTTCAATAGCCCTTTTTCACAGATTTTGCGTGAGTTGTGTTGAACTTTATATTTTTTTCTTTTCAGAATTGTTTACTATTTTATCATGGAAAGACTTACACCGAAACAACGTCTCAAAATTGCGCAACTGTATAATGGAAATGAGCGTTCAGTGAGAAAATTTTTTCGACCACAATTTTGTTCAGTGATGAGGCACATTTCTGGCTCAACGACAATCAACATAATTGCCGCATTTTGGCTAAAGAGCAGCCATAAGAGGTTCATTATACCCATTATATTGCCATTATACCCAGAGAAAACCACGGTCTGGTGCGGTTTATGGGGTGGTGGAATTATCGGTCCAGATTTTTTGAAAAATGAGGATCGTCGGAACGTAACCGTGAATGGAGCTCGCTGTCGCGCCTTGTTATCGGACTTCTTGCTTCCTGAAATTGAAGCCCGTAATCTTGACGACATTTGGATTTAACAGGACGGCTCCACTTGCCATATAGCTGCTCAAGCAATGGATCTATTAAGAGGTCATTACGAAGAGCAACCAATTTCACGTTTTGGACAGGTGAGTTGGCCGCCTAGATCACAGCTATAGACTTTTTTCTTTGGGGCTAAGGAAAATACAAATTCTATGCTGACAAACCACACGCAGAAAAAAAGTATGGTTGACATAACAATATTCGAAGAGCATCATACTATTGTTGGGTATATGGTTGTGGCGCAACAATATTATGCTCATCACAATAATAGTATGGTTCACACACAACCATACGATGATCCCCACAACAATATTATTGTCCTCACAGCAATAGAATTATTCACACAATCATACTATGATCCCCACAATCATATTATTATGATCACTCAACCATACTGTGTTGTTGTTTAACAATAGAGATTTGTATTAGGAATATTATTTAAAAATGCATTAAACTCTTATAAATAGGAGTAATTTATTTAGCAGCAGAAAAAAATTATTTATAAAAATATTTCGGTTATACTAATTCAAAGTAGTTTGTTTTGAAAAAAATTAATTTTCATATAAAAAGTACTATTATTGCGTAAGATTCGTAACAATAACATTGTTAAATTAGGAAAAATTAAATCATACCGACAAAAATAAATGTTGTCGGTTTGATTGCCGTAATCATATTATTATTTACATAAAACTTAAAAAAAAACAATAGTTTTGTCGCAGTAACCATAATTATATTGTTGCTACAACCATATTTTCATTTTAAAATTTGGCAACAATACTATTGTTACATTTCAACAATATTAATATTGCCGCAATCATACTATTATCAAAATGAAATTCAAAGAAACAATACTATGGTTGCGACGACCATACTTTTACTGCAGAGAACATACTATTGTTGCCGTGACCATATAGTAACCATATCTTTTCTCTGCGTGCAGCTACGATTCAGGTTTTGGAAGCCAACATTACGCGTGTCATTAAAGCCTTACCGGTCGAAATGCTCGAACACGTTATCCCATATTGGACCCTCAGAATGGACACTCTGAAGCGTAGTTGTGGCCAACATTTAAAGGAAATTATATTCCAAAAATAAAATATCCTTTCGAAAGAACCACAAATATTCCACATTTTTTTTGATTTTATGAATTTTTTTATTTTGAAAAAATATCTTTAGATTGATCACCCGATATTATCTTAGTCTATGATATTTATTTACGATATTTTTTCAATTACTTTGGATGTAGATACCTTTACCTAATTTTTTAAACCTCTTTTTGTTTGTCACACTTTTTAATTTAATTTTTAAAAACATGAAGTATTTTGTAGGTACGAGTATATGTACTCGTTTTTAAAACTGCAAGTGCCCGTATTTTTAAAATTGGTCTACGGCTGAAAAAAAACATTATCCTCTGAATACCAATGCCACCATAAAACAAATGCAGTATAGGGGATCCAAAATGCTTGTTACGACCACTTCAAGAAATGTGCAATTTAATTATAATTTTGAAAACGAATATCACGAAATAAACTTTATGTTACTATGCTTGCACCCCCCTTTGCTTCTGACCCGCTCAATTAATCTCAAAGCGCTTAACAAAAGCATTTAACGTTTAGAAATTTCCCAACCAAGTACTATTTTAGTAGTTGAAGAATGAGATTAAAAATTTCTTACAAATGCAACCCAAATCTCATGGAAGAGGAGATTTTTTATTTTGGATTTTTTCGAAACAGTCAAATTAAATGGGACTTGAAAAATAACTTTCGAATTACTTCCCACTGCTTATATCATTTGCATTGTAACAATGGTTAATTGTTAGTCACATTTCAATTTGGACGACCATGTTATAAAGTTTCAAGACTACAGAACATTTCTGAGAATGTTACCTTCTTTGATGAAGTCTATGTGGAACATTTAAACTGGTTATTCCTGATAACGCAGCCTACCTCTTGAAATCATTTTTTTTACTTTGAAATTCGCTTCAAAAAAAAACCTTTTCCCTTAAAAATACTCTAACCTTTTGTATAAACTCAAAAAATTCACACTTGCGTTCTTGTTTCAAAAACGAACACATCTCATTGTGGCAATATTTAATTATGCAACAACTGTAAGCGATTTTATATTCTAAAGCGATTTTCGTGACATTTGCCAACTTGTGAAGCTTTACGTATTTCAACACTCCCCACCTACAATTGGGAAAATTCAACAGGTTTCGGCTTTGCTTTCAAGCAGATTTTCAAAAACATCACCGGCAGGGAGATGTCATTAAATTTCACATGGCATCAAAACGCCTAAATTCAAATGAAAGCGATTTTAAGCAAAAGAAAATGGAAAAGAAGAAAAACACACAAATCTAAACATTTATTTGATGTTTACACCCGCATTGAAAAGCTAAAATATTTCAAAGCAATATCGCCTAGAAATAATACCGCCACTTAGAGCCACAGATGAAATGTTGCGAAAAATAAAGCGAGAAGTAGAAAAAACGCACAGAAAAAAAATCACATTTCGAAAATTTGTTGTGTAAACAGCTTCAGCAACAGCTGAAAGCGTTCACATACGCAGCGAACAAAACCGCAGAGAAACCGCACAGACAAAGATTAACTTTGCAAAAATTCCCACACACAAAATAGTCGACATTTTTGCCACAAACAGAGACAGACCGACTGACATACAATACGACGTATCGACAAGAGTACATAAAAATCATGCAAAAAAGCATAAGCAAGGAGCATCTAAAGGTGACTACCGAGGATCATAGAGATGAAGAGTAGCGCTGGCCTGCCACCCACCTTTACCAGAGATATTACCCATGGGCACCATGTGTGTGAGCGTATGTGCAAACATATGTTTGCACACGCTTAACATTCATAAATCCATTCATCCATTCATCACAATCCATTCCATTCATGTTTACGCCCTAAAGATTCATTCACTCTCAGTCAACATTTCCATTCGAATTCAAATTTAGACACCTCCATCCACTGGCCCCTTTCCCGTAGATGAAGGTCCTCATGAGGTAGGATGGCGCATGGTGAAATGGAGATACTCGTATATGTGTAATGGAAATACAAACAAGCCAAAACGAAAGAAAAAAGCAACTAAACAAATGTCATATTCATCGTCATCATCAGCGCCACAAACGTCGACATCGTCCTTCTACTCGTCAGCGGCATCCAAAAGGTTCTGTTTTCATTGCTCGTAACAAACAAATGGAGTTCAAATGCTGAAAAGAGCACAAAACCCTGGCAACTGTTTCATGTGTAAATTAGTAGAGTCATCGTTTTCCTCTCTTTGCGTTTCTCATTACAAATCCACTCTGAACTAAAACTGGTAAAAGCGCCAAAGGCCACCTGTGAAGGGGTTTCCATATTTGTAGAATTGTAAATGTAAGGCTTAGTCAATAGACCAACGTATGACCCCTGCAACCTAATCACACGTAAACATCGTTAGCCGCACAGTAGTTCGTAGCGTTTTTTTATTATTTTGACTAAAATATAAATATTAGACTTATAAACGTTCCTTTACGTCAGCTGCGTAATATAAGTCGTGTTTTTTGAGGCCACTAGCTTAACTACCTGGGTAGTTTGCAATATTATAATCTGGCAACATGGAACAAAACTAGAAGTAATATGGCAACATTGTTTCTCTTTGTATTTACCTTCTGTTTGTATTTTAAAAAGCAAGAGGTTTCATCGGAAAATTCGTTAAATAATATAACAAACTCCAAAATTTATGTCAAATAATCAATGAATTATAATAAATAAATTAATTGCTACATGTTTGCATTTTTAAAAATTTTAAAATTGCCTTTAAACTACGTATTGGCTAGAGCTGATGTATAGTATCACTTATACCATGTGGTGAAGATGTACCCAACACGAATTTGCCCATGATACCACTTCTTGTTGGATAATTTTTTGACATACACTAGCTGTCCGTATCCATCTTTGCCCAGGCATATTTTTATAGATGATATTCATCTCAGTTTCAAAGAATAACTCTAGGAATATTTTTAATATAATTTTTGTTTTTACTTAAAATATCGTATATACAAAATGTTTTTAAGTAAATATATTAACTTGAGAATAGGACAGTTGTGTAAACGATGTTGGCAGCTCTGCTATTTGGAGCAAAAATGCATAAATTTTTTCCACATGCAATTCTTGAGCAAGAAGCATTCAGTGGCTCATGAGGAAAATATGAATATTGTAAAAGTAAGTCAGCTATCTTCAATGTTTGACCGTGGAATATGTTTATACGAGGGCGACCGCAAAAGTAACTGGCCTAACATAAAAAGAACCGTTTTTTTGGAATTATTATTATTTATTTTTCAACATAATCTCCTTCCAACTCAATACACTTCAGCAAACGTTTTTCATGTTTTTTAATTCCATCCGAAAAATAAGATTTTTCAAGACCTTCAAAATATGCCTTAGTTTCAGCAATAACCTCGCTATTGGACGAAAATTTTTTGCCACCGAGAATTTTATTTTAAATTTGGAAACAAGAAATATTCAGAAGCAGCTTAATCTGGACTATATGGTGGATGTGGAGCAATTTCAAATCGTAATTCGGCCAGTTTTTGTTAAGTTAAAAATGCAGTGTGTGAAGGAGCATTATCTTGATGAAAAAGAACTTTTTTTTCTAAATGCGGTCGTTTTATCTTGATTTCTTCACCCAACCGATCCAATAATGCACAATAATATTCACTATTTATAGTTTTTCCTTTCTCAAGATAATCAATAAATATTATACCACTTGCATCCCAAAATACTGTGGCCATTACTTTTCCTGCTGACTTAACAGTTTTCGCCTTCTTGGGACCACTTTTACCAGCTTCTATCCATTGTTTTGTCTGTTCTTTGTATTCTGGGATGTAGTGATGGATCCATGTTTCATCAACAGTTATGAATCGGCGCAAGAACTCTATTGAATTACGCTGATAAATCGCTAAAAGCTCCTCGGAATTGGTCCAACGGACGATTTTTTGGGGCAAAGTCAACAAACGCGGCAACCATCTTGCGGATAGCTTTTTCATGTGGAGTTCATCATGTAAAATACTTCAAACTTGTTTTTCTTGTATTTTAGCAATATCAGCAAGTTCTCTGAGCTTTATTCGTCTATCTTTAGTCACTTCATTAAATATTTTTCTAATGTTTTCAATAGTAGTAGCATTTTTTGCTCTTCCAGAGCGTTGTTCATCTTCCGTACTTGAACTACCCATTTTAAATTGTTGAACCCAGGATTTCATGGTGGAGTATGATGGTGCATTATTACCACGAACAGAATCCAATTCATCTTTGATCAATTGTGGCCTATAACCTTTCATATAAAAGTGTTTAATTACCGCGCTCGAAACTCTTTATTTTCCATTTTTCAAAAATTAAAAAAACTTGTTTACTTCAATCACCTGTAACAAAGAAAATATTCATTAAATATTTCGTAAATTTTGACAGATGGCTTAAAAAAGATTGCTTTTAAAAAACAAAAAAAAAGTTGCTAGTAAAACAGAAAATGTGCCAGGCCAGTTAGTTTTGCGGTCGCCTTCGTAGAAATAGAGATGGCCAATTTGACTGAAAATTGTAAGCGTTTGAAGTGAAAGCAGTAATCTGTCGGTAAAATGGGTTTACTCAGGATAAAAACATGTTCACCCTTTGACGCTCCCGTCAATAAAGTGGCTCGAATAATATTGCGACTGATATGTGTTATCCGAAGCCTCGTTCATGGCAAAGTTAAGAGGAGTTAAGGTTTCTCATAAGAATTATCATAGCACCTTTTTTGAGTTCAAGTCTATGCCGTGGAACTTCAGACAGCTCGATACAATTTAGGAACTCAACTGGGTATGCGATAGAGTTATCTGTATCTATTACACTATCTACTAAAGTATATATTGTGGAATTACCTTCAAAAACAGAAGCATAATTTTAGGTGGATTTAAATAACAACCACATTATCCCTTTCGAGTTTAAACTATTTGAAATCACTTGTACAAAGTGTATGTATGTACATACGAGTACATAAAGAGATTTATTTAAATTGACTAAGAATACCTTAAGGAGGCTCTAAATATAAACCAATTGGCCACGCCCACAGACTAACAATTTTAAAATCTAGTATCCAATATTTTCTTTCTTGTCGTCGTCCAAATTAAGGCGTGATGAAGCTTATAATAATAAAAATTGCCACGCCCACAGCAAAAAAGATCGAAAAATCTAGTATGCAACATTTTCTTCCTGGTCGTCGTTCATATACGTACCAAATTTTAGTAAAAACGCTTGTACCATTAAGGCGTGGTGTAGCTTCAAACAGACCAACAAGAAGTTTTACAATATTAATATAGATTACTAAAAAAAATATATGGTTTCATGTCACTTTTATACAAATGTTAGTTTACTAACCAGAAACGAACACAGCTATTATTAAATTTTAAAAAAAGGTCCCAGTCCCCCTTTTGTTTAAGAAGTCTTCCAGAAAATACTTAAGACTATAGTTGGGTTTCTAGTTGCCTTTCGATAAAATTTCGTTCAAGTCTTCTCAGGAGAAAGTAAGCGTTGTCATAGGCTTGCAGTATAGATACCAATAGGAAAATAGTAAACAGAGCTTTCAGACCTTAAGCGTCGACAGGTATGTTGAACTGAAGGTCAGCAATACAATCATGTTCCTTAAGAGTTTCTCCTTATAGAATGGCTTCCCAAACGTGCGGAAGGATTCTCAAGAGAGCAATTCTAAGACACCTGTTTCTTTTTTTTTGATTTGAATTACTGTGCAATTGTGTTTGGCATGCCTGTACTCGTAAATATATTTATTTAAAAATAGAGATATGATGTTAAGTAAATGCTGCGAGCTGTGTTAGTGCCCGGCGCGATAACTGCAGGAGTTAGTTCAGAAATAATTAAAATAACACAAAAAGAATGCAAGCAAAAAGTTTATTGTTGTCACAAAAAACTGTTTGCACTTGAATTTTTTAAAGATCTTTTAAAAAAAAACTTCTTAAATTTTATTTCAGTTTAAATATTTTTTGATTTGTTCTAACAATTCTACAAATATAATAACGTGAAATGCTATGGGCCACAGAAAAGATTTTTGACTATTAATGTAAACAGTCACAATTTGAGACCAGCTCGAAGGACCATTTTTCTAAAGCTTACGAATATCTTAAATCTAAACTTTTTTTATTTAATAAGACAAGTCTTCGATTTGAAGTATTTAACTTAAATGTGAAAGTATTTGATCAGTTAGAAATCAGCTATAATTCAAAACATTCTCGTAGACTTAATTTTTTTTTAATTTTCTAAATTTGCTCAAATATCAAGTGGCTCCCATGAAATGTTTTACCTCGGTTTCTCTACATAGATTAGGATTTGCCTATTTACGAAGTCTGTCTTAATTTGAGGACAGCTCGAAAGACAATTTTCGGAGCCATGGATAGTCTATAATCTCTGCGTTAATTAATTTGTTATGGCAATTCTAAGTTTATAGTAAAGAATATATCGAATTGCAGTACATGAGTTTGATAAAAAAGTATCCCATCGTTAGGAATTTGGATAAATTCCAAAACCACCCTCGTATAGTTAAGTTTGTTTATTAGTCTTTGCTCAAATATTATAAAATTCCCATAAAATGACAATTTATAAAAACACTCTAAAATTGAGACTAACTCGAAGGACCATTTTTCCAAAGCATTGGTACCAAAATAAATGAAATTTTCACACAATTTCAAATATAATTTTATTTTTTAAATCTTGCCAGATTTAGAGTCTGTTCAAGGGCACCATTACTTTACTTGTGATTCTAAAAGTGTTTTCCATTCTTAGTCAGAAGGCTAAAACCGAAATGCCGATTTGTTACTTTTAAAAAACCCCTACAGTCGGGTTTTTCTAAGCACAGTTTTGTAATGCCAGTTTTCTGAAAATCCCTTTTTTCTGATAGTCTAGCTGAAGCATATGACTTTGATGTGATAGTATCCCTTCATTTGGAATTCGCTTACATTTGAAATCCACCCTCGTACAGTGATTTTGTTTATTTAAATTCCATCTTCGCTCAAATGTCATGAGGTTCCCATGAAATGTTTTTCATCGGTTTCTTTTTAAATCGACAGACAAAAAAACAGCAGAAACGAATGAACGTCTATCGGTTTTGATGCTGTTTTTCTAAGTACTTGCTTCGCTGTTTTTTTTCCTGTTTTGGTTGGTGTTTATGGCCCGGCAACGCAAGACGGCGAATACAGTGAGGTCTCGTGGAAAAAATTATAAGCAAACAAATTTATGTATTGCCTAACGCGCTAGCAAATCCCAATACCATTGCCTCTGCTCCATTGCTTACACCAATGACAATGCTATCGGGATTGTTTTTGCTATTTTATTGTCTTTTTCCATTTCATTGTCAGTTGTCACTGTCAGTTGACATTGTCAGTTGTCGTTGTCATTGTCAGTTGTCATTGTCAGTTGTCAGTTTTCATTGTCAGTTGTCATTGCGAGTTGTCATTGTCAGTTGTCATTGCCAGTTGTCATTGTCAGTTGTCATTTTCAGTTGTCAGTTGTCATTTTCAGTTGTCATTTTCAGTTGTCAGTTGTCATTGGCAGTTATCATTGTCAGTTGTCATTGTCAGCTGTCATTGTCAGTTGTCATTGCCAGTTGTCAGCTATCATTATCAGTTGTCATTTTCAGTTGTCAGTTGTGATTATCAGTTGTGATTGTCTGTTTTCTGTTTTTATTGCTATTGTTCGTAGTCATTGTCAGTTGTCGTTACCATTTCTAATTGTAAGTTGTCATTGTCAGTTGTCAGTTGTCATTGTCAGTTGTCATTGTCAGTTGTCATTGTCAGTTGTCACTGTCAGTTGTCATAGTCAGTTGTCATAGTCAGTTGTCATTGTCAGTTGTCATTGTCAGTTGTCATTGCCAGTTGTCATTGTCAGCTATCATTATCAGTTGTCATTTTCAGTTGTCAGTTGTCATTGGCAGTTGTCATTGTCAGCTATCATTATCAGTTGTCAGTTGTGATTGTCAGTTTTCTGTTTTATTGCCATTGTTCGTAGTCATTGTCAGTTGTCGTTGCCATTTCTAATTGTAAGTTGTCATTGGCAGTTGTCATAGTCAGTTGTCATTGTTAGTTGTCACTGTCAGTTGTCATTGTCAGTTGTCATAGTCAGTTGTCATTGTCAGTTGTCATTGTCAGTTGTAAGATGTCAGTTGTCATTGTCAGTTGTCATTGTCAGTTGTCATTGTCAGTTGTCAGTTGTCATTGTCAGTTGTCATTGTCAGTTGTCATTGTCAGTTGTCATTGTCAGTTGTCAGTTGTCATTGTCAGTTGTCATTGTCATTTGTCAGTTATTGTCAGTTTTCTGTTTTCATTGTTATTTTTAGTAGACATTGCTATCAGTTGTCATTGCCAGTTCTCATTGTAAGTTGTCATTGCCAGTTGTCATTGTCGGTTGTACGTATTCATTGTCATTGTTAGTAGTCAGTTATTATTGTTAGTTGTCATTGTCGGTTGTCATTGTAAGTTTTCTGTTTTCATTGCCATTGTTAGTTGTCATTGTCATTTGCAATTGTCATTGCCTTTGCTTCGGCCAGGATAGCGGTCCTTAAAAACTTAGCTTGGCGATAGCTTTAGACATTAACTATTTGGGCGCAGGTGTAAAAAGTTTCTCTTCAAGAGACTTTAGGTACCTTAAAAACAGTAACGTTTCTTTTTTGGACGAGGAATTGTTTAAATGGATACTGTTTGTAACACTTAATACCCCAAAAAAAGACGTTGTTGCTTAACGTTTCGACTTAGTTAACCCAAAAAAACGGCCCGTAGTATGAGTCTTTAAATTCAAGCCAATATTCCTACTAATCCAAAAGTTTTTATTTTTTTTATTTTGAAGACTTAGCTGAGATTTGGGGTCGGAGTCATGAGCCCAGAAAACGGGTCACTACAATAGTGATGGAGTGTACACGCAGAAAAAAAGTATGGTTGGGGTGACAATATTCAAAGGGGATCATACTATTGTTGGGTATATGGTTGTTGCACAACAATATTATGATCCTCACAACAATAGTATGATTCACACATAACCATACTATAGTCCCCACAACCAAAGTATGATTCACACTCAGCAAAACTCCTCACAACAATAGTATGATTCACACTTAACATACTATTATCCCACAACCATATTATGATCCTCACAACCATAGCATTTTTCTTATACACCCATAGTATGATCCTCACAACCATAGTATGATTCACACGCAACCATACTATGATCCCCACACCATAGTATGATTCACACTCCACCAAACTATTATCCCTACAATTATAGTATGATTCACTCAACCATACTTTGATCCCCAAAATTATTTATTAGGATTGGGTAATGTTGTTATTCAAAAATAGAGATTTTTATCAAGCAAGATATTTTAAATCGCATTACACTTTGAGGTCATTTTTTTATTGAACATTTCATTCAAGAAACAAAATTATTTATTCCAACGGCAGTTAAAAATACTTTTAGTTGCTAGCAGGGGTAAATGCTACTTCACCATCCCCAGACCCCAAGTAACGAATGTGATGAAACCATGATCAATGGCTATATACTTAAGTGCAGGCAGATTTTAAATAAACGTGAGCCAGTCGGTATTAGGTTATTTCACCGAACAAAGTAAAAACAATAAAAATCCCTCGAACTACATTCCGATTGCTGTGGTTTTTTTAATGGACAACATCCCATCACTGCATCGTGTGTATGTGTTTTTTGGTATATCAAAAAAACACATCTATGTATGCTCTATAAAACCTGTTTTGTTATGTTCATAGTAGCAACCATACTGTATGATTGCCGTAATCATATTATTGTAAACATAAATTTTAAACAACAAAACTTTGGTTGCACCAACCATGTTTATATGGTTGCCACAACCATATTTTCATTTCTAAATTGTAATGTTACATTTCAACAATATTAATATTGCCGCAATCATACTGTTGTCAAAATTAAATTCAAAAAACAATACTATGGTTGTGACGAACATGCATTTATTGTAGAGAACATACCATTGTTGCGGTGACCATATAGTAACCATATCTTTTCTCTGCGTGTATATAAGATTCGGCATGGCTGAACTTAACGACGTCATTACCGTTTCTACATATTCTCTTAGGCTTCACCGTCACACCCTTCAATATGCAAACATCCGTCAGTCTAGCTGTCTTCTTGCCGTACATTTCAAAAACGTGAACCATTTTTTTTGTTTGTTTTTTGTTCGCCTTCTGCTTTATTCATTCAAGAGAGATTTATCCATCGTGTTGTCGGCTATTTGATCAAATCATGTTAATCCAATATTGAGCTTTTTATGAATAATTTAGAGTTTCTGTTTTTGCGTCTACACACTCACACACACACACATTCGCTTGTGCTCCCTTCCAAAGTGTTGCTAATAGATTCTTCATCCTCCATTTAATGGGCACACCATATCCCCCAAGAGTCGTAGCCTCAAAAACGCCCCTAAAGGTCATGGGCTGAAGTCATGACGAGGAAAGGAGAATCTGATAAAGAGCGGCTAAAAATTAATGCAAAAACGAAGAAGATATTTACGCTTAATTAAAAGTCAAAATAAGTTTTTGTTATAGCGCTGCTGCCGATGATGCTGCTGCTGTTGCTGCTGACTGATCAACATTATTCACATATTCAGAAGCTGTAGATGTCGGCTTTTATCAGACAAATTGTTATTTGTGCTGTTTTCATTACGTTCCTTTTTTGCTCGTACGTCTTTTATCGATACTTTGTGTTTATTTCCAGTTTGAGTTGCCGGCCGGCAGGATGTGTTCTGTGTTCATGGTGGTGGTGCTAACTGTTACATTCGAGCCGGAGACGACAATGACGACGAAGAAGAGGAATGAAATATTGACTCATAAAAGGAAAATTAATTAATATTGACCTGGGTGAGAATCTGATCCAGAGATAAGGTACGATATGTACGGCCATACATTCGAACATGGCACAAGGCAAAGCAAATTTTAATTAGGTTTCGCTTTTATGGGTTGGCATGCCTTGGTTTCCATTAATTGGAAGACGAAATCAGCAGTTTTTTGGTAAGACATTAATTGATTGAAAGTAAAAGTCGTAGTAAGGAATTAATTGACATATTCCAAATGTATGGGACAACCGAAAATGAACTTTAATTGATCAGCTGCTGGTGCAAATTTATCGGTAAAGTCTCGTAGGATAAACAGGTAACAATGTGTCTTCAGAGAAAGATTTTTGGGTGAAAGAGAATGGTGGCCCGAAATTTACCTGTAGCAGATTTACATTTTACACCACCTAGAGTCCCGTAAAGAGAAAAATTCGAAAATTAAGAAGGTCACTTAGGGACCAACGGCATAAATCAAAAAGGCTCAAGACGTTAGAAGAAATTAAGTCATGACAGAGCTCACAAAGGTTTAGGTTAAATGGCAAATTTAGAACCCTTTCTATCCCTTTTTTGTGCGTGGGGAGGAGGAGGAAAACGGATTCTTTGTCGGTGAGGGGATAGCGGAGTAAAAGAAGAATTAGTGAGTTTCACGAAGCTTAGGATACGTTTAGTACTGTCGATAAATCCCCTTCAAGAGATAAACGGGACGCTGGTAACCTTTTTGCGGTCAGTCAGAGGCACGTTGTGAACATATGCGAGGTCATCTCATCACTTTTCAGTAGTAGGTAGGTAGATTTTAAAGTAATTCTTTCTCTTCACCATTATCACATTTTCGACTTGGTGAATACTACGTGCATTCGGAATGCTAACTCCTGTTACCAAAACCCGTTAGTGGTTGCGATTTGTTAAGGTTTATTTCTGGATGTAGGAGAGAAAATGTCGAACTATGTCAAATAAAGAGTGTTAGTTTAAGATTTATGTAACTTTAAATTACACTCTTTTTGCAGAAATTGCAGCCTTACTAGCGGCGGAAGATAAAGGTCTTCTCAATACTAACAGAACCATTATTTCGATAGAAAGATTTGACAATTATAAGCAATGCTTAAAAATCAATTGGTAGCTCTTAAATATAAACTTGTAAAGAATACCCTTTATTTATGTAAATCTTGTTCAGATCAAGGATATAACTAAAAACTTACAAATTTTAATATTTTAAAAAACAAACAAATTGCAAGAAGAGTTCATTCCTACACTACACTTGGTAGGAATGAAGTCTTCTAGGGTCTCTTCGCTATAGTCACCCCAACCACCATCTTAGTAGCAGGATGCCTTTGCCAAAGGAGATCAGGCATCACCTTCACGTTAGTCATCCCAATCACCATGTCCGGGCCAGGATAACTTAGCCCAAAGAGATCAGGTATGACCTTCACGACCTAGAGAGAGACCCTCTTTACACTACCAGCCAGTACTGAAAAACATTCACGCTGACGAAACCGCAGAGGCAGTGTCCAGCTACAGCGTCAATGTAGTGATTGGACAGTATCCCCTGGAGATTTCACCAGAGGAGACGTGAGTGGCTCTGGACGCGAATTGTGGCATCGTCTCGGACATATGTTCCGCATGCCATCAGACATCACATAACGTGGTGCACCTCTTCAATTGTCCTGCCAAGCCAACTCAGCTGACCCCTAGGTCTCCAGTCCAAATGGGTCGTTTCAGTTAACTCACTATTGTTGAACCAGTGGACTGTGTTACCAGATGTAAGTAGTATGACAAATTGTTAATTGGTTATATGAAGATTATGAACATTATACTTTGTGTGACATCTATTTGTAAATATTAGCTAAGGTCATGCGGAGATTGAAAGATTATTGTCTTTGCATAGTTTGATACTGCCGCCATCTATTTGTGAAAGATAGCGGTTAACTATCGGTTTAGGTTCGAGATTGAGTGAGATATCGGTTAATATTTTTTTCTATGTGTCTATTTAAAAGCTTCTTAATGAAATATATAAACTGTTCGGAGCCGGTATAAAACAGGTTTATGTTCTGTTTATTGCCCTGATGGAGGAAAACACATTTCTATCGAGCAGACAACAATCAGTACAAGGGTACTAAAAATTTCAAAGATATTATGCAGTACACTCTAGAGGGGGCCTTAAAAATTTAATGCAAGGGATGGTTAAGGAGAGATGGACCTACAGTAGCTGCCTTTCGAAGACTTCTCTCCCATCCAATTATTCCAGACCAGAGAGTACCGCGAAAAATTCTATTGAAAACCTTCTCGATACACTTTTAACTGTCTGAGGTTCTCATAAGGAACTGGCTTCAGGAAATAAAACCTTTTAAAAGACTTTCTGGTTCCACTTCCTATTTAGCCTATTTTCCTTAAAAACCTACATCCTTTCTGCTGGAAAACATATTGAAAATGTTTTCATATTCTTTAGAAAACCGCATCATGTATAACTTCCGAGACCGTAATGATTGGTTTTCCTAAAAGAAACTGTTTGCGTTGAGCCGGATAAAAAATTCCCCTAAATGGGTCTGTTTCTGTTTAGTTGGAAACCTTTTAAAGGCCCTTTGCATCTTTTAAAGAGAAGCTTCTCTCATCTTTATAAAATTTAACTCACAATTTTTTGCTTAGCCAACCAAACAACTCCACATTTTTTCCAAGCTTCTGCAAAGCAAGTATGTGAATTTAAGCCACAATAATCCTGTAAAAAGTCCCCAAACCCCCACAAAAATGACATATTTATTATTTCGTGACAAAACTTGGAATTCGAAAATCACATTTCCTTCTTAAAATTTATGATTTTATGCACATCTCTTCTGCCCCCCGCCATCAAACTTTCATCACTTTCTTTTGTTGGGTTCATAAGAAAATATGTATCAGCTACACCCAGCGACATTCGCAATCCAGCGCCCACCGCACCGTGGACTGTGTTACACATTTTATTCACACTTTGTCTCTATTTAAATGTCAATTAGTGTAAATATTCTTCATTACTCTTCATTAGTCCTCCTTCTCCCCTGTCATCTTGCCAAGAACGACGACGGTAGGGCATCGTCAGTAGTGCGACCACTAAATCTACAGTTGCACCCTCCTCGTTTTGGTAAACAGTCTTAATTATTAATAAGCTTTGCTAGAGCAAAAACAGAAGACCAAAGACGACATACACACGAAGAAAAAGTTGCTTAATAACGCAAAACATTCACTATAATAATATTTTCACTCTGATTTGAAGATGAAACCAATGGTGACCACAAAACATCCCGAATATGAAATTAAACTAGACCCCGAGACCGCTCCGGCCAACGTCTGTGCTTCATGTTGATCTGAAACTTTTGCCGCCACCTCCTCCTATTCTTGTGCTCGCCAGTGCCTTGTGGATGATGGATGAAACCACAGCGAAAATTCATCTGACACCCATTACGGTCGGCGGTTGTCAATGCCCCTGGAATGGCAGATATAACCACTGGTTGCCTGGCGACGGGTGCCAGCGCGGTGCGGCATAGTTTGTATTAATCTCTTTTTGTTTCGGTTTGTTATAATATTTTAATTAACTGCTCTTTTATGGAGCACATAATGCGAGAAGAGCAGAGCAGAGCAATACAAGAGCAACGCAATAAAACGTTCATAATTTATAACATAGCGATGAGCGTCGTTCAGTTAGGAGGGTGAATTGATTAAGGCGAAGAAAATGGACACAAGGATGGTATAGTCTATCAAGGATGGTATTAGTCTATGAAACTTCAATTTCTTATAAGAAGCTAAATTGTTTTATGTCTAGCTTTCTAGACATAAACATTGAAATAATCCTTTAAAAGAAAGCTTTGTAAGGGAAACCCTAAGCTGAGTTTACGCAGCTCTAGCAATCTAAAGGGAAACTTTTTTAGGTAGTCTCACCTAAACGTTTTCCCAAATGAACCTGCTGTCATTTTTTTGACCACTTTCTTGACATATTTTGCTAAAGAGTTTGCTTCCCGCTTCCGATAATTTATGCTTTCCATAATAAACGATTTAGTTCCATTCTTTACTGAGGCTTCTGAGATGTTTTTTTTAAGAAAGTGTTTTTGATCTATTAGAAACCTCCTCATACACATTATCTTTCCATAATAAGCCTGCTTCTAAAAGCCAAAGCCTTCTACAGAAGTTCCTCTTTATTCACTTCCTTCTGAGGCAGCGAAAAAGTTTCCTTGAAAAACTTGGAAACCTTCTTCATTTAACGGTCCTGCCCCTAGAGCCATGTGTTTTCGATACCTTTCAACTGTGTAAGTATAAGTAGATACCAGTAGGCTCTACTGAGCCTACAGCAATCTGCTTCATGACACATTTTGCTAAAGAGTTTGTTTCCCGCTTCTGAAAATATATGCTTTCGATATGAGACTATTTAGTTCCAATCTTTACTGAGGCTTATGAGATGTTTTTTTTAACCAGCTTTTGATCTACTAGAAACTTTCGCATAAACATTTTCTTTCCATAATAAGCCTGATTTCAAAAGCCAAAGCTTTCTATAGGAGACCCTCTTTGTCCACTTTTTTCTGAGCCAGCGAAGAAGTTTCCTTGAAAAATCTGCTGTCGTCTCGCTGTAAGTATGCTTCTTTTAACGATCCTGTATCTGGAAACCTCAGTTTTTTACCATTCTACCCTCTCTCTACTGAGCCCACAGCAACCACATTTTCTTTCCATACTAAGCCTGATTTCAAAAGCCAAAGCTTTCTATAGGAGACCCTCTTTGTCCACTTTTTTCTGAGCCAGCGAAGAAGTTTCCTTGAAAAACCTGCTGTCGTCTCACTGTAAGCCTTCTTCTTTTAACGATCCTGTATCTGGAAACCTGAGTTTTTTTTACCATTCTACCCTCTCTCTACTGAGCCCACAGCAACCTGCTATTGGAAATTTTCTTAAGCCCCTTTAGTTCTAAGCCTGCAAAAATAGTATCTTAAGGAAAATGCAGCCTTCAATATGATCAAAACTTTTGCTGCGAGCCTGATGAAATGTTTTTTACAAGCTTTCAAGCTCGACACACAATCCTTTCAGCCTGCTAATAGGTTTCCTTAAAGGAAGTTGCTTTAGGAAATCTTTGACTTTTTTAGAATACGTTCTTGATCTCGAATTAGAGGTTTTTCATAAGGAGAGGATTGACCCAAGTAATGTCACCAACTTCTGCGCTGAAGTTTTTTCTTCCGTTCAACTAGGACGTCATCGTAATAGAAGTGTGCACGACTATTATGACAGTTAAACCAGGTTCAACCCCGGATAAAAATAACTAACAATTTTTCAGCGGCGGGTCTCCACCTCGTAAATGTCGGCGACTTAACGAGTAAGAGATTTATCTCTAAGCCATGTAAAAGTTCTCTATAAAATGCATTAGCAGTTCGGAGACGGCATTGAACAATACGTCCCGGTCAGGCAGTATAAGAATAAAATCGTGCACAGCTAACTGGTTGGAGAGTAGTTCCCCCTTGATCCATAATGGGACGTTGTAAGACTTTTGAGACACTTTTTGAGACACTCTCTGCTCAGTTCAATGACAAGTTTTTATTAAGGAATCTGTTTCCGGAAAAATGTGTCTCTTATAGGTTAGAAATAAGACACCTTTCTGAGACACTCTCTTCTCAGTCTAGTGACAAGTTCCTATTAAGGATTTTCTTCTGGAATAATATGCTTCTTTTAGGTGACCTTCTTAAATCGTTCTATACAGTTCCAGTAAACCTATTGACATATTTTTCTATGGAAACGGAATTCTTTATTGTGTACCAAACCTTAAAGATCCTGCTTAACTTGTATAGGACAACTATTGATCAAATCTCAATTGCGCTTGATGTGCAGTATCCATAAAGGAAGATGCTTTTGTTTTATGGGAAACTTTCTGAATGTCCAGCATGAGTTGCGCTTACGAAGTCTGCTTGAAAGAGCTTTTTGCTAACCTTAAGGTAATTTCTACTAAGGCTACAAAAAAGTTTTTCTTAAGGAACCTGCTTACTTGCAAACCGTTTAAATGTTATTTATACTAAGCCTGATGAAATGGTTTTTTTTAGGAACCGCCTTCTGTCCCATTGAAAACCTACATATAAGTTTCTTGATGAAATGGTTTGCTTAAATAACCCGCCTCTGTTCTACAGGAAACTTTCTCGATTCACTATCCGTTTTATTTATTTTTTTAATTAAAAGCCTGCTTCAGGAATCCTACGATTTTAATAGACCTTCTTGAACCACTTTTTGCTAAGCCAGGCGACATGTTTACCTTGAATAAGTTGCCTCCGTTCTAGTAGAAGCACTGAGCCTGATAATAATTTCTCTGAAAAGACATATTGTCATTTAATAGAAAACCTCCTTGCTACGTGCTCTTCTGTGCCTGGAAAATGGAACCTGCTTCCGTTCTATTGGAAACCTCAAGATAGGTTCTTGATGAACTGGACCCTGCTTTGGTTCTACAGGAAACCTTCTAGATACACTCTCCGTTGCCTGAGTTTTACTTGCGAAGGCTGCTTTAAAGTCAGTGCTTTCCAAAGACGTCATTGATCAATTATCATCTGAACCTTTCGTGCTTTTGGAATCTGTTGATATACAGTCTGTACTGAAAATTTTAACCAATGAGACCTCTTCTTTATTCTGCAAGAACTTTCAGAATTCAACTGAGTATGAAGAAATCTTAAGGAACCGGCATCTGTTACATTGGAAACATTGAGATGGATGAAATGGTTTCCTTAACAATTTTTTTTCTCGTTCTTGTTTTGTTTACAATTATCATAATCATTATTATGATATGAAGAGTTTTTATTCTGGTTCGAGACCTTTTGTTGTTTCTTTTTCAAAATCAACTAAAAAATTGGTGAAATGTATTGGCTTTAGTTGCCAGGCAGACTGTATAGCTTTTTCTAAGCCGGCCAAGGTTTTTCTCATTTGAATTACTGAGAATTACCCTTTGCGTATAATCTTCGAACTGTGCGTGGAGCAATCTTCACTAAATATCATTTCCACCAATTCAGTTGCGGGCTTTCGTTGAAAACCACCACATTCTTCAGGATTCCTTCAGAATTTACGCTGTAATGAGTACTGAGGAACCGGCATCTGTGACATTGGAAGAATTAGCTTGTTGTCTTGATGCAATAGTTTGTTAAAAAAAATAGTTGTCGCTTTTTGAAAACCTACTCCGAATATTCTTTTCTGCTTGAGTTGAGCATATAAACACTAGTTCGGAAAACGGAGCTTTGTGTAGAACTTGTTGATGCACTTTTTATTGAGCCTGATGCGATTCTTTTTTTACGGAGCCTGAAGCTTCTTATATGGCTCATGTACTAAGCCATATAAGAAGCTTCACTGAAGGACTTTAATTCTTGAGAAAGCATTTATGTCTCCCGCTTTGCTAAAGCTGCTAAAAGAGCCGGATTCGTTCTACTGGAAACCTAATGATGGTTGTCATTAAAAGAAAATCGCTGAAGGGATTCCGCTCTACTAGAATGCTTCTAAGCTCATTAGAGGTCCCCATAAAGAACCTGCTGAGATCCCCATAAGAAACCTGCAGAGTTTCCCATTAGGAACCTGCAGAGTTTCCCATTAGGAACCTGCTGAGTTTCCCATAAGGAACCTGCTTCTAGATACCTGTGGTTTCTATATTACTTCCTCTTGTTCCACTTTCTTCCGTTTAATTATAAATCTTTCTGCTGCCCTCTCTACTAAGTAACCTGAAACCTTTGTTAAGAACTTAAGTTCTGCCTTGATGTGATACATTCTCCCCAGAGTCTAAGGTTTCTGATCTACTGAAACCCTTCTTGCTGAGCGTGAAGAGAAGTTTCCCTTACATAAATTGTTTTAGAAAGCCTGTGCTTACCATGCTATGCCCTCGTTTCTTGTGAACCAATCTTAGCATATCCCTCTTCTTTATTTGTATTTCTTTAACGAATTATCTTAATTCCTTTTGTTATTGTCATTTATGCATATTTATTCATATTTTCTTGTATGTTCTGTGTGCTTGAATTTCGCCCATCTGCGTATGTGGGGCCATGCTGACATTTCTTCGGCACGATTTGTCCGTGAAGCTTCCGTCTTCCATGAGGCCATTTGTCTGGCAGTTGTCATCCAATCATCCAGTGGTCCAACGTCCCCTTAACCAAATATATGCCCGTTCATTTGCCCGCCCCTCCTCGCTTCCATGGCATTTGTTTTACCATTTATTTTCCAAAAAGCCCAGTAGTAGTGCTGTGTAATACAATTCAGTTCCATTAAATAGTCATGTTCGTATGCCCAAAGGGCAAAAGCCTTGGTCATCTCTTGTGTCGTTGTCTTGGACTCTCTCGCCCTCGCCCCCTTCGAGCGCATAGGTTAATAAAGATGTTTTCCATCATTCGGCTTGTGTAGAAAATATTTCATTTATTATTTGTTGTGGCAAATATTCTTTATGATTATAATTTCTTGTATTTCCATTTGATGAAAATAATGATGAGGATAAAATGGAAGTGGTGCTGGTGCGGAGCGGTATTGGATTTTGTACTTATGGTAGTTTTACTGTTTATCATTCCCTGTCGCCCCCCATAGTATGAATCATCATTAGATGTGATTAGTGGGGGAAAAATGTCTATTCATTATGCTCCTCTCCTATTATGGGAAAGGCGGTGGCGCTGGGAACTTGTGCTGGTTTATATGATGTTGCCAATGTCTCTTGAGGATAGACAGCAAGTGTCAAAAATAATTGATTAGGAATCCATTGTATGATGTGTCCTTGAAAATGGCGAATTTTGCTAAAGCACCAGGATTTTAGCTAAATTCAAGGGTATAGGCTTAACGAAGTGGGAAATCACGGGTGGAGAACTCTTATGCCGCTCTCGAAGCCTCAAATGAAGATTCATTTTTCACAAACGTTATATGTGACGCGCAAAATAGAAAGGGACCTAAGGGTAAAAACCAGGTTTGTTCAGGTGAGCCGTTTTAAAGATTTAAATACGTGTATCTTTGGTGTACCATCACTTTCATAAAACGCGCATATCTCTGGGAGGAAACACTTTAAAAAAAAAAGTGAAAATTGATTTTTTTACCCTTAGGTCCCTTTCTCTATGCGCTGTCACATATGTGTTCAATAACCAACTCTAGTAATATAGGGTTACGAGTCTAACGGGTAATCAATCTAGAGGTATTTTTTCAAAAGGGTTTTTTCACAGATTACGCGTGAGTTATGTTAAACTATTTTTTTTCCTTTTAGTATTGTTTGTCATTTCATCATTGAAAGACTTACACCGCAAAAACCATGGTGTGTGCGTCATTAATGCCATACCGGTCAAATCGCTCGAACGATTCATCCAAAAATGCAGTCTTTGAATGGTCACCCTAGGGCGTAGTAAAAAAAATAAGTGGCAATATCGAAATTTGTATACTAATTCTCAAGTCGCATAGGCTTATACAAACCTAAACTCTTTGTCATTGTAGATATTATGAAAAATTAAATTGTTATATTAACAAAATAAAAATTAAATTGAATTGAAAAAAACAAGTGGCATTAAATGTTCTTTATAATAAACAATAAAAATTCCACAATTGATTTGAATTTTTGTTTTTTTTATTATTTAAAGTAGATATTAAGAAAAATTAAATTGTTATATTACCAAAATAAAAATTAAATTAAAAAAAAATAAGTGGCATTAAATGTCCTTTCTCAAGAACAATAAAGGTTCCACAATTGATTTGAATTTTTGTTTTTTTTTTATTATTTAAAAAAGAGTATCTCTAGCTTGATCACCCGTTATAGCTCATGTAAAGGTCCCTGCTGAGTTCAGACCCTACTGCTGCTTAAGCCTCATAATAGGTAAATTTTACTAAAAGCAATTAAAAACCCTGCTCATATTGAATCATAACGTTCTCTGCTTTGATATTGTCCCTAAACAAAGGTCCTTTCTGCTTTGAGGTCATGCGGTTTTCGAACACTAATATTTTATCTAATATAGCTAGTCCCGCTGGACTATACGTATCTGCCTTTAACTTTTCCTAAGATGGTCATAATTTGAGTCTTACAATATTTTTCGTTATTAATGGAAGAACAGACTGTCAATTGGACAGATAGAGGACGAGGCATAGGATTGAACTGCCATAAAAATGAAGTCCCGATCGGACATATAAGGGTCGGCCTAAGGCGACCTTGAGCTTGACACAATTTTTCCAATGATAGCTTTTAACAAGTTCTTCCATAAAACTAGAGAGCGTTAAAGGGTAATCCGCAGAGTACACCTGAACGGGCAAGTGGGCAGCGGGCTAAAAACTGGAGCGTGATATAAGGTTTGGCAATATTTCACCCTTAATGATATGGTTTTCGGGCATATTTCTCCTTCTAGTACTCTTTGGGTCGCATCTTTAAACTAAGCCGAAACTTTACCAGCGTCTTAAGGCGTACACCAAAGTCAGCTCGAACTCTCCTAATCCGCAGAGTACACCTGAACGGGCCAGTGGGCAGCGGACTAAAAAATGGAGCGTGATATAAGGTTTGGCAATATTTCACCCTTAATGATATGGTTTTCGGGCACATTTCTTCTTCTTCTATTAAGTACTCTTTGGGTGGCATCTTTAAACTAAGCCGAAACTCTACCAGCGTCTGAAGGCGTACACCAAAGTCAGCTAGAACTCTCTTAATCCGCAGAGTACACCTGAACGGGCAAGTGAGCAGCGAACTAAAAACTGGAGCGTGATATAAGGTTTGGCAATATTTCACCCTTAATGATATGGGTTTCGGGCATATTTCTTCTTCTATATAGTACTCTTTGGGTTGCATCTTTAAACTAAGTCGAAACTTTACTAGCGTCGAACTCTCCTCAAGGCCATTCACAAATGTTTTGGTTACCATCGGTGCCCGTTCATATAGCCTGGTTTGGTATGGCCGTGCACAAATACCAGTTTAAGACAGAACGGACCGTGAGCAGGCGCCGAGAAAATAAGTTGCCTATACCTTTCATCTATTTCGATAGTATCTTATAAGGCCATTATTAAACACAGCTAAATTCTCCCGTACCTTTCAGCAAAACAATTCATTCATACCAACCATCAATCTAAAACAGAAAATCGTGTCCTTCCCTCCATGAACATAAATTTCTGTTTTCCAACTTTTTGTTTGTTCTATTAAACAATAATTTATTAGATTTTCGAAATGGAAAAATAAATTGTACGAAATAAGGACGAACAAAAAATGAACAAAACCCAAATTTGTTGGATAACTGCCATCCATGCCAGCCATTTCCAAAGGTTGGCTGAGTTGTTTAGCTTTGTTGGCGCTCATAGCGCTCGTTTGAGATGAAATTTTCCAAATAAGCTTCCCTGGGCAAAATTCTAAAACAATTCTCGAAACGCAAATGAACAGCATTTCCGTTAAGTCACAAAGCATTAAGACGAAAAGAACACGGCACACCGACATTCTGACGATTTCCAATGAATTTTCAAATTAAATTTCTTCGCAACATCTCCTCTGGTCTTAAATAAAACTTAAATAAAAAGACAAGAAAATTAAATCCTCCAATCTTTATTTGTCATAATAATTCCAGAAAAGTAAAGCAGAGGGAGTCTTACGACAAAGGGAAGTGCACAGAAAACTGCTGATGATGGATGATGGATAAGTATTGAACTCAAACTCCCAGTTTGCACCGACATACATGCCGCTGCCATTCCCTCTAACAGACAGCCAGTGTGCCCCATCATTGTGTTCATGTCAAGAGGACGACACTTTACGACTCATTATACCAAGGAAAACATTGATGATTATTGATAAAGTTTTGTTTGATGATGAACATTGTCGACTCGACTCATCCTAAAGGCGCTCGTCCTGACAGCCGAAGGAAACGAAAACGAGCAAGTCGTCTGCGTAATGGTGAAATACTCAATGAGTGGAGTATTTGTTGCTCGTGTCAACTTTAGAAAACAGAATACTAATTAAAAATGAAAATCAGCATAAGTAAGGAGAAAGGAAAATTTCATATTTTCTTTTTTTGGTGAATCAAGAAATCCGCAGAATTGAGCCTTTTAAAGACTACGTCTTGTGAGAGGGCGGCATATAAGTTACACTAAAAGAAAACTATCTGGAATTTATAGAATATATAGGATAAGAAGACTTTATTAAAGCTTTGATATAAAAACCTGTAAAAACTTTAATACTTTCACAAAGCAAAACAAACAAATAAGACGTTAAGATTAGTTCTGTAGATTAAGCCTCTACAGAACGGCCATTGTTGTCTATACGAGGGCGGTTCGGAAACTTCTTAGCCTAGCACAAAAAGCGCAGTAAAAACAGAAAAAAGTTAAGTGTTTTGGAAACTTCCATCTGCTGAACACATGTTAAATTTTGTTTCGATCTGGCAACTCCTTCATATAGAAACAAAGACGCATCCGCGATTTTTTTTCAATGGAAAAATTAGAAATGCGTGGTGTCACTAAATATTTACATAAAAAAGGTTTATCGGGACAAGAAATTCATAATGACATGGTGAATGTGTTAGGTGAAAGTCCTCCTTCATATGCAACAGTAAAAAATTGGGTTGCTGAATTTAAACGTGGTCGTACAAGCATTGAAGATGAACCACGTAGTGGACGTCCAAAAACAGCAACAACAACAGAAATTGTAGCCAAAGTGCATGATATGGTATTAAACGATCGACGAATAAAAGTGCGTGAAATAGCTAATATCATGGGCATCTCAAATGATCGAGTCCATTTAATTTTGCATGAAGAACTACAGATGAAAAAGCTTTATGCAAGATGGGTGCCGCACTTGTTGACAGTCGACCAAAAACACATAAGAATGAACATTTCTCAAGCTTGTTTGGATCGTTTTCAGCGAAATAAAATGGATTTTAAGCGTCGTTTCATAACTGTTGATGAGACATGGGTCCACGACTATACTCCAGAGACAAAAGAACAATCCAAACAATGGACTGAAGCTGGAGGAAGTGCCCCAAAGAAGGCAAAAACAATTCAATCGGCTGGTAAGGTTATGTCAACGGTTTTTTGGGACTTCAAAGGTATTTTATTGATTGACTATCTGCAAAAGGGTAAAACAATAAATTCAGAGTACTATTGCAACTTTTTAGATCAATTAAATGTACAAATTCGAGAAAAACGTCCTGGCTTACAACACAAAAAAATAATTTTTCATCAAGACAACGCACCAGCACACAAGAGTGTTTTAACAATGGCTAAAACCAACGAATTAAAGTACGAGTAGCTTGACCACCCACCTTATTCTCCTTCCGTTTTACCTCAAATGAAGATGCAATTACAGTTGTAAACCACTATTTTGACGACCTTGAGGACAGCTATTTCAATCAAGGGATAGAATTGCTAGATAAGCGTTGGACTAAGTGTATTGAAGTTTCAGAAGATTATATTGAAAAATAAAAATATTTTTGAAAAACTAACTATTCTCTTTCATTGATAGGCTTTCCGAACCGCCCTCGTAGAAAAACTCTTAGTTTTCCTGTAGACAAATTTTTATTTTTCCTGTAGAAAAAATCCTAGTTTTCCTGTTAAAAAACTTGAGTTATCCTAGTCTACTAGTTTTCCCAAAGGAAAAACTTCAATATAGCCAGCAAAATCTTCATTAGCATATTGTATGTTCCACCGTGCTCCGGAAGCATAAGGATGCTATTTATTACCAGCAGCAAATAATGCTGAATCCCCTTGCAATTGTTAAGGACAATTTGATAGAGTAGTCTTCTTCCTACAAAGTAAATCCCTTTTAACATCAATAAATATCCTGAGAATTTTCGTATTCATTTCGTGCAAAGGGCATATTTCATTCTTTTCACAAAACTTCTGTACATACTTGGGCAACAAACTATAAGAAAGGAAAAAGCACACCCACCCGCTTCCTTTGAATATCATAAAATATCCTTAAACAACGAACTCTAACATTAACATCTCATACAAAAGTCATCTCTTGACTAATGCAAGAAAGACTCGCACAGAAAACCGAATTGGTTTCATTTCCTACAATGAGTTTGGGTCAAAACCCAGAAAACGAACATACGATTTAGATACACATGGCCAGAGCTGAGGGCAAAAGATACATTCGAACTTAAGGAGGCTACCATGAGCACCGACATACTGAGATACAGCTGACCTTTCGGTGTGTGACTATTCTCCATCGTCATGCGGCTCACCCCCGCACCACCACCAATGCTGCGAGCTGTAACTGCTTGGCATGTAAAAATGTGGCAGCAGTGCTACGAACTCTCTGTCAAATTACAATGGATCATTGTTAAGCAGCAAGAGCGGAGACGGAGGTGATGGAGGCACCAGCAGCAGCTACACCGACAACAATATCTTATTTGTTGCATGTGCGAGAAGAACAATCAAGAAGGAGAAGAAGACGAAAAAAACACCATTTCCAATAAAATTTTTAGTTATTTTCTTCAATGAATTAAATACAACTGGGATCAAAGGGCACTGTTTAAAGATGTTAGTACAGCAGTTCATTATGACAATGAAATAAATTCATTGGACTAATGAATGGAGTTCTTGGAGCAATGAATGCATTTGTTTGTGTCAGTGAATTAATTCCATTGGATCAATGAATTATTTACATTGGATCAATTAAATATAATTTCATTGGGTCAATGAATTAATTTTTATTGGGTCAACGAAAGAATTTTACTTTATCAATGCAAATTTACATTGTATCAATGATATAACTACATTATATCAATAATAAAAGTTTAATGATTCAACGAAAGATTTTCATTGCGTAAATAAAAGAATTAATTGCATCGGTAAAATAATTTTATTGAGTCCTTGAAAATATTTCGTATATATAAAGGCTGATCCATCTAGAGGGAGAGCCTGGCCTTATAGAGTTCGGTTTTACTTTCAACAATTGCAGCAAGGCTTTCTGAGGAGTGTTGTCACGGACCCTCTGAGGAGTGTTGTCACGGACCCTCTGAGGAGTGTTGTCACGGACCACGAAAATCAATGTCACTTTGCCATTTTGTTAAAAACTTGTCTTCTATTTAAATATAGAAGCAAGAGGTCTTGAGTCGGTTTAATCCCTGTTCAATGAACAAAATAAAATATAAAAATTCAAATCAAGTGTGGAATTTTTATTAGTACATAGTTTGAAAGGACATTTTATGGTATATATTTTTTGAAAATAATTACCTTCAAATGTTGGCAACTGTGTTATGGAAATGAGCGTTCAGTGAGAATGAGATGATCCACTGTATTCGACCAAAATTTCGTTCAGTGATGAGGCCCATTTCTGGCTCAACGGCAAAGTCAATTAACAAAATTGCCGCATTTGGGCTAAAGAGCAACAAGAAGAGGTTGAAGAGGTACATTATACCCAGGGAAATCACGGTCTGGTGCGGTTTATAAGCTGATGGAATCATCGGTGCATATATTTTCAAAAATGATGATGGCCGAAACGTAACCGTGAATGGTGCTCGCTATCGCGCCATAAAATCGATCTTAATGCTACCTGAAATTGAAGCCCGTAATCTTGACGACACTTGGTTTCAACAGGACAGTGCTACTTGCCATACAGCTGCTCAAACAATGGATGTATTGAGAGGTCATTTCGTACGTTCACGTTTTGGACCGGTGAGTTGGCCGCCTAGATCGAGTGATGTCACACCTTTTGTCATTTCTCTTTGGGGGTTACGTAAAGTCCAAAGTCTATGCTGACAAACCAGCTATGATTCAAGTTTTGGAAGCCAACATTACGCGTGTCATTAAAGCCATACCGGTCCAAATGCACAAACGAGTCATCCAAAATTGGATCCTCAGAATGGAAACCCTGAGGCGTAGTTGCGGCCAACATATGAAGGAAATTATATTTAAAAAAATAAATGCCATAAAAATGTCCTTTCAAATTACCAATAAAGATTCCACGCTTGATTTGTATTTTTTTTTTGTTCTGAAATATAGATGGATCACCCTATATATATTATTTAAAAAATTGCACTGAGTCAATGAAATTATTTCATTGCGTCATAGAAATTTTTTCATTGCTTTCATAAAATAAGTAGTGTTAATAAAATAAGTTAAGTGCGTCAATGATATTTGTTCATTGGTTTGATAATATAATTTCATTGATTCAATGAAATAATTTCATAGTATCAATGAAAACTAGAATTGTGTTAATAAATGTTTGATATGTTAGTGAAACAATTACATGGATTCAATGAAATTTGTATATTCGAGGAATATTCTTTGAAGCAAACTCAAAAAGTGAGAACAGCTGTACTCATACATTTGCTGAGAACCTGGTCTTAAAGAGTTCAACAATTGCTGCGAAGCTTCCTAAGAAAGTCGTCACGGACTCGAAATCGGGATAAAAGCAGTGTGCAGCCAATTAATGTCACTTTGTCATTTTGAAAACAGCATGTCTTCTATTGAAATGTAGATTCAAGAGGTATCCAACTGGGTAACAGGTATTAGTTTACACTAATTTAATTTTCGCAACATTCCGTTAACAAACAAACGGGAAGCTTATTTAAAATCATTGCGCGAATTAGTATAAAAGTACTCACCTACTGGTTAATGCCCCCTCCGAGCGGCAAAAACATTTTGTAAAGTATCATTTACAGGGCTTAGAGATTAATCTCTAACTTGTAAAGTTTATTAAAACTGAAGAAATGTTAGTTGTTAGTCTTAGCTGTATTTGAACCAGGGCAAATAAAAATGATTAATTTGATTACGGCAATCATACTGTATGATTGTTATTTTTCTTCATTTAAATATGCTTTTAAGAACAAATGTTATTGGACCGGATCTAATGTAATAATAGTACTTTTTTTTATCGAAATTAAAATTTTTTAAACAAGCTGGTTTGACTTTGTTTAACTGAAATATTTTTAATAAATACGCTTACGTTTATTTAAACTTATTTTTTCTACTGTGAAATAAAACACTCCTGTTATTTTGCAGTAGCTGGAGTCAAGCATCTTGCTAAAATTACTTTAAAGTTTGTTAAAGGAGCAATTGATTTGGGGTGATACATACAAAAAACAGAAATTGTCAAAGTTATGTGGACGAATATCAAAATTACTTGTTAAGATTGTGAACCTCTTTGGAGTTTCAATCTGACGGGAATAACACTTTTGAGTATTTAAATATCTAAATTATTAAAATGAAATTTGCAAAATGAATCGAGCCAAAAGTTTATCTTTGAGCCAGGTTTCTAGCTTGAAGGACGGACATCACTTACAGATTAATTATCAACTTGGTTGATCTTTGCCCCTTTAGTTTGGACTTTTCCACTAGAGGACGGATTTTGGCAATTTTTTTTCGCAAGGTGTAAGGTCGATTCATCTACACGCAGAGAAAAAACATGGTTACTACATGGTCACGGCAATAGTAATATGTTCTCCACAATAAAAGTATGTTCTTCGCAACCGTAGCATTGTTAACTGAATTTATTTTTGACAATAGTATAATTGCTGCAATATTAATATTGTTGAAATGTAACAATAGTATTATTGCCAAATTTAAAAATGAAAATATGGTTATAACAACAATATAAATATGGTTGGTGCAACAAAAGTATTGTGTTTTGCGTTTTATGTTAACAATAATATGATTACGGCAATCATACTGTATTATTGTAATTTTTCTTCATTTAAATATGATTTTTAGAACAAATGTTATTGGTACGGATCTAAAGCAATAATAGTACTTTTTTTTTATCGAAATTAAAATTTTTTAAACAAGCTGTTTTGGCTTTATTTAACTGAAATATTTTTAATAATAACGCTTACGTTTATTTCAACTTATTTTTTCTACTGTTAAATAAATCACTCGTATTATTTTGAATTTAATGTATTTTTGAACAATTTTCATAATTCAAATCTATTGTTGACAACTTAAACCAATTCTAATAAATAATATTGGGGATCAAATCTTTTGTCGACAACTTAAACAAATTCTAATAAATTATAGCGGGGATCATAGTATAATTGTGTGTGATCATACTAAGCAGAATTTCCGCATTTGATATGATAATTCAAGAGTGATTGTCGATAAAAAAAAACCAACAAAGAGTGACTGTTTGGTGAGGTATATTTATATAAGTGTCAATATGTGACGCGCAAAATAGAAAGGGACCTAAGGCTAAAAACCAGTTTTGTTCAGGAGAGTCATTTTAAAGATTAGGTCCCTTTCTATTTGCGCTTAAAATCGTCGACTTCACTTTCATAAAACGCGCATATCTCTGGGAGGGAACACTTTTGGGGCGTGGAATCGGTCTCATTCGATGCTCAGATGTTGTCCACATCAAAAAAAAAATAAAATGAAAAGTTGATGAAAACTTTTGTTCAGGAGAGCCATTTCAAAGATTAGGTCCTTTTCTTTTTGCGCTTAGAATCGTCGACTTCACTTTCATAAAACGCGCATATCTCTGGGAGGGAACACTTTTGGGGCATGGGATCGTTCTCATTCGATGCTCAGATGCAAGGGATCGGTCTCATTCGATGCTAGGATGTTGTCCACATCAAAAAAAAAATTGAAAGGTTGATGAAGTTTTGTTCAGGAGAGCCATTTTAAAGATTAGGTCCCTTTCTATTTGCGCTTATAATCGTCGACATCACTTTCACAAAACGCGCATATCTCTGGGAGGGAACACTTTGGGGCATGGGATCGGTCTCATTCGATGCTCAAATGTTGTCCACATCAAAAAAAAAAAGAAAAAAAATGAAAATTGATTTTTTTTACCCTTAGGTCCCTTTCTCTATGCGCTGTCACATATATAGAATCATGAATCATAAAATAAATCGTAGTGCACTCTTTCACATGACTCAATTTTTTTACAATTTAGCCAATCTGTTCCAGAAACCCTGATTTTTCGGAAAGACCAAAAATGCATATTTTTTGCAATTTTTAATTGTTTAACCCCAATCCCAAACAAAGGAATAAACTTAAAAAAATGATAAATGCATTTATAGATCACATAGAAGAGTTTAAAAATCATTTTGAGCAAAAAGGAAAATATTTAATGTTCTGGACCCACAGCGCAGTTCACTGAAATTCACTGAAACTGTGGCAAACAATATTTTTTTAATGCAGTGACAATAGTTTCATTAAAGCAACAAAACTCTTTTCATTGATTTTATCCTATATGAAACATTAAGCATAAGTACAGCCAGAATTCCAATGTTACTTTTAAGTCTGCCCAATTTTCGTTGGTAAATGGTGTTCACGGTATAATAGAAAAATATAATTGTGATTGTACGTGAACCGAGTAACATCAGCCTCCCCCTCGCTTTGGTCTATTCTCTTCGGCTATCCCGCTGTCCTACAATTGTAACAATAATTTTTATTATTATGATTTCTTTAAATAATTTTTCATCTTTTCAATAGAGTTTCAGTTGTCGTTGTTGGTGCGGTGATGCTGATGCTATTGTGCCGATAGATACCCGTAGATAAATACAAAGGCAATGACTGATGATAGACGACTAGAGATGGTATGAACACATGGCGGGCGGTTGGTTAGTTCCGGGGGGTTTTGGGATACAACATCGAAGAGGGATGACGGTGGGAGGTTGCCGTACGTACAGACGTATCTGTGTCTGGGCCGATGTTGTTGTTCATCATTATATTGTTACGTTGTTACGTATTCATTGCGGAAATTTGAAACTTTTTCTTCTCCGTATATGCAAAGTGGGTTACATGCGCATTAAACTTAGTTTTCGTTTTTGTTGTTGTTTTCATCTTCAGCCTCTACCGTCATTTTTGTTGCTTTTTTTCTTCTTCTTCGCCTCTCATTGCCGTTGCTGTTCATCTTCTGTAATTTTTTATTCATACAATTTGTGTGTTATTGTTGTTGGTAGTTTTTTTTCCGTAGCCGGAGCTCTGAATTATCATCATCCAAACAATCAACAAAACAAAAAATTTGAAAAAAAAAGATTGAAACTTTTTGCAACTAACGAGGATGATGTGATGAAGGTGGGTGTCGAGCACAACATGGGGAAAGGCTGCTGTACGAGTTGTCATACCTTGGGAAAGGATGAAACCTTGTAAATTATAATAAAATACCTAGGTTTACTTTATTTTATAAAGGATAAAAAGTAGACTGTTTTACACGTGTGTTGCCCAGTACTTGGAAACCTTCTAGAGATCCTTAAAAAAATAGCAACAACAACTTAATTCACACAACGTCCCATTAAGGAACAAGGGGAAATTCTTATACACCCTGGCCGGGATCTACTATTTAACGCCAGCTTCGAACGGCTAATGCATTTAATGGCGACATTTTCACATGGATAAGAGATAAATCTCTTACTCCTGAAGAAGCCAACATTAACGAGGTGGCTAAAAAATTGTTTGCTGTTCCTTTCAGGGGTTGACCTTGGGTTTACTGATATGATAGCTATGTACAATGGCACATTCGTTAGCCAACCTTTTGTTGCAATCAAAGTACAGGTCCCAAATATGAACAGCTTTTGAAGAAACTTCATGCAGTGTTCAGGACTCGAAAATGACGAACCCTATTGGAGCTAATTCACATCCCTCCGTATTTTAATAAAATTTTATAAAAATTAGTTCCAGAGCCTCAACTGCAGAAGCCAAATATTACATTTAATTTAGACCAAATTTCGTATACAGCGTTATGATTAACCAGTATATAACTCATGTAATGTTGGATCTTATCGGTTTACGCATTCGACAAGGTGTCTCATCATTAAAGGTCCTGCCGCCTTAAAACTCACAGCATACAATCTCACACGGTACGTTATGAGCAACAATAAAAATGAACTCTGGTAAATCTGCACAATATAGCTTTATATTTTCATATAACCCCCCATAGAAAGGTATTTTCCAAACAAACTTCGTGAGAGACATGTAAGTAACCCTGATGTTCGTATGGTCGTCATGTCTAAAGTCCCTCCCGAGGGACTTGTTTTCTTTGCAAGCAACCTCACCTGTATCGGATCATCGTTTTATGCATCCCTTTTAAAAATGTACTTTTCGATGTGAAATCCTAATCCTACTCAAACTCCAGACGGAATATTCTGATTAACATAGAGATCTAGGGTCCCATTCGAGGGACTTGTGTTCATTCCAAGCAATCTTAATGGTAGTGGTACATCGTTTGATATAGCCCTCTTAAAAATGCCTTTCCAATTTGAAATCCTATCCTGGCTAAAACTCCAAACGGAGGCTCGAAACATTCTGAATAATATAGTGATCGAGGATATCTAACAGTCGGCCCCGCCTGACTTTAGCCTTTTTTTACTTGCTAGGTTTGCCTTTTACCAAATACCGATAACATAGCACATACCGACGACCGGAATTAAATGGCATAAAACATATTTCATTGAAAGTTTCGCAAAATGTTAAGCTTTTTTGCTGATAATCTTTAGATATTTCTACACAAAACAAGTTAAAGATCCACAGTAAATGCCCACTTGGTGAAAAATATCTGATTTTAAATGTATATTCTAGAGCAACAGGTCCTCAAATTTTTGTAATTCGGGGCTTTATGAGGACATACACCGATAACATACACGAAAATGAAACACTATCCTTTATTTAAGCAAGCTCGAATTGATAATGTGGCTTGTAGGGCTGCAGTGCCTAAAACCAAGCTTTAGGCCTATAGAAAAATATAAACCAACATGATATATCACTATAATGGATCATAGACCTGATATAATTCGCAATATTAAATTTCATTTAGATCGAATGCAAAATATGACATGAAGAGCGGAAGGATTTTAATTCGGGAGAAAACCGTGGACATACGAAACCCAAGGTAACAAAAATTCGAATTTTATCATATGCACATATATGAGCAAAATCAAACTTCTCCTTCTGCAAATCCTCAGAGTAGAAGAGCGCTTTGTATAGAGGCTAAACAAAAAACATTACCATTACTGTTGTAGAAAGCTATATCCGATTTTCAATAGAATCTGGTTTTGTTCAAAAAATCACATGCGATTTGTAAATCGCAAGATTTATTAAGCCATGTGAAGGATTTCCCCCTTTTTTGCGATTCGATTTTTGCAATTTCTAGTCAAAAATTATAAACATGGGTTTTTCTGTCAAATAACGGGGTTTCCCATAAGGACATAGCAATTTTGTATCTGTATATGTCAACGCACCCTCAACCATTTTTAATAATATTTTAATGTAAAAACGTAAGTCGAAGTCAACAATTTTATCATGAAAAGTTCATTTACGAGCACCGTTTGGAAATCATTTAAAATTACTACCGAAATTTTGAGTCGGTGGTGGCAACATTAAGAGCGTTTACTTCAATTTTCAGCCGTAAGAATTATCTCAATCGACAGGATGAGCGGTCCAGCTCATTTCTGCCTGAGTGGTTTTGTCAATAAAGAAAATTTGCATTATTGGAGAGCAACAAAACCACATGTGCTTCAAGAGACACAATTGCATTTGCAAACAATTACTGTGTGGTGTGGTTTTCAGGACATAGGTGTGATTGGGCCGTAGTTTTTCGTCGATGAAAACACTCGTCATGTTACCGTCAATGGAGAGCGCTATCGTGTCATGTTCGAAAAGTATTTTTGGCTTGAATTGGATGAGCTTGACATCGCCGATATATGGTTTTAACAAGACGGTGCCACTAGCTACACAGACGCGTTACAATCGATTTACTGAAAGGCAAATGCAGTTAACATTTAATCTAGAGAAATGGTCTGGTCAAAAGGCCACCTCGTTCGTGCGATTTAATGCCATTGGATTTTTTTTATGGGGCCACATCAAGTCATTGGTCTATGGCAACACACCAACAACTAGACGAGCTCAGAGACAACATCCAAAGCGAAAGGCCAACGTTCCGGTCGAATTTTGTGCAAGAGTGGTGCAAATTGGGTCCAAAGAATAGATACAAACTCGTGGTGGTCATATGACCGAAATCGAATTTCATTCATAAAATGCTACATTTGCACTACACTTGGAATAAATTGAAATATTATTTATATCTTAAATATGCTGTGTTTATTTATGTTTATGTTTTTAATGGAAATTTATTATTTGTGCATAAAAGTGATGCCTCTTGGCCTTCCATTCAGGAAAAATGCATCAATTAACCTCAGTGTGTGTTTGCAAGATGAAGTCGCTAGATCTTTGACGAATGCGAATTTTAAGGGTTCGGGTCGAAATCCCGGTTATAACAAAATCCTGGTTTCAAAATCCTGTTTTTCATAATACTGTTTTACAAAATACAGCATTTCATAATACTGTTTTGCAAAATCCTGTTTTATTGCGCGGCGAATAATCATATATATAAATTGAGATAAATTTTACTTAATTATAACAGTGAATATTTTTGTAAAAATAAAGAAAAAAAGCGCTTTTTTTCTTTATTTTTACAAAAATGTTCACTGTTATAATTAAGTAAAATTTATCTCAATTTATATATATGATTATTAAAATAAACCATAACAAACCCAAAAGACAAAAAAAATTATTAGAGTTATTAAGACATGACATGAACATTAGCGGTCTCCGCTAGCTATTAACTTCAACATTGCCATGAATTATAGCTACTCGAGACACCATGTTAATAACAGCTGATCTCATTGCAGATGTTATCAGTTCACCTGTGTTGTTGTTATCATATGCAAATGTTTTGATATTGCAAGCAGCATTAAACGTGTTGATACGCACGTGTAGTTAATCAAATCATATGTTTAGTAATCTTGTCTTTTTGTTAAAATTTTTGTTTTGTAAATAATTTATAATGTCAAAAGTTAATATTGTTAAATCAAACAAAGGAAATCAGAAATTATTTATTGATGGATATTTCTATCACTTGGAGAGAAATAATAAGTCAGGCACTTCTAATTGGGCTTGTGCAAAACGTAAAGTCCATATGTGTAAATCTCGTATTGTAACAAACATGGTTGATGATAATGTGGTAATTGTGAAGTATCCAAATCAGCACACACATGAACCTATTGCTATCGACTTGAATATTGCAGAAACCAATAATGTGGTTAAGACCCTTGCAAAAAGATCGTTTTTGACACCAAGTCAAATAATTCAAGAGTCAATAGTGCAGACAAGTGCAAACAGTCGAGATTTTTTACCATCCAAAAATGCTCAAAATGTTAAAATAAAGAGATTCAGAAAAAAATTTTGCATTTCAAAAGAACCGGAGAATATTGAAGACATAGACATTCCTCTTAATTTCTATGTTGTGGATAGAGAGATATTTATTCAGTCCGAGGTAATGACTGTATGATAATTATGGCCACGCAAACATCTATAAAATTGCTTCAAAACAGTGATTGCTGGCTGGTAGATGGAACATTTGACGTTGTTCCATCATTTATGCGGCAATTATTCTCTGTACATGGTAGAGTGGAAGGCGAAGTAGTGCCATTAGTATTCTGTCTAATGACGAAAAAATCGAAATCCATGTACACTGCATTTTTTAATGAGCTATTAAAGATCGGCGAAAACTATGGATGTGTTCTAAATCCTACCAAAATTGTAAGCGATTTTGAAGTAGGTATTGCGAAGGCAATTCAGCTATGCTTTCCAAGAGCACAAACTCAAGGATGCTTTTTCCATTTCAGCCAAATAATATGGCGTCGAGTTCAAAAAGAGAGGTAGTATAACATAGTAGAATTAATTCATTATAGCATTAACATATGTATTACAGATTGAGTCGAAAATATGGAAACGATGAAGATTTTGCATTAAAAGTGAGAATGCTGAAAGCCTTAGCTTTTGTGCCATCTAGTGAAATCTCAAATTACTACTGTAGTCTTAGTAGTACTTTTGAAGATGAAGATTTGCTTAAACTGTGCGGGTGGTTTGAAAGAAACTACGTCAAAGGCTCATATCAGCCAAAGTATCCTAGAAGCTTTTGGTCGGTTTACGATGACAGTATGACAAATTCCTACCCAAGAACTCAAAATAGTGTGGAAGCTTGGCATAGAAGACTGAAAGCTGTTGTTGGGCGTAGAAAGTCAGGATTATACCACCTTATCAGGCAGTTGGGTAATGAGGTCGTGGTAGCTGTAAATACCATTTCAAAACGCGCGAATGGAGAAAGATGTTACATAAGCTTAAAGAAAAGAAAAGCGTACACAAACATTAAAAGAGTAATAAGAAAAAGGTGTGAATTAAGCCATGCAGACTACCTAAAGCGAATTGCACAAAATCTTGTACTAATTTAAGTTTATAAAATGCATTGAAGGCGAATTGCAAAAAATCTTTAACTAATTTAAGTTTATAAAATGCATTGAAATTAATTTTTTGTTAAATGTTTTTGTTAATTTTTGAGAATTATATACTTTTGTTGAAGTTACTTTTAATAAAATAAATTTTGTAAACCAGCATTTTTACTTCACAGTATTTTGCAAAACAGTATTGTGAAATCCAGTATTTTGTAAAACAGTTTTATGAAACACAGGATTTTGTCAGTTTTTTTGACCAGTATTTTGTCCAAACAGTATTTTGCTTACCAGTATTGTATACGTATTCCGAATTTTAACACACCTACGAGTACTATGCAGTTTAAAATCGTTCTCGCAAATGTTATGCGAAATGTGAAGGTCATCACATAGACGGGTATCTACGCGCCAAATTTCAATAAGATTTTAGAAGAATTGCGAACTGTTCTGTTAATTGTTTAACATTTCAAAGTTTTGTAGCTAAAGATTAAACATGTAACTATGACAAGCCAAAGCCGCTCGAAGTTACTTTAAAGCCATAGGCCCCAGTCAGTGGCTATACGAATTATATCGCGCACAGCTAACTGATTTGAGATAAGTTGCCCTTTTGCTCCCTAATTGGTAGTGTGAAGTTATTTCCAAATCTAAGACTTGCTCGTTACAACTTCAGTGGGTTGCTTTTATTTCATTTAACATACCAACCTCGTATATGATTATGTAGTTGTTTTTTTTTTGCAGGGGATATCTTAAGGCTGTTTTATAAACGAGAGTGTATGTGTGAGTTCAGTATTAAACTTTGTTGTTTTACGTGAGAAGAATTTTTGCCAGAAGTTTCAAAACCATTCACATCCACCACGTACACCAACACAGATCCAATTTCACACACACACATACATTGGAGCTATTACACAAACGAGCAAGCAAACCAACAGCTAACATTCAAAGAAAGCAAACACTTGCATACACATCTACAAATGCACCTACACACATACAAATTTACCGACATTCATCTTCATTCACATGCAACATGTTGCAAGCAAGCTTCGTAGCTGCTTACTCCATATCTTTGTTGTTGTTTCTATTGTGTTCACCTCACGGATGTGCAAAGTTTTATGGAAAAAATCCACACAAAAAACGTAGAAAATAAAAATACAAACTCAACTAAAATTATAAAATATGAAAAGAAAACTGTGCGGCACTTTGCTACAAGTATGCCGGAGCAGCAGAGAGAATTAAATAAAATATAAAAACGAAAAAAAGAAAACGAAAACAGCTGAACATCAGGTTTTCTGTTGACAACGAAGAAAAATGCTCAAGAAATATGAGCAAATATTATCCTGCATACATATAAGAGTAAAATAAATCTTGAAAAATAATACTTTGTTGCAACAGGATGACGGATCTTTAAGAATTTAACTGAGCTGTTGAGTTTGAGAAATTTAATGGGGGTACAGGATAACTAATGCCAGTTAATTTCATTTTTTTTTTAAGAATTTATTTTGCAACTCTTAAACATTTTCTTAAAAGTCCACTATGATTTAATAGGTGTTAAGGCCATACAGGGAAGCATTAGATGGATGCAGTTACAATGAAATACTGCAATTTACCGAAAGCTGGAGAATCTTAAACTTATACAGGGTGGAGCGCGGAAATTTGTTTATTTAAGAATAAATTAAAAAAAATATTAACCTTAAAAAAAAGTATTTTATATTTTAATTATAATGAACAGGAAGGGGATTTTTAAACTGCTTGGTTTTAAATAGCTATCCACACACTGCTGCATACGTTTTCTGAAGCTTTCATGAACTCTAACGGGCATGTCGACTGGTATTCAGTAAATTTCAGCCTCAATATTGTCAATTAGGTCTTCCAAGGTGTTAAGACGGTTGATATACACCTTCGACTTCAGGTCACCCCAAAGGAAAAAATCGCATGGGGCAAAATCTGATGAGCGTACCGGCCAGTTCACACCACCCCTCAAAGAGATAAGCCGTCCAGAAAACATATGCCTCAATCAATTCATGTTGTTGTTGTTGTTGTAGCGGCAACTGTGTGCCGGGGTGACGGCCCTTGGCCGAAGAATTGCTCTTCGGGTCAAACCGGTACATAGAACTGGCTGTCGTGGGATTGACCTCAAACAATTCATGGTAACCCTCGCTGTATATCCAGTGGCACCACCATGTTGGGACCATGTATCCTCTAATTGCATTGCTTCAAGAGCCGGCTGAAAAAGTCTTGAAATGCCAAAAGCAAGTGATTGCTTCCGAGCACAGCGTTTCGGAAAATGCAGTACTGCTGCTCTAACTCTCTCGATGTTTTGTGGTGTTGCAATCCTTCTCTCAGGTCCCTTTCGTACACATGACACATTCCCTGCTGTTCTGATTGAAGTTACTCAAACTACAAATGATTGCCGTCCAGAAACTAGTCCGCGTGGAGGAACAGCGAATCGTTAACGAAAATCACGCTGCACTGATATGATTTGAAAAGTACTTTTCAACACAAAATGACCTCTCCTTACATGTCCCATGCATGATGGCAACTGAAAATCGGACGAATACAAATCTCCCATCAGCCACTATAAGCCACGCACACCATCTACTCTCTTCGACCATCAAAGCCGCCTCAGCCTGCAGTGCAAAAAAAGCAAACTACCGCGATCCACCCTGTATTAGCCTAGATTTGAGGCCTAGAGGAAAATATGTGATTAGGCTCAGCAAGAAAGCTATGAGCAATGCCTTAGAGTTTTTGGCTTCAGTGGGTATTTAATGTGGGTGCATTTAAAGTAGTTTTACAGAACTCATCTTGGTTACTCCGTATTAACGGCGGTCTTGCATCTGACAAGATAGCAGATAATATGTGAGCTAAAAAATGTCTGTCTATGCTATAGCTTATCTAAAGCAAGCTTAAATTTAGATGTGAATTCATTTTAAACTATGGACTTTGTGAGTATATTTTTTCACAAGTGGTTTGATCTTAAGGTTGTTGGCGTCAGACATGATTAAAAGCCGTTATGGCTCCGATAAGTAGGAAGGTCCATGGCAATATTTTACATTTTCAAACTGAAATTACTCCATGGAAGGAGGAAGTATACCCGACCCCCACATGTATTCCAAGACAATTTTATCTAAAATTGTTTAAAAACAAGATCAAGGCAATCTGACCCATAGTTTAGTTTATATTGACCAACACAAACCGCTGGCAACTGCCCAACCCCTGCGAACCGTGTACCACGTATACGGGAAACTTAGGACTCACTTATCGCAGGATTAAACACGGTGTTCCCTAGAACCGTGGTGATTCAGATTTTCCTTTCGGTTATCATTTCGAAATATGCTTTCTTTATTTAAAGGTTGAGGACCATCGAAAACTTATGCTACTCTGTGGATTTTAGGGCCCAAATAATTCGCATCCCGAGTCAAGCGGAAACTCTATCTGCGATTTAAGTTACAAAACACACCTACCGCAAAACTCCACGAAAAACACTTCCCAGTTGAACAGGCTAGAAAAGCAGTTATACAGGTCCCGTATAACAAGAGTTATACAGGTCCGGTATAACAACAGTTAGACAGGCCCCGTATAACAACAGTTATGCAGGCCCCATATAACAACAGTTATACCGGCTCCAATACACGCGCTAGCAGAATAAAGACTCAGACTGATAGCATAATGTCTAAACCACCATCTAGATATGTGACGCGCAAATAGAAAGGGACCTAAGGGTAAAACCAATTTTGTTCAGGAGAGCCATTTTAAAGATCGTCGACTTCACTTTCATAAAACGCGCATATCTCTGGGAGGGAATACTTTTGGGGCATGGGATCGGTCTCATTCGATGCTCAGATGTTGTATACATAAAAAAAAAAGTGAAAATTGATTTTTTACCCTTAGGCCCCTTTCTCTATGTTCTGTCACATATAGAGATGTTAAAGATTATGAATATGACTATCTGGTTCATGCTCGGACAGTGGGACGGTATGGTTTCTTCTGTGAGAATTCAAATGACTCCATTAAGCCCTGTTTCGAACGACTAGTCACAGAGGGTATTAAGGCAAAGAATGGTTACATCAGGCGAATTTGTGGCCATGAAGTCCTAAGCTCCACAGGGAGTTAAGCGGAATGAAAAAATAATTGCGGCCACGTGTTTCCATAAGAGAAAAAGGAGCTTGTCCTTCCTGTTTAAAAAGCGACTGAAGCAGACACATAATCACTATCGCAGCCTTTTCTTTTCATAGAGCTAATAATTCATATCTTCCAACTTCTGACAAAAGTGCGGATTTCATCATCAAATATTGACAAGGTCCTTGAATTAAACAAGTAAAAAAGGCTAGCCGGGAGTGGCTTGCCATACTCCAAACTACTATTCCGAAGTTTCCGCGCCTCTGTCTGGAGCTTTGGATTGACTGGATTAACAATGTTTCCTTTAGAGCAACTGGATCTTAAATCTAGAGGGACCCTTTTTGTGCGAGCTATTCAAATCATATACCGATATGGCTCAATTTCACTAGAGATGTGTGTTGGCACCATGTTATGCTCCATGAGCAATTAGGTCGGAATCGGATGTACTATGTGGCTTCTACAGCTTAAGGGTGTCAATTATATGGACCAGTTTCACTAAAGCTATTTACAGACCACTCCTAGCTTACCATGCGAAATTTGAGCGTTTACTTTGTGGCATACGAGTATGGAGCTGCAGACCTCAAACCAGGAGGGACCTTTGTATGTGAACTACTTGAAAACATGAACCGATATGGTATAATTTCACCGTAGTTGAATGGTGGTTGAAGTGCGTACTTTGGTCTGAAACAAAAATAATGCCCCAAGTTCCGTCGTAATGGCAACCTGTACTTTGATTACAACGATAAATGGACAGGCGGTGGGACGGACAGATGCATGGAGGTATAAAGTAGTGATTCTGAATCGGTCGAACATGAGTTCTATCTCCTTTCCTTTAAGGTGTTATTAACATTAGTAATTAGCTTTAAAAAATGGCTCTTTCGATTCAATGCCGATAACACCGTCAAGAGGTAAGCATTTTTCATGTTAGATGACCAAGCTCACACCATGAATCAACTGCTCCTATCAAAACCCTTCCGCATCCGATGCGCAGTTTTTATTAGCATATCCTACACGAATTCATGATGAAATTTATTACCGAAAACAATGAGAAAAGTAGCGATGGTATGATAAGACATTAAAGACGTCAATGCAGCATGCAAGACAATGGTCGCCGATCTGCCGGCCTGAGCAGCATTGGATATAGGATATATGAAGCTATGGAAGAAGAAAATCATCTGTTCAAAAAATAAAAAGACGATAATGTAAGCAATGCAAATAGAAACGATGACTGAAAACTTTACCAACATTAAACAAAAGGCACAGCTACTGCCACTTGAAGATAAAAATAAAAAATAAAATAAAAAGTAAATAAAATTTAGTAATAGACCCGTCGAGTGGACTGAACATCAAGTTTTTCCTATTTATTAGCACAGAAGAAAATACATCCTCTAACCAATCTGAGGGTATGAATGTCCAACTTTCCTATCCCATGAGGTCAAATTAGAACTTTTGATTTGATCTACATGATACGGCAGAAAGCATGTACGTCAGAGGTTTGGAGTTCTAGTATATTATGCAGAGCTGTGGAGTTTGCAAAATTCGTAGGACTTTGCACCGAACTTTCACACCTCAATTTAGCTTGTTTATATGAAACAAAGAAAAAACATAACAAAAAACTAATACTTTAAGCATAGTTTTTATTAGGCTAACTTTCAGGATATGTTCCCTAGGTACATTGTTTGGTTGGAGCAATACAAGTTAGGTCGAGAAAGAAATGGGAAGTTATGTTTAGGGACATTTAATTTGAGTATGTTTATATCGTACGTGGCTTGAAACACCATCTGTTAAAGACTGTTCAACATACGAACATCACGGCTAATAAATGAATGGGAGAAAATCGACGACAATCACATCAACGAGCTAATGTTCCAGCAAAAAAATGTTGCTAGTTTTCTTAGCTCGAATAGTCAGCATTCGCTTGAGCCACTTCATAGAACATCTGCTTGGCGCATCCGCTCTGATGTGATAACTTTAAGAAGGATTTTAAAGATATTTATTGCCGTAGTTGCGATGTGGAACATAGAACTATAAGGGGAATCCTAAAGTCTTATGTCCAATTCTATCTTCTGACTACACCCATTATGAACCAAGTGTAGGCTAAGATATTTTGCCTTCTTCGCCAGGCTATAATCAGCCAAAATATCAAGAATAATCAGCCAAAATATCAAGAATAAGAACCTTTCAAGTACACACTATGAAAAATTAAACTTATAACTCAACTTCTTCACGAATGAATGCCTTAAAAACTGGTATATCATCACTATTTGCTTCGTTATTTTTTCCACGAGCTTTATTTAATTTTCGGCGCTTTACGTTCGGCAGTTGAATTTTATGGAGTTCTCTTAAAGAACTTTATATCCGGTTTCACATGTTCGTTCACTCATCGAAATTCTACAATTTACAAAAGGTGGAGGTGAAAAATTGAATTATTTTTACATTTAGAAGCAATTAACATTAGACCGAGAAATTACATGGTAAACATGTTAAAAGCTTTATAATGATTTTACACAATTTTACGAAACAATTTCTCTTTCCTCCGCATTCATATTTTCGGAAATGTTCAAAGAATGCGTGTGTGTGTGGCCTCAGGGCTTCTTCACCACCAACACTGCCATCATCATCACCATCCGCATCATCGTTATTATTATCACCACCGTCAGGCAATAGCATCAGCAACTTTGGCATCATTAAGTTCGTTGTTGGCCAGAACGGCAACATTAGCTGAGATGTTGTTGCTATTGCCGTTGTTGCTGCTGCTGTTGTGTTAATGTACAAAACATAACATAACATGACACTGGAACAAACATATCATTCTTCTAAACTGAACCGAACTAAACTCGACCGGCAGTCAAAAGTGTTGGACTAAATTCAATTCAAAAAGTTTCCACAACGAGAGTACAGCCAGCCATCAGCCACCACGCTCTGCAGTACCACCACATGCCAATATTCGGACTATGTAGTACATGTGGCCCGGTATTGAAATAAACTATTCATTCACATTTATTCATCATACACTCATTTATGGAGGCAAGCCAGCAGATGTTCGTCCGTCCGTCCATCCGCCCGTCCGTCCGTCCTTCTCTATCCATGCGTTCAACCATCCATCCATTCGTCGGACATTATAGAGAAACCACATTTTCAATTAAACAATTTCTCATTAGCCTTAATAGCATTCGATTAGACTACTCGAACAACATCATCCGAGTATTTTTCGTTGTTGTTGTTGTAACCAAACTAACACTCATCCGCGTCACACAGACACGTGTATGATGGCATGGAATGACTACTCACAGCCCACAGTGCAGACCGATACTTATGGCATGGATCCTATTTGGGACACATACGATTACACATACATACTTATATGTATGTGCGTATGTATGTCCATGTAACGCATACGGGTGTTGGCAACACATGGTAAAGTTGTTGAAGAACAGTAGATGGCATCTATCCGTCCAAGCGTTTGTCCGTCCTTCCGTCTGCCGGTTGTAACTATGTTCGAGAATCACTGAAGACCTTTGATAAGTGTTTAAGTAGTTCAACGGGCTTTCATTCACTTTACACCTCACGCGCCAAGGCAGTGGGATTCGCAATAGTTGGCTTCAATTTATTTGTAACACGTAAATGTCGGCAAGTACTCTTAGGGTATGTGTAGTTGATGTCGCTTTAAAATAAAAACCTTGCTTCTGAGCTCCTGTTTTCCTTTAGAAAATGGAGTCTCAATAAACTACACTGACCATCGGTTATCCTTTAGAAAACAGATTCTAGCTCCTGTTTTCCTTTATCAGCAGAGGCTGAGCTCCTGTTTTCCTATAGAAAATTTTGGCTAAACTGAGCTCCTGTTTTCCTATAGAAAACAGAAGCTCAACTGAGCTCCTGTTTTCCTATAGAAAACAGAAGCTCAACTGAGCTCCTGTTTTCCTATAGAAAACAGAAGCTCAACTGAGCTCCTGTTTTCCTATAGAAAACAGAAGCTCAACTGAGCTCCTGTTTTCCTATAGAAAACAGAAGCTCAACTGAGCTCCTGTTTTCCTATAGAAAACAGAAGCTCAACTGAGCTCCTGTTTTCCTATAGAAAACAGAAGCTCAACTGAGCTCCTGTTTTCCTATAGAAAACAGAAGCTCAACTGAGCTCCTGTTTTCCTATAGAAAACAGAGGCTCAACTGAGCTCCTGTTTCCCTATAGAAAACAGAGGCTCAACTGAGCTCCTGTTTTCCTATAGAAAACAGAGGCTCAACTGAGCTCCTGTTTTCCTATAGAAAACAGAGGCTCAACTGAGCTCCTGTTTTCCTATAGAAAACAGAAGCTTAACTGAGCTCCAGTTTTCCTATAGAAAATAGAGGCTCAACTGAGCTCCTGTTTTCCTATAGAAAACAGAGGCTCAACTGAGCTCCTGCTTTCCTATAGAAAACAGAGGCTCAACTGAGCTCCTGTTTTCCTATAGAAAACAGAGGCTCAACTGAGCTCCTGTTCTCCTATAGAAAACAGAGGCTCAACTGAGCTCCTGTTTTCTTATAGAAAACAGAGGATCAACTGAGCTCTTGTTATGCTAGAGAAAACAGAGGCTCAACTGAGCTCCGGTTTTCCTGTAGAAAACTGAGGCTTAACTAATCTCCTGTTTACCTGTAGAAAACAGATGCCCAACTGATATCCTGTATTCCTGTAGCAAACAGCAGCTTAAGAAACTAAGCACGAGTTTTCCTATAGAAAACAGTGGTCCACTGACCAGAACTTCGGGTTTCCTATAGAAAACAGCGGCTAAGTAAAGTAAGCTCGTGTTTTCTATTGAAAAAAGCGGCTAAGTAAACTAAGCTTGTGTTTTCCTATAGAAAACAGAGGCTCAGTAAACAGAGCTTCGGTTTTCCTGTAGAAAATAGAGTTTCAGTAAACTGAGCATTTAAAAAAAGAAAGCAGAAAATTTCCAATAGCAACAAGCTAGACATCTCCTGTAGTCTAGACGAATTTTCTTGCTTTACTCTTGACAAATGGAGACCTCTTTAGCAATTTCATCTATATTTTCTTAGGAAACATATCATACTTTCATTGCCCTTTGCTGTTCAAGGAGATAATCATGAAACGTATTTCCTCGTAATAATTCTCCCGAGAGTGAGTGAAAGGAAAACAAGCGTGAAGTTAAGTAAAAGGAAAAGTTCATTAATAATTTTATCCAAATCATTTGACAAATTGACAAACAACACTGTCAACCTTGCCGGCCCAGCGAACGACCAACTGATATTCCGGCCAAAACCCAAAGACACACAGGCACACACTTTCTCTTCGAAGCGAGGCAAATACAAATGTTAACCAAGGCCCATCCGGGCTAGGACAGACACATTCATTTTCATGCTGAGAAAAAACTAGAAAAAAAGAGTGGAAAATGGAAAAAGAAGAAACACTTTGAATAATCTAAAGAGGAAAAATAGTTGACACCCAAGAGGAATGATGAGTAGTTAAATCCACTCGAAACAACAACCAACGTCACAATGACATGCACGAAAGCTTAGACGAGGTGGGGAAAATGTACGAAGAGAAAAAAGTCATTGGGGACCCCGAAGGCATCGGGCTACATCCGCCAAAGGACCACAATGACAACAATTTCTTGCTGGAAAAAAATCGCATGACAAACTCGACCTTATGCCCATACGAAAGAGACAAACTACCCCAAAACTTTGCAAGATGCCAACAAAATTTAGTGTCTTCATCCAATTTAGAATTTCCCTGGCAATATTTTGTCAGAGCAATCCCATCCAAGTCGTTGACACTCTCGGGGGGTGTTATAGATTTTTTTTGCCTTTCTTCCGTTGGATGCAAATTATTTGTGAATGAAAGTGTGGCGAGGAAGGGATACAGTTTTAAAGACTCGCATAGAAACTTTTTTATAAGTTTAGACACAACTCGTCGTGCGTTAGTCTCGGCTTCAAACCGACTACATTAGCATGTCTAGAAAATCATCAAAATGTTAAAGACCATGAATAGTAGGAAGTTCTGGCAAAGAGTCTCAATAAAGGTCTCATTTGCAACACAAATTTAACTTCAAAGCAACATCTCAAGTCAACGGCAAACAAACGAGAAACAAAAGTAAACTTAAGACAGTGGTATACAAGGTCAATATTCTATAATTTAACTGAACTTGACCTATAACAGGGTGGCCTAAATCATAAAAACTGATGGGAACATACAAATAACTTTTTTATTTTTAAATATAATTCTTGAAAATGTAGACTTTTTGGTCAACTCTTTGGCCAGTCTGTATATGTTAAAGCTCCTGAGAACAGGGGCTCTTTTTCCATAGTCTCTCAATAGCCTTTTAGAACAAGGGCTCAGCATTATTTGGGTCATTCTACTGCCCTAGAATAGCCTTTTAGCACAAGGGCTACTTCTTCTGATCTCAGCAGTAATTGGGTCACTCTACTGACCTAGAAACTTAGGGCTCAGCTAACTGAGTCACTGTTAAGCGGTGTAAGTACTAAAACTCTGTCTCAGAAGCGCCTGCACGAAAACAAGTATAAGTTTACTAAGCCTTACATTTATAAAAAAGATTTCAGGTAGGAATACTAAATCTCTAGGTTTACTTAATCTTGTAATATGAGGATGATTTTTGTTATAGAAAAATATAGTCTAAGTTAGCCGAAACTCTATTTTTTTAGGGAAAATTTGGGATCAGATGACTGAGCCTCTATTTTGCTAATAAAAAATGGAGCTCAATTTTCGGAGACTCTGTTTCGCTCTATGACTTTGGCCAAAGTAAATTATGGGCTTCGTCTAGTCTTCCTTTACTATTTTACTTTGGTAAACTCAAGATCAGCCTACTTAGACTCCATTCCACTTAGAGCAATCATAAGCTCAATCTACAAAGTCTCTGTTTTGTTAAGGGACTGAGTTAATATAGTATTGTAATGACCTTAAAGGATATATTGGCCTTACTTACCGAGGCTTTATTATACTTAAAAGGATTGGGCCCTTTTATACTGAGCTTTAGTTATGCTGTTGAAAAACTTAAGCTCGGTCCCCGAAGTCCCAGTTTTGCTATAGTAAACCTGGTCTCTATTTACTGAGCTTCTGTTAAACAGTACGAACATTCTTAGCTCCGTTTTCAGAGCCTTTGTTGGGCTAATCGAAATACCGAGACTCGGGTTCAACCGTTAGAGCCGGTGTTAAACAATAAGAAAACCTGATATCTGTCTACTGAACCTTTGTTTTGCTCTATAAGTCCGTTTTTGGGGAGTGGAAAACTTAGAATTTGTCAACTGAGCTACTATTTTGCATAGAGGAAATTAGGCCCAGTCTACTGAGCCTATATTTTCTTTGAGAAAACCCAGCTTTTACTCTACTAAGTGTCAGCTGTCTACAGAACTTCCTAGGCTTCAAAAGCAGAGCTTTTATTTTCAAAAAGAAATCATGGGCTTGGTCTACTGTTCCTCTAATTTGCTGTAATAACCTGGAGTTCAGTCTACCAATTTCTTGTGTCGCTCAGTCTGCTAAGTCCTGTTTTGTCAAAGAAACCCTTTTCATAAATTTAGTGAGCCTCGGGCTTAAATCGGCAAAACTTGAGCTTAGTTTTGCTACAGAAATTCCTGGACTCAGTCTGTTTTGATCAACGAAAACGTGGGCTTAGTTAACTTCAGTCTATTAAACCTAGTAATACCCTCCATTTAGAGAAATGATGATGCTTTTTGGAACATATGATATTGGTATGTAACGAAATATACGTTGATAAAAATGTAAACGTTGCCACGCCCCCTTGAAATCGTCTTAAAGCTAATATTATAGACTGATCGTTGTTTAAAGTTAGCTAAAAGAAATGAATGACTAGGTTTGTTTAAAGATTTTACTATGTTAAATATAAAGATAATGGGCGTGGCTCCGACCATTCATCTCTGAACTGTTACATACTATATCTCTCGTTAGCTTGAACCGGAAAAATACAGTGGAGAGAAATGCCAACCTCCATCCCGCCGTCCGGTGGCTGCGGAATCATTATTGAAGATAAACAAAAAATATGGGACCCTGAAGTTTTCCATTTGATGGCTTTTAGATATTAGCCTTTTGGGACTTTAAATGTGCTAAATTAGCCCAAGGGAGAAATACCAGCCTCCATTCCTCCGTCCGGTGGCTGCGGAATCATTATTGAGAATAAGCGAAAAAATATGTGACCCTGAAGTTTTCCATTTAATGGCTTTTAGCCTTTTGGGACTTTAAATGGGCTAAATTAGCCCAAGGGAGAAATACCAACATCCATCCCTCCGTCCGGTTGCTGCGGAATCATTATTGAGGATAAACGAAAAAATATGGGACCCTGAAGTTTTCCATTTAATGGGTTTTAGATATTAGACTTTTGTGACTAAAAATGGGCTAAATTAGCCCAAGGAAAAGAAAGTTTAAATTAAAGAGCTTGAGTTCCTTACTACTCGACACAAGGTACACTTTTTTGAGTAATTGCTCAACAAATCATAATTTTTAGTGAATAGACAGTTAATAAAATAGTGACTGTTAGTTGGAACGCAATTATAATACCTCTAAAAAGGGCGTGGTTTGGTAAAGGTTTTGTTCTTGTGGCAAAAAAGATACAGCACATATGGTCACAAAGGTGATCACTCATAAATCACCCATAAAAGCAAAATTTCCTACGAATCCAAATAATTTTGAAGTAATTTTTGGCTAAGAAGGGACCTAAAAAGGTCTTTAGGTTTTGGCAATTTTACTTCCAATCGAGACATGTATTATTATGAATATTAAGCTAAGACTGGCACCCGAAGGGACGCAAAAATATGTCACTTTAATTCACAGTGGAAGGTTTACAAGCTTCTGCCTGGCCAATAGTTTTGCTATACCTTCACTGAAGTTTATCAATTTCAATTTTTCAATTTTTGGAATCATCTTTATTTACATATCTTAGGAAGTATTTACACAGTTTCGAGATATTATAAATATATATTACAGCGAATAATATTTTAAAATTATATATTGATAAAGGAGTATTGCTTATGTGATTTTTTAAAGGAAAAATAGGGGAAAGTTTACCAAGCTTCTATTATAATATAGAAAAACCTGGTCTCTATCTTCTACATTTCTGTTTGACTACAGAAAACCCAAAGGTCATCGTGTTTTCTTCGTTGTCTGTTCAAACCACTGTTCATTCAGCTCCATTTCAAGTGTGTGTTAAATAAACTGTTTGCGCTTTGGGAAAGTTGATGCAATCTTAAGACATGCTGACGCTGGCTCAACTCCAAATTTGCAACTCGCAACAGTTTTGCTTATTCACTCCTCATTTGCGTTCAACTTCATTGTCTATGCATCACTTGAGCGATTCGGCATTAGCCCTCCCCACGCCGAAGACCGAAAACCAAGAGCAACTTGATTATACAGTTGCAACCGCTGCTGTTGGTGTTGCCGTTGGCTCTGTGGCAAGTGCTCTGCAGTTAGCCGGCGCTTTCTGCACTCTACCATCCATACATTGTGTCAACAACATTTGCTACATAAGCCTCTAATGTCTGTCGGTGTTTCAATCAACTGTTGAAAGGACTTGGAGACGGTCCTTCATTGTACCACCCTAATTCGAGTACCATCGCCTTCGTCTAGTATTCGGTTGTCGAAAACCACCAAAATTCGTTGAGTGCAGTGCCGCAAGTCTAAAAATTCTAAAACTTCTCCAAAGGAGTCTTAAGTTTATGCAAAATGTTGTTGCTGTTAATTTAAGACACAAAGAACAATAAAGATGTTGTGCTAAGAGTGTTTGCCGATGAAGATGCGATAACAGAGCTGAAAATGAAGATTAAGACGGAGATGTTGATGAGGGTTCCCCTTGGCAGCATCGCACCATTCGGAGGTGGGGGAGAGTGGTGATGATGAAGTTAATAAGCAGGAGTTATCTACTAATAAGGAAATGTTCGCAGGAGTAAAAAGGAAGATGCCAGCAGACATCTTATGGGTGTCTTTATGAGATATATGGAACATCTACGAGTGTGCATGTGTGTATGTACCCACCAGCGTGCTAGTAAGTTAGACAACATTTGCGAGTTTAACAAATAAAGCATGTTGTTTATTGAAAAGAAGAAAAAATCCTTCATTTACACACATGTTTAGTGTTATAATGAGATATTTATTACTGGCTTAAGTAGAAAATTATCTTGAAACATTTTGCGAAACAGAAACACATGCGAAACATTCATTGAATATAGGAGGCATGCCAGAAAAGGTTGGCAATATTCAAAATTGGAGAATTACTACTATCTACAACTTATAATGACGCCAAGATTTTCGGTGAAATTATTCTACTCATTTTACGGAGCCCTTATTTCCGTTAAAAAAAATTAAAAGAAGACACAGACAATGTAAGCATCTTCTACGGAGTTGCAATCAAATAGCTATGGTATTTAAACTAAGTTGTCTGTTTAAAAATGAGTGTTTCCATCTTTAATTGTGCGTTTGTTAAATTGTCAATAGTGTACTATTATCCCTTGAAAAAGTCAACAAAAATTGACGAAACGTCGGGAAGAATCAAATAAAAATGAATATTTTTTTATTTCATTTAGGTCATAATAGCTTACCCAACTTCACGGAAAATTGAGCTCAGTTTACTTAGCACCAATATCCAAAAAGAAAATTTAATTCATTCAACATATATTAAATTTACTGATCCTTGATTTACATTAAGGTTATTTGAGTTCAGTTTACCTAGACTGACTTTTCTTAAAAATGTTTGAGCAATATTTTTTTTTTGACAAAAAATGCTTACTTTTCTAATTCCGTTAAGAAAATTTAAGCTCAGTTTATTCAGCCCAAATTTTTTCTAATAACATTTAAGCCTGGTTTATTGAATATATTTTTAATGAAAATTAAATTTAAGTACCTATTAGGTCTTCATTTCTGAAAGTGTATTTGAGCATACCTTAGCTCAATTTGGAAACTACAAATTCAAGATCTAGTTACTGAATAAGCATTCATTTTTACTAAGATAAGCTCAGTTCACAGAGCCCCCCTTAAAGAGTCCACTTAAGAAACCTCATCTTTGTTAGGACAATTTTAAACGTATTAGAATACTTGAGCTTAGTTTTGTTGAGCACTATTTTTAATAACGCAAATGTAATATTTTATGCTTTCGTTAACAAATTTATAATAAGTTTATTAGGCATTAATATCTGTAAAGTATATTTATGTTCAATTAACTTTGTCACAATTAGGATAAAATAGTTAAGTTAACTCTCATTTAGCTAAAATTTTCGTTTAGAAAAAATCATCACTTCAAAAATATTTACGCTCAGTTAATCAAACTACAATTTTGGTTAAGAATTTTTTTCGTTGCGATATATTGAAATTAGTTTACTGAGCCCTAACTTGTATCAGAAGAGTAATAAGAATTAAGAAAACTTAAGCTCATTTTACGAAATCCCAGTTTTAGTTACAATTTTCATTAAAACAGATAAAAACTTAGTTAGCAAATACTCAACAAGGTTTAATTTTGCCGATGTGACAAAAGTCTTATATAGCAACTTCATACCCGCACAGTATGGCTTTTGTCTCTTGGTCCGTCTACCGATTGAAGTTTTACGATGGAATTTTTTACTTTGCATAGGTATGGCCTAGCGTTTCATTTTCTTACAAATAATAAAAAAAAATCTAAAATTTACAGTAAATACATTTATCCAATAAAGTTCGATATGCCTTCTTGGAAAAAATTATGCCAATTATGAGGTGTGAGTTGTAGTTATCTTTTGAACTCAAATACCTAATTGAAAGTTAATTCGCTTTTAATTTTTGAAGCTAGTTCATATCAGCACCAAATGGTGTATAATGGTATATATAATTAATATTTTCTTTTACTATAACCACCCTTATACGTAAACACAATGAGAATGCATCAGTTTTCAGAGCCTTTGATTTGCTAAACGAAATACCGAGACTCGGGATCGACCGTTAGAGCCGGTGCTTTACAATAAGAAAACCTGATATCTGTCTACTGAGCCTTTGTTTTGCTCTATGAGTCCGTTTTTGGGGAATGGCAAACTTAGAATTAGTCAACGGAGCTACTATTTTGCATAGGGGCCCAGTCTAGTGAGCCTATATTTTCTTTGAGTAAACCCAGCTTTTACTCTACTAAGTGTCAGCTGGAAGAGCCTCTTACATGTTTTCCTCACTTAACATACTACCCTTGTTTGTAATGACATCATTTTGTGATATGAATATTTAATCGTATGTCTTTCAAAACAAAAATAAATTCGCAATTTCCAAGAATTATTTATTTGAATACTTTCGAAATTCTTGTGATATACAAAGCGAGCAAATAGTGGCTAATGTTACACATGCCTAAGTGCTTTAAGCTACGATTCAATTAATGACTTACTTAATTCCTATATCATCTCGCTAAGGAACGAGGGGAAAGTTCTCTCAAATTAGTAATCTGAACCGATATAATTCTTATACTCACTGACCGGGACCTACTGCTTAACGTCGGCTCCAAACGGCTAATGATTTTAAAGATAAGTTTTTACATAGCTTAAAGAAAAAACTCTCACTAAAGTCGCCCGCATTTACGAGGTGCAAACCCGCTGCTGGAAAAAAATGTTAGATGTTTCTATCCAGAGTTGAACCTAGCATGATATCCATGCCTACAATTAATATACTTTAATGTGATTAAAATTAAAGCTAAGTTATATATAGAATGTGTTGCCAATACCAATGGGATGACTTTCATAGTTTGTAAGGGTGTTTTTTTTTATTTTTAAAGTAATAAAGGTTAATTATTGTGGCGAATTACAGCTTCGTGCAACATGTGTAAATAAAAACACTTTAGTATCAGAATGGTTGCTCTACTGAGGCAACGATTCATGTCCAGCGTCGTTTCTTTAATCCTGATTTAGAGTCGATAGTACAGCTTATGCTAACTTTATGCAAAATTCCAACCGAATTCAATAGACAGTCAGCCAAAACCAGTTCTTTAAGGAGTATCCGCAAGAGTGTATAAATGCACCCGAGGCAGTTAATTTAGCGCTGCGCATAGCAACTCTACTTTCGCAGACATCAGCTTGACGCACTTTATAACACATTTTGAGAACGAACAAGTTCTCAAAATGTGTGACAATAACAATAATAATAGAAAGGGACCTAAGGGTTATAACCAGTTTTGTTCAGGAGAGCCATTTTAAAGATTTAAATACGTGTATCTTAAATAGGTGTACCATCACTTTCATAAAACGCGCATATCTCTGGGAGGGAACTCCTTTGGGGCATGGGATCGGTCTCATTCGATGCTCAGATGTCCACATCAAAAAAAAAGTGAAAATTAATTTTTTTACCCTTAGGTCCCTTTCTCTATGTGCTGTCACATACATGTCCATGTGACAATGTGTCTGTAGAAAGTCACTGCTTAAGACGGATAATAGGGAGCATCGGCCAGTTGTGTCATTAATACGCAATTTCCTTGGCTAAAATACACATGGTATTCACTAATCTTCACATATATCCAGGAGACCAATCAGTCCATAAAATTCCTTCGAATGGATTATATGCGCAGTCGATAGTAGCCAATAATAGCTGTCAGAACCAGCTACTTTCTAGGTACTTAACCCTATATCGATTTGCGGTCAACGGGGCTTAGATATGTAAACTCAACTGTGTGATTGGAATAAATAGATTTACCACTTGACATGGATACAGATAAATATCTGTCTTTAAGACATGGCGATTGTTTTACGTTCTTTTGATCACATCTTATTCTAAAAAAAATGTTTAAAAACAATTCTATTTGTTCACCTTTAAAAACATTGAGCATAAGGCTTTTCTATTGTAAATGTGAAATCGGGTACGATTTAACTATAAAATTAGTATTAGTGATAACAAATCGATTATTTTGTAGTTGGTTTTAACGGTTATTTTTAATCTTAACACTTTTTATTTTCAATAATAAAGTACTTACGGAATCCAAAAAAATTCAATGGGGTCGATAAGGACACAAACTTACCTAAAATGAAAAAAGGTAAATTGGAATTAGAAAAAGCGTATAGAAGTACTCGAGTATGCGTGGCCAATAAGGCAAACAAGATTTTAAACTCAGTGTTCAACATAATCAATATCAACAATAAATTTGTTTCTCGGAAATGAGCTATAGTGCTTCCTTTTATATTTAGATAGTTTAAAAATAAAATAAATATTGTAGGTATGTAAAATCAACACAGAAAGTATATCCATTTTTTTCCCAACGAAATTCTTTCATAAAAAATTTAAAACGTTTAACATAGAGAAAAATGGCTATACTCGTATAGTCCATTTCATTTAGTCCGATTAAAGCTACTGAATCAATAAAAAAATAAAAGAATTTAATGAAGCTAAAGTCGGGCGTGTCGAATTTATTTTACCCAGTGCCACTCTGGATATGCAAAATATTAACTAATTAAAGGTCATAATGTTAAGTTATTTATTGAATACAAATTAAATTATTTATTCAAGTGATAATTTCACTAAATGCGAAACTAACAATAAAACAATAAAGGGTTTGTGCAACCAGAGTAAAACTAGATTCTCCGATTAGTTTACCACATAGATGAATATACAGCATCAAGAAGAGTTGTGAAAAAATTTAGCAGGGAACATATGTAAATCATGTGTACTCGGTGTGTGAACTGCAGTACTTACTTCCTGTGGCAGTTATCTTCCAGGTGTTTGATTTGATTAGGGGTTTCAGGGGCATAGCACTGGCAAATAAACATTAGGAGAACTGAAATTTACACATATTTTCTGCTGCGTAACTAGATTTTTAATGCTGTTCAGAAAACTATGAGAAATTCGCGTTTTAGGTCTAAAAAATGAGATTTCTTAAATGTATCATCCTATCTTTTTAAGGTGGAAATTTCGGGCAGGGAAAATTCCCTCAAAAAATTGAGGACACTTTCAACTTTTAAGGCTTTTGTAGGAAAAAAGTTATGTTGTCAAAAGTAATATTTATTTCAAAATCGATATTTTTAAAATAGCTGCTACAACCAAAATATATTTAGAACAAACAAAATGTAACGTCAGGATAAATACTCGTATGTGAAACCACACTTAAACTAAAAAAAAACATGGGATAATTCATAAGATAAAGTTCGACAAAGTTGATAAATTAAATCAGAAAGAGAAAATCTGTAATACGAGAAACAAAAAGAGCAAGAGTGGGTTGTATTTTCGTGGGCAATTGTGTAAAGAACAATTGAAAAGTAACAGTAGTTCTCATTCGTTTGGGGAGAGCCTGGCCTTATAGAGTTGGGTTTTACTTTCAACAATTGCAGCAAAGCAGTGTGCAGCCACGAAAATCAATGTCACTTTGCCATTTTGTTAAAAACTTGTCTTCTATTTTAAATATAGATGCAAGAGGTCTTGAGCCGGTTAATCTCTGTTCAATGTGTAAAAACAACAGAGCGAAATAAAACAAACGAGCTAAACTTCTTTAAAATTGCAAAAAAGGAAAGGAGTCAACTTTGGGTTAATTTAAAAAAATATATACCCGATTTCGAATAACATTATAAAAAATAATGCTTGAAACGGAATATTTAACAAAGTTTATTAATCGCTACTTAATAAACGCATTAATGTCTGCTACCAGCTTTTTATATTTATTTTTTAAAAAAAATTTATATATTTTTATTTAAAAAAAATTTATATATTTTTTTAAAAAAAATTATATTTTTTTTTTTAAAAAAAATTTATATTTTTCTTTCAAAAAATTTTAAATTTTTTTTTAAATAAACATTATATTTATAATAATCTTTATTAAAAACTTTATATCTTTTTTATAAAAAATTTATATTGTTTTTAAAAAACTTTAATTTTTTCTTAAAACTTTAAATTTTTTTCTTTTTAGAGAACTCTAAAGTATACCAAATTTTTAATGCCAATATAAAAATAATGTTATAGGGGTCAGAATATTTAATGCGGACTTTTAAATCTTTAATTTTTCTATTTTTGCTCGAAAAGTTTATAATTTACTTCTTTATTATCGCAAAAATGTTTATAATTTTTGTTTTTTTTAGTTTTTGTTTGAAGTGGCCGAAAATTTCGTTTTTGTGCATTGATAAAAATCTTTCTGTTCTGGAACGGATTGACTGAATTGTTAGAAAATTAGGGCATATTAAAGAGAACACTACCATCTGTATTATGTAGTCAATGTAGTATATTTTTTATTTCAAATTAAATTGTTTTTAAAAAAAAAATTATTTTTTTTAAAAACTTAATTTTTTTTTACAATCGTCCTTTTTTCAGAACTCTAACATGTGAGATGAATCAAAAGTTATCCACTTTTGGCCGAAGGAAATTGTTTCTGGACTACTGTGCTACATTATATAATAGGTACCAGTACTAAGAATTTTATAGTACACAGCTAACTCATTTAAAAGAATTTTCCCCTTTCTCCTTCATGGAATGTTAAAGGAACTAAGTAGCTAAATAGCTTTGTAACCTGTTGCTCTTTCTTATTGTCAAAGAAGATTCTTATCAAGAATAAAGAAGGTGTGAAATCACTATTGACATTCTGGACGGTATCGCTTTAAAAGAAGTAGGAACCATTTATACCATCAACCCATGAACTGGTACTAAAGTCGACTTTATATTTTAGAAGCAGCTAATAATGAAATTGACGAATTGGCAGCAGCAAACGTCTTAGACGATTAAAATAATCCTTTAATCTATTAAATCCCTAAACAACCGAGGGCTTATAAAAAAACAGTTTAAAATGTTAGTCCTATCGTTAAACTTTATAAAATTATTTAATCGTGGGCAGTACATCACTTATCATGTTAATATTTACAAAATCTAAATTGAGCGGAACTTTCTTCCTCTACGCTTCAAAAATGTCATACTAGATTTGACTCGAGAATAAGCTAAAATTAAGTCCAAAATTCGTGCTAGATTTGAATTTCCCCAAAAATGGTACAAACATAAAATAAGTATTCAACATTAGGTATTTAGTAATTGTGAAATTCAAATATGTTCCAGGAAACGTAATACAAAAAAAATGGTTTCAAATAGAGCAGTAAAAGCTTTGAAATACGGCAAATTAAAATTGTTTTGTGATTGAGTTTTGTAACTAGCAAAACCAAAGAAAATAAGATTCGTTTAACGGTTATATTTGCCCAGGCCAGGAGAGCCAGCCATGAACCAAGAGTAAATCATATTTCTGCAAAAGCTTAGAAACTGTTTCTTTAATCGTACAACATGGCATATTTATTTAATGGAAATAACAGCTAGCAAAAAAAGTACCTAAAGAATGTGAATATCAAACCCTAGCCACCACAAAACCTCCCGAGAGACCTTTTTCAGTTGACCAGGCTAGAACTATTTAGAACAGTCCTAGAAGCTTTTGATCATTCGAAGTACTAGGTTAAAGACTAAGGTTAGACCTCGTAGAACGCCATTACTAGTTTGAGCTCATTAGGTTTAAACCATTGACTTGCTCTATGCCAAGGGGATTTTACGGACTATCTGAGATGTCTTTAATTCTGGCAGGTGGACTTAAGGACGGCTTAAAATTATGATGATTTAATTTTTACCCTACCCCTAAAGAAAAGAACAATAATTATAAACCTTTAAGGCTTTTTAAGCAAGGCTTTTTTGGCTTCGGTAGAGTTGATGTCATCAGCAGTTGCGTTGCGACGGCTTCATAAAATTCTTAATAGGTACGCCACTGATTTCCTTCAAGTTGGCTCATTTCTTTTTCCATTAAACAAACACAAGCCTTGGCTCCACAACTGGCCTTGTTACGCAAAATTTGCCATTGCATGGCCCAATAACAATTTTATTTCAATCGATGGAACGAAATACTTTATTCGTTGAAAAAAGGTAAACATTTTGTTTGCCCGGTAGCTGTTTGCACATAAACTTTCATTTAAATGAAGCCCAGAAAGGACAAAAACATGTGATGCTGCCATAATCGTCTTATATTCTTATCATAATCTCCCCAATATACCGGTAAAATTTCAATCAGAACCTTTAGATCTGATATCGTTTTACGTTTCAGCAGCCACCAACAAAGGGAAAGTCAATGTTTTTTTTCTTTCTCTCAAACACGCTGGCTGCTCCTTTGCCACGACCCGCTTGCGATTTATCTGCCGTTTGCTAAATAATCAAACGTAATTACACATCTTTTAATTTTCCTGGTGCAAACATTAGCTAAGGATTAACACCCGGCAAAAAAAGAGGATTTCGAGCGACACAACTTCCACTCAACACCTAAAATGTCAAACACGAAAATACACTCAAATCCGAAACCAGCCCAGCACACACACACACACATATACACAGAGAGACAAACATCCGCCAGTAATTCAAATACTCACACCGATACTAAAACCGCTGCGGATGCTGGTGTGTGCAAGGACACTGAAAACAGTTTTGGGGGAGCCTGTGCCACAAATCCTTGAAACATTAGGAGCTTTTTGGGGGGTTTTAATCTCGAAAGTAACTTAACTAAATGGGCAGAGCCGAGTTGATGATACCTCCAGTCACCGCCCGCACTCGTGCACACACACATGCATACACTCTTACACAAAGGAACCCAGTGAAACAAGAGAGAGAGAAAGAGAGAGCGACAAGCCAGTTTCAAATGTTTAAGTTTGAATGATCTAAATTTTTGGTTTGGGAAAAACGGAAAAATGGTTAAAGTGGGTGGAGTGGGTGTTTATGGCTGTCATGAAAGGTTGTAAAGCTTTAAATGTGCCTCCTTGGGCGCATGAAGGCAAATTATGTCGCTGCGTGTATGTGGGCATGTGTATGTGTAAAGAGTTTCCTACGTTTCGTATCCCTGCAAAAATCTAAAGTGGCACAGCTTCAATATCACTGAGCTGCTATTAAAACTCTCCCTGCTGTTGTTGTCTTTTTGGTGTTTTCCCCTAGCCCCAGCCTTTGCAATGCATAACTTAGCCGGAATGTTGTTGGCGGAGCTCACAGCCTCATCACAAGCGAGGGGTGGAGGGACGGACGGCTTGTAATGCTACTACACCTACATATGTAACTTTGAATTGTTTAACAGATTCTTGGATTGCTTTGCGCTGCGTTGCGCCTTGCCTTTCATTCCCACAACTATGTTGGGCAAATGGTGTCATTATTCAATGGCGGAATAGTTCCCGGGAAAAGTGCTCAATACGAAGACAAACAGAAAGCGTTTGCCAACATTTTTTATGGCTGCCACGGAGAAGCGACAGTGTATTCATGACGAAAGCCACACGCGAGAAACTCGAAAAACTTCTTTGGCAAAATAGAATGAAAAACACAAACAATTCGAAACTTTATTTAACTGCTCGAATTTCAAGTTAACAGCACGAGCGGCAGGCATGTTGGAACAGTGGTTGAAAGCGAAGGTTTGTGTAATGGCGCAAGGACTTGAATTTGTGCGGCAAACAAATAAAAAATAGATAGTTTGGAAGTAGTTAAGAGCAGGGAAGGATGCTCGTGAGTTGAAAAAAGAAATCTTTGGTTTGGACTTTATAGAAATGCGCAGAAGACTAAGCTTTAATGTCAAGCTGAAACTGAGTGGTGACAAAATAGCAGATAATTCGTTTGACTAAAAGTTATAGGACCCTCAAACTATAAGTGACCCTTCATCATGCTATTAATAACTAAATGATGAGGTTTTTAGAGGCAACTGTAACAAGTAAGCCATGATTTTATCTTATGAGCTGTAGTCGTTTATTGCATAGAGCTACACATCAGCAAGCAAATGAAGAGTTAGAGGTTCAAACCCTCATCATTCCATTTAATAATTGCAGTAATATGTCTAATAGGGTGGAGTGAAATTCAAAAAAAAAAAGTTAACCTCGGAAAGAGATGTAGTCTGGGGTCCTAATGAGGGGAAAAATAAAGAAAAAAATTTTAAAAAATTTTTAGGGTTCGCGCCACTCCCTCGAAATTTGGAAATTATCGCTATTTTGGCGTTGCTTTTAGAAAAATCCTAAAAAGTTTTATGTCAATAAATGTTTGCAATAGCGTAAACAATGAAATAAGGGCATGAAAAAATTTAAAAAAATTTTTCTCATTGTTCAAAAATTTCAAAAAGTAAAATAAGTCAAATCGTCCCTTCTTCAGAAAATTGACTGAACAATGAAATCGCCACCAAAGCTACAAATATTAGTCGATTATCCTCATATTTGCCTCAAATACTTTTGTTTGGGCACTGAACAAGCTCAAACTTTTAAATTTCGAATAAGTTAAGTCGTTAATTTTAAGGATTTTTCTAAAATCAACGCCAAAATAGCGATAATTTCCAAATTTCTAGGGAGTGGCGCGACCCCTAAAATTTTTTTTAAATTTTTTTCTTTATTTTTCCCTTTCTTTAGGACCCCAGACTACATCTCTTTCCGAGGTTAACTTTTTCAAATTATAAAAAAAGCATGTTTTCACTCCACCCTAATGTCTAATGTTTGTAATATTCTGCAAAGCAGGGTATTAAAAGTTAGTTGTATGGCAAATGTTGGTAACTACCAAAAGTATTTGATGAACACTAGGGGTGGGATTGTGTTGTATGGAGATTCTTAGTAGTAAGATTTGGGTATGACTCACCCCCTTATTTTGTGGTGTTGGCCAAAAAATGGGGGAGGTGGGGTCGGGGCAAGTGACAGCTCATCGAGGTCAAAGGTCGTGGGATGGCTACCTAGGAGTCGCACCTAGAGAGGTAAAATGTTTGACCGACCCCCAATAATTTTTCCCTCCCAATATTTTTACCAAACATAACTTCCCTCTTTCTTTACCCCTACAGGGGAATCGCCTACAATTTTTTTTTTTAAATTTTGCTCCCACCGCTTTAACTACCCCAAAAGTGCCCCCAGAGGAGTTAAATGTAGGACCAACTCCCAATATTTCTGCAATTCCAACAGTTTCTCAGAACAAATCCACACTCTATCTTAAACCGTTAAGGGAGTCCCCATACAAATTTTTGTCAGGAATACCCTCTATCGCTAACCCATAAGAAAAGTCCATTGCAAAATGCACTTGAAACGATTAAACAAAACAAAATTTCCCACCAAATAATTTTTTCGTTTAAATTTTCTGTTATCATTGATGAAAAATTATTTTCGTTTTATTAAAAATAAAAATACATGTATTAAAAGTTCGAAACTTTTTATAGTTCGAAAATGTTAGTCAAATTAATTTAATTTTTCATGTGATGGATTTTTCTTCCGACTTTCGGCGACGACTTCAAGTAACAACATTTTTCAGCATCGTCGTCGCCGAAAATTAAAAAAAAAATATTTTTTTGTAGGGGAGCCCCCTCAGGGGGTGAAGATAGGGGGTAGTTTGGAAAAAATATTGGTAGGGAAAAATTAATGGGGGTCGGTCATACATTTACCCCTCTAAGTGCGACTCTTAGGTAGTTGCGGGGCTTTTTGTGAATATTTTCCCACGACCTTTGACCTCGATGAGCTATCACTTGCCCCGATCCCACATCCCCCATTTTTTGGACCATGCATTTTTTCCAAACCCCACAAAATAAGGGGGTAAGCCGTATCAACATCGAAAACTCGTGCACTATCCCACTCTTAATGTACACCCATTTTTAAAAGTACCTTTCGACTTAGAATTACGATCTACTACAATTTCAGGATGTCTGTCTGTCCGTTTGCTGCACACAAAAAACGAATTAGTTGGAAATCGGTTGGAACTACAATGATTCGAGTGCAAAAGAGGAATTTCGGTTGCAAATGTTTATATTCGTAAGGTATTTTCGGTTCGAAATTCTACAAGATGATAAATATGATAATCGTACTGTACTCAAAACTTATTCATCGGCCGTGTCAGTTAAACGCGAAAAAAATATTTAGTTGACACAACTGGAGGCTGTGACAACCAATAGACTGTAAACATTTTGTAGCAGTGACCAATTATTTAATGGCTTTTTCAAAAAATAAAATAATTCGACTATAACTGACGTTTATCCAATCGATTAACCAAATTTTTTTTCAAGTAAAAATCATCTTTTATACATTGAACAGGGATTAAACCGGCCCAAGACCTCTTGCTTCTATATTAAAATAAGACAAGTTTTTAACAAAATGGCAAAGTGACATTGACACTACTTTTACCATGATTTCGGGTCCGTGACAACCCTCTTCAGAAAGCCTTGTTGCAATTGTTGAAAGTAAAACCGAACTCTATAAGGCCAGGCTCTCCCCAAACGAATGAGAACTACTGTTGTAAACCTTACTTTTCAAGTTTTCTTCACACAATTGCCCACGAAAATACAACTCACTCTTGCCACCTCTAAAGAGACTCTACATCTAGAGCCATCAATAGAATTCTTTTACAACGTGTGTGTGTGTTGTAAAAAGAGTTTAGTTTTAAAACAGTCTTTTTACAACACACACACACGTTGTTTTAAGCTTTTTTAAGTTTTAGCCTCTGGCTAAAATTTTACTTTTTTTTTGGTTAATTCGAAAATTCTGTTCTGAAGGTTCGGATACTTTGTGAGTTGCACCGATACTACAGTTTCAATAACTGAAAATTACAGAGCTCCAACCAACATTCGGTTGTACTCGAGGTGCATGTAACCTTAATCTTTTGGTTAGCAAAAAAATCGGTTGTGGCAACGAATCTGTTTTCTGTGTGTGTGTCCATCTAAAGATTGTACCCAAACTTAAAGTCGCAATTGTTATCTGATCTTAATGAAATTTGGTAGAAGAATGGACGAAATTGAAGAAATTTTATTCAGAGTTCCAAGAGGATGTAGCAACCGCAATTGTTTATTTACAAAAGCTTTCTCAAAAATCTCTTGTTGGTGCGTTAAAATAATTGGTGCGTTAAATTAATTATAAATAGGCTCATTAGTCTTGATTCCACAGTTTTCTTATAATAATCCACTTGGTTTATCCACCGGAGTCTCTCCCTGTCTGGGGTTTAGTTCTCATCACACGTGTTTCTGGCTGGAGCATTCGAATTCAATCGAATGATCCAGCCATGACAAGCCAGCGCAATGTCATGTCGGGATAAAACGCACACAGCGTACGACCCATGAAGTCCTTACTAGTTTTCTAAACTAACTTTGAGCAAGATCCGGAGTGAAATGTGTCTTATGGAGTGGCAGGACATCAAATCGGGATGGACGTTTTCATGGGAACTTTTAGAAAACATGGACCGATATGATCTATATTCATTAGAGTTAATGAAGTGGTCCCTTTTTTCGAAGCATACGAATCATAAGCACAATCTTGTTAAAATTGGCCTAGAAACCCGGGGACCTTTTTGAAAACCCTATAAGGTGCAAATTTACCAGAGCTGGATATTTGTCAATCCAAAAGCATTACGCAATATTTGGTCAAATGCGGATGTAATGTGCGACTTCTAGAGTTATGTACCAATATTCGTCGAAATCGGTTCATACTCTCGGCCTGTGCTTAGTGTAGAGGTACTGCCGGAAGGACATGGCTCAATGAAGTCTTTCAATCAAATACTCCCAAAAGAGTGAAAAAAATATTTTAAGGTCAGGATTTAAAAGTGTAAGCGGAATATGGGAATTATTTCTGTTTTGTTTATATTCGTGCCATTACTTATTTAATTTTCCATCATAACCCATTATATTTTTTAATACAAAAAATCGTTTAAAAACGTATGTTTTTATATTGAACTAACTATTAAATCTTGCGCATACAACCAACTCGGCTCCGTTGACCTTTCAAAATTGTTGGTTTCGTCAAGTGGGCCAATGAACTGCCCCAATTAAAGAAGAAAAAAATTCTTGTCCTTTCATTGTCAACGATCAACAACAAAATTGTTGCTTTCGTCAAGTGGGCCTATAAACTGCCCTAATTATAGAAGAAAACAGTTCTTGTCTATAGGAAGATATAAGGTCTTTCGGATATTTTGGTGTGTCTATAGACATTTACATTTTTTTCTTTAGACTATAGCCTTTCAAAAAATAGATACCAAAATACCAAACATCATGACTCCATGGTATACTGGTCCCAGTGCTGGATTACCCATTAGGCCGGACTTGGCCATGGCCTAGGGCCTCCGACGAGCAGGCGCCCCCACGAAAATCTGATATGATTTTTTTTAATGCAATTTTAAATTTCAAGTTAATTTTTCCTTTTTTTAACGAAGTTCTGTATCGATACGTTTGGCATGGGGGGGGGGGGGTAGAATAAAATTCTTACAGTATTCTCCCCCACCCCCAGTGTTCTTCGGGCAACGAGCTAAGCATTGCAGTCTAAAGAGATTGATCTAGAAACCTGCGCTATAATATACTCGTCACTAGAAAATTTGTAAGATGAGAGATTAATTTGAGGTGTTTGATCAATTTTACCTGAGACGGATTAGGCGAATGTTGCATCGCGAGTTCGACGAAGAACAAGACAGCAAAACGATGGGAATGCTCCAGAAGTTGTATTCAATCCGCGAGACTATTTTCGTGTCAACGGTTTTCTTTGTTATTATCGATACGCTCAAGATCGAAATCAAAATTTACTTAGAGGATTCGAAGAGATTATCATTTTTGTCTGACTTTAGTTTGACAGAAAATGAGTACCGCGAAAAAATTGCCGGTTTAGTTGACTTTTACCCTGACTATTTGGACGATTTTTAACCTGAACTTAAACAGTTTCACGATTTTATCAAATCAAAATTTCAATCAAAACCTAAGTTCACTCACTCTGAACTCTATGAAAATTTGATATGAGATAGTTTTCCCAAACTTTGACATTGCTCTTCGCATTTTTTTAACTCTTTCGATTACAAATTGTACCACAGAGAGCTCTTTTTCAAAGTTTAAACGCATAAAAAACGAGCAAAGAAGTGTAATGCGCCGAGAACGATTCGACATGCTAAGTCTGATCTCCATTGAATTGGATGTTCTTCTAAAAATTGATTTTGAAGATATCATTAATGATTTTAGTGATCTAAAATGTAAGAGAAAAGTTTTTTTAAAGATGAACGTCGTTTTCATATATAAAAGAGATGTCCAAAGATTATTTTATGAATTACTATACTGTTAATTATTTCAAATCAAAAAATATATAATTTGTCAGAAAACAAACTATTTTGATAGTTTTATTTTGATTGCAAACTTTTAGATGATATGAATAAGCTGTTTAAATTCTATAAATGCATAAATAAAGAATAATTTTACAATCACTAAAAAAAGGGGGCCCCAAAAATTTGAATGGTCTATGGCCCCCATTTGGGTTAATCCGGCACTGACTAGTCCTGTTCATTTTAAGGTGATCCAGTGGATTGAAACGAGGATTTGGTTTTTGCTAAAGAATACAGCTTGTTTCTTGTCTTCATTCATCTTAATTCTTCATCTGTGTTAGTATTCTACCAATATATCTAATGCGTATCGCAGTTTATTGATTTTATAGGTATCCATCTAGAGGTATTTTTTCAGAACAAAAAAGTATATAAAAATTCAAATCAAGTGTGGAATCATTATTGGTAATTTGAAAGGATTTTCAAATTATTTTTTGAATAAAATTTCCATCAAATGTTGGCCGCAACTATGCCTCAGGGCTTCCATTCTGAGGGTCCAACTTTGGATGACTCGTTCGAGCATTTCGACCGGTATGGCTTTAATGACACGCGTAATGTTGGCTTCCAAAACCTGAATCGTAACTGGTTTGTCAGCATAGACTTTGGACTTTACGTATGACCAGCTTATAAACCGCAGCAAACCGTGATTTTCTCTGGGTATAATGGCACCTTTTGAACCTCTTCTTGTTGTTTTTTAGCCCAAATGCGGCAATTTTGTTTATTGACTTTGCCGTTGAGCCAGAAATGGGCCTCATCACTGAACAAAATTTTGCTCGAAAACAGCGGATCATCCCGTTTCTCACCGAACGCTCATTTCCATAATAGAGTTGCCAACATTTGAAGGTAATTATTTTCAAAAAATAAATGCAATAAAATGTCCTTTCAAATTACCAATAAAGATTCCGCACTTGATTTGAATTTTTATATTTTTTTTTGGTTCTGAAAAAATACCTCTAGATGGAGAACCCTATATTTTAGCAGATTTCGTCAGAAAAAACTACAGAATGGTATAGTCAGCATACATAGCGTAATAACATCCATAATTTCGTGTTGGTTTATTCGACCTGCACGGAGAGAAAAGATATGGTTACTATATGGTCACGGCAACAATAGTATGTTCTCTGCAGTAAAAGTATGGTCGTCGCAACCATAGTATTGTTTTTTGAATTTCATTTTGACAATAGTATAATTGCAGCAATATTAATATTGTTGAAATGTAACAAAAGTATTGTTGCCAAATTTAAAAATGAAAATATGGTTGTAGCAAAAATATAAATGTGGTTGGTGGGACAAAAGTATTGTTTTCATGGGTTTTATGTTAACAATAGCATAATTACGGCAATCATATCGGCAAAATTAATATTTTTTTTTAATTTGACAATGTTATTTTAACGATTCTCACGCAATAATAGTAATAAAAATTATATTTTTTTAATTTACATAACTTACTTAAGAAAATTCTTAATTGTTGAATAACAACGTATTCTAGTTTTTACAAACAATTTTGGGGATCATAGTATGGTTGTGCGTAAGTCATACTATGGTTGTGTGGATCATACTATGGTTGTACGATAAACAAACTATGGATATGAGGATCATAATATGGTTGTGGAGATCATAGTATGGTTGAATGTGAATAATAATATGGTTGTGGGGATCATAGTATGGTTGTGTGTGAATGATTCTATTGTTGTGAGGACCATAATATTGTTATGGGGATCATAGTGTGGTTGTGTGTGAACCATACTATTGTTGTGATTATCATAATATTGTTGTGCCACAACCATATAACCAACAATAGTATGGTGCTCTTCGAATATTGTTACCCCAACCATACTTTTTTTCTGCGTGTGGTGTTTATAAACTCTTACTTCAAGCTTGAGGTCAGTTACATCGATTTAGATCAGGCTTATTCGACCAGTATAAAATGTACAAAAACGAACCCAAGACTGAGCCCTGAGCCAGCTGAATTTTGTACAAGAACAGAGTAGCTATTGTTGACACATACTCAAAGATATTTGTTCTCTATGAAGGATTAGATTTCTCTTATTAAATAGAGGGGACATTTAAACTGTATCGTTTTGTATAACAAACCCTTATGCCATTAGGAATCAAAAGCCTTTTCGATATCCAAGGTAGCCATTATTTTCGAAAGCTTATGACCAAAGCCATTATGTAGGGGATTATAATTAAACATTATCTGCTGTTTCGACTATGGAAAGGTTGAAATCCAAACTAAATCAGTGGTGTAATTTTTTCCAGGCCCACAAACCTTGCAATTTTCATTTTCAGAACTTTTTCCCAAATTTTACTTAGACTACTGAGAAGGCCCCATTTAGCCTCTCAAAGAGTTTGGAGGTTTATTAAACTTTTCTATTAGTATGATCTTTGCGGATTTCCAGATGAGGGGAAACTATTGTAACTTTAAGCTGGTTTTACTTATAAAACAAACATATTTCAGTGCAGCATCCGGTAACTGTCTTTTATCTTGGTTAATCAAAATTGTAAGCGCAATAAATATATAAATAAATAAATTAATTTTTCTAGGATTTCTTTGCGAAGCCACTAAGACATGATTATTGAATATTAACTTAATTCATGGAAAACTTTTAAGCAGATCTACTGAGTTGTCTGTTAATAAATGTCATAGCTTAATTTTTTGGAATTTCTTAAAAGACCTCCAAAATTTCGAAACTTTACAAGTTCAGTTTGTCCCACTGTGCCCCACCATACAAAAAGACCTCCAAACTTTCGCAACTTCAGTAGTATACAAGTTAATTTTGTCCCACTGTGCCCCATCATACAAAAAGTCCTTGGGGTAAGAAACGCAAATATTTTTTCATTTTATTTACCGTTTGTGTCTTAAAGTTCTCGCCCTAAAGAAACATTTAATTTAAAGTATATCTATCATTCTACATTTTTTTTTCTATTCATTTCTATTCATTTTTCATTTCGTTGTATTTAAACCGTAGACAGGAGAAAAAACAGAATCTGTAAAAATATACAAAATTAATGCCATTAAAGGATTTGTAATACGATCCCATTTAAAGCGGCAACATAGTAGCAAGTCCTCTTTTGTTGTCGTTTAATGTTGTAATCTCTAGTATGAGTTGGTGGCAAAAAACAAGTATCATTAAGGGAAGGGCACAAGGACAAACTGACTGATAAAGGACTGACTCATTCGCTGTGACTCCATGAAATGTCGGGTTAAATGATGGAATGCCATAGCACATTGCGTGTTTCTTAAGTACAAAAAACACAAACACTTAAAAACTTTGCCATAAGTGTTTAATTTCCGATATTCCTAGACCTGGGTAACTTTACGAATTTAAGTTTCCTAAATTCACTCGAAACAGTAGCGTGGGTACCACACCTCCTATCTAACCTCCTGCTCTGTTAGGTGCCATGACCATTCAAATGATTAATTGTTCTGCTAATGTTGTTCCGTGTTTTAGAGACGACTAGTGATGAGTCTTGTATGCTTCTAGCCGATATAGGTTTTTCTTTGTTTTTTGTCTGCTGCTGCTGGTCTTTGCCTAATGATGTCTCATCTCCGTCTCTGTGGTTCATCGTCTGTCTAGCTTGTTACGGAAACCCAGCATAATGTTCTTCAGACTTTGTTTAATTGTTCTTTCTGTCTTTCTTTCAGCTCTGCTTAAGCCATTCATTCAGTCAGTCATTGTCTACCATTAGTTGGGTTTTAAGTACATTTTATGTTAAACTTCCGTTTGAGAACCAGCCGACAATGCTGTCTGGGAATTAATGATTTCAAGAGAGTATTTTCATTTTGAATTTGTTTAAGTGTGCAACCTCTTTTGAGGTGTTAGATTGGAAAGGTCATAGGAAATAGTTAAAAAAAAAGTAGTGGGATAAGTTTTCTTTAAAATGTTCTAGAAAAAGTTCATATCTCGTTAATAAATCAAGAATTTTGTCGGTCACTGTTGAACTAAATATATTTGGCCCTTTTAACTTGTAATATTTTGAACCATAAAACAAGGCCAACTAGCTTGAGTAGGCTTATTTCACTTATATATCGCAGTCGCTCCGAAAAAACACAGGTGATATAAAGTATTATAGTAATACTTTATAATGATAAAGATAATGTAGGGTACATGAATTGCCAAGGAACTCTTTCCACGACGATGATAGTAAAGAAGAAGATACAGTGAAGAATGCTGCTCATAACGCAACAGGACAGTAGTAATCAGATATTAAATAATATAAATACTTACAATTCATTTTGCACGATTTTGGAGAGTTTATGGCTATAGTTTATCAAAAACTCTGTCCATAACACAACACAGCAGAGCATAGCATTATGAGCAGCGGCGAAGAGTTTACGAAATCAAAAACAATTGACTTCTTTCTGCAGAAGTTATAATCGTAAATCAATAAAATACACTTATATGTAAATATATCCGAAACTTCATTGCACAGAATGCTGCCCATATCACAACACTGCATGACGTATAACCGTAAGCTGGCTAGAGAGCATTCAAAGTCAAGGAAAATTAATAGAATTGACTTTAGAGAATGTATGAAAGCAGTATCATGCCTTCAAACAGAGTAAGCTTCACTATTTCGTTGTAAAGTTTATCATGCTGCCCATAACGCAACATTGCAGGATATTTCTACGTGAGCTGCTAGGGAGAGTACTCGAAATTGGAAAAATAGAAGCAGTTTACTGTAAACATTGTCTTGAGATTACTAACGTGTTGCTTTTCGGAATGCTGCCCATAACGCGAAACAGCAGGGGATAGCAGAAGAATGATATCCAAATTTAAAAAGAAAAAGGATATTGATTATAATTGTCTGAAGGGGAATGATCTGAAAAAAGATCTGAAGCTTCGAGGTGAAGTAGAGAATTCCGCTCATAACGCATGGCGTAGCAACTTGAGCTACTTAGAAAAGAAAATAAGAAAAATAGGAGCAATTGACTTCTGACACTAACTGCAGAGCTTACAGCGGAATTTTACTAAGATGCATTTATGTAAACATGGCAGATGTAAAAATTGCTGCCCACGTCGCAACAATGCAGGGCGTAACTACAAGAGATGCCTGAGAGAGATAAACAATGTTGGGAAAAGGTTACAGGGTTAGTTCATTAGTACTCGTATGCAATCAAGCGCTCATAACGCAACACTGCCAGGAAAAGTCGAGAAAAAAAACTAAAAACAATTGATTTGTGACATTGTCTGGAGAGTATACGGCGGTAGTTTACTGGGATGTATTGAAAGAACCAAGGACCAAAACTTAGTTGCCATGTAAAAACTTAGAGCATGCTGCCCATAACACAACACTGCAGGGCGTTGCAACGTATGTAACCTGGGAAGGGTAACGTATTTAAAAAAGTAGGAATAATTCACTTCTAACAGTGTCTGGAGATGTTACGGCTTTAACTTAAGGAGATTTATTCACACTTGCGATGAATCTTTTCTGAAGTGGAAAATGCTGCCCATAATGCAATACTTCGGGGTGTAGCAACCTGAGCTGCATCGAAGGCATATCGTAGGACAGTAAGACCAATAGAACCAATTGGTTTTAACATTGTTTGGAATAGCTATGACAAAACTGCATTTTGATTCGAACTTTTACTAGGGCATCCAATAGATCCCTGAAGTCCCTCGGTTCTTCAGACACCTGTTTTTGATAAGACCGACAGTATAGAAAATCAGGCATTATTGTCGCCCTGAGATAATTGAAGCTCACGTTTAAAATCGAAGCACGGGAAATTTAATTTTAAACCCAACTTAAATCCACCAGATTGTTTCTATACATGGGCTCTGTTGTCTTACTGGAGGACTTAAGAATGTCAGCCACTAGGGTGGTAAAGCTTTTAAATTCCTTTAAAATAAGAGAGGGAGCATACAAAAAAACTTGGAAAATAATAACTTACCATAATCCGCTGGTATGGCACAGATCGCCTGATGATGATGATGTGGATGCTGCGGACATATACCCTCATGCGGATGAGGGGCAATATAGTACTCGGCCGGATAGTAATCGCCATGATATTGTATATAAACCGAGCCCGGCGGGGGAGGAGGCGGTGCGGCTGCCGCCGCTACAACATTTCCGCCATTGCCAGCGCCGCCATTACTATTCGAACTGACACTGCTAGCGGTGGAGCCGCTGGGTGATAGGCCGCCATGACCATTTTCCATTGTCTGTGGCGGTAGGGGCCCGTGGGGCGGACCATGATGTGGCATCGGCGGTCCGACATGATGATGATGCATGTGCGGTGGCATCGGTGCACCACCGGTGGCTGCCATATGAGCTTGCATGGCCGCCACTAAGGCCATTTGTTGCTGGTGCTGCTGATGTTGCTGGGGATGATGAACAGCACAGGGAACGAGTTGAGCACCTTGCGGCGGTGTGGGCGTCTGTTGTAGCAGCGGTGGTGTGGCGGGTAAAGACGGATTTGACGCCGTATCTGAAGGTGACAGTTGTGGTTGATGCAAAGGTGGCGGCGGTGCGGGAGCCGCCTGCGCTAAAAGTTGCCCGGGCATAACATGTTGCGGCGGTGGTGGTTGCGGTACATGTTGGATGTGAGTATACTGCGGTGGCGGTAGTTGCTGTGGCGGAAGTGGCTGTGTGGCCTGTTGTTGGGGTATGGGCTGCTGGGGTTGTTGTTGCTGTGGTACTACCATTACTATATCATCACTAGAGCTGAGAGGCTCTAACGCGGATGATGTGGATGAAGATGACGACGACGACGAAGTGGATGCGGACGACAGGGATGACGATGAGCACGTAGACGATGTGGAACTATTTAGTGTAGGGCCCGTAGCAACATTGTCGCCCAAAATGGAGCTGCTATCACAAGTTTGTTTGAGAATGTGTTGCTGCTGGTGCTGTTGTTCGTTGGTGGCTGCAACATTCATACGCACCATATCCGAGGGGTGTGGGTAGATTATATTCGTTTTACAAGGAAGTGGGGATGACTTTTAAAAAAAAGTTTGTTTTCTTTAAAGATGTTTTTTTTTGTGTTCAAGTGGTTTTGTTAAAATTTGTTTAAAATTGTTGCGACTTGTTTGGGATGAGCAACATTGTTTAGGCAACTTTGTTGCTAAACTTGTTATAGATTGGGAAAAAATGCCGTTTTAAATTTTCGTTTGGTTTGTTTTTGGGCAGTTTTTGTTTCGTTTCCTTAGAGAATTTCTTAACCGAAAAAAAGTTCAATTTGTTTTTCAAAAAGCTGCAAAGAAAATATGAGAAGAAATAAATAAACAGGCTGCTTATCAGTATCATTTTGAAACTGGAGCCATATGCGGCGTCGTTCAAAACTCAACTTACGTTTCATTGTGGAATGTTTGTTGTGATAACATTAAAAGTCAAGGTTATCAGTAATTGTTGCATACGTTTCATTTTAAGTTCACTAAAAACGTATCCCCCACTCATTTTAGTTCCATGAATTCCTACATAATCGTCTTCACATTGATTTAGGTCATTTCGTGTGACGCCTGCCTCCCGATCTTCCACTTAGCCCACTCACCAATATAGAACATATAATTTAAATGAAACGCTTGGTGGAAGAACAAATATAAATCGCTATAAATACGTATACTCGTATAATGCTCTTATCAATTGAATGAATGTAAACACGAGGAGGCGGAGAAAAAAATTAAAAAAAAAAATCTGAACAAATACAATTTCAAAAAAAAACATATTTCCGTCTAAATTGAAGGCGATAATAATATAATACCCCAATATTTCTCCAGAATGGAAGTATTCTAATGTGACTCTAAAGACTCGTGCTTTGTTAAGAAAAACCAGCTAAAAACATGGCGCTAGATACTACAAACAGCAACGACATTAAGTAAACTCATAATTTTCATAAATTTAGAAGATTATTTAATCATATTTTACTTTAGAAATCTTACAATTCTACATTTTACATACTATGGACTTAGTGAGTTTTTGCTCGTTAACGGCCTTTTTATTATTCTAACGTCGATGTTCACTAAATACGAGCAAAATAAATACTTTGTTGGGCCAAACGAATAGAAAAAAACAACAATACGCCAACAATGATATCGAATTCCTGCAAAAATAATCTGTTTCCGCAAATAATACGACAACAAGGGCGACAAAGAAAACCAAGCGGGGAGCAAAAAAAAACATTCAAACAAAATAGAAAAGAAGCTAATATAGAAACAAACATACAAGATGTTGTATAATAGTCAAAGTGAATAATGATTTTAATTTCCAAAAAGATTGGAAATTTAATTTAAAAGCGCCCACATAAAAAAACAGCAAACAATAGCGGGAGCCCTTGGAAGGAAATGTGAGGCTTTAGATCTTCCAGTCGTATAATTGAAAAATGTACGATCTAATCAAAGGGAAAGAAATAAATTATTAACTTTTTGCTTTGGTAACATTTACGAGTATTCCCTCTTTTATTTTTATTATGACTTGAACTGTATTCAATTTTGGTTCGATACCTTTGTTGTTTCTATTACAGAATCAACGTAAAAATTAGTGAAAAGTATTGGCTATGGTTTCTAGGCAAACTGTACAGCTGTTTCTAAGCCCACCAAGGGTTTTTATCAGCAGACGTCTGAAAATTAATTGAAAATAAAACCCTTGTATTGATGAGCTTCCAGCGAAACAGATCTGCTGAAACAGAGGTTTATATAGGGCGGGCCATTTCAAATTTTTAATTTAAATCGGTTGTACTACAAAAAAAGAACTGATACTTTTTTCAAATTTTTAATTTTATTGGAAAGATTGAACTTTGTCATTTAATAATGAAATTAATATACAGGTTTATACATTTTGTTATTTTTGTCCGAGTAATACTTATTTTGGCGTGGACCTTTATTGGACCGGACAAAAGCCTCTGGTGCGTGCCTGTTTTGGGTCTCTTAATGCATGTCAAGAGTCTCTGAATAAACGAGGCACGCAGTTGTGCTGAGCCAGTCGAGGACAGGCTTCAGGTCTTCTGCGCTTGTCCACATAAGCGGCAACTATGTGCCGGGGTGACAGCCCTTGGCCGAAGAATTGCTCTTCGGGTCAACCCGGTCCATAGAACCGGCTGTCATGGGATTTATCCTGACATTTAGTGGGATTTTAGTGGAGTGCTTTTCCCAAATGCATGTCACACTAGGATTAGTCAGTTTCGTGTTGTGGTAATGAATTGAATTGCAACAGGGTAATGAAATTATGCAAATAGTTAGATGTGCCTCGAACCCTCAGCAAGTTGGAAGGTCGGACCGTATATCATGAATCAAACTAAATCAACCGATATCGGCCAAGAGCTGTGAGGCCAATGTTCTGGTGGCTGTTGCTCATAATATAATGTACATGGATAAATTCCTGGGTCACATATTGTTATACCATTTAATATTATTTTCAACATTTTTCTTTCATGTTAACGTTTTACAGGGTATTATGACTTAGCGCTAATGTTTGCAAAGCCTCAATGAAATAAAAATACACATTATCTTAAGCAAACCGATCGACTCAGAATCACTATCTGATACCATTGAGCAATGTCCCTCCGTCCGTCCGTCTGTCCAACAATCGTAGTAGTCAAAGTACAGTTCGCAATTAAGAACCGATTTTAACGAAACTTTGTTTTTTCTTTCAGTTTTGGGCCATGGCCGAACCCTATTTTGAACCCTAATTTGTCCACATAGATCCATATGTGACAACGCATAGAGAAAGGGAGGGACCTAAGGGTAAAAAAAACTCAATTTTCACTTTTTTTTTGATGTAGACAACATCTGAGCCTCGAATGAGACCGATCCCATGCCCCAAAAGTGTTCCCTCCCAGAGATATGCGCGTTTTATGAATGTGATGGTACACCAAAGATACTCGTATTTAAATCTTAAACAAAACTTACTTTACCATTAGGTCCCTTTCTATTTTTCGCGTCACATATTTTGACATTATTCATAGATTTTTCCCTTACATACGATTTCATCCAAATTTCACACAGAGCATGACGAAAGACGAACACCTATCTCTGGAGAACTTATCAATCGATATTGTGCCATCGATTTTTGGATAGCTCTTGGCATGAGGAAAATAACAGTTCCACTATTTTCCAGGCGCCCAATTTTTTTTTTTTTAATTCTTCTCAACTTTTATTTTGAATTTTTTCTTTTGTGGGTAATAAAAAATAATTTAATATTACCTTTTCCAAGATGACATACAAATATACATTGCCACATACAATATAATGTAACATATGAGCGCGTGAGAATAGAATTACGACTGAGAGAATCGTAGAGAATCGAATCAGCCGAATTTCTAAAGCGATGGCGCAATATTGACAAATTTGTGTCCTTACAAATCGTCCCACCCTAATATTTGTATATGCTTACGAACAGGTCTCTCCCGGTTTGAGATGCTGCAGCTCTAAAAGCCAGAAATTACACCCGATCTCAACTAAATTCTGCATTCATTTATTAACTATGGTTAGAGTTAATATTTTCGTTAAGACCCCACACAAAGTTCCTTCCAGATTTCAGCATCTTCAACTTAACAAGCCAAATTTTACCTTCGGTACCTACCAAATTTCGGATGAAGCGGTACAAACAATTAACACCCATGCTGTGCAACATTGAAACATATCGGTCCTTGGTTTCGAATAGCCCTCCCCCCCCCCCCCCCCCCCGACAAACTTCCCACACGGTTTGAGGTGCTGCAACCCTAGAAACCAGAAATTACTCCCGGTCAAGCCCAAATTCATCGGTGCATGCTTTCGAAAAGCCCACACACAAAGGTCCCTGCCGATTTAAGGTCCTGGAGCTCTAGAAACCGCAAATTACGCCCGATCATGCATACATTCGTTATGGTACTTTATGAGCGACCATTAAATAATTGTGGTGGAACTGAACCACTTAGGTCAATATTTGCGTTTAGCCCCCATACAAAAGTCCTTTCCGATTTCAGAATCTGAAGCTTTAGAAGTCACATTTGGCATCCGATTCCTACCAAATTTCCCATGGAGCGACCAACTCCCATGTACTGTTACATTGTTCTATATCAGTGCATGTATTCGAAAAGCCTCCACACAAATGTGTTTATTCGATTTCAGAATCTGCAATCCCGATTTGAGTTCCTGGATCCACGAATTACGCCCGATCAAGCCCAAGACCTTCATGAGCGACAAATAATTAATTGTGGTGCAACTGGACCATATATGTCCATAAATTCGTTAAGCCCCCACACCAATGTCCTTCCCGATTTCAGAATCTGCAGCTTTAGAAGCCACGTTTAACATCCCACTTCTACCAAATATCGTCGGAGTGACCAACTCCCATGTCCTGTAACATTGGAACATATCGGTCCATGTTTTCTGAAAGCCCCCACAATGATCCCTCCCGATTTAAGGTCCTGCAGCTGTTGAAGCCACAAATTATTTCCAATCACGCTCAAATTTTGTATGGTACGTAATGAGAAACAAATACTCGTAGTTAACTCTTACGTCTCAAATCCGAGCTAGAAGTTTTTAATTCTCTGAATTAAGGCTATCTTATAGTCGGCCATGCCCGATTTTAACTTTTTTACTTGTTAGAAGAACAATTCTATGCTCCTACATTATGTTAATGAAATTCCCTCAAATTAAAGTTGTCTTGAGCATCATTCTTAAGAGCCTTCTTAGATAGTCTATCTGAGGCATCTTTGAAAGAATATTTTCACATTCATATCCAAGAGTATGAATGTATAAAAGTTTTACTGATAGCTTAGTCCTCAAGTTTTCGTTAATTTCCCATTCATTCCTAAAATCCCTTCGTAGAGAGCGCTTTTTAGAAGGCATTTCTATCATCAACTAAAACAAATCACACACGCAACCTGCAAACACTGAGTGGATATATTTGTATATCTTCCATTTTAGTCTATTTTCCAAAGGTTGCTCAAAAATTAATTCCATCAAAAACAACTGCTTCTTCTAGACCTTTGCCCAGGTTCTGAATATTCTACCTCGCGTTTGCTTGACATATACCGAAAACAATACCCATTACCTTGACGATGATAAGGGTATAATTATGACAAGCAAATCAACCATTACGGACACCAACAATTGAAGGGCTGTTTGTTTTGGTCGCCCTGCGTTGAACGTCCCAAGGGTTGCATGTTTTCATAAATTAAAACGAAATTGTTTCCCTGCCACCGTTTCCCTCCCCCCAAAGAGCTAAAGTGCATAAAAACGTTAAGAATGAACATTAAACGCTAAAACGCTCACCATTTAAGTGAACGTGTGAATGACACCTTTTGTTAAAAGGTGTCAAAACGGGAGACAGACACCTCTTGCTCTGTCTGTGGTTTTGGTAATTGTTACACTATCCAAAACTGCCGGTTGTCTGGTATAGACAGACAGACAAACAGTGAGCCCGACGGGCACGCAGACATTTGATGAGGCGCTTTTGTGCCATTACAGTTTATTTTTCAGTTTTTTTTGTCAGTTTTCTGTTGTAGTTTTTTTCTGGGTTTCGCTTTTGCCATTACTGTCAGGTTTAACTCTGTTGCTTTGTTGTCGATTGTGTATTTTGATAGCTCATAAAAATGTCATTCCATGCAATTTTAGCCGGTTCATTAACCTCGGGATTAATTGAAAAAAGAGACAAACTACGTATGCACTCTCTCCAATTGTAAAGAGTATTAAATTGCGAAAAGCGTGAAAATTCGTTATTTTTTCCAAGCAAACAACTTTAGTTTAATGAAAATCTGTTTAGAGATCCTGCAATTTAATACTACATATAAAGTACTAAATAAACACTTATTTAAACTATTCGTCGTAACTCCTTATTTATGGCTTCAGAGAAATGGAAAGTGTAATGTGAGCTTATTATCTGGCAATGTAAATGGTTATGATCTGTTCTCTCGGAGAGAGGACTAAACAAAGATAATGTGTAGCACCACTACAGCCATACATAAAAAGGACTTCAAGTGTAATCAGAAAAGTACTTATTTTAAGTTCTAAAACATTGCAAAAGGTAATGAGTGGTTATAACTTTATAATGTGTGGTGTTTGCCAGGAGCGAGAGTTGACTAATGAAAACGAGTTAAGCGATTGACCATTTAATATAACTGCAGCCACACACCCTACTGATAAGGACTAATTTAAACTATCGTCAGTGAGTACTTTTTTTAGTTTCAAAATAATGCAATCAGTAATAAGAGGTCATTACCAAGTACTACAAAAAGTAATGCGTTTTATTTATAAGTTAAGTTAGAAAAAGTAAGTAAAAGTACAAAAAGTGCTTAGAGATCTGAAATTTTATTCCACATAAAAAGTACTAAATAGTACTTATTGAAACTATTACCAATAACTCCTTATTTTTGGCTTAAAAAATGCAAAGTGTAATGTGAGTTCATTATTTGGCAATGTAAATGGTTATGACTTGTACTCTCGGAACTAAACAATGATAATGTGTTGCGCTATTAATTCCACTTCAGTCACACATAATAATTACTACAAGTGTAATCAGTAAGCAAAGGGTAATGAGTGGTTAATAATCTTATAATTTGTGGTACTTGCAGGAGAGAGAGTTGACTTATGAAAATTAGTTAAGCGATTGACCATTTAATATAACTGCAGCCACACACCCTACTGAATTTTAACTATCGTCAGTGAGTATTTTTTTTAGTTTTAAAATAATGCAAACAGTAATGAGAGGTCATTACCAAGTACTACAAAAAGTAAGTAAAAGTACAAAATGTTTTTAGAGATCTGAAATTTAATTCGACATAAAAAGTACTAAATAGTAGTTATTGAAACTCCTTATTTTTGGCTTAAAAAAATGCAAAGTGTAATGTGAGTTCATTATTTGGCAATGTAAATGGTTAGCATAACTCTCGGAACTAAACAATGATAATGTGTTGCGCTATTAATTCCACTTCAGTCACAAATAATAATTACTACAAGTGTTATCTGTAAGTAAAATAATGCAAAGGGTAATGAGTGGTTATAACCTTTTAATGTGTGGGGCCTGCCTGGAGAGAGAGTTGACTTATAAAAATTAGTTAAGCGATTGACCATTTAATATAACTGCAGCCACGCACCCTACTGATAAGGACTAATTTTAACTATCGTCAGTGAGTACTTTTTAGTTTTAAAATAATGCAAACAGTAATGGGAGGTAATTACCAAGTACTACAAAAAGTAATGCGTTGTACCTATAAGTAAAGTTAGAAAAAGTAAGTAAAAGTACAAAATGTTTTTAGAGATCTGAAATTTAATTCGACATAAAAAGTTCTAAATAGAACTTATCAAAAACTATTACCAGTAACTCCTTATTTTTGTTATGTGAGCTCATTCTTGGGCAATGTAAATGGTTATGATCTGTTCTGATATTGTGTTATAGCTATTAATACCATTTCAGCCACACATTAAATTTACTTCAGTTGGCAGCGATAATAAGACGGACGACATTGTTTTGTTAATTAACAACCCCTGAAGATGATTGACGAAGTCAATCGAAATATTGGGATAAATAAAAATTAAACAATGCATAAACAACAAGTTTTAATAAATGACCTCAAGCCGAAAAATAATTTTATAAATTAATTACACCAAAGGTCAACTTACAATTTACTTCAAGTGTAATCAAAAAGTATTTATTTTTAGTTTCTAAATAATGCAAAGGCTAATGAGTGTTTATTGGCTAATAATGTGTGTTGCGGGGAGAGGGAGAGAGAATTAAAATATTTAAATGAGTTTAGCGCTTGACCATTTAATATAACTGCAGACACACATCCTACCGACAATTACTTATTTAAACTATCGTCAATGAGTACTTATTTTTCAATTCAAAATAATGATAGGCGTAATGAGAGTCACTACCAGGTACTACAAAAAGTAATGCGTTGTATCTGTTAGTGAGTGTATTATTAAAATTAGAAAAAGTAGAGATATTTTCTAAAATTATTATTTTTAAACATTCAATTCAATTATTCAACTTCATTAAAGTGAAATACGATAACTTACTGCAAAAAAAACCCTAACACAATTTGTCATCCATAAAAGAAAGGCCATCGGAGATCTTTCCCCAAACATCAAGAAACAGGCCCAAAAGGCATTTTCCCATAAAGAAGTAACCTAAGGGAGTTTTTTTTCCTCTTTCTCTACCATAATTTAACATTCATTCGCAAAAGCATGAAGGTCAGATCAAAGACGAAATTGAAAATGAAACAACAGCAACACAAACAACACTACAAGACAAACTTAATTAAAACGCTTTCGTATTCCTTAAAGATTGAAATGCAAACGAACAGAAATACTACGGACGGAATCACATGCGGTTGCGGGAGGAGTAATTTGGATCCGATGACGGATGCGAAACTGGTAGCCGAACAAAGCAAGTATTGATTGCACGTACGGTGGATGAGTCAAAAAAACCCCTACAAGAATACAACAACAATAAAAACGAACATGTTTTCTCAGAAGTGCAAAAATAAATTAAAATTGATTGGAAAATATATAAATGAAGCAACGGCAACTGCACTCAGAGTGTAATATCATGTTCGAAATTCCTTGAAATCGAAATCGACTAAGCAAAGGGCAGGCAAACATTGATTAACGAAATCAATTCGAATTGTGATTCGGCGAAATAAAAGGTCAAATGATTGGGCCGGTGTTACAACAATAATAGATGAAATCTCCTAGGTTGAAAAATAATAGTAAAAGTTTTAATTTAGTAAGGTTCATAAATAATATATTTTTTAAAAATTTAATTTTAAAATTCTAGGTAACGATAAGCAAATCTTTAATTACAACTTTTATGAATACTTGAAATTCCTTGGAAATCGAGTAAGGACGAATTCAATATGAATTCTTAAAATTCTTTGAAATACAAATCAAATCGAGTAAGGATGGAATATATTCAAAATTTAGCTTGTATTTCAGTGAAATAATAGATCAAATATCATTATATGGAAAATAAAATATTAAAAAAATAATTAAGCAGATAAAATATATATTTAAAACCTCTATTTGAAAAAAATCTTATTTAAAACTCTAGGTAATTATAAGCAAAAAGATATTTGTAATATTTATAAATACACTCAGAGAACAGATCGTTGCCACAGCCACATTTTTGGTGCCGATTAATTGAGGTTACACGTACCACAAGTATTTCTTTAGCGCAACTGAATGCTAGTTGTGCACTGGGCGATAGTTGTAACGAGGCTTTTCAAGCAAAGTCAAAGACTGCGCAACTACACTTAGAGTACAGATTACAATTGTAACAATCGAATTTTTCTGCCAACCAAATAATTGTGATTGTGTGTACTCAAAGTTAGTTCAGCCACTAGAATATTCACTACACAAAAAGTCAAATATTAAATTAATTCTCTTTAATAAGCTTTGTTTAACTTAATAGAATATTAAGCTAAGCCCTAATCTGTCATTTAGAGAAATATATTTTACGAGTATCGAAGATATTTTTATAGCCTCCACCGAAAAGTGGATGATATATTAAATTTGTCATTTCATTTGCAACGCCACAAAATATTAATCGGAGACCCCATAATTATATATATTAGGGTGGGGCGATTTGAACATCTTAATGGGCGCTTCGCGTTTCAGATTATTGGGATTGTACCGAGCAAAAAAGTCCACTAGACCATACGTCTACGGTGAAAATCGAGCCTCCCGATTTTCACCGTAGTTTTTTCTCAGACTTTATTTTTTTTGGAAAAATTGCAAATTTTCTTGGGCTCATATTTCGTAAACTATTTCAAATTTTGACTTATTTTCAAAAGTAAAGTTGTAGCTATTGTCTCGGGCTACAATTTCTCTGAACATATTACTTAGAAAAAACTTCGGTTTCATGGTCAAAAATATAGAAAATATAGAAAATTCACGACTTTTTGTTACGTTTTTTTTTGGACATTTTGGCCTATAACAGCCAAAACCATTGAGATTTTCGATCCAATACTAACACAAAAATTGTAGCCAAGACAATAGTTAAGAACTCTCTAGTACATCGCAAAAGCGTTGGAACGCTCCTTTAGGCAGTTTTGGCCTTGTGAAAGTGCACATTTTTCGTGAAAATATTGATGAATATTAATTTTCTTATTTTTATTCTATTTTTTTTTATTCTGTTTTACTCTATTTATTTTATTTCTATGGTTTGGCTAATGGTTTGGCTGTTATAGGCCAAAATATCCAAAAAAAACGTAACAAAAAGTCGTGAATTTTCTATATTTTCGACTTTTTGACCATGAAACCGAAGTTTATTCTAAGTAATATGTTCAGAGAAATTGTAGCCCGAGACAATAGCTACAACTTTACTTTTGAAAATAAGTCAAAATTTGAAATAGTTTACGAAATATGAGCCCAAGAAAATTTGCAATTTTTCCAAAAAAATAAAGTCTGAGAAAAAACTACGGTGAAAATCGGGAGGCTCGATTTTCACGGTAGACGTATGGTCTAGTGGACTTTTTTGCTCGGTACAATCCCAAGAATCTGAAACGCGAAGCGCCCATTAAGATTTTTTTCCTTCCATACTAATCGCCCCACCCTAATATATATTCATGATCGTTATAAAATTTTAAGACGATTTAGATTTGTCCATCAGTCTTTTGAAGGCACAAGAGTGGTCAAATTAACCTAGGATCCTGAATTTTTTTGCTTATGTTCATAAGCTATCTCGGATTGTAAATAGGCGAAATCGCACCGGGGGGAAAAGTTTTCCCTTAAGGGTCTATAGGTAATTCGCTAAAATAAATAACATTGTTTGAAGTAATTGCTTAACAAATCATAAATTTTTGTGGACGGGCTAAGTTAAAAGTGGTGCTGTTACTAGGACGCCTTAAATACCTCAAAAAAGAGAAAAGCTGCTAGACTTCTTGCTTCATGTGGCCAAAAAACCTCCCGCATGAACAAAACGGGCAATCCATTTTCAATATGGTCAAATCGACACCCATTTTAAATCATATCAATATAATTATAGAGTAGTTTTGAAATGTTTTCTGAGACTTAGGTCGAACGTATTGACCAAAAGGCCCCAATAAATGGAGCATTTTATTTTTTTTTGCGCTTTAGAGGCGTAGGCACGGTGGATGGAACAATATGTTCGGCTGGGCCGAACTTTACGACGTTTTTACTTCTGTCTATTCGTTTTTAAAGTTCTGTTTTCAAGATTCTGCTTAGAACAAAATTAGTTGTTGCTATTTTGTCAATTGTTGGTACTAACAACAAATTTTATTCGAAACTATTAATTGCCACAGCAGATGGTTTCGACAACCAATTATTTGAACTTAAATTCATAGGAACGACCGAAAATATACTTGCCTGTACTTTAAAATTGTCATTGCTACTAGCTTAAAGTTTTCAAGCCCAATTTTAATCAAGACGAATAATAATTTTGTATATGATAATCAGTCTTTAAGCTAACAGAATTTTTGTCGCTTGGACTGACATAATTACAAGTTGCTTTTTCATTGTGGGTATATACGAGGGCGGTTCGGAAAGTTCTTAGCCTATCAATGAAAGATAATTGTTAGTTTTTCAAATATATTTTTATTTTTCAATATAATCTCTTGAAACTTCTATACACTTAGTCCAACGCTTATCTAGCAATTCTATCCCTTGATTAAAATAGTTTTCCTCAAGGTCTTCACAATAGTGATTTACAAACTGTAATTGCATCTTCATTTGAGGTAAAACGCTTGCCAGCAAGGAATTTTTTTAGATTTGGGAACAGGTAAAGACACTGGGAGCTAAATCAGAGAATAAGGTGGTGGTCAAGCAACTCGTACTTTAATTCGTTGATTTTAGCCATTGTTAAAACATCTTGTGCGCTGGTGCGTTGTCTTGATGAAAAATTATTTTTTTGTGTTGTAAGCCAGGGACGAATTTGTACATTTTATTGATCTAAAAAGTTGCAATAGTACTCTGAATTTATTGTTTACCCTTTTGCAGATAGTCAATCAATAAAATACCTTTGAAGTCCCAAAAAAACCGTTGCCATAACCTTACAGCCGATTGAATTATGTTTGCCTTCTTTGGGGCACTTCCTCCAGCTTCAGTCCATTGTTGGATTGTTCTTTTGTCTCTGGAGTATAGTGGTGGATCCATGTCTCATCAACAGTTATGAAACGATGCTTAAAATCCATTTTCATTTCGCTGAACGCGATCCAAACAAGCTTGAGAAATGTTCATTCTTATGCGTTTTTGGTCGACTGTTAACAAGTGCGGCACCCATCTTGCAGAAAGCTTTTTCATCTGTAGTTCTTCATGCAAAATTAAATGGACTCGATCATTTGAGATGCCATGATATTCGCTATTTCACGCACTTTTATTCGTCGATCATTTAATACCATATCATGGCACTTTGGCTACAATTTCTGTTGTTGTTGCTGTTTTTGGACGTCCACTACGTGGTTCATCTTCAATGCTTGTACGACCGCGTTTAAATTCAGCAACCCAAGTTTTTTACTGTTGCATATGAAGGAGGAGCACTTTCACCTAACACATTTCACCATATCTGTTAGTTATTAATCGTAGATTATATTCCTTCACGCAGCAGAAGTAACTGTTGAACCCAAAAGTCCGTAATGAAACCGAGTTGGTGTTCAGTTGTAATACAAAATTTTATTAAGAAGAAAAGACAACTTGATTTAACGAAATTTAAAATGGAATGAATAAAATATTTTCACAAAAGTAAAAACTAGACAATTGATTTTGACATACGTTCAATGTTACTACGATTAAAAATAAAAACATGTACAAGGTATTTGAATTGTAAAGTAACATATTTCGAACAATCGCCCTCTCAAACAAATACTCTTTACATAATACAATAAAAAAAAATATTACATCTCAATCTGTAATAATCTACAATTGTCAGTATGCCGTTGTTTGCCTAATACTTTTGTAAATATGTCCGCAGCATTTTCTTCAGAAGTAACATATTTAATATCCACAGCCTTTTGATCATATTTCTCACGAACGTAGTGATAACGGATATCGATATGTTTGCTTTTCTTTTGAACTGTCGGATTTTTTACCAAAAATTGAGCACCTTGATTGTCGCACAAGGATAGTTGTAGGATTGCTCTCTTTGAAACCTAATTCATGCAAAGACCACGATGAAAACAAACTTCTTTAGTACATTGGCATAGTGCGATATATTCAGCTTCCATCGTGCTTAAGGCCACTACCGACTGCTTGCGAGATTCCCAGGCTATTGGGACCACCTCCCATGAACAGAACATAACCTGTATATGACTTTCGGTCATTAGCATCGCATCCCCAATCTGCGTCTGTGAAGCACATAAGATTTTCAGAATTAGCTTTAAAGTTAATTTACTATCCGTCTTGTTCTTCAGGTATCGCAACACATGTTTCGCTGCCAAAAAATGTTCCTTGTGGGGGTGAGAATTGAACTGACACAATCTCGATACCACATGCATTAAGTCTGGCCTTGAAATCACCGCTAAATACATTAACGCGCCTGTCAGACTTTGATATGAATGTGTATCCAAATCTTTACATTCTTTGTCGCATTTCAGCAAAGTTGTTCCACATGGCCACGGAGTACTTGCTGGTTTGCAGTCCGCCATACCCCAACGATCCACTATTTCTTCGCAATACTTTTTCTGGTGGATTGTTATGTCGCCTCTAAGACCATCGCGTTCAATTTCCATCCCTAAATAAAATCTTATTGGACCACGATCTACCGCTTCGACGTATTTGTTGATATTCGCAATAGTATTCTTCATTTCAAGCTCATTTGAACAAGCTATTAACATATCATCGACGTATAATGCTATGAAACTGACATGATTTCCATCCCTTTTGACATATACACAAGTATCGGATTTGCACCTTTGGAACCCCATTTTTAATAGAATGTCATTCACCTTCTTGTTCCATTCACGTCCAGCCTGTTTCAAACCGTATAGGGATTTGTTCAATTTGCAGACTTGATTTGTGTTATTGTCAAACAATGGAGGTTGAACCATATATACTTCGTCCTTTAATTCGCCATTTAAATATGCAGCAACTATATCGATGTGATTTACCAGCAATTTATGTTGAGCTGCCAAGGACAAAAACAATCTGATTACCGAATGTCGAACAACCGGTGCGAATGTTTCTTGATAATCCACGTTGTACTTCTGTGAACACCCATGTGCCACAAGCCTTGCCTTGTATTTTTCTACTTCACCATTAGGCCTACGTTTTAAGGCAAACACCCATTTGCAAACAATAATATTTTTTCCATTTGGTCTATCAATTAGTGTCCATGTCTTATTTTTGATTAAAGAATCATATTCCTTTTGCATGGCATCCTTCCACTTATCGGAGCTCTCTGAATTTAGCGCATCAGCTATTGTCTGAGGATTCTCAATTATTGAGTTCAGAATTTCTACATTTTCTACCACTTTTCTGGGTCTTAGTACCCTATCCGAAATTGGTGCTATCAGCTTACCTCGTTTTCTTTTGTTGTTGACAACCACAGATTCCTCCCTTTCAGATTCAATGTCACTACTTTCTGTACTTATAACAGTAGTATTTGGATTCTCCGTGAGGTCTATCATAGAAACATTACTTGAGGTTGATTCCGGCAAGGAAGTTGTTGATGATATTGATTCCACGTCTTCATTATCTTGATTATTTACAATATCAGTTGTCCTCAAAATTTCAGTACAGGATAGTTCCGGCTCCCCAGATTCACAAGACAATGTCTTCTCAAAAGAATCTTCAAAAAATATGACGTCTCGAGCAATAACAATTTTTCGGGAACTTGTATTATATAATCTGTATGCTTTCGTAGTATTCTGGTAACCAACAAATTTCATCTTGATTCCCTTCGGCATAAACTTACTACCCTTTGGTTTCGGACCTTTCTGTAAAGAAATGGCGTCACAGCCAAATGTCTTAAGATGGAATACAGATGGTTTTCTCCCATGCCATCTCTCATATGGGGTAATATTACCAAGAACTTTAGTCGGGGCTCTATTCCGTATGTAAGTAGCCGTGTTTGTTGCTTCTCCCCACAAACTCTGAGGTAACCCAGAAGATACTAATAAGCACCTAGCCATTTCCACCAGGGTTCTATTCGCCCTCTCCGCGACACCATTCTGTTGAGGGGAATAGCATACCGTCGTCTGATGAACAATGCCTCTCTTAGCAAAGTATTCACGAAATTTTGAATTCACGAATTCCTTCCCATTGTCGCTCCGTACAACCTTTATTTGGCGGCCAGTCTGCTTCTCCGCAATCGCAGCAAAATTTTCGAAGACTTCAAAAGCTTCAGATTTCCTCTTGAGGAAGTATATGGTAATATAGCGAGAATAGTCGTCTATAATCGTCATAAAATAGCTCGATCCGCCTACAGAGTTAACTCCCATTGGTCCACATATGTCCATATGTACCAATTCCAAAATATCATTCGTACGTATATTCGAATAACTCCTATATGGACTAGCAGAAATCTTACAAACTGCACAAGTAACACATTCTAGGCTTTCTGGAACTTTCAAGTTCAAACCTTTCACCATATCTTTGGACGTTAACTTACTCAAATCCTGAACATTCATATGGCCAAATCGTTGATGCCATTTCATTACCATATCTCGATCAATAGCTCCATTAACACTCTGAACCATGTTATTCACCTTCACGTTGGCTATAAAAATTTCCTCCTCTAAATCCGCTGTCAAAACATTCTGTCTATCCTTACTCATCATCATTGCCTTACTCCCAGCAAAAGTCACAGAATATCCAGCTTTGATGATTTTATTAATTGATAAAAAATTAGAATGGAGTTTTGGTACATACCATACATTCCGTAGTGTAAGACTTGTCGTTGTTGTCTGGAATTTAATTTCACCAACTCCTTCTGCGAATATGCTTTCACCAGATGCCAACAAAATCTGCTGTCTTGATTCCGTCAATGTATTGAAAAACTCTTTATTTCGGCACATATGTGATGTGGCTCCGCTATCCAAAATCCATAACATGCCTAGTTTTGTCCCGTTTTCAAATAACGAACATGCATGATCTGGATCCTTTTTGGCGTTGTCACTCGTTTTACATTGGGATCTGATGTGTCCCATCTTACCGCAACGATAACACTTTATATTAGCATTATTCTGGTTTCCATTCTTGCGATTTTCGGTACGCTGATTATTCTTTCCATGTTGGTTGTTGTCATTGCTACGAAAATTACTATTCTTCCTGTTGAAATTTCTTGAATTTGCAGCAAAAACCGTTTCACCATTGCCATTATTCTTATCACCTTGACGATTTTCCTCCTCTAAAATCTTCGATATTAAGCTTTGATATGTGGGCAGGTTATCTCTGCTTTCAATGGCAATTATAAAACCTTCCATTTCCTCAGGAAGACTGCATAATAATAATATCGTCAACAAATCATCATTTAGAGTAATGCCAATTTCCTTTAGTTCATCAACTGTGGAACAAAATTCATTAATTTGAACTGCAAATTTCTCACCACTCTTGAACTTGGACCGGACAAGTTTCTTGAATAATTTCACTTTTCTGGATGCTGAGTCAGTGTTATATAAAGAATTCAGGACTTCCCATGCCTCTTTGGCTGTTTTTGAATTCTTGATGTGGATCAATTCACTTGATTTCACAGAAAGGGTTAATGTTGCAAGAGCCTTTCTATCGCTGTTTAGCCATGCTGTTTTACCCGCATCATCCGTAGGACACGCAGCTTCAATAGTATTCCACAAATCCAGTGTGATCAATAAGCTTTTCACCTGGATGCACCATGTTCCATAATTTTCGCCATTAAGCTTCTCTATGCTTGCCACAGAATTCGCCATCTTGTACGCCTTGTTTTACTGACTGAAAATCCCAGAAACACCAATATTCAACTTATGGACTTTGGAAATCTGGGCCCATAACCTTTGTTAGTTATTAATCGTAGATTATATTCCTTCACGCAGCAGAAGTAACGTGAACCCAAAAGTCCGTAATGAAACCGAGTTGGTGTTCAGTTGTAATACAAAATTTTATTAAGAAGAAAAGACAACTTGATTTAACGAAATTTAAAATGGAATGAATAAAATATTTTCACAAAAGTAAAAACTAGACAATTGATTTTGACATACGTTCAATGTTACTACGATTAAAAATAAAAACATGTACAAGGTATTTGAATTGTAAAGTAACATATTTCAACAATATCATTATGAACTTCTTGTCCCGATAAACCTTTTTTGTGTAAATATTTAATGACACTACGCATTTCTAATTTTTTCATTGTAAAAAAATCGCGGATGCGTCTTTTGTGAACACCTGTTTCTATATGAAGGAGTTGCCAGATCGAAACAAAATTTAACATGTGTTCATAGCAGAGATGGAAGTTTCCAAAACACTTAACTTTTTTCTGTTTATACCGAAGGAGTTGCCAGATCGAAACAAAATTTAACATGTGTTCATAGAAGAGATGGAAGTTTCCAAAACACTTAACTTTTTTCTGTTTATACCGCGCTTTTTATGCTAGGCTAAGAAGTTTCCGAGCCGCCCTCGTAGACTACCTGTTCATTGCCCCAACCGCATGATTGTTTTATGTTTCGTAAGATTTCCATCAGTACAACTGATGGTAAATAGATGCGCTCGGTGATAATGGTAAAATAAATACTTTTTTAATAAGCCTTAACCGAAGCCATCACTTGTTTTGCTGGAATTGGCTATGAACAAATATGTTAAAAATATATTTATGGCTGGAACACTTTTTTATTCAGAATCAACGTAAAAATTGGTTCAAAGTGTATTGACATTACAGCTGTTTTTAAACCTGCCTAGGTTTTTCTTCAGCAGTCTTGAACCAAAATAAAATCCGTTCAAGTCATAATAATGATAAATAAATGTAAACAAACAACGGAAAATAATTAAAAAAATATTTATTTTTTTTAGACTTATTAGTTCCCTTTTAGAATTATTAGTTCCCATTGCCATAATATAATAACAACTAGTATCTTAAAGCTTGTCGAACCAATTTGAAAAATGATTATGACCATTGGGTGATTGCATTTCGTCGAGTGGAATTTTTGTATTTCGAACCAACTTTCAACAGTTTTTCGTTCGATAATTTTTTTTTCGATAACAACAAAAATCGATAGCAACAAACGACAAGGCGCTTTGGATAGTATTAGGATTAAAAAATCAATAATAATCTATTTAATCTTCTGCTCCAAAATTCGAAAAGAAACTTTTAAATTGAATAAGGAAAAAAATCTAAAAGATAGTTTTCAGCATAGCCATTGATATGGATTTTAAGAGCATTTTTTTAAATTTTGATTTAAACTGTAATTTTTGTTTTAAAAGAAAATGTTTTTTCCAAATAAAATTTAAAACACTTGGATATTTCTCAGCGCAATTAAATTTAAAAAGAACTTTTTAGGAAAACCTAATATTCTGTTTCAAAGTACTTCTTGTTTAATTTTAATGACATTTTACGCACGAATTCTGCTCAATCTGCAGAGAGTTTCCGTTTTCATTTTCTTTCTTGAACTAAATTATTTTCTTTTTTATACAGCCTATGCCCCCATGCATCTTATTCACACACTGATGTAGCAATTTCAAATGTTCTCTGTAGAAACCGGCAAATAATGCTTACAATTTCCAGCTAATTTTGTACTTTACAACCTTCAATTAGGCGCAATCGAAAAATTAAATAATTTTTATTGAGAACAATTAAAGCATTGTTTGGCCTAGCCAACTTTCTTTCACTTCAGCATTTCGTTTCTGTTTCCCGCACTGAATATGTTATTTTTGCCTTCGCTTCCAGCTGTGGTTGTTTAATAAATAAATTCAAAAATAACACTCAAAACCGCAGGAAAAAAATGAAAACCAATCCCCAAAAAAATTCAAATTCATCATAGCGGCAGTAGGAGCTCCATCCATGAATGCGCTCATTTTATAGGGGTTCCTTTCAATTAACGCCAAAATGGAATTTTACGCAAAAACGTCTTCATTTGAAAAACGCTTGTCGCCCAACGCCGCCACAAGAGGTTGCGCCTGCCGTCATCGCTTAAAATTTGCCATCCATTGGGTGGGGTAGGGGTCCACATCACCCGCCACCATAATTACCACATGAAAATTAAGTTATTTTAATTAAAGCATAGAAATGGCAGAGGGCGAACAAGCACACAAACCCATCGCCCGGCTTCACTATCAAGCCGGGCAAATTAACCATAAAGTATTCCAGTTGAAATAATGTTAATTGTATTTAGGAGGGAGAAATTAAACAAAAAGTTTTGGAATTCTAATGGTTTCGTTTTTCAAAGCAATGAAATTTAAAGTGGGTCCAGAGTTTATTAAAGTCGAAATATGGCTTGACCGTAAACAATGTTCATTCAGACACAAAGTGTTCATGATTCATTTGATGTCTGGTTTTAGTCAGCTTGTGGTTTTTAGGCAGCTGCCAAATCTGTCAGGGAGTGACCACGTGCCGGTCTATGGGACGACCTGGTATGTGGACAAAAACAACCGCACTAACTTGGCCCACATGAAATGAAGTGTAGATTTTCCAAACCAATTAAATTACTTCCATTAAATTTACTTGACCTAAAACTGTGAAAACGTTTACCACTTGTCACACAATAATGAGAATAATTTTAATTCTAAGAACTAAAAATTCCTATGATTAAAAACCTGCAACACAAATCCACTCAAAATCCAAATACTCGAGAATACAAACCAATTTACTGACACTTCCGCATTTCCATTACCAGCCCCCTCTCAACTAGAGCAGACAAGAAAATAAACAGGGCACACGCGATATATATTTCATTAAATTTATGGAGAAACATAAAACAGAACCCAACAGAAGAACTCAAGGAAAAGAGGAAGTAACGTTTAATATCTTCACATTCGTTTCGCAAAGTGCCACGGAAAAAATAACAGCAAAAATATGTGCAATACGACAAGATACAGATACTGCAATTCCGCAGCTCTAACATAATGCATGGGTATGTAATTCAGGCGCCCTGCTAGGAACTCGGTCGGAGCTACCCCAAACTGAAGTGAGTTCCCTGTGCTGCTGTTGCTGCAGTCTAGGTACTGGTATTTTCCAACTGTTGGCTGGCAGACGATACACGAGTGCAGTCTCTGTATCTAGGGATCTATAATGGGATTTTCATATTTTGGTATACAAGAGAATTTTTTGCTCCTCCTAGTTACAAGCACATAAGTATATCCCACTAGTTCCAGTGACTCACTCGAAGAAAAAAGTTAGTCAAATTTATACATTTTGTGAGAGTGTCTCAAATATTTGTTTTGGTAGTTACAACTCTTTGCCAACTTAAGATATCTGCTGTACAGAAAAAACAGTGTATTAACTGAGTAGTTGTACAATGAAGTGCCATTAAAAAGCTTTGAAGTTATCAGAAAAGTTATGCTATTAAGAGAAGAACCATTAAATGCTCTTTGGGCGTATCAAGACAAAAGCTTACAATTATCAATTGGTTAGTTAAATGAAGATAAAAGCTGTTGCCTTCAAACACAATAACTGAGCTTTTTAACAACTTCCCTTTATGCTAAAAGTTCTCTGGTGTTAGGGCTTGGTAATGAAGGCAAAAGCTTTATTCTTCCTAAGTGTTATTTTTGAGATTTTGCCTTCAAACAACAGAGCTTTTTATTGCTACTTCTCTTTGTGATATAACTTCTCTTGCAACATCAACTAAATCTCAATTGACAAAAGCTCTCTCTCTCTCTTAATGTTCCTTTCTCCAACACCATTTTATTTAAGCTATAAAAAGAATTTGGTTGTGGTCTCTGATATTTTGTGATATTTAAGATTGAAACTCACTAGTGACATCTAGAGATGCAGTTATGATCCTTTTTACATATCTAAAGGCCCACAAAACGCCTTAAATAAATTAAATAGTTTTCTATATTAAAACTGCAATGTTTATTTCTAATTCAAGAACGCCCCTAACTGTTTAAAATCTCCTAAATAGATGGCCGAGCTGTTCTATATCGACCTAAATTGAGTGCCGAAATACAGAAAATTTTCAGGGAATGTTAGGGCGGATGGGCTGACCAGACATAAGAAAACCGTGCACGTACGACTCCATCTACAACATTTGGGTACTTTCATCTCTAAATAGAAGTTCAATCTTACATTTGAAGCTTATAAGTAAACGAACGAAGTAAGGACTAGGACCAAGACATGCCGAATCACCAGGCTAATTTAGCCATCGTACCTTGGCTAAATTAGCCTGGTGATTCGCTCAAAACTCATAGTATCCACCTCTAGGGTCGATATGTCCTTGTTAGCAGCAATGATCACGGGGCTTGACAGGCAGCTATGCAGCCAGACTAAAACTAAGAGTGTTAGCTAATGACTACACACAGAGAACAGATTTGTTGCCAAGCCGAATTTTTTGACAACTGAATATTTGAGGTTGCAGGCATTTTGAGTATTCAATCAGCACAACCGAATGGTAGTTGGGGCTCTTTAATTTTCAGTTATTCGAACTGCAGTATTGATGCAACATACCAAGTATCCGAACCTTCAGGAAAGAAGATCTAAATATCCACTTACCACACTTGTTGAACGAAAAAATTAACTTTAAGTCAAAGACAAAAAAAAACTGTTTGCTTTGGTTGCCATAGCCACCAGTTGTGGCAACTAAATATTTTTTCCGCGTTTCATTGGGAAGACCGATCAATAAATTGCACGATGATCATATTTATCATCCTGTGGGAATTTGGACCGAATATCCATTACGTTTAAAAACATTTGGAGAAATTCCTCTTTTGCAACCGAATCATTGTAGTTCCAACCGATTTCCAACATATTTTTCCTCAGTGTGTACTGCAGAAGATGACGGGAAAAGGAGTAAGATGAAAGCTTCGAAAAACGCATATGCCCGGCTCTGTGTCCAGCCCGGCTCTGTGTCAAGGAAGGTTTACATTTTGGGTTCTACTCCTTCTCGAATCTGACATTTACGGCAAAAACTCTCAGAAATCTCAGATGCCCGGCTCTCTGTCCAGCCCGGCTCTGTGTCAAGGAAGGTTTACATGTTGGGTTCTAGTCCTTCTCGAATCTAATATTTACGGCAAAAACTCTAACAAATCTCAGAGGATTTCGCATTGGATATATACGGACTGGCTAAAATAAGTGTAAATGTACAAACTACATTTTGAGCTACCTGGTCAAATTGCCAAAGTTATGTTAAGGTTGTTTACTAAGTTGCGGCATAACACCCAATGGGTCTCACTAGACTTAGTGTGTCAAACAACTAACCTAACCTAACCTTGATTACTTAAATTATAAAAACCTTATCTGGCAACATGTCAGGTTTTCTCTACTTCATTCCATAAATTAGAATTTTGTAATTTTTATTTTGAAAAAAATTTAAGACGAGCTCAAACTGTTAGGCATAACTTGGTAGGAGTATATGGCTTTGGTCTTAGTAATACCCAAGGTCTAGAAGAACCACCACCTATTAAATCTTTTTCAATACCATCAGTAGAAATTCATCTTTAACTAACATTATTCCTTCGGGTGTATGCTAACAACCATGAAAGAGTGTAAAATGTTTTATACCCCAAAAGTTTTGTTTTACGTCGTTGCCATCTCGAATCTGGGAATTCTTTTGAATGGAAGAGGAAACACACCAAACAGGGTTTTTGGAAAAACGCTAGGAAATAATGTATGAATATCTCCGTTGGGGTTATTTTTTTTTGGATTCGTTTTGCATTGTTTCGTTGGTTTTTTTTTTTGAGGGAAAAGGGGTGCATAGTTGTTTTTTGTTTGTCAGCACTACAATCTCGACTGGAATGGTACAAATATCCACATTTTAATGTTGTTTTTTGTACGTTCTTGGGGTAGTGCGTCAGAAACAGTGAATGCATCCAAATGTCGTTAACTATTAAAAAAAATAGAAATTTTTGTGAAATAACAACAACAAATATTGCTTATGTGACAACTTTTTTTTATTGTTTCAAATCTATCACAATTTCTGCAGCGTTTGATAAGCTGTGGACATGTTAAAGTGTCCTTATTTTATTTAACGTAGTAAGAATTGGGCCGTGTTAAAAAATTCTACAAAGAGATTTAAATTGTAGAAGTAACACGATTGATCTGGACACTTGGGATACTCTGGACCTTAAAAAAAACTTTTTACATGTTTTGATCAAAAACATTCTGTAAGACCAGAAATATTTGATCTTGATACAATATCAATCGCTCGATGTCTATAATATCCGGCTCCAGTGTCGTGCTGCGTATAAATATTAGCACTCTCCGATAAATTCGGAACAGTACGGTTTGCTCTGACCGGGGCTAATCAAATAGAATATGTGACGCGCAAAATAGAAAGGGACCTAAGGTTAAAAATCAGTTTCAGGAGAGCCATTTTAAAGGTCCCTTTATATTTGCGCTTAGAATCGTCGTCTTCACTTTCATAAAACGCGCGTATCTCTGGGAGGGAACACTTTTGGGGCATGGGATCGGTCTCATTCGATGCTCAAATGTTGTCTACATCAAAAAAAAGAAAAAAAATGAAAATTAATTTTTTTACCCTTAGGTCCCTTTCTCTATGCGCTCTAGGGGCTGTACTTATAAATATGTCTAATTACATTTCTCGAAGCTTGGCCTAACGAGAAAACAGAGCTATCTTGGTAAATCGGTGCCAAACTCAACAAAGACTTTCCATCATATTTACATTATCTAACCTAGATTTGATGATTAATCAAAGCATATTTTCATAAATTGGGTGAAAAGTTATGTGAGTTCTGATCAGCACTGAAACAGTGACATTTGGGTGGTAATAAAAAAGGCGTGGCTGGAAATCCAACTATTTCTCAAAAAAACTAACCTTATAATTGTGGTCGTAAATATTGGTTTTGGGTTAAATCACATGAGCAGCATTTAAGATATTTCAAGAATAAAAAAGTGGGTGGAATGGTGCGTTTTTATGGAGGTAGCAAAACGAGGCGTGTTAACCACTTTTTTGATAAGCAAGTACAAAGCTGTTCAATAAATAATATGGAGTTCTCAATTTAAGCGAATTGCATGCACTATGTATGCTCTAAGCTGCACTGAAACAGTGTCATTTGTGTGGGAGGTACCAGGAGGAGCGTGGCTAGGCTTTAAGTATTTTCTAGTGAGTAAAGCTTATAACCTTGTTCTTAAGTAATGATTTTGGGTTAGATAGTAGGAATAGCGTTAACGATATTTTAAAATAGGCGTAATGGTACATATGTGTGGGAGGTTCCAGAAGGGGTGTCACAATATGATCCCTTTTCAATCCTATGGACAGTTTTGGCAAAACATTCAGACATTCTAAATTTAAATACGATTGGCCCTTGCTCTTTGCATTATTTTGCTCATTTTTTCTTTCGAGAGTTATCGTGCGAACCAGCCGCACAGACGGACATGGCTCAAATAAAACGGATTTGGTCGAAACATATGTAGGGTCTAAAACTGTTTTTTTCGATACATTTCACTTTATGTCCGTAACAAATGATATAAAGTTACCCTCACTCAGTAGGGAGAGGGTATACTGATTGCTGCCATTTATGGCAGGAATGAAGTTCACAACTGCGCACAGTGGTTGAAATATCAAATCTAGCTGAAAAAATGAGTAGGCGCATAAGAGATGTTTGGAATGAAGGTCTTATGACCTTCCTATCTGAAATGGACATTTAATTAGTTATGGTAAAAGGGTACCTTTGCGGTGTATGTATCAATATAGCCTGCATAAAAACGTTACCTTCAATATTGGGACCAGGATGTTCTAGCAGATCAGGCAACACATGTTACCGATCTTGTTAAAATTTGGTATATTTTATTGGAGTGGCCCGAAACCCGTCCCGCATGATCAAAATGGGTGATTTATAGCCAATATGGATAGTGAAAGGGGTACTAAAATTAAAGCAAACTTTGCTACTAATCCTAATATAAAGTTATTTTTAAAGGGAATGCTGAGATAAGAGACGGACCGATATGGCCCAAAAAACAGACCATTGTTCTACCTAACCGAACTTTTTACTTTTATTTACTAATATTTCTACTCCCGTAGTGCATTTTTAGTTTAAACTTAATTAAAAATATTTATTAAGTGGTCCCAAAGGAAAAACCTAATTCCACAAGTGCATTCTGCTTCCCTTTCTGGTCCCTCGGCATAACTTGGGTAATATTTTAGAATGTTTTTAAAAACATTTCCCTTTTTTTTTGTATTTGCAACTTTTATTTCATTCACTTAGTACTCTCTTATTCGGCTGAGGTACTACTGCAGTCGTAACATTTTAACACACACAGCAATTGCGTAAAACCTTCTTCAGCACCGTCACACAGAGTGCTTTACAAAGTAACTGCTTAATTTTATTGTCGAAATAATTCTCAAACCCTTTGGCGGAAATGGAAAAATGTTTATGAAGTATGCGAGAGCAGCCATTTTCTCGTTTGCAACCTTTTATGTAGTTCATCATCTCGGCATGAGTACGACCGTGCGTGTGTGTGTGTGAGGATAGTTTTGCATATATGCATGTGTATGTGTGTTTATATTGCCAACTTTGAGGTTATTTTATGCATAGTTGCAAATCGGTACGTTTGCACATATACGAGAAGTTAGTTGTTACACTTGTATTTTGTTGCAATGCCACAAAAATTGCTGCAGCAGCAGCGAAGGAAAAAAATGCTAAACCGAATTTTTGCTGTTATTATTTCAACAACATATCTTGTTGTCTTGTTTTTTTTTACCAACTACGGGGATATGAATTCTCTAGTATACGAGGGTGAATCAGGGAATAATAAGAACTTACAGAGAAGGTCGAAATAGATATTTCTACTTCAACCATAAAAGTTTCGATGAAGGAGGTTCAGCGAGAATATAATGACTCGTTCACATGTTGAATGGAAGCAAGTTCCCAAATAGTCCAAGTTGCCCTTTGAAGAAATTGGAAATATTCTAGAGGGTGTCCATCGGGAAGATATACTACTTTGTTTTGCCGCCATTTTTGTAAACATTAGTCTTGGCAGTTAATATTTGGCAGTCGTGAAGTAGAGACGTGGCAAATTTATTATGGAAAAATATTCGATAATTGGTTAAACATTTTATCAAAATCAATCATCGATTAATGTGACAATGAGGAAGTTACGTGAAATTTTTGGGAGAAACAACGTGCCGACAAAACGCACTATTTATCGTGTAGTGAATGATTTCGAAGTAAGAGGGTCTGTAGCTAATAGGCCCAAGCATGGACCACAACGTACTGCAAGATCTGCTGAAAACATTACTGCTGCTCAAAAAAGTGTTCAAAACAATCCATAGCCTTAAATCGACGCCGTGCTGAATGTAATGAAAAATGTGCTCAAAAGGGCTCGCATTTGTGAGGCTAAGAGAGGCGGACATTTATCTGATATTCCATACATTTTTGCCGACATTAAATGAAACATTTATCAATATAAGATCCATTCTCTTTCTTTAAATCAAAAATTGTAAACACCCTGTAGTATACCTTCCCGACGGACAACCTATATATAACCTGATTTTGTTAAGAGTGAATGATCCAGGCGCACTCTCCAGCTATAAAGGTGGATTTAGAAAATCTTTCCGGATTGAGGGGAAGATCAAAGGAGTAAAGCGCTGTCGTCACCGCAGACATATAAATTGCTTGAAATTAGAAAAGTAGAAGATAATCCAACCGATTAACCCCAAGATAAATCAGCGACTAGAGAATTGTTCTTAGGACAGTAGTTCGGTATATTAAAAATATTCTGGTGAAAGAGTCGACATAGTAAATTCGTTTTGTTTACATTTATTCGGTCTTTTATCATTATTATGACTTGGAGAGTTTCTGTTCAGAAGAGAGACCTTTGTTCTTTCTTTTTCAGAATCGACGTTCAAATTGGTAAAATGTATTGGCTAGGTTGCAGTCCAGGCAGGCTGTACATCCACCAAGGTTTTCTTCAGCAGGTAACGATTACTTCGGCTACATATCAAATGTCTTATGCAGGAGTCTTATTTAAATAAATGAGAATTACCCTTTGCAATTTTCATTTGACTTGTAGCTAAAGTAATCGCTGAGAAAATATGCTGATGACAATCCTGTCGGGTAACAGCTGTACAGTCTGCCTGACAACCTAGCCATTCAATTTGAACAACGATTCTGAAAAAGAAACATAAAAAGTATCGACCAAGAATAAAAACTGTTTAACTCATAGAAAAGAGCGTACCATATAGCTCTGCAGAAAAATATAGAAAGAAGAAAGATCCCATCATATAGCAGCAGGTGCTCCCCAGACTTCACCATTCTGCAACATTGTTCGTGTTTTATTTTACAACCGTAAAAAATTGCTATAAAACACGCTTAATCGTTTATTTTAACCTAATTATCTTAAAGTTGTAAAACTATACGCTTTCCAAAAAGTCAAGTGCTATCCACTTCGGTTCCCTGCTATCAGTATTTACTTGTTAACAGACGAGTTTACTAACTTGAAGGCCGTGCCGCAGGACACGAGTTTTGGCAATGTTCAAAAAAAGTTCCAGTAACCACGAACAACAGATATTAGAGACTTTTATCGTAAATATTTTTTCCCAACCACTATGTGCCACACACCAAAAACTTTCATTCTTCAAGCTCGAAGGACCATACTCCGCTAAGTCAGAGCTTTGTGCATCCTCCCTCGTATGCACGTACATGTGCGTGCGACTCCATTTAAATGTATTAGTGTTGATCCATGTTTAGTATTCGTTTGAGTGCATGATTTACATACACCAACCACTATTCATAACACACATTGCAACAAATTGCAAACGGCTCCCCGCCATGTCCTCCCTCAGGCTCCTTTGTCGCTCCTATGACTCCGAAAAAAAAGATACCCCAACATAATGAAAGTTTGTTGTAGAGTTTTATGTCACGTTTTTGCTATGTTATTTTATGTTTTCATTTTTACTACAACAACGAAACGTTCAACTAACTACGAGAGGCACTCCGTTGTAGTGCTGGCACTACCTTGGTTAGACATGCCGGCATAGATGGCAATATCCAAGTTTGTGTGTGAATTGTCGGGATACTAAAATTTTTTAATTTAGTTTGGCGCTCTCATATATCGTTCGCCTGCATCTATGCATAACTCCTATGCAGCAGCAATTTTATTGATAATTAAAGAAGGGGTTTTTGTTTATTTGACCTCCTATGCCAACGACAAAGAGTTGGTGCTGGTAGAGGAGGAGCAGGAGGAGAAACAGCTTGGTTGTTGAAAAACTTGTAGTAACTGGTATTATTTAGTATCTGGCAAACAAACCAAACAAAAGAGGAAGCACAAAACTAAGTTGCATCCGAATTTATGATAGCCAAATAAAAAACTGGTAATAACAGATGTAGTTTGGAATTCGAAATGATAGGGTTAGGTTAATAGATGGTGCTGACACATTCCTAGTGCCGAGCGGGTAACGCAGCAAACAAGTTGTAAAGTGTGATGAGTGGATAAAACTGGAGCAACATAAATTATCCGTTGTTACCGCACGAATAAGAGGTTTACATAGTTGTCAGCAACATTGTAGAGAATATAATTTGAGAAAAGAATGTAAATACATGGACAAAAGGAAACATGATAGTCATAACTAGAGACTACTCGTATCATGTATCCTTTTGTTAGTGTGTGCTGGGACCTCATCAGAAGATGCGGGGCGCACAGTGGCTGAAAGAAAAATATTTTAGAAACATATCCCTAATTTCTGTTTAGAAACATTACCTGACCTTGAGTCAGATTAAGTGCCATTTGGAACGTTTGGTAGTTATGAGGCGGTGCACAGTGATTGTAAAAAAATATTTTGGAAATAAATCTATAATTTTTGTGTTGTTTGTCGAAGATCAGTGTTTAGACCTCAAAATAAGCGTTGTGTAACTCTGCTTCGAAGTTGGCAACTCCGGGTGTGAAAACTCTAATCATAGTTTTTAACCGACAAAACAATTCGTGATTTAGAATATTAAACTTATGAAGCAATGAAGATAGAGTCATACATAGAATTTGGTAACAAGCTAGCGTACGGCGTTTTGAACCCAAGACAGGAAACATTTTTGAGATATTTTTATACCCTCACCTTACTATGTAAGAGGGTTTATAACGCATCGTAAATAAGCATTTTATTAGTAGTTCCTACATAAGTTTTTCCTAAATCCGTTTTATGGTTGTTTTTTAAGTCATTTCCGCTATGTCCGTCTGTGCGGTTAGTTCGCATCGCATGATAACTCTTGAAAGGAGCTACCAATCGTTTTCAAATTTATCATGTTGTAATATTTTTCCAATACTCCCTCAAGTATTAAAAAGGGCCAATATCGCCCCACACCTTCTGATACCTTCCACACAAATGTACAAGTACTCCCACTTTTGGCATTTTTAGAATATCTTTAATCCTATTCATTTATTAAAACCCAAAATCAATACTTTAAACCAAGGTTACAAGCTTAGCTTAGTGACAGATAATACGATTGCTCGCCTTGCCCCTTCTGCAAACTCCCACACAAATGGTTTTTGTTCAACAACGCTATATTTTAATAAGGCCTTTGTACTTGTATATCAAAAATTGGGATGGACGCGCCTCATTCTGGTACCTCCCACACAAATGTACCATTTCGCCCAATTTCGAATTTTTGTAATATTTTCAATACTATATGAGCGATCTCACTAAAAATCAATACTTAAGAATGAATGTGTAAGGTAAACTTAGTGAAACAGAACTGGACTCCTAGCCCCGCCCCTTCTGTTACCTCCCACACAAATGACCCTGTTTCACTGAAGATAACTTGTCACCTACTGCATACAATTCGCTTAATTGAAACCGCTTAGTGAAAACTGTAGTACCTTAATAACAGCTTTGTAGTCGCATGTGAGCAAAATGGTTAGCACGCTCTCTTCTAGTACCTCCTTTGCAATATACAATTCCGCCCACTTTTGATTTTCCTGTAACATATTGAATTTTATTCATCCACCTAACCCAAAATCAATAATTAAGACGACAATTATAAGGTTCACAAATAATTAGATTAATAGCCACGCCCTATTTAGAACCTCCCACACAATTAACCCTTTGTCAGTATAGATTAGAACACACATTTCTTTGCTCGTAGTAAAAAAAATCGCTTATATTGCAAACGTCATAAAGTGTTTATGACGGCTTTTTCCAAGAGTACGAAAATAGTGGATGACACGTTTTATTCTGGTATCTGCAATGCAAATAACGATTTCGCCCACCTTTTGTATTTGCATGATAATCTTTATATTATCCATAAGATTGTTCTGAAATTTTGTAATAAGATGGAGATGGCTGATGTGATTGGATGGGTTAAAGATTTACACATCCGTACGACAAGAGTGGATGACACGCCCCATTCTGGTATTTCCAGTTTAAATGACAACTCCGCCCACTTTTCGCATTTGAACAATAATCTGTATACTACTCATACGATTGTGCTGAAATTAGGTATAAAGATGAAGATTGATGTTGTAATTGAATGGATTAAGAAAGCCTCTGCCACGCCCCTTTTTGTACTTCCTACACAAACTTCCATATAACCCACGTAATTTATTACCTAATGCATAAATTTCGCTTGAATTTTGTATTTTGCAATATAATATAAGAAAAAAACTGGATGCCACGCCCTATTCTAATAACTTCAACACAAACGACCATTAACGACCAATCCCACGACAGCCGGATATGTGTACCAGATGGACCCGAAGAACAATTCTTTGGCCAAGGGCTTTATTTTGGTAAAATCGGTACGCTTCAAGCAATGGAGAACGGAATGTAGAAAGATATAAACTTTATATGTGACGCGCAAAATAAAAAGGGACCTAAGGGTAAAAACCAGTTTTGTTCAGGAGAGCCATTTTAAAGATTTAAATACGTGTATCTTTGGTGTACCATCACGTTCATAAAACCCGCATATCTCTGGGAGGGAACACTTTTGGGGCATGGGATCGGTCTCATTCGATGCTCAGATGTTGTCCACATCAAAAAAAGTGAAAATTTATTTTTTTACCCTTAGGTCCCTTTCTCTATGTGCTGTCAAATATGTGGGTGAGGGTCAGTCGGATAAACCGATCGAGGCTTCTTTACTTCTTTTTTCTGCAATTATTATTTTCGGCTTGAAGTCGTATAGAAAAAAAATTGATTTTTTTTTTTTTTTAAATTTATTGTGATTTTTCCCAATATTTTGATAGATTTTGTCAATCATCCTCAGGGTTGTCAACTTAAAGTAAAAAAAAACATTACAGTTTATCCGCGTGACTTTTTGTTTTCAACTGAGATACGAGTAAATCGGAAAATTCCACAATTCCTGAAATGGAAAAGATGGGAATAACAAAACTTCGATTTTCTACAAAAACTGAACGCACCAAACTGACAGCACCTGTTTGCTGCCGTCCCATTAAAGGTTTTTTCTAATATTTTTTCCAAACTCTATGCGGTTAAGCCTCCTGAATGGAGGCTATGTAAAAATGTGAACCGATTCGGTTTAGCTTCAATAGGTTTCCTTACTGGTCTCTAATGACTTATTAATCAAAATTCGACGAAGATCAGTTCTAGAACAGCAGTGCTATATAAAAAATGGCGTTAGAACATGAAGGACCATTTGCAAGGGGGCTATGTTAATATATAGACCAATTGGGTTCAGATTTAACAGGTTCACTTATTGGTCGCTAATTAGTTATTAATCATAATTCAAAAAAAGATCGGCTTCTAGATCATACAAAAATTGAAATTCAAAAATTTGGTTTACAAGAGGGTTTGTCGAAGGTCCCCTGGATTTTGTGGCTTCATATTTGTGAACTTTAATTTGATTTCGATTATAGATGGCCAGACATATGGAAGATTATAGGAACATACAGAGAAAGTCGGTATAATAAACAAGGCGTCAAAGTGGGGGACTCAGGAGCCAATGTAAAGACCCAAGAACAAAGTCACCACAGATTTTTATTACTCATAAGAAAAATTCAAATATACTTTATGACAAGTGAAACCCGACTTAAAATTTAGCCAGCTTGAATATTATGTACTCCATGGTTGAGCAAATGCATACTCAAAAAAGTGTAGTTTAGTCCGAAGTACCTCTAGTCCATTAAAAGGACTCTTTTCCCCTAGTAACAATCCCAAACAGCCTATAACTGTACGCCATCATCATGCTAAATTTCAGGATCCCAGGATTACTCACACTCCATAATACTTTCAACAAACACGGGGCTTTCATTGATGGATCGTTTTTGAAGTTTACGTCGATCAAAAAAGCATATTCTTTTTAGGGTCACCGATCCATATTTCGAGGCGTTGCAAACCGCAAAACTAATTTAGTTTACCTATACACTTTATCCCATAAAGTGAGTGATCACTTACTGGCCGATTGCTATCCCTAACTTTAAGTTATTTTCCCAGACTAAATACCATTATTGACTTTAATATTTATGAACAAATTTAATCACTTTACAACTAGAAAAACCCCGCTTCTTATAACCTAAAAAATATGTTTCCCGCCGTTTTAAAACTTTAGCTTCACTCTCCCCTGCTGCTAAACCTTTTTAATTACAAAAATCACTACATAAATAAGTAAAGCGTCGTCTTTATGGTCGTGTCGTCCTTTTCTTGGCAGCATAAAACGACAGCCATTACACAAAGCATTATTTAAGATGCACTTACACACTGCTTACAATAAACAGAAGAGGATTTGCTCTGGCTGTGGATTATGTAGAAAGTTTACTGAAAACCGTGCGGAGTTAGTATTTGAAATGCTACCGACAACAACAAAAACACACGATGTACACCGGACAGGACTCATCATCCGTTGTCCCCCTCGGTACATTACCCGGCCAAGCAAACAAGGCAACGTTGGCGGACAGACTAGTCAACCCATTCAGCAATGACAGCAGTCCGCAGCAAAGTGGCTGAGTGTTGGCCAAAAACTGCCAGCCAGTCAGCCAACGGAATTAGTCCAACAACTGCTTGAAGTTACTACAACTTTTCATAATATTTTTTTTTAAGTTTTCAGCGCCAGTACTCGTATTGCTGTGGGGGGTTTGTAATGCTAAAAGAACACTTTCAAATAGAATTTAAGTTTGTGCAAAAAAATACAAGAAAAAGTGCTGAAAATTAAATAGAAATACAAAAGTTGGTGGGGTGGCAACAACTATAAGAATATTAAAGAAAATGAATTGAAACTTGTATTACCGACTTACAAATGCTTGCATTTTTATTGCGTAACGTAGGCAGGGGCGTAGGGACAGTGTGTGGAATAAGGGGAACCTTTAAACTAATAACACTCACAAGAACTTTATTTAGGATTGAGATCTGCTCAAAGTGATTCCGATCTGAATTTTAAAAAATAGAATTACAAAATTTTGGCGCCCAACGTGCATATCTTACGTATGTGACTCGAAATTTTCTCTAGAGTTATTTTGCCTGCAGAGAAACAGAATTCAGTTTCGTTTATATTGGAATGGATTTAGACTTCGAAAATTCTGTACTACTTTACTGAGGTGAATTGTGGCGCCCAACGCGTTTGTTTGAACATTTTTAACAGGATAAACCTTCCTGTTAAAAATTTTCAAACAAACGCGTTGGGCGCCACAATTCACCTCAGTAAAGTAGTACAGAATTTTCGAAGTCTAAATCCTTTCCAATACTGAATTCTGTTTCTCTGCAGGCAAAATAACTCTAGAGAAAATTTCGAGTTACATATGTAAGATATGCACATTGGGCGCCAAAATTAAGTAATTTTATTTTTTAAAATTCAGATCCCAATCACTTTGAGAAAAAAGGGGGAGAAAAAAGGAGGAGTTTATTGCAAAAAAAATAGACTATTTAGCAAAATAGAATTGCGATCCGTTAACAAAGCAAAAGACTCAGACTTCCAAAAATGGCTATAACATATTTCAGGTTAATTGTGGCGACCAACGAAAAATTACAAACGTGTTCATTTGAAAAGTATCGACTAAGTAAATACTCCTACCATCATGACAATCACATCTCGTGATTTTACCCTGGATAAGATCTTGGTTTTCCTCGACTGAGTCATTGCAGTTCTCACAACTCGCTTTTAAATAATTCATTTAAGCTATTGTTAAGCGAAGTATTTAAAAAGACTTATTTAAAAAAGGAAATATTAAATATAAAAAGGAAGGCCAGTCAGGAGCACCGAATGGCGATCCGTGTACAATAGCAAAGGGCTTTGACTTTGAAAAATTTCCACCCCTCACTGGCGACCATCGTGTTCCTTTCAAAAATTTAATCTAAAAATTGTCCCCTGATGCACCTACGCGCATAACAACCACACCTTCTGCAGCCACTAAAGCAACGACACCAGTCTTCTTAGGTAGACTCATTTCACTTGACGTAATTTGCCTTGGATTATTTTTATTTATTTTTTTAGTCCCACTATTAAAAGACTGCAAGGGGGAAAGAGATTGACTACAAAACAAATAAAACTTTTCAATTTTTTGAAACTCAGAGAGGGAGAGCTAGTGTACAAGGAATGGCAAGAAAAGCCGATTGTTTTATTTATTGAATAAATCCATTTCGGGGGATTTTCGTTTTTGGTTTTCCACCAAGCAAAAATAAACTTAAGAAGACAAAAGCAAACACGATGGAAGTAAAACACAAGTACGTTGCAACTACCGAGCTACGATTCAGTGCAACTCAAATAGAACGAGAAGAGAAATAAAAGTCAGGAATAAATTGAAATGACTTAAGAAATGTATTTAAAGCCCAACAGATGCTATAAAACGGTTGTAAAAATAGTTGGCGTTTTTAATGCTGAGTTGAAGTTGAAAAAGGCTAATAAACTTTGGGAATAGAAGAGAAAGAACATAAAAATTAGCTAACTCGCACTAACTAGCAAATACAATTTGCTTTGACATTGTTTTTCCATGTCATATTTACTTGTGTTCTCTAACTTAGATTTTTGAAAGATTTTGAAAATAAAAGTTCTTGGACAAAGTTTCTCTACGTTTCAAGGAAATTTAGCTACGGCTAATTTAGATGTAGCAAACCTAGGAATCCAAAGACCATGACACATATACATATGCCGCACTTAGCTTTCACATACGAACTGATCGGAAGAAAAACTGATTTGATCTGTAGCGTACAGCGCGAGCAAAAGGCTAATCAATACCAAAGGGGTGTTTATTCACGAAAAATCGGGTATCCCCGAACATCTTCACGTTAGAAATAAGACGACCGATGTCTGATAAACACACACTATGAAAGTAACGACCGAACAGCGATACGCAACCCACATTCCGACAATGCTCGAAAGAGGCAATCGAGTTGAAAACCCTACTACTGCCATCTACCAGCACTACCGCCCGTCCCTCCATCCCTTGGGCACGGTTTATTAGCTTTAAGGATTATTTTGAAGCACCAGCCCATTCATGGGCCTGATGTAATTTGTATAGATATTGAAAATGTCAAAAAAAGTAAATTATTTCCTGAGCCGCTTCGGAAAGCCTTAACACTTGAGGGCTTCATTTTTCACATTGAATACTTGTCACGCAAAGTATTCGAACTGCGCATTATATTTTCATGGGCTGTACATGACCGATAGAGATTCGCCAGGGAATCGCTTGTGAGACAACAAGTACTACTGTGTCTTAGAAGCCTTAAATTCTACTATTTTTAATCGTCGCCATTCAGAAATATCCAGTAAATCCCGGCCAAATGTCTCATTCATCATTCGCCCTTTGTCTTTAGTTTCTTGAAGACTCGGCCTACAGTCGAATAAATATGAATCACAAAGGTTGCTAACATCCACGAAAAGGTTGATTGGATTCTACTCCTGACCCAAAAGATCTTCAATTAAAATAATAAAGGGGCGAGGAGCTATAAATCCCAGCGGTACACCTTCGGTCAGCCTATGTTCGAAAACCTATCTACCCTAAGCAACTTAGTGCGATCTCTAAGTAATCTCTATATGCGACAGCGCATAGAGAAAGCGACCTAAGGGTAAAAAAAAATCAATTTTCATTTGTTTTCTTTTTTTTATTTGGACAACATCTGAGCATCGAATGAGACCGATCCCATGCCCAAAAGTGTTCCCTCCCAGAGATATGCGCGTTTTATGAAAGTGAAGTCGACGATTCTAAGCTCAAATAGAAAGGGACCGAATCTTTAAAATGTCTCCCCAGAACAAAACTCTTCATCAACTTTTCACTTTTTTTTGATGTGGACAACATCTGAGCATCGAATGAGACCGATCCCATGCCCCAAAAGTGTTCCCTCCCAGAGATATGCGCGTTTTATGAAAGTGAAGTCGACGATTCTAAGCGCAAATAGAAAGGGACCTAACCTTTAAAATGGCTCTCCTGAACAAAACTGGTTTTTAACCTTAGGTCCCTTTCTATTTTGCGCGTCACATATATAAACAAATCGAGAAATGTTTTTACCGACACCAAAAGCGATCAGCTTTGATGTGGGTAGCTCGTGCCATTAAAGGGCTTGGAGAAAGCCATTTCTATGACATTACTATGACCATCAAGAACGCCATCTGGTCGTTCGTAGCGAAATTTCTAAGAAATCTAAGCAAGTGTTTGGACTTCAAATACCTTACAAGATGGTGATTTACATTACTCTCTATTGGTCTATAATTCGTAGGATTATAGTCTTTACAACCTGCCACCTTACAACCTTCAACCTGAAAGAATCCCACATGGTAAGCAAGTTTCAAGACTTTGCATAATAAACGGTCTAGCGTCAGAGAACACTTACATAGGACAAGTGTCGTAAACTATCTGGGGCCGGGGAGACTCGCAAGAACAAAATTAGATTGTAACGAAGACATGTTCCGATTATGTATGGAATAAAATATCCGTCAAACTGGCCCCCACGGCTCTGATGACAGGCCATTACTCTTTTTTTATTTTCTATGACTTTTTTATTTAAATGTGGCTGTATCTTATTGTTGACGCGTTGAATCAATGGCCACTAAGACCATGCGAAATCCTTCTAAAAGAGCCTTTGCGAATAATTTAGGACGATATAAAACCGAAGTCCCATCTCCCATATTAAATTTTGTATTATCTTTTTGTCCTTCTCTTCAATTCTTCCTAAGACACTTTTGTCTAAGGGTACTACAATAAACCGCTGGAAGGCCCGGAGTGGAATCTTCAGTTTTATCAGGCAGGTGTGCCAATAATCCGTATTTATGTCTAAATCAATATCCAAACCCGAGTCTGTATTTACATATTTGATAACATCTTTATTTAAACCGACACCTGAATTCACATCTGTGTTTATCTACGGTGACATCGACATCCACATCTGTATCAACAGCTACATTTTAATCACATTAGATCTAATTCGACACCTAAATGTACATCTTCAGTTACATATACATTAGGGTAGGCTGATTTGTAGGGACAACAAATTGTCACATACAATAGAACGTATAAGCGCGTGAGAATATAAAAACGACTGAGAGAATCGTAAATAATCAATTCAGTCGTTGTTCTTTTCTCATGCGCTCACAATTTATATTGTATTGGGCAATGTAAATCGTATGTCACCAAGGAAAGGTTATCCTTAGAAAAATAATTTTTTAACCTTATAAATAACTTGAGAAAGTGAAAAAAATGAAATTTGGGAGCCTCAAAAATAGTTTGTTTAATATGTCGTAGTGTAAATTTTTTTCCTCATGCCAAAAGCTATCGAAAAATCGATGGCACAATAACGATTGCTAAATCGACGCACCCTAATACGTATACAGATCTAGAGAACAACATTTACATCAATATTTACGTGTATTAGTACCTATACATCGACATCTAAATTTACATCCCTATCAATATCCACATCATATCCAATAGAAAGGGAGCTAAGGTTAAAAACCAGTTTTGTTCAGGAGAGCAATTTTAAAGATTAGGTCCCTTTCTATTTGCGCTTAGAATCGTCGACTTCACTGTCATAAAACGCGCATATCTCTGGGAGGGAACACTTTTGGGGCATGGGATCGGTCTCATTCGATGCTCAGATGTTGTCCACATCAAAACAAGAAAAAAATGAAAATTGATTTTTTTACCCTTAGGTCCCTTTCTCTCACATATACATAAACATTTACATCAATATCTATATCTATATGTACGTCTACAATCAATATCTATACCCTGTAGAAAGCCTGGGGTCAAGTGTCTCCAAGTCAACACTGTTGTCTACTATTTTGTTTGACTTTTTGTCGACATTGTCCACAAAGCGTCTACACTTTTATTTTTTCTTTTGTCAGTACACGTTATCTCGGAAGGGCTTGGGTATAGTTCACAGATATAGCTCCGATTTTCATACTTTATTAGGACGGAAGAAAATTAAATTTCGAGAAAAAAATTTATACATTGAACAGGGATTAAACCGGCTCAAGACCTCTTGTTTCTATATTTAAATAGAAGACAAGTTTTTAACAAAATGGCAAAGTGACATTGATTTTCGTGGCTGCACACTACTTTTATCATGATTTCGGGTCCGTGACAACCCTCTTCAGAAAGCCTTGCTGCAATTGTTGAAAGTAAAACCGAACTCTATAAGGCCAGGCTCTCCCCAAACGAATGAGAACTACTGTTGTAAACCTTACTTTTCAAGTTGTCTTCACACAATTGCCCACGAAAATACAACTCACTCTTCCCACCTCTAAAGGGACTCCACATCGAGAGCCATCAATAGATTTCTTTTACAACGTGTGTGTGTTGTAAAAAGAGTTTAGTTGACTATGTCAACTTGTGTGCCGTGCATGTACGTATGTTTAGCTCGTTTGTTTTATTTCGGTCTGTTGCTTTTACACATTGAACAGGGATTAAACCGTCTCAAGACCTCTTGCTTCTATATTTAAATAGAAATTTATGTGAAAATTTTCCCTAGCCATGTCTCCATTTACAAAAAAGTCATGCCTTAAAAGCACAAAATCGGGTGACGCCTCGCAATGGGTTAATGGATCGCAGATGTATATAAAACCAATATTTCGATGATCTTATTAATCCAATTTCGTCCCGATCCGATAAGAAAAAAGGAAGACATACACATATAAATTTTATAACTGTAAGGGCCCGTAACTTGGGAAAAATGGACCTGGGGGAAATTTTTTACATCATTTTTTCTAATAATTTACATTTTTACTAACGACATTTCCAACAGGGTATCTCAATATGTGACGCGCAAAACAAAAAGGGACCTAAGGTTAAAAACCAGTTTTGTTCAGGAGAGCCATTTTAAAGATTAGGTCCCTTTCTATTTGCGCTTAGAATCGTCGACTTCACTTTCATAAAACGCGCATATCTCTGGGAGGGAACACTTTTGGGGCATGGGATCGGTCTCATTCGATGCTCAGATGATGTCCACATCAAAAAATGAAAAAAATTAAAATTGATTTTTTTACCCTTAGGTCCCTTTCTCTATGCGCTGTCACATATTCAGATTTACATAGACATTTACATACACATACATGAGCTACATCTATGTTTAGCTCACATTAGATCTATATCTTAATCGTCATCTACGCCTACATCTAAATCTACATCTTCTTCTAAATCTACAACTTTATCTACAGTTATGTACATCCTTCATCTACAGTCACATCTTCATCTACAGTCACATCTTCATCTACAATTACAAATACATCTACATTTATAAGTACATTTAAATCTACAACTGCATCTCCTCATCTACACTGTAGTCTCTTGCATACAATGTTGCATTCTTTAATTACTCGGTCACGTTAAACGCTCTCATCTTCTCGTTCACCCCTTCCTATGTCTCGAGCTATTTTCTTACTGTTTGCGGGTTTTTATGTTTCGACACTTATGGTTAAATTACGTTTTGACATAAATACAGAAATACTTAAGTATCGGTTATCAAATACGACAACGTTCGAGTATACAACAGCTAAAACATAAACAAAAAATATGACAAAGGCAGGAGCAAAACAAAACAGAAAAAACCAAGAAAAAAAAACTAGACAGAAACGACAACCAAAAAGTAGTACGGAAATTGTTCATTAGCTGAACAATTTGCGCGTGCAAATAAACATTACTACGTAGTATGATATGCTCTGTCTGTATGTACATGTGTACATATGTATGAATGTGTGTATGTGCGGAACGTAAGCATGTTACAACGACTGCGGCAGTGACTACGGGGTAGATTAGCTAAATATATGTACATCTATTGTATGGTCGAAATATATACATATATTAGGGAGCCTTACCCAGAAGTACACTTTACGTTGTATATATGTGACAGCGCATAGAGAAAGGGACCTGAGGGTAAAAAAATCAATTTTCAGATTTTCTTTTTTTGATGTGGACAACATCTGAGCATTGAATGAGGCCGATCCCATGCCCCAAAAGTGTTCCCTCCCAGAGATATGCGCGTTTTATGAAAGTGAAGTCGACGATTCTAAGCGCAAATAGAAAGGGACCTTATCTTTAAAATGGCTCTCCTGAACAAAGCAGGTTTTTAACCTTAGGTCCCTTTCTTTTTTGCGTGTCACATATGTCATTTCGCCTTACGCCTGTTACTAAGTACGTTGACGTAAAAAAATACAAATCGCCTAGGAAATTTCTCATAAATGCGAGTCTGCCAAATTTTGAAAAACTACAAAAATTTGCAGTATCCAGATATTAACCAAGCACAATTTTCACTGAAATTTCATAGAAATTATTTTCAATATTAGGTTGACACATTTTCACACAAAAAGATGACCTTAGGGCTATAAGCTAAATTTGAATTCGAATTTTTTCTTTTAAAAGTCAAAGTAGCCTCAACATTTTCTACACCTTTCTTTTCATTTTTTAGAGGCCCCTTAAGCAGAAGAGATGGATGATCTTAACACCAGGCTTTCAGCCAAAACTGCTTTCAACTATGTCAGTTAAAGTATCCTTAGAATTTTTCTAAAATTTCAACTTTTTGTAAGGCCCCCTAAGCATCAAGCAGCTTTAGTTTACTTGCTGCTGTACGATAACGACAGATTTTCTATCGGAATTCCAATACTTTTCATATGGCCTTTTTCCTGTTTGATTCTGCCCGCTTTACTGTAGTACCGACAGGGCTGGCTGGCTTATGGCAAATGTGGGCTGCCGGAGAAGACCGAAAGCACATATGAAAATAGCTTCCGAAATAAAAAACAAACGATGTAAACATGAATGTTTATGTCGTGTTAAATTTGGTCGGTCGTTAAAGCATAAAAATTGTCGATAATGAAAATTGATGACTGGAAAAACGCACAAAAGGTATACGTAGTAGGCTAAAAAGACAATAATGAATGAATGTACTCGTATGTAAGTTTAAAGGGTAAATATAATATCGATGTAAAAATCGACATTGATGTGGATGATTTTTATGTTTACGCTGAAATTTAATTGAGCTCTCCGAAATCTCATTATTAATAATTTAAATTCTAAGAGATTTCCTTATCTTTAAATAAGGAAGAGTTTCTTAGATATTTAAAATATGTGACCTTCTCCGAGAAAAGGAGCCAAGTGTGTGAATATAAAGTTTTGAGAAAAACGCCTTTAAAGTTTCATAACGCATTATGACTGTGAACACACCTTCACCTTCGCACCGAAGTAAGAAAAAATAAATTGTCAAACGGAAGAAAATCGAAGAACCAGATCACGAAACACCGAAAAAAAGTCGAAACTCCAAAGAATTCGAAGCCGAAGAATGACAAAAAAAATAATTTAAAACCAAAAAATTAAAAAAAATTTAATGTTTTTCTCATTTTTATCGATTTCCCAAGTTTTGTGTACGTTTTTATGGGGAAAATAAATTCGTATTAGAAATCGAACTCTTTTTATCTTATTCTACACCCATTTAGCTACCAGCATCCTCTCTTAAGTCCAAACCAGTTTTTTGACACACTAGGTCCCTTTTCTCGGAGAAAATCACATATGTGACAGCGCATAGAGAAAGGGACCTAAGGGTAAAAAAATCAATTTTAATTTTTTTCTTTTTTTTTGATGTGGACAACATCTGAGCATCCCATGCCCCAAAAGTGTTCCCTCCCAGAGATATGCGCGTTTTATGAAAGTGAAGTCGACGATTCTAAGCGCAAATAGAAAGGGACCTAATCATTAAAATGGCTCTCCTGAACAAAACTTTTCATCAACTTTCCACTTTTTTTTTTGATGTGGACAACATCTGAGCATCGAATGAGACCGATCCCATGCCCCAAAAGTGTTCCCTCCCAGAGATATACGCGTTTTATGAAAGTCAAGTCGACGATCCTAAGCGCCAATAGAAAGGGACCTAATCTTTCAAATGGCTCTCCTGAGCAAAAGTGTTTTTTAACCTTAGGTCCCTTTCTATTTTGCAAGTCACTTATGGCTTTCAATTCTAAAGTCTAAACGTTACACCAAAATATATCAAACTTTAGACTGACTCTTAAGTAAAAATGTATTAAATTTAACTTACACCATGTATAGCCACTAGGGGGTTTCTTCCTTCCGCACTAATATGAAAACATATTTTACATTTGTTTCCCAGGTCACACCTCAATGGCACATGTGTCTGTGCTACAAGGACATGCATAACTACACGTGGAGAAAACTCAGTTATTTATTTCCATTTTGGAATCACAGTAGAAGCAAGTAAGAGCCGAATCTATGTTAATGAAATTGGTCCATTTTTTCAGTCCATGAGTTGGGTTTTTTTTTGTAAAACCAAAACTCATTAAAACTTTTGCCACTGTTCGGCCAGTAGGGCCCAATTTCGGGGGTACAGCTGGATGGGGGCTATATTAGAACATGGACCTATCCGGTTGGCATTTAAAAGTGTTCATACTGTGTGCAAAAAAAAACGCCACAACTAAATTTTTATTTTTACCCGATGTAACTTGCCGCTGTTAGGGCGGCAATGTACATTCGTATAAGGGTTAATAAAGATGACAGCTACGATAATATTATGTAAATCACAGACAAAAATGATTTTTGATATAGAATTTTTTACATGGGTTTGAGAAAAATTCTCTTATTCGTAAAGTCGTCGGCCCACGCATGTAATATACCTGGTGGGCCAAACATTATGAGATTTTAAAATTTAATAACCTTTTTGTTTTTTTTTCAGATTATTTTAATAATACTTGGAAAATAAATAATGGAGAGATTCACAACTGAACAAATAACCAGAATAATAGAATATTATTATTTTAATCAGCGATCAATTATTTTTAAGCAAACGCATAAGTGATGAAGCTCATTTTCATTTTAATGACTTTGTTAATAAGCAGAACTCTAGGTTCTGCGGTTCTGAAAATCCAAGAGCCATTCATCAACGCCAATTGCACCCCATTAGGTGTACAGGATCACATATGCAAATATCATTGAGCCTTACTTCTTCGAGAATGATGATGGAAATGCTGTAACCGTAAATGGAGAGCGGTATCGGTTTATGATAAAAAATTGTCTACGTCCTACTCTTGAAAACAAACCTGAGATGTGGTTTCAGCAGGACGGAGCCACTGCCCGCACTACCCGAGACATAAAGGCACTTTTAAGTCAATTTTTTGGAGAGCACATAATTTCGGAAATGATTTGGCCAGCGCGATCGCCAGATTTGTCAGCACCCGACTATTTTCTTTGGGGTTATTTGAAGGAGCGAGTATAAGTGAACAAGCCCGAGACAATCCTTCCACTCAAGGCCAACATTGTTGCAGAAATTCGAAAGCTACAGCCACAAATTTTTAAAGATGTTATGAAAAATACTCTAAAACGAGTCCATCATTGCGATGGTAGAAACGGGGGTCATTTAAGTGACATTATATTTTATACTTAGTGTAAGAAAACATTCCATTTTGTATAAGTACTCGTATATTATATAATCTGAGAAAAAAAAATAATAAATGATAAATTTATTAAAGTTTTTAACCCCATTTTCACTTTTGGTCCACCCTGTATTAGCCGTGTTCTTTTAAGGTAACTAGCTTAGTAACCTTGTTAGTTTGCACTATGGTAATATGGCAATATAGAAACACAAAATTGTGAGTAATATGGCAACATTGTTTCTCTTTGTTTATACCAAAGAGATATGAACAGCAAGAGGATTCTTCGTCGAATTCATCAAAGCTGGCAATACAAATATATAAACTGTAAAACAATTATTTAAGAAATATAATTAATCAATTTAATGCCACACTTTTGGTTTGTAAGAATGTTAAAAATGTTCTTGGACTATCAGTTCGGGTGGATTTTTAGTTTCACTTAAACCATTTCGTGCAAATGAACCCAATACGAATTCGCCGATGAGACCCTTTTGGAAGAAAAATAAGTGTGTTACCTCTAGCTTGTTAAGAAGAGGCAACCCGCTTGCTAAACGAGTAACTTCGAGTAACGAGTAAACTTGTAACTTCCAAAGAAATGAAAGTTTAGTTATATGGAGAGAACTCAGCAATTATTGGTTATTCCAACATCACAGTACTTACATATGATCTCTACACTGAGCCAAAAATACAATGATTTTTTAACCATGTGTCTGGTTACATTTTTCATGGTAAATGTTTGATAACGAAGAGAAAATGACGTTATATAAGGTCAAATATACATTCAAAATAGTTGAGTTAACATAATATAAGGTTGGTTTTTCAAGAGAGAGGCAGAACTACATAAGCAAAAATATAAAGATCATTCGGCTCTGTTGTATCATAGTTTTTGATCTGCTTTGTGCTATACGAAGTTCCGTATTAAGTTACACGAAGTTGCAACGATTGCGACTGTCTTATAGTCCCACTCTTTTTCCTTTATCGCTTTGCTTTGAACGTTGGTAATTGTGAGAAAGATCATAAGACAATTTATCTCGCTCTTTTAAAAAACCACCACCAAATACAAATGCTATCTGTATAGTCTTCATCATTGCGCTATAAAGATTGCTTTTCGCACAGTGCGAAGACTATACGCAAAGGGTAATTCTCATATATCATAATGGAAGTCATATGATTTGTAAGTAATCGTTGACAAAGACTGCTGAAGAAAAAACTTGGTTTAGAATGAGCTGTACAGTCTGCCTGGCAACCGTAGCCAATACATTTCACCATTTTTTTAGTTGATTCTGAAAAAGAATCAACAAAAAGGTCTCGGACCAGAATAAAAACTGTTCAGGTCATAACAATGACAAAGACCGAATAAATTTAAATAAAACAAAGACAAAATTAGTAGGTTAATTTAATATTAAAAATTGTAACAGTAACTATATTTCTGGTTAAAAGTGGTAACCAATAATTGGTTGACTAAACAATAAAAATGATTTCTATAGCAATCTTCATAGTTAATAATATTAACAATTTCATTGTTAAATTGAACATGCATTGTTTCATTAAATCAACTATGAAATTTTAAGATTAACAATTTTCATGGTTAAAAACAATGCATTGTTAAAAGAACAATAATTATTTAAATAATAACAATTTTAATGGATAAATTACTCAACAATGCATTATTAAAACAACAATAATTATTTTAAAAGTAATAATTTTCATGGTTAAAAAATTCAACCATAAAATAGTTAAATCAACTATTGTTATTGTTAAATACCAGTCAACAACAAAATGTTCAAATTAACCTCATATAACGTAGACTTCAAATCATGTCTTTTTATGGTTAAGTTAACCTTATATAAGGTTATTTTTCTTTTCAGTGTTTAATAACTTATCGGTTTTATGTACAACAAAATCTTAGTTAATCTAAAATTGAAATCGATAGACTATAAATGAAATAATTTTTAATATTTATTGTAGTTTAAGGTTCCTAAAATAAGATTTTTCTTTTCGCGGTAATTGTAAAGCAATATATAAAATATCCAGACGAACCGAGTACATAAAATTTAACTATAATGGGTCCAGTTAACAAGTGTTAATGGTAATGACAACTGAATTCAAAGAAAACTTGTAACCAATGTTGACAGTGACAATTTTTTCTAACAGCGAAAATTTGCCTCACTGTATGATCACGTTGTCTGCATCATTTGTTTCCGTGTACGAGTATACAACTTAGAATCCTTAGAATATTGAACATAATCAAGTATTACGTCGAAATAACAAGTTTCTTCAATTTACGTGCTAACGAAAAGGAGGGAGAAAAAACCTGACAATATATGCCACGTTTTCAACACATGTCACGGCATAAACTTCAAGTATTTGTGCGATTCACACACTACAACTAGTTTTTTTTCCAGCGAAAAAAAGAAGAAGTTACGATAGGCGATAATCATGTTTCCGAGATGCATATTAAAAGTGAGGAAAAAAAATTCGCAGGAATAGTACGTGATTTCTATTATGCTAAAATATGGCAAAATTTACACTTGTTTGCCTTCGACAAAAAAAACAGTGACAGTGACAACGCCAGCATGGTCGTCACAGACGACAGACAGGCATCAGCAACACGGCATATGCCGCCCGCGATTCAGTCATTCCTTTATCCATCTATACAGAGTAACACATGTCGAACATTATGATGTTCTGCGATGCTAGTGTGTCGCGAATTCAAGATCAGACGTGTATGAATTATAAATTTTCTTTTTTTTTCGTTGAATTTGTAGCCTAAAATATACGCCAAATACTTTTATGCTCTATTACGAATTCAAATGTAAAATTTGAAATATATATACGAGTATATATTCGCATATCCATCATACTCGTATTCCGTTCACATCATCATTATTATGCGTTTGTAACAGAGAATTACTTTTTGTTCATGTTGACATACGTTACTTTTTTCTTTTTGTCATCATTATAATTACATAAATTGAAGTTCAAAATGATGCGATAATTTTTGCGAGGATTTGTTGCGACATGTTATGTTTTATTCAACATTTTCTTCTTTTTTGAACCAAATTAAATTGTTTGAGCTGAAAGCGAACAACACAAAAGTTATAAATAAAATGTGTTTTTCTATTCAGGCCACAGTCTCCGAAGATATGTTAATTTAGTCTAGCTCTGCTAGAATTTATACATGGCATTGCTAGCAAGTAATTATCAGACACAAGTCAGAAACATAAACAAAACAACTTCAGTGTTCTATAAATATCTGACAAAACGTTGTCACAAATATTTGTAGGTACGAAAGACTGAAGTTTTTAAGTTGAAATAAATCAGTCAGGCAGGTAAAATTAAAGGTTCTGGTAGGTTTATCCGGTTATGCAAAATCACATACCAAAGTCCACAAAAAAATATAGCCTCAAGACATAAAAGATTTTAATAAACATATTTAGCCAAAAATTAAATTTCTCTAATTTTTGTAGCACCCCATACTTTGGATGTAAAAAGAGTTAAAAAAATCTGCCTTCAAACTTTTGTCGACAGAAACAAAATACTAATACTCAAAACTTTACGATGGTTGCTATTTATATTTCGAGTCCTGACAATACTAGTGTTTCCAGATGCAATCTGGAACTTCCATTGAAAACTTTGAACTTTTTTAGCATAACTTCACTCAGAACGTTTTGTCATTTGAGGGCGAATTGTTTTGTTTACAGTGTGTTGAAAAATTCATCTCCGTCAAAAAATGGAATTATCCCGTGAACATTTTCGTGCGATGATTTTTTACGATTTTCGGCATGGTTTATCGAGACAAGAGTGTTACAATCAACTTGTTTCGACTTTTGGTGATGAAGCACCATCAAAAACCACTGTTACCAAGAGTTCAATCTCGGATGCCGTTCGCTTTAGGATAAATTACGTGAAGGACGTCCAATTTCGGTCACTTTGCCAGAAACCCCGTGAACTGATTTAGCAAGACCGACACGTGACATACCGTGAGATTGAGGCATCCTTGGACATTAGTATGACAAGCATCAAAAAGATATTGCATGTTCATTTGGGCGTGAAAAAATTTTTGTTCTCTTCCGATCCCACATAATTTGACGAATGCTCAGAAAAAAATGGCTCGTATGGATTAGTGCAAAGAAATGTTGGAAAAGTTAAACTGCCGCAGCTCAAAGTCAGTGTATAACATTGTCACAGGTAACGAATCATGGATCTATGTATTTGAACCCGAAACAAAACTGCAATCGACCGAATGGGACTTTCAAGACGAGCCAAATCCAACAAAAGTTGTTCGTGGAAGAAGTACATCGAAGCAAATGATTGCGTTTTTTTCGGTATAACCGGCCATGTTGCCACAGTGACTTTAGTGGAACGAAGGAGGTCAATTCTGTGTGGAATACAACCATCTGTTTGCCTACAGTGTTCAAAGAAATGCGGAAAGATAATAATAGAAGACGGATCATTTTGTATCACGACAATGCGAGCCCTCACACTTTAGCTGAAACGATGAGCTATTCAACCACTCAAGATGTCGAATTGATAGGCCATCCACCGTACAGCCCTGATTTGGCACCCAATGACTTTTTCTTATTTCCTAGCATCAAGAAAAAATGCATGGTCAACGTTTTTCATAGCCCGAAACAGCTGTTGAAGAGTTCAAAAATCATGTTTTGCAGCCGTCTCAATCGGAGTGGAAAAGGTACTTCGAAAATTGATTTGTACTCATGCTAAAGTGTATTGATCTTAAAGGAGAATATTTAAAAAAAAAAAAACAATAAAACCATTTCCAATGATAATTATTGTGTTTTTGTTACCGGACCCGAAATATAAATAGCAACCTTCGTATAAAATGTAATAGTTTTATTAATATAGTGTTTTTTAGTCTACAAGCTAATTGTATTACCAATAGTTTTGCTGTGGATTGCCAAACAGGGAAGAATAAGTCATCAGCGAAGACATAAACTTATCGATCTATATATACTAACATTACTTGTACTTTGCTTGCGATTTGAGTAGAAAGCTGAAGAGCAGTTTTACTTAACCTCCTTTCAGTCTTCACATATTTATTAAGGTCATCGCAAACAAAGTTCGAAAAATTAACGTCTTTGGGGCTTACATCCATAATACCGCCACTATTGCTGTTCAAGCATCCTTATGAAACCATTTCTTACAATTTAAAACTGAGAGGTCAAACTTGAGAACTTGCTATAATTTTTATAGCATCTCGTAATTTACGATTTACGGATAATTTAAAAGTTGAACATAAATATCTGAGCCACAACAATGATAAATATCTAGGAAAATAAATTATTGAGAAGACATAATGCATAAATTCCGCTTAATTCTTGTTTCCGAATAGGTAAAACCACCTTTATTGTGCATTTAAAATCAAATAAAAACCAAAGATACTCGTACTCACAAATATTATTGTACCCTAAAATTGATAAACCTCTAAACTTACTATATTTTTTGTGGCACCACTTATTATTGGATTTAGCTAAAATCTAAGAACTCTCGAACAATATAGATACATTTCTCAATACTTACTTATATACACAACGTTATAGCAAATGTAAAAAGTATAAGTTTTGATGCAACTTTCTGCACAGCAGATGTGTATCAACTTTGTACACATTTGGTTGACTTTATAATATAAACAAAATCCCTAAATAGTTTTAATTTTAAGAACATTTTCCATTTACCTCCACTGCTATAGCAGTTAAAACATCCCTTAGGTGAAATTTCAAACATATTTAAGCTCATGCATTTCACTTGAGAATTTGCTATAATTTTTATAGCATCTTATAATATAAGACTGACAAAAAAATTAAAAGCTTAATTTGAATGTCTGATCCATTGCCGTGCTATATTACTAGGGAAATAAATTATAGAGCAATTGTGAAGCTTTAATTTAACCCAATTATTGTTCCTCAGTATGTCAAACCCCATTCAATGTATAATTTCTGTAAAATTGAATATTTTCAATAAGGCCGAGGCTATCAATAAATTTTACCAGGGTGTAATTTATTAATATTTTATATTTTTTTTGCACCTCTGAACTTGCTTTAATTTGTATAGCATTCCTCACTATTTAGCAAAAATTTTAAAAACTACTTTAGAATATCTGCATAGCTCAATACATTTATATACACAAAACATTATAGAAAAAAGTGAAAAGCAGCATTTTTCGGCATAGAGGTAAATCTACTCTACATATCGTTACCTTAATATAAAAAGGCCCTAAAACATAAAAAATAGTTTTGCAGTATGAGAAAAAAACATTATAAATCTGGTAAGAATTTGAATACAAAATCTTTGTAAATGCTCATTTTATAAAAATATAATGTGTAATTCAGAGCTATACTTATGCACTTTTTAAATAATTTTAATTTTTATAGATTTTGTATGAATGAGAGTTTTCTGCACAGACATTTCATAAAAAAATATGAGTTGCGGCCTTTTTATATTAAGGTAACGATATATTCTTTAACTCTGCCTTTATTTATAATTGACCTTTTCAAGCTTACACATTTACCTCCACCGTTATTTCTGTTTCAAACAACCCATTTCTAAAATTTTTAAAACATGGGTTCAGGTCTAAAACCTTTCTACCATTTTCAAAGCATCTTATAACATTGGATTTACCAAAAATTAAAAAGTTGAAAATGAATGTTCAAGCCACTACCACAAGCTACTGTTTTATCACAAATATAAAAAAAATATAGTGTAGGTGCAATGTATAGATTTAGCAACAATCTTATTGTAATTTATCAATCCTTTAAAGTCCAAAAATATTAGATGTTCCGACATGGCTTCTAATTTGATAGTCGCGAACACTAGTAATCACTCTCTAGAAAACCACCGGACTTATTTCAAAAGTCGAAGAATGTATCGCCCACTGTTTATGTGGACGTCCAGTAATTTTTTTTTGTGACACTTTCACGCGAATGTCTTTAACGATTTTTAGCTTAAGGAACTACAGCGTTCCGAGATTATAAGCATAGTATCGATATAAAAACTTACTAAAAAAAACATCTCGAAATTCAGACGGGATCGAATTTGCATTGCTTAGGCAGCTTATGAATCATTTACGGCAGCTGATACATTCGGAAATGTAGATTATTTAAGAGGTTGTGTCACATGCTGCTCCAGGAAGAAAGACCAAGTTCACACCTTTAACTACGCCACCGAACTTATGATACACCAAGCTTTTTGCAAAATATCATAAATTATTAAATATACTCGTATGTATTTGAAACTTTAAGTCGCATTGTCTTGATATTGGTATATTTCTCTTGGTTGTTGAAGCAAATCCTTGTTTGCCGCGTAGGTGTGATATTGGCCGACAGTTACGATATTAAAACTTTTAGTGCAACAAAACAATTCACAATTAACAAACAGAAAATAAATTAATGTTTTCATTTTTTCAAGAAAGCAACTGCCTACTTGAAAAATTTCTTCTCTATGTGTCAGAGTACTACGAGTACACAACAAACTCTATTGAAAACTAAAAATTATTACACTTTTGTGGAAAATGTGGCGTGCGCTCAGAAATATAAAAATTATTTTTTTCCATTGTCTGTGAAGTTCTCTAAATTTCTACAATAGTTGCTGCACACACTAACTAAAACTTTAATATTGCCAAACTCGAAAAACTATAACATTATTCTAAAACCTCAAAACAGAAATATTAAAACAATATAATTATGCACCCTGTAATTAGCAAAAAAATTTCAATGTCTTTACAAAATCCATTCTTTATTTTGATTGCCATAACAACGAAACCAGCGACGACAGCCCAAAAAAACGTTTGTCTATAAAAAATCTGACAAAACACGAAACCGCCATAGCCATGCGGCGATTTACAAAACCGAAAAGCGAAATGAACAAATAACAAAATTACTGAGATTTGAATCATTATTACACTTAATATGTATGTATGCATGACTATGCGTGCGTATGTGTGGGTGTATAGAGTTGAGCTCCTTTTTGGGCTTTGTACACATATACAATTGTAATTGCTTTTTATTTGGCTTTGGTTAGTAAAACCATATTTTCCAATTATAATCATACCGCAAAAATTCGAAATGTAGTGTATTTACACACACACTATCCAACGGAAACACACACACACACAATCTCTGAACTGTAATCAGTTTTTTTCGCCCGAAATTCTTCACCCTCATTGACGACCCTAAACACGCACATCAAATGGCGGAAAACCCGCAAATAATTTTTGGGAATACGCGTTGTGTGGTCATGACAGTTTTGTCCATAAATGCACTTTTCATTTTGCGAGTTTAGTTTCAATGATAGTTTGGCGAAATTTTGCACTGATAAACAACAGCAACAAAAACACACAATTTACTACAAAACAAAAATTATTCGAAAACTAAGTCCCAGAGAGTGCAGCTTTAAAATATTAACTCAACGGCATTTACGACAATACAGACCAGGCCATTAGGAAGCAATAAACCAGAAAAAGGGACAAGTATACCAATGAAGGGAACTCTGGATTGAGGATGGGATAATTAAATAATTGAATAATTAAATAATTAAATAATTAAATAATTAAATAATTAAATACTTAAATAATTAAATAATTAAATAAATAAATAAATAAATAAATAAATAAATAAATAAATAAATAAATAAATAAATAAATAAATAAATAAATAAATAAATAAATAAATAAATAAATAAATAAATAAATAAATAAATAAATAAATAAATAAATAAATAAATAAATAAATAAATAAATAAATAAATAAATAAATAAATAAATAAATAAATAAATAAATAAATAAATAAATAAATAATTAAATAATTAAATAATTAAATAATTAAATAATTAAATAATTAAATAAATAAATAATTAAATAATTAAATAATTAAATAATTAAATAATTAAATAATCAAATAATTAAATAATTAAATAATTAAATAATTAAATAATTAAATAATTAAATAATTAAGTAATTAAATAATTAAATAATTAAATAATTAAATAATTAAATAATTAAATAATTAAATAATTAAATAATTAAATAATTAAATAATTAAATAATTAAATAATTAAATAGTATATAAAAAGAAAAGAAGACTTAATCTTTCATTGAGGCAGTACCATAAATACTGACTTCGTTTTCATGATTTATGGTTTAGTTACTCGTAATATTTTTCTCACCTTATCACACCCACCTCATCACACTCGATTTATTTATTACACCAGACTTAAACTATAAATTCACCCCAAAAACATCCAATCCAAACAAATTTGGGCTAAATATTGTTAAACGTTTAAAAGTATTTGGTAGGGAATTCATGGAGAACCCACATAGTGTGCCGTACCGAAACCAAATCAAATAAATTCCCAACAAATGGTGTTGTAACAAAAGAGAGAGCGAAAGAGAGGCGGGGGTAAGAACCCGGCAGCAGCAAAAACGAGGCGGAAATTATGCACATACACGCCATTTGTAAACATGCATTTTATTGTTCACAATTGCGCAAGTAATCGGCACAGGGTCGACTCAGCGATGCATGCAATATCAGACGCCAGCTATGTTAGATGCACACGTCCGTGACACAGCCCAGACTAATAATACTCCAGAACATGATTGGTTTGGAAGGCATTGTTGTCCAACAACCGGGCAGCAAATAAATACTACAACAGCAGCATTGACAGAAATGCGCTGCTGGGAATAGCACTGACGGAGGTGTCGACAGAGCTGCCCGCAAAAGGTGGCCACCGTGGCGTTATAGTTGAGGCTGTTAAATTTCACGCCACTCCCAGCTGGGTGCAAATTATGATTCTCTGGCGAAAATCTACTATACAGAGTTCATATTATAGTGGTATTTTTGCAGATAATGTCGTTCATGCAGTGCGATTATGAATCGAGGTGTTTAAAATTATGGTCATTTAAGTAGAGTTCATCGCGTGCAGAGAACCGGGATTATGCCTGATAGTACGATTGAGGTAATAACTGAAGCAGAGAAGGAAAAGGCCTACACACACAGAAGATATTGGTGGTCTCAACCGATTTTTTTGATAACTAAATGGTGCACCACAATTTTAAGTACATTATACTGGAAATATCTTTGAAAGTGACCTTCGAACTCTTAACTCGTTCAGTATCTTATCTTAGTTCTCTTATGATATGGCAGAACACATGTGAGCCAAATTAACCACTTTTACAACAATTCCATATATGGAATTATTTTGAAGATTTGTCTGAGAACTGAGGCAAAGACGAATGGAACCAGTGGGCAAAGGAAGAGCTGGTATGGTCAAAAAGAGTGATTAAGAGTGTTTAATTAAATCAATGGATTTAAATATGGATTTATTTTGAAGATTTGGCTCGTGGGCCAAACTGGCTCAAAAATATTTTACAATGACAGCGTTCGTGTGTTTCGTATGAGTCTTGCTGTTATAGCTGCAATCAAACTGGGGCACTCTAGCAAGCGACTGCCAGCGCTCTTTTGAACCAAACGCACAGTTACCCATTCAAAAAATTACATATGGCACAAAACCTCCACCTCTCTACACTGGAAAAAAACTCCTTCTTTGATTTAAATTTAAACCACAGCCAACTCGATAACCCATAAGGGGAAGCACCACATTAGTTAGACACGCACCTCACAAGTCAGTCCAGAATAAATGATCTGACAGATCCTAACTTTCCATGGTAAATATGCAGTCAGATATGATTCTCACTGTTCAGGCTTTAACCGTGGTGCGCAATCGCACTAAAGTACCCAGCTATGCGATGGCTAGCTCCCGTTTTTGTACATTCTTTCCGGTCCCATTTCCTAGGTTAACATAAAGCCTCAGTTGGCCTATGGGACTCAGAACGCGGCTACATTGCTACTTCACACCAAAACGAATCGCTACCTGTGATTTGGGATTAAAACAATGCCTACTACTTTTTCAAAAAGAGGAGCCAATAGGATTAGCCATCACAAATTACACTATGCCAAAAAAAGTTCGTTTTGGGGGTTGATGATTCCTTCGGAAAATTAAAGACTTAGGTGAGTATGGACAGGGTCCTGGTAGGTCTCACTTATTCTTTTATCAGTTTTTATTTTGCAATAGAGTAACGTGGAAATAAACTAAAAAAATAATACATATTCCGTCACTTTAGCGAGATTTTAAGATGGTATATTTTGAGATGTATTTTCGTAGAATGCTTTTGCCTCATATCTTAAAATTTGGCGAATCCTTTTCGTCTTTTCTTTTGAAAAAATGACTCTTTAACGGGAGATTAGAGTATTTATAAGTTTTACAAAAATATTGTCCAGTTAATTTAACTAGGGATCATTGAAGATGAATCTATATCTCTAATTTAGCGTGTCCTTTTGTACCTTTTTTAAAAAAAACTCTAAAAATGAGGGTTCATATGGTCGTATTTATACCCTACACTAAAGGGTGTATGGTATATTAAATTTTTCATTCACTTTGCAACACCACGAAATATTGATCTGGGATCCTATAAAATATATAAATTCTTGATCGTCGTAAAATTCTAAGACGATCTAGCCATTTCCGTTCGTTCGTCTAACCGCCGGTGTTGCTGTCGAAAGCACGATAGCGGACAAAAGAATCAACCTAGGATCATGGAATTTACCATGATGATGGTTTATGGTCATAAGCTGTTTGGGATTGTAAATAGAAGTAATCAGCCCAGAGAAAAAACAGTTTCTCATTAGGAAACTTAAGGTATCTCGGTAAAAAGTAAACCATTTTTGAGTTATTTCTTAGAAAAAAACACTTTTTTGCTGACGTGCAATGGTTGAAATTGGCATTGCTAGTTGGGACGCACTAAATTCCTTAAAAAAGGCGTATCTACTGGACTTTTTGACTCATGTGGCACAAAAAACGTACAGCATGGTTTAAACGGGCACTTAATAGTCTATATAGACTGATGATACTTAAATTCAAACAAATTTTGGTACGAATTTGGCTGAGATTAAGGAAGGACACATAGGCCAAAATGGCCCAAACACGAACCTTTTTTTGTTATGCTCATTAATAGCGTAGGGACGGTGGAAGGATATATAAGGTTTGGCCTGTCCGAACTTAACGATGTATGTACTTGTTACGGCTTAAATATTCAACTAAAAGCTGCTATTATAATATTAGTATAGGTCACTTTAAACAAAACCGAGTTTTCTTAAATATAAAGGAAACCCTTAGGTCCTTCAAAAAATTTGTTTTTTATGACGATAAATTTATTAATATTTTTTTTGTTTTTAGTAAGTAATACGAGGGTTGCTATATGTGACAGCGCATAGAGAAAGGGACCTAAGGGTAAAAAAAAATCAATTTTCACTTTTTTTTTTGTTGTGGACAACATCTGAGCATCGAATGAGACCGATCCCATGCCCCAAAAGTGTTCACTCCCAGAGATAGGCGCGTTTTATGAAAGTGATGGTACACCAAAGATACACGTATTTAAATCTTTAAAGTGGCTCTCCTGAGCAAAACTGGTTTGTACCCTTAGGTCCCTTTCTATTTTGCGCGTCACATATATATTTTTTAGGCAGCACTAATTGTTGCCCGGCACCATCTGACATTTCCATAGGAAAGTTTGACATTTTTTTTAGCATAAACGTACTCAGAATGTTTTGACGTACGACCATTATTTGTGCTGTTTACAGTGACTTGAAAAAATCAATTTGGCAAAAAATGGAATTAGCTTGTGAACATTTTCGTGCGATCATTTTTCAAAACTTTCGACGCGGATTATCACGACAAGGGCGCATCGATGAACTTAAATCTTTGAATGGCGATTAAGCAACATCCTATAGCACTGTGAAAAACTGGTTATATGAATTCAATCGCCGCCGACGCTCGCTCAAAGACGAAGATCGTTCAAAAAAGGCCGTTGTGCTAGAGAACATTGATGCCGTGCGTGAACTGATAATGCAAGATCGTCATGTGACATACCGTGAGATAGAGGCATCCTAGGGCATTTCTTCCACCAGCATACAAACGATATTGCATGAACACCTGACGGTAAAATGGGTTTTTTTCGTTGGATTCCGCACAATTTGACAATCGCTCAAAAAAAGGCTCGTGTCGATTGGTGCAAAAAAATTTTGAAAAAAAACGATCGCCGTGCTTTAAAAGATGTTTATAAGATCGTCTCAGGTGACGAATCATGGATCTATGCGTATAAGCCCGAAACAAAACAGCCATCGACCGTGTGGGTCTTCGAAGACGAGCCAAATCCAACGAAAGTTGTTCGTGGAAAAAGCACTTGGAAGCTAATGGTCGCCTGTTTCTTCGGCAAAACTGATCATCTGGCGACTGTTCTGCTTGAGCAACGCAGGACGTTCAATTCTGAGTGGTACACCACAATTTGTTTGCCTGAAGTTTTCGGAGGAATTCTAAAAACGAACAAGAGAAGACGAATCATTGTGCACCATGACAATGCGAGCTCTCACACATCGGCTCAAACCAGCGCCTTTTTGACCGGCCAAAACGTCGAATTGATGGGTCATCCGCCGTACAGCCCTGACTTGTCACCCAATGACTTCTTTTTATTCGCGCACATCAAGAAAAAAATGCTTGGTCAACGATTTTCATCGCCAGAAGATACTGTTGAAGCGTTCAAAAACCATGTTTTGGAGGTGTCTCAATCGGAGTGGAAAAAGTGCTTCGACAATTGGTTTGAGGGTATGCAAAAGTGTATAAATCATGCTGGAGAATACTTTGAAAAACAATAAAAACCATATTTGATGACAAATATTTGCATTTTCATTATAAGGATAGAAATATGTATAGCAGCCCTTGTATAGCAAAATTAAGTTATTTTCCAATTGGAAACTAAAATCATATAATTGTATGTCTAACCGAATAACAGTCATGATAATAAATATTTTGTGCTAGCAACGAAATGACTTCCTATCCCACGAAATGGTAATAGAACGAACTAATTTTCCACTGATTTTTTTCTCGGTGTGTATAGTTTTTAATGGAGCTGGGGACTGATTTTGTGATGAAGCACATCTTGTATTTAAAGTTTGTATTTATTTCCGAGTTATGATCTTGCAAAATTTAACCTCCATTTCGAGAGGATTTGGAAAATGTGAGCAAGCATGACAATTCTGAAAAGCCCATAGACCAAGCAAAAGCTTTGTTAAGCATTAACCTGAAGGATATTTTTCTAAGGCATTTGTGCCGAACTTTATGCTAATCCTTTTGTGGTCATTCGGAATTGTAGCAATTTCCTTTTATAGTCATCTCAAGATTGAATTTTTATTTGTTACGGTCACTTTCTAATCGTATCTCTAAGCATCTGAGTATGTGAATGTGCTGTTGTTTTCTAGCTAATCTTAAATTTACATAAAAATCGCATTGATATTCCATTTTTGTCAAAGCCGCATTGCCTTTGTGGTTCCTGGTGTAGCTATGAATGCCCGTATGTGGCTGACTTTAGGCGGCAGCGCTGGACGGCAGAAAAAGTTGTGGCCTTCTATAGGCCTGCCATAAGTCCTTTATATAATCTACCCCCAATTACGAAGAGATCCCTTTTTTGTTTGGCATAAAAACCCACAGCATCATTCATAATTCATGATATGAAAAACGAGATCTATAAAATATATTTTGTACAAAAGTATAAGGGGAGGTGTTTTTTTGGGCATAACCACCAAACAAGCGGAACTGGTCTAGCTAAAATGAAAAAAGTTGGTGTAAAATGTTTTAAATTTGGGGCAACTTTTATTTTTGGAGATTTTCTCATATACTCGTACAGTGTGTAAAAGGGGAGGATTTGTTGTTTATTTTTGGGCAAAAACTTTGAGCATTTTGAACTTTTTGTTTTCCCTCCCAAAAAAAACACAATGACAACATATTTCCACTTCAAACTTCGGGTTCTGCAAACCAAAGCCATCAACGTGTGAAAAGTTAAGCAATTTTCCACATAAAACATGTAAATGAATTTTATCGATACATGGAGTTTTTTTTTGAACACGCTATGCACATGAGGTTATTCACTTTACAAGTCCTTGGCCTCCGCAGGACATCAACACCACCCGCTTCCTTCGTCCATTTGGTCACACTCTCGCAAATTAACAGTTTGTGGTGCATTCATGACACTACCTCTGCACCGATTGTTATCAAATATTTCCGATGCATTTTTGGTCCTCGTCCTGCTTGGTCCTTTTAAAAGGACTCTTTTGCTTTGTCTCTATTAAATATAATAATTTTACAGCAAAATTATGCATAATTTTTACACTTAAAACACACCCTGATTTTGCCAAGCGGCCACCGAGGGGTCTGCGCAGTTTTGAGGCTTACAAAAGCCGGAGTGTTAAAAACGCCCCCCTTTTGTTTGGGCTTTGTGCAGATTTTGTGCTCTGGTGCATTGCATTTTTAATTGATTTATTGTGTGTGTGCTTGGCAAAAGGGGATGGAAGACCGTGCCTGCGTGCGTGCATACGTGCGTACGGACGTGTGAATCTACTGTAAACGGACGTATTGGAAAATTTTGCGATGCGATGCATTGAGGCAAGGCAATGACGATATGAGTGAGGGCATTCGTTATGAATATCAAATATTTTATTTTCTACTTCATATAGTAAGTTTTCAATATGGCCAGAGCAAACGAGTAAACGAGGTAAGGTAATGTAAGTGAGTGAATTTACTATGTCTACGTTTTTTTTTTGCAATACTCTATTAAGGTACAAATAAGGAAGTTCTCTTAATTCTAGGTAAAATTCAACCCGAATTGTTAAGTTAGTTCTGTGGTTGATAAAATATCCATCTTCAAAATGTACTCCGTTTGAACGCTGAGAATCTCGATTTCAGGATCGTGGACGCGCAAAAATTGGGCCGGATGAAACTTCGTTTAAAAGTCTATAGTTTAGAAGGTTAGAGGAATTTTGGTGTAGTCCACAAGAGGCCAAGCGCAGACGTTTGTACCAGCTGAAATACTAAAGAGCGTATAAAATACGAAGGTATTTGAAGACTAAGATTTTACACAAGCGGCTTCTGGATTGGAAGGATCTAAAAATGGAGAGACCATTGTATGAGATCTACACCAACTTTTTTTATAGATTGGCCGCACTGACAACATTAACAGGGTGTCACCTCATGTCATATGAGGACTTTATGTGACAGCGCATAGAGAAATGGACCTAAGGGTATAAAAAAAACAATTTTTCTTTATTTGATGTGGACAACATCTGAGCATCGAATGAGACCGATCCCATGACCCAAAAGTGTTCCCTCCCAGAGATATGCGCGTTTTATGAAAGTGAAGTCGACGATTCTAAGCGCAAATAGAAAGGGACCTAATCTTTAAAATGGCTCTCCTGAACAAAACTTTTCATCAACTTTTCACTTTTTTTTTGATGTGGGCAACATCTGAGCATCGAATGAGACCGATCCCATGCCCCAAAAGTGTTCCCTCCCAGAAATATGCGCGTTTTATGAAAGTGAAGTCGACGATTCTAAACGCAAATAGAAAGGGACCTAATCTTTAAATGCGCGTCACATATATAGACGAAGGTGCTCACCGCGCGCATGAGGAGGCGAAGGTCCTTACCGTGCATAGACACAATTTTTAGTTGTCTAAGCAGTATCGGCTTAAGTGTCTTTGCAGTTGTCATTCCAACCACCATTTCAAGGATGGCAGGCAGTTGTAATGATCTAGAGAGAGAGACAGAGGTTTAACGCTAAAAATAGCAGCTAGATCACCCTAATAACCAGACCGTTCAGAACGACATCGACGATAATGAAGTCACGGCTGCAATGTCTTACGTCAGCGTGAATGAAGTGCCTCGGAAACGTCCCTCGAAGATTTCAACAGAGCAGAAGACACTACCTTAGGAGATACGCATGTTTCCGGCTTAGATGAGAATATGATGTAGCGATGAGAAATGGATGCGAATTGTTGTTGTTGTTGTCTTGCATTTGTTGCTGTATTTGTTGGCTGGGGACGTTACGGATGTAATCAAAAAGTATAAAGCCCATATCGTCATCTTCAGATTCTTTTTTTTTTCTTGGACTCTTCGCTTCGAGGGCTTAGAAGTAGAACATGACGCAATAGTTCATGATGTATGGTCTTTCTAGGTTCTGGGTTGAGTGGGCTGCGCCACTCCCTCTTTGCCGATTAAAGCCCAACGTAGTCTTAAATATTTCGCTAATCGCTGATTACATTCTGTCTAAAAGCAAAAAATATCCAAAAATACTACAAGTGTGATATTTCTGGTTAAAGTGATTTTTCTAGTGGTTGACTTAGTCCTAGTAGGGGCGGCGGTTAAATTTACCGATCTGACCGATTTTTTAATACCAACAGTTTTAGTCCCTCTATGCATATTTCTACATTTGAGACCTGTAGTTTGTTTCCATACACAGACAGATGGACGGACGAACGGACAGGGATATATCATCATAGTTTTTGCGGCGATTTAGAAGATATATACTTTATGGGCTATCAGACCAGTATTTCAAGGTGTTGCAAACGGAATGACAAAGTTAAAATACTCTCGTATTGATGGAGAGTATACAAATCAAGATTTACTACGTAAGATGAATTTATAAAAACATGAACCGATGTAGATCAATTTTTGCCCTTGAACCAGCTAAAGTGCAAAGAGGTTTGTTGGAATTGGATGATATTCGCTTGCTGTATTTTGATTTAAACAATACTTAGTAGGGACATAAATACTGTTACAACATTAAATACACCCATTTCAATAGTATAAATGAACATACCCCGTTTATGCCATATGGGTTTGCGGACATATTTCTTCAAAAATCACAATTTGCTCTACGTGTCTGAATTAGTAAATGCTACGCTTCAAAGGGCACCAAAAATTCGCACATGTAATTCACAAAGAGGCGTTATATGATCGTCCGGACCGTAAGGTCGACAATTCTGACGGCAGCCACTAAGCCGATATTTTTAATGTTAATAGGAGACATAGAATAAGAAATCGCAAAACCATAGTTTAAGAGCAGAACCAAAGATCATTGAGCAACTTTGTAAAGTGCGTCGTCTTCAACATATTGACTATCAGTCTACTCAGTTTTGACATCAACTTCGACATCACAATCAGGAAAATACAACTAACACTACCTCACAGTCACAATTCCATAGCTATTGCATTTCTTTACCTCACCTACCTGCACTAACTTTGTATCCTACCAAGCACATCATCTCCACCCTCGTAAATATGAAAGCATGCAAGCAATTTTTTTTGTTCTGCATATACTCGTATCTAAACCCAAAGGGTGATTTAATCTGTTTGCTTTTCACATGTGGTCTTTTTGGTTTTCATTCGCCATCTGTTTTTCATTTTGCTCGGCATTCACGTTGTTCGATTACCAATGTTTGCCATCACATAGTTTTAGCTATTTTTTTCGTCTTTTTCGCTATTTGTATTCAATAAATTTAGCGTATAATTTCCATGTACGAGTTTATAGATAGATATTCAATTAAATTTCAGATCAATTTAGTTTTTCGGAGGCTATTTATCATAATCAATTCGACATTTTTGTGAAAATTCCTCAAACAATTTTCCACCAACAAAACATCAAAAACAAAACTAGTTAGAAAATTTGGAAAATAATTTTTATATTATGCAAATAATAAAGGTTCTATTGAAAATTCCATTGGTTTGGTTGCAGCTTTTGGGCAAATTATGGAATCATATAATTTTTCCCCCTCATGTACAGCATTAATTTGCAACGAATTTACATTATTTGAAAAGATTACGTAAATAAATACTAGCGCGGAAATTATGCAAAATAAATACGAAAATTCTGTGTGAAATTAAGGATTTAATTGCAGTTTTATTTTTGACATATTTGGGGCATGTTTTTTTAAAAAAAAGGCAAAAATAAATTCATTCTGATGTAGTTAGCAAAAAGACAAATCATTTTATGAGAGAAAAATTTTTATATCTCAAACTTGAGAACTTGCTATAATTTTTATAGCAAACCATAGTTTGAGTGGACTTGAAAAATTAAAGGTCACTTTGCCACTTTCTAAGGTTTCTATGAGATATTTCAAAATGTCTTTAGTTTGGTGGGTTATGCAAGTGTGACTAACAGATGAATGATTGAAAATTAAATCAAAAACAAGTTTAGGCAATTGATATTCATTTATATTTTAATTTAAATTCGACCGTCATGATGCGAAGAAACTTAAGAAATGTCAAACATTGGCTTTGACGATTTAAGAAGCTGATCTTATTTTTGTATCCGGTGGCAGGGGCTTTGCTTTGTGTGAACTAATTAAATGGCTATGAATGCTAAGACAAAATTGAATATTACTTTTAGTTTTTCAGAAATTAGTCACTATTGAAGTCAATAAAAATAATAAGAGAATTCTGATTTACTTCGTTGAATGTTTACTCTAAAGCCAGAGAAGAAATAGTTTTTTCTTTTTGTGATATTTATTCGGTCTTTTATCATTATAATATACTTCAACAGTTTTTATTCTGGTTCGAGAAGAAATATTATGGAAAACTACCTCTAACTGGTGCATCAAAAACTTTATCTATCGTTGATTCTTAACTTTAGAAACTTCAAATAACTGATAATACATATTTGTAGAAAACATCTTAAAATATAACCCTGGAAGCATAAATACCGAATGCACATAGTATAAATAAGTACTACTTATGATTTCCCAAACATTTTTTCAATCGTTGTCCAATTCAAGAACTTGCTATAATTTTTATAGCAACTCACACCGTTAGCAGTAGACCAAAAATTTAAGTTATTCCCAGTAACGACAAGTGGTGCAATACTTTTTATACCAGTTTAGAATTTTAAATCATTAAACTTTCAACAATTTTGTAAAGAATTTAAACAAATTTTAATAGTAAAGCATCCTTAAGTGGAGCAGCTCAATTATAAAATAGTCACAACGTCAAGGTTATAATATTGTGCCAAGAAAAACAGAACACGATGATCTTTAAAAATCATTTGAAATTGCACGCTTTATCAGAATTCCTCTTTTTATTATTTAATTTTTAAGTGAGTTCATAAAAATATGTTATTATACAGAATTAATATGGATGTCTATAAAAAGAGAAGGTATGTGTTTATTTTTGGGAATCCAGTTTGATTTAAATTTAAACATTTTGAATTCTCAAACTTTTTGTTTTCCATACATAAAAATTTTCTGTGTTTCAGATACAAATTTTATAAATGCACATGTGGGGATTTTCTATACAGTTTTTTTTTTGCAACTACAACATTTTAAGATTTATAGAAACTAAATAATTAATCCAACTTAATTAACCTAATAATTTTTATTTGTTTTTAGTTAGTTCTACAAAATTTTCAGAAAAACAAAAGGTTATGTTCAAAATAGCTGCATAAAAAACGTGTTTTTACCCAGTTATAATGAGTGATCCATCCCGAGGTATTTTTTCAGAACAAAATAAATAAATATTCAAATCAAGTGTGGAATCTTTCTTGGTAATTTGAAAGGACATTTTATGGCTTTTTTTTTTGAAAAAAATTACCTTCAAATACATAAGAAAACTGTTTCAAACCACAGACAATTTTCAAAGTTAACCTGTCTACTATTTTAATAACCACGGTTGAATTCTCCCACAGCAACGATCGACGCTCCTAAGGGACAACCAAATGAAAAATGGAATGAAAATCATAAGTAACTTGAAATGAAGACAGCAATCGCAATATCGAAGGGCTTAGTAAACAATAAATGTCTGTAGGCGAAGGCCAAATAATGTTTCTAGTGCCCCCTTGTAATGAAGGGAAGTTAGTCCATACTTGCTAACTTAAATAGTTGTTTTCCTAACAGATCTAAGATTAGATCTTAACAGATTATATTAGACCTTTGGAGCGATTTCACGTGACTTTCAGTGGTTTATACCTGGACCTGTTATTTTCCCCAGAACCATATAGTTAATGCACACACATTTTTTATTTAACCCATTTAGTACCAGCGGTCAAGATCTCGACCGAAAAACTTTGCTGTTTTTTATTAAATAATAAGAAATGGAATAATGGAATTGAATATTTTTTTTATAATTTTTGAAACTAACTTATAATGCCCTGTTTCACTGAGTGTTGCAGGTTATGCAAAACCAAGAAAATATGTTTGGCCTATTTCTAACTAGCAATGAAAACTTTATAAAGATTTAAAAATATTTTGTTGTCTGGTACAAAATGGGTTGATACGAGGGTTGCTATTATATTTCGGGTCCTGACAAAACTAGTGTTCCCAATGACTTCTTCTTATTCCCTAGCATCAAGAAAAAAATTGGTGGTCAACGTTTTTCATCGCCCGAAGCATTTAAAAATCATGTTTTGGAGGTGTCTTATTTGGAGAGGAAAAAGTGCTCTTAATTGGTTTGTGTGCATACAAAAGTGTATTGATCCATAGGAGAATATTTTAAAAAAACAATAAAACCATTTCCATTGATAAATTATTGAGTTTTTATTGCCGGACCCGAAATATAAATAGCAATCCTCGTACAATGGGTTCCATCTTTGAGAAGAGAAAATATATCTTTAAAGCGAATTTAAAAAGAATTTTACAATTACTAAATATTCTCAAAAAAAATTCTGTACGCATTTTTGACAAATACACAATTGGAGAACTTGCTATATTTTTATAGCAACTCTAAATTCAAGATTTATTGATATACCAGCAATGCCTCTAGCTTCTACAAGGTATGCTTTAGTGTTTTTATATAAATTATATAAGCTTGTTTTCAGAAAAAAAATTATTTTATTCAGCAAAATTATATCCAAAAACAATTCTGCTTAAACTCATTAATTAATTGGTATAATTTATTCCTAAAGCACTTCTTAAAATGCTGCTATGGCGGTATAATGATTTTCTGCACTTGTTATGCCTTAGTTGGTAACTCGAGAACTTGCTATAATTTTATAGCAAGTCCTAAATCGCTATCTGTTAAAATTTTAAAACTTTCCTAGGCCACATTCAGGGTTAATAAAAATATATTGTTAAAAAAAAACGTTTCGGTTATGACAAAAAAATGTAAATTTCATCAAACTTATCCAAATTAAAATAGTTTTGAAACAAATGGTTACACCTAGACTATACAATCATCTTTATTATTAATTGTATACCACTACAAAAAGTTAATTTGCTACCATATGCTAGAGACAGGGAATATGAAATGCACTTCATTAAAACATAACTTTTTTACGGGCATGGGAATGATTTGTGTGCTCTTATTATGAAACTTCAGTGTTTTAATCCCAAAAACTCCTATCTAAAATCTGTTCACCGTAAAATTCAATAAATATTATGTTTAAAACTCAAAACGTCCTTCCTTCGTCTTTCTAAAGCCTCTTACCATAAAATTTGGTAATTTTTTCGCTTTAATATAGCACTTGAGAACTTGCTATAATTTTTATAGCAACTCGCATTTTTAGGCTTAGCGAAAATTTAAAAACTTTTTCACGTAATATATACCACTAGGCCTTAGAATAATCTTCTTTTGGTATATTCCATGCTAAGAGGATGCTTAAAGTAAACATATTTACATTTTACTTTAAGCTGAAGTGCATTTTAAACAATTTTGATTTAAAGTCAAGTACTATTGAAAGATTCAGCTTCCTTGTATACAGAGCTCCATAGTATCAGACTTTTTGTCCTTTTCCGGGAAATATAATCAAGGCTTCTTTACCTTTTTTGTATTTACTTATATTTATAGTTAAAAAAAGAACAAAGGCAAGAATGCCAGCGCCAATGAAAATTGAAATTTTCGCAGTTTTCGCATAAAGTTTGTTTTTTTACTTTCTGCCTCCCCTGACAGCAGAAGCTGATGTGTGTGAAAAGTCTCAATATGGCAAACAGATTTGTTGACTTTAACCGAAAAAAGCCAGCAAAAATTTACTGTATTTTTGGTGGCATTGACTGAGTGATTTAATGCGTTGACGTTGCTCTTCTCTTAAAAGTTCCTTTATTTTGTCCATAGTTTATGTTAAAATTTATAAAGTTGTTAACATAAATTTACAACGCTTTTTATGAATTTTATTCTCTTTGATTTTGCATGTGTGTGTGTTTTTTGCATTTTTGCGTTTACCCGCCCGCTTGTTCGAGCAACTTTTTTTTTGGGCAAAATTCATAAGAAAAAGTCACTGAAAAAAATTTGTTGGCATTTCCGTTGGCAATTTTTTAAGCGCTGCCTAACTCAAAGCGTTGAACGACAAATATTTTTTTTCGCTTCTTTTTTGAGAAAGGAATTTATGCTTACGATATTTTTTTGCCTTCTGCCGATTTCTTTTGTACCGGCTGGCATACGAGTATATCCGTTACGCTATAGCCGCCTGCCTAACGGCTGTCGTCATGTCGTTGTCAGTAGGCAGGCTTCTTCTCTGTTCGTTGGCTTCATTTTATTGTCCTTTCTCAATTTGGCCATTTCTATCGATGTTTTTTCTCTTCTTTTGCTGTTAACTTAAAGACCCTGTATAAGAAATGATTGCCCGTTTTTCTCGTTTCTGTATTTGAGCTCCCTTTCTTGTGTGTGCGGGGCTATTTTGCTCCAGCTCTCCAACTGTAAGCGGCGAAGTGGCGTATTGCAGTTAAATTTATGTGCTAATGTTTAACATTTATGCTTTAACATATATTTATGGTTTTCCTATTTAAATATGGCTGTCTGTTTTTATGTTCGTTTATTGAAATTTATAATGGCAAAGGATGTCCTCGTTTGCACAACGAGCTCAGCGAGAAATCATGTCGAGGCACAATTGTAGGAAGGAAGTTTCATGTAATTTCCATAAGGGAATGTTGAAGACAGTTGTATAATAAAGTATATTACAAGTATTGAGGAAATTTAAAAATAAGGTTACGAGACATGCTATAAAAATTATAGCAATTATATATGAGTATACATTTTTGCTGACATAATAAATGTGGAGTGGGTAAAGTGGTGAATGGGACAGTGAATGTTAGAAATTGTCCAAATTGCTGGGGTTTTTTGACCAACAAAACCTTTAAATGTGGCGCATGTCATAACTTGTTATCGTAGGAAGTCATTTGGGTTAAATTTAAACTTATTTATGAATGTTGAGAACTTGCTATAATTTTTATAGCACCTCCCAATATTGAAGATTTTGAAAATTTAAAAAATGCAAAAGAACATCTATGGTTCTATCATTCAAGACTACTAGGCTAATAAATTATAGATAAGAGTTTATTGTTATTTAGGCTCTATTCAAATTTGAAAGTATAACAAATTTTGCCTATAATGGCGGTAAATTATCCTAAGGTATTTATAGCAGAAAAAACTTTTATTTCAGGCACTCGGACATGCGGCAAAGCCTATGTATAAGGTAAATTCTTTAGCTTGAACATGAGAGCTATAATTTTTGTAGCAAATCACACACAGTATGAAATAATTAAAGACTAACATTTTCCATTTCAAGGACTGCATTCATATTTGCAAATGTCTAGAATTGGATTATTTAAGCAAATAAGAGACTCTCATAACAAAATCTTTCTTTTAATCACAGGCCGTGTAGCAGTCGAGCCGTTTAACACCAGCAGTTTTTAGTTTTTGAATTTTCCCCATGTAGTGATTTTGCCTCATCAAACAACTCAGTCTTGGAAAAGTGACAATAATATAAAAATAAGCTCTATTGTGGCGATTGTAACTACTTTCGAGTAGTGCGTATACCGATTTTGACGGTAACAAATATTATTATGGTTTTTACATCAAGTGCCCTTGGACTTTTTTAGGTAATAGCTTATCGCCCAATTTAAAATAATATTAAAAATCGACGTTTTTTTATTTTCACTCGAAGTTAAATAATTTTTACAATGCTGAGACTTTGTTTTCCGTAGCTAATTTTGGTGTTTTTTTGTGGTTCTAGAGCGAATTATAGCACGTCTCATTTGTATCAATTTTTGCTGAGGAACAGATGGCGATACTGTCTGAAACACTCATATTAGGAATTAAATAACTACGTGCGAGACAGCACTACTGTCGCACCGTTGTTTAGCATCTTTAATCAAAAATAACCAGATTAGGCAAATAATACTCTTTAATTTCACCCGGCACATTGTTAAGAAATTAATTCATATCAAATATTTGCAGTGGCCGTTTAAGAAGTTTCTATCATTTGTAAATCCAGTTTTGTGGGCAATGAAATGTGAAAACCTTTTAAGTTAGAATGAAAGTAAAGACAAACTTCTATAAAAATTTTTAGTGTTTTTCTCTCATATCAAAAAATAAGAGCATTATATTCACACATCTACGAATGTAGCCCAGCGATACAAAAAAAAACTATGTAGAAAAACTTTTTAAACATACTCGTGCTAACACGATAATGACTCCTTATTTTGAATTTCCCCAAATTTTATTCATTGCAAAAAAATAATTACTTAAGTAAAATAAATCGTATAATTTGCTACTTAGATCATAATTAACGCATCTATCCGATAGAAATTAATTGTTACGATATCCCCATTAACTTTATAAGCTGTGATCAACTCGAGAAGTTGCTATAATTTTTATAGCAACTCAAATTATTAGGAGTAGACCCAAAATTTCCAATATTTTAAAAAAGAAAATACCCAGTAAAACAAATTTGCCGACAATGTCTGATATCAGACAATTATAAAAAATATCTGAACTCTATCGAGAATTCTTACCGAAATCGTTACGAATTCTGTTCGATTTTTCTGAGGATTTTTTTTCAGATAAGTAGTTCAGAAATTCTGTCAACCCTCTCATATATTTTTCGTTACGAACTCGGTAATAAATCGGGACATTTTTCCGATTATCGTACTGAATTCTAAAGGCTTGGTTTGCTGTGTAATTACTGCCACACTTCCTAAGAATATTTGGTTTTTTATGTTTATCGAAGTTAAGTAAGACCAGCACTTAAATTGTTGCTTACATTGTAAACATTGTGAAGAAACATTCTATGTTGTTCAACAACTATTTAAAAATTAACACATATTTGAAATTCTTCTTTTTATTATTTACTAGTTCTAATCTAATAAAAGTTTCATTTCTTTAAAAATTTTCGGGATGTCTGTAAAATGACGCATAGTGTCTTCATCGAAATTAAATGAGTAGATACCATGTCTGCAGCACACATCATATTATTGAAAAGCCACCACCTCCAACGGCCAAACGTGCGTCTACCGGACGGTGATGTGTATACTTTAACTTCGATGACTTACTTTTCCTTCCTCTATGACAAAAACAACAAACCTGATCTAATTAGCTTGTGAAGTAATTTTCTCCTTAAACAAATAACAAGAAACGATCATTACAAACCAAAAAACTCAAAGAAATTATTCAAGATGCACACAAATATCTCCGCTAGCACCGTGTAATAGTATTAGGCAAACACATTTTTTGGGAAGGCGATATTAGGGACAATTTTAATTGTAAAATATACAAAACAGCCTTAAATGTATTATTTCCTTTAAATCGCATAATTTAAAATTAAAACTGAAGCTTCTCATATATTTCCTATTCAAATTTAGCTTTTATTTGCATCCATTCCACTAACAAACTATTTACCAACCTGAATTTTTAAGTTTTCAATTGTTTTGCCAGCATTTCGAACTTGCTATAATTTTTATAGCATCTCATACTATGGGTTTTAGCAAAAATCTAAAAACTGCTTTAGAACACCTAGATATAACAATACGTTTTAATGTTAAAACTTTATAACTTTAAATAAAACGTGGCAGTATTTCACGTTATTTTCGTAAGATTGTAAGTAGATACACTCTGCACAAATAAGCTGAACACTTTTAGCATAATCCTTTAAAAAATTAAGTTGTCTGGGCATTCATTCATTTAAACCAACGCTAACACTGTTAAATTATCCCTAGGACAACATATTTCAAAATTCTCAAGTCGTTTGTTAAACTTAAGAACTTGCTATAGTTTTTATAGCATCTTATATTATAGTATTTACGAAAAATTTAAGGGCTCTAGTCGAAAGTTTAACGTATAGAAAATTGCTATTTTTAAATATTCTTCAATGTATGTAAAAATCCGCCCAAAATGTATTTTTTCTTTAAAACCGAAGATATTCACTTGTTTCGTATTCAAATTTAGTTAATTGCATACTATTTTATATCTTAAAGCTTACTTAGTCGCTAATTTTTAATATTTTGCAAAGACTATAAGATTGCTTTAATTTGTAAATCATCTCGCAGTATGGAATTCAAAAAACTTTTAAAAAGTGCTCCTGAGTATCTACAAACCTTAACACATTTTAATGTAAAAAACTTTATAGGAATTAAGATAAGAAACAGTTTTACAAAGTATATTATTTAGAGTGGGTATAGAACCAGTCTGCACAAATCTGTTAAACTCGTTTTTCATCAATAGTTAAAAAAACTCTAGATTTTAGCACATTTTGCCTTTACTATCCGATTGAGACACCTCCAAAACATGGTTTTTGAACGCTTCAACAGCATTTTCTGGTGTATGAAAAACGTTGACCAAGCATTTTTATACCCTCCACCATACAATGGAGGGTAAATTAGTTTTGTCATTCTGTCTGTAACACCTTGAAATAATCATCCCCAACAAAGTATATATATTCTTGATCCTTGTAAATTCTAAGACGATCTAGCCATGTTGTCCGGCTGTCCGTCTGTTGAAAAAAAGATGGAGCCTGCATGAAAACAGATAGGGAGCTGAAATTTGGCACAAACATGTGTAGCTAACCTAGCATGGTTGGTAATGAAAATGGGCTATATAGCTCTACGGGAAGTTGGTGTTGGAGACCCTCAACCGACACTACCTCATAAAAATTAGTTTTTTATTAGAAAATATCCGTCCAGTTTCTTGAGCAATCATCTGTGTTTAGATTGGGCAACCATTTCTTGTACCTCCCATACAAATGGCCTTATGAGCCTTGAGAAATAATATGACTATAACTCACCACAAACTTGACCTATCGAAATGAAATTTAACACATTAAGATTTCTATATACAAGCCACGTCTGCGCCAAATTCTGTTGGAAAAGTCCTTCTGGTACCTCCCACACAAACGGCCTTATGGGCTTTAAGAAATAATATGACGATGACTCACCACAAGCTTGACCTATCGAAATGAAATTTTGCACATAAAGATTTCTATATAGAACACACTTCCGCACCAAATTTGGATTTATTTGGGAATCTGGTGGAGGGTATCCAAAGCTCGGCACATTTTTTTTAACATTTTTTACTTGTTTTCTTAATGTGCGGGATTAAAAAGAAGTCATTGGCCCTGTTTTGAGCCGATGTGTGAGAGCTCGCATTGTCATGGTGCACAATGATTCGTTTTCTCTTGTTAATTTTTCGAATTTCTTCGAAGACTTCAGGCAAATAAGTTGTGGTGTACCACTCAGAATTTACCGTCCTACGTTGCTCTAGTGGAACAGTCGCCACACGACCATTTGCTTCGAAGTGCTTCTTTCTCGAAAAACTTTCGTTGTATTTGGCTCGTCTTCGAAGCCCCACACGGTCGATTGCTGTTTTGTTTCGTCTCATACCCATAGAGCCATGATTCGTCACCTGTGACGATCTTATAAACGATTTTTGAAGGAGCGCGATCGTTTTTTTTTCAAATTTCTTTGCACCACTCGACACGAGCCTTTTTTTGAGCGATTGTCAAATTGTGCGGGATCCAAGAAGAACAAACCTTTTTAACGGCCAGGTGTTCATGCAATACCGAATGTATGCTGGTGAAAGAAATGCCCAAGTATGCCTCTATCTCACGGTATGTCACATGACGATCTTGCATTATCAGTTCACGCACGGCATCAATGTTCTCTGACACAATGACCGTTTTTGGACGACCTTCGTCTTTGAGAGAGCGTCAGTCACGATTGAATTCATTAAACCAGTTTTTCACAGTGCTAAAGGATGGTGCTTCATCTCCATTCAACGATTTGAGTTAATCGATGCACTCTTATCGTGATAATCCACGTCGAAAGTTGTGAAAAATTATCGCACGGAAATGTTCACGAGTTAATTCCTGTTTTTTACCAAATTAATTTTTTCAAGTCGTATGTCAAAACGTTCTGACTATTATGCTAAAAAATTTCAAGCTTTCCCATGGAAATGTCAGATGGCGCCAGCCAACACTAAGGGTTGCCTAGGCCAGAAATGTATATGGCAACCCTCGTATTGCTATTTAAACATTCCAAGAATACCATTTTCTACAAATTTCTTCACATTTATTAAACTTGACAACGTGCTTTATTTTTAAAGCATCTCCTAGCATTGGATATTAACTAAAGAAGAAAAAGCTCTGCTCGAATGTTCACCGATCAAGGACATTATACGTATTGCCATGCTCAACAGACGTCAAAGAAAGAGGTGAAAAATCACAGATACCAAACATTTAATGTTAATATTAAAACGACATAAAATTGTCTTCTTTATTCAGAAGCATTATCCAATTTAATTTTTTGATGTATTCCCCGAAAAGCCATAATATAATTGTTATGTTAATCGAATGTTTTTCGTCCTTTTTCGCACTTTTCCCTTGATTTTTTGTTCAGCCATCGTCTCTGGGGAGTGGAATCCCAACATAATCCCATTTTTTTCGGCCATAATCTAATCTTTTTTGTTGTATGCTGCTCGTTATAAGATTATTTTCATGACTCTCGGTTTCAAGAGTGGCTGAGCCAGTGGAAGTGGGTGTCTGTGGGCGGCTGGTAATGCTTGCTGGGGTGTTTAAGTTAAGAGGTCTCTGATGAATTTGCCGTAGATTGTTACCAACTCCTTAAATTTTTGCTTTATGTACATATACATATAATTGTGTCTGAGTGTAGTTGTAAGTGTTAGTGCTCTTTGTATCTGTGTGTGGGTGTTCGTGTGCTGTTGTTATTTATCCTTCCGTTTTGGTGTTTTTGTTCTTTTTTCTGCAACTGTTTCCAGTTGCAAGTGCGATAGGGTGTGAGGTTTTGTTTCTAAGAGAATGACGACAAACCCGCAAAAAGGCGTTAAATAATATTTCTTTCGCCTGTTCGTTTGTGTTGGTTGCTCTTCTTCCCGTCTTCTTTGTTGTTGTCTTCTGTGTTGTGTTTTATTTGCATTTTTTCAGGGATTTCTTTGATAATTTATGTATACGCAGCAAGCACATGGAAACAGCAGCAAGAGAGGACTGAAAAAAAAAACTCATTATTTTGTTTTAGAAACTCGTCGTCACACAGGGTGAAGCAAAAAGTTGAGATTTTCTATAGGGTTGCTGGTGTTGCAAGCCAGTGGCGGAAATAGAGCTAGCGGGTCTTCAGTAGCAGTCGACATGAAATGAAGTTCTTTAGGCAGGACTACAATGCAGGGCCGCTCGGAAGGCCAACAGATGAATGCCTTGCTCAAGAGCAGCAGAAAGATGGAAAGAATAGTAAGCGCTTACTTCAGTGATTGTATTTCAGCAAGTTGAAATCGCTAAAGTAATTACGAGTACATTCTATTATTTTATAATAATCAGAAAATTGTTTATTATTTCGATCACTAGCATTTGGTCATTAGAGTGTATTTCTCAACAAAAGGCTTACTGAAACGGCTGGAAGGCAAAGCGAAGCGCTTCTGGAATGCCTTCTCAAAGAAGTAATTTAAAAATAACAAGAAGGAAAAGACCTTCTGTTGGAACTCATTTAGAATTTGGGCCAGATAATGTCTTTATAGGGAAGAACTTTGGGAATGCCAAGAAGGCAAGGACCTTCATTTTCTCATCAGCTAGAATATGTGTTATAAACGATAAAGCCTTCTTAAATAAGTATCTAAGGTATGGCAAGAGGAATAGGGATTTCTTTATGGATTTGAAACTGGAATGTGTGGGCTTTATATAAAAGTAGGAAGAAACCGTCATTAGGTGACATACTTAGAGAAGGCCCCACCAGGGCCGCTTATGGGATGATTCTGCATATGTATGCCTTTCAGTTGGTTCTATTTCGTCGTGCCACTTCCAGTCGTGCCACTGTTGTGTCGTGTCCATTCTAGTTTTTGGCTTCATTTATCTTCTTCTTCTGGGGGATTTTTAATGCTAACCCCGGTGGTCTTTGTAGATGGTTTGCATGGAGTACATCTCACTCGGACCGATGTCGTCAGGAGGCATGGTGTGGTATCGTATGTTGATGTTTATTGTAGAGTTTTCTTTGTTTCCTTTTCTGTTTCTATTTATTTGCCTCCTTCGCCAGTTGTTTTGTCTTTTTAGCCATTTTTTTGTTCTTCAGCTTGGCAAATCTATGTTTATTGTTAAATTGTCTGAGAACTTTTTGTTTGCGCTCAAATACGCACAAGTATTAAATGACTTAAGTATCAATACGCAGAATTACTTAAGGATTAGGGTTTGAATGCTTCGGTGCTCCGCATTGGAAAGGACGGGACTTTATATAAAGTATAAACACTTTGATATATTGTATATGTATATAATTAACGAGTATCTGCTCTAATCGAATTGGTTTTCCTATCCAAATAGCTTTTAGTTAAAATTAAGATAATGTATGGTACCTCAAAGAAGAATGGTAATTAACAAAGTAAATGAGTTCTATAAAAGCCGAATAATGATAAAGAATTGGTTTAGATTTCAAAAATTTCCATAATAAAAGATGCTATAAAAATTATATCAAGTTCTCAAGTTTAGCAAAACGCTTTGGAAAAATGCCCAATCAACTGGTTTTGAGTTCGCTAATAAGTTCAAAGTTAATTTTTATTGTTTTAATATTGAAAGATGTACAGAAGCCCAATTAGGATATACAAATAAAATCTAAATTCCCTGTCTAATGGGTATTTATTTAACCAAGAAAATGTTGATACATAAATAATTTTAGCGTGGGCCAGGTGAGCGATATCGCGGTAATTTTTTTTATAGAAAAGAGAAAAGATTGGGCTAAATGTAAGCATTTAGCAAGTTTTTTTTATTTGTTTTATCTTTTGTTTTTTGCAGGCAAAAATCAATTTTTTTTTGGAAAAGTGCTGTCAAACATAGGAAAATGGTACAAATTAAAAAATTCTAATTTTAGTGTATAGCTTAAGTTGTCTACTATTTGATGTAAAAAATCTGGCAGCAACAAACCTGGCCTCGAGATTCGCTCAAATGCAAATGGTTAATTTTATTAAGAAAACATGATACTTAAAATAAATAAATCACTTAGCCATAGCAATTTTCCTCTGATCTGGTGCAACACCGTTGTGATAATCCAGGATGATAAACCGTTGTGATATCCAAACAAACACCTTGCACGGGTATTTAAATACCCATGACATATCTTAGGTAAAAATTGAGTTTTTTTTCAACTTCTATGGTCTTTTGGCCATAAATTTCTAAATTTCATAAAAATCGTACGAGCCGATCTATGGGCAGGCATTAACGGGCTAACCAAAATCCGATAAAACTTCGTTTGTACTATATACAAATGCCTAATAAGGGCAAATGGCCACTATCAATATTTTCAGTAAATCATTAGAATAAAAAGAAAACCAATTTGTTATAAAGGGTGTTTTTTATTGAGGTATACAAGAAAATCGTTTTGATGTCCATCAATGTGGCTTTATTGGAAGGATAATTTTATGCCATCAATGTTTAAATATGATTTCGGGCATGTGGCCGCCGCGGCTGGCTCGAATAAAGCCAATTCTACAGGTCCAATTTTCAACCACTTTTTCGAGCATATGGGGCCGTAAGTTGACAATAACGCCACGAATGTTGGCTTCCAAGTCCCCTAACGTTTCTGGTTTGTTGGCGTAGACGAGCAACTTCACATATCCCCAAAGAAAATAATCCAATGGTGTCAAATCACACGATCTTGGTGGCCAATTGACAGGTCCATTCCGCGAAATTATGCGCTCATCGAATGTTTCCTTCAATAATTCGATTGTGACGTGCGCTGTGTGGCATGTAGCGCCGTCTTGTTGGAACCACAACTCATCCACATTCATGCCATCCAATTCGGGAACAAAATAGTCGGTTATCATGGCTCTATACCGGTCTCCATTAACGGTAACTGACTCTCCAGCATTATTTCGGAAGAAGTATGGCCCAATGACTCCACCAGCCCATAGAGCACACCAAACAGTCAGTTTTTGTGGATGTAATGGCGTCTCAAGGGTCTCATGTGGATTCTCTTCACTCCAAATGCGGCAATTTTGCTTGTTGACGTAGCCATTAAACCAAAAATGAGCCTCATCACTAAAAAAAATTTTGTGATGAAAATCAGCATCGAGATGAATCTCATTTTCGGCCCATTTTGCAAGCGTTGTTCTTTTGACATGATGAAATGGCAAACCATGATGAAATGGCAAACCAAACTAAATATTAATCACTTGACAGCTGACAAAATGGCCGCCAGTTAAAAAAGTGATGCCAACTTAAAGTTCTATACCCCAATAAAAAACACCCTTTATTAGAATTATTAAAAATCTTTTATATTTTAGATTTCGCAGGATTCCTTAAGATATACTATCAATTTAAATTAAGTTATACTAGCTTTATTTAAGGAAGACATTTTTGCAATAAAGCTCATTTGGAAATAATTTAGTTTGATGAATACTATTTTCCATTTGCTTTCTTTTGTCACTTTAAAATTGGTTTTATTTTATCAATCGCTTACCATTCAGATCAACTTGTATTCTAAAGTACTTAACATTTCAAAAAATTTCAAAAAGTCTAATATTGTGAGATGCTATAAAAATTATAGCAAGTTCTCAATTTGGTGCAAACGTTTTGGACATAAATGGAATCAACTAGTATGAATACTGCTAATGAATGTAGAGCATATCTTTTGTTTCCTAAAGATATAAGTCGCTGTAATTGATAACAAAAATTGATTTGATGGAAAATGGACCCGATTAATGAATTTTGTTCTAAATTAATTTTCGGTAAATTAATAAAATATTCTTAATATTTTAAATATCAAGTTTTCTTCCTCTTCGAATTGAAGTCAAATCGCATATAAATTTAAGTTTATACGAGTCGAATTAATAAATCAATGTTTATTAATATACTTGAAATGTTTAAATTATCTAATCCGTAATACCCTTTAACCAAGCCATTAAATCCCATTAAATTTCGCAGTTCATGTTTCAAAAGGCTTTGTTCACAGTGAAGCATTGAGAAAACATGCATCTTAAAATTTTATCCAAATATCCAAATATTTTATCCAATATAAATGGGTTTAATTTCTTTAATCACTTTCTATCCCGATAAATTTGTGTTCTAAGGTATACATTTATTTTGAATCTTTCCAAAAGTCCAGTATTGTGCGATTCTTTAAAAATTATAGCAAGCTCTCAATCTGAATAAACTTATGAAATAGGTTAGACAATTAAGTCCAAATGATCTCGGCAATGATAATTAAAAATTAAAGATAATTGTATCTTATGTTATAAATGTATAAGAAAATAAAATATTTCAAAATTATGAAACAAAGAGAGAGAACTCATAATGAAGTAATTTCGTTTGTGACTGAAAGTTTGATATGAAATCAAGAATAGACATGTGTGGACATTTTGTATCCATTAATCATTCCCAAATTCTATCTGAAATGTAAATATTTAAACCTAATTTTAAATAATCATAAAAAAATGTGAAGAGCATATAAAATTAATTTGTTTGTATGATTTATCACCTACTAAGAAAGACATTAGGAAAATAGATCTCAGGAATAGTGTACAATAGCCGTGTTTTGTTGGACAAACTAGTAGTTTTGTATAAATAAATTAACTAAACTTGATTTCTAAGCTTTAAATAAGCGATTGATAATAAAAGTAAGCCTACAAAAGATTTAAGCGGATTCGCTAGATGTAACATTTAAAGCAAGGCTTTTATACAAACTCTTTTCCTGCAAATTGTACTTTAATGTTGGTGTAAAAACTTTTTATTTTGCCCTAAATAGTAAAATGTATAAGTCATAATTAATTCATGTAAAGGTCTTTAAATGGTCCAAAGCCTATTATTATGGGATGCTAAAAAAAACTATAGCAAGACCTCAAAAACCCTACACAAATGCAAAAAGAGCCAAAATGGGATCACTTGCACGCAGAGAAAATATATGGTTACTATATGGTCATTGCAACAATAATATGTTCTCTACAATAAAAGCATGTTCGTCACAACCATAGTATTGTTTTTGGAATATCATTTTGACAACAGTGTGATTGCGGCAATATTAATATTGTTAAAATGTTTATTATTGCCAAATTTAGAAATGAAAATATGGTTGTAGCAACCATATAAACATGGTTGGTGCAACAAAAGTATTTTTGTTTAAAATTTATGTTAACAATAACATGATTACGGCAATCAAACAGCATGGTTGCGTCTATGAACATAACAAAACATGTTTTATAGAGCATACATGTATGTGTGTGGGTATGATTTTTTTTGATTTACCAAAAAAAAACATGCACACAGTGGTTCATGGTTCTTGCCCGTTATAAAAAACAACAGCAATTGAATGGTAGTTCGAGGGATTTTTTTTTGTGTTTACTTTGTTCGTTTATTTAAAATCTGCCTGCACTTAAGTATATAGCTACGAGTATTGATCATGGTTTAATCACATTCTTTACTTGGGGTCTACGGATGTTGAAGTAGCATTCACCCCTGCTGTCAACTAAAATTATTTTCGACTGCCGTTGGAATTTATATTTTTGTTTCTTGAATGAAATGTTCAATAAGAGCATGCCTCAAATCTGGCTTTGAACTAAGTGTAATCTTTTTTTTTGAGTAACAACATTACCCAATCCTAATAAATAATTTAGAGGATCATAGTATGGTTGAGTGAATCATACTATGGTTGTACGTATAATAGCATGGTTGCGTGTGATTCATACTATGTTTGTAAGGATCATACTATGGTTTTGTAAGAAAAATACTATGGTTGTGAGGATCATACTATGGTTTTGGGGATCATAGTATGGTTGAGTGTGAATCATACTATTGTTGTGAAGATCATAGTATGGTTGAGTGTGAATAATACTATTGTTGTGGTTGAAAAATACTATGGTTAGATGTGAATCATACTATGGTTGTGGGGATCATAGTATGGTTGCGTGTGAATCATACTATGGTTGTGAGGATCATAATATTGTTATGTCACAACCATATACCCGATAATAGTATGATCCTCTTCGAATATTGTCACCCTAACCATATTTTTTTTTCTGCGTGTGGAAACAAACAATGAAATAAAACAAACCTTTCTTTATAGAATTTATAGCATGAAACACTCCGAATTTGTAGGTACTCGTATGAAAGAAATAATCGAATCGCCACATGTTTCGTGTTAAACACGTCTTATATACCCACATTTCCAGAAATTTCCTTCACATACTTCCAGTTATGTGTAAAAATATAAATTATGTCCTTAAAAGTAATATAGATTTTTTGTAGATTATCTGAATGACCCAATGTCTTTTATAAAGAGATGCTATAAAAATTATAGGAAGTCCTTAACGTGCCTAAACTTAATAAAAAAAGAGATAAAGTAGGATAAGTTGGATACAAGCAAAGGAATAAAACGTAATTTATTAAGTTAAGACAATCACTGAAACGAATTTGAGAATTTGGAAAAAAATGAAAAAAATGTCATCCTAATTTAAAGGAATTTCCATTTTTTTCTAGCTCCAACAATATTTTTAGTACACCATAAAGTTCATGCGACAATTTGATCACGTAAAGCCATATAGAATTCCAATATTTACTGTACGCTACATATTCCAAGTTGCTATAAAAATTATAACAAGTTCTCAAAAGTAACAGAACAGCTCACATGTTGGCCACATGTATTATAGAGGCTACCAATAAAAGTATACATCATTGTTTACAGACATTCTAGGACACAACAGTTGTAACACCACAACATAAGAGCTTAAAGTTATGGTGTATTTAAATTCCAGTGATTTTTTTCGTCAAACCAACAAAGCCTTTGATTTCAATTCAATATCCGTAAAAGGAAAATCCGCTGAAATTTGCTTTTACAAAAAGTTTTCAGACACTAACTTTATTTTATGTAATCAAACACATAAAAAAAACTTCTTCAAATCCTTGAAGCCTTTGATAGTAAAGTTTTGTCCACTCAACGTGTATCCTTTGACCATAAAGCCGGCTTGTTTTATACATTCTGTGTGTTTTTTATGGTTTTTATTAAGAAACTACTTATAAGTCGCTGGCGTTGTTAGCTGCCGCTACAGATTTTGTTGTTGTTGCTCTTGACTTCTGTTTATTATAACTCTTAGAGCTCTTCTCCCTCTCTTCATTTCCTCCTTCAGAATGACAGAGCAAATGGAGAATGTTGTAAATTCTTTTATTTGCTAATATTTGGATTTGTATGCGCATAATTTTGAAGCGTTTTTTCTCTCTTTGGCAGGATTAAATTAGGATTTTTTTCTGGTTCCATCACAAAGGAAAGGCAGACGTGGTGGTATTGTGTCGGATTATAAGAACGTATGTGTGTACAATCATTTATGTATTTTTGCTATAAATGTATGCGAAAATAAAATATTTCAGAATCATGAAACGGAGAGAGAAATCATAATGAAGCAATTTCGTTTGTGACTGAAAATTTGATATGAAATCAAGAATAGACATGTGTGGACATTTTGTATCCATTAATCATTCCAAAATCCTATCTCAAATGTAAATATTTAAGCGTTTATTTACATAATCATAAAAAGATGTGGAGAGCATATGAGCCATTTGGTAAGCGGTTCATGAAAACAAGATTTCATGGAGGGATGTTAATGTTTTTTAAACAAGCCATAATTATTATGCTCAAATCGATAGATGACAAGAGATTTGATATTGTTTAATGGTTTGATAAAACAACAGCAATGATATGAAGTACATTTTAACCTTAATATTTGCGAATGGACAAATATTTTGAGATGCTATAAAATTATAGCAAGTTCTCAAGTTCAGCCAAATCGTGCAGATTTAAGACAAATTGCAGACTAAGAATTTTAGTATTGACATAAACTTGAACTTATAGTTATTGTTTCAAAACTTACTTAAGAACACAGCAAACCAAACCTTCAGAATTCGGTCAGAATTCTGTACGACAATCGGCAAAATGTTCCGATTTCGGATCAGAATTCTTCGCGAGTTCGTAACAAAAAACAAATGAGAGGGTTGACACGAATTCTGAACTACTTCTCTGAGGGAATTCTGATGTTTTTGCAGACATTTCGAACCGATTTCTGACCGAATTTTGAACCGAAGTCTTGGGAAATTCGAAAGGAAATTTCGATTTGTCGTATCGAATTCTGAACGACTTCGGTCAGAATTCTGGCATTAAGTCTTTTTAAATTCTGATGTTTTCACCGACACTACGAACCGAATTCTGAACGAATTCTGAGCTCATGTCATGGTAAATTCTGAATGAAAACAATCAAAAAGAAGAAAATATTTTTGTTCTACAAAAAAAAGTTGTAAAACATTTTCAAAAAGCGTTCGGAAAGACTTTTAGTTACAAGCAGGGGTGTCTGCAGTTTCGCAAGCAATAATTGTGCTGTAACTCTGTTCAGTGGCTATACATTTAAGGGCAACCAGTTTTAAGAGCCGATGTTGAATGTGAACAACAACTAAACGTCAAGTTTTTTTCTGCATTTCATTTGATATTTTTTAATTTCAGACTAACTCAATTTGATCGATGGAAAGATACACTAGCGAGCAACGCGTTAAAGTTATTCAGGCTTATTATGAAAATGAAAATCAATTATCGTAGAAAATCATCTTCAGTAATGAGGCACATTTTCATCTCAGTGGATACAATAAGCAGAATTGCCGCAATTGGGCGAATGATATTCCAAGAGTGATTGTCGAAAAAACAATACACCCACAAAAATACACACGAAAAAACAATACCGCCTGGTCGGCCTTATTTTTTCCAATATAAGGCCGACCAGGCGGTTACTCTGAATGTTGTTCGCTATCGGGAGATGATAACGAACTTTTTATGGCCCGAATTGGAAATTAAACTTTTTTTAATTTTAAATGCCCTTAGCGTAAAAACTATTGAATACCTTGTATGACAAAGTTTTGTTTTCCATTCATATGACCCCTCTTTTGATCACATCAGTAATAGCGTTTGGGAGTTATGGTGCAAAAAGCTGAGACACTTAATTAAAAAATCGTAAAAAGATTTTCAAAAATTGTATCTTGAAAACTAATCAGAGAAAAAATTTTTAAAATTAATTTTCGTGTTTATGAGAACAAAATCTATAGGAAAAAAATAGTTAGAGCTCTGGAGCAAAATGGCTGTAAACTAGTGTAATCGGCGCTGCGGTTCGAGACCGTACCGTGAAGCAACGAAATTAGGTGAACAATCCAATCCATTGACGATTCTGGCTCATTAAGCGAATATCGAGCAAGGCATTGGTTAAAAACCGTTACTACGGTCTTCGATAACTGGCTTGGATTGCCGAGGAAGCCAGAAAGATTGAATTGTATTCCAAAAATAATTGGAAAGCCAAAAAAAAAATTATAATTTTCTCTTAAATATGTGTGTCGCCGGCAAAGTTGTTAATTAAACGATCCATATATGTGACTGCGCATAGAGAAAGGGAACTAAGGGTAATAAAATCAATTTTCATTTTTTTTTTCTTTTTTTGATGTGGACAGCATCTGAGCATCGAATGAGACCGATCCCATGCCCTAAAAGTGTTCCATCCCAGAGATATGCGCGTTTTATGAAAGTGAAGTCGACGATTCTATGCGTAAATTGAAAGGAACCTAGTCTTTAAAATGGCTCTCCTAACCAAAACTTTTCATCAACTTTTCACCTCTTTTTTTTGATGTGGACAACATCTGAGCATCGAATGAGACCGATCCCATGCCCCAAAAGTGTTCCCTCCCAGAGATACGCTCTTTTTATGAAAGTGATGTCGACGATTCTATGCGCAAATAGAAACGGACCTAATCTTTAAAATGGCTCTCCTGAACAAAACTGGTTTTTAACCTTAGGTCCCTTTCTATTTTGCGCGTCACATATACGAATCATAGCTAGATTTCGCATATGCGACAGAGGCAACTCACTGAAAGAATTTCTAACAATTTTGTTAATTAATAAAAAAAAATCTTATCGATATTATTTTAAAAATAAATACAGAAATTTAGGCTATTTTCCTATTTTTACCAAAATTGTATAGGCTGATTTATCTAGAGGTATTTTTTCAGAACAAAAAAAAATTCAAATCAAGTGTGGAATCTTTATTGGTAATTTGAAAGGACATTTTATGGCATTTATTTTTGAAAATAATTACCTTCAAATGTTGGCAACTGTATTATGGAAATGAGCGTTCGATGAGAAACGGGAAGATCCTGTTGTTTTCGACCAAAATTTTGTTCAGTGATGAGGCCCATTTCTAGCTCAACGGCAAAGCCAATAAACAAAATTGCCGCATTTGGGCTGAAGAGCAACAAGAAGAGGTTCGTGCCATTTTACCCAGAGAAAACCACGGTTTGGTGCGGTTTATAAGCTGGTGCATATTTTTTTTAAAAATGATGATGGCTGAAACGTTACCGTGTATGGTGCTCGCTATGCTACCGCTTATGCTACCTTTTGTTCAGTGAACCATTTCTGGCTCAACGGCAAAGTCAATAAACAAAATTGCCGCATTTGGGCTGAATAACATCAAGAAGAGGTTCAAGAGGTGCCATTTTACCCAGAGAAAACCACGGTTTAGTGCGGTTTATAAGCTGGTGGAATCATCGGTGGATATTTTTTCAAAGATGATGATGGCCGGAACGCAACCGTGAATGGTGCTCGCTATCGCGCCATGATATCGATCATTATGTATCGATCATTTATGTGTTAAATTGAAGCCCGTAATCTAGATGACACTTGGTTTCAACAGGACGGTGCCACTTGCCATACAGCTGCTCAAACAATGGATCTATTGAGAGGTCATTTCGAAAAGCAGCTAATTTCACGAGTTGGACAGGTGAGTTGGATCGAGTGATATCACACCTTTAGACATTTTTCTTTGGGGTTACGTAAAGTCCAAATTCTATGCTGTCCAACCAGCTACGATTCAGGTTTTGGAAGCCAACATTACGAGTGTCAGTAAAGACATACCGGTCGAAATGCTCAAACGAGTCTTCCGAAATTAGAGCCTCAGAATGGAAACTATGAGGCGTAATTGCGGCCAACATTTGAAGAAAATTATATTCAAAAAATAAATGCCATAAAATGTCCTTTCAAATTACCAATAAAGATTTCTTACTTTTTATATTTTTTTTTTGTTCTGAAAAAATACCTCTAGATCACCCTGTATTATTATCTTCATACTAGTGTAAAGCACAATTGACTGATAAATTATAAAAACTGCTGCTATAAAATTATAGCAAGTTCTCAACAGCCCAATCATACGTCACTGTTTCCGAATGCGATACGTTTTATAGTTTTAAGAAAGTAAAGTCAAGTCATTTGCATAACTTCTCATGCATGGTGAAAAGCAATCAACCCTCCCGTATGAATTCTTGTTGATTTTTATTTATTTTTACTCGACAGCTTAAATAGTATTCCTTTCCCATCTTTCGTTGGGTGGAATTAAAAATCAAACAATTTCCTGTAGATTTATACAAAGAACTGAGCTTTTTATTTACTGAACAACTTTAAAGGAAAGACATTTTTATTTGGAATTCTATTGGGAACATATTTTTTTATATCACCATCTACATGTTTATTTGTGCTGGGAACGCAATGTTTACATTTAAATGAAATGAATACAAAAAAGGAAAAAAAAAACAAAAAATAAGTGTTTGAAATGACGTTTTTAGTGTATCGAAAGAATTGTTTACACTTTGATTGATACAGAAAAAATAAAATACACGGAGGAAAAAAACCCACTGACATCGAGTTGAGTAAACATGGCAGGCTGAGTTTTTTGCATAAACACAAGCGAGTATGTTAAAGGAAATGTTTATTGAAAAAAGACACGAGGAAATTTCAATTTGTTTATCGATGTTGACTTCGAATAGCTAGCAAAATAATTTACATAAAAATTAAGTGCACTTGTGCAGTCGCCTGTGATTGTAAAACAAACATTATTAATACTACGTATTTGTAATGAATAAAAAAATAGCTGCACACAATAATATGATTAAAGTGATTATCTGGTGATTGAGGACAATAAATGTTCAATTGGATTAAGTGTGAATCCTGTAATATTTATTTAAAGACCACTTTGTTAAATTGCAGGATAAGCAAAATGTTTTTGTAAAGCCAAAAAAGTGCCCTATATAAACACAATATCTTGCAAAATAAAAACTAGAAAAAAAGCTAAACTCGGGCATGGAGGAGTGTATAAATAAATCAACCAGGAGGTCTATATCAATATATCATTCCCCAAAAGCATTAAGTCCCTTCAAGTTTAATAAAACAAGTTGCTTATCCTACTCTACATTGAAAGCCCTTGCGTTCAGATTTATTTTATCACTGCGGCTTAAACAAAAAGACTTGTGGAGGTATCCTCATCAAAGAAAAAATAAATGATTATGCTCTCATATATGAATTCACGCTATATTCTCGCCAAATAAATTGTGTTCAATCTCTACCTCATCATCTTGTCATATCAGCAAATCTGGCACTGTTTTTCTACAGCCACAAAAATCTCATTTCGCGTTTCTCATTTCTTGGGATTCTTATTGATTTCGATGGCGCTGTTTCTTTTTCTAAGGGTTCAAGCCAAATCACAATACATTATTTTAAATTTATAAGCAGACTTCAGGGGCCTTAACGTTGCCTCCACTTACACACATAAAAAACAAACAAGAAAGCCCCAATGACGTTAACAAAAATCAATAAGGACGAATTGGCTAGAGGTTATACGAAAAGCAAAAAAACGGCATATAAAAACCCAGTGATTTTCTAACGAAAACATTTCCTAAATTGGTATACACTCGTCTGTTTGCCATCCTAAGGGTGGGGGTCAAACGAAACTTTTATCTCATCATCAGCACCATGGGCAAAAAAAAGTATAACAACATTTTTGTTTAAAGTTGTCCTCTCTGTTTTTGCATAACCAATATCCAAAACACTTTTCCTCTTTAAATTTCCAAAAAAAAAATAGAATGGAAAAATTACCAAAAAACACAGTTGATTGAACGGCAGCGCATAGGAAGAGAATAGGGGAGGACCGAAACTAAAAATGTTCCCCCCAACAAAAGTTCAACAACTTTGTTTCCAAATGACTTTAGTTTCAGTTTCCTCATATTTTGCTGCAGGCAAAATGAAAATCAAAGAGGTGGCTGGGAAAGTAGTTTGTGGGTGGTAGGGTAGAGTAGGGTAGCGATAAATGACAGTATTGCAGTATCGAGGAGGGAAATCGCCAAAATAGTGAAGGTATTCGGGCTGTAAGTGTAGAGAGGTCAATAAATTGCCAAGTATTTTATTACTTTGAAAACTTTTCCTTTTATGCTGCTGCTACTATTACCGACGTTGCTGACATCGAACTGCAACATTTTCAATATTTTGCCTGGTAGTTAAAGTGGTTTACGCCTTGGTTTATTTGTATTTTTTTTTTCAAAGTAATAAATGCTTTTTTTTTGGGATATTTTACACTTCGTTTCCCACAAAATCGAGCCCATAATTTGTGCAGCCTTAAAGCTCATACAAAAAAAGGGAAATGTACATGCCATCTGTAATCACCTTCGCTTTATTTATTGACATTTTTTACATATTTCTTTAATTTGGCCGATGCACAGTGGTTCGTCTGTAAAAAACAATCAATTTATTGAAGCAAACTTTTGGTGAGCGCATTACCTCGCGTTAAGATCGTTGGACTATTTTTTGTGGGGTTATGTGAAGTCGCTTGTCTACGCAGATAAGCCCTACACGATTGAAGCCTTGATAGAGAATATTCGGAGCATTATTGCTGACACACTGCCTTAATGCTGCAAAATGTGCTCGATAATTGGTCCTCTAGGCTGGACTTCATTCGAGCCGCGACAGCCACTTGCCCGAAATCATTTTTAAAACACAACGGCAAACCTTTATCTTTTAAATAAAGCTAAACTATTGGCCATAACATTAAATTATATGTATTTTATTTCTTCTTGAAACCCACAAGTATAAAAAACACCCTATATATTAAATAAAGTCAATTGATAAATATATAAAAAAAAAATAATTAAACCGCAACAGTTAAGTCATTTGTTAACGAAATGTGCTTATTTCCTTCCAGCAAGTCTCGATTCTGGAAAAAGCATTTTAGCAAAATTATTTTTTTGGCGCCATTTTAGTATTTAGCATGGATAGAGGCCTATGTCGGATAGTTATTCAGTTTATGTACTAGAATAGCTACAAAAATGTACTACTTTTTAGTTGTCAAAGACTGATACTTCTGGACTGTTCCTTTAGACACGAACACGTTGCAACTTTTTTGTAATCCAGTCTTATTTGTCGAGGCTCTACCTAAAACACCACTATTATCAATTTATTAATGACTTTTTAACGATTTGTCGGAAACAGTCGATTTCGGGCCGTTTTGGTCGGTTTTTGGTAATATTTTGGTTGGAAAAAATTGTCCAGCAAACAACACTGCTCCCGAGACCTTCCGTCCACCTGTTCGATACGTAAAAGTTAAAGCTATCGAGATATTATAATACTAACCGAGTTTAATTTGTGCATGCTTATAATGAGATAAAATGGTTGTTAAAGCAATAACTTTAGATTATTGTTTTTAACCCTAAAAACGTCTAAATATAAAAAAAAACTGATAAATCGCATGCATCATATAAGGCTCATATTTAAAACTTTAAATCTATTTAAGAAATTCTAGTCAGCGTTAATCTTTTGGAATACAAGCAAAACCAGATAGGATAACACACAACGGCTGATGTCAGAGTGCGCGCTTAAAGCGGAGCCGAGCCGAACTTATTTCATGCTTATATGAAATGTGGGAATGGCAGAGTGAATGCTGAAATCGGCGCTAAATCTGCACAATCAAATAATAAATTTAAATAATTTCGTTCAATATTCGCAAAATGTGTCAAACAAAACAGAGACAATTATTCAATTATTAGTATCAAAAAGTCAAGAACCGTTTACAAATTACCCAGTAAGCCAAATTTTCCGGCAATGTCTGATATCAGTCAACTATGAACAATATCTGAACTCTATAGAAAATTCTTACCGAAATCGTTACGAACTCTGTTTGATTTGTCTGAGGATTTTTTTTTCAGAGAAGTCGTTCAGAATTTTTGTCAACCCTCTCATATGTTTTTCGTTACGAACTCGTTAAGAAATCGAAACATTTTGCCGATTGTCGTTCAGAATTCTGAATGTTTGGTTTGCTGGGAAATTACAAACAATTTAAATATTTACACATACAAACAAATATCAGCACCAATCAGCACGAAAAAACGCTTCATAACAGGCTCGGCGCGCACTCTGCCATCCCGACGCCGATTTGTACTAATTTTTATGGACACAGTTGTAAGAATTCAATCAGCTTTCAGCTCGGCTCGGCTCCGCTTGGCTTTAAGCGCGCACTCTGTCATCACCCTAACTCGAAAAAGCTGTTCTGAAAAAAGTACAAAATAGAAGAAAGCAGTATTAAGGGAGGAGATCACACAAGTAATGCAAATCCCCATAAATACTCGTATTAGGACACGCTCACAGAGAAACAATTTGTTGATGATCCGAAAAGGAATTTAAACAAGTAAAAACGTTCTTAAGTGGCTGAACCTCATATGCCCTTCATCGTTCCAACGGTGCTAAAGCGTTAAAAAAATAATACGGTTTTTGGAACCTTAGAGCCAATGTGTCCTTCCCTAATCTCACCAAAACTTCAAAATAACTCTATATTTGGATTAGTATTAAAATTTCCATTAATTTTAGTACCCACATGTCCATATTGACAACTAATCGACCATATTGACCATGCGCAACGTTTTTATGCAATACTAGCCAAAAAGTCCAGCAACTATGCCCTTTTTAAGAAATTAAATGCTTACTAACCATTGTGTCTCCACAAAACAATATGATTTGTTAAGCAAATACTTAAAAGGGTGAACCTTTTAACGAGGTATCTTTATTCCCTTAAAAGGGAAACTTTTTCCCCTGGGCCGATTTAGCCCATTTACAATCCTAAACAGCTTATGAACATCATCACACAAAATTTAAGGAACCAAGGTTAATTAATGACACACTGACAGACGGACGGATAAGGCTAGATCGTCTAGGATATACATATGTGACAGCGCATAGAGAAAGGCACCTAAGGGTAAAAAAATCAATTTTCACTTTTATTTTTTTTTTGATGTGGACAACATCTGAGCATCGAATCAGACCGATCCCATGCCCCAAAAGTGTTCCCTCCCAGAGATATGCGCGTTTTATGAAAGTGATGGTACACCAAAGATACACGTATTTAAATCATTAACATGGCTCTCCTGAACAAAACTGTTTTTTACCCTTAGGCCCCTTTCTATTTTGCGCGTCACATATATACTTTTTAGGGTCTCCGATCAATATTTTGTGGTGTTGCGGACGGAATTCCCATAGCCTTCGGTGAAGGGTATACAAATATTTATAATGAAGGGGACATCATAGTGTAAAATAAGGTAAAACTTACAAACAAAAGGAAGTAAAAAAGGCGTTAACCTTAAATAGTAGAGACTCATAAATTAGAATCACTTTGTTTTTCGGGTGGTTCTAATTTCCGAAAATTTGTAATTTCTGGACGTTTTTTAATTTTTACAAAATAAGGCGAATACACTATTTTTTATCCAATTTTGAGTATTTTATTAAGTAAAAAAGAAAACTTAAATAACATTTCCGTAATACGTATATATCACATAAATGTTTCAAACTTTAAATAATTCATTGAAGTAAAGCAAAATGTTATTATCCTAGTCATACGAGGACGGTTCGGAAAGTTCTTAGCCTATCAATGAAAGAGAATAGTTAGTTTTTCAAAAATATTTTTATTTTTCAATATAATCTCCTGAAACTTCAATACACTTAGTCCAACGCTTATCTAGCAATTCTATCCCTTGATTAAAATAGTTTTCCTCAAGGTCTTTAAAATAGTGGTTTACAACTGTAATTGCATCTTCATTTGAGGTAAAACGCTTGCCAGCAAGGATTTTTTTAGATTTGGGAACAGGTAAAAGTCACTGGGAGCTAAATCAGGAGAATAAGGTGGGTGGTCAAGCAACTCGTACTTTTATTCGCTGATTTTAGCCATTGTTAAAACACTCTTGTGCGCTGGTGCGTCGTCTTGATAAAAATTATTTTTTTGTGTTGTAAGCCAGGACGTTTTTCTCGAATTTGTACATTAAATTGATCTAAAAGGTTGCAATAGTACTCTGATTTTATTGTTTTACCCTTTTGCAGATAGTCAATCAATAAAATACCTTTGAAGTCCCAAAATACCGTTGCCATAACCTTACCAGCCGATTGAATTGTTTTTGCCTTCTTTGGGGCACTTCCTCCAGCTTCAGTCCATTGTTTGGATTGTTTTTTTGTCTCTGGAGTATAGTGGTGGATCCATGTCTCATCAACAGTTATGAAACGACGCTTAAAATCCATTTTATTTCGCTGAAAACGATCCAAACAAGCTTGAGAAATGTTCATTCTTATGCGTTTTTGGTCGACTGTTAACAAGTCCGGCACCCATCTTGCAGAAAGCTTTTTCATCTGTAGTTCTTCATGCAAAATTAAATGGACTCGATCATTTGAGATGCCCATGATATTATTTCTGTTGCTGTTGCTGTTTTTGGACGTCCACTACGTGGTTCATCTTCAATGCTTGTACGACCACGTTTAAATTCAGCAACCCAATTTTTTACTGTTGCATATGAAGGAGCACTTTCACCTAACACATTCACCATATCATTATGAATTTCTTGCCCCGATAAACCTTTTTTATGTAAATATTTAATGGCACCACGCATTTCTAATTTTTCCATTGTAAAATAATCGCGGATGCGTCTTTTGTGAACACCTGTTTCTATACGAAGGAGTTGCCAGATCGAAACAAAATTTAACATGTGCTCATAGCAGAGATGGAAGTTTGCAAAACTAAGAAGTTTCCGAACCGCCCTCGTAGTTAGATTTTGCGTAACATGAAAACTGTAATAGTTGTTTCCTAATGGTTCTAATTTTCGAATTGCTAATGCATCAAAATGCTGATTCTAATTTCTGGAAGTTCTAATTTCTGAGATTTTCAATTTGTGAAAAAATGTGGCCCGTTTTTTAGGTCTCTTCGGTCCATACGGCCGATGCTAAACCCTTTCAAATTTGATATTTGTTGTTTGTGTTCCAATGTGTCCTTTTTGACCATACGAGACGTTTTTTCGGCTACATGAGCCGAAACATTCGGCAACTATCGCCTTTTCTTTTAAAGGTTTCAAAAGAACTTTCACATTGTAAAGTAAACCAATAATAGCAGTTGAATTACTTTAAAAATATATAGTGTTGTAATGGTATCATAAAGTCGACTCCGCTCGACTTTTGACTATCCTTACTACTTTTTATACACGCAGAGAAGAGATATGGTTACTATATGGTCACGGCAACAATAGTATGTTCTCAGCAGTAAAAGTAAGGTCGTCGCAACCATAGGATTGTTTTTTGAATTTAATTTTGACAATAGTATGATTGCGGCAATATTAATATTGTTGAAAAATGTAACAAAAGTATTGTTGCCAAATGCCAAAAATGAAAATATGGTTGTAGCAACAATATAAATATGAATGGTGGGACAAAAGTATTGTTTTCGTGGGTTTTATGTTAACAATAACATGATTACGGCAATCATATTGGCAAAACCTTATTTTTTTTAGTTTGACAATGTTATTTTTACGATTCCTACGCAATAAAAATTAATTTTTTCAAAAAAACTACTTATTAGTATAACTAAAATATTTTTAATAAATGAATTTTTTTACTGTTAAATAAATCACTCCTATTGTTACATAACTTATTTAATAAAATTCTTTATTGTTGAATAACAACTTATTCCAGTCTTTACAAACAATTCCAGTTGTGCGTAAGTCATACTATGGTTGTACGTTAAACATACTATGGTTATGAGGATCATAATATGGTTGTGGGGATCATAGTATGGTTGTGTGTGATTGATTCTATTGTTGTGAGGACCATAATATTGTTATGGGGATCATAGTATGGTTGTGTGTGAACCATACTATTGTTGTGATGATCATAATATTGTTGTGCCATAACCATATAACCAACAATAGTATGATGCTCATCGAATATTGTTATCCCAACCATACTTTTTTTCTGCGTGTAGGCTATATGAGTACAGTGGGCTTTTTTTACTCATACCTAAGTTGGTGCTAAATTCGGGTACTGCGAAGCCCCTTAGAGAGATGTGGGAATTGCAAACTCCTAGTCAGATCATTAAAAATCACGAAATTTTACAAATATCGATTCTCTACACTGCATATAAAAAACAGCGAAATCAATCATGGGGGGGGGACAATACCTGTCATTGGTTTTTAAGCACTGTGCAACGCCCGCCGTTGTTGCTATGGTGGCCGGTTTTAATTTGGCATTTTTTTCTGTTAAATTTGTCCACATTTGAAATAAATTTTTACGGCTTAAAAGCGCTTAATGAAGGTTGTTGCTATTTTTAGCGTCAAAATTTAATTCCGTTTTGATTTTTTTTTTTCACCGCCTCTCCAACTGTGTTTGTAGCATTTTTGAGTTTTCTTTTTTTTGAACCATAAGCTTTGGCACAGACTTCTGGTACTTTTCTGGTTTTGGTAAAAAAAAAGCGGTTTACTAAGAGGGGGAAAACGTAGCCCAAAAAAAGTGAATGAGAAATAAGTACCTAGCTTCTTGTACGAGTATCTTGTAAAGCATTACTGGCTGGCTGGTGTTGCCCGTATTTTAGCCACAAACTCTTGGTTTGTCTGGCCAGACAGGCCATCATCCGTCCATCCGTAAGATTTATAGTGCTGTCTACCAAAAAAGTCTGTTTGTCCGTCCGTAGGTCCATTTATCTGTTGGCCTCTGTGCCTTCGTCCGCCCAACCCATCCCACTGTCCTGTCCATTTGCTCTATTGAGTCAATGAACTTTCTGTTTATACGAGCATTAAGTATGAGTGTGTGTGTCGCATGGTATGCCAGTGTGTCCGTGTGTGTGTCTGTTAGTTAAAGTATTTAGTTGTAGTTTATTTTCCTTTAGTTTGTTTAATGTTGGACGTTTGGTTTATTTTTATATGTGTTTTTGTATCTCTGTTTAATGTTTAATCCATTAAAGTAAATATATACTCGTACCTTGACAAACACACCACACACACACATTCAAAAAAATATAGAGTGTATTAAGCAAACACCAACAGCATGTCACAAACTCACACTTGCACAGACTGGCGGACTGTCCCATGGCGATTTGGCTTTTATTACAAAAAAATGTGAGTGCGTGAGAGGTTTTTTTTTGTCGGCGTATCGTAATCATGGTTTATTTTGAAAGCATTATTTTTACTATCTTTTCAATCCAATCAAAAGTCAATGTTCGCTTGCGTTATAAATCAAATCAAATGAATGAAGGCCTTCCTCGGCTTGGAGGAAAATGAACTTCATAGCTACAAGAAAAGGAAACCGGCGATATGAATGTCCATTACGAAAGTCTTTGGATTTAAGTAATTTGATTTGGTTGTAAGGATGAAATTATTCAAAAAATATTAAATTTTCCAGATTCATGCATGGTGATATTCATTTAATCTCCCATCTGGTGGAAGACAGCTATTAATGCACTATAGATTATCTTTTGGCGAGGATACATGCAAATACCTAAAAAGACAAATTTAAGGCTATACAATTAAGGTTGCTTCAGGCAATGACTGCTTATACTGAATACTACTTTTTAATATAAACATGAGTCGGCTTTTTATTGTCCATATCAAAAAGTCATTCATTGTCCCACTTTTAGGGCCCTTTTTTCGTTTTGGTTTTACTCATTAAAAGAATACATCCGTGGATTCTACATTATGCTTTGGCTCATAGTAAAGAGCATATCTTATAACAAGTTACTCTGCATCAATCTACCAAACTTTAGGAGGATAACCGATATGTCTTCCGGTTAAAATACTGCAGAGGTGCTAGAATTACACATAAAATATAAATTATTTGGAAATCGGTTAGAACTACACTACTACGGTTGAAAAAGAGGAATTTCAGTTACATTCACCAAATATCTGTAATCGTAATAGATATTCGTTTCGAAATACCACATGATAATAAACAAGATCATCGTACTGTAGTCACAACTTATTGATCGGTCATACCAATGAAACTCGAAAGATGTATAAGTATTTAGTTGCCACATCTGGTGGCTATGGCAACCAATAGTTTTGCAAACATTTTGTTGTTGTAACCAATTATTACTGATGACCATAACCAAAAACGGATTGTTTAATGGAATTTTTCAAGTGTAATAATTCAATCGATTAGTCAAATTTTTTCCCAGTAAAAATTATCTAATACCATTTCCACGTTTTCCTCGTCATGATCCTTCCCCCTTCGATTACGTCTAGTACTTAAATTGTGTAAGCAAAAATAATTTTGCTTCTGACTAATTTTAATTTTTTCGTTGAGCAAGTGTGACATGTTGATATTTAGATATACAAATTCTCAGCTGAGGGTTCGGATACTTGAAACGAGGGCTGCTATATATATTTCTGGCCTAATAATGAATCATCAAAAATGTTTTTTTTTTTGTTTTTCAAGGTATTCTCCAGCATGATTTATACACTTTTGCATGCGCTCAATTTAATTGTCGAAGCACTTTTTCCACTCCGATTGAGACACCTCCAAAACATGGTGTTTGAACGCTCCAACAGCATCTTCTGGCGACGAAAATCATTTTTTTTCTTGATGAGAGGGGAAAAAAATAAATCATTAGGTGCCAAGTCAGGGCTGTACGGCAGATGACCCATCAATTCGAGGTTTTGGCCGGTCAAAAAGGCGCTGGCTTTAGCCGATGTGTGAGAGCCCGCATTGGCATTGTGCACAATAATTCGTCTTCTCTTGTTCGTTTTTCGAATTTCTCCGAAGACTTCAGGCAAACAAATTGTGGTGTACCACTCAGAGTTTACCGTCCTACGTTGCTCAAGCGGAACAGTCGCCACATGGCTAGTTTTGCCGAAGAAACGATTGTAGATTTGTTTCGGGCTAATACGCATAGATCCATGATTCGTCACCTGTGAAGATCTAATAAACGTCTTTTAAAGCACCTCGATCGTATTTTTTAAAGATTTCTTTGCACCAATCGACACGAGCCTTTTTTTGAGCGATTGTCAAAATGTGCGGGATACAAGAAGAACAAGCCTTTTTTACGGCCAGGTGTTCAAGCAATATCAAATTTATGCTGGTGGAAGAGATGCCCAAGGATGCCTCTTTCTCACGGTATGTCACATGACGATCTTATCATTATCAGTTCCAGCACGACATCAATGTTCTCTGGCACAACGGCCGTTTTTGAACGACCTTCGTCTTTGAGCGAGCGTCGGCCACGATTGAATTCATTAAACCAGTTTTTCACATTGCTATAGGATGGTGCTTCATCGCCATACAAAGATTTAAGTTCGTCGATGCACTCGTGTCGTGATAATCCACGTCAAAAGTTGTGAAAAATGATCGCACAAAAGTGTCCACGAGTCAATTCCATTTTTTTTGCCAAATTGATTTTTTCAAGTCACTGTAAACAACACAAATGATGGTCGTACGTCAAAACGTGCTGAGTACGTTTATGCTAAAAAATGTCAAACTTTCCAATGGAAATGTCAGATAGCGCCAGGCAACACTTAGTGTTGCCTATACGCGGTCCTGAATTGTATTACAGCAAAAACTGTTTCCTTAGACACTTAAAGTACTCTAAAATATAAGGACGGTCATTCATGAAAAAGGTGAACAAAATAATTTATTATTTTTACCAAAAAATGTGGATTAGTCGATTGGCATAAAGTCAGCTATAATTGAATCATTATATAAAGTTTATGCTAATAAATTAATAGCTAAACCAAATTATTGTTATTTTTATTAATATTAATATTAGTTATCATCACCTATAATAACAATAGGCATAACAAATATTAGTTATCACCACCATTAATTGGATAGAACAATCACATTATTAATTAATTTTAAAGCTATGACCTTTCAATTAGTTGTGTGCACAATACTACTTACATGGGTATTTTTTCAATATTGGTTTTCATAGCTATCGTGTGGTTTGTATTAAACTTTATTTTTTTCTTTTCAGTATTGTTCGCCATTTGCAGGAATTGAACCCGTTTCAATGTTTGGGCTTCAAAAGTTCGAAGAAGATCCGATGTTTTCGACTAAAATTTTGTTTACTGGTGAGGTCCATTTCTGGCTCGTCGGCAACGTCAATAAACATAATTGCCGCATTTGGTCTAAAGAGCAACCAGAAGAGGTCTGAGATGTGCCATTATACCCAGAGAAAACCACCGTTTGGTGCGGTTTATGGCCTGGTGGAATCATAGGTCCATAGTTTTTCAAAAATGATAATAGCCGGAACGCAACAGTGAATGGTGCTCACTATCGCGCCATGATATCAGACTCTGACTTTTTGCTAGCTGCAATTAAAGCCCGTAATCTTGACGGCATTTGGCTTTAACAGAATGGCGCTACATGCCATACAGCCAACGAAACAATAAATTTATTTAAGGAAACTTTTGCTGAGCGGACTATCTTGCGTCATGGACCTGTGGCGTGGCCTCCAAGATCGTGCGATTTAACACCGCCAGACTATTTTTTGTGGGATTATGTGAAGTTCCTTGTCTACGCTAATAAGCGAGTCACAATTGACGACATGGAAGATCATATTCGGCGCGTTATTGCTGACATACGGCCCCAAATCCTGCAAAAAGTGCACGAAAATTGGGGCCCACGCTGAAATTTATTCGAGCAAGCCGCGGCGGCCACTTGCTCTAAATCATTTTTAAGACATAGTGGCAAAACCTTATATTTATAATAAAGCAAAATTTTTCGCCATAAAAATAAATTATGTGCGTTTTATTTCTTCTTGAAAACCACACGCCTGAAAAAAACACCCTTAATAATCATATTAATCATCTTTTGGTATGTCGAATCGAATGTCCATTAGGATTAAACATTTGGTGAATGAAATGCAAATTTTTGTTTGCACCGTCATTTTTTGTCGTTTCAGCCGGATTTCAACTAATTTTTTTGAGTGTAACAATGCAACGATACTTAATTAAATCATATTTTTACCGAATGCTTGGAATTTTGAGATTGCTTAATCGAAGAGGCCTAATGTTGTGTCACCCACAACATTAGGACTGTTCGATATTTGATTTCAGAAACAAAACGCCATTCGTTAGTTTCTATAAATATTTCCTGTAAACAATAATTTTACAACTAATAGATGGCATCGACCTTAATTTGACTAAAAATAAAGTTTATACGCTTGTAAAACCTGAAGAATTTGACGTTTTCAAATTAAATTTAGCTCTTTTTTTTAGCCGACAGCTTTTGTCACCACTGTTTTGCAATTGAGGTAAACAAATTTATGTCAATTAGGTTTTATTTACTTGCTCGTTGTTATAAAATTTTAATTTGAGCAGAGAATCAACAAAAGAATCGTAAATAAGTCATTATCGCTTTCTTTCGACCATAACAAAAACAAGCAATTTGCCCCAAAAAAGCCAAACAAAACCAAAAATATTTTAAAAATCCCCCCCCCCCCCGGTTTTTAGGCAAATGCAAACAAATAACACAAACCTGGGTTTGTGATTCCCAAGACTTTCGAGGCCTCCCCCGCCCCAAAAAAGCAAGCCGACAATTCCGACCCCTGAACACCTTTTTAACGCGCTTTGTTATTGTTTGAATTGCTAAAATTCAACAGAAATCATAATCAAAATGTATTAAAAAACGCAGAGAAACAAGAGAAAAAGACAATAATCATTATCGTTATTGAGCGAACGAAAAGTTCATTGGCCGTTACAAAAGTGTACGCGCAGCACAACAAAAGAAGGTATACCAGCTATAAAAATACCAAAACAAAAAAAGAGAGGCCCAACATTTTTCATTTCTACCAAACTCGTTGTCCAAGCGACTAGCCATAGTAGTGGGTATATCATCGTCATCATCATCGTCATAACCATCATCATCATCATGACTATCTGCACCGGCGATCGATCGCCACACGCCGGCAGCGAACAAAAGTCGCTAACACAACAACAACAAAAATTCGCCTATGAAGAAAAAAACAAAATACCTAAAACTAAAGTTGGCGAATTTCAACAATCACAAACTGGTGTTAATGAAATGTGTGAATATGTGCCAAAACCGTCCAAACCGAACCGTCCGAAGCGACCAAGCCACTAACACTAGACGACGGCGGCGACCAAAAATAAAACGCTCCATGTCTATAAAAAGACTTTGTTGTTGCTATTCGTATTTGTTTTAAGCGATATCAACAAATCGAAAAACGTCGACAACAACATGGACTTAACTCAAAATGTTAATATTGAATGTCATTTGGGATTTTTGCCATTTATGATGGAATCCGGCGAGGGACGGACGGCTTGACGGGGAGATATCACTTTTGTATACTCAACACAATGCCATGCAATTTAAATTTCCAAGAACTTTCAATAAAAAACAATTAAAACAAATGCAAACATAAATGCTTAAAATGACTTTTTTGATTTTATGGTCATGATTTCGTTTAAACACGCAGTCAAAGTAAAGTAGATAAAAATTAAAAGTAAGAAACCTTAAACAATAGTTTTTCAAATCAACCATAAATAAATAATTAATTGTACAGTCGGGCAGGGCCGACCATATAATGCAATAATCCACTATGACATAGAGAAAATTCACAAGTTAAGATGTCGTTGAGTTGGGCCAGGCCGAGTCGTATATGCTGAAATTCCAAAAATTGTAATTATAATTAGAGTCCCTATAAACGCTTGTTTTCATCTGGAGTACCGTATTTTTTGGTTCCCAGGTCACGTTTTATACAAATCGGCTTTTGATCAAAAACCCATATGCCCATATTTACTAGTGGGCACACCTTTTGACCATATTGGTCGTTTTTTTGGTGTTTTGACCTCATAATTCCGACTCCCTATCTACAGCCAAGATTTCAAAATAAATAATAAATAAATAAATGGATGTGAAGCGAAGCGAAATATACCGTTATTTGTGTACCCTTAAGTCCATTCTTACTATTGATCCCCCGTTTTGACAACACAAGCCGTCTTTTGGGCCACACGACAAGAAACATCCAGCAACTATGCCCTTTTTAAGGTAAGACGGCTGCTAATTATATTTCTGGCCTAATAATGAAAAGGCGAATATTTATCACCAAAAATGGGTTTCCAGCATGATTTATACACTTTTGCATGCGCTCAAACCAATTGTGGAAGCACTTTTTCCACTCCGAATGAGAAACCTCCAAAACATTGTTATTCAACGCTTCAACAGCATCTTCTGGCAACGAAAATCGTTGACCACGCACCTTTTCTTGATATGCGGAAATAAAAATAAGTCATTGGTCGCCAAGTCAGGGCTGTGCGGCGGATGACCCATCAATTCGAAGTATTGGCCCGTCAAAAAGGCGCTAGATTGCGCCGATGTGTGAGAGCTCGCATTGTCATGGTGCACAATGATTGGTCTTCTCTTGTTTGTTTTTCGAATTTCTCCGAGTACTTCTGGCAAACAAAATGGTGGTGTACCACTCCGAATTGACCTTCCTATGTTGCTCAAGCGGAACAGTCGCCATATGACCAGTTTTGCCGAAGAAACAGGCGACCATTTGCTTCGAAGTGCTTCTTCCACGAACAACTTTCGTTGGATTTGGCTCGTCTTCGAAGACCCTCACGTTCGATTGCTGTTTTGTTTCGGGCTCATACGCATAGATCCATGATTCGTCACCTGTGACGATCTTTTAAACGTCTTTTAAAGCACCGCGATCGTATTTTTTCAAAATTTCTTTGTACCAATCGACACTAGCCTTTTTTGAGCGATTGTCCAATTGAGCGGGATCCAACGATAACAAACCTTTTTTACGGCCATGTGTTCATGCAATATCGAATGTATGCTGGTGGAACAAATGCCCAAGGATGCCTCTATCTCACGGTATGTCACATGACGATCATGCATTATTAGTTCACGCACGGCATCAATGTTCTCTGGCACAACGGCCGTTATTTGACGACCTTCACGTTCTTCGTCCTTAAGCGAGCGTCGGCCACGATTAAATTCATTAAACCAGTTTTTTACAGTGCTAAACAAAGATTTAAGTTCATCGATGCACCCTTGTCGTAAGTTGTGAAAAATGATGGAGCGAAAATGTTCACGAGTTAATTCCATTTTATGCCAAATTGATTTTTTCATGTCACTGTAAAAAACACAAATAATGGTCGTACGTCGAAACGTTCTGAATACGTTTATGCTAAAAAATGTCAAACTTTGGAAAGGATATATCAGATGGCGATAGGCTAGAAATATATATACTTAGCAACACTCATATTATATGCGTTTCAAATAAGTGCCCTTGTTAAAGCCCTGGTTTGTTGTTATGAAAGGAATTTTATAGTGAGCACATACTCCAACAAGTGTAATTTTTTCCGTAGTACTTAATGGAAAACTTTTATTTCCCTAGGTAGATTTCCCAATTTATAATACCAAATATATCATGACCAGAAGCCATCATCATCATAATTTCAGGATGCATGCTAATATCCGGGATTAACTAACATTGGGCAGGAAAGAGTTCTCAATAAAGAGTTTCGTGTTTTTTTTAAATTGTTCTTGTCTTTTTTTATTAAAAAAAAATGGCGCGCCATATGAATAATATAACAGTTTGCCTTTTCTGCCTTATTTTCTATATTCCATATATCACACTTTAGTTCTGGCCTAGATGGAGGAGAACAAAATAGACGTGCAGATAAAATCAAGGACCGACAGACAACAATTAGAGCTTCACCAATTTAGTCACATCAGTCAATGAACTGGCAAAAAAAACGACATATTGACTGTAAAAAGTCAACTAGGTTTCTTGTGTAACAGTCAACATATAGTAGAGACATGAACCGTATCACCAACCTTCTTACCGAACAGTGGAAGCATCCACGTATTTAACAAGATCCTTGCTGTTATAGCTTCTACCACGGTGAGCCATATGGTCGCAGCCTGGCAAAAATGAGCGCCTATTTGGAACAGATTATGCCCAATCTTGTCGGTACTACTTCATAGCGGTCTATATGGACATAACTTCTCTACTTGGCAAGTAATCTCAGCTTATCTAACATTGAAGTTTATGTTTTCGTATTGGGTTCTTCATTTAATGGCGATAAACCTCTGGATGAAAGAAAATGAAACACAGCCACCATGACATTTTTTTAAGGCAAACGTCAGATCGGAAGAAATCGCTAGGGGCACCTTGCCCATCTACGGCGTCAATATTATATAAAGGCCTGTCTGATCTTGAAAAGAAAACTTTTAGTGTATTTTTCGTAAAAACGATTTGGAACTCTCACAAAGTGCGAATCAACAATTAACATGTCAGCATCTCGAATGTGGCCTTTGGAGCTAAAAAAATGTACAGTTTTCTTGAAAACTCTCATCTATTACCAAAGTACACTAAAGTATTTAAGATCCAGACGTAATCCATTTGATTACCAGGATCAAAACACTGGAAGTTAAAAGTAATTTATTTAGCGGTGTTTTACCTCACAATTCCAATTACATTTCAAATATAAACACAAAGTCTTGTAAATAATTTCTTGTAGACGGCTTCTTATAAATGTCCCGATCTGCGGGCATGGAATATATCAAGCACAGATCATTGATTAACGAAAAGTTCCACATACGTTTTCTGAAAGTTTAGAAAAGGGTAGTCACTGATTTACACTGAGATTCATTTGAAGTGAACGGTCGTGTGGCAGTGGGTAGTGTGCTCGACGAACAAACACAAGGCCCAGATTCAAAACTCGAGTATGAGTCCGCCATTTTTTTTATCGGCGGTTCGAGTAGAAAAGATATGTAAATATTTTAGCATAGCGCCAAAAGAAGCCTGTTAGCTTCTGTTAGCCTGTTAATATAGATTTTATATCGTGCAAATTTCACTGAAGTTTTCCATACATCCTTTAAGGAAATGTTATGGGAAAAGTAAGTGTTTTAAAAAATTACTTAAATAAACTGCATCAAATAATGGCGAACGACCGAAGAACCCATTCGAATACTTTCAAACTACTGCTTTTAATGCTAATAGTATTAATTAGTCCTTCTTGGTGGACAAACCCTTAATTTCCCTTAACAGAAACATTACACCTCAGACGGAAATATTAAAAGTAAATCGATAAAAGTCTTAAGTAGAGCAAATGAACAACAGTCTTAACTGCCAACCATCTGGGGCCACCCTATTATCTTCTAGCATTTCTCTATCTTCTGAATCGTAATTTTCATGTGATTGTGAAGATGTTCGCTAAATGCATGCACATTAACAAAGTGCTTGAGTTGTATTTTCGACATATTTCAATTTAAATTGAATACGATTGAATTTCGAAATTTCACAGTTGCATCTGTTTTCGATAAAATTAAAATATTAGCGCATCGGAATGTTTTTCTTTCATAAGCCATGGAACACACAATGGATTTCAAATCAGAAGTATTTCAATTAAAAGATATTTAAGTATATTGTAAGGAGATGGATTATGTTCCAGTATCAAGGAATTTTTCAGTTATTGTTAGGCTTGAGGTCATGAGTAAAAAACAGATGTTGGTATTTTTATAATTTATTTAATTTTAAATAACCCAATATTTCGAACTGACTTCGTCGTTCATCATCAGGGGTAATCACTAAAAACAAAACCGAGAACATAAAGGAATCTATGATCCTTATGGAAGGTTTATGTAGTAAGACACTTATGCGAATTAAAAATTTAGTTAATTTGATGCAAAAAAACTAAAAATTTAGAAAAAATAAGGTATGAGTAAAGAAAACAATTAAAAAAAAGACCACAAAATTTAAAGAATGTTTAAAAATAAAATTGAAATTCCCTATGGTGTTACTCACTTTTGGTCACGACTATAAGACTTCAAATGATCTGTTTTGCATTAACAGGAAAAAATTAATTATATTCTCACATGGCTCCAGATTTCTCCTTATCTTCTTTGAAATGTCTCAAAGAAACTTCAACGTTGGTCAAGCTGACATAACAAGTGAATTTTCCCAGAATCGTCCTAGACAATACAAGAACTCGAACATATTTCGTTTTTCTGTGCCCATTGTAGGTTATCATGGAAATGCTTCATTTATTGCCTTCTATTTTCTTTATTCTTCTTTCTTTGGGTTTATATATTTTTAGATCAATTTCTGCTGTGTTATCACAAAATTAGCCACACGTGCCAATCGGGGCACTTTTACGATACCAATACGTTAGAGAAAAAAAAAACAAAATTAATCAAATCAAGCAAAATCCAGCAACATCTAAGAATTACCATAACAAATGCTTTGAAACTGAACTGAAAACGATAAGAAATGATATAAAAAAAAAAACAAAAAACGAATGAATGCGGCATGTCTGCGAATATGAGCTAAAACAGAGAACACACCCAATGTAGGTGGAGAAAGGAAAATAAAATCTAAAACATTTAACATTTCCTAAAAAAGTGATAAAAAATAAAACCATAAATGAATAGGACGGGCCGTAGTATAGGATAGTAGAACTTAGCAACGTAAGGAAAGTATGTGTAAACCAGAATGTTTTGTTTTATAGGCTCCATGGCAGCTTCTTGGAAAAAATCGTAAGAAGCCATCTCTAATAGTTTGTAAAATTGGATCTTTCTGAGTTCAGAGTTGAATGGGCGGCGCCACGCCCCCATGGTAGTCTAACAGGACGACTCTTTGATTCTTACTTTGGCTGTATTAAAAAGGCTTAGTATCAAGTGTAACCTACCTCTACAGGGTGGCTGAAGAAAGCCACTACCAAAAAAATTTAATAGCCTTTTTTTCTATTTAATGAATCTTTTTAATTTTTTTTATTTTGCAGATTGATTTTTAGATTTAACAAAAATGCATGGCGGGGACACTGAAACAAAAAATTGGATTGTCCGCCGCTATCACGCACTGCAGCCCTAAGTTTCGGTTTAACTAAAGTATAGGCGCACGTTGGGCGGCAATCCTTCGAGCAGATGGACCATAATGAGACTTGCTAATAATTTTGCCGAGCTTACCCTTCAGTTCGGACGGAGGAAACAATCTCTGCTGCCACAATGCAAGAGTTTCTACACGAAGCTTATCTGCTCAAATGGCTATAAGCAGACAGTCATTGCAGTTAATTATGCCTAAAGATTTGGACTTATTTTCAAATAAAATTCAAATGACTAACAAACTGAACACAGCAGGCTTCCCGTTTCGCTTGGAATTTTGCCAGTAGATGCTTCAAATGGTGGAAGAGGACGGAAACTTGTTGAACTGCCCGTTCATGTCTGACAAGGCTCATTTCGATTTAAACGGCAACATAAACAAACAAAATTATCGAATATGGAGTGTTTCCAACCCACAGATACTCCATGAGACGGAATTGCATCGACTTCATGCCACATTGTGGTGTGCAGTTCACGCTGCATTGTCGGGCCCTACTTCTTCGAAGAAAAGGATCACACCGTTAGGGTTACTGGAGACCGTTACTTGAGCATGTTGAGAGAGTTTTTCTATCCAGAATTACGCTGATAGATAATTTCTTTCAACTCTGTGTGGGTTCAAGAAGACAGAATGACAGAATTGTTATGACAGAATTGCGACAAAAATTCCCCAATAAGCTGATATCCAGAAACTCCATTAAATTACATTTAACTTATATTATTTTTAAAACTAATTAAGCTGTATTTAATAAATTGAATGACCTTTAACATGAATAAAAGGAAAATGAAAAGGTATTTGAGTTTCTTAATGTAGCAGTATTCATCAGCCACCCTGTAGTTTATAAAATAGGAATTTTCTGAGTTCAGAGTTGTATGGGCGATGCTCCGGCCCCTTGGTAATCTTGTCATTGATGTCGTATTGCGTGACTCTTTGATTCCCGCATTGGTCACTCTGAGGCATAGTATCGAGAGTCACCTACTTATAGTGTCTGCAACTTTATGGCAAGATGCCGCACATGCATCCACGAGTTTATAAAATATAATTTTTCTGAGTTCAGAGTTGTATGGGCGATGCTCCGGCCGTTTGGCAATCTTGTCATTGATTTCGTATAGTGCGAATCTTTGATTCCCACTTTGGTCACCCAGAGGCTTAGTATCTAGTGTCACCTACTTATAGTGTCTGTATTTAATTTATTCGACACACCCGCGTTGGGCGCCACTATGTCAGCAGTGTAATTTGTTTAACTTTTCAAAAAACAAGAGCTCTACTGTCACCTTCTTATATTGTCACCTACTTACAGTGTCACCTAATTATAGTGTTACCTACTTAGAGTGTCTGTACATAATTTATTCGACATACCCGCGTTGGGCGCCAAATATCTCAACTGTGTAATTTGTTCAACTTTTTATAAAAAAAAGAGTTTTAGTGTCACCTTCTTTTAGTGTCACCTACTTATAGTGTCACCTAATTATAGTGTTACCTACTTATAGTGTCTGTACTTAATTTATTTGACATACCCGCGTTGGGCGCCAAATGTCTCAACTGTGCAATTTGTTAAACTTTAAAAAAAGTGTTCTAGTGTTTTCTTCTTTTAGTGTCTCCTACTTAAAGTGTCACCTACTTATAGTGTCACCTTCTTAAAGTGTCTGTTCTTAATTTATTCGACATACCCGCGTTGGGCGCCAAATATCACAACAGTGTAATTTGTTCAACTTTTCAAGAAACAAGAGTTCTAGTGTCACCTTCTTATAGTGTCACCTACTTATAGTGTAACCTAATTATAGTGTTACCTACTTAAAGTGTCTGTACTTAATTTATTCGACATACCCGCGTTGGGCGCCAAATGTCTCAACTGTGCAATTTGTTAAACTTTAAAAAAAAGAGCTCTAGTGTCCCCTTCTTTTAGTGTCACCTACTTATAGTGTCACCTACTTATAGTGTCACCTACTTATAGTGTCACCTACTTATAGTGTCACCTACTTAAAGTGTCTGTACTTAATTTATTCGACATACCCGCGTTGGGCGCCAAATATCACAACAGTGTAGTTTGTTCAACTTTTCAAGAAAAAAAAAGAGCTCTAGTGTCACATTCTTTTAGTGCCACCTCCTTATAGTGTCTGTTCTTAATTTATTCGACACACTTGCGTTGGGCGCCATTTATGTCAACAGTGTAATTTGTTTAACTTTCCAAAAAAAGAGCTCTAGTGGTTCTGGCTATTACCTTCTTCATCCAGCTCATATCATTACTATTGAAACGTTCAATTACACGTCGCTTTTCTCTTTAATAAAAAGTATTCCTTTTTGAATGAAACGTAAGTTGAGTTTTGTTGGCTATTTTTTTTCAAAGGCTTATAATTAAAGAGTTGGGAAATTTTGTGGTACTTACTTTTATATGCTTATAAAAAAATTTCAAAGAAAAACACTTTAATAATCCTTAATTTCGCTTGGGGTCGGAGGCGTTTTTTCTGTTTAACGATTTGTTTTCATGTGAAACAGAGAAGCGGCTGAAAAACATCCATGTATCCGGAGGGGTTCACAAAGTTTAACGCGTTTTTTTTATTGTTTTCAGTATTATTCCTTACTGGTTGTTGATGTTATGCATTTTTATAAAGCCTTTATTGTGCTTTGTTTTGCTTCGTTTCTGTATAATTCACAATAATATTAATAAAAACAAAAGAAGAATCCTTTTAAAGGTTATTGGAGGAGTGCTCGGTCGTCTGTTCAATGAACGTAAAAAGGCTCGTATTTTTTCTCCAGAGCTTTTAAAAATTTTCCACTGTTTTACTTTTTGTTTAAAACATAAACAAAACACTTTATGACAGACAAAATAAAGAGACTATCAAAAAAAAATGGTTGTTTGGTTTTGTTTCGTTTCGTTTGAAAGGAGGGATTTTGGAGTGTTTTTGTGTAAAGTACCTACTGGCTTGACTAAATATCAATTGCACAAAATTGCAGAGGTTTGGGTTTTTAAAAAAAATTAACTTTTCACTAGTGTTTTATTCAATAAAAACTTTTTTGTTTTTTCTTATTATAATTAGGCGAAGTTTTATATTTAGTTTTATAAAAAAAAGTGTTCAACTATTTGTGGCCGTTTTGAAACAACAATTTATTTTATTTAAATGCTACGTTTGTGTTGTCACTATTATGTCTACAACAAATGTAAAGGTTATGTGGATTTTCTTTTACGCTTATTAATGTGATTTTGACATGAAAGTTTATTGTTTAATTTTATTTCTGTCGCGCTTTTAATGTGTTCTTAACATTAAAATTATTGTGCTAATGTTGGAATCGCGTCGCTATGATTTGGCTTGCTACTCATAAAGTTTTCTTAAGGTCAATTTAATTATTCTTTTTTTATTTTTCACTTGTTTTTTTACAACAGCCACTGCACACTTTAGGTTTTGTTAAACAAATTTTTATTTAAATTACTTTTTTTTATTTCTTATTCCGTTGAACACTCTCGCTTTTAGTTTCTCTTTGAAATTTACAATTTTTTTTTAAGAATTTTCTAATTATTGCACTTCTTATTAACACCTTAGGATTGCTGGAATGTTATGAAGTATTGGTTGTTGAAAATTCACTTTACCAATGACTCACTGACGTGGGATTCAATTTTTTTTAATATCAAACTCAAAAGTTTGCGTTGTTTTCTCTGCTGTCTAAAACTGTAAGAGATTAGGAGAGAGAACAAAAATAAAATAAATAGTTGTAATTAAACCTTGAATTTTCCTTATGTGTTCAAATCAGTGGAACTGGACTTTAGAGCTTAAAAGCAGTAAAAATTATTTTTAAGTGGATTTTTTAATGTTATTAACCGGCATTGTAACATTTTGTTTAAGTCGAAAATCCTTCACATTATTTATTTGGAATATTGTGTTCAGATTTGTATTCCTATTCGGAAGACCCTTCGATCGAGAATAATGTAATAATCGTACGAGTATGTACGTTGCTAAATAATTTACTCACATTGAAGGTTGTTGCTGATAGTTTTCCTTCAAAATCTAGATAAAACGTATTTTATAAATGTCTAATTCCTCTTAATGGGTTAATAAATGCTGTATAGATTTAAGGCTAAAGGTACGGCCACACTGAGCAAATATTTGAAGAAAAACGTCGAATATTTCTTTGCCACAATCTGACCACAAAATACTTCCGAGTGGCAAACAACAAAAAAGCTGATTTCGGGGAAACAAAAATATTTGCCAGCAAACATAAAAAAATTGCCCAATATGAACACAGTGTGAGAACAAATATTTTCCTCTATTTTCGGCAAATATTCCTCTATTTTTGGCAAATATTTGATCTTACAATATTTTTGTAAGATCAAACGGCTAAACGTTCGGAGGCAGAAGTTGACTCACGAAGTTGTGTCGTTTCTTTGCAATTAGTAATTGCACTAGTAAGTAAAATTAGTTTATGAATTTTATCACCACTCAACTAAAAATTTCGTATATAAGCTAAACTATTTATCAGTTTTTGCAATGAGTAAATTTAGTAAATAAATGGTGTCCCAAGAAGAGCGCAATTTTTAAATGACTGATGCAGCAATTGAATTGTTTCTCTGGCTGTATGACATGTGGCGCCGTCTTGTTGGAACCACATGCCCTCCACATTCATTTCTTCAATTCTAGGCAAGAAAAAACTGGTTATCATTTCCCGATACCAAACACCATTGACTGTTTGCGCTTGACCTGCCTCATTTTCATAAAAAAAAAGGTCCAATGATTCCTCCAGCCCAAAAACCACACCACTCAGTGACACGTTGAGGATGCATTTGCTTCTCGTGAATCACTCGAGGATTTTCCGCACCCCAAATGCGACAATTCTGCCTATAGACGAAGCCATCAAGATAAAAATGGGCCTCGTCACTGAAGATGATTTTATCGGCAAAATCATCATTTTCATGTTGTCTCTCCAATACCCAATTAACGAACTCCCTTCGCTGTCCATGGTCAGCTGGCTTCAGTTCCTGAGTCAATTGAATTTTGTATGCATGAAGATGCAAATCTTTCGTCAAAATTCGCTGCAAAGTGGATTTGGAGACACCAATTTGCTGAGCTCGGTGTCGAATTGAGGTGCATGGAGTTTGAGCGACATCATCACGTACAGCTGCCACATTTTCGGTCGATCGACCTGGTCGATGGCGCGTTGTTGTCTTTACATCGCTAACAGACCCAGTTTCGGCAAATTTATCCATTAATCTCTTTACAGTTGACTCTTTTGGAGCATTATTGTGACCCCAAATTGATCGCAATTTGCGAACTGTAGCCGCAAAACTTTCACCATTTTGGTAAAACAATTTCACAATGAGAATGCGTTGTTCATTCGTGTAGCGCTCCATTTTTACTAACCTCGTACCTTCTACTAACAAACAATAACAATTGTTCAAATGTCAAACAATGACACTTCGAATGTTGCCAGATTTAAAAATTGAGTTCTTCTTGGGACACCCAAGAAGAAGAAGAAACAACAACGAAATTCATAAAATACATGCACTGTATCGTGCCTGTGTATGTTTTTTGTATGTATGCAGTGAGAGGGATTTTAATTGTGTTCGGTGGAAAACTCTACTGCCGTCAGTTATCCTTAAATGCAAGACTATCTGCCTTTAAGTGTATAGCCGCTAAACATAGCTACAGCACATTCAGTGCTTGGGGTCTTATGAAGTTAAAGTGGCGCTCACCGAAACTACAGACATTACCGTTTAAAAACAAAATCTTTTATGACTGCTTTTTAAAAAAATATCGTAAATATGTGATTTTTTATAGCTTCAAAATAAAAATATTTTCAACTAACGACTTACAACCTTCTTTGTAAAAATGTGAAGTTTTACATCGCCTGATACGAATGTATTTTCGATTTACGGCTTACAACTTTCTGTAAATGTGTGAATTTTGTAATCACCTCATAACGAAAATATTTTTTATAAATGGTATAATATAATTTTGTAAATATGTGAATTTCTTTATCGCTTGAAATCGGTAAACAAAGTACAAATATTTTAGTTAATATGTTACACAGAATTCTTAATTATATTTTTGTTTGTTTATTTGAAATTTTTAATTGAACCGAAAATTTTTTTGCCTGCGCTCAAACCAAATTGTCGAAGCACTTTTTCCACTCCGATTGAGACACCTCCAAAACATGGTTTTTGAAAGCTTCAACAGTGTCTGGAGACAAAAATCGTTGACCACGCATTTTTTTCTTGATGTGTGGGAATAAAAAGAAGTCATTGGGTGCCAAGTCAGGGCTGTACGGCGGATGACCTATGAATTCGACGTTTTGGCCGGTCAAAAAGGAGCTGGTTTGAGCCGATATGTGAGAGCTTACATTGTCATGGTGCACAATGATTCGTCCTCTCTATTGTTTGTTTTTCGAATTTCTCCGAAGACTTCAGGCAAACAAATTGTGGTGTACCACTCAGAATTGACCGTCCTACGTTGCTCAAGCGGAACAGTCGCCACATGACCAGTTTTGCCGAAGAAACAGGCGACCATTTGCTTCGAAGTGCTTCTTCCACGAACACTTTCGTTGGATTTGTCTCGTCTTCAAAGAACCATACGGTCGATTGCTGTTTTGTTTCGGGCTCATAGGTATAGATCTATGATTCGTCACCTGTGACGATGTTATAAATGTCCTTTGAAGCACCGCAATCGTAGTTTTTCAAAATTTCTTTGTACCAATCGACACGAGCCTTTTTTTTGAGCGATCGTCAATTTATGCGGGATCCAACGAGAACAAACCATTTTTACGGCCAGGTGTTCATGCAATATCGAAAGAATGCTGGTGGTAGAAATGCCCAAGGATGCCTCTATCGCACGATATGTCACATGACGATCTTGCATTCGGCCACGATTGAATGCATTAAACGAGTTTTTCACAGTGCTATTGAATGTTGCTTCATCGCTACACAAAGATTTAAGTTCATCGATGCACTCTTGTCGTTATAATCCACGTCGAAAGTTGTGACAAATTATCGTACGGAAATGTTCACGAGTTAATTTCATTTGTTTGCCAAATTAATTTTTTCAAGTCACTATAAACAACACAAATGATGGTCGTACGTCAAAACGTTCTGAATACTTTTAGGCTAACAAATGTCAAACTTTCCAATAGAAATGTCAGATGGCGCCAGGCAACACTTAGTATTGCGTAGGCCAGAAATATATTTAGCAACACTCGTATAAAGCTATATAAAAAGCGACAAGAAACAATATGTTCCGGTTAGTTTGACCAAGAATTAACTAAATGAAAAATTTTGGCCAAGGACTCGAAAGCTTTATCCGCCACAAAGTTACGAAACCTTCATCACAAATTCATTTCAGACTGTATATAAGAGTTTTTACTAAAACTTTGGCTCGGATCCATAGACCTTTATGTGGTGTATATAACCAAGGTCATTTATGGATCCTTACCATCCTGTACAGAATTGAGTTGATATGTGAACCTTAACAACTGCTAACGAATTGTTCACCTCTTTCTTTATGCCTCAAAGTGCTTAAGCCGACTTCAACATACTCTAAATGATTTATTTTTGAGTTTTTAAAATTCAAACTTTTCAGAGCACTTAGAAGAACTCGTAAATTAATTAATTTATTCCTAACACAGTACGACTGAACTTTTTTGTAAAATCTCAAAACTGCTTCAAATAATCTTCGTAATAAATTCCATTTCTGTTGTTTGTTGGTGCTGGTGAACGAATTGATTTGATTTGTTTTTTTTTTGGTTTTCTTAGCAAATCTTCAAAATGTATTCACACTTTTTCTTTTGTTGTCCATTCAATTTTGGTATTTTGTTTGGTTGTTTTTTTTTTTTTGCTTTATCATCATTTCTCTGGCAGTTACTTTTGCGCGTTCATTGCCTTGCTGTGTTCGCTGTGGGTGCCTCTTAATTGGAGACATACGACGCAGAAGAAACAGAAACCGAAATCGACGCAGAAAAGAACATTCACATTTGTTTATGGGCTTGGTTGATTTCTTATAATTTGGTGTGTCGTCGTAGTACATACAATGTATTCGTTGTGATATTTTCGCAAAGTCTTCAATAATTTTTTGTGGAATCATAATTTTTGAGAATTGTATGAGAGCAAACAATGGCTATGTATTGTTTGCTTATGTTAACTGACCATAAAGTAATTAAAGCTTACAGTGGAGGGCAAAAGTTGGACGAAACCAACAATTCTACAAAAGATAAAATCTTGGACGAAACCAACAATTCTACAAAAGATAAAATCTTTAGTCCTTTTTGTAAGACAGCGTAACGAGACCAGAACTTACTTTAATTTCACAACAGCCTGTCAAGCAGTCTATTTAAGCCGTTTATAGTCCCCTAGCATTGCCATTTTTAGATGACGGCTTTTTTGTGATCACAAAATCACAAAAAAATATTTTAGTATTCATTTCCACACCACCACGATATTGCTTATAAATACTTTGTGTAGAATATTTGAAAATTGAAAACCAATTTCAATATAATGCAAATTATCCTATTTAGTATCTCTATGAGTATGAGTGTGATTTTTTTGTTTGCATCTGAAATCTATGCAAATCGTATACGAGATTGTCCCAGAAAACTATTTTCATTTTTAGTTTCTTATCCACCGACACTCACACACGCACATTGGCACTTACAAATTGCCATTGAAATTTCCCCAAAATCTCAAAAATCTGTTACACAAATAAGCGGGTGTGTGTACCAGCAATCCCCCAAAAGATCTGCATAAAATTCAAATTTTAACATAATCCAAGCCAAAAGACACAAAAAATATGTCGAAAAAAAGACAGGAAATATTCTCAAACAGAAACCATGTGTGGGTGTGTGTAAGTATCCCCGCAAACACGAAGGAATGTAAAGATTTTATTCTTCTTTCTTTCTGTGCCATTTTTGGGTTAAAAATCCAGTTGAAAAAACAAGACCGAAATATTTAACCCAAAAAAAGGAATAAATTGCAATGAAAACAAGAACAGATTTTATAAGTATTTTACAATTTTTTGGTAAATTGCCCTAGAAAAAAAAACGCTTTTGATAATGGCAGAGGCAAATCCTAGATGCAGCCTTAGATATTTACATAAGTGCAAGTGAGTGGCATACACACATACGAGTATGTATTTAGATATGCTTCGCATACATATTTGAATTTGCACTTGCTTAGTTAAAATTTTGTTTTATTTGCCAGCCAAAAATAAAAACACACACACAAACACATCCCCCAACACTCACTTAAAAATGTAATTGCAATTGGATCTAAGCTCTGGCTCCATTTGCCAAGGATAATGTCCTGCCATGTCTACGAATGCCAGTGCCCAAATGTAGGAGATTAAACCGGATACGGAAAGAAAATACAATTACTACAAAGTGCTAGAATATCTGAACGCTTGTGCTAACCAAGAGAGACATAAATTCAGTTTGACACATATACATATATTACTCGTTTGCAGGAAGAGTTTAGTAACTCAAAATTCACAATATTGAGAAAAATTAATTTCAAGACTTCAATACGTATAGCAGGCAAAACTAAGTTCAAAAATTTTAAAGTGGCTTTTCTACGAGTCCTTCTTTAAAAGAGCTCGCTCAATGAAGTATTTTAAAGTTAGTCCCAAGATGAAGAATTTTGATTTGTAACAGTTATCACGGGAATGAGTGATATATTCTTATGTTCATTGGGGTGTCCCCAATTGAATATCAAAACTAATTTAAATTTTTTTCCAACGAAACTACAATAAAAATTGACAAATATAAGACAAGCTGAGAAGACGAATTGAAATGGATAGAAATAGAAATTGAGAAAAGACAAAAGATTGAAATAAAAATTGTGATAAATTACAAATTGAGGTTGAGAAACGCAATTTAAAATTGTGAAATTCCAAAATAGATTGAAACAAGTAAAAAATGTTAAGTTTGGCTGTGCCGAACTTTGGATACCCTCCACCAGATCCCCAATTAAAACCAAATTTGGTGCGGAAGTGTGTTATGTGCAAAATTTCATTTCGATAGGTCAAGCTTGTGGTGAGTTATCGTCATATTATTTCTCAAAGCCCATGAGACCGTTTGTGTGGTAGGTACCAGTAGGACTTTTCCGATCTCAACAGAATATGGCGCAGAGGTGTGTTTTATATAAAAATCTTTATGTAGAAATTTTTATCTCGATAGGTCAAGTTTGTAGTGAGTTATTGTCATATTATTTTTCAAGGCCCATGAGACCGTTTTTGTGGGAGGTACCAGTAGGGCCTTTCCGATATTAGCCAAATTTAGCGCAAAAGTATGTTCTATATATTAATTTTTATTCCGAAAATTTCATCTCGATAGGTCAAGTGTGTGGTGAGTTATTGTCATATTATTTTTCAAGGCCTATGAGACCGTTAGTGTGGGAGGTACCAATAGGAATTTTCCGATTTCAACCGAATTCAGCGTAGAAGTGTGTTGTATATAGAAATCTTGATGTGTAAAATTTCAGTTTGATAGGTCAAGTTTGTGGTGAGTTATAGTCATATTATTTCTCAAGGCTCATAAGGCCGTTTGTATGGGGGGTACAAGAAATGGTGGCCCAATCTAAACCATTTTTACATAGATGATTGTTCCTATATAGAGATTATTATTTGCAAAATTTCAGTGATTTTTCTCAAGAAACTAGACGGATATTTCCAAATAAAAAACTAATTTTATGAGGTAGTGTCGGTTGAGGATCTCCAACACCAACTTCCCGTAGAGCTATGTAGCCCATTTTTAATACAAACCATGCTAGGTTAAGTACACATGTTTGCGCCAAATTTCAGCTCCCTAGCTGTTTTCATGCGGGCTCTATCTTGTTTTCAACAGACGGACAGCCGGACAACATGGCTAGATCGTCTTAGAATTTTACGAGGATCAAAAATATATATACTGTGTTGAGTCTCCGATGATTATTTCAAGGTGTAACAGACAGAATGACAATACTAATATACCCTCCATTGTATGGTGGAGGGTATAAAAAGACAAAGTACTTATAATATTTAGAAAACAAAATTGAATTTAAGCAATTTTCAATTAAGGTTGAGAAGCTCAATTTGAAATGGTGAAAATCATTTAAAAAAATGCTGAGCGAAAATATAGATTGGTATTGCAAAACTCAAATCAAATTAAATGAACTCACATTGATGAAAATGAAAAATAAGTAACTTGAAATCAAATTGAGAACACATCAACAGAAGTTATGAAAATCAAATTGAAATTTAGAATCTCATATTGCAAACTGTGGTTAACTTTAAAGGGCCGCTGTTGAGTTGTAGCGCAAAAGAGCCTTTGTTTCGTTAGCTGTGTGACAAGTGGCACCATCCTGTTGAAACCACATATCGTCCACATCCATATCTTCCAATTCGGGGAATACAAAGTTCGTTATCATCTCACGACAGCTAACACCATTCAGAGTAACTGCCTCACCGGCCTCATTTTGGAAAATATACGGCCCGATTATGCCGCCAGCCCATAAGCCGCACCAGACAGCCACTCTTTGTAAGTGCATTGTTTTTTCGACAATCACTGTTGGATTATCATTCGCCCAAAATGCGGCAATTCTGCTTATTGACGAATCCACTGAGGTGAAAATGTGCCTCATCACTGAAAATGATTTTCTTTGAAAAATTCTTTTCATTTTTATAATACGCCTGAATGACTTTAACGCGTTGCTCACATTTGTATCTTTCCATGGTTCGAATTGAGTTAGTCTGGAACTGTGAAATATCAAATGAAATGCAGAAAAAAACTTGACGCTTAGCTGTGGTTCACATTCAACATCGGCCCTTAAAATGTAGCCACCCTTTATTTGCATAAAAATAATATAGGGAAATAAGACTTTAAATTGAGAATAAAAAATTAAAAAAGAGAATGGAAAATAAAATATGTGAGTTTAACGAAATTTAGAAAAGCAAATTAAAAAGCACAAGATTCAAACTGTGAATACAAAGACAAACAGCAAATTGCGAAACATAATTAGAAATTAAGGTAAATCAATTTGCAAAAGTAACTGAGAATATTCCTACTAAAACTGCAAAAATGTAAAAGGCTTTTGAGAATAACTCATTGAAAGAGCGAAGATTCAAATAGAATTTGCAACAGAGTTAGAAATTAAGAAAATACAAAATTAAATTACTATGACTTGAACAGTTTTAATTCTGGTTCGAGAACTTTTTTTTGATTCTTTTTCAAAACCATTTTTTTCACCAATTTTTGAGTTGTTTCTAAAAAAGAAACAACAAAAAGGTCTCGAAACAGAATGAAAACAATTCAAGTCATAATAAATGTAAACAAAACAAAAACACATTAAATTACTATTTTTTATTCAATTTATTTGCCAATAATAATATACAGTTATTACTATTATTATTGGGAAAGGAAATGTATATAAAGAAAAAACAATACCAGAAATTAAAAACTCAAATAGAAATTGAGTTAAAACAAATTGTGTCCTTAAGAAACTCAAACTTAGGTTGAACAGAGACAAATTGATATTGAGAAATAAAAGTTGAAGAAGCGAATATAAAACTCCACAAACACGAGCCGAAGTAGAAAAAAGCTTAAACTTAAGACAAATCGATATTAAGAAATGAAAATAGGATTATAAAACTTAGATTTAAATTGAGATTGTGAGTGAATGTTAAACAAAATTAAAAAAAAAGAAACTTTAAAGTGAGAAACGCGAATTCTAAATTAAAATTTCGAGATTGAGAAAATACAAATTTAAATCGAGAAACAAAAATTAAAATAAAGGAATCAAGCATTTAAAATGAGAAAATTAAAATTGAAGGTTAAAAATGGAAATTAAGTTTCACAATGTATTTTCTCAATTTCAATAAGTTTTATAATGAATTGACTTTTTTATATTGTTCAATTTGAATTTTTTCAGTTAAAATATATTGAATCCTATTTCTGTTTGCGGCTCTTAATTTCAGTTTGTATTTTCTCAATTTCAATTATTATTTCTTATTATGAAATTAGTATTCTCACTGTGTTTGTTTTTGTTTGTGTGTGCATCTCTTGGACTTGCGTTACCCATACACTAAGAAGAAAAATAACCTTATATAAGGTTAACTTAACCATAAATAAACATGATTTGGAGTCTACGTTATATAAGGTTAATTTGAGCATGTTGTTGTTGACTGGTATTGAACAACAATAATAGTTAATTTAACTATTCTCTGGTTGAATTTTTTAACCATGAAAATTGGTTATTTTAAAATAATCATTGTTGTTTTAACAATGCTTTGTTGAGTTTTTTAACCATTAAAATTTTTACTTTTAAAATAATTATTTTTGTTTTAACAATGCATTGTTTTTAACTATGCAACCTCGTGTAACTTAATTCTGAACCCCGTATAACACAAAGCAGATCAAAAACTTCGATACAACAGATCCGAGTGATCCTTAAATGTTGGTTTACGTTACACATTTTTCTATCTCTCTCATGAAAAATCCAACTTTATATGTGACAGCGCATAGATAAAGGGACCTAAAGGTAAAAAAAATCAATTTTCACTTTTTTGTGGACAACATCTGAGCATCGAATGAGACCGATCACATGCCCCAAAAGTGTTCTCTTCTGAACAAAACTGGTTTTTACCCTTAGGTCATTTTTATTTTGCGCGTCACATATAATGTTAACTCAATTATATTGCCTTCGTTATCAAACATTGACCACGAAAAATTTAGACACATGGTTAAAAAAATCATTGTATTTTTGGCTCAGTGTAGACATGTTAAAGGGGGTCAGTTTCTTTGGCGTTTATATCCCATGTACTTATATTCGCCTCGAATTTTTGTAACATCATCAAAAGATGTTGCCATTGTTTGCAACGTGTAGATTTAAGCATTAAAAATAAACTACAATTCAGGGTTTAGGGACAGCCTACTCAGTATACTCGTATGAATAGAATATTATGAAAGTTGCGACAAACCATATCGAATAATGTCTTCCTGAATACAACACACTAAAAATCTTAAAGGATTATACAAAAATAATAGTGTTACATAATGTTCCATGATCCAGATAATATTCAAATATGGTATTTTACAAACTTTTAAGATACTCTGAGAGTGAAACGCTTATGGAATGAATGTTTACGTTTTTTTTTTTGACCTGCTCTAACTCGGTGTGCTTTGCTAGCCCCAAACTAACATACATAACGAGAAAAGAACAGATGTAGCATGTTCTGTATATTTTGTTTACTGATAAATTGCATCTTACTATAGTAATCTTGGAGTATAGAGTATTTGTAGTGCAAATTTATGTCTATAAATAAACAAAAAATAAAGTTAAAGTTTAACGGCATTGCACTTTTTCCCAGGACAATGGCAGGCTATAAGGTTTCTACACCTGCATATTTACTTCCAGTAATTGGTGAGTTGAAAGAAATTTCCCAACCACCCTCGCATATGCAACATCTGTTTGCAAGTATCGCATTGACCGTTAAACAAATGTCGGCTACGTATTTGTTTCATATCTCATTTTTAATTATTTGCCATAATTCTTGTTGTGCTGGTTTTTTTTTTCTCGGAACAAAATCAACCACAAGCCACGATGGATATTGTGTTGTTTCATTTCATACTGAAATTGTTATTGTTTTATCAGCATCACACATTTACAATCACAGTCGCAATCACCACCGACGCCGCCGCCATCACATCATCATCGTCATAAAGAACATCACACACCGATTTGTAGCACCACAAACATACACAACACCAATGCATGCTCACAAACATACATACAGACGTACATGTATGTCATCATCAAACTGTGTCAAACTCAAACAAGACACATATGGGGAAACACTCTCATATGAGGAAACACTCTCAAACACTCCCAACATAGAAGACGTACTAAATGCAAATGTGACGGCGGGTTAAAGGAAAAAGAGTGTTAGTGGGAGATAGAACGCAGCGAGAGAGTGAGAATATTAAAAGTCACTAGGATTGTTTGGTGTGTGTTGAGCAAATACGAAAAACAACATTGGACAAGATGTTGTCTTTTGGTCGAGAAGACAGCACAGGTAAGACAAGGAGACAAAACTAACGCAGAATATGAGGTGGAGAAGAAAACAAAAAGAAAATAAAGCAGATGATGAACACTTAGCATTATTTTGGGGTGAGGGCAATGTCGACTTTGGCCTAAGTGAGAGAGTGCTAAATGCATATGTGACAGCGCATAGAGAAAGGGACCTAAGGGTAAAAAAATAAATTTTCATTTTTTGATGTGGACAACATCTGAGCATCGAATGAGACGGATCCCATGCCCCAAAAGTGTTCCCTCCCAGAGATATGCGCGTTTTATGAAAGTGAAGTCGACGATTCTAAGCGCAAATAGAAAGGGACCGAATCTTTAAAATGGCTCTCCTGAACAAAACTTTTCACCAACTTTTCACTTTTTTTTTTTGATGTGGACAACATCTGAGCATCGAATGAGACCGATCCCATGCCCCAAAAGTGTTCCCTCCCAGAGATATGCGCGTTTTATGAAAGTGAAGTCGACGATTCTAAGCGCAAATAGAAAGGGACCTAATCTTTAAAATGGCTCTCCTGAACAAAACTGTTTTCTAACCTTAGATCCCTTTCTATTTTGCGCGTCACATATTACATTGGTGGATAAAAGCAAGCATTTGCCTACATTCTCGTAGATAAAGTGTGGTGTGTTAGGTGTTTTGTCCTTTGTTTTATATTTAATGGTCACACGTGGCTGCTGTCAAGTTCTCATCTTTTTTAATTCAGAATCGTACGCCAATTTGTCACAACGTCCTATATTATGCAAATGGGGTGCATACTCGACCTTTCGATTCTACTGTTGCCATTCGTACATCCGAGTGTCAGTGAACTTTATGGGATAATGCGAGACCGAAATGACCACATTCAGACCGTAGTAAGGAGCGTATTGGGCCTTTAGCGGAGCCTTGCGCAACATCTTGTCCTCTCGTTTCGAACAACATGGCGCCACCATCATGGTTTAAATTTCTTTCATTTTCGGCCAAAGGCTGTGCGAAAGCTCTATGAATATTTTGATCAGCCATAAACAAAATAATTTTCGAAAGAATAAATTACTCCGCAAGCTAATTAGATCAGGGTTGCTGTTCTTTGTCAAATGGGAAGGAAAAGTAAGTCAGCAAACACGTTTCCTCCTGGTAGACGCACGTTTCGCCGCTGGTGTGGGACGTCTAATCGGTACCATACGAGTATATATGTGCTGACGACAAGGTCCCTATTCATTTAACGATTTATATATGTATACGAAACATTGCTTGAAGCGAAATGTTAAGTCGAAGAGTGACCACACAAGCGACTCACTGAAAGAATTCCTACCACAGTTACAGGCTGTCTGACTAAAGTTTTTTCAGTACGAGGACATTTACACTCTTTCATACACACACGTATGTCGCTCTTCTGCCAAAGTCGCAGTGACCAAGAAATAGAATCAAAAGTAACTTCCAAGAAGGCGCTTAGAAGTGACTCTTTGTAGTTATGCAGAAGTGTATTTTTGATGTTATCTCCGGGGATACAACTTTTCTATACGGAAGACGCTTCTGCGATGAAAAAATGGTATGAGTTTCGACTTCTTAGCGTCACTTCTTACTTTTATTAAGGCATACTCGTATGCAGGCGATTTGAAAGTTAATATTTAAAGCACATCGATGTTGTTGACACTATAAGTACAATGAAGCCGGATTAACCTTCTTTATTAAGTTTCTGGGTTTTTGTTTTAGTTATGATCATTTTTTTTTTTGAAGTTTATAACAGGACTCTGGAGCTTATAAACTAAATACGTACAGTACTAAACAACGTTTTCGAACTACAATTTATTTGTATTCTTCTCAACGATCTGTTTTTCTGAGACAGCGAAATTGTTGCAGTTACTTTCACTCAAGATCAGCGCGCGAATTTTCAATCATAATAGGTTGATTGAAAATTCGTCATTGTGAGCAGCTGGGTTCAGTTGCCGGCCGACCGCCCTGGAAGAGGTGCTCATCGAAATATAAGCTCTGAAGAGAGCGTGCAAGCTGTAGGGCAGAGTGATTCATTTGTGTTTGCTCGTCGCCGTTTTGGCCAGTTGCGAATACTTAGAACAATACTGCAGAGAATTTTGGATCTTGAGATGTACCCATAAAGAATTTTAATTGTGCAACAACTGTTACCGTTAGAACACCCCTCCAGTCATTTTGACCACTCTGCCAAGCTTAAAATCGGTCTATGTTTTTAGCTAGCACCAATATAAAGGTTGCTTCCACTTTAAGGGACCTATCGCTCTTGGAGTCACTTAATAAATTTCATTATGCTTGGCATTGTGCATTGTTGAAAATCTATAATCAATCATTGCAAAATGGGATTATATCGGCCAATGTTTTAATATATATCTCCTTTACAACGGTCCCTTCAGATTTGAGGCTTCCACGCTCTAAAAGTCTCATTTAAAAACAAATCTTCGATAAATTCCGTAAGAAAGGATATCATGTGTGGTGTGGGATATCATATGTACGGCTATGGATTCGTTTTTTTTTGGGTCAAAGTCTTTGTCGATTAACTAGCTACGATTTAAGACCTGGAGCCATCGCGACATACAATTAAATAAAAAATACTATCTGCTAAAAGTAGACTGTTTTTCGTTTCCGATATGCAATACTATTTAAGTGCTTTATATAACCTTTAAGAAAAAGTTCTTTTTGAATCACCCTTTACTGCATTACATGAAGTATTCACTTAAAACCGACTATGTGAGTGTTGTCTCTGGCTTTGAATTTATTTTTCTCTGTGTTCTTGTTGTTTTTATTGTAGATCTTGAATTGTAGTTTCTTGAACAAATTATTAGTTAAAGACTGTTTGTGTTTTAATAGAGGCGCTCTTACACTAACCCACACTCACATACGATCTAGGCACGGACACATTAGCAAATGCACTTTCCTCATTCAGGCACTCATTACAATTACAACAAGAATGAAACGTCAGCATTCCTTTTGTTGCTGGGAATTTGTTGATTTCATGTGTGAGAGTGCATGTGTTTAAAAGGCGACTAAGGCTGTGATAGTCGTGGCCATCAGTCACTCAACCAACGTCTGTGATAAAGAGAGAAGGTTGTAGTGGTTGTGTTCTCCGTGTGTGCGTATGTGTTTCAAAGCAGGCACAATTGTTTGTGTTGTTTTGTTTTAATTTCTCTGTTTTAATTCGTTCTTGTTGTTTTCGCCTCGTTTCTTGTTCCTCTTCTTGTTGCTGTTGTATTTTTTTGTTTGTTTGTGTTGTTGTCTTTCTGTTTATCTCCACTGCCTGTATGATATTCGCTGGTAATGTTGATGGTGTCGTATTTTGTTGTTGTTTCTGCTGCGCTGCTATTGTCGCTTTTGATGATGTGGTCGTGTTGTCATTATTAAAATATAGTTTCGAGATGATTATTTTCGTCGACGCCGTCGTTGTTGTTGTTGCCGCAGCCTGTCATTATGAGTTGTTGTTGTAGACGGCGAGCGATGTTATGGTAACTGCTGATAAAGTCAATGAAAAACAATATGACGACGATGATGGTGATGAGAACAGACGGACGACACGTCAAAGTCGATGGCGGCTAAACACAATGGCAAAGTCGGCGATTGCGGCAGCATTGGCGGCGCTGTGATGATGACGATGATGATGGTGGTGCTGGCTGGCTGGCTTGCTGACGTTGGACGACGGATGATGTTGCTTTTAATGTAAACATTTGTATTTGTGTGGCTGGCGGTAGTGGTAGTCATGATAATAATAATAATGATGGTGGTGTTCTATTACTTGACTGGCTAGATGCTGATAATAATGAGTATAAGAACAATAATTATGATGATGGCAGTTTTAATTTTTTCCATTAGCATTTGTTTACAAAAAAAAATATTTCGTTTTTTATGTAGTACTCGTAACTTAAGGAAAACCCACCATTGTGCACTGCTATAGCTGTGAGTGTTTGCTGGTTTGTTGGAAAATGGAAAAAAGGTTTTAAATTTAAACAAACAAAAATGTGGTAGTGTTTTTGATTCTCTTGTGTACTTGTTTGTTGTGCAGTTGGAAAAATCAATACAGTTTGTTACAAAGTCTACAATTGTTTGGCTTTTGAAGGTGGTTTGCTTTTCGGTTGGTTGGAAAATCAATAATTTCAAGCATGTTTTTTTCTTTGCAGAATTTGTTTACAAGATTTGCATGCAAAATGTTTACTTTTTTCAAAGAGTATATATGGACAGCGATAGATTAAGAAAGCGCGATGAATGTACAGTAGGGTGGATCGAATTTGCAAAATATTCTTAATGTCAAAATAAGTTCTGTGCAAGTTTGAATGCGAATAGACTCTTAGAGAATTTGCCGGTTTTTAAGGATGTGCCTACGAATTTCTCACAATGTTTATTGAACATATTTTTGCTGTATTTTCCAGCATGAAAAATATTGCCGGTATTCTCCACGAAATAGAAAATTTTAAAAAAGATTTTACAACGTTTTTAACCTTAAGAAAATATATTTATGAAAATTTGCTAAAGTTGAAATATTCTTAATTTTTATACATATGTATTAATTTATTCTTTAAATCTCCGAAATATTTTATGATTATTTTTTCGCCTTGAGGTCATTTGTCCACACGATGTTACGTGTTTTGATTAATTGTTTTTGTCCCAATATTTCCAAATATAATTTTTAAAATATAACAAATCGGTAGGTCAACTAACCACACTTAATATATTTTTATTTTGTTGCACAGGTACCTCGCAGAATGTAATTGGGAATTTCTTCTTAATTTTGATAGGTTCTTCTGAGTCCCTGAATCCGAATACAGATTTCCAAAACAAATCCTGAAACTTTTTAATACTGTTCTTTCTATATCCGCACCCCTATTTTAACCCTAGAATGGTAATCAAATTTTTTGCATTTTACATTTTTGAAATAAAATTCACAAAAAATTTAGTTCCAAATAACCAAAATTTAATTCTGCGAATGCAAATTTAATTTGATGGGAATGGCTCTAGTTATGAGCAACAAAGATCCAACTCTTTTAAAATTGGACATTACGGTCTATGTTATTTAGTAACCTGCATTCAAAGGTTCCCTAAAAATTTTACACTTGCTTTAAAAGAAGCAACAAATAACATCCAAACGGGCTTATATTTCGATAGAAGTTCTTTAAGTGATAATGAACCGACCCTCGATTTGAGATCCTGCTGTTTAACAACCTACATATTAAATTCGATCTAAATAAAATAAAATGTAATACTCAATAAAACTAGAATTTTAAAAAGGTCCTTTCCTAATTCAGGCTCTGTCTGAGTCTTCTGCTTACTAGAGTGTTGACGATTGATTTTTTTACTTATTGCCTTTACAATTGTCATTCATTTAGATCGCACAAGGCCTATACTCAAACATGTTTTAAATACGCTTCGCTAATATTCAGTTTAAAAAGTTCACAGTACTTTAAGAAAGTGCGTCATAACAATCGAGTTTAAAAAATGTTTATAACTTGAATAAGTCTTTTTTTAATATCGAGCTCTTGTTAATGGCATTTTTAAATTAGAATTGTTAAATTCAGGTATATTTTGAACAGTTCATTTTTATTTTTTACACGTTCATAATGAAATTTTAAATTGACTTATAATTTATTGTTTATTTATGGGTTAAAATTTGAATTTGAACGAGCACGAGTTTTACACTTCCACTGATATTTGACTTTCAATTATAATCCAGAACTGGACCGTAAGAATGCAGAATAAGTGTTTGGGGTTAAAACATGTTCAATTATAGGGACACCGATCTATCATTTAGTATAAAAAATAAACTGCATATCCATTTGTTATATGTGCTTATACATATGTTCGTATATCACACCATAGATTGAATATAAAATATTCAATTTCGGTAATAATATTTTCCTACGAACTTCAATTTTTTTTCTTTGAAAAGAAGAATAGCGTAATTAATATTTTACACATTTGTTTTTTTTATTTAATTTTTTATTATATTCGTTTATGCCCTGTAAAACCAATTGCCGTAAATTCAAATCCTACTCATATTATTACTGTAAGTTTTAAAAAAATAGTTTTATGTAAAATATAAGGCGAGTTTTGTTTGACTAGCGAAAAAATCCGCTTAAAATCTTTCTAAAGCGTAGTATTTACCTAGAAGCGAAATTTTCACTTAGGAGTTTTGCGTTTATCTCTACACGAACGAATTGTAGAGTAGAGCAGTGTAGAGGAAGCAGGCGTTATTAATTTTCAAAAAAAAATTTAAATCAAATTCATTTAAAAACCCTCAAAAACGAATTCACAACATTTGTTAATTTTTTTTTGCAAATTTAAAAAATTCCTTGAGCAAACAATTATCAGAACATTAATTTCCGTTTGCAGATGGTGGCAGTTATAATCATCCCTGTAACAGTTGCAAATTCTGTCACCTTTTCGTATCAGCTGAGTACCACCAAACGAAAATGGCTAAAAGGAATTTACCAATTTTAAATTCCGTTTGCTTTGCTTCATGTACTTGTATCTCTTATGGGAGCGAGAATTTTGTTTTAGGCGAATACTAGGCTTAAGTTTCAAATGCTTTTTAAAGAGATAAAATTGTTTATTTGCTGAAAATTGTTGCTTTCAAAATTTTTAATAGGAAAAAAGTTATTGTAGAAAAAATCGTTACTCGAGCTTCAACAAATTCAATCAAGTAAATGCGCTTAGCGTTTTTGTAAAATATTTTTTCCCCTTAAAATTTTCAAAACAAAATATTCTCGACGCGTATATCTAACATATTTTAAGTAAATGAAAAACATTTATAACGATTTGAAATTACTCCTTTCTCAAATAAAACACACCTACTTTAGCTAGCGAGAAATCAATTCTGTGAGAACAACAGTTGGCCAGACGGAATCGACCACATGACGATTTCAAAAAATTTTCAGGTTGATTTTCGTAGTTTTTGGAAGATTTCTAGGGGAGATATTTTCTTTTGGGGCCTACTTTGACATTTTTTGTTATAAATATTTTTGTTCTGTATGAAGTAAAAAAATGTGATTGGAAATACAAATGCATTGGTGCCACTAATATTATGATCATAGCAAATTGGATTAAAGTAAGCAAAAGCAAAGAAAAATGTAACGACTTCGAAATCCTCACTTATTACGAAAATCGTAAAAGGAATTGAGATATAATCTTCCTGAAATAATCGTGACAGTGCAAATACTTCGAGAAAGTGTGCTTGGTTGGGGTAGAACCATTTGGAATCGATACTATTTTGTAAGCTAGTCTATAGGTGGGTAAGGAGGCAGACGATTAGCGGCTAAATTATCCATTTGTAGAACAGGGCCACTTAAGGATTGAGAGATTAAACTCCAAATCGTATGTGTTTAGACCGTTCGGAGTCGATAATTAAGAACTTCCTAAAGCATTTCATGTGATGTTGTGATTTTTTTAGTGCACCATCATGCGCTTGGCCATGCTGCCGGTAATATTATAAGTAAATCGATTTGCATCGATGCGATGCAAAAAAAAATTATTTACTTTGAGATGGCTATAGCTGGTTGTGATTTTCGAGCCAAATATATTTTGCAATCTATTATGTTTTATTTCCATTTCGAATAATTTTTATTCTATGAAAATTAGATGCAAATGCTTGTGACAGCTTTTAAACTAAAAAAAACTGCCATTGGTATAAATTTGATATAGCTAGCATTATCGGTTTGCCAGTATGGGCTAACAGTACGAACAGCCCTATATGTATGTAGACCAAGCTATATTTTCGATATTTCCGATCACATACTCTTATGACAATCCTGATAACCGAAGGCTTACAAGACCCTTTTCCCTAAAGTAGGCCTTTCATAGCTGGCAGCCTTTATGAAGTCGAACACACAAGGGGTCCGTAATTCAAAAATATTGGCTACCGACTGATGTTAATATTTTGTTTTCTTTCGCTCTAACGAAAAGAATAGACAGAATGAAATAAAACTAGGGTAGACCCGTAACTCCGGAAATGTGGGTCGTAAGCATATGTTTTTTTAAAAAAAATGTCGCTAAGCTTCACTTGATCTCACCCATAAAGGGCAATTTAGCCTAAAATTTTTAATCTTAAACCAAAAATTTAAAACAAACGTTATATTGAAGAAAAAAAATTAAACTTTTAACTTGTCATTAAAAAAAGAAAATTCTGCATTAATTTGCAGTGTTCATACAAATTCATTTTCTATTTAACACTAACAGTCCTTGGACAAAAACGGGCCTACAAATATGTTTTAAGCAACCACTAAGCACTTATGCATACTTTTTACAGAAATACACATTTTGAACTGAAATTAAGCCGAATCTATTTAAGCTTCTTTAAATTCATAGAGACAATTTTTTTAGATCTTTAATTTTTTGAAAATTTTGGTTTTCAAAATTCCACTGATTTGAACATTTTTTTAATCCATTAGGACGATTTGTAATTTACCTTTTGCACACAATTTTCAATGTTAGGGTATTCTAAAATCCGCAGTTATCTTCAATTTCTGCCGTATTTTTTTATAGGCTGTTGCAGATTTCTCTTTTCGCGTTATCAAGATTTTCGTTTAAATTTCACAAAGCGTTGATTTACAATTTGCAGTTTTCCTTGTTGTTTTTTAAGCTTTTCTTAAATATTTGGCACAATTTGCTTTTAACCCTTGACGTTTTTGTATCCTTTCAAAAGCGGGCCCAATCAATCGCCTTTGAGAATAAAATTGCACACTTTATCTTCACTCACTGTGTTTGCTGGTTTGTTTTAAACTTGATTTTTCTTGTTTTTGTTTCAATCTGTTTTTAATTTTTTGCTGGCAGATTGTTGTAATTTCTTTTTTGCTTTATTGCCTTTGCGACATGAAAGAGGAATGTAAAAACACTCAAGACACTCGACACTTCTCAGTTGCAACAGCACACAAGACTTTCTTCTCGCACTCAGGCGTCCCGATTTTTTCTTCAATAAACCGAGAATTTTTTTAAATCGCGTCAATTGCACGAAAAAAATTGAACAAGAAGAAGAGTGCACACAAACTACTGTGACCGTAAAAACGATACTACCCTGCAGGCAAATTACCAACTAGTTCAATTTTGGGACAGTCGTACAACTAGTTGTTGCAAGAACTGTAGCAAAATCGAGTTACTTGATCAAGAACAAGAATAGAGAAAATAAGAAACGATCGACTGCGCTGCTTTAGAAGCAATCAACGCTCTCCCTCTCTTGCATAGATAAGACAAAAAAGGTTGACTCATACTTTGCTTACTCTGTTTACAACAAAAGTAATAATAATATTTATAAATAAGAAAAAACATTTTAGGCAACAGGCGATTCAAAAAAAATCAACCGCACCAATGGAATTATAATTTGAGTTTCCTATAATTTGAGTTTCTAATTTTTATTTTAATTTTTAACTTTCATGAACTAAATTTTTTTTTTATAATAAATGTAATAAATATACATATGTATTAAATAAATACCAACGTTTTACTGGGAACTACTAGTGTGTGTGCCAACTAGTATTAATATGGTATAAAAATGACTAGTATGAAACAATAAAGTAGCAAACTAGTATACAAATGGACTAGTATGAAGCAAGAAACTAGCAAACTAGTATACAAGTGGTATAAAATGGACTAGTATGAAGGAAGAAACTAGCAAACTAGTATACAAATGGTATAAATAAACTATAAATAAAACAACTAGTTACAAGCCGGGACATCCCCATGTAAAAATCGATAGTTCGTCCTATTAAGAATGGATAGATGTGCAACTAGTATGGTGCTCGGAGCAACTAGTATGTTTCTATTTGCATACTAGTTACTTTGCCTGCAGGGTAAGAAAACACGCACATACACTGATACACGCACTCACACACAGACGCTACTCACAGTGTGGAAAATGAATGATTTTCTTTATTGTATGGTTTTTTTTGTTGTTGTGTTGCTTTTCACTTCAACGTTTTGTTGTTGTTGCTGCTGGTTATTTTCTTTCGTTTTTTTTTGGTAACAACCAACAATTACGACGACGGTATGAGGAGTATTAGATACCACTACACAGACAGACACTCGTCTGTTGTATACGCGAATTGCACACGAAGAAGAAGAACAAAAACCAGATGATGTACGATGGACGACGACAACAAAGACGACGAGGGGTGCATCAACAGAAAAAATCTCGCTCTCCCGTATTCCGTAAACCGTTCGGTATGAATGTTAGAATCGAACTAATCGCGTTGTAGATGTGCCAACTCTACGACGCGGCCGTACTTGGTTATGCATGCATTCCCAAACACAGTTATTGTTTTCCAATCGTCGTCCACAACAATGGCTGTGCGCTCTGCTGCTCTGTGCCTACTTGGTTTCTCTTCGTTGGTTGTGTGTAGAGAATTGAGAACGGTGGTGTGTGTGTCTTTATGAGGCAGCCACACAACCGACCGACCGAAGCCCCACACAAGCTGTTTGGCCAAGTTGTAGAACTTGTCTCGACTTGGCCTCAGTCATTCACCATCGAACGGCTCAGTGCACAGATTGAAGGCGATGACTTTGAAGACCTCATCACCAGAAAGCAGTAAGAAAAGGAAGACAGAAACCACACACACTCAATATGTCTCCAGTTGTTTCAACGACATTCTCCAAACATGCCATATTCGGACTTCCAGTTGCAACTTGTGAAGCTCTAAGACAAGCCGGTATCATGCAAAAACATCCCTCTCCTTAACACAACCATGTCAACACCACCCACCCGCAACCAGCATTACTCTTACAACTCAACACAACGGAGCTCTCTTCAATGGCAACTTCAGGTGCTCTTTATTAAAATGAGAGCTCTCTTTAGCTCTTTTGTTGATATTCTCTGTTATTTTTTTAATAACAAACCGGCTTTATGGCCCCCTTATATCCCCCTAACAAACCGGAGCACGAGTAAGAGCACGAGTTTTGTATTTTTGTGTGCGAGAATTATTTCATACGTTTGAGTGTGAGAAGTGATTGTGTTTACTTATATTTACTCTTGTGCTCACATTCGAACATGCTCGTAGCATGTGTTACTCATGCCAGTCACTCACTTGTTTGAATGCCTAAAGGAAACAAACGATGCCAGATTGGTTAAAGGGATTGCGAAAACATTTACCGGTAATATCCAGAAATTTCGAGACATATTCGAGATATTTCGAGACATTTCTTTTGCGAATGAGCCAAATATATTCATTAATGTTTTTTAGTCCATAACGAAGCAAAAAGAACGGTGTTTTTATTGCAACCCCCCAAAAAATTCGCCGAAAAGACCTCTTGTTGCTAGGTACTTTGTTAGTATAAAATCAAAAACAAATGCTTATTTTTTAGCAAACCATGTCAGTATGAATTATCGAAACACATGTGCATGCTCGCCCAGTTCGTTCTGCGGAAAACAGTGATGTTGTTCGCGATAGTGTCGCAGAAGAGACGTCAATCTCGGCTCGACGTCGTGCCCAACAATTGAACTTTTCACGAACATCAATGATGCGAATTTTGAAAAAAAATATTTGAATTTACACGCTTACCAAGTTCAATTTACTTAAGTGCTGAAGCCTACTGACCACTTCAAGCATCGTCAGTACGCCAAATGGTTGGCTGAATAGACAGAAGCGAATGGTGACTTTTCTAAGAAAATCACCTTCAACGTCGAGGCCCACTTTCACCTCAGAGGATTCGTTAACAAGCGAAAATTGCGCATTTGAGAAAATGAGAATCCAAGAGTAATTGTTAAAGAGACGATGCATACACAAAGAGTGACTGTTTGGAACGATTTAAGGGCTTGCGGCCATACTACAGGGTTGGGCAAAAGTTACCATGGGGTTAAAAAATTTAATAACTTTTTCGTTTATTCATTTTGTTTTATTTTTTTTTCTCAGATTTTACTTATAAAATATACTGTATGGAATTTTTTTTAGGTAAGTATGAAAAATAAATTCACTTTAATGATCTCCGATTTCAGCTTCGCAATGATGGGCTCGTTTTAGAGCATTTTCCATAACATCTCTGAAAATTTGTGGCTGTAGCGTGTGAATTTCTGGCACAATGTTAGCCTTGAGTTGAAGGATTGTCTTGGGCTTGTTTACATATACTCGCTTTAAAAAACACCACAGAAAATAGTCGGGTGCTGACAAATCTGGCGATCCCGCTGGCCAAATAATTTCCGAATTTCAGGAAATTATTCGCTCTCCAAAAATTTTACTTAAAAGTGGCATTGTGTCTCGGGAAGTGTGGGTCTGTTTTGAAGAGCAGGACGTACAAAATGTTCTATCATAAACCGATGCCGCTCTCCATTTACGGTTACAGCACTTCGATCTTCGTTCTCGAAAATAAGGCCCAATGATATTTGCAGATGTGATTCCACACTATACTGTACACCTAATGGGGTGCAATTGGCGTTAATGAATGGCTCTTGGATTTGCAGAACATACAGTTCTGCTTATTAACAAAGCCATTCAAATGAAAATGAGCTTAATCACTCATGCGTTAAAATAATTGATCGCTGATTTAAATAAAAAAAACCTCTATTATTCTGGTTCTTTGTTCAGTTGTGAATCTCTCAATCATTTATTTTCCAAGTTTTATTTAAATAATTTGAAAACAAAATAAAAAAATATGAAAAAGTTATTTAAGTTTTAAACCCCATGGTAACTTTTGGCCCACCATGTATTTCGAAAATGAGGTTGGCCAAACAGTTAAGGTGAATGGTGTACGCTATCGCGTAATGAAAACGGACTCTTGTGGCCCGAAATTGAAGAATTGCACCTGGACGATATGTGTTCCATTTTTTTCTTGATGTGCGGGAATAAGAAGAAGTCATGCCAAGTCAGGGCTGTATGGCGGCATACCCATCAATTCGACGTTTCGACCGGTCAAAAAGGCGCTGGTTTGAGCCGATGTGTGAGAGCTCGCATTTTCATGTTGCACAATGGTTCGTCTTCTCTTGTTCGTTTTTCAAATTTCTTCAAAGACTTCAGGCAAACTAATTGTGGTGTACCACTCAGAACTGACCGTCCTACGTTGCTCAAGCGGAGCAGTCGCCACATGAACAGTTTAGCCGAAGAATCAGGCGACCATTTGCTTCGAAGTGCATCTTCCACGAACAACTTTCGTTGGATTTGGCTCGTCTTCGAAGACCCACACGGTCGATTGCTGTTTTGTTTCGGGCTCATAGGCATAGATTCTTTATTCGTCACCTGAGACGATCTTATAAACGTCTTTTCAAGCACCGCTATTGTATTTTTCAAAATTTCTTTGCTCCAATCGACATGAGCATTTTTTGAGCTATTGCCAAATTGAGTGAGATCCAACGAGAACAAACATTTCTTACGGCCTGGTATTCATGCAATATCGAATGTATATTGGTGAAAGAAATGCCCAAGGATGTCTCTATCTCAGGGTATGCCACATGACGATCCTGCATTATCAGTTCACGAGCGGCTTCAATGTTCTCTGGCACAACGGCAGTTTTTGGACGACCATCACGACCTTCGTCTTTGATCACAGTGCCATAGGATGGTGCTTCATCGCCATACAAAGATTTAAGTTCATCGATGCACTCTTGTCGTGATAAACCACGTTGAAAGTTGTGAAAAATGATCGCACGAAAATGTTTACAAGTTTTTTTTTTCCAAATTGATGTTTTTAAGTCATTGTAAACAACACAAATGATGGTCGTACATCAAAACGTTCTGAGTATGTTTATGCTAAAAAATGTCAAAGTTTTCAATGTGTTTAAAAAGTGCGTCATAGTTCGAGCGCAGTCTAATTTTGCTGAATTCAATCTTCATTACGGGTTCAGTAAAAAGAAGACACATTATTTTTTAGAAGAAAACCTCATCCATACTTCTGTTTTTCCTAAAAATCTCTTATTAATTCTCAATAAACTATAGTTTATTATTGCTTTTATTTTTTGTTAAGGTTCGTTACAATACGTTTTTTCTGTTTCTAAAAATAAACATTGTTTTAGTTTTTAATAGGAAATGTTATACCTCGGTTTTATATATTTATTTATATCATTTAAACATTATTTTTAATGTGAAAAATCATTTGTGACATAGTTCAAATAAATTGTAGTAACTATATTTAGTGAACTCTTTTGAAAACACGTGAAGACGAAAGTTTTCAATAATCCGAATTTTCGATAGTCCAAATTATGGTCTGCAGTCAATTGTTCGTATGAACGAGTTCTTACTGTAAGATCTAAATCTTACTTAGTTTCCCAGTTCATATTTGCGACTTGCACATTAAAAATAACCATATTTGACAGCGCATAGAGAAAGGGACCTAAGGGTAAAAAAATCAATTTTCATTTTTTTCTTCTTTTTTTGATGTGGACCACATCTGAGCATCGAATGAGACCGATCCCATGCCCCAAAAGTGTCCCCCCAGAGATATGTGCGTTTTTTGAATGCGATTCTAAGCGCAAATAGAAAGGGACCTAGTCTTTAAAATGGCTCTCCTGAACAAAACTTTTCATCAACTTTTTACTTTTTTTTTGATGTTTTTTTATATAAGCTTTATTTGAATTATTGAATCTGCTCCAATGGAGCCTAACAATAAGTATACGAATCTTAAGTATAATTCAATAATGAATCCTAGTATGGATTTCTTGTAATGTGGATCTCTGCTAATTGGCAGGAATTTTAATTAATTTGGTCAAAATAGTAGATAACTGGTATGGATCACATGTCTGAGAATTTTAAACCTGGTTTGGCTTAAACCTCGTGATAAAGGTCCAGAGGAACCTTACAGTCATTTACAGAGTGTTCGCGATATTATGCAGAGTGAAGAACTCTAGTTATGTGTGTACGAGTATAACGCATAACTCTAGAATAGCAGAGTGGACGACGTAATTTAGGTTTTGTAGGTTTTTCGGGTTGACTGTTTTAAGGATCACGTATCAGAGCATTTAAGCCACGTGGCGTAGAATAAAGTATTCTACACAGTCTTTTTTGAGTGTTCGTCCGCGATTGATATTGACTGTTTTAAAGATCACGTTTATGAGCATTTAAGCCACGTGACGTAGAAAAAGAATTCTACACAGTCTTTCGCGATTACTGTTACGGATGAAGCACAAGTGTAGATTAGAAAACACGGCGTTCGTTTCTCCGAAGTCTTAAAGAGCTTGGACTGCACAATAATTGTCTAGCAAGTATGTTATCATGACGTTCGAGCTTCTCTTTGTGCTTTGTATTGATTTTTTGAATTTCCTCTTTAACAAGAGGTATTTTTAAGTCTCGGTGGATGTTTTCATTTCTCATATACCAAGGGGCACCGGTAATGAGCCGCAATGTCTTGGATTTTGTCGAATTTGCTCGAGCTTGCTTTGCCCCATAGCTGGGCACCGTATAACCAGGTCGGTTTGATTGCACTGTTGTATAGCAGGACCTTATATTCAAGGCTTAGTTTTGAGGTCGCGTTTAGGAGCCAGTGAAGTTGATGGACCTCAAGTTTCAGTTGAGTTTTCTAGGTTTCGATATGACTTCTCCAGGTGAGTCGGCGATCCAGGTGGATTCCAAGGTATGTAAGATGATCAGATTGAGAAAAAGGGATATTATTTAGTTTCAATGTCGGACAAGTGCTAAAATTCAGTGTGAAAGTTACCTGTGTGCATTTAGCCTCATTGACTTTTATTCTCCAGTCAGAGAGCCAAGATTCTACTCGTCTGAGATGTACACCTAGATTCATAGATGCAATATCCTGCTTTTTATGTGTGGCCATTATAGCGGTATCATCGGCAAAAGTGGATGTTAGCACGTTTGGGCTGGTAGGAATATCTGCGGTAAACAGAATGTAAAGGATAGGCCCCATGACGCTTCCCTGGGGAACACCTGCTAGTATTTCGCGGTCATCGGTGACGTGTTGTCCACATTTGACTCTGAATCTGCGGTTTTCTAAGTAAGACTCAAGAATTCGATGCGTATTTGCCGGTAAGTATTTGCAAATTTTGTAGATCAAGCCAAAGTGCCAGACTTTGTCAAATGCTTGAGCAACATCCAGGAATACTGCGCAGCAATATTCTCGCCGTTCAAATGATTTTTCAATTGCTTGGGTCAGACGGTTTACTTGTTCGATAGTGCTGTGACCTTCGCGAAAACCAAACTGATGGTCTGGTATTATGTTATTTGACACGAGAAACGGCTTTATTTTCGATAAAAGAACTTTTTCAAATAGTTTGGATAAGCAGGGAAGCAAACTGATCGGCCTGTACGAGAAAGGTATTGATTTGTCCTTTCCTGGCTTTAAAATCATTTGAATCAGAGAAATTTTCCACACTTTAGGAAAGTAACCATGTCTCAAAATAGAGTTAAATAATTTTGCCAGGAACTTCACAGCAATATAGGGTGTGAACAACATCTGAGCATCGAATGAGACCGATCCCATGCCCCAAAAGTGTTCCCTCCCAGAGCTATGCGAGTTTTATGAAAGTGAAGTCGACGATTCTAAGCACAAATAGAAAGGGACCTAATTTTTAAAATGGCTCTCCTGACCAAAACAGGGTTTTAACCTTAGGTCCCTTTCTCTATGCGCTGTCACATATATTTACTGACGAACGAACTTTGGTCAATGGCATAAAATAAATATTTTAAATTGATCCATATAATGAACATTGGTTGTATCTTCTTTCCGTTTAGGTATAGCAAACATCAGCTCTAGGCCAAATATTTTCCACCCACCAAAAAGCTTGTCAATATACAAACTGACGAAATCTTTAGGATAAGTTTAAAAATCCGAAAGTCATACATTTTGAGACTAGCTGAACTCTACACCTTGGTAACAGTGACACTAATAACCCTGCTGCAGTAACTCTCTTAATTATGGACGGCCTATCAAAAATCTCTCTCGTTTTCATAACAACAACAAAAAACAAAGCTATAGAGCAGAACTGAATGAACGCAGAAGAACCATGCAAAACAAGTTGTCATAGGTTCAAAAAAACACACTGATGATGAGACGGACGAAGATAGACCGGAGAGAAGAAGAATTCAAACAAGAAGAAGGGAAACAAAACAAATGTTGTGATATTGTGCTAATAAATCAACACGAAGAGGGCAAAGAAGTAACAATGATAAAGGAATGAAAACAAAGGCTACACACACACACACCAATGATGGCTAAGAGGAAGAACAAACACCAACAACAGCCAGGGCAAAAGTGGGCAATTCAACAAAGGAAATTCGAATACCCCAAGGCATTTGTTTGAGAACTACTTGTGTTGTTGGCAACACAGCGCATAACGTGTGGGTTCGAAGAGAGTCTTGTTCGATGAGGCTGTCATCATACATGCCCGCTCTTGTTGGAAGCTATTTGTTGTGGTGGTGGTGTTCATGTTATGCCTGCGTGGTTGTTGCAGTTGCGGTTGGATTGGTAAGTGTGCGAGTCGCATACACTCATAAAAATTAACAATCGTGGGGTAGTCGCATCGCTGTATCTTATGGATATGGACCTTGTAGCTGGCAGATTTCTTGCTGCCGCTCGAAGAAGTTGCTGGCTTTGTTCGTTCATATTGGAATGTTGGTTTGTTTTTTTTTCACGATTTGTTGGAGTTAAATGCTAACGGAGGAACAGACGTACGTAGTTGGCTGTGTGCTTAAGTGTTTGTGCGAGATAAATGTGAAGGGAATTTCCATATGCAAACAAAGAAGAAATAAAAGAGGGAAAACAGAGCTCTGAACAATCAACACACAGTGCACACTGACGTACAGCGAATCGATCCTTTATAATGATAAGACAAAAATATTTTGTATCTAAGCATAGGATAAGTGATACCTATTGCTCCTTTATAACAAGACGGTTATAAGTCAAAAAAGTCACAATGCTAAACTTAACAAAATTTGATTTATTTTTTGATTAATTCGCTATTGCGGAAAAAATGGAACATTAAGCCAGCAAAATGTCATCGTTATGATTAGGAAGTGCTTATACGATAAAATTATGTTTCTAAAATTGTTCGAAATTAATGGAAATCTGACCGAACTACTAAAAATCGATTGGATTAGCATTCTTTCTGCTGCATTCACTACGTTCAGTACGTTTTACTTTATCCATGTTAAGACGAATCTCACGGGTTTTCACATACTATTCTTTGCCTTAGCCGTAGTTTTTGCGGTGAATCTTCCTTGAAAATTTCGCAGTACAACATAACCAGCTTTCGCAAGTTACATGCTTCCGCGCCAGAGGCTCAAGTACAGTAAGCGTGTTGTATAACATTAATTTCGTTCGCCGAGCGCGGGTTAAGATAAAAACGCGCGGTCAGATAAAAACGCATCTCATATAGACCAATTCATCCGCTGTATATGGTGGTACATGTATATAACAAATCTGTCTAGTTTAGTCTCGAGGTCTGAACGTACACGCAGAGAAAAGATATGGTTACACTATGGTCACCGCAACAATCATATGTTCTCTCCAATAAAAGCATGATCGTCGCAACCATAGTATTGTTTTTTGAATTTCATTTTGACAATAGTATGATTGCGACAATATTGCTATTGTTGAAATGTTACAATAGTATTATTGCCAAATTTAGAAATGAAAATATGGTTGTAGATACCATATAAACATGGTTAGTGCAAATTTACGTTAACAAAAATATGATTACGGCAATCATACAGTATGGTTGTGACTATGAACATAGAGAGAATACATTTGTAGAGAATACATGTATGTGTGTGCGTATGTTTTTTTGATATACAAAAAAAACACATACACACGATACAGTGAATGGTTGCTGTCCATTAAAAAAAATAACAATCGGAAGGTAGTTCGAGGGATTTTTATTGTGTTTACTTTGTTCGGTGAAATACTCTAATACCGACTGGTTCTCGCTTATTTAAAATCTGCCTGCACTTAAGTATATAGCCATTGATCATGGTTTAATCACATTCGTTACTTGGTGTCTACGGATGGTGAAGTAGCATTCACCTCTGCTGGCAACTAAAAGTATTTTTGACCGTTGGAATATATATTTTAGTTTCTTGAATGAAATGTTCAATAAAAACGTGGCCTCAAAATTGGCTATGATCTAATAGTAATGCATTTCATAATAACTTGCTTGATAAAAATCTCTATTTTTGAATAACAACATTACCCAATCCTAATAAATAATTTTGGGGATCATAGTATGGTTGAGTGTGAATCATACTATGGTTGTGGGGATCATAGTATGGTTGCGTGCGAATCATACTATGGTTGTGAGGATCATACTATGGTTGTATGAGAAACATACTATGGTGGTGAGGATCATAATATGGTTGTGGAGATCATAGTATGGTTGAGTGTGAATCATACTATGGTTGTGGGGATCATAGTATGGTTATGTGTGAATAATACTACTGTTGGGAGGATCATAATATTGTTGTGGCACAACCATATAGCCAACAATAGTATGATCCTCTTCGAATATTGTCACCACAACCATACTTTTTTTCTGCGTGTAGCCTGCAATCTGAAACCTGCACGCAGAAAAAAAGTATGGTTGTGGTAACAATATTCGAAGAGCATCATACTATTGTTGGCTATATGGTTGTGGCACAACAATATTATGATCATCACAACAATAGTATGGTTCACACATAACCATACTATGATCCCCACAACAATATTATGGTTCTAGCAACAATAGAATTATTCACACACAACCATACTATGATCCCCACAACCATATGATTATTCACACTCAACCATACTATGATCCCCACAACCATATTATTATTTACACTCAACCATAGTATGATCCTCACAACCATAGTACGACCCATAACGTAAAACCCATGAAAACAATACTTTTGCTGCATCAACCATATTTATATTGATGCTACAACCAAGTTTTCATTTCTAAATTTGGCAATAATACTATTGCTACATTTCAACAATATTAATATTGACGCAATTATACTATTGTCAAAATGAAACTCAAAAAACAATACTATGGTTGCGACGACCATACTTTAATTGCAGAGAGCATATTATTGTTGCGGTGACCATATAGTAACCATATTTTTTCTCTGCGTGTGTAGAACTATTCTGTCTAGTTTAGTCTCGAGGTCTGAACGTAGCCTGCAATCTGAAACCTGTAGAATTATTGTCCTAATCTGCTCAACTGGGAAGAGCCCTTCGGGAAATTTCGCAGCGGATGTGTTTTGTAACAAAAAATCTTGTATAGAGTTGCGACGGCTAGACGGCTATGATCCTTGGTGTAGCAGATGTGAAAGATGGTTCTTAACCCCTCCCCAAAAAAAGGATTTGTCCACGCATCATGCCTCGAATAAGATACCTCCTGGATATCTAATGATGTAAATCACGTTGTACTGCAACAAATATATCTATGTATATCCAAATACACATCTATTCAAATCTGGCGTACATTTTGATACAGTCTTTAGCTTTACACGGAGAAAAAGTCGGAAATCTGTTCGAACTACAAAAGTTAGTTTGGATAAACTCATCGTATTGATGATTACTTTCCGTTGATTACTATTTGAACATTCTATAAGATAGTCAAGACAATTACACTACGACTCTCAGAGCTAAAAAATCAAATATAGTAAAACTGAAGGAAGGACTTTTGAACATAGGAAGGGCCATGTCGAAAACAACGATGATGGAAAACTAATAAATTTGATTTAACGATTTGCTTAAAGCAGTAATAAAAGGATTATTTTAGCTTTTGATTATGATGAATGTTTAGATATCGTCACCAATATTCGGTTACAATAACGAAATATTGGCAAAACTATTGGCTGCCATAACCACCAGTTATGACAACAAAATACATTTTATGCGTTTCAATAGTATGACCGATCAATGATTTGCGTCTACAAAACGATGATCATATTTATCATCTTGCGTTATATCAAACCAAATATCCCTTACGATTATAAACTGTTGGTAATTGCAAGCGAAATTCTTTTTTGCAGCAGAATTTTAGTACTTCAAAATAATTTTTTCTCTGTGTGTACATACGTAGATGCAAATTTGTGCTAACTAATGCTAGAATTACCAGAGGCTTAATTAGTCGATCACTCCTGCCCCACACCCTATTACTAAAGCAAGAACAATTGTTTTTCTCAAATTCGTTTCAAATCTTTCAAAGCCAATGCGGGTTATTTTTGATCTAAATTCTTGCCACTGGCAGACTAGAAAAAATCTCGTCTCTTTAAAAACTACCAAATGAACATTAAACGCAATCATGGTGGCCAATGGCCTGAACGTCAGTCGGTGTGTCTGCCAATCGGTCGTCCTGATGGCCAAACAACCAAACTCCAATTTGTAGGTGTCGTGGTGGCGGTGCTGGTTACACTTGCACGCACACCTACTCACCTAGTTTGACTGTGTGTGTGTGTAACAATTAATCAAACTGTTTGAGATTGATTTTCTCTTTTTGTGCAGAAGCAGCAAAAATGTATTTTCACACACAAATCTTCTATTGAATCATTCATTCATGCATTCATTCACTGTGAACTGACAGACCGTTCGCTGGCTCGCTTTTTGTGCGTGCGTGTGTTTGCGATTTATTTTCATCACTCTTTCATTCAAGTTTTGTTTTGTTCGCGATAGTTAGTGTTTGTTTTTCCTCTTTTCGTTGAACACTCGTATGCGTATGAATGCACACAAACAAATGTTCAAATCCATTCCATGCAAACAAACAAACAAACAAACAAATGTCTACGTCTGTATGTGTGCGTGCGTTTGAAATATTGATTCTGGTTCTTTGTTTGCCGACGTCTGTCTGCCGCTGTTGACGGATTTTAGTTTGGTTTTTGTTCTGGTTCTCGTTCGCGTTCGCATTCGATGAGAGTTTCGTTTATAGACCCAAATGCCGTTAGATGTTTGTAATGGAATTTCTTTTTCAGCAGCTAATACGGAGATTTGAGTAGGTGCCCGCCGCGCTCAAAGCGTTTGATTGGAAAATTGCAGGCATTTAATTGAAGCATACTGGCAGGGGGCGGGGGTGTATAACAGTTATTTTGCAGTTGCGCTACTCAGGAAATTCATTCAATTATTTAAATACACAACAACACTAGTGAGTATTGAGTGTAGCTGGGCACTGCGGATAACCGATATTGGTTTAAAATAAGAAATTAAAGAGTTACTCGGGTCCAAAACGTCTAAAGGATTGCTCAAAATTTTGAATATTTAAGACTCAGGATAAAATCGGATGTTGATGGATAAAGGCAAAAAATGTAAAACAAAATTTCCTTAAAGAATCAGAGGTTAAAGAAAAGTCTTTAGATTACAAACAGAACTAAACTTATCATAGAATTGAACAAATGTTTCTAAATTAGAAAATGTATTTTAAAACTGTTTAGATAAATGGAGATAATAATGAAAAACGAGCATTCAGCGGCTAAATTCCATAATTTAAAATGTTAATAATTTCATGTAAGTAATAGATTTAAAAAAAAATTTGGATTGTTGAAACTCGAAATGAAAACGGAAAAGTTTCAAAAAATTCATAAAATTGTTAAGGTGGATAATACCTTAGTACATACATACATACTTATAGTTGTTTTCAAATTATGTTGGAATCCCCAGGACTCAGAATAAGTTCATAGTTCCAAAAAATTCAAAAAAAAACAAATCAGAGAAGTACAGGTTGTCCGCCGGGAAGGTATACATACTACTTTGTTTTGCCGCCATTTTGGTAAACATAAGTCCTGAAAGTTCATATTTGGCAGTCGTGAAGTAGAGACGTGGACAATTTATTATGGCAACGTATTCGAGAGACCAACTTGTTTTAATCGTTAAAATATTTTATCAAAATCAATCATTGATTACAGTGACGATGAGAAAGTTACGTGAAATTATTGGAAGAAACAACGTGCCAACAGAACGCTCTTTTTTATCGTGCAGTGAATGATTTCGTAGAACGAGGGAGCACAACGCATGGCAAGATCGGCTGAAAACATTACTGCTGCTCAAAAAACTGTTCAAAACAATCCACACGCAGAGAAAAAACATGGTTACTACATGGTCACGGCAATAACAATATGTTCTCCACAACAAAAGTATGTTCGTCGCAACCATAGCATTGTTAACTGAATTTTTTTTGACAATAGTATAATTGCTGCAATCTTAATATTGTTGAAATGTAACAATCGTATTATTACCAAACTTAAAAATGAAAATATGGTTATAGCAAAAATATAAATATGGTAAGTGCGACAAAAGTATTGTGTTTTGCGTTTTATGTTAACAATGATATGATTACGGCAATCATACCGTATGATTGTAATTTTTCTTCATTTTAATATGCTTTTTTGAACAAATTTATTGGTACGGATCTAATGCAATAATATTACTTTTTTTTATCGAAATTAAACTTTTTTAAACAAGCTGCTTTGGCTTTATTTAACTGAACTATTTTTAATAATAACGCTTACGTTTATTTAAACTTATTTTTTCTACTGTGAAATAAATAACTCCTAATATTTTAAATTTAATGTATTTTTGAATAATTTTCATAATTCAAATCTATTGTTGACAACTTAAACCAATTTTAATAAATAATATTGGCGATCAAATTTATTGTCTACAACTCAAACAAATTATATTAAATAATATTGGGGATCATAGTTTAATTGTGTGTGATCATACTATGGTTGTAGGGATCATAACATGGTTGCGTGTGAAACATACTATGGTTGTGAGCACCATTCTATGGTTGTATATGAAACATACTATGGTTGTGAGGATCATACTATGGTTGTGGAGATCATAGTATGGTTAATTGTGAATCATACTATGGTTGTGGGGATCATAGTATGGTTATGTGTGAATCATACTATTGTTGTGAGGATCATAGTATGGTTGTTTTGGAATCATACTATTGTTGTGAGGATCATAATATTGTTGTAGCACAACCATATACCCAATAATAGCATTATCCTCTTCGAATATTGTCATCACAACTATACTTTTTTTCTTCGTGTAGCTGAAACGGCCAAGCATGGACCACAACGCATGGCAAGATCGGCTGAAAGCAGTACTGCTGATCAGGAAACTGTTCAAAACAAGCCATCAACCTCAATTCGACGTCATGCTAAGGAGCTTAGTCTTCAAAGGACAATTTTGGCCACAATTTTGCACAAGGATTTGCATTTGTTTCCATTTAAGATTCAGTTGACACAAGATCATTTACGCTGCCGTACATATGTGACAGCGCATAGAGAAAGGAACCTAAGGGTAAAAAAAACAATTTTCACTTTTTTTTTTATGTGGACAACATCTGAGCATGGAATTAAACCGATCCCATGCCCCAAAAGTGTTCCCTCCCAGAGATATGCGCGTTTTATGCAAGTGATGGTACACCAAAGATACACGTATTTAAATCTTTAAAATGGCTCTCCTGAACAAAACTGGTTTTTACCCTAAGGTCCCTTTGTATTTTGCGCGTCACATATGCCAATAGGATGTTACAGCTCGCCTGATTTTCATAAAAAATCATATTGAGTGACGAGGCACATTTTCATTTGAATGGATTTGTGAATAAACAGAATAGTCGGTTGTCGGAATAGCTCAAAAGGGCTCGCATTTGTGAGGTTGACAGAGGCGGACATTTACACATATGGCTAAAATAATAAGTACACTATACTTGGAATTCTTTGCGATCTTCTTGTTCCTTTCTTTTAAAATATAGTATGGCAATTCTGTTTTTTCCACATTTGTCCACAACAATTTATGCAAAAAAAGGAATGAACAAATACGTCATTTTGTTGCTGAAGTGCGTAATTTGCGTGGTCAATAAAAAAAGTACATTTTACATTTTGTGATACAATCCTATCAAGTGGACATTTTTTTGAAAAAGGTTGTTTGATTTATAGCGGTTGCACTAAAATAAATCAAAACTGAATACAATTTATTTGATAGAAGGGCCGGAAAAAGCATTGTACACCAGAAGAGATAAGACTGGTTCTGAGGTAAGAAACGAAGTAAAACCTCTCCGTTCAATTGCCAATTCACTGGGTAGGTCTGTACTTAAACCGAAAATAAAACTTTAAACTCGTGCAAGACCAAGGAAAACTTTGCCAACCACTGATAATCGTATTGTCACTCTTGTCAAAAGAGACCCTTTCAAGTCATCTAGAATAATTTCCGCCCATATAGACAATGTGATATCAGCACGAACAGTTCGGAGAAGATTGCAGCAAGCAAAACTACCTGGCCGAATAGCCAGAAAAGGCTAGCTCTTGTCAAAAGAGACCCTTTCAAGTCATCTAGAATAATTTCCGCCGATATAGACAATGTGATATCAGCACGAATAGTTCGGCGAAGTTTGCAGCAAGAAAAACTACCAGGCCGAATTGCCAGAAAAGTTCCTTTATTGCGAAGCAAAAAATTGAAGATGAGGCTAGTGTTTGCAAGGAATCATTCAGATTGTGCGGACCAGCTGGAGAAAATAAATGGCGTTATATTTTGTGGAGTGACGGAACCAAAATAAATTTATTTGAAAATGATAACGGTCGTACGGTACGACGTCCCATGGGCAAAGAATTTCATGTGCGTTTCACCAAAAAGACTGTAAAGCATGGCGGCGGCAACATTATGGTATGAGGATGTTTCTCCTGGTATGGTGTTAGCCCAATTTGTCGTATTACTGGCACTATGGACAGATTTCTGTACACAAATATACTGGAGATCACAATGTTGCCATACGCTGAGTAAAACATGCCACTAAGGTGGGTATTTCAGCAGGATAACGACCCAGAACATCGGTCAAAGTACGCCAAGGATTGGTTCCAAGATAAGAGTGTCAACCTACTTAGCTGGCCAAGTCAGTCACCGCACCTTAATCCAATTGAAAATCTTTGTGGAGAATTAAAGCAACGAATAGGTAAAAAATCTTTACAAAATAGAGAACTACTTTGGGATTTTGTGCAAAAAACTTGATTGAAATACCAGTGGACACCTACCGAAAGCTTATTACCAGTATGCCAAAAAGAATCCAAAAAGTAATGGAAAATAATGGGGGATATACTGGATACTAACAAAATAATCAAATTAATTCAAAATTTAGTGATTTAATTTTTTTTAATAAATACATTGAGTGTACTGATTATTTTGACCACTTGTTTTTAGTAGAATTAGTTTTACCTATGTTATTTAAAGTTAGCTATGTGTTCCAAATATATAAATAATGACTTTTAATATTAAAAATACAGTACAAAGCATGAATATAACATCCATTTTCTTTTACAATAAATATATTTGGTGGTATACACCATTTAAAGTATAACATTAGCTTTTACTTATTATTTTGACCATATGTGTATGTGATATGGTATTCCATATATAATTGCCGACATAAAATAAAACAAGTAAAAAATGTTAAATTTGGCTGTGCCGAACTTTGGATACCCTCCACCAGACTCCCAAATAAACCCAGATTTGGTGCGGAAGTGTGTTCTATATAGAAATCTTTATGTGCAAAATTTCATTTCGATAGGTCAAGCTTGTGGTGAGTTATCGTCATATTATTTCTCAAAGCCCATGAGACCGTTTGTGTGGGAGGTACCAGTAGGACTTTTCCGATCTCAACAGAATTTGGCACAGAGGTGTGTTCTACATAAAAATCTTCATGTAGAAAATTTCATCTCGATAGGTCAAGTGTGTGGTGAGTTATTGTCATATTAATTCTCAAAGCCCATGAGACCGTTAGTGTGGGAGGCACCAGTAGGACTTTTCCGATCTCAATCGAATTCAGCGTAGAAGTGTGTTGTATATAGAAATCTTGATGTATAAAATTTCTTTCGATAGGTTTGTGGTGAGTTATAGTCATATTATTTCTCAAGGCACATAAGGCCGTTTGTATGGGAGGTACAAGAAATGGTGGCCCAATCTTAACCATTTTTACATAGATGATTGCGCCTATATGAGACAGCGCATAGAGAAAGGGACCTAAGCGTAAAAAAATCAATTTTCACTTTTTTTTTTTTTGATGTGGACAACATCTGAGCATCGAATGAGACCGATCCCATGCCCCAAAGGTGTTTTTTAAAATGGCTCTCCTGAACAAAACTGGTATTTACCCTTAGGCCCCTTTCTTTTTTCCGCGTCACATATAGAGATTATTATTAGCAAAATTTCAGTGATTTTGCTCAAGAAACTGGGCGGATATTTCCAAATAAAAAACTCATTTTCAGAGGTAGTGTCGGTTGAGGGTCTCCAACACCAACTTCCCGTAGAGCTATATAGACCATTTTCGATACCAACCATGCTAGGTTAACTACACATGTTTGTGCCAAATTTCAGCTCCCTAGCTGTTTTCATGCAGGCTCTATCTTGTTTTCAACAGACTAACAACCGGACAGCCGGACAATATGGCTTAGAATTTTACGAGGATCAAGAATATATATACTTTGTTGGGTCTCCGGTGATTATTTCAAGGTGTTACAGACAGAATGACAAAGCTAATATACCCTCCATTGAATGGTGGAGGGTATAAAAAAACTGCATGCTTTGGGCTTGATTAACATGTGGTGTCAACAAGACGGTGTCACATCGCATACAGCCAGGATTACAATGGAATTACTGCGAGACCTCTTTCCACAAAAAGTTACTTCAAGAAATGGTGATGTTGATTGACCTCCACGGTCGCCTGATTTGACTGCCCCGGACTTCTTTTTGTGGGGATATCTGAAAAGCAAGGTTTATGCAAACAAACCAGAAACGCTTAAGAAACTCAAACAAAATATTTGTGATGAAATTAATGAAATGCCGCGTGAAAAGTGTGAGAATGTAATGAAAAAGGTGCTGAAAAGAGCTCGCATTTGTGAGGCTAACAGAGGCGAACATTTATCTGATATTGTATTCCATACGTAATTGCCGAAATTAAATAAAACATTGATCAATATCCATTCTCTTTCATTTAATCAAAAATTATGAACAAACAAAGTAGTATACGAGTACCTTCCCGACGGACTCCCTCTACGTGGTAAATTAAATTTTTCAGACGAAATAGTGCCGACCAGGAATTCAGATAGGGTTAAATAGATTTAAATTATCGTAAAAAGAAAGGAGACTTTACATGACTTTAATTTCCACAGATTGGATTCACAAATTTAAGGTAAGAGTGAAATTTACGCTCCCTAAAGAAAACAGTACATGATAAACATTTAATTCGGAAAAACTAAAAAAAATGGGCCCCAGCGTTCGTTGTCGACCAATGACCAATGTCGGACAGGTTATTCGCCCCCATTCTCTTTCTCTCTCACTTCGCGTCTTGTTAGCTAGCTTAGCTGTACAAGTTTGTTACAATTGTTACATGCATGCAGCTAACTGTATCCGCCACTAATGCCAATGAACCAGCATAAGCCAAAACACAATTGCAACGAAAAACAAGCTGCGTATCTGTGTCAATATAAGAGAACGTCGTCGGTCGTCAACAACGACTGAGCGACCGACCGACCGACCGACCAATACTGCAGTAGTCAGTCACACTCGTTTTGGGGTTTTTGTGAGCGATGCAGCGGCACAAAACCGTAACATGCCAGCCAGCCATGGATCTACTATCGATGAAAGAATGCTCGTAAAATTGCATCCAAATTCTTGCTAGCAATCGAATCGATGGTGCTGCAGAGCTACAGTGAACGAACGAGTACAAATATGTATGTCATACCAGAGCATGCCTTATCATGTGACCAAAAAAAACAGAAACGACAACAAACCAAGAACCGGCTGCACCAATCGGCCGTGCAAAGGAAACGAAAAAAATGTTGAGAAAATCAATATATTTTGCGTAGTTTGGAAAATTCACAAAAAGACAATTGCAAAAGAAGGAAAATTGCTCAAAGGCCGGGGATAAGGAATTTGAATCTTAAATGTTTTTTTATTACAATTGCAAGGTAGGATACACGCAGAGAAAATATATGGTTACTATATGGTCACGGCAACAATAGTATGTTCTCTGCAATAAAAGTATGGTCGTCGCAACCATAGTATAGTTTTTTGAATTTCATTTTGACAACATTATGATTGCGGCAATATAATTATATTGTTGAAATGTAACAATAGTATTGTTGCCAAAATTTAAAAATAAAAATATGGTTGTAGCAACAATATAAATATGGTTGGTGGAACAAAAGTATTGTTTTCATGTGTTTTATGTTAACAATAACATGATATCTTCAATTATACCGGCAAAATTGTAATTTTTTTAATTTTACAATATTATTTTTACGAATCTTACGCAATAATAGTAAAAATGATTACATTTTTTCGAAACAAACTACGAATTAGTATAACTAAAAAATATTTTTTTACTGTTTAATAAATCACTCCTATTGCTACATAACTTACTTAATAAAATTCTCTTTTGTTAAATAACAGCTTAACCAAATCTTTACAAAAAATTTTGGGAACCATAGTATGATTGTGTGTAAGTCATACTATGGTTGTAAGGATCATACTATGGTTGTACGTTAAACATACTATGGTTATGAGGATCATAATATGGTTGTGGGGATCATAGTATGGTCGAATGTGAATAATAATATGGTTGTGGGGATCATAGTATGGTTGTGTGTGAATAATTATATTGCTGTGAGGACCATACTATTGTTATGGGGATCATAGTATGGTTGTGTGTGAACCATACTGTTGTTGTGATGATCATAATATTGTTGTGACACAACCATATAACCAACAATACCAACAATGCTCTTCGAATATTGTTACCCCAACCATACTTTTTTTCTGCGTGTAAGTAGTACAGAATTGTTTATGCTCATAAAAAACCGGTGGTATTTGAGTTTTATTAAATTTTTGTTTTGTTCAATTTTTATTTACCACCAAATTTATTGTTCAACCCAGCGATTAATTCACAATTTCTCGGGGAATACGCCAAATGGTTAAAGGCGTCCAAAGAGTAATTGCTGTACGATATTGAAAGGAAGGCCAAGTATCGAATATACGAGTAGCTGCAGTTGCTGCAATAAAGGCGAACGATAATAAGGCCAAATATCGAATACAGCTGCAGTTGCTGAAATGAAGGCAAACGACTTAACCAAACTCTTCAGTTTTGTTCACAAAGAGAACAGATTTGTTGCCTCAACCAAGCTTTTTGCCAACCGAATGTTGTATGCATGTACTATCCATGTACTATATCATTACAATCGAATGTTGATTGGGTAAACGGCAATATTCCGTAAAGGGAACTGACAAAGTAAAGGAAGAGACAAAAAAATAGGAAACACTTACTAATTAAGATGGTTATTGGGACTAAATTTTTACAAGTATAGGTTTTTCTTACTGATTGTTGTTTTTTCTCGCATGTACACTTAGAATTCGGTTCCGAGTCCCTATTTAGATAAAGTAAAACCACCCTTTCAGTACAACGATAGACTCAGCATAGCAATTTGATTTGTACGAGAGCTATAGCTCGTTATTCTTTTCCAATCTTTATTGATTAGAAGCAGTGAAATGCCTAGTATTCAATAAAATTGCTTGGTTCAATTACGTGTACATATATTTTTAATTTGATTACTTTTTGTTTATAAAACTAAATAATTTCCGGTTTAAAATCTCTTCGTTTCTTAACTTGTCTGCAGCTATTTGTACCAATGTACTTCTAGATAATCTGTACTTTTTAATACAGTCTCTTTAAAATTCAGGTTAAAATTAAAAAAAAAATATTTTCAAAACTACAGAATCCCATTTTGAAAAAAAAAGATTTGTACTCGTATTGACTAAAACCGCTAAATTATTAAAGGGATTATATTCTGATGTTGGTATAACCAATAATATGTTAGAACAGTAAACTAAACCGGGTTTGGTTACTATAAAGAACTTATCTGTCGTCACCAGCTATTACTTGTACCTACTGGAGTTACATGTATTTCATAATTGGTTGGTTCACCCTCAGTGGTGACAAACAATAGTTTCACAGATTTTAGTTGATATAACTGATTTATTAGTTGCTAGTACTGTAATATTATCGTAGCAACTATCTAATGATAATTGAAACCATATTTCCATCATTTCTATGGAATGTTATTAATTGCAACTGATTGCAAATTTTTGTAGCTCGGACCAATTTCCAACTGATTTTTGTATAAGGTCCAATTGACATAGGATTTGAAATTCCAAAAGCAACAATCTGGCTCATCTTTCGCTAATTATGCTCTGAAACAGTTGAAAGCATATCATATTTTTGGTGAAAATCATCTTCAGCGATTAAGTAGATTTGTGGATTGCCATCTGTATAAACTAGGTTACATGTACTATCATGTTTCCATTAGTGCAACCGAATGTTAGTTGACGCACGAAAGTGTTCAAAAACTGAATGCAAATTAATATATCGGCGGAAGTGACAAAATAGATGATTTAAAAATTATGTTTAAATTTCGGTTTAAAAAAAATAAAGTTATCAGGTCTTAAAGCTTTAATTAAAGACTTAAAGGTCCAATTATAAAAAAATTGTCAAAGCCCCCAAATTTGGGGTCCAATATTGAAAATCATTGACATACTTTTTCGGAAGATATATTTTCTTTTCTTTTCCGACGATATGATTTTGAGAAAAACCTAAAAATTCCGCCGTATGTAATTTTTCGGTTATTATAGCTAAATGATTAGTTGTCATTACCAATTGCTGGTTGCATTAAACAGTACTATACTAAACTAATAGTTGCCACAAAAGGCGGATCTGACAACAAAAAATTTAAACTTCATTCGGGTGACGTGAGCGAATAGTCCGGAACAATTGTCTGGAACAACATATTGACTTAGCAATCATTTTATGTTACGTCCAACTGAATTTCCACCATGATTATTTACATATGTTGATTGAAACTCTAAGTCTTCTCGTCTAGCAGAAATGTTGAAGTTCGGACTGATTTCCAACTGTCTTTTTCTCTGTATATAAAGACACTCCATGGTATAAGGATAATCTGAGGAAAAGTTTCCAGAATACGTTATCAGAGTAGGTTGTATGAAAGGCCGCCATTTAAGACCCTTAAAGAGATATACTCTGAAGCTATGATAAGTCGCAGGTTTACGCTACCAAACCTACCAAAATTTGGTTTTAATGATGAATAAAGTCCGTCTGTTTTACATGACTCTCGCTGAGATAGATTCAACCGTGGTGAGCACTCGTAATGGGACACACTACCACGCAACGGCCAGCACCATTTTCTACTAATCCCGCTGGTATCAGTTTAAAGCATGCCAACTGCCACATAACCTCACTCTAGGTGAGATGTCGGGGACTGTCTTACAACTCTGCTTATCTATGTATCAGAGACAATTAACAATGTAACTCCACGCTACAGCCACCACGATACTTCTCGAGAGGTCTGGGCGTTCCGGACTACTCGAATTAACAGACTTTAGTTTTCGATTGGACATCTCGCAACAAAAACAGTTAAAACGTTGAAAATCGATCCAAAAATGATTGATCTACAGCCAATGACATGATTTAGGACACCACACGCAGAAAAAAGTATGGTTGTGGTGACAATACTCGAAGAGGATCATACTATTGTTGGGTATATGGTTGTGGCACAACAATATTATGATCCCCACAACAATAGTATGACTCAAATACAACCATACTATGATCCTCACAACAAAAGTATGATTCACACATAACCATACCATGATCCCCACAACTATATTATGATCACCACAAACATAGTATGATACCCACAACCATATTTTGATCCTCACAACCATAGTATGTTTTACACTCAACCATAGTATGATCACAACGAAAGTATGATTCACACGCAACCATGTTATGACCCGTGCAACCATAGTATGATCCCGCTTAACCATACTATGATTCCTAAACATATTTATTAGAATTGCGTTAAGTTGTCAACAATAGAATTGAATTATAAAAATTATTTAAAAGTATTTTAAATTTAAATAAAAAAAGTGATTCATTTAACAGGAGAAAAATTAGTTTAAAAAATTTAAGCGTTTTTATTAAACATATTTCAGTTAATCAAAGCCAAAGCAGTTTGTGTGAAAAAAAGTAATTTCTTATAAAAAGTACTATTATTGCATTCGATCCGATTGTTCTAAAAAGCATATTCAAACGAAAAAAACTTACCATCATAGAGTATGATTGCCGTTATCATATTATTGTTAACAAGAGAGCCCATAAAACAATACTTTTGTCGCACCAACTATATTTATATTGTTGCAACAACCATATTTTCATTTTTAAATTTGGTAATAATACTATTGTTACATTTCAACAATATTAATATTGCGGCAATCAGACTATTGTCAAAATTAAATTCAGAAAGCAATACTATGGTTGCAACGAACATAATTTTATTGCGGCGAACATATTATTATTGCCGTGACCATATTTTTCTCTGCGTGCAGTAGTGTATAAAACTAATGGGGGCAAAATTCAAGCTCGATTTAGAGCAGACTGTCTTTTGCTGTAATAAAATTTATAAAAGGGTTACTGAGGACAGTTTCGCTCTTCTCTGGGGGGGGTTAGTTTTGTATATCCCTTTTTATCCTCGAAAGTTCTATTCCTGTTAAAGTTGAAGTTACTGCCCTTGCTGTCGTGCCTCCGTAGAAGATATTATACAAGTTTATAATTAAGTTCAGAGGTAATAAAATATATAATTTCCAATAAAAACCAACGCTTTCTTTTCTTCGCCGAAGAAAATTAGACCCCAAAAATATTTAGTGGGGCCCTAAAATATATAGAAATGAAATTGGACCCCAAAATGCGAACATAGGTCCCAAAACTTTTATGAAATTATGCCCCAACAATTTTTTTGGGTCTATTATCATACAAACAAATGCATTATGAAAATATACCCAACAAAAATAAGGCCCCAAAAAACCATAAAATTTCGTGTTTCTGTTTTCCATATATTTTTTTTTTGGGGCCTAATTTCATTTTAACTTTGGGATGTATTTTCGTGGGCCCTTATGGCATATCGCCAAATTTAAATGCTACAGTAGTCATCAATACCATTTTTTGAAGACAACCATACCACCAATCTTAAAAATTAAAGCCTTTACCGATGTGAGAGTCAAAATATTCATAATTTCGTTGTGAATAAATAAAAAATAAGGTTTTTCTAAAACAATAATATTTACAGTATGCCACGCCTACAACTGCCAATATTTTGACACACTTTTTAGCTACCTTACGTTCGATATGATTTCTATGTTTTCGTTGCCCAACAAGATCAAATTCTGAGACACTGTACGGCAGTTTAAATCATTGTCGTGTGGTGGACATTCGGTAAATGTTATATTTCGTATTGATTAATTTAGCTTCGAAATAAAGCCAATCAATTCTATATCTCACACTGCCGTTGATTAATTTAAGTTTCTCTGGCCATCAGTCTTATCTGGTCATCCTGTAGAGTGTGTAGTTTTTTCTTAAACTCAACTTCTAATCCGTGCATTTTTCTCTAGCCTTTTATAGGGTACTTTCCGATCTCTCCTCGTAACATCTACCACAATAACTTTTTATACAAAAACAGTTCTAAAACATTATGTTTGTACCCATTTCCACAAGATTTTGAAGATATCGTACCTCAAGCATTTTCAACACCCGCTACAAGGAAGTAGGGCAGCCCCCATGCAAATCGTTCACTTCCTTCTATTACCCTCAGCAAATCATGTCTGTGAAACTGTGCCTGTGTTTGTTCTATACCACTTTTCTAATGCCAATTTGCAATACTCCTACATGAGGTATTGATCAATTGATGTGCCTACACATTAAATGTCTGTACATATGCATGTACGTCTGAACTATTTCAAGAGAAACATGAAAACATTTCAATGTTTTACACATACAAATGTACATTAAGGTGGGTTGCATAAAACATGGAAGCAACTAAAGGCTAAAGCGAACAAATTTCGATAAGTTTTCTTTATATTTCCTCTTATTGGTGGGTTCATTCATTTAAGAAGCTTTACCTAATGGCTTAAAGAGGGAAATTTTCCACATACCCCTTTTTCGTATAAGTTTCTCTATAGTATTTGGGCCTTTAATATTTTTATTTATGAAATTTCCTTTAAAACTGCGGCAGAAGTGTTGGGGATTTATTCGATGTTTAAATTTGAATTTTAGAACGTTTTCTATTTATTTCCGAAATCGTGACCCATTTGAATGTTTTTATGTCTGGTGGCGCATCGAGTACATGTGTACAGACATAAGTCTGTACAACTAACAGAAATGTAGGGTAGGTCAGGTCATAGTTCACGTGTTCAAAGCGACAGATACACATACACACACTCAGTCATACAAATTAACAACAACAACGTGTAGAAAACGTGTACATAACACCGGCGCACAACAGTGCTTTGAAATCAGTAAAAAGTGGGATATAATTAGTGTCTTATAAACAGACAGAAGAAACAACCGAAAATCGTTCTTTAATTAGTGACCTAAGCCTAGTTTGAAATTTTTTAATTGTAGCTCAGAAAAAATCATTCGATATTCAGAAAATTCCATGCAGATTAATTCAGTTCTGATTCACAAAATATTTAATTTTTTAAATTGCAGCTGATATTTTATTTTAAATTTAAAATTGATTTTTTCTTAATTTCAATTTGAATTTATGCATCTTAATATCAACTGATCTTTTTTTATGAGTTACAATTAATAGGGGAACAGACATGAAGTTTGAGTCCGTATACTTAGTAGGGACATAAATACTGTTACAACATTTAACACAACCATTTCAATAGTTCGAATACCGCACGTCATCAAAGCCGTAAAATCAAGAATTCACAGAAATCCGCTCCGAAAACAGAAAATCATGGCCCGTGAGATGAATATCACGCAAAAGTCCATGAGTCGAATAATTAAAAAAGACTTGGGACTTGGGGCTTTCAAACGACGTACATTAAGGACATTTAGTGACTGCAGCTTTAAAAAAATAGGATTGAAAAATGCAAACGTCTTTTGGTGAATCACGCTGATAACTTGTGGTGAAGCACACAGAAACATTTTGTTCACCGATGAAAAAATTTGTACCGTTCAGGAAAAATTGAAAAGCAAAATGATAGAGTGTATGCGTGGTCATCTAAGGAAGCATCTGAACTGATCCCAAGGGTGGGAAAGGGTCATCACCCAGCTTTAGACATGGTTTGGTAAGGTGTCTCTTACGATCACCGTCACCGGTCACCGAACTGCATTTTTGCGAACAAGGAGCCAAAACAACGGCCAAAGTTTACCAATAAACCGTTTTGGAAACTATTGTTAAGCCTCTTAACAATTCCCTGTTCCAAAACCAGCCATGAACTTGCCAGCAGGATTCTGCGCCGGCCCATAAGGCTAAAATATCCCAGGCCTGGCTTCGAAACAATTTGTCAGAGTTCCTTTCCTCTGAAGAATGGCCCTCAGGCAGTCCAGATTTGAACCCATTGGATTACAAATTGTGGACGGTTTTAGAGGACAAGGTTTATCACAAAAGATACCCCAACATTGGATCTCTTAAGACTGCTTTGGTTGGAGCTGTGGCCAATTTTCCAATAAACGAGGTTCGTGCAGTTATTGACGATTGCCCAGTGCGACTTAAGGCGTGTGTAAAGGCAAAAGGCGGACATTTCGAATAAGTACTTATAGATTCTTTTTGGATACAATATACATCAATAAATATATTAAAAAATACTTGGTCCACAAACATTCAGTACTTTTTATTTTACAGCATAAAGCGTGTGTAACAGTATCTATGTCCCTACTAAGTAGACATTAAGTTTTGGTCCACAAATAGATGAGTTTTCAACACGATTAAATATCTCGTCCACTGGTGTCTATTGCTTTAATACTTTTTTGTTCTTAATTTTTATTTTATTTAAATTTGTACTGCACTTTATCACTCTTCCCTATATTTAACTAAAAGGCCCACTTTTGAAGAAAATAGCCTCGTGATAGTATCTTTATTTTTGCTGCATTTGACCTCTATCCGACATTTTTGCACCAATCGCTGGAGTATCACCGAGCTCCATCCATCTAGAGGTATTTTTCAGAACAAAAAAAAATATAAAAATTCATATCAAATGTGGAATCTTTATTGGTAATTTGAAAGGACATTTTATGGCATTTAATTTTAGAAAATAATTACCTTCAAATGTTGGCAACTGTATTATGGAAATGAGCGTTCGGTGAGAAACGGGAAGATCCGCTGTTTTCGACCAAAATTTTGTTCTGTGATGAGGCCCATTTCTGGCAAAGTCAATAAACAAAATTGCCGCATTTGGGCTGAAGAGCAACAAGAAGAGGTATAAGAGGTGCCATTATACCCAGAGAAAACCACGGTCGAGTGCGGTTTATAAGCTGGTGGAATCATCGGTGCATATTTTTTCAAAAATGATGATGGGGCTCGCTATCGCTCCATACTCGATCTTTACGCTACCTGAAATTGAAGCCCGTAATCCTGATGAGACTTGGTTTCAACAGGACAGAGCCACTTGCCATACAGCTGCTCAAACAATAGATCTATTGAGAGGTCATTTCGAAAAGCAGCTTGTTTCACGTTTTGGACAGGTGAGTTGGCCGACTAGATCAAGTGAAATCATACTTTTAGACATTTTTCTTTGGGGTAACGTAAAGTCCAAAGTCTATGCTGGCAAACCAGCTACGATTCAGGTTTTGGAAGCCAACACTACGCGTGTCATTAAAGCCATACCGGTCGAAATGCTCAAATGAGTCATCCAAAATTGGAACCTCAGAATGGAAACCCTGAGTCGTAGTTGCGGCCATTATATTTTTTATATAATAAAATTATATTTAAAAAATAAATGCCATAAAATGTCCTTTTAAATTACCAATAAAGATTTCACACATGATTTGAATTTTTATATTTGTTTTTTGTTCTGAAAAAATACCTCTAGATGGACCACCCTATAGTTAAGGCTCGCATCAAGTGAATAAAAAATATTATATTTAACTTTACGTGTATGTGAAAATAATGCTGTAATTAACCAGCGGACATTAAAAAAGATACCCAGATCCAGACTATAACCAGTTAAAATTGTAAAAAGTAAGGGGCGATCATTGGGCAACCTCAAGAAAAGAGTCAACCTATTTATATTAGAAAGTTCGGTTAAAGCTTTCAATAAAAAGTATCTGCAAAAAACCAATTAAAGGATATTTTTTAGTTTAGTTATTTTGGAATAAACTTAAAAGCAAGCCAAATAAATAATTCTCATTCGCATGGTGAGATTTTGTTTTAGTTCGGTTGGTTAACTTTGGTTACCAGAAATATATTAAAGCAGAAAAAGAATAAAGTTTTCAAAATATACAACATTTTTAAACATTATTTCTCCACGTGGAGCCGCTCCCTACATACATATTTAATTTCTTAAGACTTCGATACATCTTATTCTGCTTCGAGACCATTGCTGTTTCTTTCACAGAATTTCTGCTGTTCAATCTTTCTACGAAATACCAATTGCTTCCATTTTACAGCCTTACATAAATATTTTCTTGCATCTATTTCTAAACACTGTGCAACATTAGCAATATCAAAACAAACGTTGATTTGTTTCAAGCCGAATAAAATATGGGGCTCATGCCGTTGTTTGTTGTTAGCCTGCATGCGGTGCGATATGGATGTTCTACCTCCTCGACTGTAGATGTTTTTAGTGCCATAAAGGGAAATGATTTCATTTTATTTTGTTCCACTTTCTGGCATGCAAACTTGTTTTGGTTTATGGCCACGATTTACCTATGGCAAGCACACAAACAATTTATTCTTTATTATAATTTTTTTTGGGGGTTTCAGTAGTCTTTTTTTTTAAGGTGTAAGAATAAATTATGGAACACAACTTGCCTATCTGAATCAAAGCTGGGACTGTATTTTTTTTACGATAACTTTATTGAAAGTTCATAGAAAATTCTAAAGGCTTAAAATTTTCTCACAAATAAGAACATTACATTTATATTGTAAAAAATGTTGTTTTAAAAATTGCTATAGTAAATTTGGTGTACAATAAATGTTTGCCCCACATAAAAACTTCTCGCATCGTATAAAAATTCTGTGGAATTCATCTTAAAATTCTTTTTGGCATAACCAACAAATTTTTCAAGCTTCATATAAAAAATTTGCTCAAATAAAATGGTTATCACATCAGACAAAAATTGCCATTAAGAAACTTTTTGTTGCATCATACAAAAAAACTATTATTTAGAAAAGTGATTTTGTCATTAAACAAAAATTCTATTTCAGAACTTTTTTGTTGTACCAATTAAAAAGTCTATAAAGGCTTTTTACGTAAAAAAACTTTTGTATCGCATCATAAAAAAAATTTCTAGAAGAATAAAAATATTTTCTTCTAGAATATTTTTGTCCTTCATGCAACAAATTTTCTTATAAAAAAATTTGTCGCATCATACAACAAATTTTCTTATAGAACACTTTTGTCGCATCATACATTTTTTTCTTATAGAAAATGTTTGTCTCTCCATACAAACATTTTCAGCTAGTAAATTCTTCTTGTTTCAAACAACAAATTTCTTACAGAAAATTTATCTCGCTTCATACAACAAATTACTTTATAGAAAATTTTTCTCGCTTCATACAACAAATTTTCTTATACAGAATTTTTCTCGCTTCATAAAAACAATTTTCTCGCTTCATACTTAAATTTTCGGCTAGAATTTTTTTGTGCAATTTTGCAATTTTCTTGAAGAAAATTTTTGTCTCGTCATATAAAAATTATCTTCTAGGAAATTTCTCTCGCTTTATACCAAAAATTCTCTGCTAGAATATTTTTCTCGCTTCATTGTCTTCATTCTACTACAAAAAATTTTCTCGCTTCATTCAAAAATTTTGTGTTAGAAAATTTTTGTCGCTTTATAAAGAAATTTTTACATAGAAAATTTTCGTCGCTTCATACAAAAAATTTTCTTATATAAACTTTTCTCGAATCATACATTTTTTTTATAGAAAATTTTTGTCGCTTCATACAAACATTTTCTGCTAGTAAATTTTTCTCGCTTCAAACAACAAATTTCTTATAGAATATTTTTCTCGCTTCATACAAAATATTTTCATATAGAAAATTTTTCTCGCTTGATACAACAAATTTTCTTATAGAAAATTGTTATCGCTTCATATAAAAATTTTCTGGTAGAAAATTTTTCTCGCTTCATATAAAAATTTTCTGGTAGAAAAAAAATGTGCTTATAGAAAATTTTTGTCGCTTCATACAACAAATTTTCTTATAGAAAATTTTTCTCACTGCATATAAAAATTTTCTGGTAGAAAATTTTTCTCGCTTCATACAAAAATTTTCTGGTAGAAAATTTTTCTCGCTTCATACAAAAAATTTTCGGGTAGAAAATTTTTTCGCTTCATACAAAAATTTTCTGGTAAAAAATTTTTCTCGCTTCATACAAAAATTTTCTGGTAGAAAATTTTTCTCGCTTCATACAACAAATTTCTTATAGAATATTTTTCTAGCTTCATACAAAATATTTTCATATAGAAAATTTTTCTCGCTTCATACAACAAATTTTTATCGCTTCATACAACAAATTTTCTTATAGAAAATTGTTATCGCTTCATATAAAAATTTTCTGGTAGAAAATTTTTCTCGCTTCGTATAAAAATTTTCTGGTAGAAAAAAAAATGTGCTTATAGATAATTTTTGTCGCTTCATACAACAAATTTTCTTATAGAAAATTTTTCTCACTGCATATAAAAATTTTCTGGTAGAAAATTTTTCTCGCTTCATACAAAAATTTTCTGGTAGAAAATTTTTCTCGCTTCATACAAAAAATTTTCGGGTAGAAAATTTTTTTCGCTTCATACAAAAATTTTCTGGTAAAAAATTTTTCTCGCTTCATACAAAAATTTTCTGGTAGAAAATTTTTCTCGCTTCATACAAAAATTTTCTGGTAGAAAATTTTTCTCGCTTCACACTAAAATTACCTGGTAGGAATTTTTTCGCTTCATACAAACATTTTCTGCCAGATAATTTTTTTCGCTTCCTACAAAAATTTTTTGCTAGAAAATTTTTCTACCTTCATACAAAAATTTTCTGCTAGAAATTTTTTTCGCTTCTTACAATAAGAACATTTTTGTCGCTTCATACGAAAATTATCTTTAGAAATTTTTTCTCGCTTTTTACTAAAAATTCTCTGCTAGAATATTTGTCTCGCTTCATTGTCTTCATTCTAGCACAAAAATTTTGTAGCAGACAATTTTTCTCGCTTCATACAAAAATTTTCTTATAGAAAATTTTTTTATGGGCAATTTTTCTCGCTTCATACAACAAATTTTCTTATTGATCATTTTTCTCGCTTCATACAAAAATTTCTTACAGAAAATTTTTTTTCGCTTCATAAAAAATTTTCTTATAGAAATTTTTTTTATGGAAAATTTTTCTCACTTCTTACGAACATTTTCTTCTAGGAAATTTCTCTCGCTTTATACCACAAATTATCTGCTAGAATATTTTTCTCGCTTCATTGTCTTTATTCTAGCACACACATTTTTCTCGCTTCATACAAAACTTGTCTTTGTTTATGTCGTTTTTGACTGGGCTGATTGGTCAGTCTTCCTTCATGAATTAAATAAAACTAATTTATTTCATATTTTCCCAACGTTTCGTTAGCTTTTTTCTAACTTCTTCAGGGGTTTATTTGAAAATCAATTAGTTTTACATAACAATTCATGAAGGAAGACTGACCAATCAGCCCAGTCAAAAACGACATAAACAAATAAAATAAATACCCATTTGGTCAAAGAAGAAGAATCAAAAATTTTCTGTTAGAAAAGTTTTGTCGCTTTATAAAGAAAATTTTTGTCGCTTCATACAACAAATTTTCAATATATTAACTTTTCTCGCATCATACATTTTTTTTCTTATAGAAAATTATTGTCGCTTCATACAAAAATTTTCTGGTAGAAAATTTTTCTCGCTTCATACAAAAATGTTTTGCTAGAAAAATTTTCTCTCTTCATACAAAAATTTTCTGCTAAAAAATTTTCCTCGTTTCATACAAAAATTTTCTGCTAGTAAATTTTTCTCGCTTCATACAAAAATTTTCTGGTAGAAAATTTTTCTCGCTTCATACAAAAATTTCCTGCTAGAACTGTTTTTCGCTTCTGGCAACAAATTTTTGTCGCTTCATACGAAAATTATCTTCTAGAAAATTTTTCTCGCTTTTTACCAAAAATTCACTGCTAGAATATTCTTCTCGCTTCATTGTCTTCATTCTAGCACAAATATTTTGTAGCAGAACATTTTTCTCGCTTCATACAAAAATTTTCTTATAGAATTTTTTTTAATTTTAATTAATTTTTCTCGCTTCATACAACAATTTTTCTTATTAATCATTTTTCTCACTTTATACAAAAATTTTCTTAAAGAAAATTTTTCTTGCTTCATAAAAAATTTTCTTATAGAAATATTTGTTATGGAAAATTTTACTCGCTTCATACGAAAATTTTCTTCTAGGAAATTTTTGTTGTTTCTTACAAGAATTTTCTTGTAGAAAATTTTTGTCGCTTCATAGAACAATTTTCTTATAGAAAATATATAAAAAAAATTAAAAATATTTGCAAATTTGCTTAATCCAAAATTTTCTTTTAGAAAATTTGAGGATCTCATAACAACATTTTCTTCTTTTGCATTAAAAAATTGTGTTGCTGCAACCAATAAATTCCACAAATAAATTTGTTTGCTTCATACAAAAATTTGTAGCTCCCCAATTTTTCGAAAAGATTATGGGACTCTTCTTTTAATTAACGTAATTATTTCCACAAAGTTTCTGCTTAAATTAATGGCAGCACGTGCTTTGGTCGCCATTCGGCTAAACTCAACCCTACTCCACCACATTTGCGATCGCAAAGCCAACGCCAGCAAACTGGCCGAAGCACTCCCTCCCGAGTCTAAGCGCTCAAAGGCCGTTCTAGTTTCTTGTTTTCATAATGAAATATTTGCAGATTGCTCCTCGTCGAAATTTGGGGTTTGCAACGTGTTCCTGATGCAACATCAACGTCAGATACTCGTTGTGACTGCCGCTGCCGTTGCAGTGGCTGTTGTATGATAAGTTTTTAGGCATAGTTTACATGCATTAATTACCACAGATGACCTCATTTGTTATGCATTCAATTCATATTTAGTTAAAATTTCCCCTCTGCTGCCTCGGCCACCTCGCCATTTCTCTCAGTCTCCTCCGGTCTGCCTTGGCTAAACTTTAAATTGTGAAACGTACGGCAGCGATGACGACGACCACAATGGATATATTTTCGGTTGCTGTGGCACAAAACTGCTCCACCTCAACGTATGCACCTCGAGTGGAGCAGTAATGGCAGTTGGTTGTTGCCATGGAATCCGGTGTTGACTGGTCGGTTGGGTGTCTTGGTGGTTCTTTTGGTTGCATCTGTGATAGCTGCTACGACTACATTGTGAATTTGGCCAACAGGAGGTTGCAGTAATCAAGTTTATGTCTAATGCCAATTCTATATACTATGTACGAGTATGTGATTATAATCATAATGTAATACTTATGTATAAAGACATATACTTATACATACACATACTACTACACAGGCACTAGGGTACCTTATACATAAAATATGATAATTGTTTTGTCAGGAGTGCCTAATATTTGTTAACAATGACAGTTCTCCTTGTATTATAAATATTTAAATGCAATTTAAGACAAGTACGAGTATATGAAAGTGCAGTCATATACCGTAGTACGGCAAATGAAGTGCTGGAGATGGTTCAATTTATGATTTTGAAGGAATATATTTTCAAAATATTTACTACTTCTTAATGGGCGATTATTAAATAAAATATGAAAATTTGAAGATGCTTTTAACGGATTTCTGATTGAAGTATTCGGAAATGTTTACTTACGTTTCAGTAATGTATAAAGATCGGCATGGGCTTACCTGAAAAAAACCATAAACATTTATTAGATAATAGGTAAGGATTTAATGTAGTTTTTACAATTAAAACACTTCTAAAACAATTGTTATAATTATAAACTCCGATTGGGCGACTAGTATCCTACGAAACTTCTGCGGTTAGAATTAGGCAAATATCTGATTTAATTGGAACGACTTCTCTTAAAGGGACTAGAGAGAGCTGTAGCTATAGCAAACAGATCACAGAATGGTCTATGAACTTTGGGAACAAATTTATTTTTTTTAAAGTAAATTTCAACAATTGGGCAGATTTTTTCTGGTCTTTTTTTCATGATGACTTGCTGAAAATTACTAAATAAAAATGTCAACACAGTTTGACATTATCAGCTATCAACCCGTAGTTTTCGATATCGATAATTCTCATGCAGAAAATTCTTATCAAGAAAAGTTTATTTGCAGATAATGGAATTGTATTATGGAGAATAAGTGAAACCATCGTCCGAAATGGTCCAAATTACTAGGACTTTGTGTTTTCTAGAGTAGCATTAACGCCTCATGCATAATTGAGTTAGTAAGAGAATTTTACACTATTTGAAATTGTAATTAAGAATTTATTTTTGAAACTGATAGTTTAAATTTTTAATTAAACGACAGTGTCGTCATTATCTATCGATGGTATGGATGTCGAACAATCAGATGCTCTTGATGTTTTGGGCATGAAAATACAATGTGACGCTCGTTGGGCGTGACATGTATTCGAAGTGTCGAAAGAAGCACTCAAGTGTATAGAATTCCTAAAGCGGTGCAAGAAATATTTCACTCCTTCTGATCATTTCGATAACTATACAACCTACATCAGGCCAAAGATAGAATACAACTGTCATATATGGCCAGGTGCTCCAAAATCATCCTTGGAGCTTCTGGACCGTGTTCAAAGGAGAGCGATGGTGCTGATAGGAAACAGTAGGTTATTCAACTATATTGTTTTCCTGGAGCATCGTCGGAATGTGGGTTGTGTTTCGCTGTTCTATCGCTGCTTCCATGGTGTGTGTTCTTCAGACATTCGTGGCCTTATTCCTGACGTGAGGATGTTCAGCAGGGATACACGACTTTCCAGAAATTCATACCCATTTGTTATCGATTGGCCGGTTGACCGCACTATACACTACAGATCGAGTTCGTTTTTCGCCCGTACTGTCCGTTTGTGGAATCGACTTCAGGTAAATGTATTTCCCACCAATTACGACGTCCAGAAAATCAAGGCGAATGTCAATAAACATTTCCCCTTCGATCCCTTGCTTTCCAACGACCAACGCAATGCATTGCATGTATAGGGGAAAACCCCTGAGTGTTGGCTAATTAAAAAAAAATTTGAATTTTCAATTGAAATTGAAAAAAATAATTAAAATCTTAAGTAAGTTCTGCTAGACCTTATACGAGCTGCTATACGAGGGCGGTTCGGAAACTTCTTAGCCTAGCACAAAAAGCGCTGTATAAACAGAAAAAAGTTAAGTGTTTTGAAAACTTCCATCTCTGCTATGAACACATGTTAAATTTTGTTTCGATCTGGCAACTCCTTCAAATAGAAACAGGTGTTCACAAAAGACGCATCCGCGATTTTTTTACAATGGAAAAATTAGAAATGCGTGGTGTCATTAAATATTAACATAAAAAAGGTTTATCGGGACAAGAAATTCATAATGATATGGCGAATGTGTTAGGTGAAAGTGCTCCTTCATATGCAACAGTAAAAAATTGGGTTGCTGTATTTAAACGTGGTCGTCCAACCACTGAAGATGAACCACGTAGTGGACGTCCAAAAACAGCAACAACAACAGAAATTGTAGCCAAAGTGCATGATATGGTATTAAATGATCGACGAATAAAAGTGCGTGAAATAGCTAATATCATGGGCATCTCAAATGATCGAGTCCATTTAATTTTGCATGAAGAACTACAGATGAAAAAGCTTTCTGCAAGATAGGTGCCGGATTTGTTAACAGTCGACCAAAAACGCGTAAGAATGAACATTTCTCAAGCTTGTTTTGATCGTTTTCAGCGAAATAAAATGGATTTTAAGCGTCGTTTCATAACTGTTGATGAGACATGGATCCACCACTATACTCCAGAGACAAAAGAACAATCCAAACAATGGACTGAAGCTGGAGGAAGTGCCCCAAAGAAGGCAAAAACAATTCAATCGGCTGGTAAGGTTATGGCAACGGTTTTTTGTGACTTCAAAAATATTTTATTGATTGACTATCTGCAAAAGGGTAAGACAATAAATTCAGAGTACTATTGCAACCTTTTAGATCAATTAAATGTACAAATTCGAGAAAAACGTCCTGGCTTACAGCACAAAAAAATAATTTTTCATCAAGACAACGCACCAGCGCACAAGAGTGTTGTAACGACGGCTAAAATCAACGAATTAAAGTACGAGTTGCTTGACCACCCACCTTATTCTCCTGATTTAGCTCCCAGTGACTTTTACCTGTTCCCAAATCTAAAAAAAATTCCTTGCTGGCAAGCGTTTTACCTCAAATGAAGATGCAATTACAGTTGTAAACCACTATTTTGAAGACCTTGAGGAAAACTATTTTAATCAAGGGATAGAATTGCTAGATAAGCGTTGGACTGAGTGTATTTAAGTTTCAGGAGATTATATTGAAAAATAAAAATATTTTTGAAAAACTAACTATTCTCTTTTATTGATAGGCTAAGAACTTTCCGAACCGCCCTCGTATATATTCTTTTGGTGGCCTATTTTTTATTGTTTTTCAAAATATTCTCCTTTAAGATCAATACACTTTTGCATGCGTTCAAACCAATAGTCGAAGCACTTTTTCCACTCCGATTGGAAACATGGTTTTTGAACGCTTCAACAGCATCTTCTGGCGACGTAAATCGTTGACCACGCATTTTTTTCTTGATGTGCGGGAATAAAAAGAAGTCCTTGGGTGCCAAGTCAGGGCTGTACGGCAACTGACCCATCAATTCGACGTTATGGTCGGTCAAAAAAGGCGCTGGTTTGAGCCGACGTGTGAGAGCTCGCATTGTCATGGTGCACAATGATTCGTTTTCTCTTGTTCGTTTTTCGAATTTCTCCCGAAAACTTCGGACAAATAAATTTTAGTGTGTCACTCAGAATTGACCTTCCTACGTTGCTCAAACGGATCAATCGCCACATGACCAGTTTTGCCAAAGAAACAGGCGACCATTTGCTTCGAAGTACTTCTTCCACGAACAACTTTCGTTTGATTTGGCTCGGCTTCGAAGACCCACACTGTCGAGAGCTGTTTTGTTTCGGACTCATATGCATAGATCTATGATTCGTCACCTATGACGATCTTATAAACGTCTTTTCAAGCACCGCTATTGTATTTTTCAAAATTTCTTTGCACCAATCGACAGGAGTCTTTTTTTGAGCGTTTGCAACGAGAACAAACCTTTTCTGCGGCCAGGTGTTCATGCAATATCGAATGTATGCTGGTGGAAGAAATGCCCAAGGATGCCTCTCTCACGGTATGTCACATAACGATCTTGCATTATTAGTTCAGGCACGTTATCAATGTTCTCTGGCACAACGGCTGCTTTTGGATGACCTTTACGTCCGTCGACTTTGAGCGAGCGTCGACCAAGATTGAATTCATTAAAAAAATTTCTCACAGTGCTATAGAATGGTGCTTTGGCGCCATACAAAGATTTAAGTTCGTCGATGCCGTGATAATCCACGTCGAAAGTTGTGAAAAATGATCGCACGAAAATGTTCACGAGTCAATTCCATTTTTTTGCGAAATTGATTTTTTCAAGTCACTGTAAACAATACAAATGATGGTCGTACGTCAAAATATTCTGAGTACGTTTATGCTAAAAAATGACAAGCCCTTCTATGGAAATGTTAGATGGCGCCAGTTAACACTTAGTGTTGCCGAGGCCAGAACTATATAAAGCAACCCTCGTATACCCTGCACCGTGACTTGGGATTTTCTCAAATACAATAATTTGATAACGAATGTTCTCCATTACCAATGGATTGTTTTGAATTAAAATTGCTAGTTTCCCAATTGCTATTTAATATGGCTTAGAGCTGCAGGAACTCCAAACGGAAGGACCTCCTAATGCGTGTATGAAAATGCACTGATATTATTCAAGTTTACTTGATTTGGTTACAAGCCACTCGTTGCTTATTATTTTTAATTTGGCCATGATGTACTAAAATATATGTCCTCTATAGCGGCAGAAATTTAAATTAGTAGCGACGTTCATGTGGGGGCTATTCGAAAACTTGGAAGGAAAAATTAGACATTTCACCAAAATTTCAGCAAAAAAGAAATGTCAAACCGTTATACAACCGAACCTGATCTAATTTGTCATGGCATCTTACGGTCCTATACGCTGCTGCCGATTGATGAACGCTTGCGTAAGATGTACCAGTCTCGATATTTTGCCTGCACCAGTTAAATCTAGACCTAGGACTAGTTCTTGAGCTTAAGTTTGCCATGAAACGTATGATTGTAAAACCATTGAGGCCTGGTCAAACTCTTGTGGATTGATGTCGCTCTAAAGCGGGCTTCTGATCCCAAAAAGGACACAGTTCGAACTCGTATTGTCAGGCAACATTTTTGTCCAACATTTTTGTCGTCCAAAAATGTTGCCGACCAGCTTTACATGTTCTATAAGAACAATCTTATATACATTATGCCTCCGGACAGGTTGACTCTCAGGCAGTTCAAAATTTAGATGCAGAATTGAGATTTCCGAGTCGGTTTTGATACTGGCCGTTACAGCGGCTATGTTTCTTTCAGAAATTTCTGTGTGATTAGTCGCTTAGTGTTCCATAAATTTAACTCACTCTCAAACTTGACCGCGGTACGATGAAGTCCGGGCTATAATAAGGACCGACCCCTTGATGGAATTTATTTTTAAATATGAACCGGGATTTGGTTAATAATTTGTATACCCATCACCAAAGGACGGAGTGTATACTAAATTTGTCATTCCATATGCAACACCACGAAATATTTATCGGCGACCCTATAAAGTATATATAAAGGGTGTATTTTTCAGACGTGTGGTTTTTAAGAAAAAATAAAATGCGTATAGTTTTAACATTAAACTATACGCATTTTATTTTGTTAACCAGAATTTAGCTTTATTATTAAAATAGGGGTTTGTCGTTTTGTTTTAAAAATGATTTCGGACAAGTTCGGGCAGCATTGGGGCCGAATATTCTCCGAATATTCCATGGCGTCAATCGTGTTGGGCTTATCTGCGTAGACAAGAGACTTCACATAACCCCACAAAAAATAGACCAGCGGTGGTGAATCGCACGTTTTTTGGATGCTACGCCACCCAACGCAAGATAATGCGCTCACCAAAAGTTTCCTTCAGTAAATTGATTGTTTCGTTGGCTGTATGGCATGTAGCGCCGTCTTGTTGGAACCAAAGGTCGTCCACATCAACATCCTCTAATTCAGGCCCGAAAAAAATGATTAATCATGGCTGTATAGCATTCCCCATTGACTTTAACATTATGGCCTTCTTAATTTTTGAAGAAATATGGACCAATGATTCCTTCTGCCTATAGAGTACACCAAACAGTGACTTTTTGAGGATGTAACGTCGTCTCAACAATGGCTTGTGGATTTTCCATTCAACCAAAAGTGAGCTTCATCGCTGAACAATTTTTTTTATAAAAATCAAGATCGGTATCCATATTGTTAAGGCCCATTCACCACGATTTGCAAACGTTGTTCCGGAGTTAGTCTATTCATTGGCACACCAAGCTGAGCAAAAATCAAGCAACAGCTGTCAAAAAAACCAACTTTAAAAATTGTGTGGCTAGATGGAAAACCACACTTCTAAAAAAACCTCTTTATTATACGGATATCAAGCTATGTCGTGGCCCCAAATCGTTTGTATGGGGCTATATTTAAATATGGGCTTATATGGTCCAAATTGGCCCTATATTAGATGTTTGTCCATTATAATATACTGTACGAAGTTTTGTCAATATCAGAACTAACAAGTAAAAAATGTTAAGTTTGGCAGTGCCGAACTTTGGATACCCTCCAACTGTCTAAATAAAAAATTTGGTGCGGAAGTGTGTCTAAATAAAAAATTTGGTGCAGAGGTGTGTTCTACATAAAAATCTTTATGTAGAAAATTTCATCTCGATAGCTCAAGTTTGTAGTGAGTTATTGTCATATTATTTCTCAAAGCCCATGAGACCGTTTGTGTGGGAGGTACCAGTAGGACTATTCCGATCTCAAGAGAATTTGGCGCAGAGGTGTGTTCTATATAAAATCTTTATGTAGAAAATTTCATCTCGATAGCTAAAGTTTGAAGTGAGTTATTGTCATATTATATTTCAATGCCCATGAGACCGTTTGTGTGGGAGGTACCAGTAGGGCCTTTCCGATGTTAGCCAAATTAAGCGCAAAAGTCTGTTCTATATATTAATCATTATGCTGAAAATTTCGTCTCGATAGGTCAAGTGTGTGGTGAGTTATTGCCATATTATTTTTCAAGGCCCAAGATACCGTTAGTATGGGAGGTACCAGTAGGACTTTTCTGATCGCAACCGAATTCAGCGTAGATGTGTGCTGTATATAGAAATCTTGATGTGTGAAATTTCATTTCGATAGGTCAAGTTTGTGGTGAGTTATGGACATATTATTTCTCAAGGCCCATAAGGCCGTTTGTATGGTAGGTACAAGAAATGGTGGCCCAATCTAAACTATTTTACATAGATGATTGCGCTTATCTAGAGATTATTATTTGCAAAATTTCAGAGATTTTGCTCAAGAAACTGGACGGACATTTCCAAATAAAAAACTAATTTTTATGAGGTAGTGTCGGTTGAGGGTCTCCAACACTAACTTCCCGTAGAACTATATAGCCCTTTTTTAATACCAACTATGCTAGGTTAACTACACATGTTTGTGCCTCCCTAACTGTTTTCATGCAGGCTCTATCTTGTTTTCAACAGACGGACAGCCGGACAACATGGCTAGATCGTCTTACGAGGATCAAGAATATATATACTTTGTTGGGTCTCCGATGATTATTTCAAGGTGTTTCAGACAGAATGACAAAACTAATATACCCTCCATTGTATGGTGGAGGGTATAATAAAAGTGTTCTAGAACGTTTGTACTAATATCGGGATATACCTTTGTACGGGGACTTTTACAAAAGGTGGACTGATCGTTATGAACTGTGCCAAATTTCATCACGATTGAATGTATAGGCAACAAATCCGTTGAACTTATGAGTGTGAACTTTATATAAATCTGAGCCAATTTCCTTTATTTCAATAACGTCTGTTCTTGGTCCAACAATTTTACTTCTGCCAATACTTGAAAGCAACTGCCATCTGCAGTTTGATTACAAGCATTCAATACATTCAGCTTCTGATTCTAAGTCGATCGGTGAACTTAAAACTGGGTCTTGCCCAAAAAATGTTCCTAGTTACGAACATTTGCAATTACTTATAATACTCAGTTACACAGAGTAGTGCGGGGTATAAATATTTATTAAGTTGACAGACAGCAACCCGGTATAGTCGATTAAAATCGGGCACAAAAGTCGATCAGGACAAAAGGTCAATTAGTTGACTAATCGATAATCGATTTTTAGCACCCTATGATGAATTGAAACGAACGAGGCGAGTTGGCCTTAAAGTCGCCTCCTACAAAATCTTGACTCGTTATGTCTTGACTTGAAAACTCAAAAAATCATAAATTTACCTTTTATTCTGTAATGGCAGTGGTGGCTGCTAATATTGGTCTTCTTGGCCTGCTGGTGTTGCTGGCACGCTGTGGCTGTGGTTACAGCGGATGCTGCCACAGATGTGGCGGCTGCTCTTGCCATTGGATGCAGCAAGTCAGCCATTGCTGGCTGTCTGTCTGTTGTAGTTGTAGCCATGCAATGCGTATTCTGTGGATTTTGCCCTTAACCGAGTTCTGCAACTTCTGTCTGTCCGTCCTACCGTCCGCTTGTCTGTCTATTTTTCTGTTTCGCAACAATCGCCGACAACAACAGCAGCAGCAGCGGCAGCAAAACTTGTTTTGCAACACTTGAACAAGAAATTTTCCAAACAACAAATTGCCAATGTGTGTGTGTGCGCGTAGTATTCAACAATTCCATTGGAGTTGTGTTGTTGTGCTGAACAACAATGTTACATGTGTTGCTGACGATGCTGCTGGTGCTACAAGAGTATAACTGCTTCATAATTGTTATTGTTGCTAATGTTGTTAAAGGACATTATTAGTTAAAATGTTTACACGCTGCGAATAAATGCTTTGTTGACGTATTTGCAACAAGCCATTGTAGCTGCTGAGTGCTGTTGTGCAAATGAATTCAAGTCCCTCTACTCAACGGAGAAGGTGGCAATTTTTGGAGTTAAGTGAATGTGGTTTTGTTCCCCAATTGCCAACGAGATTTGAGGTGTATTCATGGCGATGCAGGTAGTGAAGATTTGATACAATTGCCTAGCAGTATTGACTCAATACATGCTACCAGTATTTGCCTGAAATGATACAGTTTGATTTAATGCTTTAACACGCAGAAAAAAAGTATGGTTGGAGTGACAATATTCGAAGAGGATCATACTAATGTTGGGTATATGGTCGTGGCACAACAATATTATGATCTTAATAACAAAAGTATGATTCACACATAACCATACTATGATCCCCACAACCATAGTATGATTCACAATCGACCATACTATGATCTCCACAACCATATTATGATCCTAAAAATCATAGTATGTTTCTCATACAACCATAGTATGATCCATACAACTATAGTATGATTCACATTACCATATTATGATTCAAACTCAACCATATTATGATCTCCACAACCATATTATGATCCTCACAACCATAGTATTTTTCTCATACAACCATGGTATGATCTTCGCAACCATAGTATGATTCACACGCAACCATGCTATTATCCCTACAACCATAGTATGATTTACTCAACCATACTATGATCCCCAAAATTTTTTATTAGGATTAGGTAATGCTGTTATTCAAAAATAGAGAAATAAAAATTTTTATCAAGCAAGTTATGAGTATATTAAATTGCATTACAATAAGTTAATAGCCAGAATATGTTTTTATTGAACATTTCATTCAAGAAATAAAAATACATATTCCAACGGCAGTCATAAATACTTTTAGTTCCCAGCAGGGGTGAATGCTACTTCATCATCCGTAGACCCCAAGAAACGAATGTGATTAAATCATGATCAATGGCTATATACGAGGGCGACCGCAAAAGTATCTGGCCTAACATAAAAAGAACCTTTGTTTTGGAATTATTATTATTTATTTTTCAACATAATCTCCTTCCAACTCAATACACTTCATCAAACGTTTTACAAGTTTTTTAATTCCATCCGAAAAATAAGATTTTTCAAGACCTTCAAAATATGCCTCAGTTTCAGCAATAACCTCGCTATTGGACGAAAATTTTTTGCACCGAGAAATTTTTTTAAATTTGGAAACAAGAAATTATCAGAAGGAGCTAAATCTGGACTATATGGTGGATGCGGAGCAATTTCAAATCGTAATTCGGCCAGGTTTTGTTGAGTTAAAAATGCAGTGTGTGAAGGAGCATTATCTTGATGAAAAATAACTTTTTTTTTTCTAAATGCGGTCGTTTTATCTTGATTTCTTCACTCAACCGATCCGATAATGCACAATAATATTCACTATTTATAGTTTTTTCTTTCTCAAGATAATCAATAAATGATATACCCCTTGCATCCCAAAATACGGTGGCCATTACTTTTCCTGCTGACTTAACAGTTTTCGCCTTCTTGGGACCACTTTTACCAGCTTCTATCCATTGTTTTGACTGTTCTTTGCATTCTGGAATGTAGTGATGGATCCATGTTTCATCAACAGTTATGAATCGGCGCAAAAACTCTATTAGATTACGCAGATAACGCGCTAAAAGCTCCTCAGTATTGGTCCAACGGACGATTTTTTGGGGCAAAGTCAACAAACGCGGCACCCTACTTGCGGATAGCTTTTTTATGTGGAGTTCATCATGTAAAATACTCCAAACTTGTTTTTCGTGTATTTTGACAATAACATATATTTTGACAATATCTCTGAGCTTTATTCGTCTATCTGTAGTCACTTCATTAAATATTTTTCTAATGTTTTCAATAGTAGTAGCAGTTTTCGGTCTTCCAGAGCGTTGTTCATCTTCCGTACATGAACGACCCATTTTAAATTGTTGAACCCAGGATTTCACGGTGGAGTATGATGGTGCATTATCACCATGAACAGAATCCAATTCATCTTTGATTAATTGTGGCGTATAACCTTTCATATAAAAGTGTTTAATTACCGCACGAAACTCTTTATTTTCCATTTTTCAAAAATTATAAAACTTGTTTACTTCAATCACCTGTAACAAAGAAACTAATCATTAAATATTTCGGAAATTTTGACAGATGGCTTATAAAAGATTGCTTTCAAAAAACAAAAACAGAAAAAGTTGCTAGTAAAACAGAAAATGTGCCAGGCCAGTTAGTTTTGCGGTCGCCCTCGTACTTAAGTGCAGGCATATTTTAAACAAACGAGAACCAGTCGGTATTACAGTATTTCACCGAATAAAGTAAACACAAAAAAAACCCTCGAACTACCTTCCGATTGTTGTTGTTTTTTTAATGGACAGCAACCATTCACTGTATCGTATGTATATGTTTTTTTTTGTATATCAAAAAAACATACGCACACACCTACATGTATGCTCTATAAAACCAGTTTTGTTATGTTCATAGTCGCAACCATACTTTCATTTTTAAACTTGGCAATAATACTATTGTTACATTTCAACAATAGTAATATTGTCGCAATCATACTGTTGTCAAAATAAAATGCAAAAAACAATACTATGGTTGCGACGAACATACATTTAATGTAGAGAACATATTAGTGTTGCGGTGGCCCTAGTGTAACCATATCTTTTCTCTGCGTGCATCGAGTAGTTAAATTCGTTTCAATACTGTATGTTTTTATACCCCATACCGAAGAGAGGATTGTATACAAAATTTGCCAACACCACGCAATATTGATCGTCGTAAAATTCTAAGACTTTTAGACTATCCATGTCCGTCCTTCCGCCCGTAAGTCTGTTGAAATCACAATAGCTGTCAAACAATTTAACTAATAACCTCAAAAATTGCCATAAGGTCCAGAGAAAAAAAAGATCCCCCTTTAACGAACTAAATGCTAATGTTTAACTCGTTTTTTCTGCCTCAGTTCATGGTCATCATCAGCGGTTAAATTGTCAATACCCTACACCAGTTTGTTTTCATTTTGTACTTTCCGCTATTTGAAAATTCACCATTTCGACCCCAAGAGTACTAAAGCTCCGAAGAGATGTTTAGTTTTAAAAATCAATTAAATTGAAACACAAAAAGTAAAGAATTAAAAGTCAAAAGAGACTGTTATTCGCCTCTCTAACTTGAGTTTAAGCATGGTCTGACTTTTTACTTCCAGAGTTGGTGTAAAAAAAAATCGTGGAAAAAATATTTACTATTCAAATCGCACTCTGTGTTTATTTTGGTTTCCATTCTGAACATAAATTAATCATTGACATTTTATAAAAAAAACATATGCAATATAATAAAAGTACCAGTCAGCCCAGTCAAAACCGACATAAACAAATACTCGTAAAATACATACCCATTTGGTCAAAGAAGAAGAATAAAAGTAGTAGTTTAGTGGAACATTTTCATGCAATATAACAACATTTTTTGTGTCATATATAGTTTTTTTTTGTTTTTGTAAAGTATTTTACTTTACTAATCCAATGGTCCTAAAAAAGAATCGACTTTAATTCATTTAATAAAAATTAAGTAAAAAATGTAATTTATTACTAGGCACACTTTAAATTATATGTCGCATTTTGCAAAAAATTTTACATCTGGCAACCCTTTTACGTGGATCAATTCTTGCAATGAGTGGTAACTTTAACTGAAAAGAGTTTTTTCAGCACAAACGGTTGAATTTCGTTTAAAAAATATTAATTGCGTTAGGAGTGCGTAAAAATGGCAAGAAAACAAAAGGAAATGACAGAGTCACAGCGCAAAATAATTTTACATTTGCATAATTAAGGCAAATCATTAGCAGAGATCGGGGAATTCATAGAGCGAAGCCGGTTTACTATTCTGACCATTATCAATCAATTTAAAGGAAATTCAAGTTTGGAAAGTGCAAAGCGTAATGGTCGACCGCGGAAGCTCTCTCAACTCAAATTATAGGAAAAGTGAAAACTGAGCCAAAATTTACTTCGACACAGATTGCAGCAGAGGTAAAAAAAGATTTTGGCAAGGATGTACATTCCAAAACAACTAAAAGAGTGCTTCATGAGGCTGGGTATAAGGCGCGCGTTGCTAGGCGCAAACCATTCATATCAGAAGTCAACCAAAAGATGAGATTAGCTTATGCCAAAGAATTTGAAAGTCAGCCGCGTAGTTACTAGGACCAAGTATTCTTCTCCGATGAGAGTTCAACATTTTTCGCTCAGATGGCAGTGTAGCTGTTTGGCGAAAGCCTAATACAGCTTATGATGCAAAAAATCTTGCACCAACTGTAAAACACGGTGGTGGAGGAGTCATGGTGTGGGGCTGCATGTCTGCTGCAGGTGTGGCTGAGTTGGTATTTATTGACGCAATACTGAACAAAACAGTTTACTTGAATATTCTTAAAGAAACCCTTAAAAAAGTGCTGAAAAGTTAAATTTGCCAAGCTCATTCACATTTCAACACGACAATGATCCAAAGCACACCGCTCATGACGTAAAGATGTGGCTTGCTTATATCATCGCACATGTCCTTCCACATCCTTCGCAGTCACCAGACCTCAATCCTATTGAGCTTTTATGGGAGGAACTCGATGGAAGAGCACAAAAACGAGCGGCTATAAATATATAACAGCTAAAAGCAGCGTTGGTGGAAGAATGGAGAAATATTGGGGAAGAGACTACAAAAAAATGGGTGCATGCCAAAGAGGCTAAAAGCTGTTATAAAACAGAATGGCTTACAAACTAAATACTAGTTCTATTTATTTTCTGATCTCATATATTCATAAAATAAAATATGTCTACACTTTTGTCCTTCAGAAAACTGATTTTTTTGTTTTTTTTTTTGTTTTTTTTTTGTTTATTTTATTAATTTTAAGTAATATGAATCTTTATAATAATTTTATTGAATTCTGTAGTTGATAGTCGTGTTATCATAAAAAAATGTGAATTAAAAATGATTTTGTTTTGTTACACCATTTTTTTATTTTTTCTGAATTTAAGTAATGTGCCTATACTTTTGTCCGGCACTGTAAGTCATTTCATCACGACAATTCGCTAAAACAGAGGAAGATTTTCTACATTGTGACTAAATTTATAAGTATGTGGCATAGCGTTGGAAAATAAAAATATCCCAGGACCGTAAAAAATTACTCGTACCTACAAGAACCGTCCGTTTGGGAATTTACTACAAATTTGGAAATAAAATTAAAAAATTATCAATTTTAGAAAAAATTATTTTATATTTTAATTATATTGAACTGTAAGGGAATTTTTAAATTAAATGGTTTTAAATAGTGTATCTGGCAAACGCTATCCACATACTGCTGCATACGTTTTCTGAAGTTTTCATGAACTGCAACAAGCACGTCGACTGGTATTCAGCCAAATTTACCCTCAATAAAAATTAAATTAGGTCTTCCAAGGTGTTGGGACGGTTGATAAACACCTTCGACTTCAGGTAACCCCGAAGGAAAAAATCTCATATGGCTAAGTCCAGTTCACATTACCCCCAAAGAGATAAGTCGTCCAGAAAACATGTGCCTCAAACAATTCATGGTAAACCAGCTGTGTGAACAGTGGCACCATCCTGTTTTAACCATGTATCCTATAACTGCATTGACTCAAGAGCCGGCTGAGAAAATCATGTATCATATTCAAGTACGGTTCGGAGTTCACAGCTACGGCAAGACGGTTATACTGTAAAAAGTAAGGACCAATGATGCCTACTCGTGATATGGCGCACCACACAGTGACGCGGTCCGAGTGCAGAGATCTCTGGTGAAGTTCTCTGGGGTTTGTTTCACTCCAGTACCGTATATTTTGTTGGTTTACACACCCATTGAGGTGAAAATGTGCCTCATCAGAAAAGACCTCAATTGCGTAACGGAACATACTTATAGTTGCAAGAATGTCTTCAGAAGAGGTCCGCCGTGTCAAATAGTCCCGTGGTGACAATTGTTGCACCACGCACATTTTATACGGGTAAAACTTCAGTTCATCATGAAGAGTCCAGTGGAGAGAATGTCTGAAAATACCAAAAGCAAGTGATTGCATCCGAGCAGAGCGTTTCGGAGATTGTAGTACTGCTGGTCTAACTCTCTCGATGTTTTGTGATGTTGTAATCCTTCTCTCAGGTCCCCTTCGTACACATGACACATTCCCTGTTGTTCTCAATGATGTGACCCAATTTACAATTTATTGCCGTCCTGGAATACGTCCGCGTGGGGGAACTGCGAATGGTAAACGAAAAGCACGCTGTACTGCAATGATCGAGTGCGCATTTTAAAAATATGCTTTAATACAAAATGACCTCTCCTCACGGGTCCAATGCAATGCAAATCTCCCGTCAGCCACTATAGGCCACGCACACTCTCCACTCTCTTCGACCAACAGTGCCGCCACAGCCTGCAGTGCAAGAAATCAAATTATCGCGCTCCACCCTGTATAATCAACTAAGTCTTTAATTTTCAGAAGAAATCATTCACCCCTCGAGAAAGTCCGATATTTTGTTGCATTGTGTAACATGTTAGAACAGCAAACTTAATGGGATTTTATTACTACAAAGAATTTATCTGTTGTCACCATCAACTATAAGTGACAAAGTAACATGTCCTTTATAATTGGTTGGCTGTCATAACTGGCAATTTCGGCAACCAATAGTTTTACTGGATTCGGTTGGAATAACCGACTTGTTGGCTGTTAGTATCCTAATATTATTGTAGCTACCATATTATGGTATGTCGAACCATGTAACCATCATTACCTTGGCATTTTTGTAAATGCAACTGAAAGAATGTTTATCCAACCGATTTCCAACTGATATTTTTTCTGCGTGCAGGCCTAGACGTTCAGTTGCATTTTGTGAATGCAACTGAAAGAATGTTTATCATCCAACCGATTTCCAACCAACTTTTTTTTGAACGCATAATATTTGTTTATGATCCGAGACGGCCTTCAGTTTTTTGGCGTGAAAACTCTCCGCTGACATTTTAAATTTCAAATGATTAAAATATAAAATGTATTCCTTCAATTTCTTTAAAGAAACTAAAATTATTTAATCTCTAAGCGCAAACCTTAAATTTGAAAAACTAAAATGCTGGTATTGAAACTGATACTGCTGTTGCAACAAAGAGTAAATGAAAATTTTCCAACTCCTGCGTTACCTAATCCATCGCAGCAGTTATGCCTACCAGTCGATTGTCTTCCCCCTGCGCTCGTAATCAATTGTAATACCATTCCATACAAATTTTAATTACATTCACGGCATTTCGTTGACTCTCGTTGCGTTTCGTTTCGTTTTCGTCTCCTTCACCTTCTCTGCTCGGCGTGCACTTACGTGTAAGCTTTTTCTTTATCCTCACAAAAACTGAAATAATTAAATTTCGAGTTATTCTTCCTCTTCGTCGTCTTCTTTTCAGTTGCAAATGGAAGCCAAATTGCATAGACATTAGCGAATGACAGACACAGACACAGCTACGGTGACTGGAGATCCATAAGATACATCTACTAAACAGCAGCAGAAGCAAGATGTTGCCGTGGCAACGACAGCAGTAGCTGTTGTTTCTGTGGATTTGATTGTGTAGTGGGCAAAGAAGAGCGTCGAGGTGGTGAAGGAGTTAGACGGGTGGCGGAGCAAGACACAATTAGGTCTTATTAAGGCTTAACTCGCATTTTCTCCATCAGTTCATGAAGAGACTGCAATGCACTTTTAATGAGTAGTGCTGTTAAATTTTCAATACCCTACACCAGGGATGTAAAATGTTTTTTTCATTTGGTACTTTTCGTCTTGAAAGAGTACTTTTTTGATACCGACGTAAGTCAATTTTATTGAAACAAAAAAAGTAAAAATATTGAAAGTCAAAAGTTTGTTATTCACCCCTCGAACTTATGTCTAAGCATGTTCTGCCTTTACATTTCAAGAGTGAGAGTTATACGAAACTTAACATAAAAACAGAAAACTATAGGTTAATAACTTAAGCCTTACGATATTTGCCCAAAAATTAAGTAACTGAAAGCTGAACCTAGAATGTTCTCGACATAAACTTGGGTTCTGGAAACTGAGCCAATATGAAATGCAAGACTTGGATGCATAAAAAAACAGAAGCTCACACAGATAATTCTAAAGTATTCTTGATAGAAAACAACTCAGGAAAAAACTTCTTAGAAGAGACAAATCTTTAATTTCAACAAAAACACTGATATGTGAATTTAATCACTAGTCAATTTAAAATAAATTAGCTAAACTATTTATCAGATATTGCAATGATATTTAATGAAATGACATAACAACATAAATTCAAAAAATGTATGCACTGTATCGTGTGTGTGGGTGTATGTATTTTAGTATGTATGCAGAACGAGGGATTTTTATTGTGTTCGATGGAAAACTATACAGGCAGCAGTTCTCGTTAAATGTAAAACTGTCCGCCTTCAAGTATACCCCTGTAACATAGTTACAAGCACATTCGTTGCTTGGGGTCTTATGAGGGCGAAGTGACGCTTTTCGAAACTGTAGTCACCCTTAGCATGTAGCTAAAAGACTTTTCGACGGGTTTATGAAAAAAGTGTACAACTTTTTTCTAACTATGGGAATTTTTTGCATCTCCTCATTTCGAAAAGATTTTCAATAAACGATTCACAACTTTTTTTTTGTTAATATAATTAAGTATATGTGACAGCGCATAGAGAAAGGGACCTAAGGGTAAAAAAAAGTCAAATTTCACTTTTTTTTGATGTGGACAACATCTAAGCATCGAATGAGACCGATCCCATGCCCCAAAAGTGTTCCCTCCCAGAGATATGCGCGTTTTATAAAAGTGATAGTACACCAAAGATTTAAAATGGCTCTCCTGAACAAAACTGGTTTTTACTCTTAGGTCGCCTTCTATTTTGCGCCTCACATATAAAGTTTTGATACAAAATTACTTTCGAAAACGGATAAAATTTGTTTTTTGTAAGTATGTGAATTTTTTAAAGCACTTCATAACGAAAATATTTTCGATAAACGGCATAATAATTTTTTGTAAATATGTTCTCAATAAAATTGATTTTTTTTATCACAGAATTCCTAATACAATTTTGGTTTAAATATTTGAATTTTTACATTGAACCTAAATTTGTTTTCTTCTGTGTAGGCTGCGCTTAGACGGCCATAGCAATACCAGGGCCAAATTAGCTGAGCATAGAGTTTTAACAAAAAATTAATAGAATGCTGATTGTAGTTTTCTTTAGGAATCCTAAGGCTCAGTAAGCTAAGCGCAGATAATCGTTTTAAGTTTTTTACTCGAAGACTGGGGCTCAGAATACTGAGCCAAGTTTTCTAAACAAAAACTTGGACTCAGTAAGTTGACCACGGTTTTTGTTTCAGGAAGGCGGAGGCAAAGCAAGCTCAGTTAAATATCTACACAAAATCTCGGGTAATCTACAAAAATCTCGGGTAACTCAAGCTTTTTTGCACGCTGGGGCTTTATAAACTGATCCAAGCTATCCACACGGAGACTAAAGCTCAGGAGTCAATTTTTCTCGACGGTTTCTGGGACTCAGTTAACTAAGTCTAGTTTACATTTTGCAGGCTGATCCCTAGTAATCTGGGCCAGGTTTCTGGGACTCAGTTAGCTAAGTCTAGTTTACATTTTGCAGGCTGAACCCTAGTAATCTGGGCCAAGTTTTCCAAACGAAGACTAGGGTTCATTTATCTGGGTCAAGTTTTTTACACGCAGGATGGGGAAAGTACAACGAGCCAACTTTTCTGCACAAAAACTTGGGCTCAGTAAGGTATTCTTCAGGAAGGCGGAAGCAAAATAAGCTATCCAAATGTTCTACAAAAAATCTCGGGATAAGTTAGGCAACTTAAGCTTTTTTGCATGCTGGGGCTACGTTATCTGATCCATGTTATCTACATAAAGATTAAGGCGTTGAAACCAACTTTTCTCCACGGAGTCTAGGACTCAGTCAGCTAAGTCAGATCCACAACTTGCAGGCTGAGCCCTAGTAAGCGGAGTCAAATTTTCTGCATGAAGCCTGGGGCTCAGAAATCTGGGAAAAAAGTTTTACATACAGGCAGGGGTTAGTAAGTCGAGCCAAATTTTTTGCAGAAATATTTGGGCTTAGTAAGTTGACCAAAGGTTTCCTCAGAAAGGCGGAAGCAAAGAAAAAGGAGTCAAAAGTTCTACCCAAATACGAAGGCTTAAATAGTTAAGTCACGTTTTATGCTTGCACACTAGAACTTCGTAAACTGAGCCAAGGTTTCTACATGAAGACCGGGACTCAAGAACATAGTTCTTTTCACGGATTGTGGGACTCAGTAAGCTCAATGTAGTTATAAACTTGCAGGCTGAGCCCTAGTAAGCTGAGCCAATTTTTCTACACGAAGACTAAGGCTCAGTAATCTGGGTCAAGTTTTCTACATGCAGGCTAGGGTTTGTACATCGAGCCAAATTTTAAACACGGGAAGGCAGGTGCTAAGTAAGACAAATCAAGTTTTCCACCATCAATACTATAACTTAATTAGGTAAGTCAAGTTTTTTTAATTCCATGCTGGGGCTTCATTAACCAAGTCAAGTTGCTGCACAAAGGCAGGGACTCAATAAACTAATTCAAGTTTTGTCTGAGCAAGTCGTTAAGTTGGACTGGCCAGAAACTTCAATACCCCCCACGGAGAGTAAATACCAGAGTACTTTAAAAATATTACTTTTTTCCAAGGTACATTCACAAGAGTACTTTAAAAATAGTACTTTTTTCCAAGGCAAACTAAGTTTCTTAAAGAAAAACTTTTTCCAATTTTAAACAGTCCTTGGCTACAAGCCATACCTTTGAGCACCACCTTATTTCGTTTGGCCGTAATGGTGCTTTAAACAGATAACAGACGGAAGAATGGACGGACATGGCTAGATCGGTTTTGAAGAACGTTTATGTGACAGCGCATAGAGAAAGGGACCTAAGGGTAAAAAAATCAATTTTCATTTTCTTTCTTTTTTTTGATGTAGACAACATCTGAGCATCGTATGAGACCGATCCCATGCCCCAAAAGTATTCCCTCCCAGAGATATGCGCGTTTTATGAAAGTGAAGTCGCCGATTCTAAGCCCAAATAGAAAGATACCTAATCTTTAAAATGGCTCTCCTGAACAAAACTGGTTTTAAATCTTAGGTCCCTTTCTATTTTTCGACTCAGATATACATTGTAAAGTTCTCCGATGAGAACTTTGAAAAGGTGTTGAAAGCGGAATGGCAAATTTAGTATACACTACGTCCTTTAATTAAGGGTATAACATCTGAGACTAGCACTATTTTTAAGAAAGTTGATATACTTAAGTAGTTTCTCAAAGAAAAACTATTTTCCCCTTGACCGATTTTGCCAATTTTAAATAGATTATGACTACAAGCCCTAGCTTATTTCTTTTGACCGCAGGTGATTTTCAACCATCGTTCTAGATCGTCTTAGAATTTTACGACAATCAAGACTTAATATATATTATGGGGGCTCCGATTCTATTTCGAGGTGTTACAAAAGGAATGACAAATTTATTATACATTACATACTTAAAAAATAAATTTTATACATTAAGATGGGCATAACTTTTGTTTATTTCTAAGCCATGGCGGTCATTGAAGTGAGACAGGATTTTTTCCTGACCAAAATATCGACTCAGTGAGGTGAGACAAAAGTATACGATATTCAACCTCGAACTAGATGCTTGTCGAAAACTGTGTGGAGACTTAACTGGTCTACATGTAAACCGGAGCTCTATGAACTAATCTTAAAATGTTTGCCACCAAAATATGGACTAAGCCGAGCCTGAAGATTTTTCAAAAAAATGTCTAACTTCGTTTGTAGCTCACAGTTTTTTATTCAAATACTCGGTATACTGATCTTCAACTACGTATATTACATTAGTAAACCAAATTGCCCGTTAAAGCCCTTACTTTATTGGGAAATTTTCTATTCTACCAAATCTCAATGCCCCCAACAGTAAAAATATGCAGTAATTCCAGTGCTTCAGTGCAAGTACGAGTATTCGTACGTTCGTATGCATGTTAGTATTTATTTATTTTTCTCTTGAATTTTTAGATTTTATCTCTGCAAAATCCAGTATAAAAATAGCAAATGCGAATTGTTTGAATTTTGTTTTTGCTGAAGCTGCTGTTTGCTGCTTTTGAATCCGCATACCACAATCGCATTTACTTTTTTCTGCTTCTAGTTGCTTGTGGTAGCCCATAGGAAAATAACTTGTTGTTCGCAATCGTATCTCTATTAAATGGAAAATCTACAACTAAGCACTCACATACAACGATACATGAAACTCACACACACACACACTCACGTCAATAGCCATAATCGATACAATCTGGAGAAGCGATACAAAACAAACTAAAAAAAACGAGATACTTTTGTGCAACTTCTTACACATCTTACATAGATATCGATAAAGATGAATGAAGGAAAAAAGTAGTAAAGGTAGGTATACTTGACAGTGTTACCAGCATGTCACAAAAATGACAATTTTGTCACTTTTTATCAGCCATGATACTTTTATGCCACTTTTTTATTGCGATACTTCATGTGCAACTTGTACGTTTCTGCCTCTTCTTTTTACCTTTTTTGCTACTTTTTGAAAGTTTTATTATTTTGCCATTTTTTTTTACTCAGCGGTTGACATAGCTGTCAGAACGCTGTTAGAAAGGTTGACATAGCTGTCATTTTTAACACTATCTAGGCGAAAAATCCTTTTTATTATTTCATTATACCAGTTTTATTATTTTTGAATAACGACAAAATTAATAATAGTAGAATTTCGAACACGATAGCCGTAATCACCATTGGGTGAATGTTTTATATTGGGCCAAAGACAACCCCCATTGGTATTTGCAAATGCCATGATATAGCCTCGATGCAAAGTTTGCTTATGAATTTTAATATTGTCACTCTAGAAGCCACATATGAGTCCCAATCTTTATCAACTTATAAGTGGTCAATTGTCAACTGAGATAAAGGTACGCCTTCTTGGTCCATTTTTAGTGAAGCCTCTAATTATATCCCAATAAGAGTGCCCGAAACCGAATACCGATATTCCGGTTATTGAGTCCAAATTCGATAGCCGCTTTCTCAAGAATAGCTAAAACCCGACATGTCGGTTTACCAGGTTTTTTGCTGTCGGGTTTTCCGGTTTTAAATGTATGCACGTTAAAGCCACGAAAATTCATTATATTCAAGTGCGAAAAACGTAGATACCCCAAATATTAGTGTACCGCTCGACTCAGAATCACCAGTTGATTCGATTTTACGAAATATGTCTGCTGATTTTCAGATACAGGTTCCAATTGTTGCCCGATCGTCATGAGGTGTTACTGTACCAAAATTATGTCTTTTCGAAAGAAATGTTTTGCATTTTAGTCAAATAATGGGTGATTAATTATGAGGTTCCCTACTTTTTTAAAGAAAAAAAAACACAGATAATTCAAATTGAATGGGGAATCTTTATTATCATTTGAAAGAACATTTTTAAAATTTATTTTTTGAAGATTATGTCTATCAAATGTAGGCCGCGGCTGCGTCTCAGATGGTCCATCCGTTGAGTTTAATTTAGGATGACTCGTTCGAGCATTTTGACAGGTATGGCGTTAATAACACGCGCTCCGTTGGCTTCCAAAAACTGAATCGTAGCTGATTTGTCAGCATAGACTTTGGACATTACGTAGCCCAAAGCAAAAAGTCTAACGGTGTGATTTCACACGATCTTGGTGGCCAGTCGACCGGCCCAAAACATGAAATTATCTGCTCACCGAAGTGTTATCTCAATAAATCCATTGATTGATGCGATGTGTGGGATGTGGCGCCGTCTTGTTGAAACCATCATTTTTGAGGAACTATGGACTGATGATTCCACCGGCCCACAAACCACACCAAACCGTAGTTTTTTCTGGATGAAGTGGCAGCTCTTGAACCTCTTCTGGTTGCTCTTCGTCCCAAATGCGGCAATTTTGCTTGTTTACATACCCATTGAGCCAGAAATGGGCCTCATCGCTGAACAAAATTTGGCTCGAAAACGCACGAAACACGTTCCTCACAGAACGTGAATTTTCGTAATAAAGTTGAACGATTTGTAAACGTCTTGTCATGATAAAATGTTAAACAATACTAAACAAAAATAAGATGACAGCATGACACAACTCACACGTGATCTGTCAAAAAGGGATATTTGATCACCCTATAGTTATAACTTTGGAACGGACTTCGCTTTGTTAACATTTGAAAAGAAAAAGGTAGGGGTATCTTTAAGAGAAAAATTAAAATTTTCATATCGCAAAAAAAAGCACCGAATAGATCAGGGACTACATCACGAAGACAAAGCTATAGAATACGACTAAAAGTAGCAGCAAAAAGACACTGCAAGTTGTAGGGTATTCAAAGTAAATCTCGCAACACATACAACAATACTTACAAACTTACAACAACTAAATAATATGCAATGATACTCGTAAGCGCACAGTGTTACGAACAGGTGTAACTTTAAAATTCTAAGAGCAAATGTTCGCATATGTGACGCGCAAAATAGAAAGGGACCTAAGGTTAAAAACCAGTTTTGTGCAGGAGACCCATTTCAAAGATTAGGTCCCTTTCTATTGGCGCTTAGAATCGTCGACTTCACTTTCATAAAACGCGCATATCTCTGGGAGGGAACACTTTTGGGGCATGGGATCGGTCTCATTCGATGCTCAGATGTTGTCCACATCAAAAAAAAGAAAAAAAATTAAAATTGATTTTTTGTACTCTTAGGTCCCTTTCTCTATGCGATGTCAATGAGCTCAGGTTAGCTCATTGAGCCACTGTTCGTTTTACAGACAACATTAAGCATATGTTACTAAGCTTCTGTGAGCATACTTTGAGCTCATTTCAGGGAGCCATTATTTTATCATAGAAAACATTAAGCTCAGTTTTTAAAGGGTCACACTATTGTCGGAGTTGGTCTTTTTGACAGCTGTCACTAGACTTACTCCGGCACAATGTTTGCAAATCGTGGTGAATGGGCCCAAAACGAGTTGGCCACCGATACTGATTTTTACAAGAAAATTGTGCTCAGCAATAAAGCTCACTTTTGGTTGAAGGGGTACGTTAGTAACCAAAAGTGTCGCATTTGGAGTAATAAAACTCCACAAGCCATTGCTGAGACGCCGTGACATTCTCAAAAAGTCACAGTTTGGTGTGCTCAATGGGCAGTGGCAAATATTGATCCACATTTCCTCAAAAATGAAGCCGGCCATATTGTTACAGTCGATGGGGAACGCTATACTTTAGAGCCATGATTAATGATTTTTCGTGCCTGAATTGGAGGATGTTGATGTGGACGACCTTTGGTTCCAACAAGACGGCGCTATATGCCATACAGCCAATGAAAAAAATCAATTAATCGAAGGAAACTCTTGGTGAGCGCATTATATCGCCTGGTGGCCTCCCAGATCTTGCGATTTAACACCGCTAGACTATTTTTGTAGGGAAACGTAAAGTTGATTTTCTACGCAGATAAGCCCGAATCGATTGATTCGGAAGAGAATATTCGGCGCATTATTGCCGAATACGGCCCCAAATGCGGCAAAAGTGGTCAAAAATTTGGCCTCTAGTCCTGAATTTTTTTGAGCCGACTTGCCCGAAATCATTTTTAAAACATAATGGCAAATCCTGATCTTTATAATAAAGCTATATTCTTGGCAACAACATTAAATTATATGCGTTTATTTCTTCTTGAAAAACACACGACAGAAAAAAACAACACCCTTTAGTTCGCAGTTTTGCGAATGAATACTATTGACATTGTAATGCGAATACCAAAAGTGGGTGGAACGGTGCATTTGCACTTGAAGTACCAGAAAGGGGCGTAAAATTAAAGTTATGGAGTTTAAAATGTAAGTGAATTTCATTCAGTAGGTGAGAACTAATGAAGGTTCTCGTAATCTAATAAACAGAAGGTATTCTCTTTTAACGTAATATTTTTAGATCAGTTAAATTTTGAACCTTTTTTTCTCCGCATAGAATTTAGTTTGGGCTAGTTATCTGCTCCAAAAAAAATACTTTTTTTTCTCCGTGTAGAAATGAGTTTGGTAAATTATTTCCCTAGATCTGTTGAGAGAGAGACGACACTTAATACAATGAATCATTTTTAACAGATTGGGGCATTTTGGCTTCTAAACATTCTTTGCAATGTTGCTTAGATCATCTCAAGCCTAAAAAATGTTTACTCTAGGTTTAGTAAGTGGAAGAGGCGTAAGACTTTCTATGATTGGAATTTGGAATTGAGACATATTTTTTATATTTTTTTTGGAGCAGTTATAACATATGTGTGTGTCCCAATTATAACATATGTGTGTGATTTATCCCTGTTTCCGAATTTTTGGGACAGATACTGTAAAGTCGCAGAAGAGGTTATTAATAAGAAACTTTGAAAGGTATTTTCACTGCCAAGTTTATTTCTGATTTTTTATATAACAAAACTCAGCCTCAATCAGCAGCGGACAATCAGCAGCCCAAAATGCAACGTAGTTGAAAGGAATGTTACCATGGCGAAGCAAAAACACAGAATATCAATTGTAAAGACTTCATCTTTGTGCTAAGAAACATCATAGATTTCCATGAAAGAAACAAAAACCATACTGCCATATCTTAAAAGCATCTACCACCGCGAACTTAGGCAGGACATGCCAAATATGATCAACTACGAGCCCACAAAGGACTTCAATTCAAAAAAGAAATCCTATTTGCATCATCTTGTTAGCGTCCCTTTCAACTAAACATTTTTTGTTTGCTATGATTTCATTAGAACTGAGCTTCCCAGTTTGGCCTTTATGCACAAAGAAAGACTCGTAATTATTGCAATCTCTGTGACACAATTCTACGGCTGATAAAAGCGACAACTACGAAAAAGTAGTACTGATGAACCTGAGACAAGACGACAGACAACTGCCAACAAAAGTTCGCCGGCAATCAGCAGAAGGTTACATTCACAACTATGACGATGCACTTTCGCCTTTCGTTTCTTAGGCGCTTTGAAGAGATATATCTAATATGATTAGAAAGGATATTCAGAAAGATTTTGGGCTTTGTGTCTGTGGCTGCAGAGAAAAAATCAAAAGAAATACTGTTATTTGATTTTAAAGTCGCCATGCCAATGCATTGGACCAGACATTGTATGAGTCTCTTCATTTTGCTATGCTTAGAAGTCTGAAATTGTATGAGTCGCTAAGACATAGGCTTAGTAAAGGAGCTTCGAGTCTAGTACATCAGCCTGGGGCTCAGTAAATATTTCTGAGCCTGAGGTCCAGTAAAGAACCTAAGGGCTAAGCTGATGAGCTCGAGCCGGATACTAAGTAGATGAGCCTCAGGCTAAGTAGGTTAGCCTGACTCTAAAGATAAGTTTGAGGCTCTAAAAATAAGTTTTAGGCTCAGTAGATTAGCCTGAGGCTCAGTAGATGAGCCTGAGACTCAGTAGATAAGCCTGAGGCTTAGTAGATCAGCCTAAGGCTCTGTAGATGAGCTTCAGGCTTAGTAGATAAGGCTGAGGTTCAGTAGATGAGCCTGAGGCTCAGTAGATGAGCCTGAGGCTCAGTAGATGAGCCTGAGGCTCAGTAGATGAGCCTGAGGCTCAGTTAATTAGCCTGAGGCTCAGTAAATGAGCCTGAGGCTCAGTAAATGAGCCTGAGGCTCAGTAGATGAGCTTGATGCTCAGTAGATGAGTCTGAGGCTCATTAGATAAGCCTGAAGCTCATTCGATGAGCCTGAGGCTCATTAGATGAGCCTGAGGCTCATTAGATGAGCCTGAGGCTCATTAGATGAGCCTGAGGCTCATTAGATGAGCCTGAGGCTCATTAGATGAGCCTGAGGCTCATTAGATGAGCCTGAGGCTCATTAGATGAGCCTGAGGCTCAGTAGATGAGCCTGAGGCTTAGTAGGTGAGCCTGAGGCTTAGTAGGTGAGCCTGAGGCTTAGTAGGTGAGCCTGAGGCTCATTAGATGAGTCTGAGGCTCATTAGATGAGCCTGAGGCTTATTAGATGAGTCTGAGGCTTATTAGATGAGTCTGAGGCTCATTAGATGAGTCCGAGGTTCATAAGATGAACCTGAGGCTCATAAGATGAGCCTGAGGCTCATTAGATGAGCCTGTGGCTCATTAGATGAGCCTGTGGCTCATTAGATGAGTCTGAGGCTCATTAGATGAGTCTGAGGCTCATTAGATGAGCATGAGGCTTATTAGATGAGTCTGAGGCTCATTAGATGAGTCTGAGGCACATTAGATGAGCCTGTGGCTCATTAGATGAGACTGAGGCTCATTAGATGAGCCTGAGGCTCAGTAGATGAGTCTGAGGCTGATTAGATGAGCCTGAGACTCATTAGTTAAGCCTGTGGCTCATTAGATGAGCCTGCGGCTCATTAGATGAGCCTGAGGCTCAGTAGATAAGCATGAGGCTTAGTAGATAAGCCTTAGGTTCTCTAGATGAGCTTCAGGCTTAGTAGATAAGGCTGAGGCTCCGTTGCTAAGCTTTAGGCTCAGTAGACGAGCCTGAGGCTCAGTAGACGAGCCTGAGGCTCAGTAGATGAGCCTGAGGCTCAGTAGATGAGCCTGAGGGCTGAGTAAATGAGCCGGGGCTGAGTAAGTGGGCGGGGCTCAGAAAGTGAGCCGGAGCTCAGTAAGTGAGTTGGTGATCAGTTGGTGAGCCAGAGCTTTTGCAAAAGAAAATGGGGCTCAGTTGTTAAGCCCGTGGTTCTGAAGATGAGCCAATAGGCAAATATATGGACCCAGTATAGAAACCGTAGTGGCTGCTAGAACTTAACAGAGGAATCTGCGGCACAGTAGATGAGTCTATGCCTAAGAAGAAGAGCCCGGTACTCCGTAGATGAGTATAGAGCTTATCAAAGTAGCCGTTAGCTCAAAAGATGATCAGTTTCACTTTGTAAGGCTTATTACCTCATTCCCATACTCAATCTGAAAAAAAACTTTTCATTACCCTCATTTTGCCCCAGAATATTTATTAACCGAACTCTTCAATAAACTGTTGAAATCATTGATTATTTTTTGCCCAACACAGTGCAAAACAAAAAATACTTGACATATAAGACCTTGAAAAACACGTAACTTTCACCAATTTGGCTAAAAATGCCCCCTCCACAAACTCCCTTTGCATTACCAATATTATCAACGGCAATGAGTTGGCTTTGACTGGAGGAGCTACGAGGAAAAAAAATACTACACAAAGGCCAAACGCCACCAAACTGCCGCTGAGGCAACAACATCAAAATCTGGTTGCAAACACAAAACGATTGCAACTTAAGCAGACAACAAAGCAACAGTAAAACTTGTTACTCCACTCTGGGGGGGGGGGGGGGGGGCACGGGTAGGAATGGAAGTGGGGAAAAAACGTATACAAGCAAAAGATGTTTCCTACTTCGAAGCCCCAGCAAAAATAACAACAACAAGAAAAACGGCAGCAGCATTGGTAGCAATGGAACTGAATTGCATGCAACATCAGCATCTCTCAGCTGTGGAATGCCACCGCAACGTCCAAACACACAAACACACACTCATGCACACTTGGCTGAACGTTGGCTACCAACACCAACAACGGGTTTTCCTTTTGGCCAACATTGTGTAACGTGGCCGATGTTGTTGTTGTTGTTGTTTGCGTCGTGTCGCTTTGTTGCCGCCTCGTTTCTCCTACAGTTTGTAGCACATCAAGCGGCGGTGGTGGTGGTGTGGTTCCATACATATTTCGATGTATGTGTGTACGTGTCGTTGTGTGTGCGTGTGTTCAAATGGCTTTTGGCCTGATTGTTGGCAATTAATGTTGTCTTTCACCTCTACTCACTTGAACAGAAAGACAGTAACAACATGCGGCGCTGCTGGTCGGCCGGTATTTTGTCGCTGGTGCAGCGACCAGATATCGCCAAGTATTTGGCTAAATAGGGAGCCAAGCAGGCAGGCAGACCGTCGCACTTCAGCAACGACAACGACAATTCAATATCAAAGTCATGGCACAGTGGAATAGAAGAAGAAGTCAGGGGATGCCTAGTTCTGCTGTGATTTAGTTACGAGGTTATTGGTACGGCGCCAATTAGAATAGTAGTTATAAAAAGGCTAAAGTCGGACATGATCGACTATACTTATATTATACCCTACACTTCTGGATATTCAGAATAGCCAACTGAAAAGTTTTAGTTTTAATTTATTGAGACAAATATTTTAAAATACGATCAGATATTTACTTAATCTATAAACAAAAAAATACTAAGGACTATAGTTTTATATATAGGTAGATCCCCTGAGACGAGCTCTAAATTTACCAAGGCTTTAAAACGAATGTCATTTTTGAATTTGAGAGAATATTTCATTGTTCAGATGTGTGGGAGCTATGTACTTAGTAGGGACATACATACTGTTACAACATTGAACACACCCATTTCAATAGTAGAACTGAACATACCCCGTTAATGTCATATGGGTGTTGAAAGCAAACCTCAATAGCGTTAGTCTGTAACGGGATTTTAAAATGGTTTCAACTTTCATCATGGAGTGGTCAGATAATGAGAACCGTATCGCTGTAATAGCGCTTTTCAAGTGTGAAATGAAAAAAGCGATATATTCTAAACGTTCCGGCCACTAGGGATTAGCCGCATGTTCGTCTGCCGATGCATAAACCCGTTTGGGGAGACTGGAGATGTAAAAGACCGCTACCGGTCGGGGCACCCACGCTCTGTTCGAACACCGCATGTCATCAAAGCCGTTAAATAAAGAATTCACAGAAATCCGCTCCGAAAGCAGAAAATCATGAACCGAGAGATGAATATCACGCAAAAGTCCATGAGTAGAAACATTAAAAAAGACTTGGGAATTAAAAATATAGGATTGAAAAATGCAAACGTCTTTTGGTGAAGCACGCTGATAACTTGCACAGAAAAATTTTGTTCACCGATGAAAAAATGATTACCGCTCAGGAAAAATGTGACAAGCAAAATGATAGAGTGTATGCGCGGTCATCTAAGAAAGCATCTGAACTGATCCCAAGGGTGGAAAAGGGACATCACCCAGCTTCAGACATGGTTTGGTGGGGGTGTCTCTTACGATGGGGTCACTGGCCTGCACTTCTGCGAACAAGCAGTCAAAACATCGGCCAAAGTTTACCAAGAAACCGTTTTGGAAGCTGTTGTGAAGCCTCTTAACAATTCCCTGTTCTAAAGCCATGAACTTTCCAGTAGGATTCTGCGCCGGCCCATATGGCTAAAACGTCCCAGGCCTGCTTTGAAACAATTTGACAGCGTTCATTTCCTCTGAAGAATGGCCCTCAGGTAGTCCCGATTTCAACCCTTTGGATTACAAATTGTGGACGGTTTTAGATGACAAGGTTTGTCACAAAAGATACCCCAACATTGGATCTCTTAAGACTGCTTTGGTTCGAGCTATGGCCAATTTTCCAATGGACGAGGTTCGTGCAGCTATTGACGATTGGCCAGTGAGTCTTAAGGCGTGTGTAAAGGCAAAAGGTGGACATTTCGAATAAGTAGATTCTTTTTGGATACTATATACATCAATTAATATATTAAAAAGTATTTCGTCGAAAAACATTCAGTTCTTTTTATTTTACAGCATAAAACGTGTCTAACAGTATTTATGTCCCTACGAAGTACACTTATTTAAGTAAATCCGAGCCGATTTTCTTTAATTTTACCAACCCCTTTCCTAGACCACAATACTAATGTGTGCCAAATTTCATCAAGATTGGATGTAATATGTGCCTTCTAGGACTAACGACATAAAATCGGATGAACATACATATGTGACGCGCAAAATAGAAAGGGACCTAAGGTTAAAAACCAGTTTTGTTCAGGAGAGCCATTTTAATGATTAGGTCCCTTTCTATGCGCTTAGAATCGTCGACTTCACTTTCATAAAACACGCATATCTCTGGGCGGGAACACTTTTGGGGCATGGGACCAGTCTCATTCGATGCTCAGATGTTGTCCACATCAAAAAAAAGAAAAATAATGAAAATTGATTTTTTTACCCTTAGGTCCCTTTCTCTATGAGCTGTCACATATATGTGGGGGCTATATCTTAATACGATATGATTTTTTTCTGGTTCCTCCCATACAAATGCCAAATTCCGCCCACTTTGTTATTCTTAAAATAACGTTAATGGTACTTGTACATGCAACCCAAAATCAAATCTTTAGACTACAATTACAAGGTTTGCTTGGTGGACAATAATTGGATTCCTAGCCACGCCCCTTCCGATGACTCCAAAACAAATGACAACAAATGATAACGAACGACGAAGACAGTTGGAAATATTGGGATATTAAAAAATAAATAATTTATAAAAACATTAACATGAGATTTTACAATTTTTTGCACAGATTGTTAAATTTCGTTAGCTCACCATTAAAATAGGCAAATTTTTAATCAAAAGAACAATTATTTTTTCTGTGTATAAGCATCAACGTTGAAGAACATGAGTCTCGATCTTCGCACTCTTTCCAGTACATAGGGGTAATGTTTATATTAATAACTCGACTGCAAACGAAGTCGCACGCTGGCTAGGACAAAAGTACTAGCGACAGTCATGAACTCCGTAAGCCCTTATTAAGCTCCAGCCTGGGCTGACGCGATGTAGAGGAAGGAGGCTAGAAGAAAGGTAGAGATGATGCCGAACGATATACTGATAGACGAGGACCATATATGACGGAAGATAGGAAAAATTCTGCTAAAACAAGTAAAATCGTCGTTAGGTTCGACCAGGCCGAACCTTATATACACTCCAACGTCCCTACACTACTAAAGCGCAAAAAGGTCTTAGTCAAAAATATAAAATTACTCTATATTGGTACGATATAAGAAGCAAAAATGCTTTAAATTGATTACATATTTGTCCATATTGACTATAAGTCACAAGATAGGTTTCTAATGGTTGCTTTAGAAAATACCTGTATGGATTTGGACATGTGGAGGAGGAAGAAAACTTAGAACGCGTTTTTGAATCAGAGTACAGAAAACTAAGTGGGTGTGATTTGTAGGCCGCCATAGCATGGTGGTTTGTGTTCACAACAATCATACAAGTTGGCCCAGGATCAACTTCTGGTAAAAACATCAAACATTTTTTCAATGTCGGGTTTTCCACATCGTTATTGCCGACTGTTCGGGGCCGGCAATTAACAGTAGACCCTGGTCAGTGGGTAGTAAGTAAAAGGTGTTTTTTAGACGTGTGGTTTTTCATCTGGCCACACGAGGAAATTGTATTCAAAAAATATATGGCATAAAATGTCTTTTTGAATAAACACTAAAGATTCCACACTTCATTTGAGTTTTTGAATCTTTTGTTTTCAAAAAAATACCCCTAGATTGATCACTAGTTATATGTATGTATGTCGAATGCGCTGCATGAGGTTTTGGCTCCCTGTTATGAAATTCAATTTTAGCGCATCATTGATCTAAACACTCATAGCAAAATTGCTTAAGAAGCTGCTGAAAGCGGAACGCATTTGACACTTCGAAACTTGATCCAGCGACAGTTAAAAATCCAACGACGAAAATTAAAACCCTCACAAAGTAGGTAATACTCATGATAGTTTGATGGATGATAGGGGTGTGATAAAATATATAGATGCCTGCATTGACAAATCGTACATTCCATTACCGCGTCCCTCTGCTCTCTATAAAGAGTCCATCCCTCCGGTTCACAAAACATCCCACTTAGCAACGAAAGAACACTACGATTTTTTACGATATCAGTGCGCTTTGGAAAATAAAAGCAATAATGCTACCCACACCCCAACACGACACTGTATGTCAACGGAGAGATATCGGATGGTCCGAGGTGATTGGAATTTACTCCTTTTATGTCGGAGTAATCCGAATGAAGTAGAAATTCGAAGAGCACGAATTAATGCTCTTTTGTCGATTAGACACTTAGTTAAGAAGATATCGACGATTTAAGTTTTTATAAGAAATTCCAATTTTTTTAGCCCAGGAAACTAGTGAATTAATGCTCTTTTGTCGATTAGACACTTAGTTTACAAGATATCACCGAAGTTTTTATAAGAAATTTCAACTTTTTGGCCCTGGAAATTAGTGATCACGAATTAATGCTAGTTTGTCGATTAGACGCTAAGTTTAGAAGATATCGACGATTAAATTTTCGTAAGAAATTTTAACTTTTCGTCCAGGAAACTAGTGATAACGAACTAAGGCTCTTTTGTCGATTATACGCTTAGCTTAGAAGATATCGACAATTTAAGTTTTTATAAAAAATTCCACTTTTTTTGCCCAGGAATCTAGTGATCACGACGCTTAGTTTAAAAGATATCGACCATTTAGTTTTCAAAAGAAATTTCAACTTTTTTAGTCCGGGAAACTATTGATCACGACTTAAGGCTGTTTTGTCGATTAGACGCTTAGTTTAGAAGATATCGACGACTTAAGTTTTTATAAGAAATTCCAACTTTTTTGGCCCGGGAAACTAGTGATCACGAATTAAGGCTCTTTTGTCGATTAGACGTTTAGTTTAGAAGATATCGACGATTTAAGTTTTTATAAGAAATTCCAATTTTTTGCCCAGGAATCTAGTGATCACGACGCTTAGTTTAGAAGATATCGATATTACACCTTTAGATATTACACCTGTGATATTACACCTTCAGACTTTTTTCTTTGGGGCAACGTAAAGTCTAAATCTATGCTGACAATTTTTATAGTTTTCTTTTATTTTGAAAAAAATCCCTCTAGATTGATCACCCGATACATCAACTTATCTGCACAATTCAATTAAAAAAAGTCACGTCTGACTATTGGATTCTTAATGTTCTGTGTCATCTTAACTAAATAAATTTCTTTTAATTAGTTAATTACAAATGTCTTTCAAGCTCGAGCATATTTAATGATCGACTAAAGACTGATGTCAAGATTATTGGTCCGTATCAGTTTAGCTTTATATGGTAAATATTCAACTGACCCTTTCTTTACAATGCATCAAATTTTGCTAAAGTTCCTCGAAATGAAAATTGCCATGGTAAGTGAATTATAAAGTCTCATTTGACCCAATGAAATCAACGCTGTTTAAATCTATTTCGGACCTTCGGATCCTGTAACCCTAGTGCGTTTATGTAACCCTAACTTAAAGTCTGAAGTAAATCTGAAAAGGACCTTTCAAATCTATTTCATTAGAAGATAAGCCTCAGGCAAAGCTTTTCGGAAGATGTGTCCTGCTGCAAAGAATTATTTAATGAGTGGCACGCGACACTTTGAACTTTGGGGGCACAATAGAACCATTCCAGGGCTTGCTTTTTGCATACGAAGACGACATAGACATCCTGAGGAGGACTGAACTATCAGTGACAGTTCTCTTTTTAAGTAAAGAAAAGTAGTCGATTATGTTGATGATTAGTGAACGGGGATAAGACGAAAATACTTCTTGCATCTACTTAAAAGATGTGGAGACAACTTCCTTAGGGCAGAGTAAATAAAGGCAATTTCAATTTCATGGTGTTCAATGAGTTGGTCTATCTCCGATCCGCCATCAACAAAGAGAATTGCTCCAGATTTGAAATTAAACGTAAAATATTATTAGCTAACAGGTGCTTCTTTGGGCAGAAATAATTCCAAATTTATCAAATGGCCTAATATGAATAATTTTTGTCTTTTAATGTGTGACAGCGCATAGAGAAAGGGACCTAAGGGTAAAAAATCAATTTTCATTTTTTGATGTGGACAACGTCTGAGCATCGCATGAGACCGATCACATGCCCCAAAAGTGTTCCCTCCCAACGATTCCAAGCGCAAATAGAAAGGGACCTAATCTTTAAAATGGCTCTCCTGAACAAAGCTGGGTTTTAACCTTAGGTCCATTTCAAATTTGCGCGTCACATATGGTCAAATGTATTTCTCTCATGTGCGCAATTATCACACAAGTTTCTCAGGTTTAATGCAAAGAACCCCACCAGGCACATGTGAATTCAGAAGTTTTGTTCTAATGCGAATTCTTATCTGGTTGACCAGCTTTCGGAAGGCGTTAATGGTCTTTTTCATATTAACAAGAAAAATAAACTAGGCAATAATATAATAAGGGATACATTTAATGTTGTTTCTTTTAATTCTTAAATGCCCACTGTTCTGCCCTGATACCCCACAAAAAGCCAGTTCATTTACTGCGGCAGTCAGTCTTTATTTTCGTATAAGGAACATTTACAAGTATTGCAGTTGTAAGCACTCAGTGTTCATTAAACAAAAATCTCTAGCTCCAAGTATCTCTTCCAGCTGTTTGTAGTTGTCTTCTCTATAGCTTGACTTTAGCTCTGCGAAAAATACAAAAAAATATGAAATCTTGTTTCAGGAGAGCAATTCAGAATTTTCTTTAGCCGCCCTCCTTGGTCTCTTGGGTATTACTACTGCTCTTGACGTTCAACAAGCGTCATTTGCACCAATAAATTTCCATTACCCCCTTTCCACTCCCCCGGGCGATTGCTGTTGTCCGACTTAGCCTTAAACTGATGCCACAATGTGCAACGCAGATAAGTGTCTTCCGCTACGCTGGCAACTGTGGCAACAGCGCCTACTGTTCAGTCAATCCGTTGGCATGCAACCGCTGCAATGTGAAACAAGTAGCAACGATGGCAAAGAGACCAATAGTCAGAAATGGGTTCATCCACTTTGGATTTTCAGGTTTTCCCCTAGATTCTTCTCTCTATGTTATGCTGTTTTTCTTCTTCGTTTTATTGCGTCCGCCGTTGACTTGGTAACAGCAGCAACTGCTGCAGCAACCACTTGTCATTTGAGCTGGCAGCAAGAAAAAGACTTTTCTTTGTTTCAATGGGATTTTCTATCACATTTTTCTTATTTTATAACTCGCCGACGACTTGCTGCAACTACTCGAATTTGTATTATAATCAACTGCTGCCTCACGTCATTATTACTTTGGGCTTATGCGTTAAGAGGTAGTGTCGGTATTAAAAGCAGTGCAACTTTTAAGCAACACAAAGGAAAACGCTATGCTAAAAATAGAAATAAATATATTTCCTATAAAAAAAATGTAATGTCCAATATGGAACCAACAGCGACATAGTAGACGAATCAAGAAAATAAAATTAAATCCTAGAGAAATGTGTATCTTCTGTTAAAACAAAATATATTTTCTGTAACAAAAAGTAAAAGAAAAAAGTATCTTTTCTGAGAGAAAAGTATCTTTTCTGAGAGAAAAGTATCTTTCCTCAGAGAAAAGTATCTTTTCTGAGAGAAAAGTATATTTTCAGAGAGAAAAGTATATTTTCTGAGAGAAAAGTATCTTTTCTGAGAGAAAAGTATCTTCTCTGAGAAAAAAGTATATTTTCTGTAAGAAAAGTATCTATCCCGTGAGATAAGTATATTTTCTGTGAGTAAAGTAATAATGGCTTTTCTGTTAGAAAAGTGCCTTTTCTGTTAGAAAAGTGCTTTTTCTGTTAGAAAAGTGTCTTTTCTGTTAGAAAAGTGCCTTTTCTGTTAGAAAAGTGTCTTTTCTGTTAGAAAAGTGTCTTTTCTGTTAGAAAAGTGCCTTTTCTGTTAGAAAAGTGCCTTTTCTGTTAGAAAAGTGCCTTTTCTGTTAGAAAAGTGCCTTTTCTGTTAGAAAAGTGCCTTTTCTGTTAGAAAAGTGACTTTTCTGTTAGAAAAGTGACTTTTCTGTTAGAAAAATGACTTTTCTGTTAGAAAAATGACTTTTCTGTAAGAAAAGTGCCTTTTCTGTAAGAAAAGTGCCTTTTCTGTAAGAAAAGTGCCTTTTCTGTAAGAAAAGTGCCTTTTCTGTAAGAAAAGTGCCTTTTCTGTTAGAAAAGTGCCTTTTCTACTAGAAAAGTGCCTTTTCTGTTAGAAAAGTGCCTATTCTGTGAAAAAAGTATCTCTTCTGTGAGAAAAGTTTCTTTTCTGTGAAAAAAGTTTCTTTTCTGTGAGAAAAGTATTTTTACAATAAGGAAACCAATGTTTCCGTGAGAAAAGTAGCCTTTCTGTAAGAAATCTATTAGAAAGGTACCTTATCTATTAGAAAAGGGCCTTTGCTGTCAGTAAAGGGCCTTTACTGTTAGAAAAGTACCTTTTTAGAAAGAAAAGTGAAAAGAGAGAATTTCCCGTAAGAGCGTGTCTTTATTTTTTCTCTTCACGAAAAGTGTCATCCTAGACGCTCTTTTATTTATGAAACTATCGTCCCGGCAGTTTTATCTATAAAAGTTCACTTTAAGACACTCTCAAGAAAGATATTTGTTTTGGATGTTTTGGAAGTGGAATTGCTCATATGTTTCCTTGTTTGCTTATCGCGCTAAAGAAGTGAACCCAATTTTACATAAATCATGTGTATTTGTTTACGTTGTCCTTTCCTACGTAGAGCGTCCAGAAAAGGGCAACAAATGAAATGGAAATGTTGATTGTGGGGCTATTTAAATAAAGATTTTATATTTCGTATTTGTTTATACAACTGTTGTAATTATTTGCTTGCAGGACTATTCTAATAATCCCTCTCGTTTTCTTCTTTTCCGTGCGATTCCTTTCTGTGGAATTATTAATTTCTTAATATTTGTTCTTGAAAGCTCCTCCTGTTATTTTGCTTTAAATTAAGTTTCATTTGAAATGAGTTAACATAATGAAGCCCTGGACTTGAGCTCATTGCTTGGGGGCGCACATCTCCGATTTTGGCGAATTAAGATATAATTTGAAGAAACCATTCTCCGAAATGTCTTAAGTGAAGCAGGGAGTCCTTTCCATCAGTGTGAGAGCGGCCGTCTGTCTTGGAAAGTGAATTAGCATAAATTAACTGTGGCCATCACCATCACTGCCACCGTCAAATGATCTGTCGTTGAACCTGCTTTCGAGCGCATGCACATTTTCCCTTTCTCTGCGCTGGCATATTTGAATTCATTATTCAAGTGTTGCTTTTAATTCAGTTTTGCGGCAACTAAAGAAAAGAAACAAATGGAAAAAAATAAATCAGTCATTTCGTTGTTGTATCTTTTCTTTTGCTCCGACAGTAGGTTCGTTGGTCACCATCTCATTTGTCCATTCATGCATTTCTTTGTATCCCAAGTCTGCCGCTGCCGCGCCTCGTTGCCACTGGAGATGTCACGCCTTTCATCACATCTCGTTTGTATGCCGGTCGATTTGTCCTGGTTTGTCGGTATGAACATGTATTGTGTGTTACGCAAAGACAGCTGTCTCCATTATACCCAGCAGCGAAAGCGGGGTCCTGACAAGGCCTTCCTAGGGATCGACTAGACTTGCCGTGTAGCGTAACGTACTCTTGGAATTGAGAGTGGTAACCTTGATCTAGGTCCTCTGCTCTCAATTTTTTTGCCATTTTAGTGCCACAATTGGACTCTCTTTTGAAGAAAAAGAAGAAACCCCTTAGAAAGATTCTCGAGATATTGAGGGAATTTTAAACTGCTGAGAAAAAAGCTTTCTAAAAAAGAATAGCTTTCTAGCGTATTATTTTTTCAGGTGAAGAGATGTTTTTGAATAGCTTCCTCAAAAGACCTCAACAAATAAATTTCATATCTGAAATGAAGGCCTCGAGAAGCTCTCGACTGGAAAGCCCTCCCTAGTCATCCCTTCATCCACACTCACACACACTGAATTTCTTGGTCATTTGCAACGGGAGTGTATGCGTGGACACGTGTTAACATCGTGTGTTATGGTCATTAAATCACACACAATATATCGCCTTTCAAGTCACGATTGTCCACTAATCTGTGGTTGTGACCTCCACCACCGCATCGTAAACAACAACAACAGTGCATATATTGTGCATTGTGGACCATTTAAGACTCATTACAGGGATGCAAAGACACTGCACCAAAATGTTATTAGTTGACACTGAAAGTTCCTAAGTTGTTTCATAAGATATAGGAAACTTTTCATTGATTCTATGAAATAATTCATAGATATTATGAAATGTTGAATAGATATTATAAAATTAGAAAATGCTTCTTGCGAGCTATAAAGAAATTTTTAAATGTTTCCAAGAATTGGCTCATAGAAAACTTACATAAAAATTATAAAACACTTCACAAAAACTATGAACTATTTCATTGAAATTATGAAGTTATTCATAATAAGTTGAATAACAAGTGAATTTTTATAAAACGAAAAAAGTATCCACAGATATGTTTTTGTTTTGTTTACATTTATTCGGTCTTTTATCATTATTATGACTTGAACAGATTTTATTCTGGTTCGAGACCTTTCTGTTGTTTCTTTTTTAGAATCAACAAAAAAATTCACAGATTTTTTTCAGTGTACGGATTTATTGAAATATAATTTGTGCTGTGATTTTACGATGACCCTTTTGCTAATCAGTTTGTTCCATTTTATTGATGTAGTAAGAGCATTCATGTTTATAGGTAATTGGCATTCATATAGTCAGTTAAGTTTAGAAAAGAAACGGATGCAAGCTTAGGGAACTGAAGGAGAAACGACACAATCAAAGACCGGCAGTAGAAACGTAGACGGGGTGGAGAAAGGCATGGACACTAAGAACAAGGGGATTTTAATGGTTTATGGCGGGTTTTGTGCTTAATGTTTTATTATTGTATCCCCGTTTTGTTCTTAGAGGCAAATCATCATGGAATGTGAAGGCGTCGTGTTGCACAGAAGAACTTTAAAACTTTATTATCCATAAGAGTGTAGTATTCTAGCTGCATCGTTCCCACTTCAACATCTGCTGGCCAATTTCCAATCGATTGGGTAGAGTTTTGCCGATGAAACATGCGACCGTTTGCTTCGAAGTGCTTCTTCCACGAACAACTTTCGTTAAATTTGACTCGTCTTCGAATACCCACACGGTCGATTGCTGTTTTGTTTCGGGCTCATACGCATAGATCCATAATTCGTCACCTGTGACGATCATATAAAAGTCTTTTGAAGCACCGCGATCGTATTTTTTCAAAATTTCTTTGCACCAATCGACTCGAGCCTCTTTTTGAGCGATTGTAAAATTGTGCGGGATCCATCGATCACAAATTTTATTTATGGCCTGGTGTTCATGCAATATCGAATGTATGCTGTTGGAACGCCCAAGGATGCCTCTATCTCACGGTATGTCAAATGACGATCTTCCTTTATCTGTTTAAGCACGGCATCAATGTTCTCTGGCACAACGGCCGTTTTTGAACGACATTCACGACCTTGGTCTTTGAGCGAGCGTCGGCCACGATTGTATTCATTAAACCAGATTTTCACAGTGCTATAGGATGGTGCTTCATCGCCATACAAAAATTGAAGTTCATCGATGCACTCTTGTCGTGATAATCCTCGTCCGAAGTTGTGAAAAATGATCGCACGAAAATGTTCACGAGTTCCATTTTTTTTTGCCAAATTGATTTTTTCAAGTCACTGTAAACAACACAAATGATGGTCGTACGTCAAAACATTCTGAGTACGTTTATGCTAAAAAATGTCAGACTTTCCAATGAAAATGTCAGATGGCGCCAGGCAACACTTTGTGTTGCCTAGGACAGATATATATAGAGTTGCTATATATATATTTCGTATGTGAAAAATATTTAATGAAAAAGACTAGGAGGTCAATTTCGTGACACGCACTGCAACTCGGGTTTTAAGTCCACAAAAGAAGCTTAGGTTCAGAGCCTGCGAAAGACCAGCTGAAGATTAAGGCGGTGAAATCGCCTCACAGAAAGTCTCCGCTGGAAAGCTAGTCATGGTAACTTTTGGGCTAACGGCAATCTTCTTCCCTGCTTTGGTACTTAAAATTCCCAACAGCAATCCGACCGGCTGCAATTCAATCTACTCCCATTGTCCAAATCAAATGTCGGTAAAACAGGATCCTTCCATGATTCCCCTTCACCACAGACGGAATAAATCTGGTACCATTACAATGAATGCAACTCCTGTGGTTTGCTTTTTATCTTTCAACTAGAATTTGTTTGTCTCTCACTCTACTTCCCAAGAGTCCTCCCTTTTATTTCATCAAAATCCTCTAACTAACATCCCTAGAGTTGTTCTTTTCGAGAGATTCTATTCGTGCAAAAATGAGGGTGCCACCCCCTTGACTTACCTGCCTCGAGGGCGTTGCTTACAAGGAAAGTGTTATGATTTTCTGTTTTCACACCAAAATAAAACGAAAGAAAAACTAAAGAACTTGGCTTTTCTGTGCAACATTTCCATGTGCATGGAAATGATTATCGTCTGTTTTCCTTTTCCATGTGCATTTTTCTATTTTTTGCAGTTCGTTTTTTTCAGGAGAAAGTCTACAAATGAAAGAAAATATGAAATGAAAATTTCCTTCTTTCTGTTGCTTACTTTCTTTTCTGTTTCAAATATTATGCATGTGAAAAATGTAGACAACGATATGTGGCATATGGGCATGAGTGACTGTAATATTTACACGGAACACAGTAGTTTCTGGTATTATGTCTGGTCGTCTGTCTTTTGTGCACTGCACAGTGGGTGGAAATTCACATTTTGGGTGAAGAGTGACAGTTTGGGTGAAACCAAGGCAAAATTCTATTTACTTTATTCTAACCGAGAAGGCATCGAAATCGGAATATATATAATTATATAACACAGTAAAACACATGATTTTGGGACTCAATTCTGATAATAGTTTGTGAAAGTAGCCCCAAAAGGAAGAACTTCTGCATCATTCGTTTGGTCAAGGTACATCAAATAATAATTTAATAGTTAATTTAAAGTAAGTAAGTATCGTATAGGGGAATTTGTCACGTTTTAGGCTCTTTTGTTGGTCATAACTCGAGAACCACAAGTCCGAATAAGCTGTAACAAATTTAAAAAAAAATTAAAAATTTCGTTTTGCTACATAAGCAACAGTATCGCAGTTATAAATAAATGTATGAAGAAAAAAAATATTTTTTGCCTAAAAAACTAAAGTTTTTTTTTAATTCATAAAAAATACAAAACGGTAAAAAGTGTCAAGTCATATTACTTTTACGTAAAGTCACATAACCTATGAAGAAAACGATACATAGATCATGAAAATCGATTTACGCGTTTCGCTTTTATGCACAATTAAGTGAAGGTATGAATTTCAAAAATTTGCTCGAGATATGCACAAAATTCTTTGGAAAAAACATTGATGACTTTTTTATTGATTCTTTATTTTGCATGAAAATAAACATTCCGATTCATATTACAGCTATTCTTACACAGCCTTAAGAAGCCTAAGACACACGCGCCCAAAAGACTGTGCAGAATCCTTTATTCTACGTCATGTGGCTTAAATGCTCTCATACGTGATCCTTAAAACAGGATTCATTATTGACAGAGACTCGTACCTAAGATTCGTATACTTATTGTCAGGCTCCTTTGGAGCAGATTCAATAATTCAAATAATCCATATATAAAAAAAAACCTTAAAGGGCCAAAAATGGGGACAGTCGGCTTAATAAACACAAAAATGGTACCGAGTAGTTGTCGGACGTTATCGACGAAGCGCGTTAACCAAGTAATGTTGTGTATGCAGCATCTTTACTGTGCTGTAACAATGATCACACACACTTAAGAGCAGGCAGCTACGTACATTTAACGAGAATTACTAGCAGTTGAGCTGTCCAGTGAACAATGACAACACAATAACAAACTTCTCGCACATGCTTTTTCGTTAATCGTTATTTAGTTTGAAATGAAAAGATATTGCAAAGGTATACAATTTGCACTTAATTACAAAATTGAATAACCTCTTAGTTACAATCCCAATAAATTATTTATTCTAAAGTTTTAATTGGGCGCTATTTTCAAACTTTTTAAATTCGATAATATAAACAACACAATATTAAACAACTCAGCAAAAACCGTATTGGACTGATATTATCTTTTTTATAACCTCCACCGAACAGTGGATGGTATATTAAATTTGTCATTCAGTTTGCCACTCCACGATATATTGATCGGAGAAATTGATAAGTATATATATTATTGATCGCCGTAAAATTCTTAGACTTTCTAGCTCTGTCCTTCCATGTGTTGAAAGCGTGGAATTTTGTGTGATGGCTTGTGGTCATAAGCTATTTGACATTACTAATGGGTGAAATCAGCCCAGGCGGAATAAGTTTCCCTATAAGTGACTACATTTATTTCGGTTTTTGACGATTTGCATAATGTTTGTGGACACACGACGGTAAAAATGGGTACCGTACGTTGGGACGCACTAAATACTCGTACCTCAGAAAGGAGTATGGTTACTGAACTTTTCGGCGCATGTGGTCCAAAAAATATCTAGCCTGTCGAATTATAGCAAACTTTGTTAGAAATCCGAATATAGAGATATTTTAAAGTTTCGGGTGGGATTAGGGACGGAAGCAGAGGCCGCAAGGGCCCAAAAACGGGCCATTGTTTTTTGCTCTTTAGTAGAGTAGAAACAGAAAAGAGTATATAAGGTTCGCTCTGGCTGATATTAACTACGTTTTTACTTGTTTACAAGTTTTTTAGTTGAAATATTTGCTTATTATTTTTTTGTGTGCATAATTATTTCATATTAAGTACTCGGTCACACCAGCTGCTAAACGAGAACAGCCCAAAGGTGATTGAAATAAAGAATATCGAAGATTCCACCACCAAATAATCCTAGATAAGTTAAAGAAAAATCTCGCTTTCAGACAAATAGATCGAATTTTAGAGAAATAAGCGCAACTAAAAATATGCCGGAGAGATGATTATGGACAAATGGATCCACTGATGCACAGACGGATCTAAGAAGGTAAAAAAATTGGCGCTGCTTTAATATTAATACATAGGCATCGAACAACACTTTGGACTTCACATTCGCAATACTGTCTAACAGCTGAAAGTCAATACAATCAGGGAATGTAAAACTCATCATTAACACTCAGGCGGCGCTTAAAGCCACATTCCATCTTCAATATCGGTGATTTGTTATTCGCGAGCTACTGGTAGCAGCTCGGCTACAAGATCTGAACGGAGACTTTAGTCTGGCACCACGGGTTGTCAGGAGCCCCTAAAACAGTTGTTCTGGCTTGACTTGGTGCGGCCCTTCGGGGAGTATCGTGGTGGCTGTGGTTTAAACCCAATTTGCGGGCAGAGTTTCGGCTTAGTGTGGAGGTGCATTGCAACCGGGTGCTGCGACCTATAGAGCTTTTAGATACGCCTCGCCCCTGACCAAGGGAGATGTTGTGTCTGTATAACACGCTTCGAATTGGAACCGGCGGGATTGACCTTAAGGAAAGCTGGCCGTCGCTGTGTAATGGCTCCTGTGCGATGGCCCACCATGGTTGAAGTTATCACGGCGACTATCATGTAAAACAGACGAAAGCTGTAATGATCTTGCCCGCTGGAGACAAAGGGGCACCTGATTTCCCTTAATTTATTCCAAAAGCTCTCCTGCAAGATTAAAATACATCTCGAATAAACCTGTTCATCCGTTGTGTTTGTGGGTAAACATGGAGCGAATTTTTTGGTGGTGATGTTACCAGTGAAAGTGTGCGGCGCACAAACTGTAAGTAGTCATGTGCTACGAGGTCGGAACAGAGACTCAAGTCTAGGGCCGCGGGAGCCTATAAAACTGTGCTTTTAGCCTGCTCTGTTTGGAAACAATGGCCCTTCAGGGAGTTTCACGGTGGCGCTGTTTTACCACCTAAATCTCAGGTAAAGTGTATACTTGACGTGGAGTTGCATATCAAGTGGGTACTACGACCTAAAAAGTAGCAGAGGTTTTACATACAACTCACCTCTCACCAAGAGGAAGCCCGTAAAGCTGATCCTTAAATTGGTCCCTCTAAATGAGCGTTGGTATTCGCATTAAATGATTCAGGCCGTTATGGCTATAATCACGTAAAACCGAGATCGGTCTGTTACGATCTTGAACAATATGCTCGTCTATGTCGTATTTTATCCTTGGTTGACTGTCCTTCTAAAGAACTCTCCGAAATGTGTCGGGCATATTTAAATTCTACGAAAGGATAAAATGTCATAAGGGCATAGTTCGAAAAAAGAGAAAGGAGGAATATGAATGATCGTAACCAAAACAAGTGGACAAATTATCGTCGGTCGTGCCGAAGCTTATGAACCCTTCATCATGGATTAGGGTCCAAAATGCAATTTTGTCAAGGGGTGTGGTACTGGCCTCTATTCTATCGCAACTACTACCGTAGTAGCGGTATAAGTTCACAAAATTTAGCCTTTCAATGTTCGGGGTTGTATGGGACCATTGAAGCGAGTCGTTTAAAGAGGCTGGATCTGCCTTTCAGAGTAGCTGAAATATTTAAGCCTACAGTATTTATAATAATATTGTGATTTTACTTTAAAAAGAAAAAATGTTATCTGTAATTGTATTTGTACCATAATGTTTCTTGATTAGTATGGGCGGGACCACGCTGGTTCCTCCAATTTTAACACAATATTGTCTATAATAGTATGCTAATCATTGATATCATTCTGTTTCAATTTTATAAGGGTTAGTTCTTTACTTCAGTTCTTTACTTTAAGTCATGAACACGATTTTTTTACGAAGGTGTGGTACCGTCCTTTTTTCCTCAAGGATGTGTTTCTATTTATGCCAACATCATACATTCAAAAATCATCGTCAAATCTCTCATAGTTCATAGGGTATTCTATTTTCATGTTTAGGGTTGAGTAGGAGGTGCCACGCCCTGTTGTTCAATTATTTCATAGCATAGTCTATAATAATCGCCTAGTCATTGAATTTATTCTGCATAACGATCGGTGCCTTAGTTTGGTGGTAAATTCGACTTTTTAAAGAGGACGTGGCACCGCCCTTTTTCCGCCAGGATGTGTTTCGATGCCATCATTATTTGTTCTAAATATCACCTTTAATAGTTCATGATATATTGGTTTTTTTAAATTCAGAACTGTTGATTTTTCCATGGGTTGACCTAGTCCTTGTTATAGAGTTTTTTTTTATCTCTTGACCGATCAGACCAATTTTTAATACTAACATCAACCCATGTTTCAGCAAAATTTCAGCCACCTAGCTTCAATAGTGCGGCCTGCAGTACGCTTCTCACATACAGACAAACGGCCATGGCTAGATCATCTTAGAATTTTAAGAGATAAATATTTTTATATATAGAATTTATGTACTTTATGGGGTCTCCGACCAGGATTTTGATGTGTTGCGGAATGACAAATTTAATATAATCTCTATCATATGATGGAGGTTCTAGCAAGTAAAAACGTCGTTAATTGATATGTCTAATATATGCCTAATCCCAGCGAAAACTTCAAAATTACTCTATATACTGATTTGTAACTTAGTTTGTTTTATTGTCCCTATCTACTACAAATCGCCCGTTTTTTGGCCACATGAGCCAAAAAGTGCTGCAACTATCTATGCGCGTTTATTTAGTCCCAACTGACAGTATACATTTTAACCATTTTCCGTTCACAAATAATTATGATTTGGTTAGCAAATACTCAAAAAGTGTACCGAGGTACCTTCAGTCTGTTAAAGGACAACTTTTTTCCTCCATTTACAATCCCAAACAGCATTTGACCATAAGCCGTTGTAGTGCGAAATTTCAGGAGCCTTGATTGACTCGTTGAAGAAGTTGCTGTTTTTTCCATAATGGGATCTTACAGGACTTGATTCGTTTGACCACTAGCACCCTCCGACCACCAAGCCGAAATTTTTTAAACTGCTGCCGATTCGCCCCCTTGCATGGTCGTAGATGGGCACATTTTCATGAAATAAGCCAAGAAATGCGCTGGTGAAATTTGTCCAGTCGTGAATGAATCACCCTGTATACTTTATACGGTTTTCGAACTTCCGCTGCACACGGAATGACAAACTTAGTATACCATCCACTCTTCGGTTGAGGTTTTAACATTTGTATAAAATTTCAACTAAACCCATTGAAATGCCAGTTATTTTCAGAAAGGCAGCAACCTCCAAACACTGTGCACTGTGTGACGTGGCGCTGTATGCGGGTGCCGTTGCTCGCACTTTTTATAGCCGTGTATTGCGCTAAGTTGGCAATTAGTGGCGGCATTTGTGTTGCTCACACTTCCAGTTGTTGTTGCTGTGCCCGCTTGTGACGAGCGGTGGTCTTATCATATCAAATTTGTATGAAATATGGACGAGTGTGTATCTGTGTGCGTGTGTATGCGCCAGTGTTTGTCCGTTTCCAAGTAAAAGTAGGATAAGTAAGTGTTAATAAGTTGTAATTGTTATGTGGCACGTACCCTATACTAGACGGTGCACCTCAGCACAAACTCGCCTCGAACATCGAATAAAAACCCCAACTCACACATGCATACGAAAACACATACACTCACACACATATGTAAAGATGTGTGTGGATATGTTATTTTCACTATCAGTTAAATGTGCGATCGGAAATTTGTAAAATGTGTTTTGGATGTTTCGCTTTTATTGTGTTTCGGTGTCAGTGGGTTGCGCGCGCAGGCCTATCAATGCGGGTGCACGCGCTATTCCACGGCCTGATAGTAAGGGAAACAAACGGGTCTTTATTTTGAAGGGGGAATTGAATTACGCATTAACGCTTCTCGTAGTTTCGTGCCATGTGTAGCCATGAAGATGGAAAGGGAATGTATGTAATGTGGGAATCATGATCATTATGACGGAATTACTACGTAGTACTGAGGGTTATTGACCTAAAACATACAGTGACACTAAGTAAAGGGTGTTTTTTAAGACGTGGGGTTTTCAATAAGAAACAAAACGCGTAATGTTATGGCCTAGAAGATTTATTAAAAAGATAAGGGTTTTCCATTATGTTTTGAAAATAATTTCAGCCAAGTGGCCGCCGCGGCTGGCTCTAATAAATTCCAGTCGAGAGGCCAAATTTTCGACCACATTTTGCAGCATTTGGGGCCGTTTGTAAACAGTAACCCGCCTAGTATTCTCTTCCAAGGCGTCAATCGTGTCAGGCTTATCTGCGTAGACACATAACCCCACAAAAAATAGTCCTGCGGTGTTAAATCGCTTGATATTGGAGGCCACGCCATAGGCCAACGACGCTCACTAAAAGTTTCCTTTAATAAATTGATTGTTTCGTTGGCTGTATGGCATGTAGCGCAGTCTTGTTGGAACCAAAGGTCATCCACAGTAACATCCTCCAATTCAGGAACGAAAATGTCATTAATCATGGCTCTATAGCGTTCCAAATCGACTTTAATATTAGGGCCGGCTTAATTTTTAAAGAAATATGGGCCAATGATTTCCTCAAACCTTAGAGCACACCAAATAGTGAATTTTTGAGAATGTAACGGCGTATCAACAATGACTTGAGGGTTTTCATTACTCCAAATGAGACCAATTTGGTCATAACTTACCCATTCAACCAAAAGTAAGCTTTATCGCTCAACAAAATTTTCTTGTAAAAATCAGGATCGGTGGCCATCTCGTTTTTGACCCTTTCTTCTCGATTTGCAAACGTTGTTTCGGAGTAAGTCTGTTTATTAATCCCAGCGAAAACTGCAAAAATACTCTATATATTGATTAGTTTGTTTTATTGTCCCTATCTACTACGAATCGCCCGTTTTTTGGGCCACATGAGCCTACAAGTGCTGCAACTATCTGCCCGTTTATTTAGTCCCAACTTACAGTATACATTTTAACCATTTTCCGTTCACAAATAATTATGATTTGGTTAGCAAATACTCAAAAAGTGTACCGAGGTAACTTCAGTCTCTTTAAGGACAACTTTTTCCCTCCATTTACAATCCCAAACAGGTTTTGACCATAAGCCGCTGATGTGCGAAATTTCAGGATCCTTGATTGAGTCGTTGAAGAAGTTGCTGTTTTTTCCATAATGGGATCTTACAGGACTTTATTCGTTTGACCACTAGCACCCTCCGAACAGTGGATTTTCGAGGATGTTACGAAGTATCAACAATGGCTTGAGGATTTTCATTACTCCAAATGAGACAAATTTGGTCATAACTTACCCATTCAACCAAAAGTAAGCTTTATCGCTCAACAAAATTTTCTTGTAAAAATCAGGATCGGTGGCCATCTCGTTTTTGACCCTTTCTTCTCGATTTGCAAACGTTGTTTCGGAGTAAGTCTGTTTATTATGAAATGGCAAGGGATCACTCCTTTACTTTGGCCATTAACGCGATTTTTCTTTTCCTCCAGAATGTGTTTCTATCCATGCCAACATCATATATTCAAAATATCATTGTCAAATCTCTAATAATTCATGAGATTTTCTATTTTCAAGTTCCGAGTTGAGTGGGCGTTGCCACACCCCCTTGTCCAATTTGTTCATCTAAAATAATTTCCTAGTCATTGTTTAAATTGTAGATCAATCGGTCTATTAGTTTGGTGATAAATTCTACTTTCTAAAGGGGACGTGCACCGCCCTCTTTTCTATATGTGTGTTCGATGCCAACATTATTTGTTGTAAATATCATCTCTAATAGTTCATGAGTTATTGTGGATCGCTGGCCATCTTGTTTTGGGCCCATTCGTCACGATTTGCAAACGGTGGTCCGGGGTAAGTCTGTTTTTTATGAGCACAAACCAAGTGAAACTGTCAAAAAGACCAACTCCGAAAAAAGTTTGGCCAGTTTGAAAACAACACGTCTGAAAAAACACACTTTAAATTTACTAAATGTATCTAAAGGGTGGTTAAATTTTTAAGGCCGACTGTTGCCATTTCTTTCCACCTTTCTGACCATTGACGACGTTTGCACTGGTCAAGAGGCTTTAGTTCTTGAGTCAATTGCACCTTGTAAGAGTATAAATGCAAGTCTTTTTGCATAATGTTCATTAACGATGAGCGTGAGAGGTGCAACTATTGGGCACGACAACGAGTTGAGGTGGACGGCTCTTCAGCCACACTATAGCGAACAGCAGCAATATTTTCTGCAGTACGAGCATGCACTAGTGTTTCCACATCTCTTACAGCCTCGGTTTGCTAAAATTTTTTCACGATTTTTCCGATTGTATGCCCATTTGGACGATTAAATTCACCGAAAAAAATAACGAAGTGCATTTTAATTTTAACGCCCAGTTTCATAGTAAACCTGAATAACTTTAACGCGTTGCTCGCTTGTGTATCTTTCCATGGTTCAAATTGAGTTAATCTGAAATTGAGAAATATTAAATGAAATGCAGAAAAAACTTGACGTTTAGGTGTGGTTCACATTTAAGATCGGTCCTTAAAATTTAACCACCCTTTACATAGAATGAAGGGCCGTAAGTAATGTCGGTTTACCTTAAGCGTGCAATTGTGGGTGATAGCTGTAAAATGCAAAATGCGCCATCTGACATTTCTATTGGAAAGTTTGACATTTTTTATCATAAACGTACTCAGAACGTTTTGACGTACGACCATCATTTGTGTTGCTTACAGTGACTTGAAAAAATAAATTTGCCAAAAAAATGGAATTAACTCGTGAACATTTTCGTGCGATCATTTTTCACAACTTTCGACGTGGATTATCACGACAAGAGTGCATCGCTGAACTTAAATCTTTGTATGGCGATGAAGCACCCTCCTAGAACGCTGTGAAAAACTGGTTTAATGAATTTAATAGTGGCCGACGCTCGCTCAAAGGTCATCTAAAAACGGCCGTTGTGCCAGAGAATATTGATGCAGTGCATGAACTGATAATGCAAGATCGTCATGTGACATACTGTGGGACAGAGGCATCCTCAGGCATTTCTTCCACCTGCATACATACATTCAATATTGCATGAACACGTGGCCGTTAAAAAGGTTTTGGTCACGTTGGATCCCGCACAATTTGACAATCGCACAAAAAAAAGGCTCGTATCGATTGGTGCAAAGAATTTTTAAAAAACTAAGATCTCGGTGCTTCAAAAGTGGTTCATAAGATCGTCACAGGTGACGAATCATGGATCTATGCGTATGAGCCCGAAACAGCAATCGACCGTGTGTGTCTACGAAGACGAGCCAAATCCAACGAAAGTTGTTCGTGGAAGAGGCACTTCGAAGCAAACGGTCGCCTGTTTCTTCGGCAAAACTAGTCATTTGGGGACTGTTGCCCTTAAGCAACGTAGATTGGTCAATTCTGAGTGGTACCCTAAAATTTTTTTGCTTGAAGTCTTCGGAGAAATTCGAAAAACGAACAAGAGAAGACCTATCATTGTGCACCATGACAGTGCGAGATCTAACACATCGGCTCAAACCAGCCCCTTTTTTACCAGCTAAAACGTCGAATTAATGGGTCATTCGCTGTACAGGCCTGACTTGGCACCCAATGACTTCTTTTTATACCCGCAAATCAAGAAAAAATGCGTGGTCAACGATTTTCGTCGCCAGAAGGTGCTGCTGAAGCCATTAAAACCATGTTTTGAAGGTGTCTCAATAGGAGTGGAAAAAGTGCTTCGACAATTGGTTTGATCGCATGCAAAAAAAAAAAATAAACCCATTTTTTATGATAAATATTCGCATTTTCAGAAATATTACTACACGCAGGAATATTAATACGCGCAGGAAAAAGTATGGTTGTGGTTACAATATTCGAAGAGGATAATAATTACTATTGTTGGGTATATGGTTGTGGTACAACAATATTATGATCCTCACAACAATAGTATGATTCAAATACAACCATACTATAATCCTCACAACAATAGTATGATTTACACATAACCATGCTATGATCCCCACAACCATAGTATGATTCACACTCAACCATACTTTGATCTCCACAACCATAGTATGATCCTCACAACCATAGTATGTTTCATATACAACCATAGTATGATCCTCACAACCATAGTATGATTCACACGTAACCATGTTATGATCAATACAACCATAGTATGATCACACACAATTATACTATGATCCCCAATAAAATTTATTAGAATTTGTTTAAGGTGTCGACAATAGATGTGAATTATGAAAATTATTCAAAATACATTACATTCAATACAATTCAATACATTAACTTCACAGTAGAAAAAATATGTTTAAATAAACGTAAGCGTTTTTATAAAAAATATTTCAGTTAAATAAAGCCAAAGCAGCTCGTTTAAAAAAAAATAATTTGGATAAAAAAGTACTACTATTGCATTAGATCCGTACCAATAACATTTGTTCTTAAAAGCATATGTGACAGCGCATAGAGAAAGGGACCTAAGGGTAAAAAAATTCAATTTTCATTTCTTTTGATGTGGACAACATCTGAGCATCGAATGAGACCGATCCCATGCCCCAAAAGTGTTCCCTCCCACAGATATGCGCGTTTTATGAAAGTGAAGTCGACGATTCTAAGCGCAAATAGAAAGGGACCTAATCTTTAAAATGGCTCTCCTGAACAAAACTTTTCATCAACTTTTCACTTTTTGTTTTTTTTATTGATATGGACAACATCTGAGCATCAAATGAGATCGATCCCATGCCCCAAAAGTGTTCCCTTCCAGAGATATGCGCGTTTTATGAAAGCGAAGTCGACGATTCTAAGCGCAAATAGAAAGGGACCTAATCTTTAAAATGGCTCTCCTAAACAAAACTGGTTTTTTTTGGCCGCACCAACCATATTTATATTGTTGCTATAACCATATTTTCATTTTTAAATTTGACAATTATACTATTGTTACATTTCAACAATATAAATATTGCAGCAATTATACTATTGTCAAAAATAAATTCAGTTAACAATGGTTGCGACGAACATACTTTTATTGTGGAAAAAATATTATTATTGCCGTAACCATGTTTTTTCTCTGCGTGTAGGAGACTAAAAATCTAGTCTAGTATATCTCCATATGTTGGATCCATTGATGTTTACCTGTATGGTCTCGGCATGTTATACTCGTAGAACGGGTTTTTTTTACTATTATTACTTTCAAAAGAAAAGAACAATTTAGCCTTATTGCCATTTCAACGATTTCCAATAAGTTTCCATCTATGCCGTGGCCGAATTCGATACCATTTCAATTCGCATTTCTTGCACCATCTGCACACAATCAACATGAATGATATCAGCAATATTTTGTTTTTTTTTCGTTATTTTCGCAATGATTGATTCTTTTATTGTTTCCAATTGCTATAGTAAAACGATTATGTTGTTGCTGTTTTTTCACATCCAATCATTGAATACGTCATACTGCTCCTGACTCCTCGCAATGCCAAATCTTCAAATGAACAGACATTACGAGTGGAGCTGATACATTGACTTTGTTGCCAAAGAAAGCCACAGCACAGGACAGGAAACACACACACAGACACTCGACTCGACCAGTACAAGGAGAAGCAGCCACAAGGACAATCAAATCAAACATAAATACAACCAAGAGAAATCAACAGGCAAATGTGAGCAACACAACGGGCGAACAAACAAACGGACAGACCAACAGACAATCACCAAAATCAATCAAACAAACAATCGATGTAGAATCTCCCCCAAGAATTCCGCATAAACAAAACGTGTCCTCCGGGAAGGGATGCAGCTGCAGCAAATGTGAGTGACCGGACCTGCGGAGCATTTGTGCTGCACCAGAAGATATTGACTTCTGCCATTGTTGTTGCACTAAACTCCAGCTCCGCATATGCAGCTATCAAGAGATACTCAGTCTTTGTTTTCATTCAATTGAATTGCAAACAAAAATATTGTGTATACAAGTATACGAGTATGTTTGTATAATTTGATTTTTTTTCCTCCAGTTTTCCTTCTTCGTCGTCGTATACTGGCAAACTGGATTCCGTCGTCGTAACGGAATGAAATCAATCATTTTCAATAGAAAAAAAAGAATGACAATCAAAATGCTCGCACCATCCGACTAAAGAAGATCAAAACGAGAATTGCTTAATTGAGTTTGGCAAATCGCTTTTAAGTTTTGACTTTTTTATTAACTTCAGTGCTACATATCATCTATGCACTGCACAGTGGGATGTAGTGCACAAAAATGTGGAAAGCATTTTATAAAATATTTCCACCTCATAAATGCCGGAGACTTTACGAGATAGAGATTTATCTCTTAGACATGTAAACACTCTTCTCAAAAAATGCATTGGCTGTTCGGAGCCGGAGTTAAATAGAACATACCTATCTGTAAGTCTAAGAATTGAATCTTGCACAGCTCACTGATTTGTTAACAAATGGGATATTGTGGAACTTAAGTTAAGTACTCATAAGCTATAGGCATGTCCGAGTGCAAAATGGGTCTTAATCTAAAGTATGTGTGAATATTTGTACTTGTGAGTAAATTTGACTTTTTCTGGAAAAACATATGTCCCTGAACATTAGAGGACGGCATTGGATCCCACTGCACATAGACAAGGCCCATATGCCAAGCCCTTCAGTTTTGAGACATCGTAAAATTAATGTTTTATTCTGGTTCTTCATTAAAATCCACCGTTGCTGAGTATCCATATGTACTTGTTCGAAAGGACACATTTTTCGGCTGCCTAGGGACCTTGCCCATAAGTGAAAAACTTTAAATGATTGGAATTGTAAAATTTATCAGAAAATTTTAATGTTTTTTAATACCTATACGAGGGCTGCTATACATAGTATATATGGAAATGAGAATATTAATCAATATTAAATAATTTATTGTTTTTCAAAGTATTCTTCAGCATGATTTTACACTTTTGCATGCGCTCAAACCAATTGTCGAAGCACTTTTTCCACTCCGATTAAGACACATCCAAAACATGGTTTTTGAACGCTTTAACAGCATCTTCTGGCGACGAAAATAGTTGACCACGTATTTTTTTTCTTGATGTGCGGGAATAAAAATAAGTCATTGGGTGCCAAGTCAGGGCTGTACGGTCGGATGACCCATCAATTCGACAATTTGGCCGGTCAAAAAGGCGCTGGTTTGAGCCGATGTGTGAGAGCTCGCATTGTCATGGTGCACAATGATAAGTCTTCTCTTGTTCGTTTTTCGAATTTCTCCGAAGACTTCAGTCAAACAAATTGTGGTGTATTACTCTGAATTGACCGCCCTACGTTGCTCAAGTGAAACAGTCGCCAAATGACCAGCTTTGCCGAAGACCCACACGGTCGATTGACCCACACGGTCGATTGCTGTTTTGTTTCGGGCGCATAGGCATAGATCCATGATTCGTCACCTATGACGATCTTATAAACGTCTTCTGAAGCATTTTTTCAAAATTTTTTCAAACATCTGCTCCTATTTTGAATGTACGTGTTTGGGTTGAGTGTGTTGAAAATACAACACTGTAGGCAGCAGCTGTAATATGGTGTACCATTCTACAGAGTAGACTGGACTGAGTGCAGAAAATGCGACATTTTCGCACGCGTTGCGTGCAACACATTGACAAACGAAATCAAAATATTTTCCTGGGGTTGCATTTTTTTAACAAACAAACATAAAAATGCGTTCTCAGTGCAACATGCAGGATAAATTTAACATTTTTTGTGCAAAAGAAAACATTATTAAATACAGGTACATACAGTATTCCCCGCTTATTTACCCCCACGCTTAAATGCCTTTCACGCTTAATTGCCTTAATAACTGAATCCCCGTAAATATTTTATGTTTTTACTACAAAAAAACACGGTTAATTAACTTCCTTTAATTACCCATCTCGTTTAATTGCCCAAAAAAATGTTTCCCCAAAATGGAAAGTTCTTAGATTTTCCCTCGCATAATTAACTCGTCCATACACAACATTTGCGCAAAGATTTGTTGCACGCAAATTTTTGTGTGGTATATTCGTAATACTTGTACAACAAATGTGGCAACTACAATTTTGACCAATTTGACACTTGTCAAACAGTCATAAACAAAAGAAAAACAAATATTCTTGTGTAAAATATAGTAATACATATCGTGGTGATCTTTTAACGCATTCCCAAAATCAGCGCAAGTGTTTTACCACCATGGCTCCTAGGAATACTGCGTTGTCGATAAAACAAAAGCTGCTGCTTATATCTCAAGCAAAAAAGAAGGAAAAATCAAAGCAACAATTGGCTAAAGATTTTAGATGCGATATTTCCACAGTTAATAGAATTATTAGAAATGAGCAACAACTTTGTTCCATTGCCGAATCAAACAAGAACAAGGAAATAAAACGTATACGGAAATCCAGGCACCCAGATGTTGAAAAGGTTTTATCGATATGGTTTGACCAAATGCGCTTTGGGAATGCTGTAATTTCGAGTCAAATGGTACTAAACAAAGCAAAAGAATTTGCAATTAAGATTAACTCGGATTTCGAGCCAAACGCTGGTTGGTTGTGGAGATGGCAGAAAAGAGAAAATATCAAGTTCACAAAGATACATGGTGAAAGTAATGAAAATGATAGGGAAGGTGCCCAGAGCTACTTGGAGAGTCACCATTTCTTGGAACTTCTGAACGAATACACTCCTGAAAATATATTTAATGCAGATGAGAGCGGTCTTCTCTATAAGGTTTTACCCAATGGAACTTTAGCACGTACAGGAGATGAAGTCAAAGGTTGTAAATCCCAAAAACAACGTCTTACTCTGCTATTTTTGTGCAATTCTTTGGGAACGTACAAAAAGGTATTTGCGATTGGGAAATTTCAGAATCCTCGTTGTTTCAAAGGAAATAAAAATCTCCCAGTTCCATACTTTTCCAATAAAAATGCTTGGATGACTAATTCTTTATGGGTTAATATATTGCAACAAATTGATGCCGAAATGGGTAAACAGAATCGAAAGATTTTGCTATTCGTGGACAATGCCTCATGCCACAAAATTTCAAACGAATTTCAGAATATAAATTTGCAATTTATCCCACCGAATACAACCGCATTAATTCAGCCCCTGGATCAAGGCATAATACATTCTTTCAAATCACATTATCGCCAAATTGTAGTAAGAAAACAATTAATCGCTTTAGAGAAAGGTCTGAAATTACAAGATTTTATAAAATCGATAAGCATTTTAGATGCTTTGTACTACATTAAACGAGCTTGGTGGCTTGTTACAGATGAAACTATTGTAAATTGTTTCCGCAAGGTTTGTATATTTTAACAACGTTTTTATTCTAATGTTTTATCTGAATAATAAATATCATTTTTAGGGCGGTTTTTCCGTGGAAAAGGATCTAAATGAACCTGATGACATTCAAGAGTACTTTGGGGACATTATTATTGCACCACACAATTTTAATGAATACGTCAATTGCGATGACAATCTCCAGTGTTATGGTATGCTAACCGATGAAGAAATTGTTGAAGAGATGTTGTTCGAAAGCGCTCAGAATTTACCGGAGGATGAGTCAATTAATGAGTTAAACATCGCAAACCCGTGTTTTAAAGAGGCTCTGGTAGCACTTGACGTTCTACGACGGTTTGTTAGAACAAGAAATTTTGACGTAGAAGAAATTGAGAATTTGGAGACTAAAATTTTGAAAACCGAAGTCTCAAATATGTGCCAAACTAAAATTAAAGATTACTTTAAATAAGGCCAAATAGTTTGAAGTTAATTTAAAGTTCCTATATATTTTTTATTGAATTGACCTCTTTTGTTCCTTTTTATGTGATATGAATTATTTTTAATAAAATTATTTTTGTTTTATAACTGTTTTTCTAACATATGACATAATTCAAAGACCTAAAATGTATAAAGACCGAGCATTGAATGAGCAAAACTCAAATATAGATGGCCCAAATATAATGATATTTGAATTTTCAAAGAGAAATATTCCAAAATTTCCAATAATGCAGTAACGACACCTATCTCAAAAGTTTTTGGTTTCCCATATGTCTTTTGACTTCAGGTCTTTGCATAATTACCCCTATGAGGTAATTATATGCGTTCGCTTATTTACCCATTTAAGGTAATTAAACGAATACGGTTATTTACTTTTTTGAGGTAATTAAGCGAGCATGTATAAATGCCTCACTCGGATAATTACCCAAAAGTTTGGAGATTTTCAACGAGGTAATTAAGCGGGGTTTACTGTATTTGGATTTGTGAGAAGAGTTCACCGATTCTGTATACCCATATGTCCCCGAACATAAGGGGACGGTTTTTGGGTACCAGCTACAATGACTACGCCCACTTAAGGGAAGGCTATGCCAACAATTTGATTCGAAGGTTAATAAACCAGAGCAAAATGTTAAAAAAAATAAAAAAAAAAAACTGATTAGAAAATTTTTTAGTCTCTCAAAGGAGAACTTTTTTTTGTCTTTTGCCCGATTTGATCCAATATATATACCAATCGAACGAGTACAAAAACGTCTTAGTTTTGAAAATAGTATCGAGTTGATAAAACTATAAGGACGGTGGTGCTGGGCGTGTCATGGATGGTAGTGGCAATATACTTGTAAATGTAATGGTACTTGCCAGTCGATAAGTGGGAGGAAAATATTGACACCGTCTTGGTTATGTCATAGCTATGTCTTGAGAAACGGGGGAGCTTGAATGTTTTGATGGTCGTTTTTGTTGCATCAATCAGCAAAGAAACGTTTTTTATATATTCCCTATGTTGACCCTCCCTCATCAGGATAAAAGTGGGTTCACAGGTGAACCCTGAGCCGTCATTCTAGATTTAAAAAAAATCTCATGCTATTGTGTCTAGATGGTGGTATAGAGCGAATCTTTGGGGCCGACATTAATGCTACCATTCTTAGATAGTGGAGCTCAAACAGGACCGGTTTGCGCAATCCATGGAGTAGCAGTGCTGTTCATGTTTTAATTTACGATCTGTTTTTGTTTATAAGGGAATTTAATAATTGCAGTATATAACTTTGAAGTTATAGCTCAAGCGATGGGGTCAAAAAAGTATGATGAGGCTTTAAAAAATGCTATCCCAACCGATTTTTGACTTTCCACATTATTTTGAGTTAAGCTACTCAAAATAAAAGCCTGACTTTGCACATTATTTTGAGTTAAGCTACACCAAATAAAAGCCATGTTTTTGGCGTTATGACGGTCCAGCACGAAATGATGAGCGATGCATTTTTGGAGAACATTTTAACATGGGAAATACAAATAAGATTCGCTCCATAAACTTCTCAATATAGCTTCAACCTTTGGTGCATTGTACGCTTAAAAATCCGTGGGAAATTCCCAAACTCAACTAAGCATAACAAAAACAATCGTTGGCTGTTCCCCTCGTATTTTCTTGTTTGACCTTACAAAGCCACCCTCGTTAATGTTATCTGTATTTGTATCTGTGTGCATCTTGCATGGCGTTCTGTTGTTGTGTATCTGCATTTTTAACGTTGATATTTGTTGTTGGTTTTTATTTTTATTTCTTTTGCCATTGCATTGTGTTTGTTGTTATCGCTGCAGTCTTGTGTTGTTGTGTTGATCGTCATCTCAAGCGTTGTTCTTGTTATTCTTCGGTTTGTTTTCATGTTGCTCATTTTTCTTGGTCTCTGAACCACCATTCGTTAATTTTTTTATTTAAATGTGTTAGAGTGTGTATGAGTGCAGGGCTGCCAGTGTAGACGATTTATCGTCATTTTAACGATTTTTAAACTGAATTTTCACCAAATGACATTTGACTACATTTTAGTAATAAAAGGCTAAAAATGACGATTTTTAAAAACTCATAAATAAAGGGGAAGTCGTATATAGGGGAAGTCGTATATATGTATATTTGCAACATTTTTGATTAACTTTAGGATTTTATAAGTTTTTAGAAAGAATATGTAAGAGCTTCACTGGCTTTTGCAATTATTTAATATGACCAAATTAATTAGGCAAAAATTGAAATCCTAGTAAGACTAAGGAACGGAAAAATAGAAAAAGTATTTTTTGATTTCTTTGGAAATATTGGTTTTTATTGAAATAAAAATTTAGCAGTTCACAGACCAAAGCGATGTTATTATGCTTTTTTCCTTTCACTCTTCACCAAATATTGCTATAAATAATGGGTAGCCCAACCGTAATGCACGATATTAATTTTGAGTCACACCTTAACGTCAAGTTTTTGGTCCAACTTAATTTGACATTTATTTGTTTCAATGTTTGACAAATGCAACTGTGGAGAGGTACACAATTGAGCAGTGCGTTATGATTGTACAAGCCGTTTACGAAAATGGGCGTTCAAATCAAAATACATTTCGTGCCCTTCGTGATTTTGTAGGTCAGCATAGTCCAATGTCCAATGTGTCCACAGTGAATTCGCGAACAAGCAGAATTGCCCGATTTGGGCAAATGAGAAACCACGAGTGATTGTTGAAAAGCCGATTCATCCACAAACAGTGACTTTTTGGTGGGGTTTATGGGCTGGCGGAGTCATCGGACCGTACTTCTTCGAAAATGAGGTTGGACAATTAGTTACCGTGAATAGTGTTTGCTATAGCGAGATGATAACGCAATTTTTGTAGCCAGCAATTGAGGACTTGGACCTGCACGATATATAGTTGCAGCAGGATGGTGCCACTTGAGACACAACCCACGAAAGAATGGCTCTTTTGCCCATGAAATTCAAAGGCCGTGTTATCTCACGTCGTGGCGATGTTAATTGACCGCCACAATCATGTGATTTGACACCGTTGGACTTCTTTCTTTGGTGATACTTAAAAGAAAAAGAGTTAGTCAATAAGCCAAGAAGAATTCAATAGCAAAAGGATGAGACTTTTCGACACATTAAGAACATTGAACCTCCATTATTTCTCAAAGACAGTGAAATAATGGACCATCGGATAGAGATATGCCACCGAAGCTGTGGCGAGAATTTAGCCGATTTTTTGTTTCAGACATAATTGCCATAACAAATATTAAGATAATTCAGTGCAATTTTATTTTTGCATTTTATTTACAATTAACATCGTGCGTTTTAGTTGAACCACCATTTAGCGCGGAAAATGAGGTCGGCATAATAAGCTCAAAACAGGTATTGATAAGTAACGAGTGATCAACCTAGAGGTATTTTTTCAATAGGGGTTTTTCACAGATTACGCGTAAGTTATGTTCAACTTTATTTTATAACTCTTTTCAGTATTGGTTGCCATTTCTTTATTGAAAGACTTACACACAAAAACCGAGAGTTGGTGTGGTATATGGGCAGGTGGAATCATCGGTCCATATATTTTTTTTAAAAAATGATGATACATAACCAAGAATGGAGCTCGCGCCATGTTATCGGAATTTTTGAAAATTGAAGCCCATAATCTTGACGACATTTGGTTTCAACAGGAAGGTGCCACTTACCATACAGCAGCTCAAACAATGGATCTATTGAGAGGTCATTTTAAAAAGCAGCTAATTTCAAGTTTTGCACCAGTGAGTTGGCCGCCTAGATCGCGTGATATCACACCTTTAGACTTTTTTCTCTAGGTCTACGTAAAGTCCAAATCTATGCTGACAAACGAACCACGATTCAGGTAGAAATGCTCGAACGAGTCATCCAAAATAGGACCAAAATGGAAACCCTGAGGCGTAGTTACGGCTAGCATATGAGGGAAATTATATTCAAAAAATACCTGATTTGATTTTTTGTATTTTTTTTGATTTTAAAAAAACCTATAGATTGATCACCAGACAAAAAATGTCTAACAAATGTTGAGTATATAAATTCTTCACTGACTAAATTCCCAATTAAAACTTTCAAATTTGAAAGTTGACAAATACACTTGTTGAAGTTTGTAAAATAAAAATTCTATATGAAACATTCACAAATTTTTTTTTGGAATTTTCTTTCAAGTGACTTTTACAATCAAGTCATACCTTTTTTATTGTACCATGCTTGTGTGTTACGATTTTACGACGATTTTTATTTTTAGAAATGACGATTTTGACGATTTTTTTTAAAAACGACGCTTTACTTTTATTGATTTTTAGTTGGCAGCCCTGTAGGTGTGTGTGCCCCTCGCCTGCCGTGCGGATTTTTATTGTGATGTTTGACGGTTTCATTGACCAGATACCGATTTCAGTTGGGTTTTTTTAACCCGCATACCGGAGATTCCAGTGAAACCGTGCGCAAACTCACACACAATCAAGCTTGAGCGTGTGTGTGTGTTGGTGCTCGCTTGATCGGTTGGTTGGCTGTCATTGCTCTTTTGTTTTAAAACACAAATTCCAGTGGTTGAATGTTGCAAAGTGCACTGCATTCAGCGCGAAATGTATGAGAGAGCAAGAGACTATCGGAGTATGAAAATAAAAGAGAGCTTAGTGCTGCCATATAATATAGTTTTCAACGATTTAGGGATTTATAGCAGTTATTTCTCAGCGATCAAACTGCATTTTAGGCCGAACACAATCAAAAACGCTAGCTCCAACTGCAGTGGTTCTTACATGGAGAGCTGTGACCAGGCAGTATTGAAAGTTTTTCCAAATGTTATATATCAAAGAATGTAAAAGAAACCAACGCAAACCAAATGTCAAAATATTCAGTAAGCCTTGTCATTTCATCGTGCCTCATTTCATTTCTATTGAAAAGGAGTGATTACAAATACGAGGGTTGCTATATATATTTCTGGCCTATGCAACACCAAGAGTTGCCTGGCGCCATCTGACATTTTCACTGGAAAGTTTAACATTTTTTTTAGCATAAACGTACTCAGACCGTTTCGACGTACGACCTTTATTTGTGTTGTTTACAGTGAAAAAATCAATTTGGCAAAACAATTAAATTAACTCGTGAACATTTTCGTGCGATAATTTTTCACAAATTTCGACGTGGATTATCACGACTAGAGTGCATCGATGAACTTAAATCTTTGTATGGCGATTAAACACCATCCTATAGCACTGTAAAAAACTGGTTTTATGAATTCAACCGTTGCCGACACTCGCTCAAAGACGAAGGTCGTACAAAAGCGGCCGTTGTGCCAGAGAACATTGATGCCGTGCGTGAACTGATAATGCAAGATCGTCATGTGACATACCGAGAGATAGAGGCATCCTTGGGCATTTCTTCCACCAGCATACATTCGATATTGCATGAACACCAGGCCGTAAAAAACGTTTGTTGCCGATGAATCCCGCATAATTTGACAATCGCTCAAAAAAAGGCTCGTGTCGATTGGTGCAAAGAAATTTTTGAAAAAATACGATCGCGGTGATTTGAAAAACGTTTTCAAGATCGTCACAGGTGACGAATCATGGATCTATTCGTATGATCCCGAATCAAAAGGGCAAGCAATCGTGTGGTTCTTCGAAGACGAGCCAAATCTAACAAAAGTTGTTCGTGGAAGAAGCACTTCGAAGCAAAACTGGCCATGTGGCAACTGTTCCGCTTGAGCAACGTAGGACGGTCAATTCTGAGTGGTACACCACAATTTGTTTGCCTGAAGTCTTCAAAGAAATTCGAAAAACGAACAGGAGAAGACGAATCATTGTGCATTATGACAATGCGAGCTCTCACACATCGGCTCAAACTAGCGCCTTTTTGACCGGCCAAAACGTCGAATTGATGGGTCACCCGCCGTACAGCCCTGACTTGGCACTCAATGACTTCTTTTTATTCCCGCACATCAAGAAAAAATGCGTGGTAAACGTTTTTCATCGCCCGAAGCAGCTGTTGAATCGTTCAAAAAATCATGTTTTGGAGGTGTCTCAATTGGAGTGGAAAAAGTGCTTCGAAAATTGGTTTGTGCGCATGCAAAAGTGTATAAATCATGCTGCAGAATACATTGAAAAACTATTAAACTATTTTTGATGATAAATATTCGCATTTTCATTATTAGGCCATATATATATATATAGCAGACCTTGTATTATTAACTCGTTACAATGGCTAGAGTGCAGAAGGCAATTCTTAGAGTGTTTTGGCAAACATAATATTTTTAGTGTAGGTCTAAAGATCATTCGTCACGCCAAAAAGCCAATGAGCTCGGGGTCAACAAATTCGAACATATTGGATTGGAGTAATCATTGCACCAACCATTTGAAATACTGCTAGCGAACTCATGGGGTAATTTGAACAATGGTGATTCTAGTTCCTTGCCAGTTTTTGTAAAGCTAGAAATCAGCTAGAAATCCGACTCCAAATCATGTGTCCTTGCATGCGCGACTGGATGACACACCAAAACCAATCATTATTTAAGTCATTAGTAAAGGGTTTCTTTTAGACGTGTGGTTTTCTATTAGGCCACACTTTTTCGGAGTTGGTCTTTTTGACAGCTGTCACTTGATTTATGCTTAGTTTGGTTTGCCATTTCAGAATGAATAGACTTACTCTGGAACAACGTTTGAAAATCGTGGTGAATGGGCCCAAAACGAGATGGCCAGCGATCCACAATAACTTATGAATTATTAGAGGTGCTATTTAGAACAAATGATGTTGGCATCGAAACACATCCCAAAGAAAAGAAGGCGGTGCCACGTCCCCTTTAAAAAGTCGAATTTATTACCAAACTAATAGGCCGATCCTTTTACAATTTTAACAGAATTTAATCAATGACTTTAGGTAGGCATGCATTTTAGATGAACAAATTGGACAACGAGGTGTGGCATCGCCCACTCAACCCGGAATTTGAAAATAGAATATCTTATAAATTATTAGAGATTTGACGATGATATTTTAAATATATGATGTTGGCATGGATAGAAACACATCTCGAAGGAAAAGGAAGATGCCACACTTTCTTTAAAAATTCGCGTTGATGGCCAAAGTAAAGGACTTATCCTTTGCCATTTCATAATGAATAGACTTACTACGAAACAATGTTAGCAAATGGGCCCAAAAGGTGGCCAGCGATCCTGATTTTTACAAGAAAATTTGTTAAGCGAAGATGCTCACTTTTGGTTGAATGGGTACGTTATTCACCCAAATTGTAGCAATTTGAGTAATAAAAAACCACAAGCCATTGTTAAGACGCCGTTACATCCTCAAAAAGTCACTGTTTGTATGCTCTATGGGCAGAGTGAATCATTGGTTGATATGTTCAAAATTGAAGCCGGTCAATCAAGAAGGCTATAGAGCCATGATTAATGACTTTTTCGTGCCTGAATGGAAGGATGTTGATGAGGACGACCTTTAATTCGAACAAGACGGCGTTACATTCCATACAGCCAACGAAACAATCAATTTTTTGGAGGAAACTTTTGGTGAGCGCATTATCTCGCGTCGTGGGCCTATGGATGACCTCCAAGATCGTGCGATTTAACACCGCTGGACTATTTTTGTGAGGTTATGTCTACGCAGATAAGCCCGACACGATTGACGCCTTGGAAGAGAATACTCGGCGGGTTACTGTTTACATACGGCCCCAAATGCTGTAAAATGTGGTCGAAAATTTGGCCTCTCGGTTGGAATTTATTCGAGCCAGCCGCGGAGGCCGCTTGCATAAACATAATGTCAAACCGCTTTCTCTATATTAAAGTTAAATTCTTGGCTACAACAATACATTTTATGCGTTTTACTTACTCTTGAAGTCCACATGTCTTAAAAAATTCACTTTACATGCTATTTGTAAAAAGCTAAGCTGTAAGAACATGATCCTCAAATCACTTGCCAGCAGTGCAGGGACATCCACAGTTGCCAAAACGCCGCCCTGTGAACAACTTACAAGAGGAGATAACGATCTTGCCCGTGCGTCGACTTAACTTCGTGTTGTCGAAGCAGTACCTGCTGGGGTGTTACAGAATGGATCATCTGACTCTACCTTACACATACACGCCCCCAACATGGCATACCAAGAGCGGTATTAATGATCTGAAGAGGGAGAGGTCTAGCTTTACAAGTGGCAACCATAAGATCAAAGGGGTCCATCAGGCAGATCTTATGGGACATTTACTAATTCATTTTACATCCGATCCGCTCATATTTAGCATTAAGGTCACTGCCGCTCCCTTATAAAGATTGTTGCAGCTTTATTCCCCTGTCGGTATATGATTTATTCGGCCCAGACAGAATATGTTCATATTTCTTCGATCCATTGAACAGGATATGCGCGTTTAATGAACAGGCTTAATTTTTCATGTTTGCAACTTTTATATTTTATATAATGATACTGAATTGATCTCCTATGTTTTTGATATTATTTTGTTACGTTTTTGACCAGAAGACTCATTATTTAATTAAAAAGAAAATATATTTTATACACAAAAATATAAAAATATCTTAAAAAAATATGATCCAAAACGTTATAAATATTTTTAACCATTATTTGGACCACCCACTATAACCCACTTCTTTATTGGGAAACAAAGTTTTCTCATAATTCTCTTGTGGTAGAGTGAAAAAGTTTTTCCACCAATCGCTGAGCCATGATCCTATTTTCCCAGTAATCAATGATTGTAAAATGTTCTGTGAAACCCCTCTGTTTCTTTGTCTGGCAATGAAAATAAGTTTTATTAAAAGAAAAATATTGCAAAAATTATCTCAATTGCATTTTCCATCTTTTTTTCTATGCTATGCTCATAAAAAAATATCATAAAGGACAATATGGATAGCTTCTTTATCAGTTGCTCTTTCGTCGCCAACGTCGTCGTCATCGTGTGCCGCCCACCTATTGACATCAAATGCCACCTGCAAAAGTTTTGTGACGACGCTTCTTTATGATGAACAATTATTTAGATTGGCGTTCGTCGTGCGTCTTAACGACAGCGGTGAACTCATCAATTTGAAAAGGCGGCGCATGTTGATAGCGAGGATTCAGGACAGCGAAAGTTGTGACATGCTTTGAGAGAAAAAAATTGCCAGAGTGGAACGTGTAAAAGTTGTAGGGGTTTTCGACATGATGATGTTATTAAAACCATAGAAGTGGAAATCATTTGAATGGAGAAATAGTTCTTCATCGATCCTATGCCATGTAGGGTATATGTGGGGTGTTCGGTGGGCGGAGAAAGCAAAGAAAGTGCCTTATGTGAAAATACACGATTTTTTATTTGCGGTTTGTTGAAAGACGGTTTTGGTGGCGTATCTCTTTAAAGCCTTTCTGCCTATTTCAGTTCAAAATAATATTTACTTTTAACAAGGGTTCCGTCGGAAAAAAGTTGTGCGTAATTAGATTTTTCAATTTGAGGCTGTTTAAAATCGATTACAGTTTTGTATGTTAAGAAGTGAGTTAAGGCTATAAGATGCTCTTCGTCATTTCAGTAAATGATTTTCCAGTTAAGTTCAGTTATCGAAGCTCTATATGTGCTTTTAAAAAAAGTTGACTTAAGATATTTCATTACAAAATCATTGATTGTAACTCCTAAACAAAGCATAACAGCTTTTTGATACTTTACATATTTGAATGTTCAAAACTATAATAAAAATGCACTCCATAAGATGATATGGGGTCTTAATATCAACATGATAAAATCATCCAGTTTCTGTTAAATCGGAGCTTATTTCAATACAGCTTCCTGAGCTTAACCAATTTCAAAGCACCTTCTGTAACACCTTGAAATAATCTGGCTTTGAGAAATAATATGACTATAACTTACCACAAACTTGACCTATCGAAATGAAATTTTATACATCAAGATTTCTGTATACAACACACTTCTACGCTGAATTCGGTTGAGATCGGAAAAGTCCTACTGGTACCTCCCACACAAACGGTCTCATGGGCTTTGAGAAATAATATGACGATAACTCACCACAAGCTTGACCTATACAAATAAAATTTTGCACATAAAGATATAGAACACACTTCCGCACCAAATTTGGTTGAGATTAGGGAGTACATTCTGGTACCTTCCATACAAACGGTCTTATGATAAAAGGACGATAACTCATCATTAACTTGACCTATACGAGTAGAAATGAAATTTTACACATAAACATTTCACTTCTGGACCAGTTTGAGTTCAGATTGGGTAGTCCCTTCTGATACCTCCCATACAAACGGTCTTATGGGCCTTGAAAATACTATGACGATAACTCACCACAAACTTGACCTATCGATATGAAGATTTATATATAGAACACACTTCTGCACCAAATTGAGTTGATATTGGGTCGCCTCTTTTGATCCTCCCATACAAACGGTCTTAAGTTGTTTTAATGAATTTTCTATTATTAGCCGAATAGATTGATTCAACGAAGAACAAGAAGAGGAGAGAGTTCGTAACAAACGAGGAATATCAATCTGTGTTAGAAATGATAAGCTCCAAGCTGCGGTATATCTCTTCAAAAGAGACCACAGTATTGGAAGCCACACTTTTCAATACATTGCATTTCAGATTGAAAGCAAGCTCAAGATTAATTGATCGAGATGTCTGGTAATTCGCAAATGGTTTTTGTTGTACGAGACTTCAATATATGCCGCGCAACTTTGCAAAAAAAAATCAATAGAAACTCTTCTCAAACATAAAGGATTTTCATCATTATTAGAAAAATCTGTACCAACAACTAAATACGGAACACATATCGATTGGGCATTTAGTTTTTATTTATAATAATTTTTAGGCTTCTTTACAAGAAATATTGTGTGTAAATAATAAAAAAAGAAAATATGTTAATTTTAATTGCTTTAAATAAATTAAAATAAATAATTTACAAAAATTAAAAAAATATTTTTTTTTTGGGAATCTGGTGGAGGGTATCCAAAGTTCGGTTTAGCCAAACTAACATTTTTTACTTGTTTTTAAATTGGATTTGAGTAAAAGATTTCTTTCTACTTATAATATCTTCTATATAACATACATAATCAATTCGCAGCAGGTATTAAACAATATTTGTATTTGTTTCAGGAAACAAGAAGTTTGCTTATTTTTTTTTAAAAAAAATACCCTGCTCTTGGGTTCATGTCCACAATATGCGATAAGTAATAATATTAATAAACTTAAATTTTTTTACATTTTCCAAAAATAAAGTCCACCAATTTATAGTTTTTTGTTGCCTGGTTTTGACGAATTTTCCGACTAATCCAGTTGGTGCTTAACTCTCTTTATTCTATACAAGGTGAAATAATACTGCCGTATTTTCTAAATTTTTTGTATGTTGCCTTATTACTCTTACTTACAAGCTTACCTAGTAATCCCAAATGAACAAGGCTCATTTTAGCCTCTGTTGGTAGAAGAAGTAAAGGTTGGTCCAAACTTAATGCACGATACTAATTCTGAGTAACACATTAACGTTAAGATTGTTTTATTCAATTTGAGATATCATTGTCTCAGTGTTTGACAAATTTAACCACGTAAGGTACATAGCTGAACAATGCGTTTAAAGCCTTAATGGTGTTCGCTATCGCGAGATGATAATGGACTTCTTGTGGTCTGATATTGAGGATAGTGCCACACAGCCAACAAAACAATTGCTCTTTTGTGAGAAAAATGCAATGACCGTGTTATCTTACGTCGTGGAGATGATAATTGACCGTCACTATAATTTGATTTGACACCGTTGGACATCTTTCTTTAGGTGTCGTTGAAAATATGGACCACCGAATAGAGGCATGTCGCCAAAGCCGTGGTGAGTATTTTTGGTCGATATTTTTATTCACACAAAATAATTGAAATTTTTAAGATAATTGTCGGAAAACTTTCTGTTGTGTTTACAATTAACATCGTGCCTTTTTTTATGGACAACACTCAACATTCATGTTGGTCAAAAATCCTTCTATACTGTAAAGAATATTAATGTAATTCCATAAAAACTTTGTGATTTGTATACGGTTAACATCGTGCGTTTAAGTTGGACCACCATTTACAGCTAAATGTTCGGTCATATTTTTTTAATTGCCACCACTGGAAATCGTAGCTACGGCTTTCTAGTTACTACGATAGCTGTTTAGAGGCCACCAAACCAAACTGTACGTTAGCTCCAAACGGCTTATATATCATCACCTCCTATCGCTGTGAAAAACTAGGCATAACTGCATGCCTTCTACAAGAACGGTGCCAGGAATGTTTATTGGAAATCTATCATTGAAAATTTAAGGTCTTCTAAAAGAAAGCATCAATAATGTGACGCGCAAAATAGAAAGGGACCTAAGGGTAAAAGCCAGTTTTGTTCAGGAAAGCCATTTTAAAGACTTAAATACGTGCATCTTTGGTGTACCATCACTTTCATAAAACGCGCATATCTCTGGGAGGGAACACTTTTTGGGCATGGGATCGGTCTCGTTCGATGCTCAGATGTTGTCCACATCAAAAAAAAGTGAAAATTGATTATTTACCCTTAGGTCCTTTGTCTATGAGCTGTCACATATAAGTATAGAGTTAAATACAAAACCTTCTTAAAGAAGCGACATGAGAATGTTAGGCGATTCATTTTGCAAAGTAGGCCTTCTTAAATGTCCGATTTTGGAAAGCATTAACGAATTTGTATTGAATCTAAAAAGCTGACCTTCCAGAAGATGTTCGTATGGGAGAGCCTTGCCAGTTTTGAGGTTGAGCTACGATACCAATTTTGATCGCATCGAAAATAAAGTGGGTGTTCTAGACAAAAGCCTTGCCAATTCCCGCATGGATGATATACCAAATTTGATCGCGATTCAAATTAAAATGGTTTTTCCTTGTATCTAACATCTGGTCAAATATTTGTACAGGGGCTATATCAGAACTTTGACTGAGATGCCCCTTATTCTTCTGAGTGGGTTCTGGAAAAACGTTATGCTTTACGCTATGTAAAAATGTACTGAGATTGTATTATGGAGTTTAAAGCGGTAGGAATCCAAATCGGCTATCTACCCAAGTCTGAATAGATTTAATTAAGTTTAATAGTACCCGTCCTTGGTCCTTAACAATTCTTGTGCCAAATTTCATTAAGATTGGACAACAATTGCGAACTATGGTTTGACAGCAAACGGAGAGCCCAATGAACAGACCGATAGAAATTACTTTAGCCGTGTTCCAATGATAACTGGCTGAGAAGATCGCTAACGAGATAACTGCACACCATTGTGCAAAAATAGAAAAAGAGAAAACTATAGACAGTGCTATAGACAGGGTTTAACGCACCGTTTGTTTAAAATAATTAAAATTTTTAGCAATAAAGTTATTCAATAATATCCTTTATCGAGTTGAAGCGAGCTCAGTTATTACTCGCGTTTAGTATTTCTTGAATACCTTTATTTCCACTAATTATAAATTTTCAAATCAAAATTATGGTGCATAAAGCCAATTAGTATTTGTAAACAAATAAATTTTTCGTTAAATTTCGAAGTTATCTCCTTAGCGTTAATAAGCGAGTACCAATAGAACACGCCTATTGTTTAAGCTAACGAATAATTGGACGTATATCATGGAGTTCAAACAAATCGGTTTAGTTGCAGTTCGAGGAGACATTGTAGAATGGCGGATCGTAAGGTACACTGCGAAGAATGCTACTGTATTTGAAAGTGTCGCTAAAGACCTAGATTTTCCATTGTTCAGAACAGTCTCTTTGGTCAGAACAAGCGGCAAGTAGCTGAAAATACAAATACCAATTTATATTTATGTGTTGGATGGGGTAAAGCTTCGACTAGTGGGTCTTCGGGACCAAGATTAAGAATCAATAAAAATGGATTGTTAGGATTTATTTTTAAGATTAGGCGGATATTGGGACTTAGAATCATGGCCCTGTCATGGACTAATACAGAATAAAGATGATTGAAACAATTTTTACAGCGAATAAGAAATAACAATTATTTTTAAGATTATAGGTGCCCATTTACAGCGATTTCTTAGTGGAGATATTATAAGAGCTTGCCAGGCCGAGCTTCTTTCGAATATACTTTAAAAATCATGCTGGTCAATTGGAATGACTAAGAGAACAGTTCCCATTTTTTTCTATCTTGAGAAGCGGGTTCTCAGATTCACCCGCACGGACGTTAATGTAATTAGGAGGTTTCCAAAATATTGGAAACCTCTTCCTGCGAATGACATATTGGAACATACTCCCTGGTATTTGGAGGTATTTAAGACTCGGCATAAACAACCTTAAGACGATTTTACATTTTCACTTTTTGGTTCAGAAGATATTTAGTTAGTTTCGACTACCTTTTAAATGTCAGTAATTTGCTTCGTAGAATATCAAAGTTCTCACGTATTTGCAATTACATTTCTGTTTCTAAAGTACCAGTGCGCCCTGCTTTCCTTAGCTCTGCTTGGGGTTAATCCAATAATCTGTTACTGCCCAACCACTCGTTTTAGATGGTTAGAGACTGCGATGAATGTTGGTTTTTTGTCTTTTAGGTGACACATTAAATTTTTCTTAAAAATTCATGGCAAAAATTAAGTTAATGAAAACCGTTAACAAGCTGTCAATCAAACGAAAATCGAAAATCAACGCAACCACCGAAGGCGAGATACCGCCAACCACCAACGCAGTCAATTCGAAGCCTCTGCGGGATTTTCAATAAATTCATGACGATTCAATTACCAGTGGCGTACATACACAGCTACGTGTATCGCTGGTCGGGCACAGAGGCACATCTGCAGGCCGATACCGAAATGCGGCACGATGGGCGGTTGGACGGACGAAGAGACGGCTACATCTTCTTCATCCGCGCTGTTATTGCGATGTGTGGCTTTAGTTTAAAAATTCCTTTTTTATTGCATTCCATCCAGCACGAAAATCCACCTACTGACACATACTCGCCCGTGCCGGTCCGTTCGTCTGGCTGTTTGGCGCATTGTAGGCGTCGAGCCAACGCCACCGTCGCCGACAACTGGATAGGTGCCCAAAATCCTTGGCTACATCATAAAATAAGCCACATAAAATGCACTCATGCTCCGTGCTATCCTCAGGTATCCAATCTGCATGCAACGCATGTTGCTGCGCCGGCTGGTGAGACGGTTTGGCGGTTTGGAGTGGGGCAACATCGTTTTATTCACATTCTCTTGTTGTGTCTTAAAAGCCAAAATAAAAAATATTACGAAAAATGGCCATTTTGATATGGCCAAACAAAATCGTTTTGTTTGTTTCCCCACTCACACTGCGGCGTGAAATGAAATCCAAACAAATCACGTTCCATTTTATTTCACGAGCACATCTTCTGCGAAGGACTTTTCCCAAAACAAGAAAACAAAATCGCGTTAAATTTATGGCGATTTTTCAGTTTTGGTGGTTGGTGGATGAGTGGCCAGGCAGGCCGCCACGCATTTCTGAGTGCCATGCAAAGCGGCAGATTTAAAGTGTTTTGTTTCTTAAATTTAAGATTGACAAGGATTGTGGGTAAAAAGGTTTCGAAATGATGAATTTGAGATTTGAGAGGGTAATAAATCGAGTTACTGGGTTTTCTTTGTTACGGATGAGTCAGTGTTGTGAATGATACCTGCAGAGATGAACACAATACTACGAAGACATTGCAGAGGTGCGAGGTAACAAAATTGAACAAAAGTTTGGCTTGGACCTAGGAAATTGCGCAGATTGTTAAAAAGGCGTTAAATTTTATGTTATTTAAAAAATTCGAAAATATTGACAAACATTAACTTTTACGGGCAAATTATAGGTGGTGAAATGACATACGCAACAAAATCGGACTTAAACCCCATTTTCTAAGTGGAATGAATAACTTAAAATTCCACGTTCATAGGCCACATACAACATACAACATAGAATTGCTATGAATTTTTCAAGTCATATTACCTCACTCTATTGAAACATCTCGGGCCCTTAAAGACTTTCAGCTACTGTCATTCATAATCTAGAGACTCGAAGAAGTGGAGTTTTCACACAGAAAATTTTCGAACAATTTTCGAAGAGGATCATACTATTATACAATAGTATGATTCACACATAACCATACTATGATCACCACAAACATAGTATGATTCACACTCAACCATACTATGATCTCCACATCCATACTATGATCCTCACAACAATAGTATGATTCAAACTCAACCATACTATTATCTCCACAACCATATTATGGTCCTCACAACCATAGTATGTTTCTCATACAACCATAGTATGATCTTCACAACCATAGTATGATTCACACGCAACCATGCTATTATCCCTACAACCATAGTATGATTCACTCAACCATACTATGATCCCTAAAATATTTATTGGGATTGGGTAATGTTGTTTTTCAAAAATAGAGATTTGTATCAAGCAAGTTATATTAAATTGCATTACAATAAATTAATAGCCAGAATTAAGGACATGTTTTTATTGAACATTTCATTCAAGAAAAAAATATATATTCCAACGGAAGTTGAAAATACTTTTGGTGCCCAGCAGGGGTGAATGCTACTTCACCATCCGTAGACCCCAAGAAACGAATGTGATTAAACCATGATCAATGGCTATATCCTTAAGTGCAGTCAGATTTTAAATAAATGAGAACCAGTCGGCAGTAGAGTATTTCACCGAACAAAGTAAACACAATAAAAATCCCTAGAATTACCAACCGATTGTTGTAGTTTTTTTTAATGGACAAAAACCATTCACTGTATCGTGTGTATGTGTTTTTTTGTATATCAAAAAAACATACGGACACACATATATGTATGCTTTATAAAACCTGTTTTGTTATGTTCATAGTCGCAACTATTCTGTATGATTGCAGTAATCATATGTTTGTTAACGTAAATTTTAAACAACAATACTTTTGTAGCACCAACCATGTTTATATGGTTGCTACAGCCATATTTTCATTTCTAAATTTGTCAATAATACTATTGTTACATTTCAACAATAGCAATATTGTCGCAATCATACTATTGTCAAAATGAAATTCAAAAAACAATACTATGGTTGCGACGAACATGCTTTTATGGTAGAGAACATACTATTGTTGCGGTGACCATAGTGTAACCATATCTTTTCTCTGCGTGTGGGTACAAATTTTAATTTAGGGAAAATAAATAGTCGCTACCCTGTTAAAATGTACCTATACAAAAAATATTATACTTGAGACTTCATATGGGAATGGTCTTAGAGATTCTGGGCCGATTTGTTCCAAATTAAAACGTCTTCTGACTAAAAGACTTTCAGCGCTACACACGGAGAAAAGATCAGTTAAAAATCGGGCCGAATTAAAAAAAATTGGTTAGATAACCCGAATTTCTGTTGCAATAACCAATTTAAAATCGTATTAATGGTAACATGGTTCGAGATAGTATTCACAGTCAATAACACAGTTATACCAACCGAATTCAGTTTAACTTTTGGTTCTGATAACTGGCGGTTATGGCAACCAACCAATTGTGATGTACATGGTACTTTGGTACCAATAATTGGTGGTGACGACAGATTATTTCGTTGTTGTGACCAAACTCTGGCTTAGTTGGCTTTAGTAACATAATATTGGTTATTCCAACATCAACCTATAATAATAATAATATTTTATTAGTTCTAGTCACAACAAAATCATTGTTTACCACGAAAACATATTTCAAAAAACACAAAAAAATTATAAAAACAAAAAAATGGTCAGATAGATAGGCTATAGATATACCTATTTTTTTGTTAAGTAGCGACCGATTTTTCGCGAGTTACAGCCAATAAATATTGCTATATACCCTAATTAGTTCTTTTCAGATTTTGGGCATAACTTCAATACTTATTAAAGCAGTTATCTAAAGACGTATTTATTTAACTGATAACTTGACCCATTGCAAGGCGGTACATTTCTACACTTTTTCAAATAGTACCTATAACCAACAATCAATAACAACAACCAATATTTTATAAATTCAGTTCCAATAGTCATGTTAATCCGTTTACCGATGCTTGTTTTCTTCAAACGAAAGTGTCAGTTCCCTCTACCTTCGACCTTTCAACTTTGCAGCCAAATACCGATTTTCTGCATATTGTTTATATGGTTTTTTGGCTATAACTCGTCGACTAATTGATATCTGTAAAACCCAAATTATTGCTAGAGACCTGTCCAACAAGAAAATTTTTGTGGTGCTTTTTTTCACGCTTTTTGAAAATATCTTCCACAAAACTAAGTCTTTTTTCTTTCTGTTAGATCTATAATATGCTTCTCAGTTTCTTCAATAAATTTCATTTGAAAAGAAAACAATCATAATACAAAACATGCGTTTTCCAGCTTAATATTAATTTACTTCTCATTTTTTATATATCAATTTTGTTTTTTTATATATCATTTTGGTTTTGAAGTAACATTGAAAAAGAGGTAGAAGTAATTAAAAAGGGAAGTTCCAAGAATTAGGAATTAGTAAAACAACTTTTTTGTTCTTATATTTCGTACTAAGAATCGACCTGAATTTGTTCCACAGTGTAAGTTATTGTGCAAAAAACTTTCAGCGAATTTTTTGATGTCTTTCGGCATCAAAAATTGAAAATTTTGCGAATAAAAAATTGATTATAGACACTTTTTAAAAACTGAAAATCAAAAAAAAAATCGTAAAAATAGGCAATGATTTCGCTTTTTCCTAATAGATGAAAGTAAACAAACTAATTTATTGTACAAAAAAAAATCACCGAACTTTATGATGTTTTTTTTGTTCAAAAATTGGATTTTTTTTACAAATTCATTTAAAAAAGTTAAGTTTTAAAAAATAAGTTAAAAATGCCATTCCGTTTAAAAATGCGTCTTTAAAAACTTTTATCATTGAACTACTCAGGAACGAAACTAGAATATTAATTAATTCTGGATACAAATCGCTCAATTTTAATGGCTCAGGAGCCCAAAAAACTATTTCTTTAAAAACTGTTTCTATGAAAACCATTAAAAAGCTACCAAAAATGTTAATTCGAATCAGGTCAGTTTTCTGATTTTTGCCAATGAAACGGAGCACTGTGGGGAGGGGCCACGTCTCTCTGACCAATTTTAACACAATATTATGCTAATCGTTGATTACATTCTATTAAAATTTTATTAAGATTTTTGAAGGGGGCGTGACACGGCCATCTTTTCTTTCAGGGGATGTTCATGCCAACATAATATGTTACAAGTGTCAACGTCAAACCTTCAATATTTCATGGGATATTATCTTCTCAAGTTCAAGGTTGTTTGGGCCAAGACCCCTTGTTCAATTTTACCATAGCATAGTTTATAATAATGTTCTAGTCATTGGACTTTTAAAAGGGGCGTGGCACCGACCACTTTTTCTTCAGGATGTGTTTTAATTCATGCCAACATCCTAAAATGTTCCAAATACTTCATTCATCGTCATATTTTTAATACTTCATTTGATATTGTCTTTTTATACCCTTTACCGAAGAGTGGATTATATCATTGTCATTCCGTTTGCAACACGAAACTAAAAATATTGATCGAAGACCCAATAAAGTATAAAAATATATTATTGATCGTAGCAAAATTTTAAGGCGACCTAGACTTGTTCGTTTTTGTTGAAATCCACCTAGGATCCTTAAATGTTGAACGATGATGGCCTATGGTCAAGAAATGTTTAAAATAGTAAATTGGCAATATCGGCCCAGAGGAAAAAAGTTTTCCTTTAATGGACTAAAGTTGCCTCGGAAAAAAGCAGTGATGACAACTTGGTTTGTTTTCACTACATAGGATGATTTGTTTATTATCCAAAAACACTATTTGGAAAACTTAGAGATTTACTGTGGTGATTTTACGTGCTTTCGCGTAGCGCCTTTAGTGGTTTTTATTTTAAAAACTACGATTTCGTTCTTGGCATCAATTGGCCTTGGAATTGTTAGTATAGGAAAATGCCATCCTTTTAAAAAGAACTTTAAAAAATTGAAATTGCAGAAAAATTTAACAGGTATTAACCGGCTTGAGACATCATGCATTTAATTTTAAATGGAAGAAAAGTTTTTAACAAAATGGCAAAGTGATATTGATTTTCGTGATCGAAATCGCTCTATAAGCAGATTGATTTTTGAAAGTTCACTGCGCATTTTGAAACAGATTATGTCGGATTTAACGTGGTTATCGTCACTATGGCCTGAACCACGGTGTGCCATCACACTGGGGCCGTTACAATGCCACGGCCAACGCCCCATTGGGTTAATTCCGCCGGTACCAATTTAAAGCATGACAAATATGGGCCATAACTTCCCTCTTGGTTAGGAGTCGAGGACTATCTAAACCTCTGCTGTTGTATGGGTCACAGCACCCGGTCGCAATGCAACTCCACACCGAGCCGAAGCTCTCCCCGCGATTTGGGTTTAAACCACAGCCACCACGATACTCCCCAAGGGGCCGCACCTTTTAGTCAGGCCAGAACAACAGTTCTGGGGGCTCCTGACTACCCGTGGTACCAGATTTAAGTCTCCGGTCAGACCTCGTAACCAAAAGGCTACTCCCAGTTTTTGTTCCATACAACATGGGACTGGTAAACCACAGCCACCGACATCCTAAAACCAACAATCAACCTCTACTCTAAAACTGCCAAACTCCCCTTGCACGCCGCATCGAGAAAACCCTATTTGCGAACTTATTCGCCCTAGCCAAAACCCCTTGTGAAGTAACCATCCCTCTAAAATCCCACAGTCCGTCCGGCATTCCAATTCCTAACCGACCTAGATCCCTAACACTTTCATAAAGAGAACATTCACAGAGAACATGCAACCAACCCCCAAGAACAGCACCACAATCACACGACTCCCTATCGCTCAGGGCCCTCTTGTGCAAAAAGCGCACTGTTGAAACAGTAGGTATTTTCGAAGCAAAATATTTTCTACAATTTTCAGCATGGGATTTTTATTGTTTTACTTTGCTCGTTGGAATACGCTTCCGCCGGCAGGTTCTCGTGTATTTTGAATCTGCCTGCACTAAAGTGTGTAGCCATTGATCATGGTTTAATTACATTTGTTGCTTGGGGTCTGAGATAGGTGAAGTAGAATTTAGCGAAACTGCAGTATCCCCAGCTTGGAACTAAAATTTATTTCAAATGGCTTTTACAGAAGTTTTTGGTTTATCTTTGGACAAATTTTCAATAGAAACATTGTCTCAAATCTGACGATGAATTAACATTTTCAGATAATTTTATTTATTTTTTTAATTTGTTTCTTAGCGAAATTTTGGTATTTTTGCTTTGGAACAGATGGAGACACTGGAAAAAATGCACTTTTTGAATAATTATCAAATTAAAGTTTTGAGGATGTGAACTGTAAGCAGTACACATTTTTAAATTGTAGCAGTACCTATTGAAAATACCCACTAAATACATCAAAAAGGACTTAGCAGCTAGAGTTTTTGGCTCATAGGGCCCTAGAAATGACCTGTGCGGTCGTAACAACAGAACAGCAGTCATTTTTTGTAGTTTTGATTAGGATAAATGACGGAAGCGCCCATATATCTGACAATTTGTTTGTGCTTTAGTATCGTAGGGCGAAGATATATAAGATTCGTCATGGCCAAACCAAACGACGTTTTTATTTGTTTTAAATAGTATCAATTCCTTTGCTTCATTTTACTTCCTCAGTGATTATGACGTTTTCAATCCATTTTTAGAATGAAGCCCATCTATTGTTGGTTTTCCTGTAAATATGCTTTATAGTACCTCGATACTTCCCTGTGGTCCGGCAAATAAGTTTACGATTTAAATATTACTTCAAATATATTTATACAGTAGACGCTAACAAATTAAAACCACTTTGTTTTTCGGGTGTTTCAAATTAGAACCACTTTGTTTTTCGGGTGTTTCTAATTTCCGAATAGTTTTAATTTCCGGACGTTTTTTTATTTTTAAAAAAAATAAGGCGAATACACTTTTTTTTTTATCCAATTTTGAGTATTTTATTATAAAAATGAAAACTTAAATAACATTTCAGTCAATTTAAAATATATTTTTGATTCACTTCCTTCATTATTGCAAAATTTTCAATCCCTTCTCGTACTAATGCATGAACTAACAGTAAAACTAAAAAGTTTATTTTGCACCCTATAAATTATGCCAATTTCACAAGTGCATAACCTTTTGTCGAACGAAATTAAGCACAATAACCCACACACGTTTCTTGAAGATATGTAGGCAGATACATGTTTACCTATCCTCCACCACCTCCCACCTGCCAAGGAGCTGTCAACTATTGCGCAGAAATTCGACAAGTCTCAAAAGGGCAAACATTACATCAAACAGCCTTGAGATGTTATCTTCTGAGTCGTTAACGACACACTTCTATTAACCGCAAGACATAGCTATTTATATACATATATAAATAAATATATGTATATACATATGTATTAAGTATATAGGTAGACAAGCATGTGGATAGCATATTAGCCTTTAACTATGTACGAGCATAATAATCATAAAATAGCCATTGGAAATACTCATATATTTTAAAACATTTATTACTTTTAAAGTTGTACTCGGTGACATTTAAAACGTAGATTAACAAAACAACTAGCAGTGCAGACGTAAACCCAAACAGAAACACATACAAAACACTTAAGCTGTTGAAGAAGTTTTGCCTTGCATGACGTAGACTTACTACGGTCTTGGACTCTAATGAAGTTGAATGACAGTAAGCGTTAAAACCAAAAAAAACAACAAGTACGAGTAATTACTTTTGCCTAAAGGCGAAGAAACTGTAATCATAAAATCAAGAGTTTTATGGGTTTTTTTGAATTAACTGTAAAAAAAAGTCGGAAAGTGCGGTAATGCACTTGCCTGAAAAAATACATCCGATTAGATATCTTAAAATTCAAGATAATCAATTCACATATCACTAAAGCTCGAAAATAACCGAGTTTGGTTCCAGCTAAACTGGAAGAATTACCTCTCAATCCCGCACCCTGCCAAGAAACTCCAAAAAAACCATGGCCAAATGTATGGTCATAACCGACCTTAATTTGCCAACCGTAAGATTGGGGTTTCGCGTACTCCAAGCATTCAATTAGCGCAACCGTATGTAAGTTCGTATACTGGAATTTTTTTTACCTTAAACATTAGACATAAATAATATATCGATTCCCTTCAACAAGCTTTGCCAACACTTAATGGTCATATAAGCAAAGTCAAATAATTTTTCTGGGGTCAGCAATACAAGAAATTAATTCTATACAAGACTATTTGTTACCATAACACGCAATTAAGACAACCAGTTTTGAACATCATTCCATTAGTACAACCAAAAGATTTTTTTCCGGAACGATTACAAAATATAAGAAAAAAAATTAATTAAGAATGCTGTGATAAAAAGTTGCACATACTAACTAAAATATTTGTATGTTGTTTATCTAAAATATTTTCGATTTCAGGCGATAAACAAATTCACATAATTACTTTACAAATAAAATTGTACGCCGTTTATCGAGTTATTAAAGTGATGAATAAATTCAAATATTTACAAAAAATGTTGTAATACGTTTATCAAAAATATTTCATAACAGGCGATGTAAAATTTTATATATTTACAAAAAAAAACTATTTATAGTTTATCGAAAATACTTTCGTTATGGGAAGATGAAAAAATCACATATTTCCAAAAAAAAATTCAAGAAGCAGTCGTGAAAACCTTTCCTTCAAAGCAAGGGTGTCTGCAGTTTCGGTGAGCGCCACTTCACCATCATACGACCCTAAGCAAATACTTAGTAGGGACATAAATACTGTTACAACATTAAACACACTCATTTCAATAGTACAACTGAACATACCCCGTTAATGTCATAAGGGTTTTGAAAGCTAACCTCAATAGCGTTAGTCTGTCACGGAATTTAAAAATTGTTTCATCTTTTATCATGGAGTGGTCAGATAATGAAAACCGTATCGCTGTAATAGCGCTTTTCAAGTGTGAAATAAAAACAAGCTATATTTTCAAAATGCTCCGACCACTAGGGATTAGCCACACGTTCGTCTACCGATGCATAAAACTATTTGAGGAGTCTGGAGATGTAAAAGACCGCCACCGCTAGCAGAAAAAAAGTATGGTTGGGGTACAATATTCGAAGAGCATCATACTATTGTTGGTTATATGGTTGTGGAACAACAATATTATGATCATCACAACAATAGGATGTTTCACATACAACCATACCATGATTCCCATAACAATATTATGGTCCTCACAACAATAGAATTATTTACACACAACCATACTATGATCCCCACAACCATATTATTATTCACATTCAACCATACTATGATCCCCACAACCATATTATGATCCTCATAACCATAATATGTTTAACGTACAACCATAGTATGACTTGCACACAATCATACTAGAATCCCCAAATTTTTTGTAAAGATTGGGTTAAGTTGTTATTTAACAATAGAGAATTTTATTAAGTAAGTTATGTAATAAAACAGTAAAAAAATTATTTATTTAAAATATTTCAGTTATACTAATTCGTAGTTTGTTTCGAAAAAAAAATAATTATTTTTACTATTATTGCGTAAGATTCGTAAAAATAACATTGTCAAATTAAAAAAAATAAAATTTTGCCGGTATGATTGCCTTAATTATGTTATAGTTAATATCAAACCCATGAAAACAATACTTTTGTTCCACCAACCATATTTATATTGTTGCTACAATCATATTTTCATTTTTAAATTTGGCAACAATACTATTGTAACATTTTAACAATAATAATATTGGCGCAATCATATTATTGTCAAATTGAAATTCAAAAAACAATACAATGGTTGTGACGACCATACTTTTTTTTGCAGGGAACATAATATTGTTGCCGTGACCATATAGTAACCATATCTTTTCTCTGCGTTCGGTCAGGCTGCCCACGCTCTGTTCGAACACCGCATGTCATCAAAGCCGTTTAATAAATAATTCACAGAAATCTGCTCCGAAAACAGAAAATCATGGTCCGTCAGGTGAATATCACGTAAAAGTCCATGAGTCGAATCATTAAAAAAGACTTGGGACTTGGGGCTTTCAAACGACGTACCGGACATTTATTGACTGCAGCTTTAAAAAAAATAGGATTGAAAAATGCAAACGACTTTTGGTGAAGCACGCTGATAACTAGCAAAGAAAAATTTGGTTCACCAATGAAAAAATGTTTACCGTTCAGGAAAACATTTAACAAGTCAAATGATTGAGTGTATGCGCGGTCATCTAAGAAAGCATCTGAACTGATCCCAAGAATGGAAAAGGGTCACCACCCAGCTTCAGTCATGGTTTGGTGGGGTGTCTCTTACGATGGGGTCACTGACCTACATTTCTGCGAACAAGGAGTCAAACATCGGCCAAAGTTTACCAAGAAACCGTTTTGGAAGCGGTTGTGAAGCCTCTTAACAATTCCCTGTGCCAAAACCAGCCATGGACGTTCCAGCAGGATTTTGCGCCGGCCCATAAGGCTAAAACGTCCCAGACCTGGCTTCGAAACAATTTGCCAGCGTTCCTTTCCTCTGAAGAATGGCCCTCAGGCAGTTCAGATTTGAACCCATTGGATTACAAATTGTGGACGGTTTTAGAGGACACGGTTTGTCACAAAAGATACCCAACATTGGATCTCTTAAGACTGCTTTGGTTCGAGCTGTGGCCAGTTTTCCAATGGACGAGGTTCGTGCATCTATTGACGATTGGCCAGTGCGACTTAAGGCGTGTGTAAAGGCAAAGGGCGGACATTTCGAATAAGTAGATTTTTTTTTGATACAATATACTTATACATCAATAAATATATTAAAAAATATTTGGTCCAGAAACATTCAGTACTTTTTATTTCACAGCATAAAATGTGTGTAACAGTATTTGTGTCCCTACTAAGTAATGTGCTGTAATGTTCAGCGGCTATATATAAGTACTTTAGGGCAGGCAATTTCTTAATTAACAAGATCTAGCGACAGCAGAGTTTTCCACGGAACGCTATAAAATAGAGAAGTGCATAGAGAAAGGGACCTAAGGGTAAAAAAATCAATTTTAATTTTTTTTTTCTTTTTTTAATGGGACAACATCTGAGCATCAAGTGAGACCGATCCCATGCCCCAAAAGTGTTCCCTCCCAGAGATATGCGCGTTTTATGAAAGTGAAGTCGACGATTCTAAGCGCAAATAGAAAGGGGCCTAATCTTAAAAATGGCTCTCCTGAACAAAACTGGTTTTTAACCCTAGGTCCCTTTCTATTTTGCGCGTCAGATATACACCCACACACACAGTACAGTGCATCAATTTTGTGGATTTGTTTGTTGTTTCCATTAATTAAATATCATTGCAATAACTGACAAATAGTTTTGCTTATTTACGGCATTAATAATTGAGTGGTGATCAAAGTCACATATCAATTTTTTGGTTGAAATTTAAAGGTTGTCCTTTTTCTGTGTACATGATCAAATAGAAGCAAACTTCACTACCAATCGAGAACTAAATTTATTTTAAGGCAGCGATTTCGAAACTCGCTCATGTACCGAATCGGTACATCTAATGGTCAAAAGAAGCCTATAATATTGCACGTGGATATATGTACGCTTAAATAAACGCAAATTTCTCTGCGATTTGTTTATTAACCTTTTACATTTTCCTGAGATTGGGGTTCGGGCTCATTTACTAAGTGACCCAAAGAACGAGCCTTCCCATTTAACAAGCGACAGATGGAAAAAAATTAGCGTATAGACGCACAAAATAATTACTAATTTTAATATAAAATTAGTTTTACGATTTAGTCGATATTGGGCTAGCACTCATAAATCCTAGCTGTCCTTGCGTTCAATGTAGCGACATATTTATAATTTAGAAAAAATCCAAAAATTGATTTACTGCAAGATTCATGTGTCGTTCTCATGCCTTGAAGGGCCCGAATATCGGTCATTGTGGTCAAAATATGCCAATTATAATAAATATGGCGTATGGGTTTTATATGACAGAAACGTTCAAAACGATTTCCATAGATCAGGCGTATGAACCTTACGAACATTAAATACTATTGTTTCATCCAACATCAATAGTAGATCAGACATCTATACGACATCTTCTATTGTAAAGGGTGTTTGTTTCGGAAGTGTGGTTTTTAAGAAGAAATATGTAAAACGAATATAGTTTAATGTTACGGCCAAGAATTTAACTTTATTACAAAGATAAAGTTTTGCCATTATATTTTAAAAATGGTATCGGGCAAGTGGCCGCCGCAGCTGGCTCGAATAAATCCCAGCCGAGAGGCCAAATTTTCGACCGCTTTTTGCAGCATTTGCGTCATCAGCAAAAGCGAGCCGTATATTCTCTTCCCAGGAGTCAATCGTGTCGGGCTAATATGCGTAGACAAGCGACTTCACATAACCCTTACAAAAAATTTACCAGCAGTGTTAAATTGCACGATTTTGGAGACCAAGCCACAGGCTTACCACGCGAGATAATGCTCTCATCAAAAGTTTTCTTCAATAAATTGAATTTTTCGTTGGCTGTATGCCATGTAGAGCCGTCTTGTTGGAACCAACGGTCATTCACGTCAACATCCACCAATTCAGGCACGATAAAGTCATCGATCATGGCTCTATAGCGTTCTCCATTGACTTTAACATTATGACCGGCTTCATTTTTGAAGTAATATGGACCAATGATTCCTTCTTCCCGTAGAGCACACCAAACACTGACCCTTTGAGGATGTAACGGCGTCTCAACAATGGCTTGTGGATTTTCATTGCTCCAAATGCGATAATTTTGGTTTTTAACGTACCCATTTAACCAAAAGGGTGCTTCATCGCTGAACACAGTTTTCTTGTAAAAGTCAGGATCGGTGGCCATCTCGTTTTGGGCCAATTCACCAAGTGAGCGACGCATCTGATGGTCGTTCGGCTTCAAATCTTTTACAACTGGTATTTTTTAAGGCCACAAAACAAGATCCTTCTGCAAAATCTTCCATAAAGTGGATGGACAAAGCTCCAACTGCACGCAGAAAAAAAGTATGGTTGTGGTGACAATATTCGAAGAGGATAATACTATTGTTGGGTATATGGTTGTGGTACAACAATATTATGATCCTCACAACAATAGTATGATTCCAATACAATTATACTATGATCCTCACAGCAATAGTATGACTCACGCATAACCATACTATGATCCCCACAACCATAGTATGATTCACACTCAACCATACTATGATCTGCACAACCATAATATGATCGTCACAACCATAGTATGTTTCATATACAACCATAGTATGATCCTCACAACCATAGTATGATTCACACGCAACCATGTTATGATCCCTACAACCATAGTATGATCACACACAATATAATTTATTAGAATTTGTTTAAGTTGTCGACAAAAGATTTGATCACCAATATTATTTATTATAATTGGTTTAAGTTGTCAACAATAGATTTGAATTATGAAAATTATTTAAAAGTACATTAAATTGTAAATAATACGAGTGATTTATTTGACAGTAGAAAAAATAAGTTGAAATAAACGTAAGCGTTATTATTAAAAATATTTCAGTTAAATAAAGCCAAAGCAGCTTATTTAAAAAATTTTAATTTCGATAAAAAAAAGTACTATTATTGCATTAGATCCGTACCAACAACAGTTGTTCTTAAAAGCATTTAAATGAAGAAAAAACACAATCATACAGTATGATTGCCGTAATCATATTATTGTTAACATAAAACGCAAAACACAATACTTTTGTCGCACCAACCATATTTATATTGTTGCTATAACCATATCTTTATTTTTAAGTTTGGCAATAATACTATTGTTACATTTCCACAATATTAAGATTGCAGCAGTTATACTATTGTCAAAAATAAATTCAGTTAACAATGCTATGGTTGCGACGAACATACTTTTATTGCGGAGAACATATTATTATTGCCGTGACCATGCAGTAACCATGCTTTTTCTCTGCGTGTGTTGCGCGCGATGGCGGATTGACTCATTGGGGTCATCTTTGATACTCTGCTCCACAGCAGCAATAGCGCCTTCGGTGCGCACTGTATGGGGTATCTGAGAATGCGCATTATCCGCTTGAGTAAACGTGGTGCGAAATCGATCCATGGTTGCTCAAATGACCGACTCTACTGGGCGATTATGTCGACCGAATATTGGACGCAGCGCGTGAAGCGTTGCTCGAATCGAACCAATACTTTGGTTATAAATCTCTACTGTTTGCAAACGTTGTTCGGAAGTGAGTTTATTCATGGCAAACCAAACTGAGCATAAATCGAGAGACAGCTGTCAAGAAGACCAACTCCAAAAAAAGTGTGGTCAAATTGACAACCACTATTAAGGTATTTTTAGTGTGATCTTATTTGGGCCTTCCGTATTTTTTTTTATCATTCATTCTCCAACCAGACATACGAACTTACACGCAAAAAAAAATATGGTTTCTATATGGTCACGGCAACAATAGTATGTTCTCTGCAGTAAATGTATGGTCGTCGCAACCATAGTATTGTTTTTTGAATTTCATTTTGACAATAGTATAATTGCGGCAATATTAATATTGTTGAAATGTTACAAAAGTATTGTTGGCAAATTCAAAAATAAAAATATGGTTGTAGCAACAATATAAATATGGTTGGTGGGACAAAAGTATTGTTTTCATGGGTTTTATGTTAACAATAACATAATTACGGCAATCATACCGGCAAAACCTTAAATTTTTTTAATTTGACAATGTTACAATAATAGTAATAAAAATTAAATTTTTTATAAAACAAAAACTACGGATTAGTATAACTAGAATATTTTTAATAAATGATTTTTTTTACTGTTAAATAAATCACTCCTATTGTTACATAACTTACTTAATACAATTCTTTATTGTTGAATAACAACGTATTCCAGTCTTTACAAACAATTTTGTCGATCAAAGTATGGTTGTGCGTAAGTCATACTATGGTTGTGAGTATCATACTATGGTTGTACGTTAAACAAACTATGGTTATGCGGCTCATAATGGCTGTGTGTGAATGATAATGGCTGTGTGTGAATGATTCTATTGTTGTGAGGACCATAATATTGTTATGGGGATCATAGTATGGTTGTGTGTGAACCATACTATTGTTGTGATGATCATAATATTGTTATGCCACAACCATATAACCAACAATAGTATGGTGCTCTTCGAATATTGTCACCATACTTTTTTTTGCGTGTAGACAAATCGTCTTTCTCCTATCGCGACCTTTAATATAGGCTTAAAGATGCCTATAATCAACATTTCACACTGTTGCCAACACAAGAGTTTTTATGTGTTGGCAACTATCCCATATGTAATCCCCAATTTTAAAGACATTTCAAAAGATAACTTATATTTGTCAATCAAGGTCTTTGTTCAGCAATTTTAAAAGGCATTACTCCTGTTTCTTTGCGACAAGACCATATTACATTATTAACTTCTTCGTTCCAGTCGATCTATTATATATGCTCGACAAGAATGCAGGTCGTTGCATCTTTGATTCCCATGATGACATCCGTTGTAACGAAACTAAATTCAATTGAACTCACTTCCGTTTTGTTCATGACATTCTTTTATTCAATTCAATATCGCCTGTCTATTTTCCGAAGCGGGGACATACCAACACCCACTTCGAGGTGGGTAGTCTCCCTCGACCCCTTCCCCCTAATAATCTATGTCAAGGTAATAACAACATTTCCTTAACACGACACCCGTGTAAGTCTCTTCGTCATTTTGTCTCCCAGGATGTAAAGTAAAGAATGTTTTTTTCCGTTCTTCCCTCGGCTAGCGTTCATCACTAAATCCAGTTAGGAAAAGGTGATGAGCAGTACAAAAAAAGGAAAATGTAAGTAAACAATGTGAAAAGTGGAAAACGAAAGTACACAAACATACCGAGGTATACTATGGGGAAATTGAAGTTTGCAGCACTTTCGCCAGCTACGAGGGAGGGCATATAGAAGCGAGATGAAAAGGGAAATAAAGCAAAACTAAAAGGTTAAAAAGGAAAAAAAACAATTTTTATTTCTCCTGTCAAGCCAAGAATGAAGTAAGATTTTTTAAATCCTTTTCAGCCGGGATAAAATATTAACCAACTGTTTCCCTGCTTTCCATTCTTCCATGCTCCATCACTTTCCACCGTCATTCGATGATATATATTTGCTCCGAACGAACAGATGAAAATGAAAGTAAAGAAAGTAATATCAGATACACACTCCAAGGTGTGCTGTTTGCTCTTTGGCATGGTTGGCATTGCCAGCGCTTGTCGGAGACGCCCTGACCGGGCGCTGTACGAAATTAATTATTTTCATTCACTTGACACATTTTGCTCGCCCCGCTCCACTGGCCGTAGCTGCGGCTGTGAATGCTGTGAAATTTATTTAAGAATTCGGATTATTGCCATGTTCGTGCTTTAAATCAGAAAGGCGGCGAAGGGGGCGAAATTACATAAATATTTACCTGGAAGGTGTCAACATTTGTAATATAATTAATTGGGTTAATTAGAAATACAAATGACGTCCCGCCCTTACAGGCTTACCTGCAAAGACATGAGAAAGGGTAAGCAGTAGAAAGGTGTGAATAATAAATAAATATTGTTTACAACAACAATTGAACTGTTATTGTTATTAATGATAATTTACTGGGAAAAGGGATTACGACAGCATTTCTTTTTCATGTAGCAATATAAGATGAGAACATAAGGTTAGACCAGAATTGTTGGAGGCGGCGAAAGACGTCTAGATTTGAAAATTTATTACTTTTCTAGTAATTATTTTATCTTTTCCTGGGAAAAACGTGTTACAATCATTGACTTTATTTCACAGAAAACTAATTTAATTGTCTGGTAGAAGCTATTTTTTTGTTCAAGGCAAAGAAATTACAATTTGCTTAACTAAAGAGTTATTTGTCTAGAACAGAAAAAAAACATCTGAGACATTTACTTTTAAAAGGTAATTGAACTCAAATGTTGGATGTCAGTATCCTTATAATCCGCAAGAACAATATGTGGCATATACTTTTAGGGATAATCACACTTTAATTTAGGCCGCGAATATTCCGTAATCGTAGTTGGCTGATAGTAGAAGACCATTAACTTCATACACGCAGAGAAAAAACATGGTTACTACATGGTCACGGCAATAATAATATGTTCTCCACAATAAAAGTATGTTCTTCGCAACCATAACATTGTTAACTGAATTTATTTTTGACAATAGTATGATTGCTGCAATATTAATATTGTTGAAATGTAACAATAGTATTATTGCCAAATTAAAAAATGAAAATATGGTTAAAGCAACAATATAGTGCGACAAAAGTATTGTGTTTTGCGTTTTATGTTAACAATAATATGATTACGGCAATCATACCGTATGATTGTAATTTTTCTTCATTTAAATATGTTTTTTAGAACAAATGTTATTGGTACGGATCTAAAGCAATAATAGTACTTTTTTTTATCGAAATTAAAAGTTTCTAAACAAGCTGTTTTCGCTTTGTTTGTCTGAAATATTTTTAATATGATATGGTATGATATGGCATAAAATGCTTCACATTTATCTATGACCAATTTTATTTTTACAGCTTTTTTCTCTCTCTGTCACTGTTTTTCTTTCTTTTGAAGGCAAATTGCGAATCTCTTTTAGTTTTTAAAGTGAGAGACATGTGGTACAACTGCAAAAATGCATTGACATCAAGTGACAAACCAAGGAGACGGTAAGTGATTTTGGGGAAACTACTCTTAAAACTGTCTAGTGAAATATCATTATAAGCGTGGGAAAATGCGACAAAAATCCTGCTGGCTTCTCTTAACATGTCACTAAAGTACCCACTAAGAAACTATTAGCAGGATATCGGTTCGAAGTAATTAGTAGGGGCATAAATACTGTTACACACACGCAGAGAAAAGATATGGTTAGACCATGGTCACCGCAACAATATTATGTTCTCCACAATAAAAGTATGTTCGTCGCAACCATAGCATTGTTAACTGAATTTAGTTTTGGCAATAGTATAATTGCTGCAATATTAATATTGTTGAAATATAACAATAGTATTATTGCCAAATTTAAAAATGAAAGTATGGTTATAGCAACAATATAAATATTGTTGGTGCGAAAAAATGATTGTGTTTTTTTCTTCATTTAAATATGCTTATAAGAACAAATGTTATTGGTACGGATTTAATGCAATAATAGTACTTTTTTAGAAAAATTCAAATTTTTTAAACAAGCTGCTTTGGCTTTATTTAACTGAAATATTTTTAATAATAACGCTTACGTTTATTTTAACTTATTTTTTCTACTGTCAAATAAATCACTCGTATTATTTACAATTTAATGTAAATTTGAATAATTTTCATAATAAATAATATTGGGGATCAAATCTATTGTCGACAACTCAAACAAATTCTATTAAATAATATTGGGGATCATAGTTAAATTGTGTGTGATCATACTATGGTTCTTGGGACCATAACATGGTTGTGTGTGAATCATAGTATGGTTGTGAGGATCATACTATGGTTGTATATAAAACATACTATGGTTGTGAGGATCATACTATGGTTGTGGAGATCATATTATGGTTGAGTGTGAATCATACTATGGTTGTGGGGATCATAGTATGGTTATGTGTGAATCATACTATTGTTGTGAGGATCATAGTATGGTTGTATTTGAATCATACTATTGTTGTGAGGACCATAATATTGTTGTAGCACAACCATATACCCAACAATAGTATTATCCTCTTCGAATATTGTCATCACAACCATACTTTTTTTCTGCGTGTATAACCCCAAAGACATATTAGAAGTAAAAACGTCAAGTTCCGCCTGGCAGAAACTTCTATCCCCTCAATCATGGTTTCTCAATTAAAATGACAAACATATCAATGATCATAGCTATAATGATTTCTTTAATTTGTCCATACTGAAAAATGGTTGGAAATTTTAATTGTACTTGGCGTTTTTTAGCGAGTGGGCATTTTTTTTGAAAAAATAGCGCCTTAGGCCAATTTTGTTTAGTTCTTATCAATACAGCTTATACCTTTAAGCCATCACCTTCCAAATTTTCTTATAGCTGCGTCACAAAGGTGCTACTTAACTTCAGACCCTGGCGCTCTTGAAGTCACATAATCGTATTACGATGGTAAAGGGTGGTTCAATTTTAAGGGCCGATGTTGATTTTGATTAAACACAAATTATTTAGGAAATTATTATCATTTCTATTTATTACGATAATATTCGTATAGTTCAATTATGTATGAAACAAAATATCGGACAAACATAGATGACACGGCCATTGAATTTGTCGCGCAAAAGAGCTATTGTTTCGTTAGCAGTGTGGCAAGTGGCACCTGTTGAAACCACATACCGTCCACATCCATATCTTCAAATTCGGGCCATAACTTTGTTATCATCTCACGATAGCGAATACCATTCACAGTAACTGCCTGACCTCATTTTGTTAAAAATTCGGCCCGATGATGCCGCAGCCTATAAACCGCACCAAACAGTCACTCTTTGTGGGTGCATTGTTTTTCCGACAATCACTCTTGGATTATCATTCGCCCAAATGCGGCAATTCTGCTTATTGACGAATCCATTAAGGTGAAAATGTGCCTCATCCCTTAAGATGATTTTCTTCGAAAATTTATCATCCACTGTTGCCTAACTTTAACGCGTTGCTCGCTTGTGTATCATTCCTTGGTCCAAATTGAGTTAGTCTGAAATTGAGAAATATTAAATGAAATGCAAAAAATGAAGTTTAGGTGTGGTTCACATTAAACATCGGCCTTAAAACTTAACCACCCTTTATATAAATAATTCCGTGATATTCAACTACCTTCGTAGTTTTGTGAAATGCAACACTGCTCCCATCAAGTACCATCTGTTAATGACTGCGGTCAAATTTTGAGCGAGTTCCGTCATTTAGTTTGTGTTTAAGAGCTGTTCAAAACATACTACCGCAAAAACTGTCAATGATAAATACTATGGGGACTCGGCACCATTTCAATGGTAAACAAGTGGTTGATTGACTTTCGTTGGGCTTGCACAAGTACATATGACGCTGAACCTTCTAACTAGCCAATTGTGGTCAACACACCCTAAAATGTCGAAAAAACCCACGATATGGTTTTGGTCGATCGAAGAGTAAAATTGCGTGAGATTGTTGATGCCATGCGCATTTCATACGGTTGCTATATATATTTTTCTGGCCATAGCACTTAGTGTTGCCTGGCGCCATCTGACATTTCTATTGGAAAGTTTGACATTTTTTAGCATAAACGTACTCAGAACATTTTGACGTTCGACCATCATTTGTGTTTTTTACAGTGACTTGAAAAAATCAATTTGTGCGATAATTTTTCACAACTTTCGACGTGGATTATCACGACAAGAGTGCATCGATGAACTTTAATCTTTACTCGTATATGCCGATGAAGCACCATCCTATAGCACTGCGAAAAACTGGTTTAATGAATTCAAAAACGGCCGTGGTGCCAAAGAACATTGATGTCGTGCGTGAACTGATAATGCAAGATCGTCATGTGACATACCGTGAGATAGAGGCATCCTTGGGCATTTCTTCCACCAGCATACATTCGATATTACATGAACACCTGACCGAAAAAAATGGTTTGTTCTCGTTGGATCCCGCACAATTTGACAATCGCTCAAAAAAAGGGCTCGTGTCGATTGGCGCAAAGAAATTTTGAAAAAATACGATCGCGGTGCTTCAGAAGACGTTTATAAGATCGTTATAGCTGACGAATCATGGATCTATGCATATGAGCCCGAAACAAAACAGCAATCGATCGTGTGGGTCTTTGAAGACGAGCCAAATCCAACGAAAATTGTTCGTGGAAGAAGCACTTCGAAGCAAATGGTCGCCTGTTTCTTCGGCAAAACTATTCATGTGGCGACTGTTCCGCTTGAGCAACTTAGGACGGTCAATTCTGAGTGGTACACCACAATTTGTTAGCCTGAAGTCTTCGGAGAAATTCGAAAAACGAACAAGAGAAGACGAATCATTGGGCACCATGACACATCGGCTCAAACCAGCGCCTTTTTAACCGGCCTAAACGTCGAATTGATGGGTCATCCGCCGTACAGCCCTGACTTGGCACCCAATAACTTCTTTTTATTCTTGCACATCAAGACAAAAAATGCGCGGTCAACGATGATCGTCGCCAGAAGATGCTGTTGAAGCGTTCAAAAACCATGTTTTGCAGGTGTCTCAATCGGAGTGGAAAAAGTGCTTCGACAATTGGTTTGAGCGCATTCAAAAGTGTATAAATCATGCTGGAGAAAACTTTGAAAAACCATAAAACCTTTTTTGATGATATATATTCGTATTTTCATTATTAGGCCAGAAATATATAGCAGCTCTCGTATTCATATAACCCCAAAGACAAAACTGTAGTAAAAATGTCGAATTCGACCCAGCAGAAAATTCTATACCCTCAATTTTTCTGTGAAAATTATAAAAAAAGTATCAACGATCATCGTTATATTCACACTTTCTGACACATCTTAGTCGAGATTTGGATACGTTACAAAATGTTCTATAGATTTGGTACCATTTGTTTATACTGAATAATAGTTGACATTTTTTTTTAAAGTTCTTGCCGGTTTTTGAACCTGTTTATTTACAAAGGGCTCTTTGGAGCAATTTCGCTTAGTTGCAATAAATACGAGTACAGCTTATGACTTTAAGCCATCATCGGGCAACTTTTTTTGGATCGTCATAAATGGCAGACAATTTGGTTTCAAGCATAAACATTCCACTATTAATGCAATAAATCCACTAGTTTCAGACGTAAACTGGAACTGGAACAGGAAACATTGTACTGGCGCTTGTTTAATAGACATGGAAAAGGCTTTTGATACAATTTGGATACCAGGGCTAATTTATAAATTACTCAATTACAAATTTCCCCTTAATCTGATAATTTTGATACACAATATGATTGCAGATAAGGAATTCATTGTCAGCTATAATAACAACACTAACAAAAGGTTCAAAATTGAAAACGGTCTTCAGCAGGGAACGGTAAATGCTCCAGTTCTCTTCAATATTTATATGCTAGATCTTCTTGAGAATATATCCAACATAATATCGTTTGCTGATGATATCGTTATATACCAGCATGGAGACAGGATAGAAGATATTAACAGCAACCTACAGGATTCTTTTGATTTAGTAGCGACTTATGCTAGAAACTGGCAAATGAAAATTAACGCACTTAAGTGCGAAACAATCCTCTTCCGTCCACCAATCAACAGATGTTGGTAAGAACATAAGAAGAAATTGGAAATCCTTCGGGGTAAAATCCAATAACCATAACTTGATTATTCCAAATAAAGACATCGTGAAATATCTGGGAATTTATTTAGATAAGTTTTTATACTACAATAATCATATCACTAATACTATAAATAAGGCCAGGAAAGCCTTTGTTGTGTACAAAACACTCTTCTATTCCAAACACCTCGCAACGAGAATAAAGATTCTAATGTACCAGACTTTAATAAGACCAATACTGACGTACGGATGTCCAATCTGGTTTAACGTATCCCCATCTTATATGGAAAAGATACGTTTGTTTGAACGTAAATGCTTACGAGCTTGTACTTCTATGTATAGAACTTCACACAGCAATTTTAAGAAATTCTTTTCAAACTAGAAACTATACAACACGGCCAATGTTATCAGAATTGATAATTTCATTGTAAGCCTTATCAGGAAACATATCTGGAGATGCACTCAATGTACTGAATTTAATTTGATAGTGACACCGTACTATACGGATGAGACTTACGAGTACATAAAACATTCAATTTTGAATGGATTTGTTCCACCTGAATCCTTCCTGTTTCTTGATGGCATAAAATTCATTCAAAATGAGAATGGAATCCCAATGTTTTATCACTTATATAGACGGGCAACTAATAAATCTATAGACTATACTAGAAATGATATTGATAAAGTCAGATTTGATATGAGTATTTCCCAAAGAGATAGAAGCGTTACATCTTACACTTATAATGTTTGTTCTTTTTTTCTTACTTCCTGACAACTAGTTTTATCATTTAACCTTAACTTACCTTAGGTCTCTTTCTATTTTGCGCGTCACATATGGGAATATGCCAATATCTAAATCCACTCAAACAGATAGTTCAAAGATATGTTATACATTTTTTGAAGCAATGCATTGAACTTCTGATAAAATTAATATTTTGGAATTCGTTAATTCACCTTGTCAGATGGATCTACCCATAAAATGTATAAGACCAGCGGAAATATGCGAAGAAATCGATAACTTAAACGTAAAAAAGGCTTCTGGATATGACAGCATAAGTTCAATGATGGTAAAGAATTTACCAAAAAAAGGTGTAATGTTTTTAACATACATTTTCAATGCTTTACTAAGATTAAGCCACTTTCCATCGCAATGGAAATGTGCCGCAATATTAATGATTCATAAGCCGAATAAACCGGAAAGCAATATTTCATCGTATAGACCTATTAGCCTGCTAACGATCTTCTCAAAAATATTTGAAAGAATATTTATTCGGAAAATGGAGCCTTTCAGAGAGAAACTAAACATTATTCCTGAACACCAGTTTGGGTTTCGCCATCAACACGGCACTCCTGAACAATGTCATCGCATCGTTGATTATGTTACAGAGGCATTAGAAAATAAAAAGTACTGTTCAGCTGTTTGTCTAGACGTTCAACAGGCGTTCGACCGAGTATGGCATCCTGGGCTCTTATTCAAATTAAAAAGTTTCCTACCAACACCTTTTTATCTCGTGTTGAGGTCATATTTATCTGATAGACTATTTTATGTTAAACATAACAACGATTTTTCCGGAATACAGTATATAAGCGCAGGTGTTCCACAAGGCAGTGTTCTTGGTCCTACATTGTATACGATTTACACATCAGATTTGCCAACATCAAACAATGTACTTGTCGCCACTTATGCAGATGACACAGCAATTTTGGCTGCAAATCACTCGGCGATGGTTGCATCTTTACTTATTCAAAATCAACTTAACGTACTTCAAACTTGGTTAATTAAATGGAACATAAAGGTGAACTCCAGCAAATCTAGCCACATAACATTCACGAATAGAAAAGACAATTGTCCGCCAGTGACGATAAACGGTGAACCAATACCACACACGGACTGTGTCAAGTATCTCGGTATGCACATGGATCGCAGACTTAACTGGCAGCCGCATATAAAAAACAAACGAAAGCAATTTGACATAAAGTTTAAAAAACTATTCTGGATACTTGGACCAAAATCTCAGCTAAGCGTTGAAAATAAATTAATAATTTATAAATCGTTATTAAAACCGGTTTGGGTATATGGAATACACCTATGGGTTACAACAAGCAACTTCAATGTCAAAATATTGCAAAGATTTCAGTCAAAATCGCTAAGGTTGATTTTAGACTCGCCATGGTACGTAAGAAACGACATAATCCTTAACGATCTGAACATGACATATGTAAAAGATGAAATCAAACGATACTCCGAGAAATACCTGAAAAGATTAAGCAACCATTCAAATTGACTGGCGATCTGTCTATTGGATGACAGCAACGAAACGAGGCGTTTAAAAAGACTTCACGTATTGGACCTTCCTTTTAGAATTTGAAAGTTAGATTAAATAACATAGAACTAAAAAGAATTGTAAATATAAGTGATTTTACTTATTGAAGTAAAATCTACCTGTTATTCTTAAAAAAATATTGCTTACATAATTTGCTTATTATCTCTCGATAGATTGCAAATAAATAAATAAATAATTAAAAAAAAAAATTTTGGCAAAAACCCCATAGCATGCTTATGTACTTGAAATCGCCGATGACATGTCAAGTATTTTCATTATTTTTTTGAAGGTGTACTAGTATTATACTTATACAAAGCCTATGTAAATCTTCCAGATTGGAAAGAAGTTCCTTAATGGAATGTTAAGGGTAACACAGTATTCACTTCCGGTCTTCTCTGCTGATGTTATCTGTATCAATATCAACTTTCGTATACGCCATAATTCCATGCCAGATTGTTTCGTTAAAGCAGCTTTTTGAATACTTTGTTTCTTTAACGCTGACTTCTTTTAAGTAGAATGTGACCTAAATTTTAGCCATTTGCATATCGAATCTTTTTCCACAATAATCCTGCCCTTCCCCCAAATTTCCCGCTTTGAATATGCAGCCTTAATGCTGTTCTTCCCAAACCCCAATGTTTGGAATTGAGTATCCAATGGAAATAACAACAATTAATATATACAGAGAGAGAGTGTCGCCACTATGTCCAAAGGATATTTATGCAGTAATTTCATTTTGCATCCTACGACACAAATACACCCACATAAACACAAATACCAACACACACACACACATATATAGATATCTCAGTGTGTATGTGTGTAGTGTATAGTCACAGTAGACATTAAGTAAATTCGGTGACCATTAGCAGGAAAGGTTATTTGTAATGAAAACTTAAACATCCCATACAAACAAATGCCGAAACTCAGGCACTCACACTAATACACACCCACCCACGCATATTCGCTCATAAGGACACTTTTACGCATTGCCTGCCGCCTGACAAAGGACCTGCCGTCGTCGCCATTGCCACTTTACAAATGGCACATTTTCGCTTGATCAGTGTTTATTGTTTATTAACGCACACGGCTATAAACTGAAGCACCGGAAACACTGTGCGACTGGCAAGGGGCTGGCGGAGGCGGCCGGATACCCTGCCTTTGTATCAATGCGTGAATAAGTGCGCGCGTGTGTGTGTGTTATCGGACGCATTTGTTCGAGCAACCATTTGGCGCCTAATTGTACGGAATCGTAATGAGCACAATACGGTGTGGCCATCCACCGAGCGTACGAGCGGGGCCATAAGTACATAAAACTTTGTAAAGCCGTGTAATGGTCAAAGTGGATATTAAACGTTCGATACGCACTGCAAAAGAACTATACAAGCCCACCCTTTGCTGGAACTAACATATGGTCAGCGGGCACACAAATGGGGTGCGGGAGGGGAGATCTGCAGAGGGGTTTTGTATTATGCGGCAAAGCATGGCCGCACGTGGGGATGTGTAATAATGAGCTACACAAGAAAGTGTTCGACACTTGCTGGAGTTCATAAAGAAAAGGTGTTAAGAGCTTATGGCAGCATAATATGCTGCCATGCCATGGTCTATGTTGTGGCCGTTTGGAGGAAACTTTTTCGTGATTTCTTCCGTGTTGTTGCAGACTGTCACACACTGTTTTATGCGTACAGCTATGCCACACGTTCAGCCGTAAAATTGCCTTTAATGCGATGGGCTAAGAGAATATTTGACCAGAAATATTTACACAGCCTACAAAGAGACAGAAACGTTTAACCGGTCAAGGTCGGTCTAAGAAGGCTTTAGAATTCACTTTTTTTACTCATTGTAGTTAACGGAAATATTGCCTTCATTTTCATCGTTTGCACTTGACACTTTAAGGGTCCACATTTACATTTTAAATGGTTGATGACTTGAAACCATTGACAAATTGGCATCATATATATTTCTGGCCTAGGCAACCCTTAGTGTTGCCTGGCGCCATCTGACATTTCCATTGGAAAGTTTGACATTTTTTAGCATAAACGAATTTAAAAGGTTTTGGCGTAGGACCATCATTTGTGTTGTTTACTCTGACTTGAAAAAATCAATTTGGCAAAAAATGGAATTAACTTGTGAACATTTTTGTGCGATCATTTTTAACAAGTTTCGACGTGGATTATCAAGACAAGAGTGCATCGGTGAACCTAAATCTTTGTATGGCGATGAAGCACCACTGTGAAAATCTGGCTTAATGAATTCAATCGTGGCCGACGCTCACTTAAAGATGAAGGTCGTCCAAAAATATCCATGAGATAAAGGCATCCTTGGGCATTTCTTCCACCAGCATACATTCGATATTGTATGAACACCTGGCCGTAAAAAAGGTTTGTTCTCGTTGGATCCCGCACAATTTGACAATCGCTCAAAAAAAGGCTCGTGTCGATTGGTGCAAAGAAATTTTGAAAAAATACGATCGCGGTGCTTCAAAAGACGTTTATAAGATCGCCACAGGTGACGAATCATGGATCTATGCGTATGAGCCAGAAACAAAACAGTAATCGACCGTGTAGGTTTTCAAAGACGAGCCGAATCCAACGAAAGTTGTTCGTGGAAGAAGCAACTGTTCCGCTTGAGCAACATAGGGCGGGCACTTCTGAGTGGTACATAACAATTTGTTTGCCTGAAGTCTTCGGAGAAATTCGAAAAACGAACCAGCGCCTTTTTGATCGACGAAAACGTCGAATTGATGGGTCATCTGCCGTACAGCCCTGACATGGCACCCAATGACTTCTTTTTATGCCCGCACATCAAGAAAAAAGACGCGGTCAAATATTTTCGTCGCCAGAAGATGCTGTTGAAGCTTTCAAAAACATGTTTTGGAGGTGTTTCAATCGGAGTGGAAAAAGTGTTTCGGCAATTGGTTTGAGAATACTTTGAAAAACAATAAAACCATTTTTGATGATAAATATTCGCATTTTCATTATTAGGTCAGAAATATAAAAAGCAGCCCTCATATTTAGCATTGCAGTGTGCGAGGTAAAGAATTTTGCAAGAATAATAGCACATTCGTGTTTTCCTTACCATCCTTTAGTAACAGATGGTTCACGTCTATCAAATCCCTAAGGTGTAAACAATATTATTTCTGTAGTGACGGGATTGGTATAAATAGTTTAAAAGCTGGCTCGAAATGATTATTGCATTTAAAGAAAAGTCTTCATATTCCCTAAAATTATTTGAAATGTCATCGGAGTCACAAGATAAAGAGCCACTTAAAGATGTTCTGTACAAGAAGAAAACAAGTATGGTTGGGGTAACAATATTCTAAGAGCATCACACTATTGTTGAGTATATGGTTGTGTCACAACTATAGTATGGTTGTGTCACAACAATAGTATGTGTCACAGCAATATTATGGTTGTGTCACAACAATATTATGGTTGTGTAACAACAATATTATGGTTGTGTCACAGCAATATTATGGTTGTACCACAATAATATCATAGTTGTGTCACAACAATATTATAGTTATGTCACAACAATATTATAGTTGTGCCATAACAATATTTTGATGCTCAAAACAACAGTTTGTATTAGTTTGTATCCCACTCAACCATACGAGTACAATGCTGTTATTGAACAATAGATTTTTGTTAAAAAAATATTTAAAAATACATTAAATTCAAAAATAAGAAAATAGAAAAGGGCAATTATTTTACCGATTAAAATTATTATACAGGGTGGAGCGCGGTTATTTGCCTTTTTGCACTGCAGGCTGTGACGGCACTGTTGGTCGAAGAGAGTGGAAAATGTGCGTGCTTTATAGTGGCTGACGGGAGATTTGTATTCGTCTACCTTCCAGTTGCTTTCATGCATTGGACATGTGAGGAGAGGTCATTTTGTGTTGAAGCGTATGTTTCAAATGCGCAATCGATCATTGCTGTGCAGCGTGCTTTTCGTTTACGATTCGCTGGACGGCAATCAATTGTACATTGGGTAACTGAATTGAAAAAAGCAGGGAATGTGTCATCTGTACAAGGGGGAGCTGAGAGAAGAATTACAGCACTACAAAACATAGAGAGAGTTCGAGCAGCATTACTGGAATCTCCGAAACGCTGTGCACGGAAGCAATCTTTGCATTACCAGACTTTTTTCAGCCGGCTTTTGAGGCAATGCAATTAGGGGATAAATGGTTCCAACAGGATGGTGCCACTGCACACACAGCGAGGGTTACCATGAATTGTCTGAGGCAAATGCTTCCTGGACGGCTTATCTCTTTGAGGGGTTATGTGAACTGGCCGGCACGTCCACCTCAGCCACATGTGATTTTTACCTGAAGTCGAAGGTGTATATCAACTGTTTCCACACCTTGGAAGATCTCATTTACAATATTAAGGCTGGAATTGGCAGACTACCAGTCGACATGCTTGTTAGAGTTTATGAAAATATCAGAAAACGTATGCAGCAGTGTGTGGATAGCGAAGGTTGACATTTGCCAGATACGCTATTTAGAACCATGTAAATTAAAAATTGTCTTACTGTTCAATATAATTAAAATATAAAATACATTTTTCTAAGGTTCATAAATTTATTTCATTATTTCATTCCCAAAGAAGCAAATTACGGCGCTCAAATTCAAGGAAGTTTATTTTGAAAAATTTTAGTTAACAGAAAAAAGTACTTTAATTGCGCGAGATTCGTAACAATGAAATTGTTTTAAAAACCATTTTTATACTTAGAAGCATTGCAATCATATGGTATGGTTGCTGTAATTGTATTATTGTTAACACTAAACCCAAATAACAAATTATTTCACGGATGTGAATCTGGCTTATTTGTATGACAAGCGTGTACACTAACCTTCACACCAGGGCGGACCACAATATATAGTACACTATAAAGTACATAATAGTTATCTTGCCATTTATTTCATTAGAACGATTTTCCAGGTGTTGTGGCACCGCCTTCTTTTTCACCAAGGTGTGTTTCATTCCATTTCAGCATATGCAGCCAATTTTACCGTCGTTCTAAATTCAGATTTGTATGGGCTGTGCTACATGCCTTCTTGTCGAACCATAATCTATTGTACTTATATCGTGTATTAATTTCCAGGCTAGACATAACACGATGTATTTATTTCGTAAGGATAGATGAAATTCTACAAAAATAGAGTTCTTTCCAGAGGTTGACTCAGTTCTTACTTGGTGAACATTATTACCTCTTGGCCGATCTGTGCCGTTTTTAATTCCAACCATTTCATTAGCACATATTGCTGCAAAATTTTAGATGCCTAACTTTAATAGGCTTTTCACAGACACATAGGAGGGCGTGGCTTGTACGTTCTAGATTTTGATGACGACTTAGAACATATTTATGGGGTTTCCGAATAATATTTTGGGGTATTGCAAACGAATTGAAGAAAATCAATATACTCTCTGTCGTATCATGGATGGCATACAGAGAAAAACCTCTTGGCAGACTATAAGTGGGTACTTATACGTCCAATTGATACAAGTGGTGACCCTTCCGATCTTAGCACAGTCCTTACCTCGTTTTTTATTAATTGTCTTAAGTGCTTTACAAATATTAAAATGACCCTTATGTGTAATTTTGATTTAGATGCTGTCGCAGATTTTTAAATTGCGATTGAAACTCAGATGAAAATACAGGTAAAGCTACAGATTCTGCTAACGCAGTGTGACAGTTATCATTTACTTTCAAAACAGGAATATTTGATGGCTTGGCCGAACAGAACAAACGATGAGTATTCCTAACGCATTACACAGTGTAACAAAAAAGAATGAATTCAAAATACCTGGGAAATGATATTATTTTTCTTGTAGATCTTGCTCAACCAAGTTACTGGCATATAAGTGCGTAAGATTCGAAAAACCAGCTTTTAACCCGGAACTCCAGGTTTTGGAGGAGTTTGGGAAATTTCAAAACCGGTTTCTTGTTGTACTCAGCAAGATCTACAAGAAAAATAATATCACTTCCCAGGTATTTTGACTTCATTCTTTTTTGTTACACTGTGTAATGTGTTAGGAGTACTCAACGTTTCTTCTGTTCGGCCAAGCCATCAAAAATTCCTGTTTTGAAAGTAAATGATTACAATTTTAAATGATTGAATAATGGTGGGAATAGAATGGTTACCACTAGACTAAATTACAGCACTATTGTGATACTTAATAATAGCTGATGTTACAAACGCTAACATAAGACCAGTATGTTCTGGGAAAATAGGTAGGGCATGCAAAAGGACTTTGTCTCAGAATTTGTATGGATTTTATTGTCTGACTATGGATGTTTTACGATGAAAACAGTCTCGTCTTCCGCCCAGCTTAATATATTAAATAATTTTCCAAGCCACTATGAGTATGTGACATACATATATACACTAGTATGTATGTACTTGCGTACAGTTTTATCGGATTTTCTGTTTATATCGTCTTGGCCTTGATGTGTCATAAACACTTGGCAGTTGGAAGAAAATAGAAACCAAAACAAACCCAAAAGAAGCAATTATTCAATAATTGGTTAACACAACGGATGTAACATATTGTGGTGTTTGTGGTTAGATAAACATACTCGTATATTAGAGTGGGCCAATGAGGGCAATGACTCGACCACATTACGGATAGATTAATTTAAGTAATGCTATAGTCGGACTGGAAGATTAAAAAAAGATAAGAGATGCTTCCCTTTGTTATTTTATATCTTATGTTTCAATATATGTGACGCGCAAAATAGAATGTCTATTTGCGCTTAGAATCGTCGACTTCACTTTCATAAAACGCGCATATCTCTTGGAGGGAACACTTTGAAAAGTTGATGAAAAGTTCTGTTCAGAAGAGCCATTTTAAAGATTAGGTCCCTTTCTATTTGCACTTAAAATCGTCGATTTCACTTTCATTAAACGCGCATATCTCTGGGAGGGAACATTTTTCGGGCATGGGATCGGCCTCATTTGATGCTCAGATGTTGTCCACATCAAAAAAAGAAAAAAAAAGAAAATTGATTTTTTTACTCTTGGGTCCCTTCTCTACGCGCTGTCACATATATGAAGGAACAGCAAAAAAAAACTTTTATCAAATCAGTTGCGAAGACTACATGCCACAAAATGTTGAGCTTCCGGGCAAAAAGCGAATTTTGACGATAACCGAAAATTTAAGGCAAAATCTTCATTTGGTCCTGACGCACTTAAAGCTACAACTAAATCCGATTTTAGTCAAATTGCACATGGTTCCTTGGAAGCGGCATATTATTCACACTGGTTGCAAGAGTGGTCCAACTAAAACGCATGGTGATATTTTCAAAGAAACTGGGGCTTAATAGAGGTTCAATATCGTTAATGTGCCGAATTATCTCATCCTTTAGCTATTAAATTGTTCTTGGCTAACTGACGTACACTTTTTCATTTAAATATGTAGCCCCAAAGAAAGAAGTCCAACGGTGTAAAATCAAATGATAGTGATAGTCCATCGTTCCGTTGGCTGCATGGCAAGTGTCACAATCTTGTTGGAACTTTAAGTTCTTGCCACAAGATGTCTGAAATATTATCGCAATAGGAAACATCATTCAAGGTAGCTGCTTGGCCGACCTCATTTTCGAAGAAGTACGGCCCGAGGACGCCGCCAGACCATAAACCGCAGCAACCAAGCACTCTTTGTGGCTGCATCGGCTTTTCAACAATCACTCGTGGTTCCCATTTGCCCAAATAAGGCAATTCTACTTGTTAACGAATCCACTGTGGACACATTAGGTCGATTATGCTGACCAAAAAAATCACGAAATACATTTTGAATTAAAGGTCCATTTTCATGAAAGGTTTTAACAATTTTGTACCTCTCCATGGTTGAATTTGTCAAACACTGAAACAAAGAAATGTCAAAATAAGTTGGACAAAACACTTGACGTCAAGATGTGACTTTCAATAAACATCGTGAATTATGGTGGGACCAAGCTTCATTAGACCATATTGATCTAAATAGACCATGCAAGTTTTCTCCATGTGTGGCGTCCTGCCACTCGGCTACCCACTTTCTACAGTCGATATCGATCGAACTTAGCTTAGTATAAATTTGACTTAGCCTGGTAGAAATGGCCCATCTTAATTTATATTTTTTTATACTCCATCTCAATGTTAATCATATATTTAACATGATCCAAGACGATACAATAGATATACAACCCACCATCAAGGACTCTCCAGATTTAAAGTGCAGCTGCTCAAGAAGCTAGAAATTAAAACCGATCTTGCATTTGCAGGACAAACGACCAATCATTAAAATTAATGTAAATAACCTATTCCATGTTTTTCTATAAGTATAGACCCTTGATTTCAGGACCCTCAGCACTTCAATCCACATTTTACATCCCATCTTGCAAAAATTAAGCGTAGATCGTGATGAGAGATCCTATAACCAACCGTGGTGTAATTGGTCTGATCGGTCCATGTTTGCCGTTGGCCAACCATCAAAAGTTTCCTTCAGTTTTAATCTGATCTTAAATTCCAGATAAAGGCAATAAATCTGTGTACTTCAGTTAGGGTTTTTATATCCTGCAGTCACTGTCGGTCTGTAAAATTGTTTCATCAGTGAAAGTCGACAGTGGGATAACTTGAGTCGCCGAAATCGTTGAATCATTAAAACCTTCATTCCAATATGAAATTTGTTCAATAATTTAATGGTTGAATACTAGCAAAATACAACTATTCTATTAGTCAGCAAATCATTCAATCAATCATTCAATAATTTTATTACTCATTTATTTAATGATTTTATAATTAAATTACTCTATTAATTAGATAATACATTATTCTATTGTTACAAAAATGTATTATTCATTTATTCATTCATTCATTTATTAATTTATTAATTTATTCATTTATTCATTTATTCATTTATTCATTTATTCATTTATTCATTTATTCATTTATTCATTTATTCATTTATTCATTTATTCATTTATTCATTTATTCATTTATTCATTTATTCATTTATTCATTTATTCATTTATTCATTTATTCATTTATTCATTTATTCATTTATTCATTTATTCATTTATTCATTTATTCATTTATTCATTTATTCATTTATTCATTTATTCATTTATTCATTTATTCATTTATTCATTTATTCATTTATTCATTTATTCATTTATTCATTTATTCATTTATTCATTTATTCATTTATTCATTTATTCATTTATTCATTTATTCATTTATTCATTTATTCATTTATTCATTTATTCATTTATTCATTTATTCATTTATTCATTTATTCATTTATTCATTTATTCATTTATTCATTTATTCATTTATTCATTTATTCATTTATTCATTTATTCATTTATTCATTTATTCATTTATTCATTTATTCATTTATTCATTTATTCATTTATTCATTTATTCATTTATTCATTTATTCATTTATTCATTTATTCATTTATTCATTTATTCATTTATTCATTTATTCATTTATTCATTTATTCATTTATTCATTTATTCATTTATTCATTTATTCATTTATTCATTTATTCATTTATTCATTTACACAATTACACTTTAAAAACAAACTTTTTGCTAAAAGGTGTAATTGTTTTTTAAAGATTAAAGATCCTTTCATACAAAGCACCTCTCCAGATTTGATTAGTCAATTTCCTATATTTTCAGTGGGATTCAATTATAAATTTTTTCGCAATCGGACGCATATCGGAACACTGTAAAAGGCATCGTACCTTTTCTTTGCAATGAGTTACGTGGTTTCTGGAACTTTAAGCTTTTATTAGTATTTTATTGCTGAAAGCAACCATTATGCGCCTGATGGCCATTCAGTCACTTAGTCCTGTCATTCACTTACCACACAGTCGTACATATGTATATATGTGGCTGTGTGTGTTATGTGGTGTGAGTTTATTGCACATAAAACAACCATACGGTGACACGCACACAACCATATGAGTGGAACAATGAAATAACTCTCTCACACTCTCATACACAGGACAGGCTGTCTTATTAAATTATTTATAATTTACACACACACACCCAGCCGTGGGCATATAAACACACTTTGTATAACTAAAGGACACCCACTAACACACACACATACACATATGTGTTATGAGTGCGAGTGTAGATTGTTGCTTTGTTTGTTTGTTGATGTTTGAATGAGTGCTTGTTTTTGCAAGAGTTAGACAAATATTAACATTGTATCTTCAATACATGTTTACACACATGTGTGTGTGTGCTTTATGTGTTGATGCATGTATTTGTGTTTATAGCGAAGAATCAATGAAACCGAATTTAAAAGGACGAACCGCACGCATTCGAATACGGCACTCATCATCTGTCTTTTAAATACAATTACTTTTGACAAATCGAGCTTAATTGTTTCGCATGTATTGTGCGTCGGTGTGAGTTAATGTGCGTATGTCTCTTTGACGATTTTATTAACATTCAGCCTAATGAGCCAGAGTGTTTGTATGGGTTACGTTTATTAACTCAAATGTGTCAGTGAAATAATGGTGAAATAACAACAATGAACAATAATGAACAGTGGGCCGGACAAAGAAATATTATAAGGCGAAGACTTTATCTCGGTGTGAATTACCAGGATGCTGTAAAATTTAATTCAAAATCTTATTCGGGTTAGGAATAGAGTTAAAATTGGATATCCCGGTCAGTGGATTTTGAATTAATATCGATTAAAAAAACTGTTTCGGATAGCTGCTTGATAAAAAGGTAGAGTTTTGGTTTTTCTTGAAAATAAAATTAATCACATCGCTGCAAAGTAAAGGATAGTAACCGTATTTATAGTTCCGCCCTCCCCTAATCCTAATAAGTGTAACTTGGACTGGAGATCACATATTATATACTCGTTATAGAACATTTTATTAATTAAAATGCCTTTTGTGACCTGATTTTTCATTCCCACCTGAACTACACATACCATAATGGGCATCCTACGACATTGTTCTGACCTTAAAGTCGCTTTCCATCTGTTATGCCTGCAACAACAAATCATTAATAATTATAAATGTCATGAACTAATTGACACCAATTGAGGAAACCATGGAGATCCTGGGTTTTCCACTGTCTGCCAAAATGACATATGAAATTATTTATGGACTCTCTTTCATCTTCATTACGAGTAATAACTCGGTATGAGTTTGAGTATGAATGTATTGCAATTCATATTGGCATTCTGTTGTATTGCTTCGCAGACCATTAACACACTTAGTCACTTTGGTCTTGCCACCCGCAAACACCCATTCATACATAAACAATTATTAAATATCAGGTGGCAATCAATCCATATTTCTTTGTATGCTTTTTTGCCTAATGACATTGGATACGAAATGCCTGGCGAGTGAGACTGGAGGGACTTAAAGGCTGGCGAGGAGAAATAAATACACAAGGAACGTCCGGATGTGATGAGATGCCATAATAAATGAAATGCGCATTGACCGACAGATGAGACGGGACGAGGCGTTTCGAGAAGAGTTAAATAATTGAATGACTTGAGTTTTTGGTTTGCTTCTGTGGCCATTAGATTGAAACTAATTTTTGGAAAATCCAAAAAGCCACAGATACGAGTACTCTTGTCAGGGATGTTAGGTGTGAAATGTGATATTAAATTTTGGTATGGCAATTGAATAATTTAAAGTATTATTAACTACAGCAGTTGATGGTGCGAATGGATAGGGCAATTTGGTTTGAAATGAGAGAAACATATGCGACACATTCAACTCTTAAACTAATATAGAAAGTATCAGGGATTTGCATAATTTCTCTAATCCATAGATAAATATAATATTTAGTTCATTGGGTAGAAGAATTATATTATTTGAGCTTAAGTCAAACTGAACCTGCAAATGCTGTAGCCTTAGATCGTTTGGGTTTGCTAACTAGTAGATTTGGATTAGAGGTAGACATTTAAGGACACGAAAGTGTTTTTTCATAAGTAAAAGTAACCTTTCGGTTCAGGACTGTGAATCCGATACGATAGCAATTTTTGGCCAGCTGGACATTTCAATGACGATGTTCGGGAAGCCATAACAAAATGACTTGGGCTTACTATTTGCGGCAACACTTTATCATTATCATTATCGATTTCATGAACTTATCTCTAATTTATTGTTAAATTTATTTTTTGCGATCTCTAGCGAAAAAGTAGTTAAAATCAAACATTGGAAAAGAGTTTAAGTTTTTGTACAAAGTGAATAAAATTTTGTTTCACTGCCCACGTTTTTGTTTGTGCTTTTCTCTAGCGGTACCCCAAACACATTGAACTTTTACCAGGGGCGGTTAAATTTAAAGGGCCGATGTTGATTTTTAATAAAACAAAAATTATTTAGGAAATTATTGTCCTTTCCTTTAAGTATGATAATATTGGTATGGTTTAATTATGAATGGAACAAAACATCGGCCAAATGGCCGCCGCGACCTCGGCGGCGCACCTCCATACGATGGTCCAAAATTTTCGATGACGCTGAGGCATAATTGAGGTTCTATGCCGTTAATGTGTAGAATCATCTCATCCTTTAGCTCTTGAATTGTTGCTGGCTTATCGACGTACAACTTTTCTTTCAAATAACCCCAAAGAAAGAAGTCCAACGGTGTCAAATCACATGATCTTGGCGGCCAATTAACATCGCCACGGCGTGAGATAACACGGCCATTGAATTTGTCGCGCAAAAGAGCGATTGTTTCGTTAGCTGTGTGGCAAGTGGCACCGTCCTGTTGAAACCACATATCGTCGGCAAGTGGCACCGTCCTGTTGAAACCACATATCGTCCACATCCATATCTTCCAATTCGGGCCATAAAAAGTTACTTATCATCTCACGATAGCGAACACCATTCACAGTAACAGCCTGACCGGCCTTATTTTGAACACATATATGTTCGCTAGCTCTAAAATCCATATCTTTTATTTAATCTTAATAAGATTTAGCACGAGTTAGTTTTTTAGGCCAAGGAAAGACTTTATTGAAATTGAAAGGAAACGGTTCAGATTAAGCTAAAGCTCCCATATATATGTTCATACGATTATTGTTTTTGCACCTATTAGATCCAGTATGGATAAAATTTGATACAATTAGGTTCGTTCTAACGCTGTTCAAAATTGGAGAAAATTGGTTCAGATTAAGATATAGCTCACACAAATACGAGTATTTTTAAACGATTTTATCAAACATAAAGACATTTTTTTACAAACTCAAATAAGACTTAAATTTAGAGCCCGTCCACACGCAGAGAAAAAACATGGTTACTACATGGTCACGGCAATAATAATATGTTCTTCGCAATAAAAGTATGTTCGTCGCAACCATAGCCTTGTTAACTGAATTTAGTTTTGACAATAGTATAATTGCTGCAATATTAATATTGTTGAAATGTAACAATAGTATTATTGCCAAATTTAAAAATGCAAATATGGTTATAGCAACAATATAAATATGGTTGGTGCGACAAAAGTATTGTGTTTTGCGTTTTATGTAACAATATTATGATTGCGGCAATCATTCTGTATGATTGTAATTTTTCTTCATTTAAACATGCTTTTAAGAACAAATGTTATTGGTACAGATCTTATGCTATAATAGTGCTTTTTTATTGATATTAATATTGTTTAAACGAGCTGCTTTGGTTTTGTTTAACTGAAATATTTTAAAAAAAAACGCTTACGTTTATTTAAACTCATTTTTGCTACTGTGAAATACATCACTCCTATTATTTTGAATTTAATTTTTATTTTTGAATAATTTTCATAATTCAAATCTATTGTCGACAACTTAAACAAGTTCTAATAAATTATATTGGGGATCTGAGTATAATTGTGTGTGACCATACTATGGTTGTAGGGATCATAACATGGTTGCGAGGATCATACTATGGTTGTATGTGAAACATAGTATGGTTGTTAGGATCATACTATGGTTGTGGAGATCATAGTATGGTTGAGTGTGAATCATACTATGGTTTTGGGGATCATAGTATGGTTATGTGTGAAAAATACTATTGTTGTGAGGATCATAGTATGGTTGCATTTGAATCATACTATTGTTGTAAGTATCATAATATTGTTGTACTACAACCATATACCCAACAATATTATTATCCTCTTCGAATATTGTCACCACAACCATACTTTTTTTCTGCGTGCAAGGGGGTTCAAACCCTATTTTCAATTGGCTTTTCTGAACATGCAGCTATACAAGGTATAATATAGCCGATAATACGCCCGACTTAAGATTTTCTAACTATCTTTTTTGTTTCTTTGGAGAGGGTTGAAAAGTTTAAAATGTCCAAACAAAATCATTTTTGGTCTTCACTAAAAGCACAAAATTGTACGAAATTTAGGTCACAAAACTACGGTCTATATTATGTAGACAAATTTTAATTTAAAACATTTTTTTTTAAATTTTTAAAGTTTTTCACATTGTCATACTTGTGCATTATTCTAACAAAACCAAAACAGTGTTACAGTGTTTTTTGGAACCGCCATAACTGTTGAAGTTATGGGCAAAATATTTTCATTAATGCTTCCTCCCAAAGTACACATTTCGCGCAGTTAAAAACGCGTGATCCATTTCCAGGTTCTCTAATTGTTTAAAGAAAAAACACAGAAAATTCAAATAGGGGAATGTTTATTGTTATTTGAAAGAACATTCTATGGCATTTATTTTTTGAAGATTATGTTTATCAAATGTTGGCCGCGGCGACGTCTCAGATGGTCCATCCATTGAGTCCAATTTTTGATGACTCGTTTAAGCATTTCGACTGGTATCGAAGCGGCTTTGTCCGCATAATCTTTAGACTTTATATATCCCCACAGGAAAAAGTCTAACGGTGTGATATCACACGATCTTGGTGGCCAATCGACCGGCGCAAAACGTAAAATTATCTGCTCACCGAAGTGTTCTCTCAATAAATCAGTTGATTGATGCGATGTATGGTAAGTGGCGCCGCACAGTGGCGCCATTTGAGTTTTTTCGTTGCAAAAATCATATCTTTTGAACCGAATAAGATAATTGAACAGTTTAAACAGCATATGATAGATAACTGTTCAGCCTATGAAATGAGCGTTTGGAAAGGGTGCTACGCTTTGTAGGGGCCTAATTATGGGTTATCAAAGTTAAAATTAGTAGAAAAATCAATTTTATGGTAACTAAAAAAAATTATTTTTAAATTTTTAGATTGTTTTTATTTTTTTTCTTTAGGGTTTTATGTTTTAAATTATTACCCAACAAAATAAAAAAAAAATATATTTTTTTTTTAAATTTATTTTTTCAATTTTCTGTAAAATATTCATCACAGTTCTTAAGAGAAGGTATATCTAAAAGACTAACCATTTCTAAACTATAATTATTTTCTAACTCTATTCTTGACTTCACATGCCGCAGGGAAGAAATAAGTGGATCGGAAGATGCTGCCAACATGTTGAAGAGGTCCTCATTTTGCCTTACCCTTGATGCTTTGAATGTGTTCTGCAATCTATATTTTTTATAAAATTTGTTAAGAGACTCCTGTGCTTCTTCAGAAAGCTCTCCAATTGGCAAAGACTGGTACTCAATTATATCTTTGCCATGCGCCAATATTTTATGGACGTCGGGGTCAACTTCTTCTGTGGATACATTTCTGCTAAAAGAGATGCAGTTTTCGACGCATATTCTCCATATTTTGTAGAATTGACATTTTCTTTGCAGTTTAAAACATCTAAGATCGTTCCCAATCTTTTCACGATTTGATTGTCAATTCCAGTGGTTCTAGTTACTGCCTCATCATTTTCAAAAAATCTCCTAGAAGTGTTTCCATCGTTTGAGTTACCGTATCCGTGCTTGGGACAGTCTACTTTTAGTCCAACTTGTTTAAAAAAAGCATCCTGTATTTGCTTCTTTCTGATCTTTTCCTTATCCTTTATTGATGTATTTTCATCGAAGTTTTCCTCCTCTTGTGGTAGGGTATACGCCAGTTTTAGCAAGAATTCCATACACCTTATCCTTGCGTGCAATGGTGACATTCCATATTCGCAATTCTCCTCATTTGTAGAATCGTTTAAATTACCAAAGTTCTTCTGACTCTTTTTGCAAATCGGGCATGACATTGTTGAGGTTGTTCCTGTCAGTTCGTTTACGACTTTTCCGTCAACCATGCATGGTCAGATGGAACTCGTAATTGCAATGAGTAGTTTTTTTCAAACTATTAGATCAAACTACTGTCAGTCAAAACATATAAGGGATGGACGCCATACAATTTCTGCAACCATGTCTTTTTAACCTTTTTTACCTCTAGAAGCCAAACGGGCACGTACGGGCAGCTAAAATTTTTGAATTATGTAAAGAAATAATCAATGAACAGGTTTTGCAAATATGGCAAATATAGAAAAATATAGATTTTTTTTATTTTCCGTCAAAGTTGAAAAATAGTGAAAAAACGGATAGTTTTTAAATAGTGATTTACCAGGAGAAACACAAAGCAAACAGTTAATTTTTTTTTATCATTATACATTTAATAAATACATCAATCAATACAAACAAAAAATAAGGCGATTCGCTACCTATTTTTTCGTGATATTACACCTGAAATCGCAACAAATTCACTAAAAATTGTGTGTTTTTTTGAAAACCGAAAGTCGGTCAACTTTGAACGGCTATATCTTCTAAACTAAAAATGTGATATTATTAAGAGTGGCAGATTTGAAATCGTTGAAAAGTTTTCTATAACATGGGTTTATTCAAAACTTCGTCGGCGCTCATGAAAATTTTGATTTTTGCAACCTCGTTTGCTCTACGGGCGCTACTGTGAGGCGTTAAACAGTAGTTCCCGGTCAGTGCCTACTAGGGTAACCATTCAATTAATCATTATTCGATTAATCGATTAATCGTGTTAAAAAATTAATCGAACAATTTAATAATTCATTTTTTCGAATAACGATTAATCGAACAAACCAGTGCGATTAATCGATTAATCGCTAAACATACGTGTTTATGGCAAGCAGTCCATCTTGAAAAACCCCTACAATGTGGCAACTCATATGGCAGTGATTTGTGAACAAATTTCATAACTTTCCAAACACTTCCAAACACAAAATTGTCAAAACAAATTAAAAACTTTATCGTGTGTCATAGCATAAACAAAGTTATAAAATTCGAGCATGAGTTACGTGTGGAAGCATTTCAAAAGAGACAACAATGACAAATCAAAAGCTTATTGTCAAAAATGTCCAAAAGTTTTAAAATGCAATGGCAATACAACTTCTTCGCTTCTTTACCATTTGCAAAGTGTTCATCACATGACACCTCACCATGGAAATTCCGAAGAACAACCAACAACATCTGGTAAAAGTGCAGCAGGAGCAATTGAAAAATATGTGGAAAAGAATCATATAAGGTGCTTTGAAGAAATTGTCTCAAGAAGTGTTGCAGAGGACGGAATGTCCGTGCGATCGTTTAAAAAGTCCAAGATCATAAACTCATTTCTACGATCAAAAGGTTTGGACATGCCGTCAAGTGAAACAACCATTTGGAAATATCTGAATAACTTTTATTTAAAAAAGAAGTCTGAACTTACACAAAATATTCAAAACTTGCAACAATCAAATGGCCGATTTTCCATTGTTGTAGATGAGTGGAGCGACGTTTCCTATCTAAAGTACATAAACATAACGTTACGGTCATATGACTCAAAATCATCAAGCTTTAAAGTGTACAATCTAGGATTAGAAGAGATCAAAGTTAAAGGGACTGCAATAAATATTCAAGAAATTATTAATAAAAAACTGCAAGAATTTGGGTTAAATTTTGAGAGGGATATAGTTTGTTCAACCCATGATGGTGCTGCCACAATGGTAAAGTACGGTAAAAATATACCATCGGAATCGCAAATATGTGCGAATCATGGTATACATTTGTGTATTACCGACACTTTATATTCCAAAACTGATGAAAACGAAACTGAGAGTTCCGCTGAAGAATCAGAAGAAGATGAGGGCACTGATGTAATTCAAATACAAAGTGAATACAGTTTAAAACGTGAAATAAAAGAAACTATAACCCGCCTACGCAAATATGTAAGAATGTTTAACAAATCGCACGAAAAACAAAAACAGTTGCAATATTATGTTAAACAACAGGAAGGCAAAGAAATTCGTCTTGTGCATGATGTTAAGCATAGATGGTCTTCTCTTTCGAATATGATTGGCAATTTCTTACGAATCTATAAATGTGTCAATCATGCCCTATTAGATTTATCATTGAGCCCATTTTCAGACTTTGAAATCGAACTTTTAATAAATCTAAATAACACTTTAAAACCATTTGACATTGCTGTAAAAGAATTAGGTAAAGATACTGCTACTCTCATTGATTTTGAGGGTAGTATAAGATTTTTATTAAAAAAACTACTAACATTAAAAACTTGTTTTGCAAAAGACTTAGTTCGTCAACTTAAAACACGGTTTGCAGGCCGAAGAAACCAAAAATTAAACACATTAATAATATATTTAAAATCTGGAATTTTCCCAAGTAGTGATGACTTGTCTAAATACTCGTCAAAATCCGAAACTGAAGAATATGCTTGCTACTTGTATACTAGGTTATTTGGAAATCATAATGAACAAGTTGTTTCGGACAATAATGAATCAATTGAAGAAGTAGGTGGTCTTGAAGAAACTGACCTTGTATTAGAACTGTCATCGTCTATAAGAAGTGTACAGTGCCCATCTAAAAAACGTAAAATACATAGAGACGACATTTGGGATGATTTAAAATATTTAGGTGAATCTCAGAAGAGAACACACAAATTAGAGTGGCTTTTTAATGCACTTTTAACAATTTCACCTACTTCTACAATGAGCGAAAGAGCTTTTTCAAAATCTTCTTTTATAAAAACTAAGGAAAAAAACCGTTTAAAAGCCCAAAATCTAAACAACGTTTTATTTTTAAAAGATTATTTTTTAAGATCGCAATAAAAATTTGTGCTAGTACATACAATTATTAAATCTTAAATAAAGTGCTTATATGATCTCTTAACATATATCTATATATTATATATTTGTTGTATTATTACAACGATTTGTGAATTGTACCTTTATTTTATATATTGAAGTTGTTTTTGTTACGTTTTGTTTTGTTTTAATAAATGTACCAAGTACAATGTTTTAACACTGCTTTCTTTTTATTTTGTTTTATTTTATTCGATTAATCGAATAATTTGATTGCGTTTTGTTCGGTTAATTGTCAGATTGAAATGTACGATTAACGATTAACCGATTAATCCAAAAACCCGATTAATTGGGTACCCTAGTGCCTACAGCAGTTGAATCGTGCGCGTCTCACTACATTTGAGAGAAGTTCCCTCTTGCTCCTTAATGGGATATTGTGGGCCTCAAGTAAGAAAGATATATATGAGGTGGGCAGCATAGAATTCACACCGATAAAACTTATTTTGTTTGTATAATTTTACATAACTTTACCCTTCGGACTGGGGTTTTTGGTTTTAGTTTCCTCAATGTTAATTCAAAAACTTTCATTCTTTTTACACTTCAAAACCAATGAATTTCACTTTTTTATGGTTTTATTTAAGTTAACGACTTTTTTTGTATAATTTGAACTCGGCCTTATTGTTAATGTATCACTCTTCGTTTTGTAGGCCGAAGACGGGCGTCTTTAATGTCCGTCTTGGGGATGTCTGTCTGGCTTGGATTCGTTTCGTTTCGTTTGGGGTTTTTTTGGTTAACTTTTGATAATTTATTATACTGCAATGAACTTTGCATTTTTCAAAAACATAAATCAATATTGTATCAAGTTTGTCTGTGTGTGTGTGCGAGATTCTGTCTGTGCCCGACTGTCTGTTTCATTTTGTTACTGTCTGTTTTTTGTATTTCTTTTCGGTTTCATGTTGTGGTTACAACATTAGTTTGAATATATTTTTTTTTTTGCTGGGCTTAAAACACGAAAAAACCTTGTTTATCTTGGGGTTTTACACTCAAATCTTTTTAACCCTTTCAAGGGTAAGCGGCTGCAATTGACTAAAATTAATGTGTTGCCGGGTAAAAAGTAAATTGGGTAAGTTAGTAAAACAAATGTCTGAAGTTTTAGGCTAAACTTGACACAAAGGTCAGAAAAAAATATATAAAGCAAATATATAAAATGCGAAAATCATATTGTTGTTGGCATAGCTGAGTGGTTGTTAGAAGGACACCGATTTTTTTTTGAAAAATCTTACAACTAAAAATAATTTTCAAGATGAGAATCTTTTCAAACCAAAGCTTAAAAAGCATTCCATTATTTAAGAGAAATCTTATTAAAATACCTGAATATTTTACATGATTACTTTGTGGTCCACTTAGAATCAAAGAACTAGCAATTCTTAAAGCAAGGGCACTTTTAATTTGCTCTCTAAGAGGACGGTGGCCCAATTTGAAAAAATACCCCTAGATGGACCACCAAATAAATAACAATTTGGTTAGTGGTCCCGCCGCTGCTGTATTTAACCAGCGACCACTGCAAGTCGAGTCGCTTATGTCAAAATATAAATATCCTTAAAAACATCCTAAAGTTTTATATCATAAGACGGTTTGAAGTTTGTCATTTCGCTTGTGTTACAATGGGTTAATGATATGTCAGCATCAGTCGCCCGCCCGCTAATACAAGTTTATTCACTTTTGACAACGTAAATATCTACATTTACAATATTTTACTTGCAAACGATTTAAAACGTATTTCTGTGCAAGACATTATGCTGCATTATTAACACATCTCCATTCTCCAAGATCCATTCAATAGTTGGTATTTTCATAACCAACCGAAAAGTCGTATTCAAAAACGAAAAAAATTGTTAAAAACTTAAATTTAAATGGGCACAATGGCAACATTGTTGCAAACCAGAACCGCCGATTCAACGATTATGAAGGTGGCATAGCGTGTCCGACATCGATGAAAACATTTCAAAATTAATGTTCACAAATTAGTGTGGCTTTATTGCGGTTTTTGCGGCCTTTTCTGGTCAAAGTGGAAGAATGGGTGGCTAGATGGATGATTGGTTGACCTTTCGACGCTGCAATTAATTGTTGGGTAATAATTGAAATAATAAATTTTCCAAACTTGTAGACCAACAACAACAACTGATTACCAAATGGTGATTTCGTGGGCAATTGTGTGAAGAAAACTTGAAAAGTAAGGTTTACAACAGTAATTCTCATTCGTTTGGGGAGAGCCTGGCCTTATAGAGTTTGGTTTTACTTTCAACAATTGTAGCAAGGCTTTCTGAAGAGGGTTGTCACGGACCCGAAATCATGATAAAGGTAGTGTGCAGCCACGAAAATCAATGTCACTTTGCCATTTTTGTTAAAAACTTTATTTAAATATAGAAGCAAGAGGTCTTGAGCCGGTTTAGTCCCTGTTCAATAAGAGATAAGAAAATAAAAAACAAACTCATACTAAGCCCATCACAACCCATAAAGCATCCCGCCCTCTGATTTGGCTAATACTTGGACTTTACTTTAATACTCGTACCTTTACCCAAAATTAGAGAACGACTGTACACGATATAATTTTTGCACTAGCTGAGTAGGAGCAACAATTTAAAAAGCTTCTTCGAGTGGCTGATTGTATTAAACTCGTAAATTTATTTACACTTATCTGGTGAAATTACCTTTAAGCAATATAAAACAAGTAAGTAAGTGCTATAGTCGGGCGTGGCCGACTCTATGATACCCGCACCACTATAAATGTGATTAAGTCTCCTGTTATTTGAAAGCACTCGTCGCTATTTCTATCTGTATCTATCACGCAAGCACTAAGCCTTTATACCCCATACCACTATGTGGTGAGGGTATAACAATTATAGTTGGTCCACATTTTCATACCTTGTTTTCGGACCCTGTGCCCTCCCACGGACGAGATAAATCATTTGGCTTGACATATTTAAAGTCCTGAGGCAATTCCCTGGCATTTGAGGGGTCACACTAAAATCCGGGTAAACCGAAACTTTTGGACCCTCCTAATGGACCCTGGGGCCCAAACAGGTCGAATTTTTTTCTGTATTTAAAATTGTAAGATAATTTCCTTTCATTTAAGGGGTCACACTTAAATTTAAAATCATGGGTCCATTTTTTGGGTTCTGAAGGCCCCGTAGGTCCGAGAGGCGGGTCCAACTATTTTTTTTACATTTTGTGGTCAGTTCTACATCGAATGGCATATTTTTTTAATTTGTTGACCAATACACGCGACATCAACTGGATTTGGACCAAATCCGGGAGTTCCTTTGTATGGGGGGTCTATCAGAAAGTGCTCCGATCAATAGCGTCCGTCCTTGTCCCAATATATTACCACATGCCAAGTTTCATCAAGATCGGTGCATAAATGCGACCTGTACTTTGATTACAAGAATAGATGGACATCTTTACATCCAGCCAGCCAGCCAGCCAGCAGACCAGCCAGCCAGCCGGCCAGCCAGCCGCCCAGCCAGCCAGACAGACATGGCTAGATCGACTCAAAATGTAATTCTGAGCAACTTTCTGTCTGGTCCCGGTATTCTAACTCGATTCCTTCGATGTGTTACAAACGCAAGCACTAAGCCATTATACCCCATACCACTATGTGGTGCGGGTATAATGACCTTAGCTGGTTTGAAATTTGGACATCCGGCAGACTAATGCGTCAAATAACTAAGATGCAACTACTCTGCCTGATGGATGTTGTGTTATGATACAGATTTCAGATCTATGGGACTCGCAGCCTATGGAATTTTACTTATCGTGGGGAAAATCGTGCGGGTTGAAATTCTAACACAAATTGCGGAATGATTTTCGTTTCAATGTAGCGTTTTATTGCCTCCGGGTGGTAATAAACGCCAAAAATCAGCAGAGGGTTAAATAAGCATCGAGCCCTTGTCGTGGTAGAAGTCGCCTCCATATGGATTGTTTCGAGTTCGTATCAGCGAAATTGGCTCAAGGTCGTTTAAGGAGGCCACTAGACTATCATGGAAAGGTTTGCCAGAGGTTTGGCCCAGCTTGCTGCACATTAAAACTCCACAACCACTGTCAGTTGGGAATATTTCGTTGACATAGATTATTATGGGATATAATCTTATACACCTTCTAAATAACACAGTAATTGACCAATCGTCTTAAATATCATCAATTTGCATATCGTCGTTCGTAAGTTATAGTGTTCTATAACGCAAAATAGGAAAAATTGAGATAAGACTGATTTTTGGGTCAATTTATCGAGATCTGTCGATCTGTGTAATCAGTTTGCTTTTATTCTTTATAGTTTCCGAAATATTATACATCGACTTTGTGCTATACAATACTTTACTGACAAGCATCGTACATGGGTCATGGATTTCCCAAAAAAACATTTTTGTCATATAGAACACAATAACTTGCGAACGGCGATATGTTGCCTTTAAACACGAAAATGGTTGCAAATTTTACTGAGCCGACGACTCGAGATTTTTTAGCGTTGTATTGGTGCAGAAATAAGTAAAGAATGGCTTTAGAACTTTTTCATTTTTAATTTGATATCTCGCAAAGAAAAATCTCTGATTATTTGAAAAGGTCCAACATTCGCTCACTTATAGACACTACCACCAGTATCTCGCGAATCACTCGAGTCTTCAATCGTAGCTGACTTAATGAAAAAGGACTTTGACTGCAAATAACCTCAAAGATAAAGGGTAAGGTAAGTCTTAAGTGAGCGAGGCAGACTACATATTAACCTAATCACACGCTTTAATAATTCCAAGGTAATTTCTGAATTTATTAAAAGGCTCACTTAGTACAATACTGCCGATATGCGGTCTTATGGGACAAAGAACATTTCAAAATTCGAGTCAGTTTGAGGGGTTTAGAGTTTCGAGTCAGTTTGAGTTTCTAGGCTGTCTGGAACATTGGTTGCGGTTCATTTCAATGGGACAAAAACTAAAGGAACAAAATATTAATATACCCTACACCACGCTTAGTGCTGATGTTTGCAATACTTTAAAGGAATGTAGATAGACCATACGTTAAGTACACCGGTCGACTCAGAATCACTTTCTGATTCGATTGAGCTATATCCTTCCGTCCGTCGTTGTAATCAAAGTAAAGGTCGCAATTATGAACCGATAAAACTGGTACACTCTTTAAGTTTGAGCAAAGGATGAACCTATGTATGACATAGGTTTTTCAAGATTTCAGAACCTACAGCTCTAAAAGCCACTTATAACATCTGATTTCTACCAGATTTCGCACAGACAATTTCGAGTGACAACACCTATTTCTGGTAAAATTTGTCCATATCGATCCAAGTTTTTAAATAGCTCCCACACAAGAGGTTCCTCCCGATTTGTGGTCCTGTATTTTTATATGTCACAATCTAAGCCCGATCACGCCTAAATTTTGCATGGTACGTTATAAGCGACCATATGTCCATGCACATAGGTCCATGTTTTTAAATAGCCCGCACACAAAGGTTCTTACAGATTTTAGAATCTGCAGCTTTAGGAGTTACATTTTACATTCGATTTCTACCAAGTTACGCATGTAGCGCCACGAGCGACCAACACCCATGTCCTGTAACATTGGACCATATCGGCCATTGTTTTCGAATAGCTCCCACATAAAGGTCCCTTCCGATTTGAGGTCCTACAGCTTTAGAAGCCACAAAGTTTACCCCATCACGCTCAAATTTTTTAAGGTACGTAATGAGCGAACATTATTTAACCTTAAAATATTAAGTCCGATCTTGCTAAAGTTTGAGACAGAAATACCTATTGTTGTATTATCACCAGAAGATTCCATTTAACGATTTCTGTCTGTCCGTCCGCCCATCTAAAGCCAAAGCATCTAACCTAACTACTTATACAGGTTGCAACTGCTGTCCGATTTTTATGATACTCGTATTTGGCAGAAGTCAGTTTTTTGGGCTAAGAAAGGACTGTATTAAAATTGGAGAACATCCGTTTAGATTTAGATATTGCTCCCACACACACACATATTTATGAGATTTGTATGTTTTTGCTCTAGAACCCACATCCTATCTCCAACAATGATGAATCTTAGCACGAATAAGTTTTTTAAACCAAGAAAGCCCTTTATAGAAATTGAAGAAAATCAGATTAAATTTAGAAGCTCCACACGAATATTTCCATATTCCATATATCCGATTTTATGTTTTAAGCTCTAGAAGCGACATTTTACATTCAAGGTTGAATGAAATTTCGCACTCGTTAGTTTCGTAAACCAAAGAACGACGTTATTAAAATTGAAGGAACCAATCATGACGTTATTAAAATTGAAGGAAACCGATTTAACCTAAATCAAATGACATATTTTCACAATATCAAATAAGACATTAGTTTTAAAATTAGGGTAAATTTAGGGCCCGTTGGCCTTTCGGAGCATCTAGAAGTGCAGGGTATACTATAGTCGCACACGCCCGACCTTAGCTTTTTACTCGTTTTATTTTCAGCAATTAATATAGATTCCTTTCGACGATACGTTTTGAAGACACAAACCTCGACCATTTAGTCTCTTTTGACAGTTTGGAATATGTCTTATCAGAGCAAGCACTTTGAAGTTTTCCAGTTTTTAATTAGGGCTCCTGCCTCAGATATTATATAAATTGGCACCTAATTCAGACTTGTCCTGCATTTTTAATCAGCATTATATGTAGTGTAAACAGTTCTAGCCGATATAATGGGCTGTCTGACAGCAAATGGTATAAATTAAACCCTTTACTTTTTAACGCCCAAAATCTTTTTTTAAACAATTTCTTTACCACTTAAAGGTAATGAAGTTTTTCTGGAACCCTTAACTTGCACCACAAGCTCAAAGTGTTTTGTGAGTATTCCCTTTTTTCAAAGCGTCCGCGATTTCCTACTAGATAAGCCGTATTTAGTATTTCAATACAGATATAAATCAATTGCTAAAGATTTTGGCAAAACCGAATTTTTATTCCATATGTATATTTACTTATTTCTACTCAATAAAATAAACCACATGAGCTAAGTCAACTGATAAATTAATTGTGCCAACCAATTCATAAGAACACATAAATTTCTTAAAAACAAGCCATAAATTTAGCTTAAAGTGCACATAAACTAAAAAACAAACTGCTGCAAATACAGATATCCCTTCTACCCTCAGCCGCATGTACAAGCGGAAAGAGCAAGATGCGTTCTGTATGCGTTCCAGAGACATAAACTACTTCCATAGTTTTGCAACGCCATCATTGCTCCGAATAGCAGGAATTCGAAAAGTTTTCATCTATAAATTAATAATTAACCTTGAACATAAACTTTTTTATTTCTGCTGAATTTGCCAACAAGACCTACCTATTTTGCGTATTCTTCTTGTTTTTTGTGATATTTAAAGTTACGATCAGAAGAGCGGGTAGCAGGAATGGAGGTGAGGGTGCGGGCAGATGAAGTCGCAGGTGGTGTTCGACTTCGCTGGCGATAGTGGCTGCACAAGTTGCAGTAGCTGGAGTCAAGCAGCTTGCTAAAATTACTTTAAAGTTTGTTACAGGAGCAATCGATTTGGGGTGATACATACAAAAAAAACAGAAATTGTCAAAGTTATGTGGACGATTATCAAAATTACTTGTTAAGATTGTGAGCCTCTTTGGAGTTTCAATCTGACGGGAATAACACTTGTGAGTATTTATATCTGAATTATTAAAATGAAATTTGCAAAATGAATCGAGCCAAAAGTTTATCTTTGAGCTAGGTTTCTAGCTTGAAGGACTGACATCACTTACAGATTAATTATCAACTTGGTTGATCTTTGCCCCTTTAGTTTGGACTTCTCCACTAGAGGACGGATTTTTGGCAATTTTTTTTCTCAAGGTGGAAGGTCGATTCATCCACACGCAGAGAAAAAACATGGTTACTACATGGTCACGGCAATAATAATATGTTCTCCACAATAAAAGTATGTTCTTCGCAACCATAGCATTGTTAACTGAATTTATTTTTGACAATAGTATAATTGCTGCAATATTAATATTGTTGAAATGTAACAATAGTATTATTGCCAAAATTAAAAATGAAAATATGGTTATAGCAACAATATAAATATGGTTGGTGCGACAAAAGTATTGTGTTTTGCGTTTTATGTTAACAATGATATGATTAAGGCAATCATACTGTATGATTGTAAATTTTCTTCATTTAAATATGTTTTTAGAACAAATGTTATGGTACGGATCTAAAGCAATAATTTTACTTTTTTTTAACGAAATTAAAATTTTTTAAAAAAGCTGCTTTGGCTTTGTTTAACTGAAATATTTTTAATAAAAACGCTTATGTTTCTTTAAACTTATTTTTTCTACTGTGAAATAAATCACTCCTATTATTTTGAATTTAATGTATTTTTGAATAATTTTCATAATTTAAATATATTGTTGACAACTTAAACAAATTCTAATAAATAATATTGGGGATCATAGTATAATTGTGTGTGATCATACTATGGTTGTAGGGATCATAACATGGTTGTGTGTGAATCATACTATGGTTGTGAGGATCATACTATGGTTGTATATGAAACATACTATGGTTGTGAGGATCATAATATGGTTGTGATGATAATAGTATCGTTGAGTGTTAATCATACTATGGTTGTGGGGATCATAGTATGGTTATGTGTAAATCATTCTATTGTTGTGATGATCATAATATGGTTGTGAAGATAATAGTATGGTTGAGTGTTAATCATACTATTGTTGTGAGGATCATAGTATGGTTATGTGTGCATCATACTATGGTTGTGGGGTCATAGTATGTTTATATGTGATTCATACTATTGTTGTGAGGATCATAATATTGTTGTGTCACAACCATATACCCAACAATAGTATGATCCTCTTTGAATATTGTCGCCCCAACCATACTTTTTTCTGCGTGCACGTTGATATCAATCGGTTTTGCATTACATGTGGGGAGTAAGTTGCTGATGCGCTCGAGCCAAATATTAAAGGGTTTCTCTTTGATATTCTTTTTTCACTTCCTTAGAGAAAAAAGATTTCTAGCTGGTTGACCTTATGCGCCTTCGAGATATGTCACGTAGGGAGTATTGTAGGTTGAATTGTAGCATAATGTCGGCGCGAAAAGCATCGCCTCGGCTGACTGCAAACAAAGTTGCTATCCTGAGTGGCGCTATACCTTGGATTACATATCCAAATGACCGGTTAGAAGAAGACGCCCAACTGACAAAATAGTTTGTGGATTGTTTTTAATATCGCGCCCAAAGGTGCTGCGGCTAAGCCTGAATTTTTAATAGATCTTTTATATACATGAGAGTTACTACTAAAATTTGAAACACTTTAAGCCACCATATGGCCAGGTTCATAAGTAAATGTCAGTTAGAAGCATAGGAGCCGAATTTAAGGCCAGTTCATGGGATTAAAAGCCATCCCCAAGTATCTGTTTAACCATGATCCTAAGCCATGTATGTACTAAAAGTACCTCTAAATAAAATAGAAGGCTATTTACTTACTACTAAGGTACTTTTTGTCCCTTAAAACGTTCCTATCGTTTTCGTCGTTTGATGTACCAAATCAGTTTATAAATGCCAACTTGTACTTTGATTCAAACGGTAGATGGACAGCCGAATAAATGGACCCGTGATCAGACAATTATTCATTGCGGCCTGAAGTGTTGAAGTTGGGATTGCTTTAATGGACTGCTTCAGTTCAGTAAAATATCTTTGTTTCGTTTTTACACCTCGCGCTTGCAGTCAGGCCTGGTGACCTTGGGGAAGTGGAAAGTGGAATTTCTGGGTATTAATTTGTTTGGGAATTATCGTTGCAGCTCTGCCATTACCGGTCTAACTATTGCTCCATCTTGCTAGAGCCAAATGCTGCTCAATCAAATACGACTTTGACGCAGTTCTAAGTAAAAAAAACTTTAAATAAAGATCGCCATTGACAGTCACTGTTACACCGTTTTCTTCAAAAAAGTATGGATATTTTTGGATTAAATTCACTCTTTATGCGGCATGTTTACATTGCCGTTAAGATCAAGTTGGACTTTATCAGACATAAAGAAGACTTTATCAAGCTGTTGTCTTCTTCGGACATTTTTTTTTTTTGGCAAAATTCCATTTGAATAGGCGAACTTGCTTGTAATTTGGACTTTGTCCGGAATAAATTATCCGTTATTATGACCTCAGCTAACTGCAATTTGCGCCGATAAGTTTCGAGTCAAAGTGCCTTGATTTGCCTGAATTGACGATGCTACAGCCGCGATGGTGCCTGGAACCCGAACATAGGGATTTCGATGTTACGGTCTTCGTGGCATGCTTTCAGAACCGGTAAACATGTTTACCAGCCTCCATCTACTCGGGGGAGTTCCTCCAAACTCCTACTTAAATTCCCTTTGGACGGAAATGCAGGATTGCGCTGCAATTTTCGAATTTTATTTACATCCTAACAAATCTAAATACTATCCATCTTAAAAAATATAAAGAATAAGCCAACTGCTCGCACAGAAAATAAGTTATTACGTATTGGCGCACGATTCGTGAGCCACCCTGTACATTTTGTATAGGTTTTTAGTTCTTGGGAATCCCAATTAAAATCTCCCAACATTTAACGATTTATTATACGACGCTTTGTCCAACGTCCAAACCATAATTATGAGAATAAAAAAGCACTTTAAAAACGGTATTTTACTATTCAAGAATTTCTAACAAACCAAAAACTACACCCTGTAACACAGTCATGTGCTAGAATTTACATCGCTTGTTGAAAGATAAAAAAAAACTCTAGCATTTGCATAATTTGAAATGTCATAAAGTACATGAACAAACATAACAAATTCATACTACAAGTCGTTCATCTTCAGTCAGCCAAGAATATACGAAACGGAGGTTGGAAACAGCTCCCACCGGCTGATTCTTTAACCAATCACCCGGCTGGGTATCTTTTGCGGGCGGACAAAAATAATTGAAAAGGGTGAATTCACTGTTTAGTGATTACTTTGATGATAGCAATTAGGGACAAAGGACTGCACAATTGACTACACTACTACCACTTTGAATACCCTACACCATGGTAAAGGGTATAACAACTCAGTACTATTGACGTTAAATTTAGTGCTGTTGCTGTAGAAACCAAAAATTAAATCCGTCTATAATAAATTTCGCATCATTCGTCCAATTTATAAATTAGGTGGAATAGGACCATATCAGTGCATGTTTTTCTATAGCCTCCAAGCGTATGACTCTCCCTTATAATGGTCCTGCTGTTCTACACCTTGTTCCAGTTTGGTATAGCAAGTTTAGAAAGATCTGTAACTTCTCACGTTGAAATTGGACCTAGTTTGATAAAAAAAAAGTCTAAGAGTCCATGTTTTCATATAGCATGTATTAAAAAGGTCACTCAAAATTTGTGATGCTGCCGTTAAAGAAATCAGATCTTTGTTAAGTTTCGTGCAGTTGCGACTTGTGCTCTGTATACCACAGTGGTGAAGGGGAACATTTAGTCGGCCTATGTACAACTGTAGACTTTTTTACTTCTTTTAATTTAATAGTTGTCATCGGTAGTTCTGACTTACTAAACAAACAAATGAATTGTCAATGTTTTTTTTCACTGTTCGATCCATACTTTGTTGCTTGCCTTGCCTGCGATAGCATTGCATTCAATTTATTTTAATTCTAGTTTTTTCTATTTTTTTTTAAAGAATTTATGCAGTGTTTGTTGTTGCATGATCGACTCAATAAAAGTTCAATTTAATTTGCATGCGAGGTGTTGATAAATATCAACAGCTACAATTATTAGAAATCAAAATGTTAAACAAACAAAGAACATCGGCAATAACCACGACAAGATAAAGAATGCAAAATGCAACATGTGACTGAGAGAGAATCTTTAGCATTGTGGCACGAGACCAAGAATTCCAAGGCTAGCCATGGAGTGATTTTTAAGTTGGTATATCAACTTAAAATATTCCGATTAATCTATAGCAATTTAATTGGGTAAACAAGTGGAGAAGGCTAGGAAAGCAGTAACTTAGACATTCTGGTTAATAGAGTGACAAACGGGGTACACATTAGCCGTGTTCTATAGGCAGCTCGCTTAAGAGGTCGCTAACGCGATTATTGATCACCATTTTATAGGAATATAAAAATGATTGTGTTAACAGACAACTGTAGACAACTTGCATTAAACCTCTTTTTAAGGTAGAAAAAACATTTTCAGGAAGAATGTTCATCACTCCGCTTCGTGGAGCGAGCTCGGCTTTTACTTTCTTATACTCGGTTTTTACTCTCTACAAAGTCGCAAAGGGATTTGAAAAATTAATAACTTTTCTAATGTAATTTTTTCCCTTTTTTCTTTTTAGGACTTGTTAAATAAATCTGGGAGATTAATCATGGAAAGTTACAACGTTATCCAACGAGAATTTTATCTTGAGCATCATCGATCAATAATTCAAACTCAACGAGCCTCAATGTCGTCTTTTTAATATGCGGAATTCACCCTCCGAAACAATGATTCGACGCTTAGTGTCGCGACTTCGGGAACAAGGCTCAGTGAGGGATCTTCCACGAAGCGGAATACCACGTTTTGTAATTAATGTAGGAAATATTCAACGCGTTCAGGAGAGTATTGAGGTGAATCTGAAACATCAACTCGAAAGCACTCTGCTCAGCTGCAAATATCTGACAGGTCTTTACGCAGAATATTAAGGAGAAATTACTTATACATCTTTTTCCACACAAGGTGCAGTTAGTGCAACACTTAATGACAGGAGATCCCCAAGATCGAATAATTTATGAACTTCGCTTCTAAGAATTGGCCAGAGAACATAATGAATTCATTTATTATCTGATAATAAACGATGAAGCCCATTTCCACTTAAATGGTTTGGTAAATAAACAGAACTGCAGAATATAGGGTACTGAGAACACAAGGGCGCTTCATCAGCGACAACAACATCCAATTAAATGTACAGTATGGTGCGTAATTACGTCCCAAAGAATTATTGGACCATTCTTTTTCGAAGATAACAATGCTGTAACTGTAAATGGCGAGCGATATTGTTTAAGGCCAAAATTGTTTAAGACCGGCTCTTTTTGACAATCCAGAGATGTGGTTCAAACAAGATGGGGCTACTGCACACACTGCTCGAACCACTATGCACCTCCTAAGGAGAGATTTTTGGCAAACGTTTAATTTCCAAAAATTCAGCATTCAATTGCCCAACCGTTCGCCGGATTTAACAGCACCTGATTATTTCCTTTGGGGATTTTTAAAAGAGAGGGTGTATATGAATAAACCCAGAACCCTTGGACAGCTGAAAGAGAATATTCGGGCCGAAATAAGAGGGTTGCAACCAGATACTCTGACTCGTGTCATGGAAAATTCTCTTGAAAGAGCTCAACTTTGCGAAGCTGAAAATGGTGGTAACTTACGTGACGTTATCTTTCACACATAAATTTAAAAAAATCTATGAATCTATGAAAGTGATGGTACACCAAAGATACACGTATTTAAATCTTTAAAATGGCTCTCCTGAACAAAACTGGTTTTTACCCTTAGGTCCCTTTCTATTTTGCGCGTCACATATATTTTATTTTATTATTTGTAAGAAAAATAAATTTAAATTAAATAAGTTATGATTGTTTTAAACCCCTTCGTCGATTTTGCCGCACCCTGTAGTGTTTTTTTTAATAACTTTTTTTTCTGCAAATAACCAATTTTCAATTCAAGCCGTTTATGATACATAAAGTCAATCAGTTCTTGTATACAAAGAATTTTTTTAAAATTTCTCGTAAAGTTTAGAAGTTATCGCCTTAGCAACATAAACGAGTACCATTAGAACACACTTATAGTATTTAGAAGGATAATCAATCGTTGGTAAAGACATGGCAACTGCTTACTTTACAAAGCCACAGTCCAAACAGGTACGGAGACATTTTTCAATTTAATAGAAGGGAGCGGTTTAGTTTGACCAAGGTTAGAAAGAAACATATATTTCCAATTTTCTACAAAATTTAAGATCATTTCGCCCAAATCTTAGTGAAATCGGTATGGGAAAAAGGATGCCCTTTAAAAAACTAAGGAAACCTGTGAAAAAATAACTTCTTTGACATTTCCGGAAAATGTCGACATTATTTGCAAATTATTTGTAACTGGAGAAGGTCTGTGGAGTCGCTCCTAAAACCTCCAGAATGGACTAGGTTTCAGGATTTTTTGACTTTTGTTTAATTAAAGTAGTTTGAAATGCATAAACATATGTTTTAAAGTATTCGTATTAGGAATCCGCTTAAAACTACGAGGGGGGTTCGGAAAGTTCTTAGCCTATCAATGAAAGAGAATAGTTAGTTTTTCAAAAATATTTTTATTTTTCAATATAATCTCCTGAAACTTCAATACACTTAGTCCAACGCTTATCTAGCAATTCTATCCCTTGATTAAAATAGTTTTCCTCAAGGTCTTCAAAATAGTGGTTTAAAACTGTAATTGCATCTTCATTTGAGGTAAAACGCTTGCCAGCAAGGCATTTTTTTTAGATTTGGGAACAGGTAAAAGTCACTAGGAGCTAAATCAGGAGAATAAGGTGGGTGGTCAAGCAACTCGTAATTTAATTCGTTGATTTTAGATATTGTTAAAACACTCTTGTGCACTGGTGCGTTGTCTTGATGAAATTTTTTTTTATGTTGTAAGCCAGATTTGCAGTCAATCAATAAAATACCTTTGAAGTCCCAAAAAACCGTTGCCATAACCTTAGCAGCCGATTGAATTGTTTTTGCCTTCTTTGGGGCACTTCCTCCAGCTTCAGTCCATTGTTTGGATTGTTCTTTTGTCTCTGAACAAACAAGCTTGAGAAATGTTCATTTTTATGCGTTTTTGGTCGACTGTTAACAAGTGCGGCACCCATCTTGCAGAAAGCTTTTTCATCTGTAGTTCTTCATGCAAAATTAAATGGACTCGATCATTTGAGATGCCCATGATATTAGCTATTTCACGCACTTTTATTCGTCGATCATTTAATACCATATCATGCACTTTGGCTACAATTTCTGTTGTTATTGCTGTTTTTGGACGTCCACTACGTGGTTCATCTTCAATGCTTGTACGACCACGTTTAAATCCAGCAACCCAATTTTTTACTGTTGCATATGAAGGAGCACTTTCACCTAACACATTCACCATATCATTATGAATTTCTTGTCCCGATAAACCTTTTTTATGTAAATATTTAATGACACCACGCATTTCCAATTTTTCCATTGTAAAAAAATCGATAATGCGTCTTTTGTGAACACCTGTTTCTACAGGGTGGCCCAGAAAGACCGAAGTGGTGTGAATTCCTTATAACTTTTTTATTATAATTTTTTTTTTCTTTTCTTTTCAGTATTTTGTTAAGAAGACTTGGATAATTTATAATGGAGCAATACACAATTGAACAACGTGCCCATATTGTTGAAATTTACTTTTCAAATCAACGGTCCATTGTGTTGACTCAGCGTGCATACCGTCGTCAATTTAATGTGCGGGTTGCACCCTCTCAGTCAACAATAAACCGTCTGGTTGCAAATTTTCGAGAACAAGGAGCAGTAAGGAACCTGCCTGGTCCCGGCAGACATCGAACTGTCCACACGGCTGACAATATTCAAGTGGTACAGGAGAGTATTCGGGAGGATCCAGAAACATCAACCAGGAGACGTTCGTCACAACTGGGCCTCTCAAGAACGTCGCTGCAGCGAATTTTGCACACCATAGGATTGTTTCCATACAAAATTCAACTTGTCCAAGAATTGAAACCAACAGATTACCAGCAACGACTTGACTATGCAATTTATTTCCAGCAAAAAGCACAAGAGAATCCTAATTTTATTCATAACTTAATAATGAGTGACGAAGCCCATTTTCAATTAAATGGGTTCGTTAACAAGCAAAACTGAAGGATATGGGCTACGGAAAACCCGAGAGTACTTCATCAACGACATTGGCCCATATTTTTTTGAAAATGAACAAGGTGTCGCCATTTCCATCAATGGTGATCGATATCGGGCCATGTTGGAAAATTTTGTAAGGCCAGCCGTGGAAAACCATCCGCAAATATGGTTCCAACAGGATGGAGCCACAGCGCACACTGCGAGGGCCACAATGACTCTTTTACGCGACATCTTTGGTGAAAGAATAATTTCTCGTAACAGCAATTTTAATTGGCCTCCGCGTTCCCCGGATTTAACCGCTCCAGACTGTTTTCTTTGGGGCTATTTAAAAGGAAAAGTTTATGTTAATAAGCCTAGGACTATTGAGGAGTTAAAAACCAATATTCGAGAAGAAATTAACAACATACCACCGGAAGTTTTGCGAAAGGTCATGGAAAATGTGTTGGAAAGAGCACATTTGTGCGAAGCAGAATATGGCCACCACTTGCGGGATATCATTTTTAATAACTAATCCAAAAATATTCCCCATAAATTTAATGTATTTAAAAAAAAAAAATTAAAAAAATATCTCTTAAATAAAAAGTTATAAGCAATTCACACCACTTCGGTCTTTCTGGGCCACCCTGTATATGAAGGAGTTGCCAGATCGAAACAAAATTTAACATGTGTTCATAGCAGAGATGGAAGTTTCCAAAACACTTAATTTTTTTCTGTTTATACCGCGCTTTTTGTGCTAGGCTAAGTTTCCGAACCGCCCTCGTAGTATGCTTTAGAGACTGAAGGGCTTTAGGAGCAAAAAAAAAGATCAGATGCATGACGCCATAGTGGCCCCAAATGTGGGCGTTATTATAACAAGACAGCAGAAATTCACAGAGTATGGATTTAATTTTAAGATTTAGATAAGATTGAGGCATAAGGGCCCCAAAACGTCCCCTATACTCAAAACAAGCTACCATTAGTAAATATAGTTACTCAAATTCAAGACAATTTCACAACGGATACTTATACATGCATATGTGTTTATTTTGGAAATTTGACTAAATTTGATCTTAGACTCATGAACCCTAGGGGCCATTAATATCATACTTGTTATTTCCTTCATGGTGCAGAGCATCGATTTTTCTGGCCGACCTTAAAGTCAATTTTTTCATGTCACTTTTAAGTCCAAATAGGTGTTTATAGGATATTCAATTAAGGTTTCTGCACTTTAGTGGAAAGAACATGCAATAAGTTGCCAACTATATTATACCCTGTACTTCTGGCTGTTAAAAAAAGCCATTCGAAAAATAAATGTCAGACCTCCTTAGACGGGCTGTAAATTTACCCAGATTCTAAAACAAATATCACAATTGAATTCATGGGAAAAGTTCATTCTTTCTTGTTCCAGGCATACTAGAGGACGTTGTTTGGGACCACAAGACCATTTTTAGGGTGACTATATCACATATGTGTGGAAACTATACCTAAATCTGAGCCGTACTCTTTTTCTTTCTCAATAGCGACGGCCCCTTAAGAGTTTTATCGTGCACAGCTAACGGATTAGAATTAAGTAGGGAATGCTATAACTATAGAATTAATAGAATGGTAGAAATATTGGAAAAGTAACTTGCAATATTATCATAAAATTTTATTTATTGTCTATTTATGACAATATCCCTACACGCAGAGAAAATATGTGTTACTACATGGTCACGGCAACACTAATATGTTCTCTACAATAAAAGCGAGTTCGTCGCAACCATAGTATTGTTTTTGAATTTCATTTTGGCAACAGTATGATTGCGGCAATATTAATATTGTTGAAATGTAACAATAGTATTATTGCCAAATTTAGAAATAAAAATCTGGTTGTAGCAACCATATAAACATGGTTGATGCAGCAAAAGTATTGTTGTTTAAAATTTAAATTTTAAAAATAACATGATTACGGCAATCATACAGTATGCTTGCGACTATGAACAAAACAAAACAGGTTTTATAGATTATACATTAGGGTGGAGTGAAATTCAAAAAAAAAAAGTTAACCTCGGAAAGAGATGTAGTCTGGGGTCCTAATGAGGGGAAAAATAAAGAAAAAATTTAAACAAATTTTTAGGGGTCGCGCCACTCCCTAGAAATTTGGAAATTATCGCTATTTTGGCGTTGATTTTAGAAAAATCCTAAAAAGTTTTATGTCAATAAATGTTTGCAATAGCGTTAACAAAGAAATAAGGGCATGAAAAAATTTAAAAAAATTTTTCTCATTGTTCAAAAATTTCAAAAAGTAAAATAAGTCAAATCGTCCCTTCTTCAGAAAATTGACTGAACAATGAAATCGCCACCAAAGCTACAACTATTAGTCGATTATCCTCATATTTGCCTCAAATACATTTGTTTGGGCACTGAACAAGCTCAAACTTTTAAATTTCGAATAAGTTAAGTCGTTAATTTTTAGGATTTTTCTAAAATCAACGCCAAAATAGCGATAATTTCCAAATTTCTAGGGAGTGGCGCGACCCCTAAATTTTTTTCTTTATTTTTCCCCTCTTTAGGACCCGAGACTACATCTCTTTCCGAGGTTAACTTTTTTAAATTATAAAAAAAGCATGTTTTCACTCCACCCTATTATACATGTATGTGTGTGTTTATGATTTTTTTGATATACCAAAAAAAAAACACACACACACGTTACAGTGCATGGTTGTTTTCCATTTTAAAAAACAACAACAATTGGAAGGTCATTCGAGTGATTTTTATTGTGTTTAATTTGTTCGGTAAATAATTCGACTACCGACTGGTTCTCGGTTCTCGTCTATTTAAAATCTGCCAGCACTTAAGTATAAAGCAAATGATCGTGGATTAATCACATTTTGTACTTGGTGTCTTCGGATGGTGAAGTAACATTCACCTCTGTTGGTAACTAAAAGTATTTTTTTATGAAATATTCAATAAAAACATGGCCTCTAATACGGCTATGAACTAATTGTTATGCAATTTAAAATAAATTGCTTGATAAAAATCTCTATTTTTGAATAACAACACCAAATCCTAATAAATAATTTTGGGGATCATAGTATGGTTGATTGAATCATACTATGGTTGTACGGATAATAGCATGGTTGCATGTGTATCATACTATGATTGTATAAGACAAATACTATAGTTGTGAGGATCATACTATTGATGTTGAGATCATAGTATGGTTGAGTGTGAATCATACTGTGGTTGTGGGGATCATAGTATGGTTGCGAGTGTATCATACTATGGTTGTGAGGATCATACTATGGTTGTATACGAAAATACTATGGCTGTGACGATCATAATATGGTTGTGGAGATAATAGTATGGTTGAGTGTGAATCATACTATTGTTGTGAAGATCAAAATAGTGTTGTGCCATAACCATATACCCAATAATAGTATGATCCTCTTCGAATATTGTCACCCCAACCATACTTTTTTTTTGCGTGTACTTATATAAAGTATATTCCAGCCAGTAATTCATATGAGACAGCGCATAGAGAAAGGGACCTAAGGGTAAAAAAATCAATTTTATTTTTTTTTTCTTTTTTTTTTGATGTGGACAACATCTGAGCATCGAATGAGACTGATCCCATGCCCCAAAAGTGTTCCCTCCCAGAGATATGCGCGTTTTATGAAAGTGAAGTCGACGATTCTAAGCTCAAATATTAAGGGACCTAATCTTTAAAATGGCTCTCCTGAACAAAACTTGTTTTTAACCTTAGGCCCCTTTCTATTTTGAGCGTCACATATACTAGAAAGGATACCAATGGCGGCAGCATTAAACCCTTCATAGTAATTTGACAAATATCGAAGCGATTTGTGCAACATTTTTACTTCTAGACACTCTTTTTTTAAATTGTTTTATTTTTTCCATTTCGATTGAATATTTTTCTTTTCATCTACTTATAGCTTTATTGGAATCATTGCTTGGCCAGTTACAATATCGCTTACAAGTATTTCTGCTCCAACAAAACCAATAAAACTTTTTAAATAATGCCGAAAATCGAGTAAAACTTTAAATTATAACACAAGTAGTACTCCAAAGTTTTCCTACCGTACAAAACAAAAAACTGAAAATAAATTCCGAAGAAGATAAAATAACGAAAAAATAAACAAACAAACGAAAATTTGAAAGAAATCTCAACAATGAAATCGATTTTGGAGCAAGCAAAAAAAAACTCCCAAAAATAAATTGAAAGCAAAGGAAACGAGACTGTAAACTTCCGCATTCAAAGAAAACATTTGAACTGCTTTTTCTTTAAAGATTTCCACCCAGATACCTGTGTCAGCGATAACAGCCCAGCACTCCCCCTTAAAACAAAAACACTGCCACAAATAAAACAACATGTGGCGGGTATAAAAAGCAAGTAACACCAAACGATGCCACGATAACAGAAATAAAACAACGCACACAAAAATCTGATTATAGCCACCTAACGATTTTTGTTTTACACTCGTAAGAACTTTGTTCTAACATAAAACTTGTATAACTTCTCGGGTCGGGTCGGGGGCGCTTGGAGTGGTGTTGGGGCCAGCAACAATGAAGGAAGCAACACCTGTAACTTGCAAAAGCCAAAGGACAAATACCATCCATGAGAGATATCGACATAAGGCCAGAGCAAACAACACCAAAAAAACACAAGAAAAAAAATTAATGCCCGTAAGTTATTGGAATCCGTCTGAGAGTACAGGTAGGTAGGCATGTCTCTACGGAAAGGGTGTATCCATTGTAGTGACAGTAATGGAATATTGAATCTCAACTACAAAAGAGTAGGTTCCATGCTTCTGAGCCTAAAGGATACAAATAAGGGTCGCAAAGGTTTCGGGACAAATAAGTACGAGGGCGACCGCAAAACTAACTGGCCTGGCACATTTTTTGTTTTACTAGCAACTTTTCGTTTTTTAAAAGCAATCTTTTATAAGCCAGCTGTCAAAATTTCCGAAATATTTAATGATTATTTTCTTTGTTACAGGTGATGGAAGTAAACAAGTTTTATAATTTTTGAAAAATGGAAAATAAAGAGTTTCGTGCGGTAATTAAACACTTTTATATGAAAGGTTATACGCCACAATTAATCAAAGATGAATTGGATTCTGTTCATGGTGATAATCCACCGTGAAATCCTGGGTTCAACAATTTAAAATGGGTCGTTAAAGTACGGAAGATGAACAACGTTCTGGAAGACCGAAAACTGCTACTACTATTGAAAACATTAGAAAAATATTTAATGAAGTGGATCAAGATAGACGAATAAAGCTCAGAGAACTTGCTGATATTGTTAAAATACACAAAAAACAAGTTTGGAGTATTTTACATGATGAGCTCCACATGAAAAAGCTATCCGCTTTTCATGTGCCGCGTTTGTTGACTTTGCCCCAAAAAATCGTCCGTTGGACCAATTCCGAGGAGCCTGTAGCGATTTATCAGCGTAATCCAATAGAGTTCTTGCGCCGATTCATAAATGTTGATGAAACATGGATCCATCACTACATCCCAGAATGCAAAGAACAGCCAAAACAATGGATAGAAGCTGGTAAAAGTGGCCCCAAGATGGCGAAAACTGTTAAGTCAGCTGGAAAAGTAATGGCCACAGTATTTTGGGATACAAGGGGTATAACATTTATTGATTATCTTGAGAAAGGAAAAACTATAAATAGTGAATATTATTGTGCATTGTTGGATCGGTTGAGTGAAGAAATCAAGATAAAAAAAGTTCTTTTTCATCAAGATAATGCTCCTTCATACACTGCATTTTTAACTCGACAAAAACTGGCGGAATAACGATTTGAAATTGCTCCGCATCCATCATATAGTCCAGATTTAGCTCCTTCTGATTATTTCTTGTTTCCCAATTTAAAAAAAATTCTCGGTGGCAAAAAATTTTCGTCCAATAGCGAGGTTATTGCTGAAACTGAGGCATATTTTGAAGGTCTTGAAAAATCTTATTTTTCGGATGGAATTAAAAAACTTGAAAAACGTTTGATGAAGTGTATTGAGTTGGAAGGAGATTATGTTGAAAAATGAATAATAATAATTCCAAAAAAAAGGCTTTTTTATGTTAGGCTAGTTACTTTTTCGGTCGCCCTCGTATAACGTTGGAATCGTTACAGTGGGTTCTTTTTAATTTTGTGCAAAAACTAATGAGGGAGGACCAGAATTTTGGCACAATTGGCAGTTGAAAACAACTTTTTTGGCTGTTACTTCCACAATTTTTATTCGATTTTTATAAATTATAATTAACATGAAAGATATGTTTTCTACCAATTAATATCGTTCATTCCTAAGTAAATCGGTAAGTAAAAAAAGAATTTTGAGGCAAATAATTTTGAGGCAAACTAATGAAAAATGTCAATAAAATGTCTTTATTCAGGTTCGAGACCTTTTTGATGTTTCTTTTTCAGAATCAACGTAAAAATTAGTGAAATGTATTGGCAGACCGTACAGATTTTTCTATTCACGCCAAGGTTTCTCTTCAGCAGTCTTTGGCAACAAACCAAATGACTTATACGAGAGACTCATTTGAATTACTGAGAATTGCCTATTGCGTATATTCTTCGAACTGTGTGTAGGTCAATCTTCAACGCGCAATATCATTTTCACCAATTCCGTTTCTCGTGGGTCTTCGTTGCAAACCACAAATGTAAAAAGCTCAAACATAGTGTGAATGTTGTGTGCGTACATGTATTCATACATGCATTGCACATTAGGGCGTACCAATCCTTTTTAATAGTTTTTTCTTTTTGTTTAAATTTAATCGGTATTTTAGCAGTATTACGAGGGCGAACCTTTAACTGGCCTAACATAAAAAGAACCTTTTTTTGGAATTATTATTATTTATTTTTCAACTCAATACACTTCATCAAACGTTTTTCAAGTTTTTTAACTCCATCCGAAAAATAAGATTTTTCAAGACCTTCAAAATATGCCTCAGTTTCAGCAATAACCTCGCTATTGGACGAACATTTTTGCCACCGAGAATTTTTTTTAAATTTTGGAAACAAGAAATAATCAGAAGGACTATATGGTGGATGCGGAGCAATTTCAAATCGTAATTCGGCCAGTTTTTGTTGAGTTAAAAATGCAGTGTGTGAGCATTATCTTGATGAAAGAGAACTTTTTTTTCTAAATGCGGTCGTTTTATCTTGATTTCTTCACTCAACCGATTCGATAATGCACAATAATATTCACTATTTATAGTTTTTCCTTTCTCAAGATAATCAATAAATATTATACCCCTTGCATCCCAAAATACTGTGGCCATTACTTTTCCTGCTGACTTAACAGTTTTCGCCTTCTTGGGACCACTTTTACCAGCTTCCTTCCATTGTTTTGACTGTTCTTTGCATTCTGGGATGTAGTGATGGATCCCTGTTTCATCAACAGTTAGGAATCGGCGCAAGAACTCTATTGGATTACGCTGATAAATCGCTAAAAGCTCCTCGGAATTGGTCCAACGGTCGATTTTTTGGGGCAAAGTCAACAAGTCAAGTCGTATGACTTGAATATCCTTTATTCTGGTTTGAGACCTTTTAGTTGTTTCTCTTTCAGAATCAACGAAAAATAGTCAGTAAAATTTTATCGATATCTCGAAAACTTTGCGTGACATTCAATTCGAATTCAGAAGATCATTTTACATAAGGATCACTTGGTTGTGTCTAAGAGAGGATATTGTTGCAGAGCAATGTTAGTGGCTAACTTTCGAAAATTCAATGATTTCTATTGAAAAGTATAAGTATATGTGCGTTATCTGGATTCACTCCCGGCCAATTTTTGGTTACTTCTCGAAAGCCTTTCAATCAAGTTCTAAACAAATCACTGCTGATTAAAGGATATAACTTGCAGTACCCAGTTTTTCTTTATATACCACAACTTTGCTGTTCTTTCTTTCTTATTCTTGAGGAATATTGCATAGGGCTTGGTTCCAGAGAAAAGTGAGAAAACTACAGGGCCATAAGACCTAGTATAGAAGTAGTTTGTTATTGGGTAATTAACCCATTGCTATGATGACCCCTTTGTCGACAAGGAGTATCAATAACGCCGCTTTTCGCAGGAGATTTATTAAAAGCTACCTCTATATCTACATCACGAGAGTGTATTCTTTTCTATGGCTACATTGGAAAACTTATAACTTAGGCCTACTGCATGTATGTTCTCAACCTAGTACATGAAAAATGAAATTTGGCCTCGAATGATAATATGCGTTTACATTTAAAATTGCAGCTTGGGCAGAAAGATATTTTTTTGTTTTTCTAATTTACTAAGTAGGGACATAAATACTGTAACACACGTTTTATGCTGTAAAATAAAAAGTACTGAATGTTTTTGGACCAAATATTTTTTTAATATATTTATTGATGTATATTGTATTCAAAAAGAATCTACTTATTCGAAATGTCCTCCTTTTGCCTTTACACAAGCCTTAAGTCGCACTGGCCTATCGTCAATAACTACACGAACCTCGTCCGTTGGAAAATTGGCCGCAGCTCGAACCAAAGCAGTCTTAAGAGATCCAATGTTTGAGTATTTTTTGTGACAAACCTTGTCCTCTAAAACCGTCCACAATTTGTAATCCAATGGGTTCAAATCTGGACTGCCTGAGGGTCATTCTTCAGAGAAAATGAACGCTGGCAAATTATTTCGAAGCCAGGCCTAGGAAGTTTTAGCCTTATGGGCCGGCGCAGAATCCTGCTGGAAAGTCCATGGCTGGTTTTGGAACAGGGAATTGTTAAGAGGCTTCACAACAGCTTCCAAAACGGTTTCTTGGTAAACTTTGGCCGATGTTTTGACTTCTTGTTCGCAGAAATGCAGGTCAGTGACCCCATCGTAAGAGGCACCCCACCAAACCATGACTGAAGCAGGGTGATGACCCTTTTCCACCCTTGGGATCAGTCCTGATGCTTCCCTAGATGACCGCGCATACACTCTATCATTTTGCTTGTTAAATTTTTCCTGAACGGTAAACATTTTTTCATCGGTGAACAAAATATTTCTGTGCAAGTTATCAGCGTGCTTCACCAAAAGACATTTGCATTTTTAATCCTGTTTTTTTAAAGCTGCGGTCAACAAATGTCCGGTACGTGGTTTGAAAGCCTCAATTCCCAAATCTTTTTTAAAGATTCGACTCATGGACTTTTGCGTGATATGTATCTCACGGGCCATGAGTTTGTGTTTTCGGAGCGGATTTCTGTGAATTCTTGATTTAACGGCTTTGATGACATGCGGTGTTCGAACAGAGCGTGGGTGGCCCGACCGGTGGCGGTCTTTTACTTCTCCAGTCTCCTCAAACAGTTTTATGCATCGGTAGACGAACATGCGGCTTATCCCTAGTGGCCGGAGTGTTTTGAAAATATCGATTTTTTCATTTCACTCTTAAAAAGCGCTATTACAGCGGGCGGTTCTCATTATCTGACCACTCCATGATAAAAGTTGAAACAATTTTAAAATCCCGTTACAGACTGACGCTATTGAGGTTAGCTTTCAAAACCCATATGACATTAACGGGGTATGTTCAGTTCTTCTACTGAAATGGGTGTGTTCAATGTTGTAACAGTATTTATGTCCCTACTAAGTACAATATAATATATATTGTAAGTCCTGTTCTCTTGGTGAAACGTCCGAAACCCCGCCATTTTCAATAATGAACTTAAAAACTAAAACGTTTCCACACTAATCCAATTCAACATCAAATTTTCAGGTGTAGAGTAGCCGGCACTTGATGGCATAAATATTTATGCTAGCGCCGGCAACTTGGCGGTAATGCGAAATATCAAAATTTAAATTTCTTTTAGTGTAATGGCAATGTAAACCCGAACTTAAAGGTTTACCTTAACATCCTATTAAGAAATAAAGGGGAACTTGTGAGTTGTGCCCGGTATAGTTCACATACTCACTGTCATGATCGCAGCGCAAAACGACGGCCATGAACCGCTAAAGCATTTCGAAGGGAACCTTTGCCATGTTTTAGAAGTTAATCTTGTACTCGTAAAGTCACTGTCATGTTCTTATACGGATTTGAATCCCAGCGACCCCCACCACAGTGGAAGTTATAAAAATAACACCTCCTCAAAATTTCTAACACCCCAACACAGCTAAAAGGTGTTAAATCAAATTTACAAACAAATAATGGTTCTTCTTTAAAGGCCATTTACTGGAATTACCATTGATTTGCCATAAATACACACATGGTGCCGCCACCAATACTATCACATGACGCGCACATACGAATTTCCCATTCCAGTACTCCTACTCCGACTACTCCCCAGTGCCCTTTGTGGTGTCTGTCTAACATCCTACTCACTGCCTTAACTGTATTAGCGCGCACACCTACATGAATCGCAGACCCATACTAGTACATCCACACACACATACATACATACCATTTATGTTTGTGTATATCTTCATTTCCAAATATTAAAGAAATTGTAGTAGTGTTTTTGCGCTTTTCTCCTAGACTAGTCCTTGCCAATATTTTTCGCCTTTCGGCTATAAAAGTGGCCAAAACACAACACACACTGCCATTGCAAGGGGCAATAACAACTACAACAACAACGGTCGAGAGGAAGAAGACAAAACTGTTTTCTTGGTCTGCTTGTATTCATTTCGAAGGTGTTTTTATTGGCGAAAATGCCTTTAAGGCAGTAAATGAAACTTTATTTCCATTTTTCTTCTTTGTGTGTGCGGAGCCGCACACTGGGCGCTCGTATGTGTTGTTGTGCCACATTTGGTGTCAAAGGACGCGTGTGAGTGTGTGGGCTTCTTTGGTTTTTTCGCTCCTTGTGATGTTTTGGCACACACACAGCCAAAGAGTGGCATACATTTTGGCTGCTTTGATAAGGTTTTTTTTGCCTCTGCTTCCTACTACAAGGAGATTTTGCAGGGAAAGGCGAGAGAGAGAGAGAGTGAGAAAGGGAATGAGGAAGGGAACCATGTTCTGACATCAACACTTTCGACACATGAAAATAATTTGGGTCGTGAAATGGAATGAAATTGATTTTGTACACTTGAAGAAATTTGTGAAATGTTTAGAGAAAACTGCGGTCTTGTAAAGAAATGATTTTTTTTTTGAAATTCTTTGCATGATCTTGAAAATATACTTATACATGAACAGTGTTATTTATTAAGTGGGGGAGGGGGTAGAGGCTGTTTAAAGAGAAAATGTGATCCCACTTACTTATAGCCTCACCCATAGATGGAGCTAACATTTCCGTCGTTTCGTTTTCTATTGCCTGGAGTGTTTTGAATTTATTAAAGTCTAAAGGGTCGTTTGTTTGAAAGCTCCTAGAATAAGGCGTGGCATCTACATTTTCTTTTGTGTAAACAAATTGCAAAAAACATGCATTAAATAAAGAGTTCTGTGGTTTTTAATCCACGCTCGGATAGTATCGTTTGTGTGGGAGGTACAAAAAGGGGCGTGGCAAAGGTTCCAATCTTTCGCCAGCAATTATTTATTTCCAAGAGAATCGTAGGGATATTATTAAAATTATTATGCGAATACTAAAAGTCGGCGTTATAGTGCGTTTGATGCACCGGACTGGGGTTCTCAATTTAAGCGAGTTTCATGCACTTGAAGACATGTTCTGTGTTTTGTAATCTCCACTACAACAGGGTCATTTGCGTGAGGGGTACCAGAAGGGCTGTACTTAGTAGGGACTTAAATACTGTTACAACATTGAACACACCCATTTCAATAGTAGAACTGAACATACCCCGTTAATGCCATATGGGTTTTGAAAGCTAACCTCAATAGCGTTAGTCTGTAACGGGATTTTAAAATTGTTTTAACTTTCATCATGGAGCGGTCAGATCACGCAGAGAAAATATATGGTTCCTCTATGCTCACGGCAACAATATTATGTTCTCTGCAATAAAAGTATGGTCGTCGCAACCATAGTATTTTTTTTTAAATTTCAATTTAACAATAGTATGATTGCGGCAATATTAATATTGTTGAAATGCAACAATGGTATTGTTGCCCAATTTAAAAATGAAAATATGGTTGTAGCAACAATATAAATATGGTTGGAGGAACAAAAGTATTGTTTTCATAGCTTTTATGTTAACAATAACATGATTACGGCATTCATACCGGCAAAATTGTACTTTTTTTAAATTGACAATGTTATTTTTACGAATCTTACGCAATAATAGTAAAAATAATTAAATTTTTTCCAAACAAACTACGAATTAGTATAACTGAAAAATTTTTAATAAATAGTTTTTTAGTGTTCAATAAATCACTCCTATTACTACATAACTCACTTAATAAAATTCTCTATTGTTAAATAACAACTTTACCCAATCTTTACAAAAAATGTTGCGGATCATAGTATGATTGTGTGTAAGTCATACTATGGTTGTGAGGTTCATACTATGGTTGAACGTTAAACATACTATGGTAATGAGGACCATAATATGGTTGAGGGGATTATAGTATGGTTGAATGTGAATAATAATATGGTGGTAGGGATCATAGTATGGTGGAATGTGAATAATAATATGGTTGTAGGGATCATAGTATGGTTGTGTGTGAATAATTCTATTGTTCTGAGGACCATAATATTGTTATAGGGATCATAGTATTGTTGTGTGTAAACCATACTATTGTTGTGATGATCATAATATTGTTGTGCCACAACCATATAACCAACAATAGTATGATGCTCTTCGAATATTGTTACCCCAACCATACTTTTTTTCTGCGTTATAATGAGAACCGTATCGCTGTAATAGAGCCTTTCAAGTGTAAAATGAAAAAAGCGATATTTTCAAAACGCTCCGGCCACTAGGGATTAGCCGCATGTTTGTCTACCGATGCATAAAACTGTTTGAGGAGACTGGAGATGTAAAAGACCGCCACCGGTCGGGACGCCCACGCTCTGTTCGAACACCGCATGCCATTAAAGCCGTTAAATCAAGAATTTACAGAAATCCGCTCTGAAAACAGAAAATCATGGCCTGTGAGATGAATATCATGCAAAAGTCCATGAGTCGAATCATTGAACAAAAACTTGGGACTTAAGGGCTTTCAAACGACGTACCGGACATTTATTGACTGCAGCTTTAAAAAAATAGGATTAAAAAATGCAAACGTCTTTTGGTGAAGCACGCTGATAAAAACATTTTTACCGTTCAGGAAAAATTTTACAAGCAAAATGATAGAGTGTATGCGCGGTCATCTATGGAAGCATCTGAGCTGATCCCAAGGGTGGAAAAGGGTCATCACCCAGCTTCAGTCATGGTTTGGTGGGGTGTCTCTTACGATAGGGTCACTGTCTTGCATTTCTGCGAACAACGAGTCAAAACATCGGCCAAAGCTTACCAAGAAACAGTTTTTGAAGCTGTTGTGAAGCCTCTTAACAATTCCCTGTTCCAGAAGCAGCCATGGACTTTCCAGCAGGATTCTGCGCCGGCCCATAAGGCTAAAACGTCCCAGGCCTGGTTTCGAAACAATTTGCCAGCGTTTATTTCCTCTGAAGAATGACCCTCAGGCAGTCCAGATTTGAACCCATTGGATAACAAATTGTGTACGGTTCTTGAAGACAAGGTTTGTCACAAAAGATACCCCAATATTTGATCTCTTAAGACTGCTTTGGTTCGAGCTGTGGACAATTTTCCAATGGACGAGGTTCGTGCAGCTATTGGCGATTGGCCAGTGCGACTTAAGGCGTGTGTAAAGGCAAAAGGCGTACATTTCGAAGAGGTAGATTCTTTTTGGATACAATATACATCAATAAATATATTTCAAAATATTTGGTCCAAAAACATTCAGTACTTTTTATGTTACAGCATAAAACGTGTGTAACAGTATTTATGTCCCTACTAAGTAGCTCGAAATCTAATTATTAGTCACGATGTTAAACTAATAACTTTGTTCTTACAATTTGTTTTTGGGTTGGCTCGTATGAATAGCATTAAAAATATTTCAAAAATAAGGGGTGTTTTTTATTGAGGTATAGAACTTCGAATTGAAATAAAACACAAGAAACTCGTTTTAATGTCCATCAATTTGGCTTTATTGGAAGGATAATTTTATGCCATTAATGTTTAAATATGATTTCGGGCATGTGGCCGCCGCGGCTGGCTCGAATAAAGCCAATTCTACAGGTTCAATTTTCAACCACTTTTTCGAGCACAACGTATGTTGGCAATAACGCCACGAATGTTGGCTTCCAAGTCCCCTAACGTGTTTCTGGTTTGTTGGCGTAGACGAGCGACTTCACATATCCCCAAAGAAAATAATCCAATGGTCCATGTTAACCGATCCATGGTTAACCGAATTAATTGCTCTGATGGACGATTATGTCGACCATAAAATGGACGGAGCTTGCGGTGAACTTCGCGAACTGAACCATTACTTTCGAAATAAATTTGCACGATTTGCAAGCGTTGTTCTTTTGTCAACCTGTTCATGATGAAATGGCAAACCAAACTAAATATTAATCACTTGACAGCTGACAAAATGGCCGCCAGTTAAAAAAGTGATGCCAACTTAAAGTTCTATACCCCAATAAAAAACACCCTGTACTAAAAGTGGGAGGTATCAGAATGGGGCGGGGCAACCACTTTTTTTTATAGGAAAGTACAGTCATTTTTAAATTGCAATTAAAAAGAATTTTACTCGCTGGGTGACAATTGATGTGGGACCTAATTTGCACTAAGAAAGGGTCATTTGTGGGGAAGTTACCAAAAGGGGCGTAGTTACCAGTACAGTACTTTGTTATCAAGTTTGCCCTATAACTTCATTCTTAAGTATTGATTTTTAAAGAGGTCGTGCGAATAGTATTACGATATTACAAGAATACTCGTACCAAAAATAGACGTAACAGTATATTTGCGTAGCAGATATCAGAAGGGGCGTGTCAATTTGCTCCATTATTAGTTCTACAGACAGTTTTAGAAATAATGTATGGCACGGAAACTTTAAAAACGTTTGGTGGCTCCTTTCAAGAGTTATTGTGTAAATCAGAAGCATAGTCGGACATGGATGAAAAGACATAAAAAAATCATTAAATGGATTTGGTCAAAACATATTTGGTGTCTTAAATGCTACATTCCGGTAGGGTGAGGGTATGAATTTTGGGGAGTGACTTATTGTGCTATGATTGTTTGCGACTCTGAAAATGTAAATATATAACGTAGTTCTCATTTCCTTGGATAAGAATTTTTTATTAAAAAGAAGATTGTTCTACGCACAGTTCGAAGACTATACGCAAAGGGTAATTCTCAGTTATTCAAATGAGACTCCCGTATAAGTCATTTGATATGTAGCCGAAGTAATCGTTGCCAAAGAAAACCCTTGGCGGGTTTAGAAACAGCTTTACAGTCTGCCTAGCAATCGTAGCCAATACATTTCACAAATTTATTTAGTAGATTCTAAGAAAGAAATAACAAAAAGGTCTCGAACCAGAATAAAAACTGTTCAAGTCATAATAAGATTAGTTTTTATTTTCAAAGTTGCTGATGAACGATCCGAAACCGTTGGAAATTTTAAATTGGAATTAGAAAAAAAGGAGGAACTATTGCGGTAAAAACTGAGAACAAACTCACTTAGGTGAAGATACAAAGAGATCCCAGCAGGTGATAAGAGGGTACAAAACAGCCTAAAGCGGTCATGTGGGATAAAATGTCTCAAATTTAGCAGAACGGGCATAATAAGAAAATAACGACAACAACGCAGCAAAAAAGTAAAGGACAAGTTTAATGTAAGTGAAAACAATCTAGGACTAGCGTTTTAAGAATTCATAAATTAAAGGAGTATTTATTTAAATGCGTGTGTTTTATTGTTTCAGAGTACCCGTGAGTCCAACATAGAAGCGGTTGGTCAAACAGTCCATTCAGAGTATCCGTAAGCCTAAAATAAAAGCGTTAGACCCGAAGAACACTTGTGTGCGGGCCCCAATTGTTGGCGGATCTTACAAATAGCAGAATTGAAGGATTTGAATGAAATTGCGTTATTTTTTGGGGCTGTGAAGTTTAGATAAATTTGAACGAATTCTCTCCGACTCCAACTGCGTCGGAGAGGACTCAAATTTTTTATTCCGAACTCAAATTTTATATTCCAGTTCCTGATATTGATTCCAAACTTCTGCTAAGAAACTTTGATTCCCACTGTTTACGCCTTGTAAAAGCTTTCTGTAAAATGCATTAGTCATTCGGAGCCGGTTTTAAACAATAGATTCCGGTAAGGGTGTACAAGAATTACATAGTGCACAGCTCAGTGGTTTGAGGAAAGTTCCCCGTTTATTCCAAAATGATATAAAACTTTGTACTTCGGAACTTAGTTCCCATTGACATGGGTTTTAAATTTAGCTTGTGCCTGGGAACTCTATCTTTCTATCCCTCCATATATTCGATGGGGACTGATTTTTTAGGCCACTGGGTGCATGTTTTTTGGACCCAGTTATCGGAGTTTGGTTTTCCGGCCTTAAATTATACAATTTTTTAAAATATATACATTGCGGAAATTACACGATTGTTTTTTTTTTGTTTTTATGTACCCATGAATCTATGTTTGAAGTGGTCTGTCCATTTTCATTCCCCAAGTTCCATAGGTAAAGGTCTCAAATTTTGAGAAAACTTTTAATGAATTACGTTTTTGCATTTCGTTTTTTTTTCAGTAACAGTAAGCTAAAGTTTCAAGGCGCCAAGGGACAGTGGATGTAGTTAATCTTTTTAAAGTGAAGTTTCAATCCTTTCTTGGGGCTTCTTAGACAGGATCTAAATTTATTTCAAGTTTAGTTTAAATATAAGTTCAATATTAGATTCGTGAGAAATTTTCATTTTAACGTATTTTTCGGCCTTATTGTGGACCATAATCCCGTGGGACAAGCCAATTAATGTAAATGAATTGTGAAATTAATTTTATTCATAGAATCCTGATAATATTTTATTGTCTTTGAGTACCCATCATCATTTCATGAGGCCAATCTCTGGAATGAGTTTAAAGTTGGGCCAAAAAAGTTCATTTTTGGATTCATGGCTATATTTTACTGTTTTTAAAGCTTTTACGTGTAATGCTCTTACAAACAAGTAACTAAGACTTTATAATCGGCCTGGACTAACATGATATACCATTCACTGTAAATTAAGGATGTTCGTTTTGTTGGGCGCTACGGTCCATGAGTCCAACCGCAGTCTCGACCAATCTTGAAAATTAATCCATATTTGGATTCTTTACGAAAGTTTTATTGGAGTATGCCCATATTCGTTATTGTTTGCCAGTTTTTTCCTAACGGATGGTTTTTCGACATGAGACGGATCGTCTCATCTGCCTTTCAACTAGCAGTCCCCATTTAAACCCCGTGACCGATTTCGACCGTTTATAATTAATAAGAGCTTACAACCGCAAACCACAATCATGCAAACTTTCAAGATCCTATGAAACTCGTTTGACCGCTATCGTGATTTCAACAGACAACAGACGAATGTGCAGACGTCAAACAATAATATATACATATTAGGGTGGGCCGATTTGTTAGAACAAAAATGTGCTGATACGAGGCCTGATATATATTTCTGGCCTAATAATGAAAATGCGAATATTTATCATAAAAATGGTTTTATTGTTTTTCAAATTATTCTCCAGCATGATTTATACAATTTTGCATGCGCTCAAAGCAATTGTCGAAGCCCTTTTTCCACTCCGATTGAGACACCTCCAAGACATGGTTTTTTAACGCTTCAACAGCATCTTCTGGCGACGAATCGTTGACCACACATTTTTTTCTTCATGTGCGGGAATAAAAAGAAGTCATTGGGTGCCAAGTCAGGACTGTACAGCAGATGACCCACGAATTCAACGTTTTGGCGTCAAAAAGGCGCTGGTTTGAGCCGACGTGTGAGAGCTCGCATTGTCGTGGTGCACAATGATTCATCTTCTCTTGTTCGTTTTTCGGATTTCTCCGAAGACTTCAGGCAAACAAATTATGGTGTACCACTCACAATTGATTGTCCTACGTTGCAAAAGCGGAACTGTCGCCACATGACCAGTTTTGCCCAAGAAACAGGCGAAGTGCTTCTTCCACGAACAAATTTTGTTGGATTTGGGTCGACGAAGACGTTTTCGTTTTTCGGATTTCTCTGAAGACTTTAGGCAACCAAATTGTGGGTACCACTCAAAATTTACCGTCCTACGTTGCTCGAGAGGAACAGTCGCCATATGACCAGTTTTGCCGAAGAAACAGGCGACCATTTGCTTCAAAGTGCTTCTTCCACAAACAATTTTTGTTGGATTTAGGTCGTCAAAGACGTTTTCGTTTTTCGGATTTCTCCGAAGACTTCAGGCAAACAAATTGTGGTGTACCACTCAAAGTCGCCACATGACCAGTTTTGCCAAAGAAACAGGCGACCATTTGCTCCGAAGTGCTTCTTCAACGAACAACTTTCGTTGGATTTGGCTCGTCTTCGACGACCCACACTTTAGATTGCTGTTTTGTTTAGGGCTCATACGCATAGATCCACGATTCGTCACCTGTGACGTTCTTATAAACGTCTTCTAAAGCACCATGATCGTATTTGTTCAAAATTTCTTTGCACCAATCGACACGAGCCTTTTTTTGAGCGATTGTCTTCGTCTTTGAGCGAACGTCGGCCACGATTGAATTCATTAAACTAGTTTTTCACAGTGCTATAGGATGGTGCTTCATCGCCATACAAAGATTTAAGTTCATCGATACACGCTTGTCGTGAAAATCCACGTCGAAACTTGTGAAAAATGATGGCACGAAAATGTTCACGATTTAATTCCATTTTTTTGTTAAATTGATTTTTTCAAGTCACTGTAAACAACACAAATGATGGTCGTACGTCAAAACGTTTTAAGTACGTTTATGCTAAAAAATGTCAAACTTTCCAAAGGATATGTCAGATGGCACTAGGTAACACTTAGCGTTGCCTAGTCCAGAAATATATATAGCAAACCTCGTATATTGCCATCGATTTTTCGATAGCTTTTGGCATGAGGAACAAAAAGTTCCACTACGACTTATCAAAAAATCATATTAAGGGCGCCCATATTTCAATTTTTGGACTTTATTATACATAACTTTTTTATAACTTTTATTTTTGAAGTCAATGCATGACAAATTTAATGAAGATTGATTTTTCTCAATAAACCCCCTGTCATAACAAGTTCACATTTTTGTCCCCTTAAGCGCAGGGATTTAATTTAAATTTAAACTGCGAAATTAAAAATAAAACAACGGAAATAAAAGCACCTCCAACACAAAGTGGCCAGTTGCGATTTTTAAGTGTCAATCATCAATCAATCCCTTCGCAGTCCTTTTAACCAAAAGGACGCAGTATTTTTTGCTCTTTACTTACCCAAAGGGATGTGGAAAAGAAAACAGTAAAGGATAAGCCAGAATGCAGTAGGGGAGATGTAAAAAAAGAAATACCTGTAAAGAAAAAAGAATGCAAAAAAGCATTAACACAAATTTAAAATTTAAGTAAATTTTTTTTTCAGTTTTTAAGGAATGTAAAAGAGTATTTTTAAGTGCTTATAAAGCTTCAGCAAATCGGAAGTATTTTTTATGTCCTCATCTACATTTTCTCTAAGTGTGAACGTGCTGCTCTTACACGGGATGTTTTGAACTTCGTCGCAGCGTCATTGCCTCTGATGTTATAATGATTTATTTTTGCTTTTATTGTAACAATATTGATTTTGTGGGTTATAAAGTCATGATGTGCTCCACTTTAAAATACATTCACAATTGAGCCGCCACCCACTTCGGTTTCACAAAAGCAGGACAAACTGCGTTTTCGTTTCATAAGTTGGAGCCACGGCGGAAAAAGAAATATTCAATTTAATACTTTCTTTTCTATACACCTTACATATAGGATTTTAGTGTTTTTGTGGGTGACTTCTGAAACACATTTCTCTTGTTTCCATTCCAAACATTTTAATTTTTTCTTTCTTTTCCTTTTACTCCACTTTTGTTCAATAAGACCAGGCAGCCAGCGCCAACATGGACCAACCCAAATAAAAAACATTTTTACTTTGCCTCGGCGCTGACCAAAAACTGTGACAAATTGAAAATCATGTCAGGTTTTTACTTCTTACCATACGAGCGAATCTAAAAACCATATTTCTTTTTGGTCCCTCAAAAGATGAATTGCAATAAAACGGGTGCTTGCTGAGGCAAAAAAAAAAATGGCAGAAAAGGGAAAATTTTTGCAGAATTGCGGAATTTCTGATACGGAACACACACATTCGTGCACATTCGAACACCGAGATGGAACAGTCAGTGAAAGAAATATTTTTGTGATTATTCGCATAATCTGTCATTACTGGAGTAGAAAGTAATTTGTTACGTAAATGCAAAGCATATATCACACAAAAAGCTTAACGAATAATAATGGCGAATGTCGCATGAGCGCTAGCTAGTTCTCCGGCTGCCTGGCTCGCTCGATTGGAATGAATGAAGAAAATTGTGCCAAGAAATAAATAAATGACTGTTTAAATCGCTCGAATAAAACTAAATAGAATTTAAGTATTAGGAAAATCACTGACAAGGGGGAGTGTGCGAAACACTCTAGCCCCAATTACACGTTTGAATCCCTGTGAGAAAAAAACACTCTATAAAACGATATTATAATTGTCATTATCATTGCAACAGTCATCTTCTTTATCAGTTGTTAGTGGACAGTTACATTTTCGTAGTCAGTTGTTAATTGTTAGATATCATTGTCAGTTGTCCTTGTGTGTTATCATTGTCAGTTGTTATTGGAAATTGGTTATTGGTCATTGGTCAGTGATCACTGGTCATTGGTCATTGGTCATCGGTCATTGGTAATTGGTCATTAGTCATTGGTCATTGGTCATAAGTCATTGGTTATTGGTCATTGGTCATTGGTCATTAGTCATTAGTCATTAGTCATTAGTCATAAGTCATTAGTCATTAGTTAGTCATTAGTCATTGGTCATTTGTCATTGGTCAGTCATCTTCTTTATCAGTTTCTAGTGGTCACTTGTCAGTTACATTTGCGTAGTCAGTTATTAATTGTTAGATGTCATTGTCAGTTGTCCTTGTGTGTTGTCATTGTCAGTTGTTATTGGAAATTGGTTATTGGTCATTGGTCAGTGGTCACTGGTCATTGGTCATTGGTCATTGGTCATTGGTCATTGGTCATTGGTCATTGGTCATTGGTCATCGGTCATCGGTCATTGGTAATTGGTCATTAGTCATTGGTCATTGGTCATAAGTCATTGGTTATTGGTCATTGGTCATTGGTCATTAGTCATTAGTCATTAGTCATTAGTCATTAGTCATTAGTCATTAGTCATTAGTCATAAGTCATTAGTCATTAGTCATTAGTCATTAGTCATTAGTCATTAGTGATTGGTCATTGGTCAGTCATCTTCTTTATCAGTTTCTAGTGGTCACTTGTCAGTTACATTTGCGTAGTCAGTTGTTAATTGTTAGATGTCATTGTCAGTTGTCCTTGTGTGTTGTCATTGTCAGTTGTTTTCATTGGCAATCGTCATTATCATTGACAGTTGTAATTTGTCATTAGTCATTGGTCATTGGTCATCGGTCATTGGTCATTGGTCATTGGTCATTGGTCATTGGTCATTGGTCATTGGTCATCGGTCATCGGTCATTGGTAATTTTCATTAGTCATTGGTCATTGGTAATTGGTCATAAGTCATTGGTCATTTGTCGTTTGTCATTTGTCATTGGTCATTAGTCATTGGTCATTGATGATTGATCATTGGTCATTTGTCATAGACAGTTGACATTGTCAATTGTACTTATCTGTTGTCATTGTCAGTTATCATTGTCTAGTATCATTGTCAGCTGTCATTCAGTTTTCATTGTCAGTTGTCAATTGTCATTGTCAGTTGTCAGTTGTCATTGTCAGTTGTCATTGTCAGTTGTCAGTTGTCGTTGTCGTTGTCAGTTGTCAGTTGTCAGTTGTCATTGTCATTGTCATTGTCAGTTGTCATTGTCAGTTTTCATTGTCAGTTGTTATTGTCAGTTGTCATTGTCAGTTGTCATTGTCAGTTGTCATTGTCAGTTGTCATTGTTCGTTGTCATTGTCAGTTGTCATTGTCAGTTGTCATTGTCAGTTGTCATTGTCAGTTGTCATTGTCAGTTGTCATTGTCAGTTTTCATTGTCAGTTGTCATTGTCAGTTTTAAATTGATCGTTGTCATTGTCAGTTGTCATTGTCAGTTTTCAATTGTTCGTTGTCATTGTCAGTTTCCAATTGTTCGTTGTCATTGTCAGTTTTCAATTGTCCGTTGTCATTGCCATTTCCATTGCCATTTTTATTGTCATTAGCAATAGCATACCTGCCTGGTATGGGGAAGTTTTCCAGTCTCTCTATTCCCGCTTTCTAACGCATTTAAATTTAATTGAAAATGTGCGAAATTTCGTTTGCGATCCCTCCTTTGAACAATCAATAAATTGCAATCCGTGTTTAGTTTCTTTCCATTTTCGACATTGTTTGACCTAAAATTGATATCCATGGATGATGGGAGGGAGCCGAAACAAGTTTTACGATTACGGGTGATACTCGCAGTTTGTTGGGAAGAGTTCCTCGCTCTCTTTGATTTACACACTCGTATTCATATTCGAATAAATTCAATTTGGATTTCATTTTTCGCACACTCCCTCGCCCTTGCGTGTGTGTTCAGGATAAAATCGGGGTGCTTTGAGGGTGTTTGTTTTAATTCGATTCCTCTCTTTGGCGTGAACTTTGAAAATAATTCGTTGTTTCAATGGTAACCACGGGAAAAAAACGTTCATATCTAATTGCATTTCATTTCATTCGAAATACACACGACCTCGCCTGAATGTATGAGTTCAACAACAAAATTGAGTTGTAACCCATTGACGAGGCCTGGAGGAGGTGATTGGATACGTTGCAGGTGGTGTCTAGGTAGGTTCGTGCATATTAAGCCATGTCGACGGATGAAAGGATTCCTAACTTTTGGTTTCAGTTGACACGCTCTCGTCGTTGTACTGCATGCAGACTTTTACGTCAAAACGTCACTGGCTGGCATAGAGAAAAAAATGTTCCCTAAAAATTAAAAGCGAATATCCATTGAACAGCGAACAAAATACATTAGTTTTGTGAGCTAAGGACAATTCATAGTTTTTTTTTCAGATTTCTATCGGTGTAAGTTTGTTTGCATTTCAAGTGAAATTTAAACTAAATTTTAATGGGGTACTGGTTTTGGCAGAACAACTTCAAAACTTTTCTACCAAAAGTGGTCAAACTTGGGGTTTCTTCCAAGAGAAATGTTGAAGTTGTTTGAACTGTTGTTGGCTTCTTTTGGAATTCTTAAGAGAAATTTGAAGACGTTCAGACATTTTAAAGCAGAATGTAGGTGATGTAAAACAAAGCCAGAGCAATGCGGTTGGCTGTCAAAATAAAAAATGAATATAAACTGGGGTGTTCTTGACATTTTGTCATAAACTGGGTTTAAAATGTAAATCCTGATCAGTGAGTATACAAATAAATTCTTATGAGAGCCTTATTGATTGATTTGCCAAATATGAAGCTCCGATATTGGGACGAACCCTTCATAGTAACGGGTTGGCCATTTAAAATTTTAAATTTGAACTACCTATTACTTTAATTTTAAAAGGTTTAATCGAAAACATTGCTGCTATGGCTGAGAATGTCCAAGACCCTCCATCAACATAAACTCGTCATCGTTCTCAGGTGGTGAACATTTTGCGCACTTTTTTGGAAACAATTTTGCATAAAGACCTCGGTAAGAAGTCTGAAAAAGTTTAATTGGACGAAAAACTGAAGCCTCATGAACATCCGATGCATTAAAGCTTCGCCAAGCTGAAGATTGCTTGGCAGAAGATAAAGAGTTTAACCGAAAAATCGTGTTTTAAGATAAAGCTCATTTTAAAGTAGTCATTGTAGCTATGTCAATAAGCAACATACGAGGGCGGTTCGGAAAGTTCTTAGCCTATCAATAAAAGAGAATAGTTAGTTTTTCAAAAATATTTTTATTTTTCAATATAATCTCCTGAAACTTCAACACACTTATTCCAACGCTTATCTAGCAATTCTATCCCATGATTAAAACAGTTTTCCTCAAGGTCTTCAAAATAGTTTCGAAAAATACCCCTAATAATGCCGCCGTTGCCGTCAATGGTGAGCGTGACCGTGCCCTGCTCAACGAATTAATGTTTCCAAAAATTCTAAAGAATATCATGGAGGACATTTCGTTTCAACAATACGGGGCCACATGTCACACAGGCAACGCAGCCATCAATATTTTACGGACTTCTATTAAAAATCGAATAATCAGCCTAAAATTATGATGTCAATTGGCCGCCCCGGAGCTGTGATTTGAGCTTTTTGGATTATATCTGTGGGCAGCCATTAAGGATAAATGTTAAGAAAAGCATCAAGAGATATTTGAAGCGTTGAATCATGAAATCGAAGTTGCCATTGAAGAGATTGGACCCGAAACAATCAAAAATGTACTGAAAAATTGGGTTGAAAAATTGGATAATACCGAGCCAGTTGTGAATGATATTGTGTTCCATTATTAAATGACAACGTTCAATAAAACCAGAAACATAAACAAACTACACTAGTTGTCAAATTATGATTTTTTCCTGGCCTTTTTTTTGCTGTAGATTGTGGCCTCCTAAACACGAAAATGAATTTTAAAATTCTTCCTCTGATTAGAGGATTAAGTTAGAATTTTTGGAATTTTTTTATTAGATGTCTCAGATGTCTGGACCATAGTTCCTAAGCGCTATTCTCAAGTCCAAACTTTATGCTCAATTTATTTATATATTTTTATATTATTGTTTATTTATATTTTTTCAAAAAATTAATTTTTTTATATTTTTAATGTATTTTTTCTTTTTTTGTTTTTTATTCAGTCTTTTATCATTATTATGACTTGAGCAGTTTTTTTTTTATTCTGGTTCGAGACCTTTATGTTATTTCCTTTTCAGAATCAACGTAAAAAGAAGAAATTGATGAAATGTATTTGCTACGGTTGCCAGGCAGACTGTACAGCTGTTTCTAAACCCGGCAAGATTTTTCTTCAGCAGTCTTTGGCAACGATTACTTCGGCCACAAATCAAATGACTTATACGGGAGACTCATTTTTATTAATGAGAATTACCCTTTGCGTATAGTTTTCGAACTGTGCGTAGAGCAATCTTCAACGCGCAATATCATTTCCACCAATTCCGTTTCGCCTGGGTCTTTGTTGAAAACCACAAATACAAAGAGCACAATGCCTGTAAGGCCAAAACTATTGAACTGATTTCAATACTTTGCAGGAAAAAGTTTTAAAAAAGCTAATTTTTTTCATTTCACTCTTGATCGTTGATCGGTAATAGCGTTTGAATGTTATGGAAGATGCTCAGATATCACTTAAAAAATCGTAAAAAAAATCCTTCATGAAAACAAATCTGCGAAAAATTTTTTTTAAATTTATTTTCGTGTTTAGGAGGCCAGAATCTATAGCAAAAAAATGCTTAGAGCTCTGGTCCAAAATGGCTGTAAACTAGTGTTATAAGTACTTTTATTTTACAGCCGATTCAAATTTAAAATTTTAAATGACCCAATACTTACTTATAGTATAAGTCTTAGTTAAATCACGTTGCTTTCTCGTGGAAAACAAACCTATGAAGGAGCCAGCAGGTATAGCCATTGTGCCTGTTGGACATTTAAAGGTTCTTTCTTTCGAATACACGTAAAACTGCTTTCGCAACTAGCCAATAATCGGTAAGGCTGGTTGCCATAAGCGCATATAATTTTCGGTGGCCTTTATCTGGTTTATGATTTAAAGTTTTTAATCCTTATAACTTAAATGATAATTAAAAAAATCATCGCGTATTTCAGTTGCTGATAACATTTTCTTCGATCGTACGGGGTGGATGATAAAAGAAGCTACCAAAAAAAATGTAATTTCTTTTTTTCTATTTAATGAATCTGGTTATTTTTTTATTTTGCATATTGATTTTTAGATTTAACAAAAATTGATAACTGGGACACTGAAATAAGAATTTGGATTGTTTACCGCTATCACGCACTGGAGTCCATAGTATCGGTTTCAAGAGAGTAGAGGCGCACGTTTGGCGGCAATTCTTCGAGCAATTGAAGGCAATTGACGAGCATCGGACAGTCGACCGAAGACCTTACCATCGAAACCCTTAAGTTCGGATGGAGGATACAATCGTTGCAGTAGCTGCTGCCATATAAAACAATCCAAGATTTTTGACAAGAACCTTATGCTCAAATTAGTGTAAGCAGACAGTCATTGTAGTCAATTATGCCCAAAGATTTGGACTTATTCCCATATAAAATCCAATGGCCAACAAACTGAAAGCAGCAGACTTTCCGACTCGCCTGAAATTTTGACAGAAGATGCTTCAATGGAAGAGGACGTAAACATGTTGAACTGTCTTTTCATGTCTGACGAGGCCCATTTCGATTTAAACGGCAACATAATCAAATAAAATTTGCGAATATGGAGTGCTTCCAACCCACAGATACTCCATGACATTGAATTGCATACACTTCGTGTCACAGTGTAGTGTGTAGTTTCATCACGCTGCAATGCCGGGCCATACTTCTTCGAAGAAAATGGTCATACCGTTGCGGATACTGGAGACTGTTACTTGATCATGTTGAGAGAGTTTTTCTATCCAGAATTACGGCGAGTGATAATTTCTTTCAACTCTGAGTGGTTAGAGAAAGATGGCGCAACTCCTCACGTAGCCCGGTCTGTTATGACAGAATTGCCACGAAAATTCCCCAACAAGTTGATATCCAGAAGCTTTACATTCCGTTGGCCCCCCAGGTCGCCTGTCCTTACTGCACCTGACTTTTTCTTGTGCAAGCAAAACCAACAAATTTGATTGAACTAAAGCAATCCATTCGAGAAACAATTGCGGTTATTCCTGTCTCAACTTTCCAAGCAGTAAAAGAAAAATGGATTTAATACACTGAAAAAAATGCATTTGAGTTTCTTAATGTAGCAATATTTATAAGCCAGCCTGTATATCTTGATGTCATTACATTTACCTTTTGAATAAACGATTTTTTTTACTCCCGAAATTGCCGCAGAACAATTGGAGAAAGCGTGCCTTTGGTTCCATCTGGCCGCTTTCAACAACTAAATTCTTCTTTGGAGGCTTTTGTAAAGGAGTCTGATATGAATGAGTTGACGATAAGTTCTATTGGCAGTGAAGGTCGTTAAGGTCTGAAACCCTGTTTGCTGTTTGAAAGGTTAGTATCTTCGACTTTCTGCACCGTCGATCACAATAAGACCGATTTGTTTCAGGGTGACATCAGGTGTATATCGTTGAAATCTGGTGCTACTCTTATAACCTTCCTTGCTGCGGCGAAATCGTTAAACTGACATTATTGTCAGATATGTTGCAATGGAGGCTGAAGATGTCATAGCTACCTCCTGTCAGTTTTGGAATTGAAATCCCCAAAAATGATTGGAATTTCCTGACCTGGGCTGTGGTTGTGTAAGTTCTGGACAATGAATCAATAAATCTGTAGTCATTTTCGTCTGTGTTTTCGTCTGCGGTCAAAACATGCTACTGATCTTCTCAGAAAAACAACCATAAACTCACTGTACATAATTAAAAATATGATCACCATCGACCTCATTCTATTTTTTTCACTTTAACTGATTACTACTCGTTACAAGTAACCAAGTTGCTTTCTACTTTTAAAGACATTTCTTTTCTACAGGCATAAAATATGTTGTTATCCTAAACCATGGCAGTAACATTACTTTTCTCCTTAAAGTATGCTTTAAATTCCAGCAAAGTGCCTTAATCTGTCCTCCTCCCACCGGTGTAACCACAGGCAAGCATTCTTAAGTCGTGCTGTTAAAATCGATTTAAGCACATAAAAGTGAATCACCTTAATTTGTCGGTAAGAAATCTCCTTAAAGTATGCCACAGTTGTTTAATACCAAACAAAGTGTACTCTTAACATTTTCCCATAATTCTCGGAAAAATGGTCGGGAAAAGGATACCAATGTCCTTTTTCGACCGTTTTCCTTTTTCATTAGATTTAAACTTTTCCAGTAGTTTCTCGCAGGAGGCGAATGAGGAAGGCAAGCCTTCTGGGAAAGATTGTCTTTAAAGTGTAATTAGTAATTTGTGCGTGCGCTAGCCTAAAGGTATGCTCTGAATTTAATGAAATGTATTTGCCTTAAATTGGGCTACTACTTTGGAAAACCTGTACATAACCCACGTGTCACATAAAGATATTTTTATACTTTTATTTCGGTCTTTTGCATTTATTTATTAATCAAATTTCCATTTTCGTTCTTTATTAATTATGCTATTATTATTATTTATGTTGGTTTGTCTTCGTTTAATTTTGAACGGAGAGTCAACACACAATCTTCGTGTAATAAACACTATTAAATCTCATTCCTTGTGTCCTTTTTGTGCCACCATTTCAGCACAGGAACATGTCACTGGTATGGTGTTATCTTAACTAAGGTTCAAATCATATATTCAAAAGGTACTGGACAAAAAAAAGCACAAGAGATTTGTTTGTTGTAAGTTCCATTAATTATTTACAATTTCCTTGCTTAGCAGCTGAGACCTGTTGAATGTGGTTCTCTACGCTGGCCTTAATAAATTGGTCCAATTCTCGGCAAGTATGAGTGTGCAGTTTGAAGGAAATACGAAACACACACATACACACACATACAAGGATACACTTAAAGTTAGTTCTACTTTTTGACGCACATTTTGTGTGAGTTTCCTACGCAACATTCTTGGGCTCGCTCTCTCTCTGGCATCCTTATCCAGACATGGCAAATGGTAAAGTTTCCTCACAACCTTTCGTGTCAAGGTTAAACTAATTTAAGACATGAAAAATTATCTACAGTTCCCTTGGAAATCCCTCGAGAGAAAGTTTCCGATTTTTAGCATAAGCGGGCGGGGAGCTAGAGGAGAGGTAGATAGTGTTGAATTGTAATTGAAGGAGGGCATGACGAAGAAGATTGTAATTGAAAAGTAATTCAAAAGAAAACTAAACCACTGAAAACTGAGTTGTTAACAATTTGAAAATAATTTTCAAACAATTCCTTAGAGCGTGTCCGATTTAAAGCTGTTGTTCAATTTGTTGCTGGTTTTGTGAAAGTATTTCATCTTCGGTGGCTTTAAGAGGGTATGCGTCTGCATGATTTAATTAACTGATTACATGTTCTTCATCCTAAAAATATGCTGTAAGTTTTGACATAAAATGACTACGAAATAAAGTACTAAATAACAATAGATAATTGGCCAAAGTATTTCAAAGTAATTTCAATAGCCAACTTGATTACGGTTCGAATGATTTGGCCAGAGGCTTTGTAGAGGACGAAGGTCCTTAGTTTGTTTGGATAAGTACTTGTAGTTAAACAAACTCGTTTTAAGCCAAGAGGAAAAAGATAGATCAATGAGCCGAGGATAAATAGGATCACAAAAGAGCAAGGACTTAATAACGAGCAATAAATGAATACATATGTACCTGTAGAAGCGCTATGCGCCACATAAAGGAGAGATAGCAATACTTAAATTTGGCTGGGGTAGACACAATACAAAAGCGTTGACTTTGTATTGAACAAAATAGCTTGCAAATCATGGATTTCGAAGACGTTAGTATGGGGGCTATATCAATGTTAAATTAGAGGAAAAACAAATACCATGTGTGGACTTGAAAGCGGCAGGATTCAAATCGGGAGGGAGCTTTCATGGAGGCTGCAGCTGTATGGGTTACTGGCCGCTCGTAACGTATTATGCTAAGTTTAAGCAAGATCGGATTTAATATGTGGTTTCTATGGAGAACATTACGAGTATCTCACGTCGTGGCGATGTTAATTGGCCGCCAAGATCATTTGATTTGACACCGTTGGACTTCTTTCTTTGGGTTATTTGAAAGAAAAGGTGTACGTCGATAAGCCAGCAACAATTTAAGAGCTAAAGGATGGGATAATTCGGCACATTAACGGCATAGAACCCCAATTATGCCTCAGCGTCGTCGAAAATTTGGACCATTGGATGGAGGTGTGCCGCCGAGGTCGAGGAGGCCATTTGGCCGATATTTTGTTTCGTAAATAATTGAACCATACCCATATTATCATAATAAAAAGAAATGACAATAATTTCCTAAATAATTAGTGTTTTATTTATAATGAACATCTGTCCTTCAAATTTAACCACCCTTTAGTACTATTGACTTGAAATTTTAACAGTTTGGGACAGGAGATTGTGACATACTATATGCGGATACGATTTAAAAAAGGGGTATGGCACCGCCCACTTATTCAAAAATGTAACACACCCAAAGCTCATAAACTATAAGAGTTAAGAGCATAAGAATCGGTACACAAACTATTAGCGTGTCATAAAATACGTTCGGCGGTGAAAATGGGCGGTGCCTCGCCTCTTTCTTTTGAACGCTGTATTGCCAATAGTAATAGCCCAATAATCTGACAAATTTAACAGAATGCTGCTGTGGACCAGTAGATTATCACATGCTACTAACGGATACATTTTTAAAGTGGGCGTGGTAAAACAAACATTCAAAGCTCATAAACTATAAGAGCTTGAAACGTTATAATGGGTGATCCATCTAGAGGTATTTTTTCAGAACAAAAATAAATATAAAAATTGAAATCAAATTGGAAGCCAGCCTTACGCGTGTCATTAACGCCATACCTGTCGAAATGCTCAAACGAATCATCCAAAATTGGACCTTCAGTATGGAAACCCTGAGGCATAGTTGCGGCCATTATTTGAAGGAAATTGTATTCAAAAATAAATGCCATAAAATGTCCTTTCAAATTACCAATAAAGTTTCCACACTTGATTTGAATTTTTATATATTTTTTTGTTCTGAAAAAATACCTCAAAATGGATCACCCCATTTAAGCGGATACGATTTTAAAATGGGGTATGGCACCGCCCACTTATTCAAAAATGTAACACACCCAAAGCTCATAAACTTTTAGAGTTAAGAACATAAGAATCGGTACACAAACTATTAGAGTGTCATAAAATACGTTCGGCGGTGAAAATGGGCGGTGCCTCGCCTCTTTCTTTTAAACGCTGTAACGCCAATAATAATAGCTCATTATTCTGACAAATTTAACAGAATTCTGCTGTTGACCAGTAGTTAGACACACGCTATAAACGGATACATTTTTAAAGGGGCGTGGCAACGTCCTCATATCTAAAAACTTAAAACACTAAGAGCTTGGAACATCATTTTCGCTAAATATAAAACTACGTTCGATAGAAAAAAAAGCTTTGCCACGCCCTCTTTTTAAAGAGATGTAATAATTGTGCTATTGTGGAGGAATAGTTTTTCATAGAGTATATACGGACGAGTTTTTACAGAAGGGCGTGGCACCACCCACACCGACAAATGCTTAACAGCCAAAACTTATAAAGTATTAAAGTTTGGAAAATCGGATTTAAAACATATTCCACTAAAGTGAAAGAAATAAGTTCAGGGGAAAAGTGGTTGGTTTACGCCCCCTGTTTAAAAAGCAATGTAATGAAAATAATTATAGACGGGTCGCCATGAAATTTACACTGTATGTTACTGTGTGTCAGAAATTACTAAAGAATATGTGAACGGTTTGAAAAAGGGGCGCGGCAATGCCCACTTTATCCCCTAACGTTTTTTATACATTCGTACTCTTTGAATTCGAAATACTCGTATTTAACAAAGGAACTTCTTCATTAAGAAATAAGTTTTATGGAAAAGTGGGCGGTTCGACGCCTCTTTTTTTAAAGCGCTTTAGTGCCCAAATAAAAGGCAGATCGTTTTAGATGTACACATAATATCTTTCAAGTAACAACAATAGCTTGGAACTATAAAGGAACTGATAACATAATAATTCGAATAAAACAGATTAAAGTCAAAAAGTTAGTTTGTGACATATTTTCTTTCTAAGTCGTAAGTTGTTTGGAAGGTGCCACGCCCGTTATCAAATTTAACCACAACATAGTCTATAATAATTTCCAAGTCTTTCATTTGATTCCGTTAAAATTTTATAAGATCGGTCCATTACTTTGTCTATAAATGTGATTTTTTTAAAGGGGGGTGTCACAACCCATTTTTCTTCTTGGATGTTTTTTGACACATAATAACATCATATGTTCTAAATAGCATCGTTCTCTCGAAAATTTTATGAGATTATAAGTACAAGGTTGTTGGGGTGGTTAAATATTACCACAACATAGTCGATGCAAATTTCCTAGTCATTGGTTTCATTCTGCTAAGATTGTACTTAGAGGGACATAAATACTGTTACAACATTGAACACACCCATTTCAATAGTAGAACTGAACATACCCCGTTAATATCATATGGGTTTTGAAAGATAACCTCAGTAGCGTTAGTCTGTAATGGGATGTCATCAAAGCCGTTAAATCAAGAATTCACAGAATCCGCTCCGAAATCAGAAAAACATGGCCCGTGAGATGAATATCACGCAAAAGTCCATGAGTCGCATCATTAAAAAAGACTTGGGACTTGGGGCTTCCAAACGACGTACCGGACTTTTATTGACTGCAGCTTTACAAAAAAATAGGATTGAAAAATGCAAACGTTTTTTGTTTAAGCACGCTGATAACTTGCACAGAAAAATGTTGTTCACCGATGAAAAAGTTTTTACCGTTCGGGAAAAATTAAACAAGCAAAATGATAGCGTAACTTAAGGAATCATCTGAACTGATCCCAAGGGTGGTAAAGGGTCATCACCCAGCTTCAGTCATGGGTTGGTGGGTGTTTCTTACGATGGGGTCACTGACGTGCATTTCTGCTAACAAGGAGTCAAAACATCGGCCAAAGTTTACCAAGAAACCGTTTTGGAAGTTGTTGTGAAGCCTCTTAACAATTCCCTGTTCCAAAACCAGCCATGGACTTCCTAGCTGGCCCATATAGCTAAAACGTCTCACGTTTCCTCTGAAGAATGGCCCTCAGGCAGACCAGATTTGAACCCATTGGATTACAAATTGTGCATGGTTATAGAGGGCAAGGTTTGTCACAAAAGATACCCCAACATTGGATCTCTTAAGACTGCTTTGGTTCGAGCTGTGGCCAATTTTCCAATGGACTAGGTTCGTGCAGCTATTGACGATTGGCCAGTGTGACTTAAGGCGTGTGTAAAGACAAAAGGCGGACATTTCGAATAAGTAAATTCTTTTTGGATACAATAGACATAAATAAATATATTAAAAAATATTTGGTCCAAAAACATTCAGTACTTTTTATTTTACAGCATAAAACGTGTGTAACAGTTTTTATGTCCCTACTAAGTATATAGTCCATTACTTTGGACATAGCTGCGATATTTTAAAAGAGGCGAGACACCGCCCACTTTTTCTCCCGGATGTGTTTCGATCCATGCCAACATCATTCGTTCAAAACATCACATTCACTACTTTAAAAAATCATAAGGTTTTGCGTTCTTAAGTTCAGGATAGTTAGTTTTTTCAGAGGTTGACCCCGTCCTTGTAAGGGGAAAATTTTTACCCCTTAACCGAACTGACCCATTTTCAATACCAACCGTTTCAGTCCATCAGTAAATGTTTCTGCCACCTAGCTTTAATAGTGCGACCTGTCGCTTACTTACAACACGCAGGAAAAAAGTATGGATGTGGTGACAATATTCGAAGAGGATAATACTATTGTGGGTTTATGGTTGTGGTACAACAATATTATGATCCTCACAACAATAGCATGATTCAAATGCAACCATACTATGATCCTCACAACGATAGTATTATTCACACATAACCATACTATGATCCCCACAACCATAGTATGATTCACACTCAACAATACTATGATCTCCACAACCATAGTATGATCCTAACAACCATAGTATGTTTCCCATACAACCATAGTATGATCCTCGCAACCATAGTATGATTCACACGCAACCATGTTATGATACCTACAACCATAGTATGGTCACACACAATTATACTATGATCCCCAATATAATTTATTAGAATTTGTTTAAGTTGTCGACAATAGATTTGAATTATGAAAATTATTCAAAAATAAAAATTAAACGCAAAATAATAGGAGTGATTTTTTTCACAGTAGAAAAAATAAGTTTAAATAAACGTAAGCGTTTTTATTAAAAATATTTCAGTTAAACAAAACCAAAGCAGATCGTTTAAAAAATTTTAATATCGATAAAAAACACTTTTATAGCATTAGATCTGTACCAATAACATTTGTTCTTAAAAGCATATTTAAATGAAGAAAAATTACAATCATACAGTATGATTGCCGTAATCATACTATTGTTAACATGAAACGCAAAACACAATACTTTTGTCGCACCAACCATATTTATAATGTTGCTATAACCATATTTTCATTTTTAAATTTGGCAACAATACTATTGTTACGTTTCAACAATATTAATGTTGCAGCAATTATACTATTGTCAAAACTAAATTCAGTTAACAATGCTATGGTTGCGACGAACATACTTTTATTGCGGATAACATATTATTATTGCCGTGACCATGTAGTAACCATGTTTTTTCTCTGCGTGCACAAGCAGACAGACGGACATGCCTAGATCATCTTAGAATTGTACGACGATTCAGAATATATTTACTTTATTGGGGGTCTACGACCATTATTTCGAGGTGTTGCAAACGGAATGACAAAGTAAAGCTACCATGTGTTGCACAGAAGGTGGCATACTTTTTGGCACAATAATTTGCGACTAAGGATATGGCCTTTTTATATTTTCGCTCAGTGCCAACTAGAAGTTAATCAGTGTACAAGTATTTTCTTCTCATCTCAAAAAACAATTACAAAAGGATGCGCAACTTATTGGTCTGACAAACTTCCTGCTCCGGCTTGAATCACGGAAACAACATAAAATATGCAACATTCTTATGGGACGAGCGGGAATTGCCAAAGTATTTAAAAAAAGATTTGGAATAGTGCGCGACTAGGGGGAAAATGAAACTAAATTAGAGAAAACTCAACATGAATAGTCTGATCCACCCTTTGCCCTAGTTTAGCAGACAATCACGGAACTTTAACTGAAGTGCGAAATGCTTTTTAAAGAAGAGGAACAAAAGTAGAGTTTAAGGCGATTAGTGCAACATAAAGACAGAGTTTAAGTTTTTGGGGAGGACTTCTAGAGCAACATCAAGAAAATGGAAAAGTGAAAGAAAAATCCAAGGAAGACAATTATTTTCCGTGGGGGAATAGGGATAACAATAAAGGAGGAACTCCTATCTGGAAGATATTCATTTTGAGGTACTCTTGAAGATGTTTTCTTAAATTGAAAAATAATGAGACTAAAGGTCCATTTAGTCTTGACGGTGGACGGTTGACGGTTGACGGTAGGCAATCAGCTATTTCAGTTGGGGGTTGCATTTTGCATGTGTTAGAGGGAGATAACTACAGTTTGACGGACTACAGTTTGACGGTAGACTTCTGCAGGTTGCAGAATCAACCGTCCACCGTCAACCGTCAAGACTAATTGGGCCTTAAGAACCCTTAATAAATGTGACCAATTTAATTGTTACTTAATACTTTTAGAGGAAATTAAAGATAATAGAAAGAGTGAAAAGAAAATTGTATATTTCGCAAATAACGAGGTTCATATGTCTTGAGAGCAACAGTTTTTTTCTATTTTTAAGTCTTCTTTAATCAAGGTTTTGTCTTTAAATTTGATATTTTATTAATATTATGTTATATTAATACTATAAGTATGTCCAGAAGACGTTAGAGAGCAATCAGAGGCCATATTTTTTAGCTCATTTTCAGGGACTTCGTTGTTGAAGAAACTAACGAATGCTAAACATACGACTTTGAAGGTGCAGGAATGTTTATTACAGAGTGGAAAGTATAGCAGAGAAGTATAGCACACAATTATTCTAATTATTCAAACTGTTTTAAGACTTTGTGTTGAACGCATCGTTCAACCTACTTGTAATGAATATCCTTATTATTTCTTTGTAATTCATTTCCTTTTTGTTATCATTTATTGATCTACTCATTTCATATTCTTTCTTGAATTCGCTGTAAATAGTAAATAGTGACATCCCTGTCACTCCTTAGATCGTAAGTCTATTGATCTCTTTTTTTGTAATCCCGCTAAAATCGGACATATTCAAGTTAGTTGTTCCATAGCAACCGCCAAATAAAGAAGCAATTTGGCCTTGAATTCCACGAATTCACCTTGTTGTTTAACTTATCTACAAGTCAGCAGGAGTGGAATCTACGATTCCTCGTCCCGCAAAAATCTATAAATTCCCAGTTCACGACTCGGGCATTTAAACATGGTCCTTCGTAAAATCTTAGAGGAATCTAGGATAGGAAAGAACTAGGCGAGATTTTAAGTCTAAGTAGTTTTCTTCCTGAAAACAGACTTCAACAGAAGACATCATTTTTTTTAAACGTTCAACATCACGTAATCATCAAGGTTTCCACAAGAATACGGCATACGCTTCTTCTACAACTGAAGTGAAAATCTTATCAACGCAGCGAAAGAAGCAAATCAATTTCGAGCACAAAAAATGTAACATCAAAAGGCATCACCAACAAAGCAACATACATCGATCCTAAAAAACGACAAGTAAGGGGATAAAGAAAGGAAGGTGCGATAATTTATTAGCATTTTTATTAAAAATATCAATTTGGTGAAAATCGTGTAACCTCCGCGGAATCAAAAAAAAAAACTATACAAATCGAAACTAAAAATCATAACCTAAAAACTTCATAAACGATATATAAGAACAGAAAAGTTTGTTACATAACAAGTACATACGCACATAAATACATACATACCAACGTCATGAACTTCAAAGTCAACGAAATCATCAAACATAGTTTGATTACATAGTTTGAAAATCGACAATTAGAAAACGATATTCACAAAAGAATCAAAAATCGGCATTCACAACATAATTAAAAAACGATATACAAAATTACTGCAGAAGTCGATAATCCCAATAGAATAGAATGTCACACAAAGCAAAGGATAAATGAAAGTTAACAAGTGAGTGAGTGAGTGATCAGTGCGAAGTAAAAAAGAAACAATAACTATTAATTAATTGTGTGGATAAATTTAAAAAGGTGAAAGTTTCAAAAAGCAGCTCTCCTAGCATTGCGAAATTAAAAAAGAAACAAAAAAAACGGTAGAATGAAATTAATAAACATACAAAAAAAAGTAAGTGAGAAAAAACATTAAGGACCCTCCTGGCATATATTAGCATGATATTAAAGAAAAAACAAAAATAAATATCTTCAAATTTCACCAACATTTGGCAAATATAAAAAAAGATAAGTTGTTCTCTTGAGAAAAATAAGAGCGAAGAATGATGGTGTAAGCAAAACAGAAAACTCTCGTCAACTTCCCTATTGTTTCAAATAAAGAAATTTACAACAACAACAACACAACCTTTTCACGGTTTGGTATGTGCAATAGCAGAGTTCGTTTTATTATTGCATTTCATTTTTAACAAATGTTTAAGCTTGGCAACGTAAGTCGAAATTTATGATTACATTAAATGTAATTTTTTCAGCGAGAAGAAATTCAATTTGAATATAATACTGATCAAAAACATTAAACATAAAGATGTATGCTTTTCTTTAATAATTGAAGAAAATACACAGTTGTCCACCTGTCATTAACAAAAACATCGATTGTAAAAAAACCAAGGTCATTTATAAAACCGGTCAACAAACGAAAGAAGAAAATAATAAGAAAATAACAACAAATATGCTGCATTAAGAACAACCAAAACAACACACAAAGAACTTTATCTTCATAGAAAGTAGGGTTGCCACATAAAAGAAACACTGTACTTGGCGGGATTGTATAATAAAAATACCATCAATACCTCGATAGAACAATTTCGTCCTGAAATTGAATAAATCAAAAAGCGTGAAGCTCTAATTTAAAAAAAAATAAATATAGTGGATAAAAAATTTAGAAATATCTGATTTTTGTTTGGAGAAAAAGAAATACACTACTACTACTTAAAAAAAAAAATATCACTAAATGTCACTTAGACGAAAGTATTTATTTGACATCGAGCAGTTAGTTTCCTTCTGCAAGGATTTTAAAGGAGGAGAAAGTAGCAGGATAGCGGCGTTAAATGTAGAACAGGCTGAACTAGATCGTCGATGGGAAAAATTAGTCGCGAATTATGAGAATGTAATGACAGAGGATGAGAATGAAGAGGACAGCGATTTCCTGAAGCTTGCTACATCGAAATACAAGGAAGCATATAGGAAATATACGGGATGTAAATCAAGAATAGCGGAAATCATAGCCTCACGGCAGTCGCCCAAAACTGATGAAAGTATCAGGCACGAGACAACATTTAGCCAACAAAGTTCTTCATTAAAATTGCCGCCATGTGACACACCTCCATTTGAGGGAGGATATTCTAAATAGCCTGCGTTCCGGGATATTTTCTGGGCAGTTTTTGGTGCTCATCCAGATTTGTCTCCGGCACAGAAACTCTTCCACCTGAGGGGAAAAACAAGGGGTGAGGCTTATCAAATTGTAAGCAAATTTGATCTAGTTGACGGAAATTTTCAATTGGCTTGGGATTCTTTGAAGGATCGCTACGAAAACCCTCGCATTTTAGTTCATCAACAGATGAAACACCTGTTTGGCATACAAGTTGCTCAATCTGAGACTCCGAAATCCATAAGGCTTATACAACGCGGAATAAATGATAGTTTGTCCATTTTCAAGTCTTACAAGATCAAGACTGAAAATTGGGACCCAATACTGGTCCACCATTGTTCTACAAAGTTACCGGAAGAGACACTGCGAGCGTGGGAGGATTCACTACCTGACCACAAGCAGCTGCCCACCTGGCAACAAATGAATGCTTTTTTGTCTAAAAGAATAGAGATTCTGGAAACCATTACTGACCTTCGAAAACCTAATTCGAGTCATAATAATAGATCACAGGCTTTTCAGTCTCGAGTAGACTCGACATACCAGACAAATTGTAAGAAGTGTGGTCGAAATCATGCACTCAGGGTTTGCGAAGAATTCAAAGAATTATCAGTAAACGATCGTTTAAAGTTTGTATACGCAAACAAAGTATGCGCAAATTGTCTTTCATCGGCACATTTTAAGGCGAATTGTACCAGTACCAGAGGTTGCAAGGAATGTAATAAGAAGCATCATACCTTGCTGCACCTTAAACCGAATCGCAATCAGAATTTTTCGCAACGCAGTCACAGAAGTCAAAGGCCACTTGATTCTCACGCAAGTTCCTCGAACAGGGAACAACCGCAACCCACTACTTCACCTGACACTGTTCAAGCTTACTTTGCGCACAATGAGGGAACAACAATTTTTCCAACTGCCTTAATTAACATTGAGCATGCCGGAGAACTATTTACTGTAAGAGCACTCTTGGATGCAGGCTCGGAAAAAAGTTTTATCACAAGAAGAATTCAGCAGAATCTGTCACTACCAGTTGACGGCCATCATACACAAATATCAGGCTTGGGTGGAACTATTGTTGGGAAATCAAGCGGTCGTTGTGTCGTTAAAGTAAAATCCAGAATTTCCAATTTTGCTGTGGAAATAAAGGCGATTATTGTACCAAAATTATCACATTTTTTGCCATCAAAACGGGTAAAAATAGAAAATCTTCATGTTCTTCGGAAATTGAAATTGGCTGATCCAAATTTTACCAAACCAGCACAGATTGACATGATAATAGGCAGTGATTACCTACCGTCTATCAATATGAACGGTGTGATTCTCAACATAGCTAACGGTCTAGAAGCAAGGGAATCTTATTTCGGTTGGTACCTCTCAGGCCCCCTGCCAACTGACGAAGTCCAGACATTTTCTCTTCAGATCTCCGATTCTGAGGATACTAAGCTTAACGAGCAAATTAAAAAGTTTTGGGAGATCGAGGAGGTTACCAGAATTAGACCAGCTTCGGAAGACAATGAGTATTGTGAACAATTGTATAAAACGACTACTTTTCGGCAACCTGATGGTCGTTATGTAGTACGACTACCATTTCGTCATGAGTTTCCGGGAACTATCTTTCTTGGACCATCGCAAAAAATGGCTTTAGCGCAGTACCAGCGAATGGAAACTACGTTAAAAAAGACACCAGACTTAAAAAAACAGTATGACAAAGTTTTACAGGAATATCTTGATTTGGACCACATGGAACAAGTGCATCATTTTGAGAGCTCTGCCGAGAAACATTTCTCTTTCTTTTTGCCTTACCATGCGGTTATTAAGCCAGAAAGTAAAACGACGAAAGTCCGTGTTGTTTTTAACGGGTCTAAGAAGACGAACAGTACCTTCTCACTGAACGATGTGCTATATTCAGGCCCAATTTTACAGGCAGACATTGTTAATATAATCATTAATTGGCGCTTATATCGTTATGTATTTACTGGCGACATACAAAAAATGTATCGCCAAATTTTGGTGCATCAGGAAGATCGACCTTATCAGCGAATTCTATTCCGACCGAAGGAAGACGGTGCTATAAAGTCTTTTCAACTCAAAACAGTCACGTTTGGGATAAATTGTGCGCCATTCCTGGCCATAAGAACTTTGAAGCAGTTAAGCGATGATTGTAATGTTTCTAATCCAATTGCGTCAGACGTTTTAAAGAATGAAATTTATGTAGATGATGTGCTGTCAGGAGGACACACATTGGAAGAAGCGAAGCATAAGCAAAACGATTTGATTTTAACTCTGTCCTCCGCTGCTTTCCCCCTGAAGAAGATTACTGCCAATTCCAAAACTTTACTCGAGTTGATAGCCCGGGAGGATCTTCTAGATGAAGATTTCTTGAAGTTCGACGATTCGAGCACAGCAAAAACATTGGGGATACGCTGGAATGCGATGTCAGATGTTTTTTACTACGTAGCTGGCTCAATCGATGACACCCCAGTTTCAACAAAACGACAAATTCTATCGGTAATAGCACGGCTATTTGATCCTCTGGGATGGCTGGGACCTATCGTCATCCTGGCGAAAATATTGATGCAGCATCTTTGGGAGGAAAAAACTAACTGGGATGAAGCTGTTCCACAGCATTTGCTTTTTAAATGGAAATCTTTTCGCGAGAATCTGCCTCATATTCATCAGTTGAAAATACCTCGTTGGGTAGACTACTCTCCGCTGTATAATGTCCAGATACATGGATTCTGTGATGCTTCGGAGAAGGTCTATTGTAGTGTGGTATATGTCCGCATTGATAACGCTGGCACATTTTCTAGTCACCTACTAGTAGGAAAAACTCGCGTCGCTCCGATTAAACGGACTACCATACCGAAATTGGAATTGTGCGGAGCAGTCTTGCTTGCAAATTTAATAAAATCCGTGACGCAAAGATTCCATTTTCCGCACGAAATTTATCTATGGACGGACTCGTCGATAGTTCTTGGTTGGTTACAAAAGGATCCTCAAGTCCTGAAAACCTTCGTAGCGAATCGAGTCACTGAGATCCTGGAGCTTTCTACGCCCTCCTGGTGGAGGCACGTAAAAACTGAAGAAAACCCAGCCGATCTAGGAACGCGCGGGTGCTCACCGCAGGACTTAGTACAAACCCCGCTTTGGTGGTATGGACCTACCTGGCTCCAAGAATCCAAAGAAAAATGGCCTGAACCAAGAACATTTGACTCAACGGAGTTAGAGACAAAAAAGGTCAAAACATTCCATCTAGTGATAACCGATGACATAATTGCTAGATGTTTCGTATTTCGTTTTGTTGAGAAATGTCGCAAACGTAAAGTTCAGGCAGTAGTAGATATTACTGTAGACGAGATCTCAAAAGTTAAAGCACGATTAACTATGCTTGCTCAGAAACAACATTTCCCACGCGAATACGAGTGCCTCAGTAACAAAGAGCCAATTAGTAGAAAAAGTCATATTTTGACACTTACGCCTTTCCTAGACAAAGATGGTTTGTTAAGGGTTGGAGGCCGGCTCGAAAATGCAGGTCTCAGCTATGAAGAGAGACATCCGATTATTATCCCTGATAAGTCACATTTGGCTGAACTACTCATACGACATACCCATCAAATATGTCTTCACGCGGAGTATAATATCATGCTCCGAGCTATCCGCCAAGGATTTTACATACCAAGATTGAAGAATCTGATTCGAAAATGTATACGTGGTTGCAAAGCATGTACACTTTATAAAAGAAAGTTTCAGAATCAGATCATGGCCGCACTTCCTCCGGAACGTGTCAACTTTTCTTTACCGTTTACTTATGCAGGTGTAGACTTCGCTGGCCCATTTGGTCTCAAAACGTTATCTTTGCGAAACGCTAAGATCACAAAGGGATATGCAGCAGTATTTGTTTGTTTTTGTACTCGAGCGGTTCATCTCGAGGTTTGTTCGGACCTATCAGCCGATGGATTTCTAGCAGCTTTCACGCGTTTCACTGGACGACGAGGGCTTCCAAAGACCATGTTTTCCGACAATGGTCGAAATTTCGTGGGAGCTAGTCAAAGGCTACTTCAAGAACACAATATCTTTCTTAAGAATGCAGAAAAATGTTTGTCCGAAAAATATAGTCTCCATGGATTTTCGTGGTCGTTTATACCACCTTATGCACCCCACATGGGAGGTCTCTGGGAAGCCGCGGTGAAGAGCATGAAGTCTCATCTGAAGAAAATTACAAATAATTTGTCCTTTACTTTCGAAGAGTTCAGTACAATTTTGATCAGGATTGAAGCGATCCTAAACTCTAGACCACTGGGTCCAGTATCACAGAACACCTCCGAGCTCTTACCGCTGACGCCAGGCCATTTCCTGAGAGGAGCGCCACTTACGGCTCCCCCTGAGGCCCCAACTGAACCTAAATTAGAAAGCCTGTCGCACATCAACCGCTGGAAGCGATTACAAGTTATTCAACACCTCTTCAGTCAGCGTTGGAAAGCAGAGTACGTGACAGAGCTCCAGCGCCGTTATAAATGGAAAACTACAAAAAATAATTTAAAAGAAAATGATTTTGTCGTCATCAAGGACGATTCATTGCCGCCCACGGAATGGCGTCTCGGCCGTATCAACAAAGTCTTTATAGGAAAAGATAATAAAGTTCGCGTAGCGGAAATAAAAACCCAAAGTGGATTAATAGTACGTCCAGTAGTTAAACTCTGCGTTCTCCCAACATCATAAATCCAAACCAAAATTCTCCAATTGATCATAAAAATGCTGATTTGTTCTCGTACCTTTCGTTTCTTTTATCTTTTTGTTTACTTATAGCGTCAACATGCTCATCTGCACTAGAAATCATGTTCTAAAGTGCTGCCTTATGCTCCGAAAGATGCTGCTACCAATCGCCAATGTCTATTCACGGACCCTGCTCCTACAACTTCATCGATATACAATGAACTTTGTGTTGCTTCAGTGGTATTGAGCGAACTGTGCATCAGAAACAAGGTCAAAAAGGTCACCCTCTTGGTTAATCCTCCGGTTCGAGTGTCCCAAGCGATTTGCACACCCGATCTGGACGATTCCTTCATCAAATTGCAATCAAATCCCAAGATCCGCGCATCCTCACATTGGTAGGAGACCAACGGAAATTGACTCATCCTGGGCAACACCTTCATGAACCGATTGACGGAGCAATCGGCGCCGGGTACAACATGGACCGCCAGTCATTTCCCAAGTACGCTCAAGATACAGCATTCGGAATGATCATTAAAGTGTCATTAGTCAGATTTCATCACCGAGGTCCTGTTGCAGTATTCTCACAGATGTCCTGCCATCTAAGCCCGGGAGAATGTTGAACGCATCGTTCAACCTACTTGTAATGAATATCCTTATTATTTCTTTGTAATTCATTTCCTTTTTGTTATCATTTATTGATCTACTCATTTCATATTCTTTCTTGAATTCGCTGTAAATAGTAAATAGTGACATCCCTGTCACTCCTTAGATCGTAAGTCTATTGATCTCTTTTTTTGTAATCCCGCTAAAATCGGACATATTCAAGTTAGTTGTTCCATAGCAACCGCCAAATAAAGAAGCAATTTGGCCTTGAATTCCACGAATTCACCTTGTTGTTTAACTTATCTACAAGTCAGCAGGAGTGGAACTACGATTCCTCGTCCCGCAAAAATCTATAAATTCCCAGTTCACGACTCGGGCATTTAAACACTTTGGAAGATCTTTTAAGACCTGTATTCTTGCATCTGTTATTTGCATTCACAATCGCGTAACCTTTTTCAAGCTGGATCATTCTCATTGATTTCACCTATAGGTTCTTGCTAACCTGTGTTATAATGGAACTTATGTTACTTATTAATTGCTTAGCTTTTTATTTAATTTCGTAATACGTCGTTAAATTCGAAACGGACCTAAGGCAAATGGATACGAGCCCCACTTTCCGACAAATCAGTAAAATAATATTATTATTAGTTTTGTGTTGAAATTTCATTTAATTTAAGTACTCATTTTAGCTAGTGATCATGAGCCACTTTTTTGGGCTTCTTGGATCCATGAGATGGACTCCAGTCTCAGTAGACTCTTCACAAAAATTGATAATTGCATTTGTGGCAAGATTGACTTTAATTTGAGTAACCATATATTAACTACAATTTACTTGTGGTTACTTCTTTTGGTCGTAATTGCCGTTGCGTGGAACGACGAAAATTCTGTTTAAAAAGAAGAACCGTTGGCATCACCGAATGTTTTATTGACTTAGTAGGGGCCTAAATACTGTTACACACGTTTTATGCTGTAAAATAAAAAGTACTAAATGTTTTTGGACCAAATATTTTTTTAATATATTTATTGATGTATATTGTATCCAAAAAGAATCTACCTCTTCGAAATGTCCGCCTTTTGCCTTTACACACGCATTTAGTCGCACTGGCCAATCGTCAATGGCTGCACGAACCTCGTCCTTTGGTAAATTGGCTGCCCGAACCAAAGCAGTCTTAGGAGATCCAATGTTGGGGTAACTTTTGTGATAAACCTTGTCCTCTAAACCCGCCCACAATTTGTAATCCAATTGGTTCAAATCTGGACTGCCTGAGGGCCATTCTTCAGCGGAAATGAACGCCGGCAAATTGTTTCGAAGCCAGGCCTGGGACTTTTTTGCCCTATGGGCCGGCGCAGAATTCTGCTGGAAAGTCCATGACTGGTTTTGGAACAGGGAATTGTTAAGAGGCTTCACAACAGCTTCCAAAACGGTTTCTTGGTAAACTTTGGCCGTTGTTTTGACTCCTTGTTCGCAGAAATGCAGGTCAGTGACCCCATTGTAAGAGACACCCCACCAAACCATGACTGAAGCTGGGTGGATGACCCTTTACCACCCTTGGGATCAGCTCAGATGCTTCCTTAGACGACCGCGCATACACTCTATCATTTTGCTTGTTAAATTTTTCCTGAACGGTAAACATTTTTTCATCGGTGAACAAAATTTGTCTGTGCAAGTTATTAGCGTGCTTCATTCACCAAAGGACATTTGCATTTTTTCAATCCTATTTTTTTAAAGCTGCAGTCAATAAATGTCCGGTACGTCGTTTGAAAGCCCCAAGTCTTTTTTAATGATTCGACTCATGGACTTTTGCGTGATATTCATCTCACGGGCCATGATTTTCTGTTTTCGGAGGGGATTTCTGGGAATTCTTGATTTAACGGCTTTGATGACATGCGGTGTTCGAACAGAGCGTGGGCGGCCCGACCGGTGGCGGTCTTTTACAGCTCCAGTCTCCTCAAACAGTTTTTTCCATCGGTAGACGAACATGCGGCTAGTCCCTAGTGGCCGGACCGTTTTTAATATATCGCTTTTTTCATTTCACACTTGAAAAGCGCTTTTACAGCGATACGGTTCTCTTTAGCTGACCACTCCATGATGAAAATTGAAACAATTTTAAAATCCCGTTACAGACTAACGCTATTGAGGTTAGCTTTCAAAACCCATATGACATTAACGGGGTATGTTCAGTTCTACTATTGAAATGGGTCAATGTTGTAACAGTATTTATGTCCCTACTAAGTACATATATATAAATATACCTACTGAAAAATTAACATGGTTTGTTTTATGTCGTGTAACGCGAAAAATTTGACGAAATTCCGGGAAGTGCAAACATTCTGGTTTCCCGAGAAAAGAGAAACTCTTAATATCAAGTTTGGAAATCAATTTGCCTAATTTCCCAACATAGTTCAAGGGTAAAGAAATGCATTTCTTTCCACGACAATATGATACAGACTTTTTGATAAAATAACAAGCACATTAAAGAAATCATATGATTTAGAAAGAAACAGCTCGATGGACCACCCATTACATGAGCTTGTAACTATCATATAAAATTTCATCAAGAAGGCAAAGTTGTAATTATTTTTAAGATAAAACCCCCAACCCATTCAAAAACTCCAATTTCAGAACAAAAAACAAAGACCTTTCCTAACTAATCCAAGTAGATGCGAGTACGAGTATTAATGCACACTAAGTACAGATTCGTTGCCTCAACCGATTTTTTTTCTAACCGAATGATGGAGGTTACATGTACCTCAAGTATTTCCTCAACACAACCGAATGTTAGTTGGTGCTCTGTAATTTTCAGTTATTGGAACTGTAGTATCGGTGCAACATACTAAGTATCCGAACCTTCAGAAGAGAACTTTTGAGTCTTAAAATCCATATACTTGTTCAACGGGAAAAAAATTATAATTGTAGTCAGAGACAAAAAACTGTGACACAATTGAAGTACTTGAAGTAGTCATGGAAAAAGTGGAAAAGTTGATGATATTTAATGGAAACAAATTTGGCTAATCGATCGGCTTTAAGTCAGTAGTAATTGAATTATTTTATTTATAAAACAATACCATTAAACAACCCTTATTTGGTTATACTAAAGTTTTAGTTGTTATCACTAATAATTGGTTACAACAAAAAAGGTTTGCAAAATAATTGGTTGCCACAACCACCAGCTATGACAACTAAATAACATTTGTGTGTTACTTTCGTATGGCCGATCAATAAGTTGTGAGTACAGTTGTGATGATCATATTTATCATCAAGTGGTATTGCGAACCGAATATCTATTACGATTATAAACACTCAGTGATTGCAAATTAAATTCTCTTTTTTGCTAACGAATAATTACAGTTCCAACCGATTTCCAACTAATTTTTCTCTGTGTGTGGAGGGATATCCCGGTATTAAGAAACCTTCTTTATGTTCTTTCAGCTGGCATTCCCCTCCTAATTATTTTAAAATCCTATAGGAAAGATCTAACGTTCAGAGAAAATCCACAAGAATAATTTTACCAATATTATTTGCCATGCTTAGGAAATCATAACCATTTTTTTAAAGGATCACTCAATTTGTTCCCTTTTAGCCAACATAATTTCTTACTAATTTTTCCAATAAAGCATCAATTTTCGAATAATGCACAGTGTTCTGCAGGCGTACTTGAAGGCACGAATAAATGTATGTTTATCGTAAATGCATAATCGTCTGCATTGCATCGTAGCCAACATTCATTCATTCGTAATTGTGAAGTACACTCGAACAATTTTGCAAAATTTCTTTTAAATTTTCTCGTCATTGTCGGTTTCTTGTTTTTGTTTCGTACGGCTCAGTTCGAAGTCTGGAAATCCTTATAAATCATTTAGGATTTTTATTGAGTTTTGTCGGCACCACAAAGTCAATTTACACATATTTTTTTATTGTTCTTTTCCTGTTACGGTCTTTCATGTTGAACTGCTCAGAACTTGCATTAAAACAAGAAAAAAAGGTGGTATGTGTACTTACATAGAAACGAGGGGATTGGTCAAAGGTTAATGTGCAGATCAAAAAAAAATCCAAATTAAACATCGGGATATAAGTTAAATAGTTAAACAATAACAAGACATTTTTTCTGATACGATTTTCAACACGATATTTTTAAGTATAATAGGCCATCAAAATGGCTTCGCAATGGATCACCAAGTGAATGAACCGCGTGCCAACTTCTCAAGGTAACACACCGCTGCAAGACCTTCCCACCTAATCTTACTCGCCAGTGAAAAACTTTTAGATGCCCACACACCTTGCAGGCCTACAAACTTTCACATCTCCCCTAAGGACACTTGAGCTAGACTCCTCGTATAGACAGACAGACGCACGCATACCGAGTTAAGTGGATGTATCGACCAATATAAAATTGTATGTTTTTTTTATACCTTACCCGTATTGCACATTTGCATGAAAATGTACCACTTTTCATTTTCTCTCTTTCTCTTTCTCTACATTTCGTCCTCCGGTCTATGCCTCATCTACCTAACAACTATGAAGCTTATTTTCCCTGACATCCTTTTTCCGTTTTATGTTAGTGTGTCTGCGGCATGAGCATGAGTATGAGAAAGTGTTCGTAATGGTGGAAAATCAAACCGAAAGGATGGGAGCTCCAAAGAAGAGTGTTACATGGCAGGGAGTGAAGGGGCATAGCACATTAGAAAATCTCTGTGGAAAACTTGGCCAACGAGTTTTCGAGTATTTGTGGTTTCAACTGCAAGTGTCACAAGTCTAAGTGTTTCAAAGCACAGTGGGGTGATGCGGGAGGAGATACTTCTTGTTTTTTGCAACAGCCACAGCGACTTTAGCAATGGGAACAACAACAACTGCAGCAGCAGCACCAGTAGCTTTAATATTTTCACATCCATATGTTGTTGATGGTGTTGTTAGTTTGTCGTGTGTCATCTGTGAATGTCGTCATATGTATGAAGGCGTGTTTGTGTGTGGATGTGTTGCATGCAACTTAACAATTTTGCTCATATGAACCACATTTGCGGGTTTGTTAAAGTTATACGACACAACATTCTTATACTTTTGACTTTTGTGCAACATCATCAACTCGACTGTGCCATACGGCGTTGGCATGTGTGCCGGCTGTGCGGTGGATAAAGGACGTGGAAGGATGGCAATGTTGCTGTTGGTGTTGCTCTGCTGATGTTGCTGTTAATGATAATGCTGGCTTGGCTGGCTGGTAACGATGAGCGCCGCACAGTGCCTTTAAATAAAACAAAATGGTATCTTTTCAAAATGTTTAAAATGAAGGTCCTTTTAAGGCCAAACGGGAAATTTCTCTCAAACAGTAATCTGAGTTCGATATGGTTTCTATACTCGCTTATCTGGGCATAAAGTTAAAAGCCACATCTTTATGAATACTGTTTTTTCTACGCAACTCTTAAATAGTCTCTTTCCAGTTAAGTTGTACGCAGATAAGTGATCAAATCACGGCTTAAAATTATAAGGATGTTTGATTTAATATTGATTGGCTTACAACTTCATGTTGTAACTTTTGCGAGGTTAAAATTTATATCAATTGCAGGAGTTGCTGTTAAAGAAATTTCATCAATTCCAAATTAATTTCATTGTTACTTATATATTGAGTATTTCCATACAACCTATACCATTATTAAAAGGGATTCTGCTCCCATGCAGCTGATCCATTAATAACATATTTAACAGCATTAGTGCATTTTGCTAATACTTTGTCTGTAAGCACCTATTTCTTGGCAAATAAGACATTTCAATCGACACACTTAATATTTGGAAACTATTTTCTGACATACTACCTTCTAGAGGGTGTTCCAACCATAATACATGATGTTAATTATGAGTCACGCCTTAAGGTCAAGTTTTTTGCCCAACCTTATTTGACTTCTTGTGACAAAAAATTGAGGATATGGACCTGGAGGATATCTAGGATGGTGCCACTTGCCACATCGCCAATGTTACAATGGCTCATTTGCGCGATAGATTCAATGGTCCTGTAATCTCACGTCAAGGCGATTTTAATTGACCGACATAAAATTTAACACTGCTGGACTTATTTCTTTGGGAATATTTAAAAGAAAAATGTACGACATAAGGCCAAGAACTATTCAAGAGCTCGAGGATGAGATAATTCAGCACAGTAACGACATTAAATCTCCACTATGTCTCCGAGTCATTGCAAAAATATGAACCATCGAATAGAGGTATGCCACCGAAGCCGTGGCGAGCTTTTGGCCATTATTTTATTTCACACATAATTGTCATAGATCCTTCAGTCTTAATAAGAAATATTAAGATAATTTTCTAAAAACTTTTTGTTTTATTTACAATTAACATCTTTTTAGTTAGACCAGCCTTTATTATACGAATATATATCTATTATAAGTTGTTTGATCTGACAATGGTTTAATTTTCGAATTTTTATCCATATGACAAGGACACCTTCAAATCTGATCTATGGCAATTTTCGGTAAAAAAAAGATTTTTCAAAGGCATTCGATTTAGTAGATCATAATAGATAAATTTCTGTGACATTACGTGGGTTGCCCTCCAACTGATAGAGAGTTACATTCGTAAGAGGAAACAGTATGTGGAAATTGACGTCTGTAAAAGTAGTATAGGTGGACCATGACGTTCCTCAGGGAAGTGTGTTAGTTCCACTGTCATTTACGATCTATCTGAATGATATTACGAACTTGAGATTACATGGGAAATTGATTATATATGCCGATGATATAAGTCTCGTTTATCCCTAGAAACACGATGTCATCCTGAGGGCACAAACAGAAGAAGATGCGGTGATTAGTATGGAATATGCAAGAGTAAATAAATTGGCTTCAATGCCAAGAAAACTAAGTTAGTGAGATTTCAACCGTACTCTGTTGGTAGGGATGTACAAGAGAACAGTTCATTAAAATACTTGGGGATACATTTGCAGGATGATTTCTCATGGAATTTGCACATGCAAGACAAAAGGCGTAAAATAGCTCCAGCAATTGAAACACTACTTAGTAGGGACAACATTGAGCGCACCCTTTTCAATAGTAGAACTGAACATACCCCGTTAATGTCATATGGGCTTTGAAAGCTAACTTCAATAGCGTTAGTCTGTAACGGGATTTTAAAATTGTTTCAATTTTCATCATGGATAACCGTATCGCTGTAATAGCGCTTTTCAAGTGTGCAATGAAAAAAAGCGATATTTTCAAAACGCTCCGGCCACTAGGGATTAGCCGCATGTTCGTCTACCGAAGCATAAAACTGTTTGAGGAGACTGACGATGTAAAAGACCGCCACCGGTCGGGCCGCCCACGCTCTGTTCGAACACCGCATGTCATCAAAGCCGTTAAATCAAGAATTCCCAGAAATCCCCTCCGAAAACAGAAAATCATGGCCCGTGAGATGAGTATCACGCAAAAGTCCATGAGTCGAATCGTTAAAAAAGACTTGGGACTTAGGGATTTCAAACGACGTACGGGACATTTATTGACTGCAGCTTTAAAAAAAAATAGGATTGAAAAATGCAAACGTCTTTCGGTGACGCACGCTGATAACTTGCACAGAAAAATGTTAAAATTTCGATGAAAAAATGTTACCGTTCAGGAAAAAGTTAACAAACAAAATGATAGAGTGTATGCGCGGTTATCTCAGGAAACATCTGATCTGATCCCAAGTGTGGAAATGGGTCATCACCCAGCTTCAGTCATGGTTTGGTGGGGTGTCTCTTACGATGGGGTCACTGACCTGCATTTCTGCGAACAAGGAGTCAAAACATTGGCCAAAGTTTACCAAGAACCCGTAGTTGTGAAGCCTCTTAACAATTCCCTGTTCCAAAACCAGCCATGGACTTTACAGCAGGATTCTGCGCCGGCCCATAAGACTCTAACGTCCCAGGCCTGGCTTCGAAATAATTTGCCAGCCTTCATTTCCCCTAAAGAATGGATTACAAATTGTGGACGGTTTTAGAGGACAAGGTTTGTCACAAAAGATACCCCAACATTGGATCTCTTAAGACTGCTTTGGTTCGAGCTGTGGCCAATTTTCCAATGGACGAGGTTCGTACAGCTATTGACGATTGGCCAGTGCGACTTAAGGTGTGTGTAAAGGCAAAAGGCGGGCATTTCGAATAAGTAGTTTCTTTTTGGATGCAATATACATCAAGAAATATATTAAAAAAAAATATTTGGTCCAAAAACATTCCGTACTTTTTATTTTACAGCATAAAACGTGTGTAACAGTATTTGTGTCCCTACTAAGTATATAAATTCAGAAACAAATTCCACGAGGGGACAAAGTTATTGATATACAATGGACTTATCCACAGCCACTTCAATTATTTACCTATGATATATGGTTATAGAAAAAGTACGGGGTAAGAGATCATGACAGATATTGCAAAATAGGGCACTGAAACTTGTTTACAACCTAGCACTAAGGCGTTCAACACTATCTCTGTATATGGATATACCTACGAGTAGGACTATTTTGCCTCTATATGGACTCTACAAAATGTAACTATTGTTGTATATCTTTAAATCTGTTCGGAATAATGTATTTTTTAATACCAAGAATGGCTCACATTTGCTTATTAAGAGATGTCGTCTTGAAGTCACTCAACAGCGAATTGAGCACATTGGTTGCTCGGAGTTTAATCATCTGCCTCAAAATCTTAAAAATATCTTATATATCGACATTTAAATCGAGTCTAAAAATACATATTTACTTCAAAGCTTAAGAATGCTTCCATTGTTAATTTAAAATAAGCTCATGATGTAATAATTCATTATAAATGCTATTAATTTAATAGACATTTTTTACTTTTCTGTAATTTTTTTTTCATATTTATGCCATTTCACCCCAAAAATGCCCAAGTGGCGCTAGGGCACAAAATTAACCTGTTGTTAAACTCTATTGTAATAAATGAACTATTTATAAAAAAAAGACATTACAGATGACACTCAATGATCTAAAAATTATTTCAGACATACCGTATTTTTTTATTAATAACTCATACTAGTAGCTATAATCTAAAGCTGGTCTTATTTTCAAAGGTGTTTCCATTTGTCCTCAATGGACGCACTAAGATTCACTCTACAGAATTTTTTTTGGCAAATTATACATGTCAAGTGACAATTTTCATATTCTTATTCTATTTCATATTCTTTTATAAGTTACCATAATCTGATGCTGGTCTTTTCCATTGAGGAGATCAAGACCATGAACTTCTTTAAAAGTTACCATAATCTGATGCTGGTCTTTTCCATTGGGGAGATCAAGACCATGAACGAACTTAATTTTTCTCCAGAAACCAACAGTTGTTGTGTAATTTGATTTTCAATACAAAAAAAGATCATTTGTGAAATTTACTACCTGAAAAACAAACAATGTGGCGTCCTAGAGAACATAAAATTTTATTTTTTTTTGAGAAAGTCTCTTCGTTCTTTTATTTTAAATAAATCCTGATTTCATTTTACACGGCCTATACTAAAATCTCTATATATAAAAGAAAGTGTCCGAAGCGATGTAATCCCATAACTCGAGATTGGCCAAACCGATTTTGATGATTTGTACTTTGTTGGAAAGGTATTTTCTCAGCACGGGTTTTAAAAAAAAAAAATAAAAAAAAACTAAAAAAAGAACTTCAAAATATCAAAATTTGAAAATGTCTGATTTTTCAATTTTCTTTTTTCATTAAGTATATAAAAATGATATGTGCTTTGCTACACCGCTTAAAACTTGAAAACGACTAGGGAAAACTGGATACTTCCTTCTGGGGGTTTGTTCATAATCGAAATTTTGGAGTGTGGGCGGAGGAGGCGTAACAAAACTGTTTTTTGAGCTTGAAGGCTGACAATCGGTACAAAATTTTAGGTTACGATGGTCTGTTGATGATTTATGTGTAGTTTGCATGAAACCGGCATTTGAAAAATATTTGGTATGATGGTTTAGTAACAAAACACATTTCATTTATATATTTATTAGGGTGATCCATCTAGAGGACTTTTTTCAGAACAAAAAAAAATATAAAAATTCAAATCAAGAGTCTTTATTGGTAATTTAAAAGGACAATGGCATTTATTTTTTGAAAATAATTTCCTTCAAATGTTGGCAATTATGGAAATGAGCGTTAGTCGAGAAACGGGAAGATCCTCTGTTTTCGTCCAAAATTTTGTTCAATGATGAGGCCCATTTCTGGCTCAACGGCGAAGTCCATAAACAAAATTGTCGCATTTGGGCTGAAGAGCAAGAAGAGGTTCAAGAGGTGCCATTATACCCAGAGAAAACCACGGGTTGGTGCGGTTTATAACCTGGTGGAGTTATAGGTGCATATTTTTTCAAAAATGATGATGGCCGGAACGTAACCATGAATAACAATATAATATATCGATTTTTTTGCTATCTGAAATTGAAACCCTTAATCTTGACGACACTTGGTTTCAACAGGACGGCGCCACTTGCCATACAGCTGCTCAAACAATGGATCTATTGAGAGGTAGTTTCGAAAAGCAGCTAATTTCATGTTTTGGACAGGTGAGTTGGCCGCCTTGATCGAGTGATATCACACCTTTAGACATTTTTCTTTGGGGTTACGTAAAGTCCAAAGTCTATGCTGACAAACCAGCTACGATTCAGGTTTTGGAAGCGAACATTACGCGTGTCAATAAATTGAACCCTCAGAATGGAAACCCTGAGGCGTAGTTGTGGCCAACATGTGAAGGAAATTGTATTCAAAAAATAAATGCCATAAAATGTCCTTTCAAATTACCTATAAAGATTCTACACTTGATTTGAACTTTTATATTTTTGTTTGTTCTGAAAGATCACCCTATAGATGAAATCGTGAATTGGAACGCGAGCGTACCTACGACACAATAACTTTGCAACAACAAATACAAACAAATATTCCACTGTTGAATAAACAACAAATGAGTGCGTATGATACACTGATAAAGGCTGTCGATGATGGAAATGCTGGACTTTTTTTCCTTGATGCGCCCGGCGGAATAGTGAAAACGTTCCTGCTATCATTGATGTTAGCAGCAATACGTGCTCAAAGTGGTATTGCTTTAGCATCTACCGGAATTGCTGCAACACTGTTGGAAGGTGGAAAAACCGCATATGCAGCACTAAAGCTTCATCTAAACCAGCACATCAACGAAAATCCTATTGGCAACTTTTTTAAGCAATCAGCCATTGCAAAAGGGTTGAAAAATTGTAAATTGATAATATGGGATGAGTGCACGACGGCGAACAAACGATCATTAGAAGCACTCGATCGAATATTGAAAGATTTGCGCAACAATAATAATCGCTTTGGTAGCGTGAGGATACTGTTGGCAGGCGACTTCCGACAAACACTTCCCGTGATTCCGAAATGAGATGAATTAAATGCATGCCTGAAGTCATCCTATTTGTGGCGATACGTGAAAACTATTCCATTGAGAACCGCAGAAGTTTTCTTAAAAGAACTGCAGAGAATCGTAAATGGAGAAATTCCAGTAAATACTTCCAGTGGTTTAATATCGATTGCACCTACCATTTGCCAATTTATTTCAACCAAAGATGAGCTCATCACTAATGTTTGTCCGAACATCGTAACTACCATTGGTTGAGCGCACGCATCATTTTATTAGCGAAAAATACTGATTTCAATGACTTAAATTGGACGATTTGAAATCAAATTCCGGGAGAATAGCTTTCATACAAATCGATCGATCACATTTAAAACGAAAACGATGTCGTCAAATATTCAGTGGAATTCGTAAACTCTTTAGATTTGCCTGGCGGCTTCATCATTTGTTTCTTAAAGTTGGATCTGTCATCATTATGCTACGAAATCTGCACCAAAACTGTGTAATGAAACTCGCCTGATTGTGATAAAGCTAATGAACAATGTGATAGTGAAAGGGCCGTTCAAAGGAGAAGAATGTCTAATTCCGCGAATTCCCTTGACCTCAACTGATTTGCCATTTCAGTTCAAACGAATTCAGTTCCCACTGAAACTTGCATTTGCGATGACCATAACAAGTCATTTCAAGATTTATGCCGCTGGAAGTGTGCGGCATAAATCTGGAAATGTCATGCTTTTCACAGGGCATGTTTTCGAGTTGGAAAACCGTCCTCACTATTTATTTATGCAGAAATCAAAAAATGAAGTGTATCGTGCAGCCTTAAATTGAATACATTTATTGTTCTATTCTTTTTTTAGATTTCAATAAAATGATCAGAATACCTTATTCTATTATTTCGGCTCCAGTAAAAGTTATTTGAATAAAATTTGTATCCCGTCCAACTGTTATTTGCACGGTGCAACTGCATTTCTTCATCAAAATATGAATCCACCACGACTTTGCAACTGAACCAGACTTTCAGTGAAAATAAAATTTGAAGGCAAAATAACGTTGGCCGGGTCAGCTAGTAATATATATAAGTAAGTAGTACTTTAAAAGAACATTTTTACCCAAAAAATAATCTTTTATGCGAATGTAATAAGTTTAAATTTTAGTTTTCTGTAGAGAGACATACGGTTTGAAATCAGTTCTAACTACAAAAAAAGTCGTTGGACGAGTAGCTAATCTGTTGCAATTACCAAAGAAGAAAATTCGGTTCGAGGGCGACCGCAAAACTAACTGGCCTGGCACATTTTATGTTTTACTAGCAACTGTTTTTTGTTTTGTTTTCGGAGCGCATTTCTGTGAATTCTTGATTTAACGAATTTGATGACATGCGGTGTTCGAACAGAGTGTGGGCGGCCCGACCGGTGACGATCTTTTACATCTCCAGTCTCCTCAAACAGTTTTATGCATCGGTAGACGAGCATGCGGCTAATCCCTAGTGGCCGGAGCGTTTTAAAAATATCGCTTTTTTCATTTCGCACTTGAAAACACTATTAGAGCGATACGGTTCTCATTATCTGACCACTCCATGATGAAAGTTGAAACAATTTTAAAATCCCGTTGCAGACTAACGCTATTGAGGTTAGCGTTCAAAACCCATATGATGGGGTATGTTCAGTTCTACTATTAAAATGGGTGTGCTCAATGTTGTAACAATATTTATGTCCCTACTAAGTACTTGTTAAGGTGATGTATTCACTCTACGAATTTGAACATATTTAGGTTATCGATGTATCCTGTATGTATGTTAGTGCTATAAAGTGTGCACGGGTAAGAGATTTATCTCTAAGCTATGTATACTTTTTTTCTATAAAATAAATGAACCATTCGGAGACGCCGTCCATTAGTAGGTGCAGGTCAGTGAGTATGTATAGGAAATATTCTAAGCAAAGAACACTGTTTCAAGTAAAGTTTCCCCTTATTTCTTAATAGGATATTGTGGTAATATACCAATCATAACGGAATTGTAATTATATAACATTTATTATACAACTTGTGGGTTTCGAGCCACTGTGCCACTAGTGTCGAAGTTTAGTGATGTGCATATAAAAAAACGAGTTAACCTTTTGTGTTGCGTTATTTTAACGCTTCATTGAGTTTAAAGACCAATTTAAAACTGTGAATTGATGGCACAGCAGCAAAAACAACCCGACACGGTTAAAAAGGGTTAAACGACGTTTATTAAAATATTAAAAAATTGAAAAGGAAATAGTTAAATCGTGTACAGCGAAATGGTGCTTGCTTTTTGCTGCATGCAACCAAAGACCCTGGCACTTGTGAGGCTCATTAGGAAAACAAAACGAGAGATTCATTCAATCATTTTTACATTTTTGTGTTGTTCATTCACCCGCAATTCGCGCAACACGTTTCACGGAAGTTTTTAAAGCAGTTTTTACGTAGATTTGGCTGATGTTTTTTGTTTTCATTTTTTTGGTAATTTCCAATAAATGAAAAAAGAAAAGAAAATTTCGTGTTTTCAATAAACGTACGAACATTCGGTCGATTGTAATAGAAACATGGCCAGCGAAAAGTGCTCATCATCGGCGCGGCTCCGATTGTTGTACACGGTATTTTACGAGTTGGAGTATCACTCCAACTACCTGATAATTACTTTTCGATCTTTGCCTGTTGCCACCATCACAATTTATTGTTTTTTTTGTAGTAAGTTTGCGAATTTTGTCCGATTGTTAACGTTTTGTGTTGTGTTAACAATTTCGTGTTAGTGTTTTTTAGCTGCTTTATCGTGTTTTCGTTGTTGTTCCATTGTTGGTATAAAGCAATTTGCAATTAAAAAGTGTTTCGTGACTTCAATAACACGTAATGATTGACTGACTCTGAACGGTTTGAAACGGAACGAAATAAATGAATAAAAGTTACATCGTTGGCGATGATGGGTTTTTTTCGTTTGTTTGTTTTTTTTTTATTTGGGAATACAGGTATTATTTTTTTATTTGAAATCTTCATCACTTATTCAACACTTTGCATTAATAGGGATTGCTTTTGATTATATCGAAATAGGATTTGAAGAGTATTACCTATTATTTCCTTTTAAAAAAATTAATTTATTGAAGTGAAAATTAATACAACAGTAAACTTTCTAATCCTTAGGCATTTGAAATAAATCGGCTCATTTAATGGTTTTACATTAAGAAATAATTTAATATAAACACTTAAAACGTTTAAATTGCATAAAAAAAATTACTTGTCTTAGCAGGAAGAGGATATTATTATATATATACCATGAGCAAATTGCTGGGATTTCCTCCGGGTTAACAAAGCGTAGAAAACTGTTTCTCTAATAGAATACGACCAATATTGTAGCCATTACTATGTTGGTGACAATAATTGGTGATGGTAAGAAATAATTTATAGTAACCGAACTATGGTTAGTATATTTTATTGATAAACTTAATAGAACCGATACAAATATAGGCACAAGTACGAGTATATGCACAGAGATCAAAACGAGATACATACATATATAAATATAAAAAGGGTGATCCATCTAGAGGTATGGTTTCAATAGGTTTTTTTTTATAGATTACGCGTGAGATGTATTAAACTTTATTTTTTATTTGTTTTCAGTACTGTTTGACATTTCATCATGGCAAGACTTAAACCGCAACAACGTCTCCTAATTGTGAAACTGTATAGTGGAAATGAGCGATCGATAAGAAACTGGCTTCGGCCAAAATGTTGTTCAGTGATGAGACCCATCTCTGGCTCAACAGCAAAATCAATAAACAAAATTGCCGCATTTGGGCTGAAGAGCAACAAGATGAGGTTCAAGAGGTGACATTATACCCAGAGAAAATCATGGCTTGTTGCGGTTTATAAGCTGGTGGAATCATCGGTGAATATTTTTTCAAAAATGGTGCCGTAAATGGTGCTCGCTATAGCGCCATGATATCGATCTTAATGCTACCTGAAATTGAAGTCCGTAATCTTGACGACATTTGGTTTCAACACGACGGTGCCTCTGGCCATACAGCTGCTCAAACAATGGATCTTTTGAGGGGTCATTTCGGAGAGCAGCTAATTTCAAGTTTTGGACTAGTGAGTTGGACGCCCAGATCGTATGGAATCGCACCTTTAGACTTTTTTCTTTGGGGCTACGTAAAGTCCAAAGTCTATGCTGACAAACCAGCTACGATTCAGGTTTTGGAAGCCAACATTACGCGTGTCATTAAAGCCAAGCCAATAACTTCCTTACCAAAAACTTTACTTATTTATATTCATGTGCAATGGTGTGAAGTTATCGCAATAGGGACCTCCTAAGAGAGTTGCAAATAGAACACGGCCATTATTTAAAAAAAAGTTATGAAATGCAAAATTTAAAAGCGATTGCTAGCTCCTTTCGCGAGTTATCGTGAGAACTAGATAGACTAGAGTGTAAAAAACCGGAACACAAAACCGACATTCCGGTTTTTATGTCCAAACTCCACAGTCGCTTTCTCAAAAATAGGTAAAACCCAACATGTCAGTTTACCAGGTATTTTTCTGTCGGATTTTTCTTTTTTTCTGTTGAATATAATACAGCAAGAAAACAAATTTTATATATAATCTTAATAAAATTTGGCATTTGTATTTTTTTGAGGTCAAGGACAGGCGCCATTGAAATTGGAAAAAATAGGATTATTTTAAAATATAGCTCCCACACATATGTTCATTAGATTTTATGTTTTTGCCTCCAGAAGCCTCATTCATATACTTATATTAACTTCATAAAATATGACAGAAGTAATTTTAAGAAAATCGGTTAAAATATATTTAGATATACCTCCCATTTCTTCAACCGATTTTACGTTTTTCAAGAAGCCACATATTACATCCATCGTCATCAAAATGGGTCATACTGATGCACATTTTGATATGGCAGTAACACAAAGATCGCAAAGATCCCAAAGATCCAAATACATCAACTTCAACTACTTAAACAACTATATTAATTCTCATATCGATGAAATTTGATATTGTATATATTGTACTTATAAAGATGGACAAAAAAACCAATTTTGAACCGAATTGTATCATATAATTTCGGGGAGGGACTCTATGCCAGAAAATTTTACGAATTAAAACATGGAATGAAGAGTACAGAAAGCAATGAAATTTTCTGACAATTCCAAATATGAACTTATTTTTTAAACTGTTTAAAGTCAAACTAAAACCAGTTTTAAATTGTCTTTTCTGCCCATTCAGAAGCGAAGGATATAATGAAGTTGTTCATGCCAGACTTAAGCTACTTTACTAGTTTATTTTTTAAATAAAAAAACAAAGCTCTACTCATAGCAAGTGATTTTATTGCATTCTAGAGTCTAGGAATGGGGACAATTACTTCTTCACTTTGGATAGGGAAAATATATTCCATTCCTAGGTAAAAGACTAAATCCGGAATGGCGGAATTTTACTTTAAATAATACCGACAGACAGTTTTATTACAACACGGCTTTGAAAAAACCAGCAATGCCAGTTTTCTAAAAACCCCGGTTTTTGGCATGGAACAACAAGTCATAAAACGTATTTGGTCAAAACATATGTAGGATCTTAAAGTCTTTTTTCGATGCGTTAAATATACTTGCACAAATTACATGTACCCCTCTTGCTCAGCAGGGTGAGGGTATAATAAGCATATGACTTCGGTTGGCTGTAAATTTTTTTAGTGGTTTGAAAAACCGTACGAGTATCTTTTAAAATGTTTATACGTGGTTTAAACGTTTCCCTAAAATCCTAAGAAGAAAACACAAGGGGAATTTTTCTCAAATTGAAAAGCATGCCTTTGCTACCTCCTGTGAACTCCTATTGCAAGTCATTTGTACAGGTTTAATTTGGTTTAATGTTAATGAAGCCATTAAAGTCATTATTAAAATGAGTAAAATGAAGAGAAGTTCGGTTTGCCCAACCCCCGGTGGCTGACTCCATACGTCGGGGGAACCTACAGAAATACTGCGGTGTGTAAATGTGATTGCCAGCCGCAATTGTACTCACATGAATGACTATTTGCCCTAGTATTGGTTGGACTGATGCAGTTTTATCCTGCCGGATAATTATGTCACTGTTTTAACGTGAATGCAACAAAAACGAAAAAAAAACTGGCGCAACCGACTGACGGACACTGGATTATTACTCGTTTTGTGGCGTGTACTTATGTCTGGCTTACGGACGGATAAATGGAGGTAGCAGACGGTCCAACGGGCTTCCACCTCTTCACTACAAGTGGCAATGATAATGTTTTTATAATCACTATTTTATGTGTAAATTATGGAAAATACAAAGAGAAATGAGAGAACAAACCGTAGAGCACAATGAAACGGCAAAGAAAAGTTTCCCAATAAAAACAGAAAGAAAGAAAAAAGACAATAAGCGGGAAAGTCATTATCAACGCCGACATTTTCTGCGGGTGATGCGGCCCCGAAGAAAAGAGTGCAAATATTTTGCATCACATCAAGTGATGCTCGATGATGCAGTGAAGCATACATTAATGAGGCTACATGATGTGATATGGCGATGATGATGATGAGGATGACGCGTCGACCACAACAGTTCATCTTCCTTGAAGCGATTGAATGCATGCTTGGATCATCATCATTTCTCTATTAGTCGGAGGAAGGAAAGAAACTGATTACAAGTGCGAGACCATTCATCACTCAGGCGAATATAATGAGGATTGGAAGGAAAAAACCAATGGGTGTTTGGCAAAAAAAATTCTTAATGAAATGACAGGGGGAGGAGGCGTCAGTAGGGGCAAGTAAATAAATAGGAATTAACGATGAAATGCCGACAAATTAATAAAGTGGGTCGATATGCAAGTTTTAAAAGTTGGATTCAATATATTTTTGGGGATATTTGGCAAATGAAAATACTCTATACTGCTGCTATATAAGTACAAGTAAGTATATTTCTGGCCTAATAATGAAAATGCGAACATTTATTATCAAAAATGTTTTTTTTGTTTTTCAAGCAAGATTTATACACTTTTGCATGCGCTCAAACCAATTGTCGAAGCACTTTTCCACTCCGATTGAGACACGTCCAAAACATGGATTTTAACGTTTCAACAGCATCTTATGGCGACTAAATTCGTTGACCATGCATTTTTTCTTGATGTGCATTTTTCTCTCGTTCGTTTTTCGAATTTCTCCGAAGATTTCAGGCAAACAAATTGTGGTGTACCACTCAGAATTGTCCTACGTTGCTCAAGCGGAACAGTCGCCACATGACCAGTTTTGCCGATGAAACAGGCGACACTTTGCTTCGAAGTGCTTCTTCCACGAACAACTTTTGTTGGATTTGGCTCGTCTTCGAAGACCCACACTTTAGATTGCTGTTTTGTTTCAGGCTCATACTCATAGATCCATGATTCGTCACCTGTGACGTTCTTATAAACGTCTTCTGAAGCACCACGATCGTATTTTTTCAAAATTTATTTCCACCAATCGACACGAGCCTTTTTTGAGCGTTTGTCAAATCGTGCGGGATCCAACGAGAACACTCTTGTCGTGATAATCCACGTCGAAAGTTGTGAAAAATGATCGCACGAAAATTTTCACGATTTAATTCCATTTTTTTGCCAAATTGATTTTTTCAAGTCACTGTAAACAACAAAAATGATGGTCGTACGTCGAAACGTTCTGAGTACGTTTATGCTAGAAAATGCTAAACTTTCCATTGGAATGTCAGATGGCACCACGCAAGACTTAGTGTTGCATAGGCCAGAAATATATATATAGAAACCCTCGTTTATCGTCCAGTTCCTTCGAACCCAATTGGCCTTAAAAATTTGTTTTTCCAAAATATCCTGTTGTTAAAGAACCAACAGCTTAGCGTCAACTACGTGCTAAGACAATCTTAAGGGCAGACGTCCTAAGACTGCTTAAACTGTGGGTACGGTTAAAAATTCTAGATGCCACTAAATCGAAAAATTTTATTGGAAATTGGATCAAAAATTCTGTTGGTGTAGTAGGCTTTCTATACCAATCCGATTATCCCATATTTAAGAAAGATGTTGAAAATAAGTGCATATCTCGAATAGTAACGAAATTTGACTACTTTATGTTAGTACCAAGAGATCCATTTTCACCATTTTGACAACGATCCCAAGTATATCCAAAACATATGGATGTATACTCCAATTGCAGATCCTGTAGCTCTGGGCCGATTTTAACTTGTCATCCCTTATTGCCAGTGGATACTGACCTCCGACAGTAGACCTGGGCAATATCACTAGCAACACAGACATGGAAAAAAACTCCATTCTACAGAGCAGAATAAAAGAAGTATTGGGATACAAATCTCCACCCAGCCCCTGATTAATATCACACTTGCAAAAAAGGATATTCTAGGAAATGATGGCGTATTATTTTTGTACTCATTCGTATGTGATGCTGTCTCATAAACTTATAGCAAATACAGAAATATACTCGTATATGTACATCCCACACGCTACGTAGACAAAATACAAAAATACATAAGAAGCCATCGAGTCCTTGAATGAGTGAATGCATGCATCATTTGAGTCCTGCTGTCAACAGCAGCATTTATTTATAATAACACAATGCACTTGCAACATTTGTGCGAATATGTCAGCGGTGGAATGGTCGAAAGGACATTCGCATTTCTGGGTAATTTTGTAACAAAAAACACTCGTCCTTATGGCGAGTAATAACGGCGGGGTCTGTGGTACAGGCATTATTACTGGCAGTGACAGGTTTCCATTCGCAGTCGTTAGTAATTGAAGAAGCCGCAGCAAGTAGGGGCGGAAAGGACAACAACCGAAGTGGAAAAACACAATCGTAATTGAATGAAATATAATAATAGGGACAGCAACATTTCTTTTATATAAATAGCCTCCAGAGTTTGAGGCGTGTTCTCAGAAACTCCATCCATACGAGTATTGTAATCCCATACAAAATCTCAAGAGGTGGCAAATACAGGGTAGGCCAAAATTTGCCATGGGGTTAAAAAATTTAATAACTTTTTCGTTTATATATTTTTTTCAGATTAAATAAATAAAACTTAGAGAATTAAAAAATGGGGAGATTCACAACTGAACAAAGAACCGGTATAATAGAATTTTATTATTTGAATCAGCGATCCATTATTTTAGCGCAAACGCATGAGTGCTGGAGCTCCTTTTCATTTGAATGTCTTGGTTAATAAGTAGAACTGTAGGTTCTGGGGTTCTAAAAATCCAAGAGCCATTCATCAGCGCCAATTTTACCCCATTAAGTGTACAGTATGGTGTGGGATCACATCTGCAAATATCATTGGGATTACTTCTTCGAGAATGAAGATGGAAGTCTTGTAACCGTAAATAGAGAGCGGTATCGGTTTATGATAGAATAGTTTTTACGTTCTGCACTTAAAAACAAACTTGAGATGTGGTTTCAGCAGGACTAAGCCACTGTCCGAGACACAATGACACTTTTAAGTCAAATTTTTGGAGAGCGAATAATTTTCAGAAATTACTTGGCCAGCGCTATCGCCAGATTTGTCAGCACCCGACTATTTTCTTTAGTCAACATTGTTGCAGAAATTCGAACGCTACAGCCACAAATTTTAAAATACGAGGGCGACCGCAAAACTTACTGGCCTGGCACATTTTCTGTTTTACTAGCAACTTTTTTGTGTTTTTTAAAAGCAATCTTTTATAAGGCCACTGTCAAAATTTCCGAAATATTTAATGATTATTTTCTTTGTTACAGGTGATTGAAGTAAACAAGTTTTATAATTTTTGAAAAATGGAAAATAAAGAGTTTCGTGCGGTAATTAAACACTTTTATATGAAAAGTTATAGGCCACAATTAATCAAAGATGAATTGGATTCTGTTCATGGTGATAATGCACCATCATACTCCACCGTGAAATCCTGGGTTCAACAATTTAAAATGGGTCGTTCAAGTACGGAAGATGAACAACGCTCTGGAAGACCGAAAACTGCTACTACTATTGAAAACATTAGAAAAATATTTAATGAAGTAAGTAATAATAGACGAATAAAGCTCAGAGAACTTGTTGATATTGTTAAAATACTCGATAAACAAGTTTGGAGTATTTTACATGATGAACTCCACATGAAAAAGCTATCCGCAAGATATGTGCCGCGTTTGTTGACTTTGCTCCAAAAAATCGTCCGTTGGACCAATTCCGAGGAGCTTTTAGCGATTTATCAGCGTAATCCAATAGAGTTCTTGCACCGATTCCTAACTGTTGATGAAACAGGGATCCATCACTACATCCCAGAATGCAAAGAACAGTCAAAACAATGGATAGAAGCTGGTAAAAGTGGTCCCAAGAAGGCGAAAACTGTTAATTCCGCAGGAAAAGTAAGTAATGGCCTCAGTATTTTAGGATGCGAGGGGTATTATATTTATTGATTATCTTGAGAAAGGAAAAACTATAAATAGTGAATATTATTGTGCATTATTGGATCGGTTGAGTGAAGAAATCAAGATAAAACGACCGCATTTAGAAAAAAAAAATCTTTTTCATCAAGATAATGCTCCTTCACACACTGCATTTTTAACTCAACAAAAACTGGCCGAATTACGATTTGAAATTGCTCCGCATCCACCATATAGTCCAGATTTAGCTCCTTCTGATTATTTCTTGTTTCCAAATTTAAAAAAAAAATTCTCGGTGGCAAAAAATGTTCGTCCAATAGCGAGGTTATTGCTGAAACTGAGGCATATTTTGAAGGTCTTGAAAAATCTTATTTTTCGGATGGAATTAAAAAACTTGAAAAACGTTTGATGAAGTGTATTGAGTTGGAAGGAGGTTACGTTGAAAAATAAATAATAATAATTCCAAAAAAACGGTTCTTTTTATGTTAGGTCAGTTACTTTTCCGGTCACCCTCGTATATACTATATAAGGTCTCCGATAAATATTTCAAGGTTGTACAAACGGAATAACAAATTTAGTATACTCTTAGTTTGAAGTTTCTGTTGGAGTGTAAAAGAATTGTATAGGTAGAAATGTAAAAGACACAACTTACGAAAATAGTTCAGAATGAAGTATTACCTGAAACGATATAAAACAAATAATATTTAGGACATTTTAGTAATGCATATCATGATAAAGTGTATTGACGTTTCGTTTTGAAAAAATATATTTAAAGTTAAATTTCTAACTATCAATTATTTATTATGGGTTATGTCACAACCTACTGGTTTATTATTACTATCTCTTTTGTTTAGATGTCTGGATTACTGGCTGGCAGGTTTGCAATATTAGTTTTGCCATAAGTGATTGCTATTTTAACAAATAGTTGGTGTTATTGTCAAGTTCAGATGAGGGAGCTAAATAGTTTTATTGTTACCGGAAGGATTAGATAATTTCTTTCGAATATTACCACTACGTGGTGTTACCTTTTGATTACAATTCCCTCTCAATATTTTCACAAATAGTTGGTGATATTGGCGAAATAAGAAGACAAAATCAAGTAGTTTTCTTTTTACCGGAAGGATAGGGGCATTTTTTTGAATCTAAGCAGTACCTGGTGCCTTTTAGCTTTCTCTCCTCGTCCGAGTGCAGATGTGAATCGTAATAAGTGAACCCCATTTGGAGATTACAGCATCATCTATAACCACTCTTAGCCTTCTACTTAGTAGAGTAACCACTGCCCGTCATTTCTTATGACCATGTTTCCGCTTTTAGCAATAGAATCAAAAATTGTTTTGTGAATAGACTCGCCGACTGTAATACCACCAGGTGGTTTATTAACAATAATTTGTCTAGCAAGAGTAAAGAAATCGACAACTGGTGACTTTGCAGTAGGCAAAGGAAGTGCATTTTTTGCAAAACACCCTGCTCTATTAGAGTCATTGGCTCTTAGACTTAAGCCTTCATCATCCCTCTGCGGAGACTATGTCGGAGTAGCAGTGACATTTTCTCAAGCTGATCAGCCAGAACACTAACTTCGCTAAGAGAGACAAAAGAGGAGTCCTGGCCCTCCAGAATCTGCCTTTATTGGTGGTAAAGTTCCTGTGGCTGTTTTTTATTTGCTCCATCATAAGGTAAAGGACATATTTACTTTGTTTTCGCCGTATGTAAGACATCAAAATATTAAACGGAACCCCATAAAGTATATATTTTGCAATTGTGGTAAAATTCCACGATGGTCTAGCCATGTTCAGCTGTCTGTCAGTGGAAAACAAACTACAGGTCGTATTATTAGAGCTAGGTAGTTGAAATTTTGCTGAAACATGTATTGATGGTTGAAATTGAAAATGCTTCAGATGGGTAAAGGGGTAAAATTTTTCCTCCGACAAGGTCAACCACTAGAAAAAATTAACAATCCCAAGCAAAACACACAATATTGTATGAACTATTAGAGATATGACGCTAATATTTGGAACATATGATAACGGCATTGATTGAACAACATCATGAAAATAATGGCCAGTGTGACACCCCCTTTTAAAAATCGCATTTATGGCTAAGCCAATGAACCGATCGTTCTAAAATTTTCACAGAATAAAATCAATTACTAGGCAATTCTTATAGATTATATTATAGAAAAATTGGACAAGGGGCATGGCATCACCCACACAAACCAGAACTTAAAAAGACAATATTTCATGAACTATTAGAGATATGACGATGACATTTGGAACACATGATGTTGGCATGGATTGAACAACATCCTTAAAAAATCATGTTTATGGTCGAACTAATAGTTCCCTATCGTTCTAAAATTTCAACAGAATACAATCACTGACTAGGCAAATATTACAGCGTATATATATAATGAAAAAATTGGTCAAGGGGTCTGGCACCGCCCTCTCAAGCCAGAACTGTAAAAGACTATATTTCGTAAATATAATACTTGGAACTTAGTAGGGACATAAATACTGTTTCAATATTGAACATACCCATTTCAATAATAGAACGGAACATACCCCGTTAATGTCATATGGGTTTTGAAAGCTAACCTCAATAGCGTCAGTCTGTAACGGGATTTTAAAATTGTTTCAACTTTCATCATGGAGTGGTCAGATAATGAGAACCGTATCGCTGTAATAGCGCTTTTCAAGTGTGAAAAGAAAAAACAAACGATATTTTCAAAACGCTCCTGTCACTAGGGATAAGCCACATGTTCGTCTACCGATGCATAAAACTGTTTGAGGAGACTGGAGATGTAAAAGACCGCCACCGGTCGGGCCGCCCACTCTCTGTTCGAACACCGCATGTCATCAAAGCCGTTAAATCAAGAATTCACAGAAATCCGCTCCGAAAACAGAATATCATGGCCCGTGAGATGAATATAGCGCAAAAGTCCATGAGTCGAATCATTAAAAATGACTTGTGTCTTGGGGCTTTCAAACGACGTACCGGACATTTATTGACTGCAGCTTTAAAAAATATAGGATTGAAAAATGCAAACGTCTTTTTGTGAAGCACGCTGATAACTGGCACAAAAAAATGTTGTTCACCGAATCCTCTTAACAATTCCCTGTTCCAAAACCAGCTATGGACTTTCCAGAAGGATTCTGCGCCGGCCCATAAGGCTAAAAAGTCCCAGGCCTGGCTTCGAAACAATTTGCCAGCGTTCATTTCCTCTGAGGAATGGCCCTCAGGCAGTCCAGATTTGAACCCATTGGATTACAAATTGTGGACGGTTTTAGAGGACAAGGTTTGTCACAAAAGTTACCTCAACATTCGATCTCTTAAGACTCCTTTGGTTCGAGCTGTGGCCAATTTTCCATTGGACGAGGTTCGTGCAGCTATTGACGATTGGCCAGTGCGACTTAAGGCGTGTCCAAACGCAAAAGGCGGACATTTCGAATAAGTAGATTATTTTTGGATACAATAGACATCAATAAATATATTAAAAGATATTTGGTACAAAAATATTTAGTACTTTTTATTGTACAGCATAAAACGTGTGTAACAGTATTTATGTCCCTACTAAGTATATATAATGTAGTTATCAAAACACACCCTGATAGAAAAGAGTCTGGTGCCAGGCCCCCTAGACAATATTTTTATATAGGACAGTAGTCCAAGATGGAGGGTATAAAAGCTTCGGCACGGCCGAACCATATCTGTTTATTTGTTTATTCTACCGTACGCCACCATATTTCAGCTGCCATTTAAATAATAATCATACGACACCTTGCCCCTGAACGTTTTATTATCATCACTCATACGCCACATATAACTCAAAAGGGAATTTTTCTTAAAATTCCTCCAAACTTAACACCAATCTACATGTTCTCACAACACCATTTAAGGCTTTAAAATGAATCATAAATGTGAGTTGTGCGCTTCATCCGCAAGGTAATTAACATAAACTCTATCTGCTATTTTATTCATTGGTTTTGTAGTTTCCAGCGTGTTATTACTAAAGACACCCACGTGTAGAACGCGTTACTGTCCCCTCGCTCTTATCGCAATGACGTTATCCGGTGCTCAGAAGCAAACTCTTTGTGGGACGAAGAAGAGAGCCAGAAGAAGAATTTGTTTTCCTCTCATACAGAAACCATATTTTTCATTATCTTCGTGTCCGTCGTCAGTGACGATGCGGTGGAAAGAAATGAAATGAACATTAAAAAAGACGCGCATAATTATCCCCATTTTCACAACTGTTACTGCTTAACCACATGGTTGGACGGGTCCGAAAGCGGGAGGGTCCTTTCCATGAAACAAACGGAAAAGATTATATCCTGGCCATTGGGCGGCACCAGACTTTAAACGGTATGAGAAATCACATTGTTTTACATTAACCCTATTCGGAAAAGGCCGTAACGTCGGGTCACCAATAAATTTAGAACTTGTGTTTTTTATTAAAAAAAAAAACAGTCCTATCGTTCCATACTTTAATGAAATACTCCATTAAACAGGTAACTTGAAAAATAAATTAAAATTAAAAATTTATAAAGCCTTTTCCGACTTACTGACTTAAAGTCCCCCGTGGTGATGGAGAACTCATATAAGCAAAACTGTTTAAAACATATCGATCGACAGCAATAAATGTTATAAAAAACAAATCATACAATGGCATGTTTTATTTCGTTTGTGCTTGGTAATTATCGACACTAGTTAGAAAGCGGATGTTCAAATAAATAACGAAAATTCGCTGCAAGTGATTAGTTCGAAAAACTCCAATAATACAGATGATGAAAACTATTTATGTTAAAATTTATGTAGCATTTATAATATTACATTAATGTAATATTTCGAAAAGTAACTGGCTCTTATGAGCAGTGACGGTGATGATTCTGCTGATGAAGCGTACACTGATAATAATTTTAGAGAAATGGGGGAATTCCTGGTGGAGGAGTTGAAGGTGAATTATATTTTCGTAAACAATTGCTTGAAGAAAAATTGAAAAGTGAGATTAAAAATAGTAGTTCTCATACGTTTGGTGGGTTGTTAAATTTGGGAAAGATGTTTGAAAAAGTTATTTGTAGTAAAATGGATGCTGATGTTCACGAATAGTATTTTCCTGAATACTAGTTTGGCTTCAAAAATGCAAAATACACAGTTCATGCTCTTCTGAAATTTCCAAATGATGTCGTACAAAACTTAAAGGATCGTAAATGTACTGTGGCTATATCTGTGGACGTCGAAATATCTTTTCATAAGGCAAATCATAACGGAATGCTGTATTTGATCAGATGATCAGAGTCGGAATTAATACTCAATTACACTAGTTTACAGCCTTTTTTGTCCGAAGGTCTAAATATTTTTTCCTATAGATTTTGACCAACCTTACACAAAAATGAATTTTAAAAATTGTCCTTTGATAAGTTTTCAAGATTGAGTTTTTGGAATTATTTTAGGATATTTTTATGAGATGTCTTAGTTTTTTTAAAACCGAAAAATTTACCAGGAGTCTAACTCTAGTATTTGTTTCCCAATTTTATAAACGGTAGCTTGTTTTGGCTCGAGAAAGTTTAAAGTTTATGCTCAATTTATTTATATATTTTTACATATGTTTGTATTATTATTAATATATTTTAATCAATATAAAAACTTGATTTTCGCACAAAAAAATCTATGCCTCTAACGTCAAAACTATTGAGAAAAAAATGTCCTCTTGGAAACTAATCAAAGAAAATTTTGTTAAAATTTATTTTCGTGTTTAGGAGGTCAAAAACTATAGGAAAAAAATATTTAGAACTCTAGTAGAGCAATAGGTGTCCCGAACGCTTCCGAAAAAGGTAAGCAGTTCGTCAACCTTAGAGGCTTAAAAATTAATTTAGAGGGAAACAAAGTTATATTTGACAATACAATCAAATATTAAAGAACACATTTTAATAATCTCTTAACAGTTAATAGTCTCGCTACACTTAATTAAGGGTAAGTCAGAACGTAATGGAGTTTTCTCGAGAATATTTAATAAGAAGTCGGTGCCGATAGATTCAAAGCTATATTTATATAAAGTATGCCTTAGATTAGATTACTTCTCTATGCATTTCTTGTTAGGTTTACCATATCCCCCACGATTACAGGACAAATGGAAATCTTTAAAGGGAAAACTATACGAAGATGCCTTGAGTAGAATTTTCAGTCTAAAAACAATCGATATTTAATAAATATATATGTGGAAGCACGTAGAAAAAGGGACCTAAGGGTAAAAAAAAAATCAATTTTAATTTTTTTTTTCCTTTTTTTGATGTGGACAACATCTGAGCTTCGAATGAGACCGATCGCATGTCCCAAAAGTGTTCCCTCCCAGAGATATGCGCGTTTTATGAAAGTGAAGTCGACGATTCTAAGCGCAAATAGAAAGGGACCTAATCTTTAAAATGGCTCTCCTGAACAAAACTGGGTTTTAACCTTAGGTCCTTTCTATTTTGCGCGTCACATATACGGGAAAGGTTCGTTGATACCCTTGGCGATTTACGCGTTTGGTCTTATGGTAAAATTTATAGAGAAGTTAACAACACCTTTTCACAAGTGAGGAATTATGCAGTTGGTCAAACACAATTTATCTGTCTGCGATTGGCATTTTAAAGAAAAATTTGGGGCGCTGTCTGGACAAAACTTTTACTCATTAATTATTTCCGGCATTCACAGAGGGTGAAACTTATTTTTTTTATATTTTATTTTTTTAATTTTAGATCGTTTTTGTTTCATTTTGTTTAAATACTTTAGATTTCAAAATTATTTTAGTAGATATATCTCTACTAGGATTCTGCAAGTGCCGGGAGCAAGCACTGTTGAATACTTAAAAGGATATTTTTCTTTTCAACAAAATTTATCAAACTCAAATTTTTTGTAAGACACAATCACCAATATTTTATACATTTAAAATAAAACGTAATAGTTTTAAGTTTTCTGAGCACCATCATTTGTAAGTCATCTTTGATCAAGAGTTTTTCTAAGACTCAATAACACTAACCTTCAACCATAAACGTTTGGTCGGAAGCTGGCCCTAAAGAGTTTAGTTTTCCTCTCAACAACTGCTGCGAAGCTTTCTAAGGAAAGTGTGCCACGATCCCGAAATTGCCATAAAAGCAGTAGGCTTCATTTTGTAAAAAACTTGTCTTCTATAAATGAAGTAGAGGTTTCGAGCCGGTTAATCCCCGTTCAATGCATAGTGTGGATATCTTTACACCCAGACTGAAATTTAGACATATTCCGTAGTATTTTTTTTTTAAGAACTAGTTCTAGAAGTACTTTTTCCAAATATTTATGTGAAAAGTGGGGAAATCTTAATGCGCGGCAATGCAGTATCGATTGTTGAGGCATTTACTTTTAATCCACATTGAGGAAATCACCGTCTGCACCGCCACAATACAATCATCCTTATTCTATTTGGCGTCGGCAATATCAACGGCAATTTCAAGGCAACAGCAACTCAGATCGAAGACAACATCAATTCTATGCTAATTTGGTATTCTGTAAGAGTATTACGACGCTGTTGCCTGTTTATCGAAAATGTCAATAACATACAGCACACATATCTAATGTTAGAGTCAGCTGATTCATTTTATTTCTTGTTTTTGATGAAATATATGTAAGTTATGTGCTATTTTCGTGCGAAAAAGTTTGTTTGTAAAAAAAAGTTTAAATAAAAATGTTTTTTCTATCCGATTCGGACTCATCGAGTGACGAAGAAAACAAAAAAAATTAATATTGGAAAGAAGACTGCTTAGACAGAAATCTTCCATTTTTAATTTGCCCGATGAGAAGTAAGAGACATATTTGAAGTCATAATCTCCTAAGTAAAGTAAGAATTGGCCATTCTTTTTAATGGGTTTGGAGAACTGGTTGTTGTTGATCGTACTGATGGTACTGATGGTGTTGATCGTACTGCAGCAGTTGATGTTGATGGTAGAGATGCTATTGATGGTACTGATGCTACTGATGTTGTTGCAGCATCTTTGCTACCGATGGTGGGAGCTGTTTCCTGTAAATAATAAAATATTAAAGGGCCGCAAGTAAGTCGACATATTGCTGAAATATGTCTTACCAATTCAAGTAATTCCGATAAGCACACATCAACACTGTCTTCAGTGTTTGGGACTCCTTGAACCATACCCTCTGGACTTATTTGTTTTTCGAACTGCAGCAAATTTGCCACAGCTTCCTCCAAGGGGCTCAGCATTTGCTGCTTAAATACACCACCTCCAGTAGCTTTGCTTTCTGCTTTATTTATGGCCATTTTTCTTTTAACTTTGAATTTTCGGTCCCTCTAAATCTGTAGAAAGAATTCCATCAAACAGCATAGTTTTTAACCAAACTATTTACCTTACCTTTTGCCATCCAGCACCAGATCTAATTGGGGGTGCATGAGAATTTACCACAGTGGCAATACTCTCCCACTGTTCATTAAAATTATTAGGAACAGTGCCCTTGTGAAATCCTCTGGCTAGTGATGGATTCTTTTCAAGCTCTTTCACTAGCTTCTCGAACTGGCGCTTATTTGTTATTTTAATTTTTTCCATTTAATTTTCTAATGAAATCAAAATTAACGTAAACAATACATTGAAGGCAACACTAAAATGGCCGACGCCAAAATCAAAACCAATTGAAAACAACGGCGTCGCCAATTTTTCTTACAGAATACCAAACTTAATTTAACAGTCATCGAAATACGGCAATATTGCCAACGGAAATACGAAATTGAAACAAAATACAAAAAACGACGTCGTCTTCTGTTGACTACGCCAAATAGAATAAGGGCGAATGTTCGATGTTGATTCTACCGGTACCTCTAATAAATCGGATGAGCGTCCTTACAGAAATTTGAGATGTTCCTATAATTTTTACCTCAAACAAACTTTTATTTGTTTAAAAATCGTTTTCGTTTCTTTTCTAATTCTACAAAATTTGCATTGTCTCTTCATAACCGACTTTATTGCACTTAAAATAGTGACAACATTTGTCGTTTTCCTAAAATCAGTGACTTATAGTCACTGCTTGGTACTCTACGTTACATGTTCCAAAGCTTGGTACGAAACGGGTTAAACACAACGCGGAGGACAGCTTTGCTGCTTCCGTGTCCGTGTCTATGTCTGTCAGCTGGAGGCTAAAAGGTCCAACGGCTCTAGCCGGGATTTACATGAATTCTCTCGCACTTTCACAAAAACCCATGTGGCTGGCTCGTCGCCCTTAATACAGAGGAAGCACGACAAAGTCCACATAGTTTAGATGGCCTCTAAAGCAGTTTGTGTGATAGTGGCATACAGAGCTGCAAATTCATTAGCACACACACACATACACACTCGCACCCATACGAACTCGCCACACACCGTACGCCGGCTTCAATAGTCTGCCACACTTTTTATTATGGTTATTTTTATTGCTGTTGTCAGATGGGGCATTATCGTCAGGAGGAGCAGCAGCATCACCAGTAGCCGTAACAATAGCAACAGCGTCAGGGGCAGCATCTTCCTAGCCGTCATTTCATCTCATCACATCATATCATTGGTGGTTCTATCATGAGTTTATTTTTATTTTTTGTTTGTTTATTTTCTGTTTTGGAAAATAAAGTAACGTTGATGTTTTCGGGTGCAGTTTGGACTTTAATTAAAAGTTTTGTTTGGAAAAATTAGTTTTTCATTTTACAAAAACCGTTGGGGTTTTCTACCAAGTGAATGTTATAGCCATAAACGGCATAGTTTGCTATTAAGTCTGTAATTCATGGTAATATAATTGATGGGTAAATATGGGCAGCACTAATTATTTAAAGTGAAAGTATGTTAAGATTGTTTTGTTAGGGATCACCGCTTTTTAAAAGATAAAAAAATAAAAACAAAGTTTAAGTCCCTTTTTTTATAAAGATTTAAAACTCATAGGGTTGCAAAAAGTTGAAGCCTCAAATTAATAACAGTGTACTGGACCTATAAAGCTCGTTACGCTTGTTTTGATGGGAGCAATTAAAAGCACACCACAGGCAGACCTACACATAATCATGCATTTGGAACCAATTGTTGATTTCGCACGAGGGTTGGCAGCAAAAGGGGCATTCACACTCAGAGGCAGGTTTCTGGTCGCAGTTACTAAGTTGACCTAGACTACTAAGGGCGATAGTTGCTTCCTGTAGAGATAACTCTTTAACCAAAGGTTGGACTTTCTATCGCTAATGCGTAACTTTAGAGAAATACCAACTGATGAATTCCCTAACTGAGCGATGTAAGGTTAAGGGGAACCACTTCAAGGTACCTCAGTTAACACTGATGGTAGGGACAGGAGCTGGTTTTTGCATAAAGGATTTTCAAATATAAGAGTGTTATACCCCTTATGATAGTTTTTTTTGTTTTTTTTTGATTATTTATTTATTTATTTGCAATCTATCGAGAGATAATAAGCAAATTATGTAAGCAATATGTTTTTAAGAATAACAGGTAGATTTTACTTCAATAAGTAAAATCACTTATATTTACAATTCTATTTAGTTCTATGTTATTTAATCTAACTTTCAAATTCTAAAAGGAAGGTCCAATACGTGAAGTCTTTTTAAACGCCTCGTTTCGTTGCTGTCATCCAATAGACAGATCGCCAGTAAATTTGAATGGTTGCTTAATCTTTTCAGGTATTTCTCGGAGTATCGTTTGATTTCATCGTTTACATATGTCATGTTCAGATCGTTAAGGATTATGTCGTTTCTTACGTACCATGGCGAGTCTAAAATCAACCTTAGCGATTTTGACTGAAATCTTTCCAATATTTTGACATTGGAGTTGCTTGTTGTACCCCATAGGTGTATTCCATATACCCAAACCGGTTTTAATAACGATTTATAAATTATTAATTTATTTTCAACACTAAGCTGAGATTTTGGTCCAAGTATCCAGAATAGTTTTTTAAACTTTATGTCAAGTTGCTTTCGTTTGTTTTTTATATGCGGCTGCCAGTTAAGCCTGCGATCCATGTGCATACCGAGATACTTGACACAGTCCGTGTGTGGTATTGGTTCGCCGTTTATCGTCACTGGCGGACAATTGTCTTTTCTATTCGTGAATGTTATGTGGCTAGATTTGCTGGAGTTCACCTTTATGTTCCATTTAATTAACCAAGTTTGAAGTACGTTAAGTTGATTTTGAATAAGTAAAGATGCAACCATCGCCGAGTGATTTGCAGCCAGAATTGCTGTGTCGTCTGCATAAGTGGCGACAAGTACATTGTTTGATGTTGGCAAATCTGATGTGTAAATCGTATACAGTGTAGGACCAAGAACACTGCCTTGTGGAACACCTGCGCTTATATACTGTATTCCGGAAAAATCGTTGTTATGTTTAACATAAAATAGTCTATCAGATAAATATCACCTCAACACGAGATAAAAATGTGTTGGTAGGAAACTTTTTAATTTGAATAAGAGCACAGGATGCCATACTCGGTCGAACGCCTGTTGAACGTCTAGAAAAACAGCTGAAGAGTCCTTATGATAGTTGTAGTGTTTTATAGACAGAAATACTAGCTATATATTTTATATCTTTTCGGAAAACTAAAGATATGAACTTCTACGTGATCAAAGTCGGGCTGCTTGAAAGGCCGTTTAGATACCGACAATAAAATTTAAACTGGTTAGGAGTTGCAAAATGTCGCTGAACGCCTTTACAAATCGGAATGTTGGATTTTCGCCCACAGTTACGTTGAGGAATACGAAAAGGCAGATGAACTGGCACATCTTGGCTTCTCTAAGGATTCTCTGCAAAAGCATCATTCAAAAGCATTTAAGGATGAAGTGGAGACTGAGACAGTGGTGTACATTTTGTGTACACGTCGAAAAAAAGTATGGCTGGGGTAAAAATATTAGCATCATACTAATGTAGTCGTACAACAATATTATGATTCTCACAACAATAGTATGACTCAAATACAAACATACTAAGATTCTCACAATCATTCTATGATCCCCACAGCAATAGTATGATTCACACATAACCATACTATGATCCCCACAACCACAGTTTGATTCACACTCAACCATTCGAGGATCTCTACAACCATATTATGATACTCACAACCATAGTATGTTTCACATAAAATCATAGTATGATCCTCACAACCATAATATGATTAATACTCAACTATGCTTTGATGCCTACAACCATAGTATGATCACTTACAATTATACTATGAGCGCCAAAATGATTTATTATAATTGGGTTAAATTATCAACAATAGATTTGAATTATGAAAATTATTTAAAAATACATCAAATTCAAAATAATATTTAGATGTGTTTAATTTAACAATAAACAAGTAAAAAATGTTAAGTTTGGCTGTGCCGAACTTTGGATACCCTAGATCAGAATCCCAAATAAAACCAAATTTGGTGCGGAAGTGTGTTCTATATAGAAATCTTCATGTGCAAAATTTCATTTCGATAGGTCAAGCTTGAGGTGAGTTTGTCAAAGCCCATGAGACCGTTTGTGTGGGAGGTATCAGTAGGGCTTTTTCGATCTCAACAGAATTTGGCGCAGAGGTGTGTTCTATATAAGAATCTTTATGTAGAAAATTTCATCTCGATAGGTCAAGTTTGTAGTGAGTTATTGTCATATTATTTTTCAAGGCCCATGAGACCATGTGGGAGGTACCAGTAGGACTTTTCCGATCTCAACCGAATTCAGCGTAGAAGTGTGTTGTATATAGAAATCTTGATGTGTAAAATTTCATTTTGATAGGTCAAGTTTGTGGTGAGCTATAGTCATATATATTATTTCTCAAGGCCCATAAGGACGTTTGTATGGGAGGTACAAGAAATGGTGGCCCAATCTCAACCATTTTTACATAGATGATTGCGCCTATATAGAGATTATTATTTGCAAAATTTTAGCGATTTTACTCAAGAAACTGGACGGATATTTCCAAAAAAAAACTAATTTTTATGAGGTAGTGTCGGTTGAGGGTCTCCAACACCTACTTCCCGTAGAGCTATATAGCCCATTTTCAATACCAACCATTCTAGGTTAACTATATATGTTTGTGCCAAATTTCAGCTCCCTAGCTGTTTTCATGCAGGCTCTATCTTGTTTTCAACAGACGGACAGCCGGACAACATGGCTAGATCGTCTTAGAACATGGCTAGATCTTCAAGAATATATATACTTTGTTGGGTTTCCGATGATTATTTCAAGATGTTACAGACAGAATAACAATAACTAAATTACCCTCTATTGTATGGTGGAGGGTATAAAAAACAGTTTAAAAAACGTAAACGGTTTTATTAAAAATATTTCAGTTAAACAAAGCCAAAGCAGTTTGTTTTAAAAATTTTAATTTCCATATAAAACATACTATTATTGCATTAGATCCGTAACAAGAGAATTGTTCTTAAAAGCATAGTCAAATGAAGAAAAATTACAATCATACAGTATGATTGCCGTAATCATATTATTGTTAACATAAAACCAAAAAACAATACTTTTGCCGCGCCAACCATATATTATATTGTTGCTACAACATATAAATATTATTGCCGTGACTATATAGTAAGCATTTTTTTTCCTTGCGTGTAGTTGTTTGTCTCTCCAGAAATGACGGTTGTTGTTGTTGTAGCTGCACACACAGTGTCAAGTTGACAGCCATTGGCCGAAGAATTGCTGCTTCGGGTCAATCCGGTGCGTAGAACCGACTGTTGTGGGATTGAGGTGACGGTGAAGTTACCTAGTGAAGATTTCTCTTATAGATCTGGAAGCGTTATCCTCCTACAAGATGGTAGATCTGCTCAGTTTTATAAACGTTTTGCCGTGGTTCAAGGGCGGCTTTCTACAGTGTTTCAAGCGTAATTTTTATTTATCACAGACATAGACCTTCTTTGGGTCACCAGGTGGATGTACGACGTGTCAAATTTTCACGGTTAGACACTGGAAGAAGCCCTTCTAACTTAATATAACCTAAAGCTCACGGATATGCTGATGGAGAAATCATTTAGTCTTTATAGTAAATGCCTGTCACAAATCGTATAATGGCTACCAATAAATATATAAGTATGCTCGCTGGAAAAAGATTTTGTGTCTAACTTTTTCTTTTAAAACTTCAGCCATTGTGACGTCATGTTGGAACCAAAGATCGGGTATAACGTTGTTGTCTTACTCCAAAAAAATGATTAAAGAATGTCCCCTTAGTCATAAATTTCCAATAAAACAAATTTCACTTGTAGACACAGCCGTTGGGCCAAAATGGGCACCATACGGTATCCGGTTCCCCGAGAACATTTGCAGAGTTCAATAAGCAAACCTATTCAGCTTTAAGTCTGACGTGAGTATAATCCTAAGCGAAGGTACGAACCTAAATGCGGAATAAAGATTGACTTTGGCGGTGCTAAGTCGACTCATCACGATCGTTCGACAGTCGTCTCTATGCATAGGATCGAACTGATGGAGGAAATGTTCGCTCAAAGGCTGTCACTCTGGCACAATGTGCCGCTAGGACCTAGGACCACTGCGTTACTGGCCACAAGCAGGGTGTCGGTTTTTAACTTCGGTGTAGTCTCTGTCATGTTGGTAGCTCCAGGTCACACTAAAAGTTTTCCACGCTGCGAAGATTTGTTTGTGGCGCTTAGACCGCCCACACAAAGAAATACAAAAAATTTGGTTGTGGCAACAACTTTGTTCTCTGTGTGTAGATTTTGGTGTTCTTCCAAGCAGTGTGTTGTATCTTATAAAGATTCCGAAAATAAGGTTTATTCGTGAATAGCCTCCGAAGATGTATCATTTTCTGATGTGTTGTCTGCATGCCACCTAAATGATAGCAGGATTCAAAGAATATCTCTGAGCTATACGTTAAATAAAACATGAGTTCGTTATTCTTTACAAATAACGTCCTAATGTTTAATAAAACCAACTTTAATCTGGCGCTAAAAGTCAACTTTTCCTAATCTCCTTACAAAATACGAATTGAATTCGAACACTATTTGTACAGTTTTCTCAAAAGTAATTGAAAAACTCCACAACAATTGAAATCAATTTCAAATCCGTGACTTAAACTAGCTGCATTGAAAGGCAAACACAACCCCACCCTGTCATAGTTTCTTTAGACAATTCGGAGCAACAAAAAGTATTTAAAACTCAATACACTTCAGTTTCTAAAGAAGCCCCAAATAGACACGAAGGCAGGAAAACGATAAAATCAGGCATGACATCACAGGCGTTTGTATCATAAAATGACAGGTTGCATGCAGCTACGGAGCCAGCCGGTGATAATGGCCCAAAGACTAAAAACCAAAAAACTAGGCATTTCCGATGTATTGGCAAAAAGGAGATTAAGACCAAATGCAGGTTACAGACAGACAAACTAACTGAGTGGTGGTGACGGTGGAGGTGGAGGTGTCCTGTGGTTTTCCTGCCTAGGCACAGGCACGACAAGTCACACAATGCCTGCTGGGCTAGCCTTACCTAAGGGGGTATTTTCCAGTTAAATGTTGCCCAGCTATGAGTATTTTGTCATGTCTATGGAATGACTCTCTTCTGAGCCAGTACTACAAACAACAAAAGTAACAGCATGTTTGTGGGTAGGTGTGCATACATACCAGAGACCCATATCACCTGCAGCCTAGCTGGTGTTTTCGGCCTACTTCGTTTGCCATTAAAGAATTGGACAATTGAAGGTGTCAGAAGGCCGCAGCCAGAGACCTCCCATCGATGCAAGGCAAGCAGGAAAATCGATTTCGAATTTGATTTTCTCGGTGTGTTTTGTGGGCTTGACTTTCAGTTTAAATTAAAAGTCGTTATACAAAAGAAAAAATGTTAAATTATTTCTATGCACACACACATACACAGACAACAAAACAATAAAAATGAGATATCCTATTTGAACAATGTCTGTTGATATGTCAGGCCCTGAATAATAATATCGACTGAGCATACAATTGAGATTGGGACTGCAACGACAGTGTTTGACTGGCAGGGGCCTTTTCACTCCAGCTAGGCATACATGTACGAGTATATATGTCAGCTTATGTTTGTCCAGGTGTGTGTGAGTATTGATACGCTGCTAATAAATGTCATTAACAGAAAATCGAATGAAAAGGAATTTAATTTGAAACAACAAAAAAAAACCATCAACAGCAGCCCATTTTTATAGTTTGTTTGGGGAAAGTTGGTGACTGTCAAGTGGGTTTAAGGACCCTTTTCATACGAGTCATTAACATTCATTGCTAGAATGGTTTACAGTGACACAAAGTAGATAACAATTTTGTGTGTTGATTCTTTACATTTCATTATCACTCCAATTTTTAATAAAACTTCAAATAAGCAAACGTCGACAAGTTTCCTTAAACCTCTTGATTTAGAATTTATTTCTGTGTTCATTGGCTTTTATCCAATATGTGCCCATATCTCAGCGTAGTTAAAATGCAAATTTATATCTTCATGAATTTTTTTTAGCATAATACAGAGTTAAAAGAGACAATACGAGGGCTTCAATATATATTTCTGGCCTAATAATGAAAATACGAATATTTATCATCAAAAAAGGGTTTATTGTTTTTCAAAGTTATCTCCAGCATGATTTAAACATTTTGCATGCGCTCAAACCAATTGTCGAAGCACTTTTTCCACTCCGATTGAGACACCTCCAAAACATGGTTTTTGAACACTTCAACAGCATCTTCTGGCGACGAAAATCGTTGACCACCCATTTCTTTCCTGATGTGCGGGAATAAAAAGAAGTCATTGGGTGCCAAGTTAGGGATGTACAGTAGGGTGGAGTGAAATTCAAAAAAAAAAAGTTAACCTCGGAAAGAGATGTAGTCTGGGGTCCTAATGAGGGGAAAAATAAAGACATAAAACTTTTTAGGATTTTTCTAAAATCAACGCCAAAATAGCGATAATTTCCAAATTTCTAGGGAGTGGCGCGACCCCTAAAATTTTTTTTAAATTTTTTTCTTTATTTTTCCCCTCTTTAGGACCCCAGACTACATCTCATTCCGAGGTTAACTTTTTCAAATTATAAAAAAGCATGTTTTCACTCCACCCTAATGTACAGCGGATGACCCATTAAGTCGACGTTTTGGCCGGTCAAAAAGGCGCTGGTTTAAGCCGATCTGTAAGAGCTCGCATTATAATGGGCGCAATAATTCATCTTCTCTTGTTCGTTTTGCGAATTCCTCCGAAGACTTCAGGCAAACAAATTGTGGTGTGCCACTCAAAATTGACCTGCTACGTTGCTCAAGCGGAACAGTCGCCACCTGACCAGTTCTGCGAAGAAACAGGCGACCATTTGTTTCTACACTGGACAACTTTCGTTGGATTTGGCTCGTCTTCAAAGACCCACACGGTCGATTACAGTTTTGTTTCGGGCTCATATGCATGGATCCATTATTCGTCACCTGTGACGATATTATGAATGTCTTTTGGAGCACCGCGATCGTATTTTTTCAAAATTTCTTTGCACCAATCGACACGAGCCTTTTTTGAGCTATTGTCAATTTGTGCGGGATCCAACGAGAACAAAACTTTTTTACGGCCAGGTGTTCATGCAATATGGAATGTACTCGTATGCTTGGGCATTTCCCAAGGATGCCTCTATCTCACAGTATGTCACATGACGATCTTGGATTATCAGTTCACGCAAGGCATCAATGTTCTCTGGAGCAATGGCCGTTTTTGGACGACCTTTACGATCTTCTTCTTTGAGCGAGCGTCGGCCCAGATTGAATTCATTAAACCAGTTTTTAACAGTGCTTTAGTAAGGTGCTTCATCGCCTTACAAAGATTTTAGATAATCGATGCACTCTTGTAGTGATAATCCACGTCAAAAGTTGTGAAAAATGATCGCACGAAAATGTTCACGAGTAAGTTCCATTTTTTTTGCCAAATTGATTTTTCAGGTCACTGTAAACAACACAAATGATGGTCGTACGTCCAAACGTTCTGAGTACGTTTATGCTAAAAAATATCAAACGTACTACGCTACGCATCCTAAAGGTATTAAAGTTAATATTGCCCTTTTAGCTACAGGAATTCCTGGACAAATGTTTAAACAATTCAAAGCTCTAGACTTCCGCTACAGTTTTACCTATCACTCGATAGCATTTCTTTAGCTTACCTCTGCTTAATGGCATTCTAATCCTACCACTGTGCCGCGGTCAACCACACTGATTTGTTATTACACTGAAAATCGAATCACGTTCAATATGTAATGGCCATACAATAACCACTAAAAACATGTCAGACGGCCATAACTGACATTTTTCTTTAGCGAAACAGACAAAAAAGCAAACCGAATGAGATCATTGGAAAAAATATTAAACAAAAGTAAAGCAAAAACAAAACACAGTCGGACGGGCCCTGACCAACGAGCCAATGCCAATATTTTTGTGGGTTGTGCATATTTTACCGGGAAAATGTCATAAAAAAGCCCATAACAATAACAGCAGTAGCAGAAGCCCAACAATTTGACATAATGACACTTAAATATCATTTGAAAATATGAACGAATGAAAAAAAACGTCAACAGAACAACAGCACCACAACGACGACGGTGATGATGATGACAATGACAAAAATGTTGATAAGAACAAAAGTGGACAGTAAAACGTGAACAAATGCTTATTCGAACCAAATGAAAAGCAAGAGAGAGAGAGAGAGAGAGAACGTGCAATATTTTTTGCGCCTTTGTTAAGGTTTCATTTATGCCAAAAACAGACAACATTCATTGGACAAAACGGAGATTTCCATATCGTTTTGTGTATGTGTATGTGTGTGCTGAGTTGAGTTGAGCCGTGCCGGACGTTAGGTAGGATCTTTGGTTTTCAGTTATTTGTCGTTGGCAGACAAATGAGTGGGGTCTGCACAGTACTTTGAAATCACTTTTCATATCGACCACTATAAATACTTTTTTGTAGCAACAAAGACTTAAATCAAACATAATCTTTCACATTCAAGTTTCTTTGAATTTTAGGGCTTTTTCAAATTTAAATCGTTATTAGCTTATAATGAAAATTAAATCAACAACACAACATCGAGTTTAAATACATGACCAAATATATTTAAAATGTTTAGCTCGTTTGTTTTATTTAGGTCTGTTGCTTTTACACATTGAACAGGGATTAACGGGCTCAAGCCGGCTCTTTAGAGGTGGCAAGAGTGAGTTGTATTTTCGTGGGCAATTGTGTGAAGAAAACTTGAAAAGTAAGGTATACAACAGTAGTTCTCATTCGTTTGGGGAGAACCTGGCCTTATAGAGTTCGGTTTTACTTTCAACAATTCTAGCAAGGCTTTCTGAAGAGGGTTGTCACGGACCCGAAATCATGATAAAAACAGTGTGCATCCACGAAAATCAATGTCACTTCGCCATTTCGTTCAAAAACTTGTCTTCTATTTAAATATAGAAGCTAGAGGTCTTGAGCCGGTTAATCCCTGTTCATATTTAAAATGATAATAAAACCAAATGTAATATATTCACTTACAACACTGAACTGCATTTTATATAAAAGACTTTATTTGGTTTTAAGATAAATCTCTTAATTGCATAGTCGCGAGCATTTACGAGGTAGAAACCCTCCGCTCAAAAATTATTAAAGTTTAGCCTGAATATTCGGGGTAATCATATAGGATGAAAATTCCACGGGAGTGACATCATTTGGTTCTAAGGGCAAAATGTCCACGCCCATTTATGAAGCAGACACACATTTCATTTATTGATATACGAGGGCGGTTCGGAAAGTTCTTAGCCTATCAATGAAAGAGAATAGTTAGTTTTTCAAAAATATTTTTATTTTTCAATATAATCTCCTGAAACTTCAATACACAGTCCAACGCTTATCTAGCAATTCTATCCCTTGGTTAAAATAGTTTTCCTGAAGTCTTCAAAATAGTGGTTTACAACTGTAATTTCATCTTCATTTAAGGTAAAACGCTTGCCAGCAAGGAATTTTTTTAGATTTGGGAACAGGTAAAAGTCACTGGGAGCTAAATCAGGAGAATAAGGTGGGCGGTCAAGGAACTCGCACTTTAATTCGTTGATTTTAGCCATTGTTAAAACACTCTTGTGCGCTGGTGCGTTGCCTTGATGAAAAATTATTTTTTGTGTTGTAAGCCAGGACGTTTTTCTCGAATTTGTACATTTAATTGATCTAAGAGGTTGCAATATTTCTCTGAATTTATTGTTTTAGCCTTTTGCAGATAGTCAATCAATAAAATGCCTTTGAAGTCCCAAAAAACACACACACACACACATTCGCTTGTGCTCCCTTCCAAAGTGTTGCTAATAGATTCTTCATCCTCCATTTAATGGGCACACCATATCCCCCAAGAGTCGTAGCCTCAAAAACGCCCCTAAAGGTCATGTGCTGAAGTCATGACGAGGAAAGGAGAATCTGATAAAGAGCGGCAAAAAATTAATGCAAAAACGAAGAAGATATTTACGCTTAATTAAAAGTCAAAATAAGTTTTTGTTATAGCGCTGCTGCCGCTGATGCTGCTGCTGTTGCTGCTGACTGATCAACATTATTCACATATTCAGAAGATGTAGATGTCGGCTTTTATCAGACAAATTGTTATTTGTGCTGTTTTCATTACGTTGCTTTTTTGCTCGTAACCTTACCAGCCGATTGAATTGTTTTTGCCTTCTTTGGGGGCACTTCCTCCAGCTTCAGTCCATTGTTTGGATTGTTCTTTTGTCTCTGGAGTATAGTGGTGGATCCATGTCTCATCAACAGTTATGAAACGACGCTTAAAATCCATTTTATTTCGCTGAAAACGATCCAAACAAGCTTGAGAAATGTTCATTCTTATGCGTTTTTGGTCGATTGTTAACAAGTCCGGCACCCATCTTGCAGAAAGCTTTTTCATCTGTAGTTCTTCATGCAAAATTAAATGGACTCGATCATTTGAGATGCCCATGATATTAGCTATTTTACGCACTTTTATTCGTCGATCATTTAATACCATATCATGCACTTTGGCTACAATTTCTGTTGTTGTTGCTGTTTTGGACGTCCACTACGTGGTTCATCTTCAATGCTTGTACGACCACGTTTAAATTCAGCAACCCAATTTTTTACTGTTGAATATGAAGGAACACTTTCACCTAACACATTCACCATATCATTATGAATTTCTTGTCCCGATAAACCTTTTTTATGTAAATATTTATAGACACCACGCATTTCTAATTTTTCCATTGTAAAAAAATTGCGGATGCGTCTTTTGTGAACACCTGTTTCTATATGAAGGAGTTGCCAGATCGAAACAAAATTTAACGTTCATAGCAGAGATGGAAGTTTCCAAAACACTTAACTTTTTTCTGTTTATACCGCGCCTTTTGGCTAAGAAGTTTCCGAACATCCCTCGTACATCCTCTCCTTCTTATATATCTCGCCCCGTCTCAGTCACTTAAGGTCTTTGGGTGAACTCGCCATTTCTTCCTGGAGCGCTACCCTTTAAAACTATCCTAACTTTTCTCTCACCATTGCCTAATGCGTACTGATTTCATTGAAATCTTGTTAAAGGTTGTTGTGTTAGAATTGGGCGTGGCATCTACATTTTTCTTATGAGCCTACAAACATACTGCAGAACACAAAATGCAAACGAAATTTATGCATTAGAGAAAAAGTTATGTGGGCTATGTGGGGAAAGTTTTCGGGGAGGTACAAGAAGGGGCGTGGCAGTTACTTCATTTATATATCTAATTACTCATTCCATCTAACTACTACTCATTCCATCTAACTACATGAATAGTATTTAGATTATTAAGCAAGTATAAAAAGTGGGCGGATTGATTTATTGCATGAGACGTACCAGAATTGGGCGTGTCAAGCATTTTTTTATATGAGAGTCGTTCTATTATATTACCACGTTCACAATTAAATGGACTTCATTCACTTGGTGAAAATTTAGGTAGGTGCTAATCTACACTGAACCAGGACCATTTCTGTGGAAGGTACTCGTACTAAAAGGGGAGTGTCTAGGAATGCCATGATTTATCATCCAGTTAACCTTATAACTCTGTTCTTAAATATTGATTTTGGTTTAGATCGCATGAATAGCATTCAAGATATTACACGAAAACCAAAAATGGGCGGATAAGCGCATTGCAAGGGAAGGTACCAAAAAGGGGCGTGTCAACCATTTTTCTCATATGCGAAAACAAAGTCGTTTTTAGGATATTGACTTGTCTTCAATTAAAGCGAATTATGTGACAAGTAAAGAGGATTCTTATCCACAGTGTGGGTGGATCCAGATGGGGCGTGGCTAAAAAAACAATTTTCTGCCACCTTATATACATTTTGCCTCCACTCTTAAGTATTAAATTTGAGTAAGATCAAGCAAATAGTTTTGAATTGGGAAATGGTATGGGGTACCAGAAGGGATGTGGTACGAGGGTTGCTATATATCTTTCTGACATTTCTATTTCGCCATCTGGCATTTCCATTGGAAAGTTTGACATTTTTTAGCATAAACGTAATCAGAACGTTTTGCCGTACGACCATCATTTGTGTTGTTTACAGTGACTTGAAAAATTCAATTTGGCAAAAAAAATTGAATTAACTCGAGAACATTTCCGTGTGATCATTTTTTACAATTTTCGACGTGGATTATCACGACAAGAGTTCATTGATGAACTTTAATCTTTGTATGGCGAAACACCATTCTATAGCACTGTGAAAAACTGGTGGCCGACGCTGTCTCAAAGACGAAGGTCGTGAAGGTCGTCCAAAAACGGCCGTTGTGCCAGAGAACATTGATGCCGTGCGTGAACTGATAATGAAAGATCGTCATGTGACATAGCGCGAGATAGAGGCACCCTTGGGCATTTCTTGCACCAGCATACATTCGATATTGCATGAACACCTGGCCGTAAAAAAGGTTTGTTCTCGTTGGATCCCGCACAATTTGACAATCGCTCTACAATTTTTGAAAAAATACGATCGCGGTGTTTCAAAAGACGTTTATAAAATCATCACAGGTCACGAATCATGGATCTATGCGTATAAGCCCGAAACAAAACGGAAATCGACCGTGTGGGTCTTCGAAGACGAGCCAAATCCAACGAAAGTTGTTGGTGGAAGAAGCACTTCGAAGCAAATGGTCGCCTGTTTCTTTGGAAAAAACTGTTCATGTGGCGATTGATCCGCTTGAGCAACGAAGGAGGTCAATTCTGAGTGGTACACCACATTTTGTTTGCCTGAAGACTTCTTTGAAACTCGAAAAACGAACAAGATAAGACGAATCATTGAGCACCATGACAATGCAAGCTCTCACACATCGGCTTAAACCAGAGCCTTTTTGACCGGCCAAAGCTTCGAATTGATGGGTTATCCGCCGTACAGCCCTGACTTGGCACCCAATGACTTCATTTTATTCCCGCTCATCAAGAAAAAAAATGGGTGGTCAACGATTTTCGTCGCCAGAAGATGCTGTTAAAGCGTTCAAAAATCATGTTTTGGAGGTGTCTCAATCGAAGTGGAAAAAGTGCTTCGACTATTTGTTTGAGCGCATCCAAAAGTATATAAATCATGCTGGAGAATACTTTGAAAAACAATAAAACCAATTTTGATGATAAATATTTGCATTTTCATTATAAGGATAGAAATATATAAAGCAGCCGTCGTACTCGTATTAATTCCCATTTTTAATAAATAGGCAGTTTTGGAAAAATAGTGCGACATGCAAAAGATAAAAACTATTGGTAGCTGCTTTCGAGAATCATCATGCGAAGCGGCCGCACAAACGGGCAGACGGACATGGCCCAAATGGCTTAAAATGTCATGAAACGGATTTTTTATATGTGCTACACTTTTTGTCCGTACCAAATAATGTCCACCCACCCTTGTGTGTGTTGAAACCACGATAGCGATCAGACGAATGAACGTAGGATCTTGAAATTTAGCATGATAATGAGTTATGGTCATAATGGGCGAAATTGGAACAGGGGGAAAAGTTTTCCTTTAAAGGACTAAAGGTACCTTGGTTAATATAACTTTTTTGTGAATGGACAATGGTAAAATTGGTAAATACATGAAAAGGGCCCAAAACAAAGGTTCTGCATGGTCAAAACGTTTGATCAATAGTCAATATGGACATATGGGTACTCAAATTAAGGATAATTTTGCTACGATTCCAAAGATAAAGTAATTTTGAAATTTTTCTTAATATTAGGAATGGAAGCTTGGGCCGCAACGGCCAAAACACATATACCATTTTTTACATACATAAGGTTTGGCCTGGCTGAATGAAACGACGTTTTTACTTGTTTTTCTATTCTCCAACATTCATATTCAATTTTTCATTCCATTTGCAATACACCGAAGTACTGGTCGGAGATCATAGAAAGTATTTTTATTCTGAATCGTCGTAAAATTCTAAGACGATCTACCTATGTCCACTTATGCGTCCGTCTGCCAGCTCTCAGGTTGCTGTAAGTTTGCAGAAACATGTGTTGATAATCTGAAACGGTTGGTATTGAAAATGGGCCAGATCTACATAAAGGTAAAAATTTTTCCCTCACAAGGACTGGGTCAACCTCAGAAAAAATCACCAATCCCTAACACATACCCACAATATCTCATGGACTATTAGGGATTTGGTGATGATATTTGAAACATATAATGTTGGCAGGGATCGAACATACATTCTGGGGAAAAAAAGAACGGTGCCACGCCTTTTTTAAAAAATCGCATTAAATGTTAAGTTAATAGACCGATCGTTCTAAAATTTTAACAAAATGAAATCAATGACTATGTACTTATAATAGACTATATACTGAAATAATTGGACAATGGGGAGTGGCCCCTCCCACTGAACCCTGAAGTTTAAAAGGCTATATTTGGTAAAAGAAAACTGCTATGACAATAGTAGTTGGTATATATCATGTTGGTACCAATAGAAACACACCCTTGGGCCGGTGCCAACATTTTTTTACGGACCGTAATCCCTAATAGAGGGTATCTAAGCTTCGCTACGGCCGAATTTAATTTGTCCACTTGTTTTAAGCTTTTATCGCAAAACACATTTAAACTTATAGCTAGAACATTTTAATGTAATTCAAAATGTCACGTCTCCAAACCACTGTAACTTGCTGAGCTTTTAAACTAGTGCCATACAACAACAACACTCAACGGCACCTCTTGCCTGCGCTGGGTTTTAAGCGACAGCCATAACGGCGAGGCTGCCACCACCAGAACGACTGCCACACTTCAGAAGAATACAGCCGTAGCCACGAAACACACAACAGAGATAAAAACAAAAACAACAAGCAACACCAACGCCAACTGTCATAAATGTCATTTAAATGCCGAACATAATGAAAATTGACAGATTTTAAGCACTTTTGAAAGACCGCAAAAGGTGTGGAATCAAAGGGAGACGCAGGAGGCAGGCACGCAGCGACCGCCCTGCCCATAGAGTGGGGGGGGGGGGGGTTACGTTGATGGTGCGTTCAATCTAAGGGTATAAAACGTTTGTTTGTATTTGGGAATATTTTGTAAACGAAACGAATTGAAGTGTTAAGTTTCAGTCATAGCGCGACAACTCTTTTAAACAATCGCACACGCATACACTCTCATATAGAGGAAATATTTGTTCACTCAAGCACACAATCTCGCACACAAGCAGACTGTGAAACTTCCTTCCTGTAACACGCATACACAGACAAAAGTTTACGGCATTTAATGTCACAATCAGAAGCGTGTGTATTTGTATATGTGAGATAGCGTGTGTATCTGTGTATGCGATAAGTTTGGCGCAACAGAGACATGTCATTTACACCGACAGTTACGCCAACTTTCACGCAAACACACACACACAGGCTCACTCTTACCGCGACAATAACATTCACATCTTCGTCTAAGGTTAGGGCAAAGTTTTCGTGGCATTCACCACAGAAAGTTGTGCCTTCTCTGCCGTTGCCTGGTCGTACTTGTCGGGAGTAACAACAGCTCCACTCACTATTAAATATTGCCAAAATGAAAAAGATTGTCTGCCGTATAAATTTCCGACATTTCGAAATTGAAATAAAAACCGAAATGCAGGAATAGAGAATGGAATTTAATTAAGAGCCTTAGCGAAAAGAATTAGAAAACTTCAAATATCTGTTGCGGTCTAAGAGGGAAAACTAGAGGACTTTTGGGATCAGGAACAAAAACGTTAAGTTAGCAAGATGGCATACCCAAAAAGGCGTACGTAGAACATTTAGGTTCAATAATTGGGAAGATCTAAAACCATAGGGTAATCCATCTAGAGGTATTTTTTCAGAAGATAAAAAAATATAAAAATTCAAATCAAGTGTGGAATCTTTGTTGGTAATTTGAGAGAACATTTTATGGCATTTATTTTTCAAATATAATTTCCTTCAAATGTTGGCCGCAGGGTTTCCATTCTGAGCGTCCAATTTTGGATGACTCGTTCGAGCATTTCGACCGGTATGCCTTAACTGAAACGCGTAATGTTGGCTTTTAAAACCTGTATCGTAGCTGGTTTCTCAGCATAGACTTTGGACTTTACGTTACCACAAAGAAAAATGTCTTAAGGTGTGATATCACTCGATCTAGACGGCCAACAACGTGAAATTAGCTGCTTTTCGAAACTACCTCTCAATAGATCCATTGTTTGAGCAGCTGTATAGCAAGTGGCACCGTCCTGTTGAAACCAAGTGTCGTACAGATTACGGGCTTCAATTTCAGGTAGCATAAAGATCGATATAATGGCGCGATAGCGAGCACCATTCACGGTTACGTTCCGGCCATCATCATTTTTGAAAAAATATACACCGATGATTTCACCAGCTTATAAACCGCCCCAAACCGTGGCTTTCTCTGGGTATAATGGCACCTCTTGAACCTCTTCTTGTTGCTCTTCAGCCCAAATGCGGCAATTTTGTTTATTGACTTTGTCGTTGAGCCAGAATGGGCCTCATCACTGAACAAAATTTTGGTCGAAAACAGCGGATCTTCCCTTTCTCACGCTCATTTTCATAATACAGTTACCAACATTTGAAGGTAATTATTTAAAAAAAATAAATGCCATAAAATGTCCTTTCAAATTAGCAATAAAGATTCCACACTTGATTTGAATTTTTATATTTTTTTTGTTCTGAAAAAATACCTCTAGATGGATAGGGTGATAAGTGGCCAAAAAAGGACTAGTTGAAATTACTAGTTGAAGAGGTAAAACATCCAACAAAATAACAAGAACCGAACTTCTCATGGCTTTTTCAGACATTTCTATTCTCTAGAATGATGCTTTATAGTTCTGCACGCAGAGAAAAAATATGGTTACTATATGGTCACGGCAACAATAGTATGTTCTCTGCAATTAAAGTAACTATGGTTCTAAGGATCATACTATGGTTGTGTGTGCAACATACTATGGTTGTGAGGATCATAATATGGTTATGGAGATCATAGTATGCTTGATTGTGAATCATACTATGGTTGTGGGGATCATAGTATGGTTGTGTGTGATAATTATATTGTTTTGAGGACCATAATTTGGTTATGGGGATCATAGTATGGTTGTGTGTGAACCATACTATTGTTGTGATGATCATAATATTGTTGTGCCACAACCATATAACCAACAACAGTATGATGCTCTTCGAATATTGTTACCCCAACCATACCTTTATTCTGCGTGTGAAGGTGTGCTCAGTTTGAGAAGCCCATCCCTCAACTATGTGAAACTGTTTTCAAAGAGATAGAAGCAATAATGAATTTTCAACCCACTGTCCTTTTCTATGCAGGACACTGATGACGAGCGCTATTGACAACGAGAGTGTCAGTCAACCTTATGATATTTACCATCTCTTCTTATTGACCGAAGTTTTGATTTCTCTTTGGCTCGAACAACAAGAATTCCGACTATCTCGTCTAACTAATAAAACGACAACAACTTAAAAACATTAAGCTCGATTCCAAAGAAAATATGGAATACGAAATTTCTTTGAAAATATTAATAGGTGCGTTGCACAGTGGTCGGAAAAAAATTAGTTTTGGAAATAAGTCTACAATTTTTGTAAAAATCATTTTTTGGACTTAGTCATAAGTTTTTGTTGTGTTTGTCTCGATTACATATAAATGTTTGTAGAAGACCCTTGAGTACTCTGGCGGGTAAAAATCTTGTGTGACGTGGCTCTGAAGTTGGAAATCTCGGATGTGAAAAAACTTCAAAGGCTTGCCACTTAAAAAAATTTTAAGAAAGTAAGGAATACGTAATTTCTTTGAAAAGTTAATAGGTGCGTAGCACTGAGGTTGGAAATATATTTAAAAATAAGTCTAAAATTATTGTGGTGTTTGTTTCAGATACATGAAATTATATATAGGAGTTCCCTTAAGCTTTATAGAGCTCTAGTGTGTATTACGAGGGTTGCTATGCTGGCCAAGGCAACACCAAGTGTTGTCTGACCCCATCTGACATTTCCATTGGAAAGTTTGGCATAAACGTACTCAGAACGTTTTGACGTACGACCATCATTTGTGTTGTTTACAGTGACTTAAAAAAACAATTTGGCAAAAAAATGGAATTAACTCATTTTCGTGCGATCATTTTTCACAACTTTCGACGTGGATTATCACGACAAGAGTGCACCGATGAACTCGTAATGTTGTATACAGCTTCGAAGTTGGAAATCTCGGCTGTTTATAGATCTAGGACAAACACAAGAAATTAGAGACGTATTTTTAAAATATATCCTTTAGCAACCACTGTGCGTTGTCTGGACAATTCTTAAAGCCTGCAGTGCAATAAAACCATTTGTCATATTTTAAATTGGGTTCATTAAAGCAAATAAGCCTCTACTGTACAAATGCGATCATTGAGGCATCAGCCGTGCTTTGGATATAGTATACGCAACCAAGTATACGGTGCATTACTTTACTGCGTCTTCGAGACAATGTTAAAAGATTCAGTAATAGAGTGAAGAAGAATGTTGTTTTGAAAATTAAATGGCTGATCAACTTTCTTAGAGATCTTAAATATTTTTTAACTAAAATCATGTCGTCCGTTAATTTAAAAAAATGTAAATTATTAAATTTCATTGGTACTTAATTGACTACGTACTTAGACGGATATGGCTTGATCAGCTTACAATTTTACGACGGTCAATAATATGTTGGGTCTTCGAATAATACTTTTTTAAAATGCTGCAAGCGAAATGGGGCGGAGGCGGGCCTAAGCCGATTTTCATAGAAAGCACAGCCGCTTAAAATTGGCTCTTTTCACAGTTCGAAGTCTAGGAATATCACGTTTTTAACTGATACACGGATAGCCGGACGAAGATGGCAAGATTGGCGTAGAATTTTACTACAATCAATAAAAATATATAATGTACAGTCAATATTTCAAGACGTTGCAAACTGACTGACAGATTTAGTATAAATCCCATGATAAAGGGCATACAAATTATTTTCATATTGAACACTGTAGCGGAAAATTGACTTAGGTGCAGCGGCCCATCTGTCATATGGTTGTCTTGTTTACTCGGAACTGCGCCTGGGAATGGCTGAGTCTTAGGTAGGTTATAATGCATTTCTACGATTGGGCCCTCTTATCGACTCGTCTATTCCTAGGAATACCCATTTATCTAGTTCCTTTTTTGGTAGTCCAAGACAAGAAACTGTTAACGTAAGTGAAAAATACCTGAGGATTCAGATTTTAGACCGCAGCTTCGCGAGCTGCAATATTTCCCCCCTGCTCGGAATGTGCTAAATACAAAAAAAATGGAAGGTTCATAAATTGGTCTTTAGACTCCCCTATTCGACCAAACGCTCATTGAAGTCGCCGACTTTAATCGTAGGCCTATGATCTTCTCTGTCTCTAGCTAGTATATCTAGCATTCCTATGTTCTCTTCCTTCCTTGCACTTTGTGGGCCTATCAGCTGTAAATGCAATTTCACCTTTGGTTCACAAGCCCATCCTTGGACGAAAAAACGTATTTGAGACGATTTTCATTGATGTTGAGCAGTAATCGCTGTAGTTTAATTGGCAACAGACAGTAGATGGGCGTGTGAAGAAAATATCGGCACATCGAAGTTTTAAACATAATTATTACCGGCCACTTAAGGGTATTATGACACAAAATGCCCCAAATAAATTCGTAAAGTCTTGGCTATATGTGAAAAAAGTGTTTATTTTCATAGCGGCCATATTTTGAAGGTTATTTAAAATAATGGATTGAAAAAAAATTATCTTGATAATTCGCCCCTCTGTGTCGATTTTAGCTTCCATTCTAAACATAACTCACTCATTAAATTCTATTAAAGAAACTTAGCCTACTGTTTTTTCCTGGCAAACCAGTGTTGTTCCATACCGATAGTTTTTTCCTTCTACCAAAAAGTGCCTGAATTCGGCGGTTTTATCCAAGTTGAGAAAAATTTAACAGAAAATGCCAGGTAAATAAAAAGTCTTCAGTAAAACATCGTCTAAACCAGAACTTTTAGTACTCGTACTACAAATAGGCGAGCTTAACTTTGTAGAACTCAAATACTGTCAATAATTGGTGTATAATGATTCATATTTTAAATAAATATTTATTCTAAAATCTGAAAAAATCTCAAATCTATTTTTAAACTTCATTTTCCTGCAAAGAAGACGTTAGGATAGCGAAACAAGGAAACCAACTCCAGCAGATTAATTTTCTTTTCCTCCTTTTAATTTTTTAAGTGTCAGTTTCGTTTATGTTTGAAATTAGTATTCTATGAACTGTCCTTCGGTATTCACCACAGAACAAAACCAAGCAATGACGGACAATGAAATAACAGCGGGTAAAACTCAATCCAAGATTTGTTGTTAAGTTCCCTAGAGGCTCGCCTTATTTCGCCCCCCTCTTGCTAACGACTTTCTCCATCATGTTGGAGACAAAAATTATAAAATTGTTAAAAAGGATGACACAATGACAGCAACAAAATCTGTGGGCGTCTAAGCAAAACTTTTTAGATATTTCAACAGCACCGCACGAAACAAACATTTCCATTTATAGGTTGGAATAAAATATGACTTTAAATGAAAAAAAAATCCCTCAACAGCAGACAAAGGTAAAGTTGCCTTAAAGAGAACTCGAAGCACAAAGCGCAGGGGACAAGGACACAAAAAATCTGGACGGAAGTAACAAAAAGTTTGACGAATAAAAAACTAGTGTGGGTCATTCCGCTTGTGTCCTGTGTTGTTGGCCCAAACAGCTGATAAGGTTGTCTGTCATCTGAGGCAAAAAAAAAACCTTTTCAATGGGTGGGATTGGGGCGGATGAGAGAGGTGAAATTAAAAACTTTAACAAAAAATTACGCCACAAAGGCAATGATGACTCGCAAGTTATGAGAAAGAAAATTAAATGTTGGGACATCCATTGTAAAAAAGTTTCATTCATGGAAAATGTGTTCGAAAGGAAAGCAGAAAACTTGTTATGCATCATATATTTCATGCGTTGCATAAATATTTATTGGATGAGAGTAGAGACGTTAACGCAACCGAATTTTTTTTTTGCCAACCGAATGATTGAGGTTACACGAACTTCAAAAATTCCACCAGAACAACCGAACATTAGTTGGTGCTCTGCATATTTAGTTATTCGAACTGTAGTATCCGTGCAACATATCAAGTATCCGAACCTTTAGAAGTGAATTTTTGGATTTAAAAATCCACTTGTTCAACGAAAAAAATTATTTAAAATTAATTTTAGTTAGGGGCAAAAAACTGTTTGCCTACACAACTGAAGTACTTGAAGTACGCGTTGGGAGAGTCTTGAAAGGGGAAGAGTTGAAAAGATGATGAATGATTTTTACTACAACAAAATAAGGTTATTTGGCTGGAGTACAGTAAAATTATTTTATTTTTACAGTAAATCCATCAAACAACCCGTTGGTCATCACTTCTAATTGATTGTAAGAACAAAATGTTTAAAAATTATTGGTAGCCACAACCTCCTGTTGGAATAGCTGTACTATATATTTACACACACAAAGAAAAAATCAGTTGGAAATCGGTCCGAAGTACAAAAATTCTGTTGGATAAACCGAATTTCGCCGTAGAAAGGTGGATTCGGCGACGACCCATTTTTTCCGAGTTACGGCCACCCAAAGCTTGACAATAAATTTTGTTATATACCTTAATTAATTGGGTCATCTATCCAAAGACGTATTTATTTTACTCAGTTGAGTAAAAGGTGGTAAAATAATGTGTTTTTTAAAAGTACTTAAAACCAACAATCTATAACAACAACTAGCACATATGTATACAAGTGCAGTTCCAATAATCATCTTAATCTGTTGTAATTACCGATACTTGTTTTCTCCAACCGAAGGTGTCAGTTCCCTCTACTAAAAATTGCTGTGTACCTAATTACCATTCGGTTGTTCGGTAAGTGCAAACAGCAACATTCGGTTAGCAAAAAATTCAGTTGTGCCAACCTATTTGCTCCGTGTGTGTATCTTTAATCTAGAAGCTAATGAGGACCATTTCGGTCATTGTAAGTCCTTATGTTAAGCAAGGCATGTTTAGAATTTGGAGAAAGAAGGAGCTGTATCTCTCTTTTAGCCTCCACCTTTGAACCATTTCATTAGTTTGACGATACTGTCTGTATCCTTGTAATAATATTAATTAAGGATTTCATTATTTATAAGTGAGGAATTGTGCCCTTCAACGCAAAAACTATTCGTCACACCCCTTAAAATGTTGAGCATCTCTTGGACCTTAAGCCATCAACAAGACAGAGATTGAAGAGTGGTAATGGAAACCCTTTCTAGCGGCCACTAGACCCACAAATGTAGATTAGGCGTTGTTCTACTCAAAGGGCATTGGTAGACGGTCCAAGACAACACATGATTATACTGGTCCAGTTTTGTCTAAGCAGCTAACAGCATTGCTCTGTATGAAAAGAACTCGATTCACAATCGTTCGTCAATGTATCACTACGCCTACAAGGAAAGACTATTTAATGGGTTTTATGGCATGACGTCACTATTATTGTCAGCTTGAAAGTGATTTTAAGCGAATGCCTAAGGCCAGAGTTTGGCGACATACCGCTTAAAGTCGGTCTAAAAAGTCGGTCCTAAATTCCAAAGACGCAATGCTGAAAGTTTGGTGATTAAACTCTCTGGCGGCGATCTCTGTTCAATTAATCGCCGCGATTTTTCGACGTGACATTCCTTGATTATACTTTCTGGGTCTTAGTCAAGATCTTAGTCTATGCTACGTATTTCACCATATGAGTTGCCATTTCCGGAATACTTTTGCATATATAAGACCAAGTCATTAATGATCGTAACGATCGCTAGAAGCACTGCCACCGTTCACAGGCTACACACTGGGCTCTGAAGTGAATTATTTTTTGGAGAAAGCTTTGGTTTGAGTGCTTTTGGTTTAAACGCCTTTCTGTATAAGCTTCTGCTTTAACACTAGGTCATTATAAAGTTATTTGTTTCTGACATATCAAGGAGCATTTACACTATCTCCATGCGTTAAAGCAAATAATTCTTGGTAGACCAGAAACAAAAACCTTCATGGGGCCATAGATAAAAAAGTAAAGGTACATTTCTATGGCAGGCATAGATAACATGTACCAAATTTCTCTTCTACTGACAGTAACGTAGTGCAAAATGTTTGCACTAAAATTTGGACAAAAGTTTCAAATGCGTATACCCTCATAGCTGGCAAAGTAAACATATACAAAAAGCAAAAGATGAACGGTGCCAAGTGGACAATAGAAGACTTGTCTCATCTGCCGGAATTTTAAGCAAGATTAAGTTTAATATGTGCCATCTAGAGCCATGGCACCTTTAATCGGTATAAAACATTTCTTAGTTGATATTATGACAATGATCCAATTTTGCCAGGTTACTGGTAAATCAGAAAAAACTGTACTGGATCTAGTGAAGATTATATGTGGCAGGTCCTCAAATTGGGAAAAGTATTTTTTTAAACACATTTCGTTAAATCAGGAAGGAAGTTCGATGGGGACCACTTCATATGTGGACCAATTTCAAAAGGGTTTCGTCCTTCTGGCAAACCAGAAAAATTAGCTAATTATCCCAAAATCGATTCATATTTTAAAAATATAATTTGATTACAACTTTAGATGTTAAACAGGCAGACGGGCGTACATCACTCAATGGAATCAGAAAGTTATTCTGAATTAATTTTCGGGCCGTGCTTGCAGAATTTGAATTTTCGAGTTTAAATAAAATTAGCAGACATTGCTAAATCGATTTAAAAAGTTATTCGAACGTTTCGACGTTTGGTATAATGAACGTGGGTTTCAGGTAACCCACTTAAAGGTATATTAAGTTATGGTACCCTAAAACAAAGAGAAGTGCAAACATGCTCGAGTCTCCCTGAGCATAAGTAATGAACCCTATAAAATTTCTAAACTCGCTGACTGTGACAACCAGTCTAAATACGGCTTGAAAGCGATTTTGCGTTTGGTTGATAATGTCTTTTAATACTCGAATTATCGCCGGTTAAATGTTCTCATACAAGTTTCGAATTAGTGTCGCTTGAGCGACACACTACCTTTAACCAGCGTGACATTTTACCTTTAACACCATGGTATTTATATATTAAAATCAATCATACGCACCATATGCTCAACTCAAATCGCATTTTTATCAATCATACGCCCACGGGGGCACTTCAACAGTGATTACACTCATACATGCAAATACTCTCGTACATACATACATCATGTGCGATAAATAAAAAACAATTGTACTCCAAATATGAGAACCACTTTAAATGTACGCTACAAAGAAAACAAAACTTTAAAACAGAATTTTCTTGCCATTTCCAGCAGCATTCAACACTCTTAGCACTTAAGCACATTGTTTCCTTTCCTGTTGTTGAGGAAATGCTAAATAAAAAAAAAAAACATAAAATCAACAGACTTGTGGTAGAAGTGGCGTAATGTTTTTTTATGCGGAGGGGCAAGAGAAGAATAACCAACACGTTAAAATTAAGTGTAAACTTGAAAATGCACTTTCTATGTTTTACTTCACGCAACTTTTATTGGGGTTTTCCGAACCCAACAGACAACAGAAAAAACCGAATGGAAAAAAAGTACCCACACATTTATACGTGTTCCATACGGAGACATTCTTGAGGTCGTTGGGGACTGGGGGGAATACCTTTCCTCACATGCATACGTTCGTACTTTAGAATAAATGATGTAAGGATATAAAGTGTAGTGGATAAGATGAAATACAATTTTCTGGTATTTCTGCCTTTTTGCAACAAACAATTTCACACGGTTGTTAGCACTCAATGCGGTGACATGAACAATTGTCCGACCCAATGCGGTCCCACCCCAAACACATTACAATTGCATATATTTCACTGCCTGCAGAATAATACATTTCAAAATACTTTTTAGCAGATTTATTTTGTGTTATGCTCAGACTTCATGAAAAGGTATGCAATCTATCGAGTGGATAAATGCAGGTATTTTTAAATTGCATCCTTTTCTATGGGTTTAGTGAAAACCACCAAGAGATAATAATTTTACCATCTAGTCCAGAGTACATTGAAAAGACATTTGTATTTATATATAAAAAGTGTGTGAAGAACAGAAGATTTGGAAAAAAGTCAGAATCTGTAGTAGAATTTTCATATATAAAATGGTCAGTTTAAGAAATTATCAAAAAATAAATAATATTAAATTAATTATATTAAGTCCGTAACTTGTAGTGATATGTGTCTGTATGATGACTTTTTAACCCTAAATAGAACACTTAAGGCATTAACCAAAGATCTAAACTAGCAACACTAAGCCGCTTTAGTATGCAAACCATAGCTTTTCAGAATTGTTATTATTCTTAGTGATTCCAAACGGCGTCGGCATAACTTTTACAATATGTGGGTATTTTGTTAAAACAGAGTTAGAAAAACGTTCAAAAGAGCTAATAAATCGACAAAAACGCTTCATATATAGAAGCTGCAACAAACAATATTGAAGCAGCCAAAAGCCATCGAAACTATAAATGGAGTTTTAAAGAGATACAACCAGCAAACCGCTATAAAAAATAATATTTATTAAAAAAGAAAGTGAACTTTATAGCGATAATTGCAAAAACTCAATAAAATTTCTCTGCGTGTTCTTTGTGAAATTGGACAATTTATACCTAAGTTATGAGGCCTGTGTTCTTTGACCTATGTTTAGGGCCTCCAATTTAACGTAAAAATATTGTCATATTCGGAGTAGTCAGAAAGTGTGGAGCGATTTTTATGTTCAAGGGCTCACAGATCCGTATCCAAAATTTAGATAAATCTTAAAACATGGTACATATTTAGAAAAGTCAGTCAAATAAATTCCTTCGATCTAAGTCCCATCTTCAATTAAACATTATTGTGGGCATAACAGGGCTGTAAAAGAATAGAAAAAATATGTAAGGCGCGTAGTGTAATAGGAGTATGCCCCACTATCATGCCCGTAGAACTAAATTCACATCTGGTTAAGGAAAGCTAACAACTTTTCAGCGGCGGGCTTCCACCCTGTAAATACCATCGACTTTACAACCACGAGATTCATCTCTAAGTCATGCAAAATTACATTAGTCGTTCGGAGCCGGTCCCCAGTTCTCAGTAGTTCCCGGTTAATGAGCATTAGAATTTAAACGTCCACAGCTCATTGATTTGAGAGAATTTCTCCCCTGTTCTTTAATGTAATGTTGAGGGCTCAAGTAAGTAAAAAGAATTATTATTATATTCGGATTTATGATGACATCCGAATGATGACATTTCACAGGTCCTTGTTTTTGGTATTTTGCGACCTCTACCCCATATGGGAATGGCCGAGCCCCAAATCGATCCAACTCGTTAATTTACTTAGGAGGGACATAAATACTGTTACAACATTGAACACACCCGTTTCGATAGTAGAACTGAACATACCCCGTTAATGTCATATGTGACAGCGCATAGAGAAAGGGACCTAAGGGTAAAAAAAATCAATTTTCACTTTTTTTAAGTGGACTACATCTGAGCATCGAATGAGACCGATCCCATGCCCCAAAAGTGTTTCCACCCAGAGATATGCGCGTTTTATGAAAGTGATGGTACACCAAAGATGCACGTATTTAAATCTTTAAAATGGCTCTCCTGAACAAAACTGGTTTTTACCCTTAGGTCCCTTTCTATTTTGCTCGTGACATATGGGTTTTGAAAGCTAACCTCAATAGCGTTAGTCCGAAACGGGATTTTAAAATTGTTTCAACTTTCATCATGGAGTGGTCAGATAATGAGAACCGTATCGCTGTAATACCGCTTTTGAAGTGTGAAATAAAAAACAATATTTTCAAAACGCTCCGGCCACTAGGGATTAGCCGCATGTTCGGCTACCGATGCATAAAACTGTTTGAGGAGACTGGAGATGTAAAAGACCGCCACCGGTCGGGCCTCCCATGCTCTGTTCGAACGCCGCATGTCATCAAAGCCCTTAAATCAAGAATTCACAGAAATCCGCTCTGAAAACAGAAAATCATGGCCCGTGAGATGAATATCACGCAAAAGTCCATGTGTCGAATCATTAAAAAAAGACTTGGGACTTGGGGCTTTCAAACGACGCACCGGACATTTATTGACTGCAGCTTAAAAAAATAGGATTAAAAAATGCAAACGTCTTTCGGTGAAGCACGCTGATAACCTAAACAGAAAAATTTTGTTCGCCGATGAAAAAATTGCTACCGTTCAGGAAAAATTTAACAAGCAAAATGATAGAGTTTATGCGCAGTCATCTAAGGAAGCATCTGAACTGATCCCAAGGGTGGAAAAGGGTCATCACCTAGCTTCAGTCAGGGTTTAGTGAGGTGTCTCTTACGATGAGGTCACTGACCTGCATTTCTGCGACAAGGAGTCAACACATCGGCCAAAGTTTTCCAAGAAACCGTTTGGGAAGCTGTTGTGAAGCCTCTTAACAATTCCCTGTTCCAAAACCAGCCATGGACTTTCCAGCAGGATTCTGCGCCGGCCCATAAGGCTAAAACGTCCCAGGCCTGGCTTCGAAACAATTTGCCAGCGTTCATTTCCTCTGAAGAATGGCCCTCAGCCAGTCCAGATTTGAACCCATTGGATTACAAATTGTGGACGGCTTTAGAGGACAAGGTTTGTCACAAAAGATACCCCAACATTGGATCTCTTAAGACAGCTTTGGGTCGAGCTGTGGCCAATTTTCCAATGGACGAGGTTCGTGCAGCTATTGACGATTGGCTAGTGCGACTTAAGGCGTGTGTAAAGGTAAAAGACGGACGTTTTGAATAAAAAGATTGAATACAATATACACCAATAAATATATTCAAAAATATTTAGTCCAAAAACATTCAGTACTTTTTATTGTACAGCATAAAACGTGTGTAACAGTATTTATGTCCCTACTAAGTAGGTTCAAGCTTGGACTTGTTAGAAAATTTCCATATGTTTCCTAACATAACCTACGACTTCCCAGCAATTATCCGACTAATAACAACTAACTTAATGCCAAAAAATTGGTCCTGAGTTTTCGTAGTCCATCGAAGATTAAGTTTTTTCCCCTTTTGTCCGGTTTGGAGCATTTTCAAGACCGATCGATCTACAAGAATGAGAAATATAGAGTCGCAGGTAAGATGTTAAATTATTAAATCAAATCAATCAGTTCTAAAGATAGATTATAATGTTAAAAAATCCAAAAAAGTAGTTGGTTTCTGGTTCTGGTTTATGCAAAAATTGGAATCGGATGAATGGCTTAAAGAGATGCAGGTCCTGAAATCGGGAAGGATCTTTGTACGGGTTTAATACGTAAAATATTGACTTCACATGTCAATTACTAGTGCATCGCGAAATACTACAGCATGACATGGCATATGTTAAACTTTCACCGGTGGAGGGTGTCGTTTCTTTACACTCTGTGCGACATTTGGTCGAATTGAATGATACCAGAGTATGTCAGAGCAATGGGTTCTGAAGGCGGGAAAGCCCTACACTAAGAAGAAAAATAACCTTATAACTTTTTGTTGTTGACTGGTATTTAACAATAATAATAGTTAATTTAACTATTCTATGGTTGAATTTTTTAACCATGAAAATTGTTAATTTTATAATAATGATTGTTGTTTTAAAAATTCATAGTTTTTTAACCATATAAATTGTTATTAATAAAATAATTATTGTTAATATTAAGATTTCATGGTTAATTTATTGAAACAATACATGTTCAATTTAACAATGAAATTGTTAAAATTATTAACTATGATGACTATTATAGAAATCATTTTTATTTTTAAGTAAACTAATAGTTGGTTTCTTCTTTGAAAAAGAAATATAGTTACTGTTACAATTTTTGATATTAAATTAACCTACTAATTATGTTTTTGTTTTGTTTACATGTATTTGGTCTTTTTTCATTATTATGACTTGAACAGTTTTTATTCTGGTTCGAGACCTTTTTGTTGTTTCTTCAGAATATTGACTACGGTTGCCAGGCAGACTATACAGCTGTTTCTAAGCCCGCCAAGGTATTTCTTTAGCAATCTTTGCCGACGATTACTTCTGCTACAAATTAAATGACTTATGCGGGAGTCCCATTATGGTTAATGAGAATTACCCTTTGCATATAGTCTTCGAAATGTGCGAAAAACAATCTTAATAGAGCAATGATATTAGAGGTACATTTGATGGTGGTTTTTTTTAACGAGTGATATAAATTGTCTGATGGTCTTTCTCACAATTACACACACGTTCAGAGTAGAGGAAGAAAGGAAAAAGAGTGGAGGAAAAGACAAGTAACACGAAGTTGCAACGATTGCAACTTCGTGTTACTTAATTCTGAACTTCATATAACACCAATCAGATCAAAAACTTTGATACAACAGAGCCGAATGATCTTTAAATTTTTGTTTATGTTGCCTCTCTCTTGAAAAAGTCAACCTTATATAATGTTAACTCAACTATTTTGCATGCACATTTGACCTTATATAACGTTATTTTGTCTACCTTATCAAATATTTAGCATGAAAAATTAGACCAGACACTTGGTTAAAAAAATCCTTGTATTTTCGGCTCAGTGTATGCATGTGTTAAAACATGGAACGATCTGGACTAATTTCAATATGTTTCGTCCTTGGTCCAAACTTGGAGAATAAAAAAATAGCATAAAGATAAAATTCATACTCGTAAAGCTAAAGGGTTTTACGAGGTGAAAGCCCAACGCTGAATAATTCTTAGATTACCTTACCTGAACTTAAACCTGGTTGTACTGGCATGATACTTATGCAGATAAACCACGGCGACACACAGAGTGGTGTAGGGTATACATTCATAATTGTTGCGTTTCACATTGGCTGATTCGTCAATAACCTGATTAAATTCGCAGAAGTTAGCTATTGCATCGCAGAATAGCTACTGAATAGTTGTGGCTTCATGAAGAAACGAAATATTTATAAAGAAATCGTTTTTACAAGAAAAAAGGATAAAATTAAAAATGAAAAAACACGACAATAAGGCTGGGTCTATGTGGAGTATGCGAGCCTAAAGAGCAAAATATTTCGAAATTGTATTGCAACCAGTTTCTACTATTTTAAAGAGGGGTTAAAAAGATCGCAACAAAATTAAGCGAGAAAAATTATAGTGAAAGAAGCAAAGAATTGGCCAAAAGGGAGAGTATCTTAAAAGGAGGATTACTTGAATTGGTCGTCGATATCATACAAGCATTTCCGTAAAACATAATCCGAATACGCAGCAGAAACATTGAGAGTGCATTCCAGTTCTTCGAAGATGCAATTTACCGCATTTGGTCTGCAAACAGTGTTAGTAAATATAATCACTCATACGCACTGGTGTTTGTCACAATTAATATTACGTATACGTCAATAAAACACAGGCGCTGAATTGCAACGAAAATGCCTACTGCAAACCGTGTTAGTAAATATAATCACTCATACGCAATGGTGTTTGTCACAATTAATATTACGTATACGCCAATAAAACACAGGCACTGCATTACAACGAAAATGCCTACTGTTTAAAATGCCTACTGTTTTTAAAATCGGTTTGTACTAGTCGACTAGCAAATAAACTAGTATAGGAAGATTTTAGTTTTGTTCCCGTATCAGAGTTCCAAGCATAACTATTAACTTTAAGACATAATCTCTTCTCATCTGGTCATTGTGGCATAAATTAAGAGGCATACTATCGCTTGTTGAATAGATCATAAAATGCACGTGATTGGTATTCTGTTGGTATAATCCATTTTAAGTGGTTTAAGTACAGTTAAGAGTAAAGAAGTTTTTGTAAATAATTTATGTTCTTTCATAACCCGCACTAAGCTTGGTTATCTGTTCACCAGTTAGTCTGCACATACACAAGAACATTTGGAGACGGTAGTGATGCGCGTACAACTTAATGTTTACAACAAAATTTAACATCGAAATTTGAGCAGAGTTTCCTTGATCTTATTCTCTTTAAATTTAAGTTATAATTGGATTTTTAAAATAAGAGAAAAATATTAGAATTAGAAACACGAATGTGTTTGGAGTTAATTTAAAGATTTTTCTTGTTTATATATTCTTTATGTATTCTTGCTTCTTATATTTTTTTAACCTCTATGTCATCGTACTTCCGCATATTTCATATATCAGATACTTTTCAAAATTACAGCAAAACGGCATAAAAAAACTAAAATTTTATCGTATCACGTCACAAATTTCAGCGAGTACAATTAAACGCTATCTATCATATTTTAAGGAAAAATTTAAAAAAAAATTAAACTGCTCACAGTTCGAAGCATTCATTTATTCCCTCCTCTTTGTTTATTGTTCTCGATTCTACAGCACCCACATACGGCCTGGCAAGAGAACACATAAAGGAATCCGATAGAATTTCATATTTCTCTTGTTGTTGCGAAAGACATTGATTGATGTTGATAAGATTTTGCTAAGAGGATTTTAATAGATTTTCAAACTGTAGCCATAGAACAAAGGCGGCTGCAGCGGCCGCAGAAGGGGGCAGGGCAAAAGAAACCTTGTACGTAACCAAATACTTGTGTATCTTAAGGCCAGAATGGGCTTCCGATGATTGATTTACTGTAATCGCAAAGAACATTCGTTGTTCACCAAGAAACAACATGATGTGATTTTGCGGATGAGTGATTGGTGGCTGCAAAAAGAAAGGATGTTTTTGTTGTCCGTTATGAGGCGTTTGGACATTTCGGACACATTAAACAGGGTTTAAGGAATAACGAAGACAACGAATTCGGTCGATAGGCTGAAATGAAACCCAATATAAGTGCGGTTTAAGAATACAAAACTTTTAATGAACAAAATTAACATTTTTCAGTTAGAAACCAACAAAAAAAAGACAATTCTATGATAAACTAAACGAAACACAAAGGTAGCATTTGAAAGAGTATAACTTGTATAGGGTGATACATCTAGAGGTATTTTTTAAGAACAAAAAAAGTATTCAAATTCAAATCAAGTGTGGAATCTTTATTGGTAATTTGAATGGACATTTTATGGCATTTCTTTTTTGAAAATAATTATCTTCAAACGATGGCAACTGTATTATGGAAATGGGCTTTCGGTGAGAATCGGGAAGATCCGCTCTGTTCAGTGATGAGGCCTTTTTCTGGCTCAATGGCAAAGTCAATAAACAAAATTGCCGCATTTGGGCTGAAGAGCAACAAGAAGAGGTTCCATTATACTCAGAGAAAATCACGGTTTGGTGCGGTTTATTGGCTAGTGAAATCATCGGAGCATATTTTTGCAAAAATGATGATGGCCGGAACGTAACCGTGAATGGTGCTCGCTATTGCGCCATGATATCGATCTTTTTACTACCTGAAATTAAAGCCCGTTATCTTGACGACACTTGGTTTCAACAAGACGCTGCCACTTGCCATACAGCTGTTCAAACAATGGATCTATTGAGAGGTCATTTCGGAAAGCAGCTAATTTCACGTTTTGGACAGGTGAGTTTGCCGTCTAGGTCGTGTGATATCACACCTTTAGACATGTTTCTTTGGGGTTACGTAAAGTCCAAAGTCTATGCTGACAAACCAGCTACGATTCAGGTTTTGGAAGCCGGTATTACGCGTGTCATTAAAGCCATACCGGTCGAAATGCTCGAACGAGTCATCCAAATTTGGACCCTCAGAATGGAAACTCTGAGACATAGTTGCGGCCAACATTTGAAGGAAATTATATTCAAAAAATAAATGCCATAAAATGTCCTTTCAAATTACCAATAAAGATTCCAAACTTGATTTAAATTTGAATACATTTTTTGTTCTGAAAAAATACCTTTAGATGGATCACCCATTATTTATTCGCATGAGTTATTGTATAACAAGCTCACAAGAAATCCTGCAAAATCCAAGCGCACAAGTTATTTATGTAAATGTTTTATGCGTACGAGTGATGCTTTAGTAAACTATTTTAAACTCACCACTAATCTAGCGAAACGTATGAGTAATATTAATTCCATTGTAATCCCAGGCGTATACGTTATATTATTTCTTTAGATTTAAGCTTTTAATAAAATCTATTACAAAAATTCTACTGTTTCAAACGATTTGTGTAAATCAATTGTCTGTTTGACTTTATGTTGCCTCAAGCACTTGTGTGCACATACCGAAGAAAAATGCTGTATCAATACAAAGTGTTTAAACTCAATACGGAGAAGGTTTATGGGCGAACAAAATCTGAAATAGCACAGTACAGTTAAAAAGGTCAAGTATAACCTTAAGGTCAATTATGGAATATATGTATAAAGTTGCCTAAAAATGGTTTGGACGGCGGGGTACAGTGTGTATTTCTGATTTCACAACATCTCGACCAGTTGTTACCAACACAGATTGCTAGTCGAATACTGTTCATTGTAAAAATGATTAAAGAGGAATGTCAAACGATTAGATGCTTGCCAATTATTGCTACCTCGAGTAACAATACGAGTACTTCGGTTACACTAAAATTTCTCTGAAATCCGACTTAAATATCGAAATTTCCTTAAGACACATAAAACTAGACTCTCCAGAAGTCCTGGTGCGTATGAGTAATATTAATTTATTAAAATTTTCAATAAATTCTCTTTAACTTTAAAAATTTTCAAGCGATTTAAAAAATTTCAGTCATTTTGAAATCATTAAATTATCAACTTTTTTACTAAGTAAAAAAATTTCCATTAGTTTTACCAGAAACGTCCTTTTTGTTGGGAATCATTTTAATTCTCTATATAACTAATTGAAAACAACAGCATTAATTTATGGCTGTTTCGCTTTCTCTTTCCGCTGTCATTTGGGGTACATTTATAGCTTGTAGGAATTTATTTTGTCCGAATTAAAAACAAAATGGAAACTTGTTAAAAAGCTTAAGCTTATAGCTGTATGTTTTTCATATTAAAATTTCCGGGTACATAAGTATGTACATTAGAGAAGGTCGATGTGCATGGGTGACGGCAAAGAATGGGAGATGTGATTTTTAAAAATATTTAAAAGATTTTGGAGTTAAAAGGACTACATTAAGAAAAGCACGGAACATATGCAATATTAATAAGCAACCGCAACAGGCGAGACTATAACCTCACAGTGAGACCAATTTGAAAGTTTTTCATAATGAAAAAAACATTGAGCTGTTTTTGCTTCAACATCATTCGAAAATTCATCTACTACGAAAATTCAGTACTTTAAAAGCAAAAGTATTAAATTAAAGTTAACGTTGTGTCCAAGTTAACGTTAAGTCCAATACTAGGTTTACAAGAACACTGAGTTATGTTTAGTTTCCCAAAGTATTAGCAAAAACTTTTGGGGTGGATCAAATTAAAACGACATAAAAATGTATCACATATACCTTACATATTTCGGGGGTTAGAATATAAGGCTAATCATACCTAAGATAGAAATATTACAATCAATCGAAAGTAATCACACCTAAGGTTAGGATATTTAGGTATTGCCATGATACGGAACTCAAGCGAAGCAAACGAGAATTTTATTGTAGGATAAAATATATAGTTACTGTACTAAAGGCAGCACCAATCTAGTAACTTGGAGCTGCTGAGGATATAAAAAATTTGCATTAGCAGAAACACTCAGAGCCAAAAGGGCATGAAGCTCCATACTACGAATAACTATTGACGCTTGTGTAATACCAGTAGATGAGCCGGTTTAATCCCTGTTCAATGTGTAAAAGCAACAGACCGAAATAAAACAAACGAGCTAAAATTATTTTAATTATATTCAACAGTAAGGGAATTTGTAAATAACATGGTTTTAAATAGTGTATCTGATACATACCCGACCTTCGCCATCCACACACTGCTGCATACGTTTTCTGATGTTTTCATGAGCACTAACAAGAATGTCGACTGGTATTCTGCTAGTTTCAGCCTCAATATTGTTAATTAGGTCTTCCAAGGTGTTGGGACGGTTGTTATACACCTTCGACTTCGGGTAGGTGTGTTTGCCAAAGGAAAAATCGTATGGGGCTAAGTCTGGTGAGTGTGCCGGCCAGTTCACATTACCCCTCAAAGAGATAAGCCTACCAGAAAAACATTTGCCGCAAACAATTCATGGTAACCCTCGCAGTGTGTGCAGTGGCACCATCCTGTTGGAACTATGTATACTCTTCTTGCAATGCTAAGAACAAGTGATTGCTTCCCAGCAGATCGTATCGGAGATTACAGTACTGCTGCTCTTACTCTCATGATGGTTTGTGGTGTTGTAATCTTTCTCTCAGGTCCCTTTCGTACACATGACACACTCTCTGCTGTTCTCAATGAAGTTACCCAATTTACAATTGATTACCGTCCGGGAACACGTCTACGTAGGGGAATAGCGAATCTTAAAGGGAAAGCACGCTGCACTGCAATGATCGAATGCGCATTTGAAAAATACACTTCAACACAAAATGACCTATATTCACGTGTCTAATGCATGGTGGCAACTGAAAGCAGGCGAATACAAATCTCCCGTCAGCCACCATAAGCCACGCACACTCTCCACTCTCTTCGACCAATAGTGCCTGATTGAACACTTTCCTAGTGCTGATCATCAGCACGGCCTCCGCAAGCAGCACAGCACAACAACTGCTTTACACGCCATCACCACACGTATAAGTCGCGGACTTAACCAGAACAAGCTAACGAGAGGACGGTCCTCGTGGCTCTTGACCTTATAAAAGCCTGGGACACGGTCAATTATGCCACTATGTTTGAGGACATTGAAGAAACGTCCCTTCCGCCTAGTTTGAAACGTTGGGTCGTAAACTATAAATATGTGTGGGCGCCAGTCATATGTAGAATTTAGAGACAGAAAGTCGAAGCCCCGTAGAGTTAAACAAGGAGTTCAACAGGGTGGAGTTTTATCCCCGGCTCTGTTTAACCTCTACCTCTCTAAACTTCCTGCACCAACAAGGTCCTCAAGTCACTTGGGGAGCCGACAAAGAAACCTTGTTGACCTCTTACAAAGCGATAGGTCGGTCTGTAGCAAACTACGCAGCACCTGTATGGTCGGCGAACGTGAGTACGACGCAGTGGAAGAAAATTCAGACTTGCCAGAATGCCGCCCTTAGAACATCAACAGGGTATCTTCTTATGTCTTCTGAGGACCATCTACATGAGGAGACGAAGGTCCTTACCGTGCGCAGACACAATTTCCTGTTGTCTAAACAATACCTGCTAGGGTGTTTTCGCAGCAGTCATCCTAACCACCATATCTTGAACAGGATGCCTCCACCCAGGCAGATCAGGTACGATCTTCATGATCTAGGGAGAGAGGTCCAGCGGTATAAGAGAGAGCCTTTAGATCATCGATACTATCAGGCAGGTTTGAACAACATTCAGCAGTATCCAGCTACCGTTTGAATATAGTGCTAGGGGAACATCCCCCGGAGATTTCACCTGAGGAGAAGGTACTACCTCGGCAGACGCGCGTGGTTCTGGCGCAGCTGAGATCTGGATGGTGCAGCCGCCTCAATTCTTACTGGGCACGAATTGATGCTTACTTTCCGGACATCTGTCCCGCCTGCCATCAGGGACCATATAATGTACTGCACCTCTTCAACTGTCCAGCCAAGCCCATCCAGCTGACCCCCAGGTCTCTGTGAACGCATCCAGTTCAAATGGCGCGTTTCCTCCACCTGGATATCGAAGCAAATCCCCCATAGACAAACAATTATTTTGAAATAAATATATTGATGTTACAACAACAACAACCAATAGTGCCGCCACAGCCTGCAGTGCAAAAAAACAAATTACCGCGTCCCACTTATACTTGCTGACAAAGCTTGAAGGTAAGACGATGGCCGGCTCTATCATACAGGTAAACTAGGCAATTGCCTAGAACTTTTGATCGAATAGACTTTTAGAAGCCTTTTATTAGCTTTACTTGAATAACAATGGCACCGGCTCTTTCAATGTTTCATAATTGGGCTTCTTTATTGGGTTTAAAACTGTACATCCATATTCCTAGGCAACGGTCACTTATAAATATGACAATCTAATTATACATTTAGATAAACCCAACGTTGGACTAATGGTCAAACCTTAGGTATCCAGAATCAGACCAATTTTGAGCGGACACAAAGAAGTTTACCTAGAGTCTGTAAGAGTGGTGGGACCGGGAATTGCAGCTCTTCTTGTAGCTCTTTACAGGTGAAAATAAGGCCTTAAAAACGGAGAAATTTTTCGAGAAAATTATTTTCTACTTTTACAACCAACATCTTAACCCATTTTGTACCAGCAGTTGAGATCTCAACTAAAAAAGTTTGCTGTTTTTTTATTAAATAATAATAAATTTTTGGTAATGGAATTGAATATTATTTTATAATTTATGAAAATAACTCATAATACCCTGTTTCACCGAGTGTTGCAGCGTATAAAAAACCAAAAAAATATTTTTGGCCTATTCCTAACTAGCAATGAACATTTCATAAAGATTAAAAACATTTTATAGAATGGTACAAGGTGGTTTAAAATCAGTCCTTTTTTAAGTCTCACACTTGTGCATCGAATCTTAGCTTAAAGTAGCTTTCGCTAATAACGATTTTAATACTCATTGACATTTTAGATTTGATGAATTTAGGGCGGAATAAGTGGACAAATTAAGTTCGGCCGTGCCTAACTCTATCATGGATAACGGTCTAATAAGAAAATCTTTTCAAGAGAGCGTGACACCGATCTCTTTTTTTATCAAAGTGTTACTTCTCATACCAACATCATACATTCCTACTTCTATCGTTAGATCGGTATTTAATCCAGGACGTGTTTCGATCTATGCCAGCATCATTTTTTTCCAAATATCATCGGCATATCTCTATTATTTCATGAGATATAGGCATCTTATCTGCCGTATCCAATTTTATCATTACATAGTCTAGAATAACTGCCTAGTCATTGGTTTCATCCTGCTAACATTTGGTACAGATCGGTCAATTAGTTTGGCCATAAATGTGCTATTTAAAGAGGCAGTGGCACAGCCCACTTTGTGACACAGTGTGAGCGGCGCAGACCACTGTTCTGACCCCGCTAATATTATACGTTTAAAATTTTAGCCTCATACATCGAAGAGTTTATGAGATACTGCGTTTTTAGCTAAGGATTGTTGACTTTTTCAGAGGACATTGTAAGGGGAATATTTGTATCTCTTGACCGATCAGGCCTGTTTTCAATACGAAACGTTTTAGTTCATCAACACATGTTTCTGCAACATCTTAGCCACCTAGCTTCAATAATGCGGTCTGTAGTTTGCTAGACAGACCGATGGACATGATGCCGGTGAGAACGTAACCGTCAATGGCGACCGTTATCGTGCCTTGATAACCGACTATTTGATGCCTGAAATTAAAGCTCGTGATCTCGGCGACATTTGGTTTCAACAAGACGGTGCCACTTCCCACACATCGCATCAATCAATTGATTTATTGAGAGAACACTTCGGTGAGCAGATGATTTCACGTTTTGGGCCGGTCGATTGGCCACCAAGATCGTGTGATAACACCCCGTTTCACTTCTTCCTGTGGGGCTATGTAAAGTCTAATGTTTATGCGGACAAACCCGCTTCGATTCAGGCCTTGGAGCAAAACATCACGAGTGTCATTCGCCAGTTAACAGTCGAAGTGCTCGAAGTGCACATTTACATAAAAAAGGTTTATCGGGACAAGAAATTCAAAATGATATGGTGAATGTGTTAGGTGAAAGTGCTCCTTCATATGCAACAGTAAAAAATTGGGTTGCTGAATTTAAACGTGGTCGCACAAGCATTGAAGATGAACCACGTAGTGGACGTCCAAAAACAGCAACAACAACAGAAATTGTAGCCAAAGTGCATGATATGGTATTAAATATTCGACGAATATAAGTGCGTGAAATAGCTAATATCATGGGCATCTCAAATAATCGAGTCCATTTAATTTTGCATGAAGAACTACAGATGAAAAAGCTTTCTGCAAGATGGGTGCCGCACTTGTTAACAGTCGACCAAAAACGCATAACAATGAACATTTCTCAAGATTGTTTGGATCGCTTTCAGCGAAATAAAATGGATTTTAAGCGTCGTTTCATAACTGTTGATGAGACATGGATCCACGACTATACTCCAGAGACAAAAGAACAATCCAAACAATGGACTGAAGGTGGAGGAAGTGCCCCAAAGAAGGCAAAAACAATTCAATCGGCTGGTATGGTTATGGCAACGGTTTTTTGGGACTTCAAAGGTATTTTATTGATTCAATATCTGCAAAAGGGTAAAACAATAAATTCAGAGTACTATTGCAACCTTTTAGATTAATTAAATGTACAAATTCGAGAAATACGTCCTGGCTTACAACACAAAAAAATAATTTTTCATCAAGACAACGCACCAGCGCACAAGAGTGTTTTAACAATGGCTAAAATCAACGAATTAAAGTACGAGTTGCTTGACCACCCACCTTATTCTCCTGATTTAGCTCCCAGTGACTTTTACCTGTTCCCAAATCTAAAAAAATTCCTTGCTGGCAAGCGTTTTACCTCAAATGAATATGCAATTACAGTTGTAAACCACTATTTTGAAGACCTTGAGGAAAACTATTTTAATCATGGGATAGAATTGCTAGATAAGCTTTGGACTAAGTGTTTTAAGTTTCAGGAGATTATATTGAAAAATAAAAATATTTTTATAAAACTAACTATTCTCTTTCATTGATAGGCTAAGAACCTTCCAAACCGCCCTCGTAATCTTCAAAAAATAAATGCCAAAGAATGTTTTTTCAAATGATAATAAATATTCCCTGGTCACTGTTTTAAACAACATGCGATTGATACAGATAAAGTATTTACCCATTCTGGCCATATGACTCACCGACACTCCTAAGGTGCCCGATCCTAATAGAATGTCCCTAGCAAGCTAAGAAGAGTTTCCTTAGATGATGGAAAAGAGATTGAACTAAAATAAATGTAAAGCCATTAAAAAAACAGGAAGTAACGAAAAAGTAAGAGATCTTTAAATAAAATGGGTAACGTAGGAACTTCCCATCCAGCGGCATTTATCTCGATCTGCTGGGATGAGGCAATGAAGAAGAATGTGGTTTTAGTCGATACGCATCCGAAATTTTCTAGAATGTAAGCCGACATATTATATTTTTTAAACCAGTGTTTTATGTTGGTTTTATGCCACTGCATTATTTTCTTTATCAATAAATTTTTACATATTAGCCCACTAAAATTGTGCCCAAAATAATTGTTTAAAAATTTGAAACTGTACCCAGACAATTTTTCCAGAAAATAAATTTTAGCGGTAGTTATTCCTTAATAAAGATCTCATATGTAAGAGCTAAGACAAATCGTCCAGCTCTATTGTGCGAGTCCATATGTCGAGGTTAATAAAATATTTACCCAAGCAATATTAAAACGAACGAGAACAAAAAGCAGTATAACTCCAATACTACAGCAATAAGTTTTGACATAATTTAATCTCTGTAGTAGCAACTTCAAACCACAAAAAGTTGACGATGAAAAAAGATCTGGTGTGGAAATACAACAACAAAAGCCTCAGAAATATGTTGTAGCTTATTTTGGAAACGAGCAGCAAAAATTGCCTCCAACAGCTGAACCATTACAATGGAGACTTTGTGCTTCTAGTCAATGAAATACCTACAGGAAAGGCATTACTAAAGTTTTTTGTAAATTGTACTACTTGTCTACATAAATGTTAAAATTTAAAAGTCTTACAGATAATCGGAAAAAAACTAAAAACATGAACATCACAAACTCCACACCGAGACTTACAGTGAATTTGGCAACTATCTCTGTTTGTTCAGTAGAATTTTTTTTACAAAAATATGTACAGCATAGAAAACGTTTGTTTTTTTAACCTTACCATAACAAAGTCAGGTCCAACATCTATGAATATTGGGCCGAAATAAAAATTTTTGTTAAACGAGTATAAAATTATAAATGTGTGATTATATAAAATGATAATTATGTATAAAAAAATTATAAAACTATTATTATGTAATTTTAAAATTATAATTAACAAAACAATGAACTACTTTATGGTAAAATTGGTCATCGAGGCTTGGCAGCTTCGACACCACCCTGCACTTAAAATGACAATATCTCGACAACTAATACGGATATGATGATGATATTCTAAAGTATAATTTTGGGATGAATGTATATTGTTGGGATGAATCGAAACACATCCTGGAGGAAAAGAAGACGGTGTCACGCCTCTTTTAAAATTGTATTTATGGCCAATGTAATACACCGACCATTACACACACGCAGAAAAAAAGTATGGTTGTGGTAACAATATTCGAAGAGCATCATACTATTGTTGGTTATATGGTTGTGGCACAACAATGTTATGATCATCACAACAATAGTATGGTTCACACATAACCATACTATGATCCCCACAACAATATTATGGTTCTCGCAGCAATAGAATTATTCACACACAACCACACTATGATGCCCACAACCATATTATTATTCACACTCAACCATACCATGATCCTCACAACCATATTATTATTCACACTCAACCGTAGTATGATCCTCACAACCATAGTATGACTTACACACAACCATACAATAATCCCCAAAATTTTTGTTATGTTGTTATTCAACAATAGAGATTTTTATTAAGTTTTGTAAAAATAGATTAAACTCTTAATAACAGGAGTGATTTATTTAACAGTAAAAAAAAATCATTTATTAAAAATATTTCAGTTATACTAACCCGTAGTTTGTTTTGAAAAAAATTTAATAAATAAAATTTTAAAATTTTCATATAAAATAACATTGTCAAATTAAAAAAATACCATTTTGCCGGTATGATTGCCGTAATTATATTATTGTTAACGTAAAACCCATGAAAATAATACTTTTGTCCCACCAACCATATTTATATTGTTGCTACAACCAAGTTTTCATTTCTAAAGTTGGCAATAATACTATTGTTACATTTCAATAACGTTAATATTGCCGCAATTTTACTATTGTCAAAATGAAACTCAAAAAACAATACTATGTTGCGACGACCCTACTTTTATTGCAGAGAACATACTATTGTTGCCGTGACCATATAGTAACCATATTTTTTCTCTGCATGCATTCTTGAGTATATGCTTAACAAATTTAAATATATTGTAAACGGTCAATGGTTTAAACGAGTATCAATTAAAAATTGTCGCTACCCGAAATTATTGATAATTTTTGCGATTCTTCATCCATGGACTCATGTGTCCTCTCAACTTTACGAGTAACAGATTTATCTCTATGCCAAGTAAAAACTTCTCTATAAAATGCATTAGCGGCGTTTAACAGTAGGTTTTGGCCTGTGAACAAAATAATTGAATCTTGCACAGCTCAAAAATTTGAGTGAAGTTTCTCCTTGTTCCTGAATGGGATGTTGTGGGACTTAAATAAGTGTGTAAAGAGACCTTGACCTGTAAGACAGAATTTGAATGCTGCTTTATTTAAAACGACTTCTTTAAAAAACTGCAACTTCTCTTATCTAAGATAAGTTAACGTACTAATAAACCTTTTCATAACTGCAACATCATGTCGCAATCGGTTCCCTGTCCCTGTCCGCGACTTTCAAGTAATGCCACAAAGAAAAATATTGCAAAACTGTTCTCTGCATTGCGTTCGAATCTTTTAGTTTGTACCCGTATTTATTCACAAATGCCACCAGAGAATGCAGGCTTTCATTGCTTTATTTCAGACAGTTTCTTCGTTTTGCGTTACTGCGTTGTTTCATTACAATTGTTAACTTTTTGTGGTGAGTCCTGTCTGGAGCAGTCACAAACGAACTGCATTCCTTTTCTTTCCTCTCCACCCTGGCCCATTCCCCTCCCCTATCCTGACCAGCTAGCTGACTAAAGTAAATTGGAAATAGTTTTTTTTTTTTTTTTTTTTTTTTTTTTTTTTAAATTGGAAATTGGAAATTATTATCATTACTTTTACTGCTGCATTTTAAGAAACTGAAAATGAAATTATGGTGTTTTTATTTTTGGGTTGGCTCCATTTTTCTTTTCCATGTCCATTTAAAGCGTTTTTCGACTGTCTCTCTCTCTCCCCCCTCTGTCTGTCTGTTGCAGTTACTTGGCGGATATTGCAAGTTTTTCGGTCATTTTCTATACATTTTTATTGCATTTCCGCTTTTTGGAGGGGATTTTCTATTTGGTCGGTTAGAATTTAATTTATGCCTTTCGAAAAAGTTTTTGTATTTTGTTGGACAATAAACTTGTGTCATTTGGAAAGGGAGGCGAATCGCAAGCAGTGAATTGTTGAAAACGTATAAGCTAAGAAAGTAAATAGCGAATTTAACAAACTTCTAGTGACTAATGGAATTACGCTTCAGATACTGGCGAACAAAGTAGATACACGCAGGAAAAAAATATGGTTGTGGTAACAATATTCGAAGAGGATAATACTATTGTTGGCTGTATGGTTGTGGTACAGAAATATTATGATCCTCACAATATTAGTATGATTCATATAGAACCATACTATGATCCTCACAACCATACTTTGATACTCACAACAATTGTATGAATCACACTCAACCATATTATGATTCTCACAACCATAGTATGTTTGTGAGAATAATAATATGGTTGAGTGTGATTCATACAATTGTTGTGAGTATCAAAGTATGGTTGTGAGGATCATAGTATGGTTCTATATGAATCATACTAATATTGTGAGGATCACATACAACCATAGTAGTATCCTCACAACCATAGTATGATCCCTACAACCATAGTATGATGACACACAAATATAATATTATCCCCAATATTATTTATTAGAATTGTGTAAGTTGTCAACAATAGATTTAAATTATGAAAATTATTTAAAAATACATTAAATTCATAATAATGGATTTATTAATATAAAGCGTATATAATAGATAAAATAATATTTAATAGCGATTTATTTAGCAGTAGAAGAAATCAGTTTAAAAAACCGGAAGCGTTTTTGTTAAAAATATTTCAGTTAAACAAATCCAAAGCAGTTAGAAAATTTTTAACTTCCACATAAAAAGTACAAATATTGCATTAGATCCGTAACAATTACATTGTTCTGAAAAGCATTTTTAAATGAGGAAAAATTACAATCATACTGTATGATTGCCGTTATTTTATTATTGTTATTATAAAAACCCAAAGAACAATACTTTTGTCGCACCAACCATATTTATATTGTTGCTACAACCATATTTTCATTTTTCAATTTGCCAACAATACTATTGTTACATTTCAGCAATATTAATATTGCGGCAATCATACTATTGTCAAAATATAATTCAGTAAACAAAGCTATGGTTGCAACGAACATACTTTTATTGCGGAGAACATATTATTATTGCCATGACCATATAGTAATCATGTTTTTTCTCTGCGTGTAATTGATAAAAGCTGTAGGTACCCGCTACACCAATTTTTCTTTTTCAGAAGTTTGGGGTGAACATTTAAAGTAAGCAAAAATAAAAATGTTTTGATGCTCTGAAACAGTTGGTCACGAGGCAAAACTTTTCCCTCAACATGGAGTAAGCATTGGAAAAATCAATCAATTTGTGGAATTTTTAGAATTTTTAGATTTTTTTAATATCCTCCATCATAGGATAATGGGCTTATTCTGCTCGCAGTACCTGGAAACAGGTCGGAGACCCCATAAAGTAAGTTTTACCGCGAAAAAGACATAAACGCCATTTCACCATTTAGTGAAATTGGATAGAAAACTGCAAAAAGGCTTTAATCTCAAATACTAAATATTAAATATTTATATTTACAAAGATATAGAACTCACTGGTATCGAAGTCCTCCAGATAATTTAGATAAAAAACAAAAAAACTACCCTGTTCTGTAGAATTCAATTTTTTCGCGGTTAGGGCTCGATATTTACAAAGATATAGAACTCACTGGTATCGGAATCCTCCAAATAATTTAGACAAAAAACAAAACAAAAACAACCCTATTCTGTAGAATTTTATTTTGGGGCTTACGTTTCTTACGCGGTTAGGGCTCGATATATGTACTTTAGTATTCTGAAACGTCTTAAAATTCTAAGATGATCTAGCCATGGGCCATGGGAAGCAAACTACAAGTCGTATTATTATAGCTACGTGGCTGAAATTTTGCAGAACTATTTGTTGATGGACTGAAATAGTTGGTATTAAAAAAAAGCCAGGTCGGTCATGAGGTAAAAATTTTGCCCACCCAAGGACTGAGTCAACCTCTGGAAAAATCAACAACCCTGATTTTAAAAAAGATAATATTTCATGAACTATTGAAGATGATATTGGAACATATGATTTTTGCATGGATTGAAACACATCCAGGAGAAGAAGAGGGTGGTGTCACGTCCCCTGAAAAAAAATCGTCTATATGGCCGAAGTACTGGACCAATCGCTAACAAAATTTTAACAGAGGAAAACTAGAACTAGAAAATAATTATAAACTATGTTATGGTAAAATTGGACATGGAGACTTTGCAGCTCCTACACCATCCTGAACTTAAAATGGCGATATCATAGAGATATGATGAGGATATTCTATAATGTTGGCATGAATCAAACAAATCCTGCAAGAATAGTGGGCGGTGCTACGCCCGCTTTAAAAAAAAACGTTTTTATGGCCAAAAAATGGACCATTATAAAATTTTTAAAGTATAAAACTAATAACAAAAATTTGTATAGACTATGAGGAGCTAAAATTTCAGTAGACAATTTTTGATAAGGAAAAAACACACCGTGATTCAAAAGACAGTGAAATTTTCATATTAGGTATGTATCAATGATAGAGGGTAAACAAGCTTCGGCCCGGCCGAACTTAAGTTGTACAATTTTTGTTTCTTTAGGAATTTGGGGTCAACCTTATTAGTTATGTAGGCATTTTAGCCATTGCATCCATCTAAGGAACAGACACGAAACTTCTCTCAATTAAATCTAAAGACTTTATACTAAGAAACTTGAATTGAATTTGAATAAGTTTTTTAAAGACATTTCTAAATGGGATAGTCTATTCAGCAGATATCATATTTTTATACCACCTACCAAAAGTTGGAGAATACATTAAATTTGTTATTCCGTTGCCGACATCTCATAATATTGATCGGCGATCTTTTAAAGCGTATAATAGTGATCGTCGTAAAAATCAACAACAATCCACCGGTCGAACGAATTAAGGTAGGACGCTGATATTTTGCACTTATGCTCATAAGCCAGTTGAGATAGTAAAAGGACCAAATAGCTACAAGAGGTTAAAGTTTTCCTTAAAGGGACTAAAGTTACGCCAGAAAACAAGTACACATCATTGAGTATTTGCTTAACAAATTAAAATCCATTGTAAAGGATCAATGGTTTAAATGGGGATTGTTAGCTGAGACGCACTTAATACCTCAAAAAACGGCATAGTTGCAGGACGTTTCAGCTCTGTGGTCAAACAAACTACCGTATATACGATTGAATTCGTTGCCATAACTAAAGGACAGTTAAAGCAGAAAATTAAAGAATAAGGGTTTTCTTATCCTTTTTACCTTCTTAACAATCATAATGAAATTCACTTCAAATAAAAATTACCATGTACCTCTAATGGCTGAAATGTCCTTGTGGTAAAACTCAAACTATTGTAGCATTTTTTGTGTACGATTTAAATGCATTGTCTGGATAATTAAAAATAATTTTGAATAATGGAGAAATCAACAACCCTGAACTTAGAAAAGGTAATATTTCATGAACCATTGACTATGATACATATGACTATGAACATATGATTTTGGCAAGGATCGAAACACATCCTGGAGAAGAAGAGGGTGGTGTAACGTATATATGGCCGAAGTACTGGACCCATCGTTAAAAAATGTTGACAGAGAGAAACATATAACTAGAAAATTAAAAAAAACAGGACATTTCGCTAAGAATCTAAATATGAATTTATTTTAAAGTTCTGGCTGAGATTTGCGTTAGGCACATGTGGCCAAAATTAGGGAACACTGGCGTATAGTATGTCACATAAGTACTCACATAAATGCCAGTTTTTCTACGAATCCAAAAATATATATATTTTTGAATTATTTTAATGAGATTGAGCCTGGATTCATGAAGCCAACAGTACAAAAAAATCGGGCAACTTTAATAGCTAGTTCGCGGTGTAGGCTACTTAGATTAGGCCTTACCAATCTTATCGACGTATGTTAACTCTTTATGGTTGATATGATACTTGCGAAGTATAAGTGCATATGTGACAGCGCATAGAGAAAGGGGCCTAAGGGTAAAAAAATCAATTTTCACTTTTTTTTGATGTGGACAACATCTTAGCATCGAATGAGACCGATCCCATGCCCCAAAAAGTGTTCCCTCCCAGAGATATGCGCGTTTTCTGAAAGTGATGGTACACCAAGGATACACGTATTTAAATCTTTAAAATGGCTCTCCTGAACAAAACTGGGTTTTACCCTTAGGTCCCTTTCTATTTTGCGCGTCACATATATGTATTTGTAGTGTGATAAATGATTTCGCAGTCAGTCATCAGTGAAATATATTTAAAGATGATTTAATAGAGATAGATACGAGTATTCCATAGCTGCGATTGTTAAATGTGTCATGGAAACATTAAACTAGTATACACATTCTACACTTATATGCAGTGAAATCTAAAATGTCCTAACTCACAAAGTGCAAATTTCAAACCTGCCAAAATATGAAGTGTTTTTTAGACGTGGTATATAATCGTACATTACCCAGCATGATTGGAATAAGATGGGACTAGAGATGGACAGGAAAACTTAATTAATAAAACCGAAAGTAAATGAAAACAAATCAAGTAATCCATAAAACCTGGTACTGAGATGGCCTGTTTTAAAATTCTGCGACATTCAGGGAAAATGTTCTTTTATCAATATCAGGCAAATCATTTGCAATTGGAAATAGAATCGCATTTATGAGTTAATTTTAGGCGATTAATGGTTTTTACATGAACAAACTTAGTACCAGTCCCTAGACATTATGGCTTTCATCTGATGAAACCAAAAATTTCATCTTGATTGGAAAAAAATCATTCTTGTTTTCCACTACATTCAAACCGATGAAAAACAATTAATAATGGCTCACAATGGTCGGAGCCGACTATAAAATACTCTACACCTGTCCCATATTCGGAAGACTCCGCTCACCTGCACACTAAATTTGAGCATGAAGGAATGTGGAGTTTGACTTGTAAAGCAGAAGGAACCCAAATCGGTATTGTGCTTTGCAAAGGGATTTTAGGAAATCATTTACGATTATTGTCGAATTTCACTGTGGTTGGTTACGTCTCCTTCCTAATGTACTTTAAATACTACACGAGTTAGAGTACAGTGGCAGGTCTTTAAATTGACCAAGACCTTTGTATGGGGGCTATTTGAAAAAGTGGACCGAGGTGGTTCAATAGTACCGCAAATAATTATGAACCTTCCATAATATTTTATGTTAATTTTGAGCAGATCGCATGTAAATTGTAGAATGAAGCAGAACCTTTGTGTAGGACTTTTTAGAATAGAACAAATGATTGATTCCCAATTCACTGATTCAAAACTATAAGCGTCGCTGACGATAAACTATGGATTACGTTAAGAACTGTATTATATTTTGTGTAACTCCTCCGTAAATCATTGACACCCTTTATTGTACCGAATGCGTGGCTGATTAAGTTTCTCAAGAAATAAACGAAAAAATAGAAAAATAGTGTTTTAATTTTATTGTAAAAAATTTTGAGATAACTTCTGCTCGAGGCCAACAGGACCACATCTACGTGGTAATCTTTTCTTAAACCAATAATATCCAAATTCACCTGAGTGGCACACTGGTAGCTTAGAAAGTTCTCTACACGCAGAAAAAAAATATGGTTGGGATAACAATATTCGAAGAGCATCATACTATTGTTGGTTATATGGTTGTGGCACAACAATATTATGTTCATCACAACAATAGTATGGTTCACACACAACCATACTATGATCCCCATAACAATATTATGGTCCTCACAACAATAGAATTATTCACACACAACCATACTATGATCCCCACAACCATATTATTATTCACATTCAACCATAATATGATCCCCACAACCATATTATGATCCTCATAACCATAGTATGTTTAACGTACAACCATAGTATGCTCCTCACAACCATAGTATGACTTACACACCATCATACTATGGTTCCCAAAAGTTTTTGTAAAGATTGGGTTATGTTGTTATTTAACAATAGAGAATTTTATTAAGAAAGTTATGTAATAATAGGAGAGATTTATTAAACAGTAAAAAATGTATTTATTTAAATTATTTCAGTTATACTAATTCGTAGTTTGTTTCGAAAAAATTTAATTATTTTTACTATTATTGCGTATGATTCGTAAAAATAACATTGTCAAATTAAAAAAAATACAATTTTGCCGGTATGATTGCCGTAATCATGTTATTGTTAACATAAAACCAATGAAAACAATACTTTTGTCCCATCAACCATATTTATATTGTTGCTACAACCATATTTTCATTTTAAAATTTGGCAACAATACTATTGTTACATTTCAACAATATTAACATTGCCGCAATCATACTATTGTCAAAATGAAATTCAAAAAACAATACTATGATGGCGACGACCATACTATTATTGCAGATAGTAACCATATTTTTTCTCTGCGTGTACACACAGAGAACAGATTCGTTGCCAAAAACCCGTACTCTTATGGTCGAAAATATAAAACCCAACGTAACTGCTGCCTTTACGATAAACGAATGCGAGAGTGTTGAACCGATCCTCATCACGGCAGGCAGTCCAAAGACATTGTGACACCGTAGAGAGAGTGACAAAAATTGTATTGACGTTATGATACATTTAAGAGGTTGGCGAAGCCCTTTAAGCCATGGCACATTGTCCACGGACGCTGTGAATTTCTTTAAAGATACCGACAAAGTTCAAAAGTGCACTTTTTCAAGTGTAAGTTCCGAAAATAAATGCCTGCTCCCAAAACTTTATCACCATCTTTGTTAAAAAATCACTGCGAAACTTAAAATCAAAACGATCCAATTTTATTAAAATAATAATACCCATTTGAGTAGCTGGCCTGTGTCAGAGGTGATCACTGTCGCCGCCATTCTTGTTTCCACAACGCAAATTAAAAAGTTAATGAAAGCTCTGAAAACGACTCTAGCAATTTTTCTAGAGGTATCAAATCTATGGAGCTTATGGCACATTTTGCGGTTTGATAATGCCCATGGACTTTCACGCCATCCTTATTTCACTTATAATCTTGTGTGGCACTCAAAGATGGATACTTGCGACTTCGGTTAGAGCAAAGATGGGTGTATTCGAGAGGGAGGACCTTTAACAAATTCATGGGCTCAGATGCGCTAACGGAGTGTTCTGTTAATCAAAATTTGCAGTAAATCCTGAATTGAATGTTTTTAGGCGCATGAATATAAAATAATAACACTGACTACGACAATTTGGTCGAATAGGTCAGAAAGCTCCAGCAAGAAACACTTAAACTTCAGACGGAAAATATAAAATCCAATCAAAAGATAGCATAAAAATCGTGATAATCTTGAAATTTTTAACACAGACCACACGCAGAGAAAAAACATGGTTACTACATGGTCGCGGCAATAATAATATGTTCTCCACAACGAAAGTATGTTCGTCGCAACCATAGCATTGTTAACTGAATTTAGTTTTGACAATACTATAATTGCTGCAATATTAATATTGTTGAAATGTAACAATAATATTACGATTTAAATTAAAAATGAAAATATGGTCATAGCAACAATATAAATATGGTTAGTGCGTTTTATGTTAACAATGATATGATTACGGCAATCATACTGTATGATTGTAATTTTTCTTCATTTAAATATGCTTTTTAGAACAAATGTTATTGGTACGGATCTAATGCAATAATAGTATTTTTTTATCGAAATTAAAATTTTTAAAACAAGCTGTTTTGGCTTTGTTTATCTGAAATATTTTTAATAAAACGCTTACGTTTATTTAAACTTATTTTTTCTACTGTGAAATAAATCACTCCTAATATTTTGAATTTAATGTATTTTTGAATAATTTTCATAATTCAAATCTATTGTTGACAACTTAAACCAATTTTAATAAATAATATTAGGGATCAAATCTATTGTCGACAACTCAAACAAATTCTATTAATAAATATTGGGGATCATAGTTTAATTATGTGTGATCATACTATGGTTGTTGGCATCATAACATGGTTGCGTGTGAATCATACTATGGTTGTGAGGACCATACTATGGTTGTATATGAAACATACTATGGTTGTGAGGATCATACTATGGTTGTGGAGATCATAGTATGGTTAAGTGTGAATCATACTATGGTTGTGGGGATCATAGTATGGTTATGTATGAATCATACTACTGTTGTGAGGATCATAGTATGGTTGTATTTGAATCACACTATTGTTGTGAGGACCATAATATTGTTGTAGCACAACCATATACCCAACAATAGTATTCTCCTCTTCGAATATTGTCATCACAACCATACTTTTTTTCTGCGTGCAAGACCAACATCGTTTTGTATAGCAAACAATTTATAAAAGAAGAGTACTGACTCGAGTCCTAAATGTTAATTACGCCACTCTTGCCTTCTTGTCTTCATGGCGCAGAAATCTACAGTAAGAATCAATTAAAACGAAAACACGGTTTTATTCTAAAATTATATAAAAAAATTTAAACTCGTTCATTCAGTGGCCATAAACACGATTGTTTAAAGAGGCATGTCACAGCCCTTTTCCTTACAGTATGTATTTCGATCCATTTCAACATAATATATTCCAAATATCATCATCATCGTATCTCTTATAGTTTATAAGATATTGTGTTTTTAAATTTGTTGTTGATTGATTTGTTGTAGAGGTTGACCCTGTCTTTGGTAGGGAAAAAATTGTACCTCTTGTCCGATCTAGCCTATTTTTAATATCAACCGTTTTAGTCCATCAACTCGTGTTTCTGCAAAATTGCAGCCAGAAAACTGCTGTAGCGCCACCTATAGTTTGTAGTTTAAATTCAGAATACATACACTTTATGGGGTCTCCGACCAGAATCTGGAATAAATTCTACTATAGCTTTGGTAACTGGTATTAGTCGAATTAGTCTTCGAGTTATCCGCTCAATTATAACATTATTTACAACTTATCTTATAAATAAATTCTGAAATCATTAAGAATATTAGAAACAGTACATTCGGAATGAGCAGACAGAGGGCGGACCTATTGGAAGAAGGTTTACAAATTCTGAACATTTCCAACTTTTCTTAAGCAGACCAAGACCAAAATCCTATTGTCAATAAAACTGTGGAACATTTTTGGGGTTATTGTCTGGGGGGTGAGAAATTCCAAGTCAGGGTGATGGTACTAGGTCAGTATATTAAAACCCTCAAAGGGTTTTGCGTTCGTATGTGCCAGTTTTTTTTATGACTTTTTACATTTTTTCCTTATCTTGATGTTTTTTCGCTTAGTTGTAAAATGTTGGCAAAAACGTAGTTTGACATAACTCGAGAACGACTAGTTCGATTTTGCTGAAATAAATTGAGAAAAATTAATAATTACATTTTCTTTAATCCATTGATATACTGTTTCTCTACCAAATCAACATTTTTGCAATTAGAAATAAATTTATGAAGAAAATTTTGCCAAAAAAAAATTTTTTTTTTTTTTAAACATATAAATCCCAAACGGAAAAACGTGTAGAGTCTTATAACTTTCACGTAAAGTCACATAACCTATAAACAAAATGCGACATAGTTCATAGAAATCGATTAACGAGTTCTGCTTTTATTTACAATTAAGTAAAGTTACTTAATTGTAAATAAAAGCAGAAGCTAGTACCATCACCCTGACTTGGAATTTCTCACCCCCCAGATTGGCTGTTGTACAGTGTAATAAAAGGTAAATAAATAAGTTTTAGTTCATTGCTGGCAAAATCCTGAATGTGAGTTAGGCCACTCTTGCCTACAGCTCTACATAAGCATTCGCATCTGTATCAATTACAATTGGTCTTTACATAGTATCGGGATTTCAAGGAAATACATGCGACAATATAAAGCAATATTGTTGCTCTAGCAACAGTTGCAGATAGACGAAGAAATAGAAAAATAAATTTTATTGTCATTTATCTAAATCAAACATCAAGATCGGTGACTTTGAAATGCCGCTGCAGCAACACGGTGGCACGGGGTAGTAAATGCAAACGTGTGGCTGATAGCGGATGAAACGGAGGGGTTGGTGAAGGCTAAAAGCAAATTTATACACACATACTTATATACCCCAGATATATTCACATAGAGTGAACCGAACACACATACACAAGGTCCCGGAAATACTAACACATGACGGTCCTGTAAATGTCCCCTTGGCGCACGAAGAGATTGGAGTCCTATTTAAAGGTCCTTTCCTGATTTTTCTTTTCTCCTGCCTCTTCTTTTTATTTGTTAATGTGGTTGAACATGACAATAAAAATCGTTTTATTTCCAAATTGAAAACATTTGCTTGTACTCCAGTTGTGTTTTTTTGCCGTTTTAGTTCCACATCGACATCCATTATTTTGGTACTGGTGAAGTTTGTACTCCTCGTAAGTAAAGCATTTGCCAGATATTGTGTTTTTTTTCTCGTTGTTTCTTTGGTTTTATTCACTTCTCTTGTTTGCTCTTTTGGCGTAGACAACAAGTTTAGAAAGAGGAAAAAAGTCTTTATTAGATTTTTGTTTGAAATGTGGAAGCAGGCAGCGAGGGGTGGTGTCCACTTTTTCGGCAGGACTTGCTTCTATGTTCAACTTAAACAAGATGTTGCCAACGAATAAAGCATTTCTACTGGATTCGTCGCTGTTTCTTTTTCGTTTTGTCTGATTTGAACAGCAGCACATTTGTCTGCAAATTATTGCAGTTTCTAGAGTTTCTATCTTTAAATGCTTGCCTAGGAGAGGAGGTCCCTTTTTAGGTTATTAAAGTTTTGCCAAATGAAAATAAAATAACTTTTGCAAAAATAGTTGCACAACTTATTAAGGAACTATAATCTTATTAAAATTTGTGGCAATATGTTAAAATCGTAAGCCCATTATTTGGTAAGGTTAGGAGAAATAGGCAGCAAAAATACAAGATGTTTTTTCAGACGTTTGGTCTTCAAGAAAAAATAAACGCATTTAGTTTAATGTAATGGTCAAGAATTTAGCTTTGTTATAAAGGCAAGGGTTTGCCATTATGTATGGAACAAAATATCGGCCAAATGGCCGCTGCAACCTCGACGGCACACCTCCATCCGATGGTCCAAATTTTCGATAACGCTAAGGCATAATTGAGGTTCTATGCCGTTAATGTGTAGAATCATCTCATCCGTTAGCTCTTGAATTGTTGCTGGCTTTCTTAATGGTTATTTTCTTTCAAATAATCCCAGAAAGAAGTCCAACGGTGTCAAATCACATGATCAAATCACATGATCACACGGTCATTCAATCTGTCGCGCAAAAGAGCCATTGTGTCGTTAGCTGTGTGGCAAGTGGCACCGTCGTGTCGAAACCACATATCCCACATATCGCCCACATCCATATCTTCCAATTGGGGCCATAAAAAGTTCGATATCATCTCACGATAGCGAACACCATTCACAGTGCCTTTTGTAAAGAATACGTCCCGATAATGCCGCCAGCCCATAAACCGCACCAAACAGTCACTCTTTGTAGGTGCATTGTTTTTTCGACAATCACTCTTGGATGAACTGCCCTATCGGCCTAAGTTTGTAAGAAAACGGCCCGATGAAGCCGCCAGCCCATAAACCGCACCAAACAGTCCCTCTTTGTGGGCGCATTGTTTTTTCGACAGTCACTCTTGGACTATCATTCGCCCAAATTCAAGAAGCCGACGCGACTAGCTCAAATAAATTCCAGCCGAGAGGCCCAATTTTTGACCGTATGTCAGCAATGACGCGCCGAATATTCTCTTCCAAGGCGTCAATCGTATCGGGTTTGTTTGCATAGCAAAGCGACTTCACATTACCCCACAAAAAATAGCCCAGCGGTGTTAAATCGCAAGATCTTGGAGGCCAAGCCGCAGGCCCACAACGCGAGACAATGCACTCAACAAAAGTTTCCTTCAATAAATTAATTGTTTCGTTGGCTGTATGGCATGTAGAGCCGTCTTGTTGGAACCAAAAGTCGTCCACATCAACGTCCTCCAATTTAGGCACGAAAAATTCGTTATCATGGCTCGTTCTCCGTTGACTGTAACATTATGACCGGCTTCAGTTTTGAAGAAATATGGACCAATGATTTCCCTCTGCCTATTAAGCACAGTAAAGAGTGACTTTTTGAGGATGTAACGGCGTCTCAACAATGGCTTGTGGATTTTCATTACTCCAAATGCGACAATTTTGGTTATAAACGTTTCCATTCAACCAAAAGTTGTTGTTGTAGCGGCAAGTGTGTGCCGAGGTGACAGCCCTTGGCCGAAGAATTGCTCTTCGGGTCAATCCGGTCCATAAAACCGGATGTCGTGGGATTGATTCAACCAAAAGTAATCTTCATCGCTGAACAAAACTTTCTTATAAAAATCAGAATCCGTGGCCAACTCGATTTGGGCCCATTCACCACGATTTGCAAAACTTGTTCCAGAGGTAGGTCTATTCATTATGAAATGGCAAACCAAACTGATCATAAATCAAACGACAGCTGTCAAAAAGGCCAACTCCCAAAAAATGTGGCCGGATTGAAAACCACACGTCTAAAAAACCCTTTACAATTTTACTTGAAGACATAAGAGATTTATCTTTTCTTAACCCTCTAACCTGCCTTTTTGCGTTGTGGGAAGTTTCCCCTCTAACGGACAAAATAAAAGTCAAAATAAAAGTTGGACTTAAAGTTCGTTATTGCTGATCCAAAATTAGGCCTGTATTATGTTATCAGTTGAAAACAAAAATTGGGCATTAGAGGGTCAACATTACCAACAGGGACTATCTCTTCAGTAAAGTCTCTTCAATCTAAACATAATGTATATGTGACGCGCAATAGAAAGGGACCTAAGGTTAAAAACCAGTTTTGTTCAGGAGAGCCATTTTAAAGATTAGGTCCCTTTCTATTTGCGCTTAGAATCGTCGACTTCACTTTCATAAAACGCGCATATCTCTGGGAGGGAACACTTTTAGGGCATGGGATCTGTCTCATTCGATGCTCAGATGTTGTCCACATCAAAAAAAAGAAAAAAATGAAAACTGATTTTTTTACCCTTAGGTCCCTTTCTCTATGCGCTGACACATATAATGAAAAGGCCAACGAAACGTCGGAGGAAAATAAATGAATTAACAAAATATACTTGCATTTTAATTACAAACGGACTATAAAAGCCTAATACACAAAATAAAAACCCCCAAAATTGAGCAAAATATTTCAAAATATATAATGTATTTCTTTTGACCTAGTGAATGGATCCATTTTTTTAGATGGCTCAACACTTTTGGGCATTTGCATTTCATCAAAGTTGACTTCGATGGCGTTAGTTCAAACATCCAATTTTCATAAATCCAATCACTCTAAATAGAAAAACTTTTTCTACAAAATGAATGATTATGCTTCATAAGGCATGCACATGTACCTACACATGTACTCGGCCTTATGCGCCAGGATCATATAAAGCAATTTTTATGAAACATACTTTAGAAAACACACCAACACATACACAAATGCACATGAAAAATAATCCCATGCACAATAGCCTGGAGTAGCCAGAGTGGACAGTCGATGTCCTCTGATTGTGACATCTATGATAATGTAACGGCTACTTTTCTACTGGCACACATACAGTAGAAGGACTTTCGAGTACACTTACACATAGACACGCTCATAACACACGCACACATACCCACAAACTCCGAAATGAAGCGTTGAGAATAAAAGTGACTCAAATTACATTAGGATGTGTTTTAAACTACGATTATCGCAGTAATGAGTGATCAATCTAGAGGTATTTTTTCAATATTTTTTTTACAGACTGCGCGTAAGTTGTGTTGAACTTTAATTCTTTTCAATGTTATTTGCCATTTCATCGTGATAGACTTACAACGCGAAAACCACGTTGCGGTTAATGAGCTGGTAAAATCATCGGTCCTTATTTTGTTTTTAAATGCTCGCTATTGCGCCCTGATATCAGAATTTTTTACTACCTGTAATTGAAGCCCGTAATCGTGACGGCATTTGGTTTTAACAGGACAGATCGACTTGCCATACAGCTGCTAAAACATTTATTGAGGGGTCATTTCGAAGAGCACCTAGTTTTGGACCAGTGAGTTGTAATTTTTTTTTTATTTAAAAAAAATACCTCAATATTGATCACCCGATAGATTGAACTGCTGCCCAACAAATTTTAAAAACGCTTCATGTTTGTTTTTTTAAGAATAGACTAAGAGTGAAGTAGACCAGTTTATTTTGATTTTATCTGAATCACCAAAATACACTGGAAGTTCCGAACGAAATGCTACTATTTTAGGCCATATTTGTCCTAAGCGCTTCATATACGAGTACTTGTATGCGCTGGAAAATTCGTTGTTATAAATGAGCAACGATGGATGGGGCTACGAACTGAGTGCCCACATAAACTCTTTATGTGTGTGTTAGTAAGATGATCATATATGTGTGTGTGTGTGTGCGTAGTTAGTATATGTGTGGTATGATATGGCATAAAATGCTTCACATTTATCTATGACCAATTTTATTTTTACAGCTTTTTTCTCTCTCTGTCACTGTTTTTCTTTCTTTTGAAGGCAAATTGCGAATCTCTTTTAGTTTTTAAAGTGAAAGACATGTGGTACAACTGCAAAAATACATTGACACCAAGTGACAAACCAAGGAGACGGTAAGTGATTTTGGGGAAACTACTCATAAAATTGTCTAGTAAAATATCATTATAAGCGTGGGAAAATTGGAAAAAAAAATCCTGCTGGCTTCTCTAAACATGTCACTAAAGTACCCACTAAGAAAAAATTAGCTGAATATCGGTTCGAACTACTTAGAAGGGGCATAAATACTGTTACACACGTTTTATGCTGTAAAATAAAAAGTACTGAATGTTTTTGGACCAAATATTTTTTAATACATTTATTGTATCCAAAAAGAATCTACTTATTCAAAATTTCCACCTTTTGCCTTTACACACGCCTTAAGTCGCACTGGCCAATCGTCAGTAGCTGCTCGAACCTCGTCAATTGGAAACTTGGCCACAGCTCGAACCAAAGCTGTCTTAAGAGATCCAATGTTGATCCAATGTATCTTTTGCAAACTTACAAACTTTGTCCTATAAAACCGTCCACAATTTGTAATCCAGTGGGTTCAAATATGGACTGCCTGAGGGTCGTTCTTCAGGGGAAATGAACGCTGGCAAATTGTTTCTAGGCTAGGCCTGGGACGCTTTAGCCTTATGGGCCGGCGCAGATTCCTGCTGTGTTTTGCAACAAGGAATTGTTAAGGAGCTTCACAACAGCTTCCAAAACGGTTGCTTGGTAAACTCTGGCCGATGTTTTGACTCCTTGTTCGCAGAAATGCAGGTCAGTGACCCCATCGTAAGAGACACCCCACCAAACCATGACTGAAGCTGGGTGATGACCTTTTTCTGCAGTCAATAAATGTTCGGTACGTCGTTTGAAAGCCCCAAGACCCAAGTCTTTTTTAATGATTCGGCTCATGAACTTTTGCGTGATATTCATCTCACGCGGCATGATTTTCTGTTTTCGGAGCGGATTTCTGTGAGTTCTTGATTTAACGGTATTGATGACATGCGGTGTTCGAACAGAGCGTGGAATGATGATTTTCTGTTTTCGGAGCGGATTTCTGTGAGTTCTTGATTTAACGGTATTGATGACATGCGGTGTTCGAACAGAGCGTGGAAGGCCCGACCGGTGGCGGTCTTTTACATTTCCAGTCTCCTCAAACAGTTTTATACATCGGTAGATGAACATGCGGCTAATCCCTAGTGGCCGATGCGTTTTGAAAATATCGCTTTTTTCATTTCACACTTGAAAAGCGCTATTACAGCGATACGGAGCTCATTATCTGACCACTCCATGATGAAAGTTGAAACAATTTTAAAATCCCGTTACAGACTAACGCTATTGAGGTTAGCTTTCAATACCCATATGCCATTAACGGGGTATGTTCAGTTCTACTACTGACATGGGTGTGTTCAATGTTGTAACACTATTTATGTCCCTACACGCAGAGAAAAAACATGGTTACTACATGGTCACGGCAATAATAAAATGTTATCCGCAATAATAGTATGTTCGTCGCAACCATAGCATTGTAAACTGAATTTATTTTTGACAATAATATAATTGCTGCAATACTAATATTGTTGAAATGTAGCAATAGTATTATTGCCAAATTTAATAATGAACATATGGTTATAGCAACAATATAAATATGGTTGGAGCGACAAAAATATGGTTGGTACGTTTTATGTTAGCAATAATATGATTACGGCAATCATACTGTATGATTGTAATTTTTCTTAATTTAAATATGCTATTAAGAACAAATGTTATTGGTACGGATCTTATGCAATAATAGTGATTTTTTATCGAAATCAAAAATTTTTAAACGAGCTGCTTTGGTTTTGTTTAACTGAAATATTTTTAATAAAAACGCTTACGTTTATTTAAACTTATTTTTTTCTACTGTAAACTAAATAACTCCTATTATTTTAAATTTAATGTATTTTTGAATAGTTTTCATAATTCAAATCTATTGTTGACAACTTAAACCAATATTGGGGATCAAAGTACAACTGTGTGTGATCTTACTATGGTTGTAGGGATCATAACATGGTTGTGTGTGAATCATACTATGGTTGTGAGGATCATACTATGGTTGTATGTGAAACATACTATGGTTGTGAGGATCATACTATGGTTGTGGAGATCATAGTATGGTTGAGTGCGAATCATACTATGGTTGTGTGGATCATAGTATGGTTATGTGTGAATCATATTATTGTTGTGAGGATCATAGTATGGTTGTATTTGAATCATACTATTGTTGTGAGGATCATAATATTGTTGTACCACATCCATATACCCAGCAATAGTATTATCCTCTTCGAATATTGTCACCACAACCATACTTTTTTTCAGCGTGTACTTAGTAGGGGCACAAATACTGTTACACATGTTTTATGCTGTAAAATAAAAAGTACTGAATGTTTTTGGACTAAATAGTTTTTAATATATATATTGATGTATATTGTAACCAAAAAGAATATATTTATTCGAAATGTCCGCCTTTCGCCAATCGCCAATAGCTGCACGAACCTCGTCCATTGGAAAGTTGACCACAGCTCGAAACAAAGCAGTGTTAAGAGATCCAATGTTGGGTTATCTCTTGTGACAAGCCTTGTCCCCGTCCACAGTTTGTAATCCTCTGGGTTAAAAACTGGACTGCCTGACCTGACTGGACGGCCATTCTTCAGAGGAAATGAACGCTGGCAAATTGTTTCGAAGCCAGTCCTGGGACGTTTTAGCCTTATGAGCCGGCGAAGAATCCTGCTGTCGGTCCATGACTGGTTTTGGAACAGGAACTTGTTAAGAGGCTTCACAACAGCTTCCAAAACGGTTTCTTGGTAAACTTTGGCCGATGTTTTGACTCCTTGTTCGCAGAAATGCAGGTCAGTGACCCCATCGTAAGAGACACCCCACCAAACCATGACTGAAGCAGGGTGATGACCCTTTTCCACCCTTGGAATCAGTTCAGATGCCTACTTAGATGACCGCGCATACACTCTATCATTTTGCTTGTTAAATTTTTCCTGAACACTAAACATTTTTTCATCGGTGAACAAAATTTTTCTCTGCAAGTTATCAGCGTGCTTCACCAAAAGACGTTTGCATTTTTCAATCCAATTTTTTTTAAAGCTGCAGTCAATAAATGTCCGGTACGTCATTTGAAAACCCCAAGTGATTCGACTCATGGACTTTTGCGTGATATTCATCTCACGGGCCATGATTTTCAGTGAATTCTTGATTTGACGGCTTTGATGACATGCGGTGATAGACGTATTTAAATCATTAAAATGGCTCTCCTGAACAAAACTGGTTTTTACCCTAAGGTCCCTTTTTATTTTGCTCGTCACATATGACATTAACGGGGTATGTTCAGTTCTACTAACGAAATGGGTGTGTTCAATGTTGTAACAGTATTTATGTCCCTACTAAGTACAAAAATTAGGTTTGGTAAATATTATTTCTATTTCATTCACCAACACTCAGTTGTATCCATGGTAACATGCTTGGATACAGAATAAGATGATACTTAATAATATTACGGTACTCACAGCCAATAAATCGGTTATAACAACCGCATTCAGTGAAACTTTTGTTGGACACAACTGGTGGTTGAGACAACCAATTAATTATTTAGTGCATGTTACTTTGGTACCAATAATTGGCGGTGACAACAGATACGATATTTGTTGTTACCAAATTTCGTTAATACGAGTATCACAGTTGTATACCAACATTGGAATATAACCCCTACAATAACTGTTCGGTTTTAGTCACTATTAAATCTTTGTTAAAGGCTAAACACATTTGGTAGTCCTATCGAAAAAAATATAAAAGCCAATACTACCTAATACTTATCAAAATTGTAAATATTTTAAGTTGTATAATTGGAAAAATTAATTGCTCAAGCTACCTATCACTTTGCGATGGGCCTCCTTTATTGGGGGGGGGTATCTCTACATTATAAAAGGAGCCGAATTGCCTCAAATGACGAAGAGTATTTGCGACATGGTTTACTTATACCGGCATTCTATCATGTCGGTACGAGAAAGAACAGTGGCTGGCTATGGAACTGACTTTGTAAGACAAAAAATCTTTTACAATATAAAATTTCCATAGGATATTATCGATTCATAGAATCTGTTTGATTGACAGAATGAAGTGTGCATTGGGATTAAAGTAATGGTAGAATTCTTATATATCACGATTTCACTTGATTTAACACAAAACAAATTTTGTCACTATACAGAGCAACTTTAATCGGAACATGTCACAATATCGCAGAATAACAATAAAAAACTACTAAAGTTATCTTTAAACTTACTGCAAGCTCACAAAAAAGGTAAACCGAGATAAGAACGATAACGGACAAATTGAAGTGATTCTGGCTTTATTTAAAATGAGAAAATGTATAGAAAGTCAGATCATCGAAATATCGGCCTCGGCTTTAGGGGCAGTACTTTAACCGGTAGCGCTAATCGTTGATGGTACGGTCTACTATGTGAGTCGTTATTTGAGTAATGGCATCTAGAACACTAGACTTAAGCTCATCTTAAGTGGTTGGCATATTATTTAGAAATACTAAGGACCTAGCGTTTGCCATGATTGCGGCTGACAATTGTTTAACGCTCTTCAAAAGATGATTCATTCATACTTGTACAAAGAGAAAAAAATCAGTTGGAAATCGGTCCGAACTACAAAAATTTGTAGGATAAACCGACACTCTGTTGCAATAACCATTATTCCATCGTATTGATGGTAACATAGTTCGAAATATCATATAATGGTTTCTTCAACCACACGCAGAGAAAAGATATGGTGTCACTATGGTCACCGTGACACTAATTTGTTCTCTACAATAAAAGCATGTTCGTCGCAACCATAGTATTGTTTTTTGAATTTTATTTTGACAATAGTATTATTGCCAAATTTAGAAATGAAAATAAGGTTGTAGCAAACATATAAACATGGTTGGTGCAACAAAAGTATTGTTGTTTAAAATTTACGTTAACAATAATTTGATTACGGCAATCATACAGTATGGTTGCGACTATGAACATAACAAAACAGGTTTTATAGAGCATACATGGATGTGTGTGCTGATGTGATGTGTGTTGATATACAAAAAAACACATACACACGATACAGTGAATGGTTGCTGTCCATTAAAAAAACAACAACAATCGGAATGTAATTCAAGGGATTTTTATTGTGTTTTCTTTGTTCGGTGAAATACTCTAATACCGACTGGTTCTCGTTTATTTAAAATCTGCCTGCACTTAAGTATATAGCCATTGATCATGGTAAAATCACATTCGTTACATGGTGTCTACGGATGGTGAAGTAGCATTCACCCCTGCTGGCAACTAAAAGTATTTTTGACCGTTGGAATATATATTTTTGTTTCTTGAATGAAATGTTTAATAAAAACATGCCATCAAATCTGGCTATGAACTAATAGTAATGCAATTTAAAATAAATTTTGAATAACAACAATAACCAATCCTAATAAATAATTTTGGGGATTATAGTATGGTTGAGTGTGAATCATACTATGGTTGTGGGGATCATAGTTTGGTTGCGTGGGAATCATACTATGGTTGTGAGGATCATACTATGGTTGTATGAGGAACATACTATGGTTGTGAGGATCATACTATGGTTGTATGAGGAACATACTATGGTTGTGAGGATCATAATATGGTTGTGGAGATAATAGTATGGTTGAGTGTGAATCATACTATGGTTGTGTGGATCATAGTATGGTTGCGTGTGAATCATACTATGGTTGTGAGGATCATACTATGGTTGTATGAGAAACATACTATATTTTGAGGATCATAATATGGTTGTGGAGATAATAGTATAGTTGAGTGTGAATCATACTATGGTTGTGAGGATCATAGTATGGTTGTGGAGATGATAGTATGGTTGAGTGTGAATCATACTATGGTTGTGGGGATTATAGTATGGTTATGTGTGAATCATACTATTGTTGTGAGGATCATAATTTTGTTGTGTGACAATTATATACCCAACAATAGTATGATCCTCTTCGAATATTGTCACCCCAACCATACTTTTTTTCTGCGTGCATATCACGGTATTCACAGCCAGTAGCACAGTTTTACAAAATGGATTCGGTTTAACTATTGGTTGCGACAACTGGCGGTTATGACAACCAACCAAATGTGATGTACATGTTACTTTTGTACCAATAATTAGCGGTGGCAACAGATTAGTTCTTTGTAGTGACCAAACCCCGTTTATTGGCTGTTGTAACATTATATTAGTTATTCCAACATCAACATATAAAACCTATTATATTTTATCGGTTTCATAACAAAAACTTTGTTTACGGCGAAAACATATTTTGAAATTCCCAAAAAATGTATAAAAAACAAAAAAGTTGTCAGACAGTTTCAGTTTCTTGGGGTAGAGGTTAATGCTTCCAAACGATACTGCTATATAAATAAACGAACTATAAATGAAAAATAAATAAAAAATAATATTTTCCAGAATATATAAACAAGCTTAGCTGTTTTTAACGACATTAATCAGACTTCATCAGAATGTTCGCCATACGTACCCCACCTTATTATTCAAAACAAAAACCATTTTTTTGTTTTTTTCCCTAGTTATGGCCTCCTAAATTTAGGCAATACGTAATAGTGTAATACATCTTAATTAATTTTTTTCCGATTGTGGCATCAATGCAATGCTTATCAAACCATCTTCCTTAAGACGTATTTATTTAATTAATCAGTTGACCCATTGCAAGCGGTAACCCATTATATGTGTGGATGTAGAGTTCGAATTTCTGCAACAATGTTTGCCTTGAGTTGAAGGATTCTCTGGTGTTTGTTCACATATACTCGCTCCTTCAAATAACACCAAAAAAATCGTCGGGTGCTGACAAATCTGGCAAAGGCGCTGGCCTAATAATTTCCGAATTTCTGGAAATTATTCGCTCTCCAATAATTTGACTTAAAAGTTTCATTGTGTCTCGGGCAGTGTGGGCAGTGGCTCTGTCCTGCTGTGGTTCCAGGTCTGTTTTCAAGAGCATGACATCGTGTTTTCAGGATGGCAGCAACCACATATTCGGTGAGCCAAAAATTAGCCTAGCCCAAGAAGATGATTTTGTGACCGAAACCAGGAACGTCGACAAAGCCCAGTGCAATAATCGAACTTGCGGCATTGTAATGGTCGTCCAGATTTTAGTCTTTCCCATTAAAGCTGACCGCACTTGTTGTCTGACTGCTTTTGTTGTCAGCAAACATTTCTCTCGAGCGATATTGAGAACCTTCTAAGGGTCCTTCTATGTACAGGGTGAAGTGCGGTAATTTGATTATTTGGGAGGGAAATACAAAATTGATAAACTCTAGAAAAATTATTTTATATATTAATAATACTGGTATTGAATAATAAATAGTGTATCTGGCAAATGTCGACTATCCATATGTTCTCTGAAGTCTTCATAAGCACTAACAAGCATGTCGACTGGTATTCTGTCAAGTTAGCCTCAATATTGTTAAATAGGTCTTACAAGGAGTTGTGACGGTTGATATACACTTTCGAATTCAGGTAATCCCAAAGGAAAAATTCGCATGGGGCTAAGTCTGGTGAGCGTGCCGTCCAGTTCACATCACCCCTCAAAGAGATAAGCCGTCCAGGAAACATTTGCCTCAAACAATGCATGGTCCGCCATGTCAAATAGTCTCGTGCTGACAATTGTTGGACCACGCACATTTTATATGGATAAAAATTCAATTCATCATGAAGAAACCGGTGGAGATAACGTCTGGAAATGTCAAGAGCAAGTGATTGCTTCCGAGCAGAGCATTTCGGAGATTGCGGTACTGCTGCTCTAACTCTCTCGATGTTTTGTGGTGTGTAATCCTTCTCTCAGGTCCCCTTCGTACACACGACACATTCCCTGCTGTTCTCAATGAAGTTAGCCAAATTACAAATGATTAAAATTGATCGTAAATGAAAAGCACGCTGCACTGCAATGATCGAGTGCGCATTTAAAGATACGCTTCAACACAAAATGACCTCTCCTCACGTGTCCAATGCATGATGGCAACTGAAAGGCAGACTAATACAAATCCCCTGTCAGCCACTAAAAGCCACGCACACACTCTTCGACCAAAAGTGCCGCCACAGCCTGCAGTGCAAACAAGCAAACTATCGCGCTCCACTCTGTATTTTTATAATAATAGCTTTGTTCCATCAATTTTGTTTGCAATGAATACAGTTTTTTTTTTAAATTGAGAAATTCTTAACAAATCTAAATTGGTTGTCAAGAAAACCGCTGCGTAAAATCTAACCTATTAAGAATGTGGTAGAGCCGCGTACTCATCGACGTCAGATTGTTTTTAAGGATCCAGCAAGTACCTATACAAAATATGTTAGTAATCCTCTAAACATAAAAATATTTCCACTTACATTTTAATACTGCCCCACTGTGCTTAGATGGCCAAGGAGTATGCAGGACATACACAGTCACATTGTCAGGCACATGTGCCTGTTTTCAAGTTGGTATGTAGTAATATTTTTCTAGTATGTGTGTGTGTGTGGAAATGCTCACAACCACCTGCTCCAACTAATACTTCGGCATTTAAACGTGTGCGCAAAAACGAATTTGGAATTCTCTTTAACCTTTGCATGGTTAATAAGTTCGGCAAAGGATGGGTTCATAACAAGCCATCATAATTGTAAATCAGTTCAGGTCACGACAAGGCAACTTTGATTTGAAATTCTATACAGGCAACTTGGTGGTGCGACAAAATCGGCAAATTTGGCTGCGAAGTTTTCGTCAGAAATGAAAGTAAATGAACAACTTGGTGGCTGTAGAAAATATGAGTGCTAATTGTATTTAAATTGAAATTTATGTCTATATTTCGTTGGAAAAATATGTTCGAGCCAAAGGCCATTGAAATTATCATAGACAACCTGTGACATTTGAAGGCATTGAACTGAAGATGAAGACACGTGGCATTCGGGGTGGATTTCATATAACAACAGCTTTCCGTAGAAGTTCTGTAAATTATTTTTTATGCATTGAAATGCGATGCTTTAAGAAAATAAGAAATTTCTCTCTTCTTTCCCAGCGTAATATTTACGCTTTTCAACTCATCTTACTTAATATTCTCCGAAATAAAGGTTAACAACGGATTTTCTACAGCTGCTGTTCTTTTGAATTTCGTAGAAGCTTCAAGTCCATTCTAACCTTATTCGTTAACAATAACCACCATTAATTTATACAACTGGAAGTTATTCCCCATTCATTTTTTTTACCCTATTTCATATGGATTGTAATGGATGGAGGTGGACAATTGCTGCCCGGGCTGCAAGTACGTATTACATGCTGTTGTAGCTGTTGGAAACATTTTGTCCTTTTTCCCCATTGCATGTCCTGACAATCCTGTTTTGTCTCCTATTGTCTCATCTTCATGTACATACATACGGACGGACGGACGGAATGTGGGTAGCAATGGAGTAGAGTTTCCAAAAAACAGGGTTTTTAGAAAACCGATATTTCGGGTTTCTTTTTCAAAACCGTGTACATGTCAGGTTTTTGTAAGAGGTGAAAAAACGCCGTTAACCGATATTCGGGTTCAAGCTTTTTGTCTAAGAATGGAAATTATTCTCCGAATCAGAAGTATAGTAATAGTGCCCTCACGCAGAAAAAAAGTATGGTTGGGGTAACAATATTCGAAGAGCATCATACTATTGTTGGTTATATGGTTGTGGCACAACAATATTATGATCATCACAACAATAGTATGGTTCACAAATAACCATACTATGATCTCCATAACAATATTATGGTCCTCACAACAATATAATCATTCACCAACAACCATACTATGATCCCCACAACCATATTATTATTCACATTCAGCCATACTATGATCCCCACAACCATATTGTGATCCTCATAACCATAGTATGTTTAACGTACAACCATAGTATGATCCTCACAACCATAGTATGACTAACGCACAACCGTACTATGATCCTAAAAATTGTTTGTAAAGTCTGGAATGCGTTGTAATTCAACAATAAAGAATTTTATGAAGTAAGTTATGTAACAATAGGAGTGATTTATTTAACAGTAAAAAAACTCATTTATAAGTATTAAAAATATTTTAGTTATACTAATCCGTAGTTTTTTTTTTGAAAAAATTTAATTTTTATTACTATTATTGCGTAAGAATCGTAAAAATAACATTGTCACATTAAAAAACAAAGTTTTGACGGTATGATTGACGTAATCATGTTATTGTTAACATAAAACCGTTGAAAACAATACTTTTGTCCCACCAACCATATTTATGTTGTTGCTACAACCATATTTTCATTTTTAAATTTGGCAACAATACTTTTGTTACATTTTAACAATATTAATATTGCCGCAATCATACTATTGTCAAAATGAAATTTAAAATACAATATTATGGTTGCGACGACCATACTTTTACTGCAGAGAACATACTATTGTTGCCGTGATCATATAGTAACCATATCTTTTCTATGCGTGCTGAAACAGCTCTTAATTTACCCGGATTTTTAAAATAAGGTCATACGTATTTGAATTTATGTTTTCGGCACCCGTATTGATCAGATTTTCGGACATAGGGACCGGCCCCCAAATTATCCGAAACAACAAAAATATTTTTTTTTTATGGAATTTTATAGTTATTTTAAATCCATATGTTCATGCATATGGAAAGCCATTTTTCGGTCCCGTAGACAATTTTTATGTGGACTACATAAAAAAAAGCCTATAGGTATGACTCAAATTGGTACAAAATTAACTAATTTTGTACCGATTTGAGTCAATCGAAATATACCATATCAAATTCGGTTGAACTCGGAATTAAAATGCCTGTTCTAGAGTGATTGTATGTTATAAAGATCTTTGCAGTGGGAGAGATCTTTGCACTGGGGCTATATAAAAACGCGGACTGATATAACCCATTTTTATCTAAGCTGATAGCGGTTGTAATGGACTGTAACTAATTTCATTAATATTGGATGTATTATGTGGCTTCTAAAGCTAAGGACATAAAATCGGTCAAACATATTTATTGGAGATTTATCTAAATTTTAAACGATTTTTATAAAGGTCCACATTCTTTATCCAAATACATACTTTTACAATTGATTTCATGAAGATCGGACAACCGATGCGACCTTTTGTTCTAAAACAGGCTTTAGAAAGGCATTAGATGGATGGACAGATGGACGAAGAGACTGATGAAGTATCGTAAATCGAATCAACTGGTGATTCTGGGTCGAGCGGTACACTTAAAGGTAAGGGTAGCTTAAATAAGTATTTTTGATACAACAACCAAAAAACCGAAAATACCGACATCAAATACCGGATGAACCGACATGTGGGGTTTTAACTATTTTTGAAAAACCGACTTTCGGGTTTGGACATAAAAACCGGACTGTTGGGTTTCGGTTTTCGACACTCTTCAACAGAGTACGTTTGTGATTCTGAGTCGAGCGGTACACTTAAAGGTGAGGGTAGCTTAAATAAGTATTTTTGATACAACAACCAAAAAACCGAAAACCTAAAATACCGACATCAAATACCGGATGAACCGACATGTGGGGTTTTAACTATTTTTGAAAAACCGACTTTCGGGTTTGGACATAAAAACCGGAATGTTGGGTTTCGGTTTTCGACACTCTTCAACAGAGTAGGTTTGTGTATGACATTTTAAAAGCATTTTTGACAACGACTGCCGGGCAACGAAAAAAAAAAACACAAAAAACACGGGAGGGAAAAAACATGAAGCAACCAAAGACAAAGCGCAATCTTATCAAGAAGAAGGCAAAAACAAAAGACAAAATTCACATGCTCGCACTTAGAGTTGAAAACGATGAATGCGAACGAGAGTGTAATAAAAATTGTTCAGAAATGTCATCAGAAGAAATTTGTTGGGCTCCATGAAAAAAAAAACTGGGGATAAAATTTATGTTTAAGACCCTTAAAAGACTCGCATGTAATGTATGTACGAGATGCAAACAGGCTGCCCCAAACAAATACGGTGTCTGACTGTAGAATAAACGCACTCTTTAACCAACCTATAATGAAATAAAATAGAAAAATCCATCTTAGGCACTAAATTGATTTTCCACGCTATTTAGGGGTTGATTCAACTAGGGCCCTACAATCTTGGTTAATACCTAGGCAACGTCAGGCCTGAGTTCTGCCGGGACTAGGAAAAGCGTGGCTCACAAGGCTTCGGCAGGGGTAGTTCCTATTCACACTTAAGTAGTTCTGATTTGCATCATTCGCTCACATTTTCACACCATTCATGTTGACACTCGGGCTTCACCTTAAGTCAATTTTTCAAATCATAGGTTGTCTTTATCTAGTCATGTATTCTATAATTGATTACAAGTATTGTGTTTTGAAGGACACTGATTGTCATTTTGAAGTCATTAACTGCTTCCTTGAAGTCGTTCATTTACCTCTTTAAATCTTAAATTGTTTTTTTAAGTCGTAAGTTGAACTCCTGTCTTTTGACAGTCATGTACAATCTTATTAAAGGCATTGTAGGACTATTTGACTTCACCATTGTCATCTTGACCTCTTAAGTCAAACAATAGCTTCAAACAAGTCAAACAAGAAACTAGTAAGGAAAGTCATAAGTCGCCGAGTCCGACTTCACCACAAGCTTCCTCTGCGCAAAGTAACACACAGGGAAACATATCGTAAGATTTTTTTGAAATTTGCCACTTTTAAGTTTGTTAGACCGCAAATCGGGATGTAGCCCCTATACTATAAGTATATCAGAATTTGGACCGAGTTCTTCCAACTTTAATACGTCATTTGCGAAAAGCTAAAGTATCTAGAAAGTCGAGTTCGCTCATATTTACGACCTATACTTTGATTACAAGAAAAGATTGAGTGGCAGACACGTCTACTAGGTCTCAGAAAATAATCCTGAGTCGATCAGTATAGATTTTTTAAAGGCTTCTCACACTTTTTTCTAGGCGTTACAAACATTTATATTACCCCTGTACCACAGTGTATTGAGGGTTTAGCGGGACCGACTATATTAAACCCTGCACTTCTGGATGTGCAGAAAATTAAACTGAAACTAAGTTTTCGAACCAATTGGACCAATAGCCCGCACTACAAATCTACCCGAAATAAAAAATAATGTCATATTTGAACTAGTGTTTTTTTTTGTATAAACACGTCTATGTTTGAATGAGCTGGATTCCCGGCCCTTAGATCCAACCCCTTGGGATCTGTCACATACTGTTTGTAGCCAAATTGCAAACATAATTCAATTTTTTGGCTAGATGAGAAATTTTTATTGTTACGTATTTGATACTTTTATGTCAGACACTTTGTATGGGGAGTTTCGATCAAATCCATTTCTGTCATTTCAACCATTGTCACCCAGTGTTCAAAATTCAATTAAATTGTGAACACCCTAATATTTTTATAGCGACTTATTACACACATATGAAAAACACGGGTTGACACGCCCCATTTAGGTGCCTCTCATACAAATGCAGTATATCGCCAACTTTTGGTATTCTTGTTAACTTTTTAATGCTATTCATACGATCTTAATCAAGATCTAAATAAAATGACAAATTATTGGACTACTAGCCTATTCTGTACCTTCTGTACAAATGACACTGTTTTTGTGGACATTAGAACCCGCATTACTTCTTTTCTAACTCACGGAATTCGCTAAAACTGCGAACTCCAAAATATTTTTATAACTTTTTTTACGCCAGTACGAAAAGAATAAATGGCACAGTCCATTCTGGTACCTACCATAGAAATGCACTATGGTAGGTACCAGAATGTTATTCGCATAATAGTTTTAATACTCTTCATACGAATCTGCTGAAAATTAGTTATACGAGTAAGAAAATCAATTATAAGCCATAGTAACTGACGAAAAGTTGCAGGGTAAGTCACTTCGCTTCTGCTACCTCCCACACAAGTGGCACTATCGGAGCGTTGATTGAAATCCACATAACTTCAACCCTTACACATAAATTTCTTTTAAATGTTGTATTAGGAAATATGTTTATTCCATCTTTGCATATAAGTAAGAAGAAAGTGTATGTCATGCCCCATTCTAGTACCTCCCACACAAAAGATCCTTTACGAGATTTCATTGAATTAGTATGGATTAGGCCATAGTAGAGAAACTGAATGGTTATAAATATTAGATTAGATTAACTACATGGCAGGAATTTAAGAATTAAGCCACGCCCCTTTCTAACATATATTTTTTTAGACTGCGTATGAGTTAGGGTATATGTAGGTCGGATGAACCGACTGAAACTTGCTCACTGTTTTTTTATGTAAGCTGCTTTTCGATCTACCGGTCGTATTGAACTGAATCAAATTTTAGAACCACACATGTATGGGGGCCATATCTACGCCTGAACCGATTTTCTTAAATATCAATAGCGTCTGTCCTAGGTCCAAAACAACTTGTTTTCTTCTTTATTTTATTCTTCGAATAAATATAGAGTTTTAACAAAATATTCCGACTTAACCCATTGCTAGAAATTAATTTCGCTACTTCCCAAGTTTTGTTAATTCATATTAACTCGTGCCGCACCATTTTCGTCGTCAATATCCTAGTGCAGTGAAATGCCATCCTGATCAAACTTCCTGTTGGCTCTCTTAAGTTTTACCTATGCACCTCTAATTCTTTACAATTTTTTTTGAGTTTTTATTGGTTCTTTCCCTGTCAAACTCTAGAGGTTCTCGGTTGTTATCGTATTAGGCCAAAAATAATCCACAGTAAGGCAACGATTGAATACTTGCAATCGTTGCCTTACTGACACGCCAAATAAACTTAGTTCTGTTATATTTCATTATTATCTGAAAGCAATTGCGACCTGTAGTTTAATGAACTGGAGTAGAACGACCGGACGAATAGACAGACGTCGCTAAATCTAATCAGCTGGCTTGGTCGGTACACTTAAAGGCGGGTCTAGATCAAACATTAGACATTAAACTAACATAAATAGGCCTTCTTCCAGTCTTCTAGAAAAGTCCTCAATTAAGACCGAGCAGCGTATTTATAATGCCTACTATACCACAATAGTATCTAGGCTATACCTAACTCTCAAACAACCGGAGTTTTTAGAAAGAAGTCATAAAATAATTTAGATCTTTAAACCCAATCTGATTCTGACTATAATCGAGATAGACTTATCTTCCTGGAAGGTATATTAACTTCGACCCTTTAGCTCTATCTAAAACGTTTTTAATTATCAAAGCAACCCTGTAAGAAAGTTCGAATCGTGGTCACCCTAAAATTTTACCTTAGTAAACATCACCACTATACCTGACAGTATACCACCACTCAAATTTATTCATTTGCCGGATACTATTTCCAAATTCAAATGTCAAATTTTATTTAGCCAAACTGGCTAACAATTCCTTGACGAAAGTGTGGGAAAAACAATTGAAAATGTGTACAGTGATTTCGGATTTTAAAAAGTTGTAGTCCTAAAGTCATGAAACTCCCGAGTTATTTTACAGCCACTTCAGCTGAGTCATGTCTTAAGAGGCCGCCCTATATTTAAGCACTACAGCACTCAAAGAACTTCCACTTCCAGTGAGCAAGTCCTTAAGGATCATTTTAATAGCATCAACAGCCAGTATGTACTGGAAGTTGTTCCGACAATGCTTTACTACACTGCTTACTTCTGCATCTGCCGGGTAATTCAATAATTCTTTTTTTTTTAAATTTTTTTCGACAAACTTAATTTTTGCTTTTCCTTTTTTTCCTGTATTCCTTCATTAATGCTGGGAAACATAAAATGTATGAGTCATACACAAGTTATTGTTGGTAATGTACGCTTGTACTTGCTCCTTGCCATTTGTGTCCTTATCTTTTGAACAAATCGTCATACGATTTGTTCGCATAAGTGAGCATGAATCTAAGTCCTGGCCAAAGGGTTGCACTTAATTGAAGAGCTGGCAGTGTGGCTGGCTGCTAGCGATAGCGGTAGTAACTCAATTTAACGGGGATACTTTTAAGTTTTCCTTGATTAAATTCTAACTTAAGTTTTCAGCGGGTGCAGAAGAAAAGAATCCCTAAAGAAAAGAAATTCGGTTTTTTAAGGATTGTTTTTATCCCAATGGAAATGGAAAATGCCAAAGAATTACATGTAATAGAGGCATAGGAAGGAAACGACAAGAATGAATAAATACGAGTACACAGAAAAGACAAATCAACCAAAACTATATGGGTCCTTTCATCACTAGATTTACCCTTCATTCTCTATAATTTCACTTCCTTTTAAGATGACTTCCGGTTAAGAGTAATGAACTCTGTAAAAAATTAGATTGAAGCAATTGACCGTTGAAGGATATGCGCAACAATATTCCAAAAAGGACTGAGTAGAGAAACCATGTGTTCCTTAAAAATGGAAGCATTTATTTTATGGTTTCCTAAGAGGACAGAAAGTGTATTTTGTCCTATTACCATGACTAGCACGTGTATTTATTAGGGATATGCCATTAACAGTTAAGGGGTGAATAAACTTTGCCTGCTTTCTGTACAACCTTATTTGGCATTAGTTTAGGGAAAGTTTTGCAGCTTGTTCGCAGAGTGACTTCCTATATAAAAAAATTGTCTTTTTAGGAAAGTAAAACCCAAACTGATTTTGCCAGCATGAGAGCTTTTCTCTGTAAAAAATATCAGGCAGAAGAAAATAAAAATTCAAGCCAAAAATTCTATAAAATGATATAGATTTAATTAAAATTTAAGCAAAAGTCTATTAATAAACATGGTCGTTCTTAAATTTGAAACCAGTAAGCAAGTTGCAGTCGGTTGATCCTACATATGCCATACGCTGTTTCGAAACTTATATATAACAAAGGGGCGTGGCTAAATTTTAAACTAAGGTAGTTAATCTAACATTAATGTTTAAGATCACACATTTGCTTTACCACTGTCTGAAGCATACCGATTCTAATGAAATTAAAACTGGCTAAAGAGTCGTTCGTGTAGAAGGTGATAAAATGGGGCGTGGCAAGCACTTTCTTAAAGCACTTTCATATTGTATAAAGGGTGATACATTCACGACTGGACAAATTTCACCAGCGTTTTCCTTGGCTCATTTCATGAAAATATGTCCATCTACGACCATGTCCGAAAATGCAAAGGTTCAGAACTTAGCAATTTTGCCCTAGCACCCACCGACCACCAATCTGAAAATTTTCAAACCGCTGCCATTTCGCCCCCTTGCATTTTCGGGCATGGTCTTAGATCGAAATATTTTCACGAAATGAGCCAAGGATTACGCTGGAGAAATTTTTCCAGTCTTGAATAAATCACCCTGTATAAAAAACAAAGTTCACGCTTAATTGATGATTTAGAAAAACAATTATGTGGGTTTCAATCTACGCTCGGATAGTGGCGTTTGTGTGGACGGTACAAGAAGGGCGTGGCTAAGGCTCCAATTTTCCGTCAGCAAGTCTAATTTTTAAACAGTTTTCTAATTACTAATTTTCAGCAGAATCGTCTGAATAGTACAAAAATTATTATGCGAATACCATAGTGGGTGGCATGATGCACATGTACAGGGTGATCCCTCTAGAGTTATTTTTTTTTTCAGAACAAAAAAATAATATAAAAAATCAAATCAAGTGTGGAATCTTTATTGGTAATTTGAAAGGACATTTTATGGCATTTATTTTTTGAAAATAATTTCCTTCAAATGTTTGCTGCAACTACGCCTCAGGGTTTCCATTCTGAGGGTCCAATTTTGCATGACTCGTTCGAGCATTCCGACCGATAAGGCTTTAATGACACGCGTAATGTTGGCTTCCGAAACTTGAATCGTAGCTGGTTTAACAGCATAGACTTTGGACTTTACGTAACCCTAAAGAAAAATGTCTAAAGGTGTGATATCACTCGATCTAGGCGGCCAACTCACCTGTCCAAAACGTGAAATTAACTGCTTTTCGAAATGACCTCTCAATATATCCATTGTTTGAGCAGCTGTAGGGCAAGTGGCACCGTCCTGTTGAAACCACGTGTCGTCAAGATTACGGGCTTCAATTTCAGGTAGATCGATATCATGTCGCGATAGCGAGCACCATTCAGGGTTACGTTCCGGCCATCATCATTTTTGAAAAAATATGCACCGATGATTCCACCAGCTTTTAAACCGCACCAAACCGTGGTTTTCTGTGGGAGTAATGGCACCTCTTGAACCTCTTCTTGTTGCTCTTCAGCCCAAATGCGGCAATTTTGTTAATTGACTTTACCGTTGAGCCAGAAATGGGTCTCACCACTGAACAAAACTTTGGTCGAAAACAGCGGATCTTTCCGTTTCTCACCGAACGCTCATTTCCATAATATAGTTGCCAATATATGAAGGTAATTATTTTCAAAAAAATAAATGCCATAAAATTTCCTTTCATATTACCAATAAAGATTCCACACTTGATTTGAATTTTTAAATTTTTTTTGTTCTGAAAAATACCTCTAGATGGATCACCCTGTACTAAAGGTACTCTTTGTATACTATCGGTTTTCGCAATTTAAGCGAATTTAATGCACTAGGAGACAAGGTTCTAATCTGCACTGCAATGGGGTCATTTGTGTGGGAAGTACGAAAAGGGGAGTGGCCAGAAGTCAAATTTTAAGTCTTTAATGTTGCCTTATAACTACAATCTTAAGTATTGATTTTTAGTGAGACAGGGTAGTGTTAACGATATGACAATTATGCCAAAAGTAGGCGGAATGTTGCACTTAAATAGGCGGTACCAGAATGGGGCGTGTTAACCACTTTTTTCATATGAGAGTATGAAACCGATATTAAAATATTATGGAGTTCATAACTTAATCGGTTTTTACGAGCTGTGTGGCAACATATGTATATGGGTTCTATCTAATATGCACTGAAATAGGGTCATTTGGGTGGGAGGTACCAGAAGGGGTGTGGCTAGGAATCCAATTATGTGTTACCTTATAATTCTTTTCATAACTACTGGTTCTAAGTGCGAACGTGCAAATAATATTAAAGTTTTTGCAAGAATGCCAAAAGTGGGCGGAATGGTGCATTTGCATGAGAGGTAACCAAATGAGGCTCATTCCAATCTTTCTATACGCGACTAAAAAGCCGTTATTAAAACATTACGGTGATCCAAATTTAATCGAATTGTAAGCATTAAGTGACAAAGTTTGTGGGTTCTACTCTGCACTGACGCTGGGTTATTTTTCCTTGAGGTACCCGAAGGAGCGCGGCTACTAGTCCAATTTTCTGTGCCCGAGTTTGAATTTTAACTTTATTTTTAAGCATTATTTCAAGTGAGATCGTGCCAATATTATTGAATATGTTACAAGAATACCAAAGGAGGGCAAAATGGTACATTTGTGCGAAAGTTACCAGAAGGGGCGTGGTAATATGGCCCATGTTCAATAGCGTAGACAGTTTTAGCAAAAATATTACGGCATGCAAAATTTAAAAACGGTTGGTAGCTCCTTTCGTGAGTAATCTTTCGAACCAGCCGCACAAACGGACAGTCGGTCATGGTTCAGATAATTTGAAGGGTCATGAAACTTATTTGGTCACCTCGTATGTAGAGTTTAAAAAGTTTTATTGCCTCTTTACACTTTTTGCCAGTACCAAATGATGTTTTCCCTTTTTACTTAGTGTGGTGAGACTATAATAACTAAAGGACAATTAAGGTTAATGGTAAAGGGTGGTCTAACCATAATGCACAATGTTAATTGTGTGTCACACCTCAAGGTCAAGCTTTTAACAAATTAATATGACATTTCTTTGCTTCAGTGTTTGACAAATTGAACCATGGATACACATACTTGTATAACTGTCACAGATCCTTCTAATCAATCAATCAATAATCAAAAATACTAAAATATTTCTCTGGAAACTTTTTGTTTTATTTACAGTTAACATCGTGCGTTATAGCCATTCTTTAGATACTCTCCATTCATGGATTACGAAATTGACAGTTCTAAAAGAATCAGAATCCTTCCTTTTCATTAACTTATACTTTAGATGTCTCTATTGAACCTTCTCTGTTGATAAAAATTTCTAATATCTTCGAATTTTTAATTTGAAACGTCGCTTCATATGCTGAGTTAGGTGCTGTATTGTTCTTTTTTTTAAAGAAAAATCTATAGTTTTAATGATTTTCTGAACTAGGCCATGGTTACTGGCTTCAAGTTAACCTGCAGATAAGTCAGGGGGACTTATCTGATCCTGTTGGACGTGGTTCCAACAACACTATTGACTGCACCTTCACGTTAATCTGAAAGCATGCCTCTCTTTCAGCGCCTTGTAGAGGCTGAAAAAAAAAACAAAATGGCCGATTCCTGTAAAAACTCTGTATTCCGAAAAACAAATGGGAATTCCAAAAAAGTGCTATCACCATATCAGCAAAATTTTCCACGCCGAAAACTAGTGACGCATAAAAGGCTGTGTAAGGCCACCAATTCTTTGAAATTGCGATGGGAAAAACCCTCTAGCAATTTCCTCACCCAAAAAAAGGATAACCGCATAAAATCCCATATGACAACATATGAAACCCTCAAAACTCTGGCCGACCACAATGCACTCAAATAGAATTTACACACGCACATGAGGAAAAAAGCACCAACACACACATACGAATGCATATTTCTTTTATCTAAACAAATATTAACTCATAATTCGTTTCTATTTCCATTTTAGTCCATTTGAAGCTTTTTTCAAGCCCGCTGCGTAAGAGTGTGTGTGTGTGAGTGAGTGAGTGCAAAGCCCGCAGAACAAAATGGAGGGAATTCATTTAATGGACTTTAACGCCACCACACACATACACCCAGCCATGGCCGCATAAGGGAAAAAACACTGAAACACACTCACACATGCACAAGGGCTTAGAGGGCCATATAAAATTTAACTAGAAATCAAAACCACAGAAAAACGACGACGTAGCAGTTGTTCTTACTTTGGGTTTTTTGTTCCCAACTCCAGACCACCAAGCTCTGGTTTTAACCAGATCAAATATCGGACTGGCCAGCTTTGCAAATAGAAAGGCAGGAATGGGAAGAAAAAAATAAAACACATACTAGAAGACAAAAAACTGTTAGTAATACAACAGAGGCTTGATAAAAAAAAACATCTGCATACGCAGCAGGATACGGTCAAGATGGCGGCAGTGAAATGAGTTTTGGACGACGGCTGGCTGTGTGAGTGTTGGCAAGTAACTGGCACGCAATAAAAAGTAAGTACGACTATGTGGGGAATGACTCTATAAACCGGGATACAAGATGAATTTTATATACCTTATAGCATTCTTTTAACTATAAATGTACATTAGGGTAGGTTAACAACACGTGTCTGTAGTTTGAGGCGAATTTGCTAAAAGTTTTAGTTTCATCAATAGTCAAAAGATTGCTGAAAACTTGATTGTGGATTCTGAGAGAAAGATTGACTCTGTAGAGAATAACTTAAAAAGGGTGATGGAATTGTTTATATATATGGAGAAGTGTTATGGCTAAGACAATAAATACACAACAAACCGAAGTTATAGCTTAAAAACGTACAGGATGGAGCACGATAATTTTCTTATTTTGGAATGAAATAAACAAATTATGAACCTTAGAAAATTTAATTTTATATTTTAATTATATTGAACAGTAAGGGAATTTTTAAATTACACCATGGTTTTAAATAGTGTATCTTGCAAATGTCGACCTTCGATATCCAGACAATATGGCATACGTGTTCTGAAGTTTTCATGAACTCTAACAAGCATGTCGACTGTTATTGTGCCAATTTCAGCCTCAATATTGTTAATTAGGTCTACCAAGGTGTTGGGACGGTTGATATACACCTTCGACTTCAGGTAACTCCAAAGGAAAAAATCGCATGGGGCTAAGTCTGATGAGCGTGCCGGCCAGTTCACATCACCCCTCAAAAAGATAAGGAAATATTTGCCTCAAACAATTCATGGTAATCCTCGCTGTATATGCAGTGGCACCACCCTTATGGAACCATGTATACTCTAATTTCATTGCCTCAAGAGCCGCCAGAAAAAAATTCTGTATCACAGTCAAGTATCGTTGGGAGTTCACAGTTTCGGCAAGACGGTTATCCTGAAAAAAGTAAGGGCCAATGATGCCTACTGGTGATATGACGCATCAAACAGTGACGCGGTCCGAATGCAGAGGTCTCTGGTGAAGTTCTCTGGGGCTTGTTTCACCAGGAACACGTCCGCGTGGGGGAACAGCGTATCGTAAATGAAAAGCACGCTGCACTGCAATGATCGAGTGCGCATTTGAAAAATACGCTTCAACAAAAAATGACCTCTCCACACGTGTCCAATGCATGACGGCAACTGAAAGGCAGACGAATACAAATCTCCCGTCAGCCACTATAAGCCATGCACACTCTCTTCGACCTACAGTGCATCCACAGCCTGCAGTGCAAAAAATCAAATTACCGCGCTCCACCCTGTACATTAATCTGTGAGACCGTATATTTTAGAAAAATGAGTTTAAGTTTTTTCTTATTCAAAATGTAGAGCAGAGTAAACGATGTTGTCTAACGCTTACCATTGCGTTATCCCTAATGCTCTGAATACAGACAATCTTATGCCCAATGCCATGAAGGCAATTATTGTTGAAAAGAAGTTTCCCAAAGACATGCTAGCAATTTCGAAGTGATAACAAACATGTCTTTGTATTCATCCTCTAACCATCATTCGAGGGTTGCTATATATATTTCTAGCCCATGCAAGACTAAGTGTAGCCTAGCGCCATCTGAAATTTCCCTTGGAAAGTTTGACATTTTTTTAGCATAAACGTAATCAGAACGTTTTGAAGTACGACCATCATTTCTGTTGTTTACAGTGACTTGAAAAAATCAATTTGGCAAATAAATGGAATTAACTCGTGAACATTTTCGTGCGATTATTTTTTACAACTTTCGACATAGATTATCACGACAAGAGTGCATCGAAGAACTTAAATCTTTGTAAGGCGATGAATCACAATCCTATTGCACTGTGAAAAACGGGTTTAATGAATTCAATCGTGGCCGTTGTGCCAGAGAACGTTGATGCCGTACGTGAACTGATAATGCAAGATCGTCAAGTGACATATCGTGAAATAGAGGCATCCTTGGGCATTTCTTTCACCAGCATACATTCGATATTGCATGAACACCTGGCCGTTAAAAAGGTTTGTTCTCATTGGATCCCGCACAATTTGACTATCGCTCAAAAAAAAAGCTCGCGTCGAAATTTTAAAAAATACGATCGCGGTGCTTCAAAGGACGTCTATAAGAACGTCACAGGTGACGAATCATGGATCGATGCGTATGAGCCCGAAACAAAACAGCAATCGACCGTGCGGGTCTTCGAAGACGAGCCAAATCCAACGAAAGTTTTTCGTGGAAGAAACACTTCGAAGCAAATGGTCGCCTGTTTCTTCGGCAAAACTGGTCCGCTTTAGCAACGAAGGACGGTCATCTCTGAGTGGTACACCACAATTTGTTTGCCTGAAGTCTTCGGAGAAATTCGAAAGACCAGTAAGACAAGACGAATCATTGTGCACCATAACAATGCAAGCTCTCACACATCGGCTCAAACCAGCGCCTTTTGACCGACCAACACGTCGAATTTATGGGTCATCCTCCCAACAGCCCTGACTTGGCACCCAATGACTTCTTTGTATTCCCGCACATCAAGAAAAAAATGCGTGGTCACGAATTTTCGTTGCCAGAAGATGCTGTGAAGCGTTATAAACAATGTTTTGGAGGTGTCTCATTCAGAGTACACGCAGAAAAAAAGTATGGTTGTGGTGACAATATTCGAAGAGGATAATACTATTGTTGGGTATATGGTTGTGGTACAAAAATATTATGATCCTCACTACAATAGTATGATTAAATTCAAAATAATAGGAGTGATTTATTTCACAGTAGAAAAAAATAAGTTTAAATAAACGTAAGCGTTTTTATTAAAAATATTTCAGTTAAACAAAACCAAAGCTGCTTGTTTCAAAAATTTTAATATCGATAAAAAAGCACTATTATAGCATTAGATCTGTACCAATAACATGCGTTCTTAAAAGCATATTTAAATGAAGAAAAATTACAATCATACAGTATGATTGCCGTAATCATATTATTGTTAACATAAAAAGCAAAACATAATACTTTTGTCGCATCAACCATATTTATATTGTTGCTATAACCATATTTTCATTTTTAATTTTGGCAATAATACTATTGTTGCATTTAAACAATATTAATATTGCAGCAATTATACTATTGTCAAAACTAAATTCAGTTAACAATGCTATGGTTGCGACGAACATACTTTTATTGCGGAAATCATATTATTATTGCCGTGACCATGTAGTAACCATGTTTTTTCTCTGCGTGTAGAAATATTGCTTAGACAATTGGTTTGAGCGCATGCAAAAATGTATAAAATGGAGAATACTTTGAAAAACAATCAAACCATTTCTGATGATAAATATTCACATTTTCGTGTTATTCGAAAAATACATGCATTTTTGAACTGCTTTAAAGATTGGCTCGAACGCATGGACCCTATTCTCCCAAAACAAAGATATATAAATGAAACTAACCGCAATGCAAAGAACGAAATAATGAGTACCGATGCTACCCCAATTTTATAAAGAATTCAAATTTGAAGTTTTGTTTGGGACCGGCTCCTATGGTCGGAAGGAGCGACCAATACTAAATGTAGACACGTCTAGGCTATAGGATAATCTAAAGAATGAGTCAACCAGAAACCCAAAACCAGGATAATTCTACGTCATAAAAAATTGAGTCAGAAAGTCTCTTTCTATTGGAAGTCAACGAAGTCACCATGAAATAGAAACAGGTTCAGTATTACAAATGTCTCTAAAATCTTCGAAAATCTCTTCTTTGTCGAAATGTAGGTCATATGACAATAAATTGCCAACACTTATCGATTTCCACAAATATTTAATGGCTGCAGTAACAAATATAAAGAGTTGTGATCATAAAATGTTCACTCACCTTGGATTAGTTTGCGCTTGCCGGCTATTTGTAGAGGCAGCGAAACGCCAGCGTCCAGCTGCAGTACGACACGAGGTGAAGTGGTAGAGGATGAGGAGGAGGCGGCCGTTGTGGGGCATTGTGCTGATGCCACAGTGTTGCAAGTGGATTTCAATCGACGTGGAGAGTTTTGTGAATAGGTTGAGGGCTGCGGCTGATGTGGCTCGTGGTGCGGCTGATAAAGCTGCTGGTAATGCTGATTGTGCTGCTGATGCGGATGATGATGTTGCTGTTGATGAATTTGTATTGGCTGTGGTTGTGGCTGTTGGTGTTGATATACAGCCGTAGGATATTGTGTGGAATTCAAAGGATTCGAAATTCCGGGTGAGGCCACAGCAATTGATGCTCCGACACCGGCGTTGGACGTTTGATTTCCTATCGCTGCCATAGGCTGAGAGGTGAGGCTAACGGCCGTCGGCGGCGGTCCATGAGCCGGACATATTGAGCGCAACTCACCATTTACGTCTAAATAGACGGCGGCCGTAGGTGCCACGGCTGCTGCTGCTGCCGAGTTGACATGTTGTGCCGCTACCGAGGAAGTGTCTATCAATGGCCAAGAGGTTATGGCCCCACCCATGGTCGATATCAAATGTATTGGCAAGAGATGGGTATGAGCCGGACCGGCACCCTGGGCAGCTGAGCCAAGATTGAGGGCAACAGCTGTTGTTACACTGCCACTGTTGGTTGCTGCTGCGGCCGGCAAATGTATGTGAGGCATGCCTTGGCCCATCATTGCAGCAGCACTGGTCATGGTCAAAATATTTTGAGCACAATGTTGCTGGTGGGAATGATGCTGTTGGGGGGAAATATGCTGCTGCTGCTGGTGTGTTTGCTGCAGCTGAGGTATGAATAATTGTTGCTGTGCCGCTTGAAGTTGTTGTTGTTGCTGCTGCTGTTGAGCTGTAGCAACCGCTATCTGTTGCTGCTGTGTTGGTGGTGGGAAATTGACCAGCATATTGCCCACTGCTGAAGGCATCATCAATTGTTGGTGCTGCTGCTGCTGCAGATGGTGATGATGTTGCTGATAGTATATCGTAGTCTGTTCGTAGTTTAAATACGCAGTGGTGGTAGAGCCTGTGGCAGAGGTAGCACCGTTTGTTATTGCATCCCCATGGGCGGTGGCAAAAGCAGCTTCCACTTTAGCTTTAGACGAGGACGATGGCTGAAACGGTGGAGCCAAGGGTGTCAATTTCGATTTCAAAGCCTTTATTAGGGTCTTTGTGGGCGTGGTAGCCTTTTCGTTTGTATGGTTTTGTTTCGCATTTTTGGCCTTAGACTCTCGTTTGTCTTTTTTGGCCGTAGCCGAGGCCAATTCGCGTGAGACATCACAGTTCAAGCTCTGCATAAGACGTTCCGCGGCCGTAATACCGGTATAACGACGCGTATTATTATTATCATCGACCGAACGATTGGAAGGCGTAACGCGATTGCTATTCGAAGGCGCTGAACGTTTACTGCGGCGAAAGGGCGAATTGCCAACCGAAGACGATTCTTTAGGTTTCGCTTTCGTACACTGTCGTGGCGCAAATTCTTTGCACTCCGGCGGCTCACTGCGATACAAAGCCTGAGCGCTATCGATAACACGGAAACTGTCACCAATGAAAGCCACCAATTCAGAGCAGGAAAAGTTCAAGGAGGGGTTTGTATAGATGGGATGTTTAGCGGGTATATTTGCACTGTTATCGGAGTTATTGGTAACACGCTTTAGATGTTTTGGACTACCCGTTGGTAAAGTTTTGTTTGGCACATTTATTTTGCATCTATCGTTTTTGCTATCGATAATTGCGATGTCTCTGGATTGGAAATTCGTTATATTTCCCTTACATTTCGTTGTTTTCAATGGCATTTCGCTGACTTTTTCGATATCTGCCTTGTTATCGTTTGCTGGCTCCTTGGTATCTTGTTTTGTATCGATATCATCGTGGACCCCGTCCACTTCTATAATCTTGTTCTCGACTTTAAGGGCCTCAGGTAGAATTTGAAATATTTTTTGCCATCGCTCATCGATTACTTCTGCACAATTCTCCACTTCTGCTGTGGCCAGTCTATCAAAGTCATTTCTGCATTTGTCGGTATGGTTCTCCTCATGTTTACCCTCACAGTTGCTATCGATAACTTGTTCAATAATGCGAAAATTCTCAAAATCAATTATTCGCTGTTCATACACACAACTTTGTGAATAATTTGGCAAATCGTTCTCATCAATATCATCGTTGCCAGCATAGACATGGTACTCCTGCTCAGCTGCAAGTCCATGGTCTGGACTTAAAACATAACCATTCTCTAGAACCGATAGGATTTCGGGTGCAGGAGCTGAACAAAAACACAAACAATCATCGGTGCAATTTAATACAGCTGCAGTGTCGTCAAAAATATTAACCTTACTATCGCGAGAATTACGTATATCAAACTGCTGGTGAGCAGTGCTTGTAGAGGGTTCTAGACTTAATGTGTTATCGTTTTCAATATTTCCATTTTTTGGCAAATCTTTGTCCTCATGATCACTAGATTCCTCTACCTCGACATTCAAACGCTCGTAAACATTGCCATTTGGTAAACTTTGACCTGCAACTGCGTCCTCCGCATTGTTATCGCGCTCATTTTGTGGTGCTATCGATAGTTTTTCTTTACTTGGACTTGCACATAGATTTTGTATGAGTTCCATTTCAGTTTGCGCAAAATTCTTTTTATCCGAACTTTTGTTATGATTTTTTTCACTTTTCGAAATACCCGATAATTTATCGATTTCTAGTGGTTTTAAATCACAATTTCTTGTCATTATACGTATTGGTTTTTGGCCACTTGGGTTGTTAGATACCTCCGGTAGATCAATGGTGTTCGATTGGGCAAGTGTTTCGATAATTTTACCGTTTACCGTTTTTATTTTACTCTCGTCCTCAGTTTTAAACATTTTTGACACAGTCGGCAGGTTAGGCATTGTAATCTGGCTTTCTTGCTGTTGGTCTATTATCGATAATTTATCGTTTTGTATAGTAGCGCTTGTTTTGGTTTTCGATTTTTTGCGTTTTTTCGAATGGTTTGTGGGTCTGTCAAGACTTCTGCTGCTCGTTATTGCGGTGGCATCATTTCCATTCAACACGACGTTGCTATCGGTATTGGTAGCGAAAATTGCACCGGTTACTGTTGCTGGTCCGTCGTGAGTTATCGATACATTTGAGGGAGCTACATCAACTGATGATTGTCTCGACAAAATGCGTATGACTTTTGGCTTTTGTTTGGCACTGTTTTGAGCTATCGATAAATTTTCATTATCGGCTGGTATCATTTTTGATTGCGGACTGGCATCACTTTTCAATTGCATATCTTTGAGAGATATTGAAACATTGTGTTTACTTTCAGGTTTATTCCAGCTGCTATCGTTTGCTGACATTGTAACTTTTCGATTTTTCGATCCATTTGCTGTGATTTTAGGCAATGTTTCAGTCATGGCCTGTTTTGTATTGCTGTTATTGGTAGCTAGCAATAATGGTTCAATGACATTTTCAGTTTTCTTCTGCTTTTCAGTGTTAACTAACGATACTTTTGCTATAAAATTTTCACCATTTGTAAAGTGCTGCTCATTTGTACCATTTTGAATTGTGACACCTTTGTTATTTGTTATCGAAAACTTTTCATTTAGATTTTCACCATAAATCTCATTTTTGTTAGGATTATTGTATTTACTTTGGTTATCGTTACCATTACTTGTTAAACCTTTTGTTATCGATAACTTGTTATTGAAAATTTCACAGTTTTTATTCACTTGCACACTTTTGGATTTCCCCTTAAGGAAGTTATGTTTTATTGTCGATAATGGGTTGTTTAAATTGTCCTCGTTTATGTCATCGGTACATTTGAGTTGTTTCTCTCCCTCGTCGTTTAGCTGACAGTTATGGTTTGACATTGCTGTATTTCGTGTGGCATGGAAATAATTGTTATCGATAGCTGGCGGTGTGTCTAAATTATTTCTCACTATTGTAAGATTTTCGAAAGTCTTTAATATTTGAAAATTATGAGTTTTTCTTACATTCTTATTATCGTTGCTTTTTATCGATTTTTCTTGTTGACTTCTAGAATCACTAGGGTTATCGATTGCTAAACTAAGATTTCCAGTGTTCTTTTCGCTTGTTTTTTGTATATGTCTGGTTTTTCGGGTTAAGTCTGTTGTTATGATTAGGGTTTCAGTGCTATCGATTTTATTTTCAATAGATTTTCGGTTGTTATCGATATTTAACGATATTGGTTTTCCTGTGGCCCCTGAATTTTCTTTGCTTTTACGATTGCTTGGTTTAGTGGTTGTAAGTTTTTCCTTTATATTTGTTTTGTGAGTGTTATGGATATTAATCGTAGCTGTGTTTATGTCATAATCTCTTTGTTCACAATTTTCTTTTTGTGGAATGCCTAATGATGTTTCATTAACAATTGATTTCTTGGGGGTTTTGAGGTTTTCGTGGGGCTTTGTTATCGATAACTTTGTAGGTAAATTTGCTGTTTTTTCATGGCCCTCGGCGTAACCATTTTGTTTAAAATCGTCCAAGTCCTCTACTGCGGTTTGCGAGCAGTTATCGATAAATATCGTTTTAGTTTTTTGCGTTTCATCCGTTTCTGTTACCGTCTGATAAATGGCCCGTTTAGCAACTAAAGACTTGTTGCATATTTTCTTTTGTCTCAAGTCATTCCCAGTGACATCTTCGCCAACTTTTTCAGATGATGGCGATGCAGCTTCTACGGCTAACGATGACGTTGTTGGTGTCAGACTCAGTATGCGTGCAGTTGTTTTAGAACTTTTAATGCTGGCCCTGCTGCTGCTGCTGGAGGGGGTGATGGTCTTGCAGCTCCTGTTGGTGCTGCCTGTATGGGTGATAGTGCTAGCCTCGCTGCTGGAACTTGTAGTTGTTGTTGTTGCTGTCGTCGTCTTCGTTGCTATGTGGGTGGTCACAGTTGCAGCCGCCATTAACGTTAGTCACACACACGGGCGCGGGCATAGCAACACAACATGGCTGGCTGTTCTCGGCAACTTGACGGGGCTTAATCGATGTTATTGTTGTTGTAGATAATACAATAATTAATACATTTTCCGCCCTGGCCGTCACCGCTACCCTCGGGCTGTTGGAGTACAGTTAGCCCTGCTGGCGTAAAATAGCTCTCAGACGTCAGCGGCAGTGTTGACAACGTCAGATCTTGTTAGGCTGGCTGTTGGCTCGTTGGGATTGGAAGGGTCTCTACATTGTTAGCGGATGAACTGTGAGTGTGTGTGTGTGGCTCTATTAAAATAATCGATTTATCATGTGCTCACAATAACAAATTGTATTTATTGCCAACTTGTTGATGGCCTGACGCCGCCAATCTTGCTAACACCATGTAGTAGTTGTTGTAGTAGCAGCAATTGCTGTTGCTGTCGTTGTCGCAACTAACCATACATTGATGGGGTGTCTGATGTCGGTGATGATGTTGTCGTCGCCGCCACTGCTTGAATGCAAATAGGGTTAATGTTCCTCCTAGCGTTGCTGTAATAATTGTTGTAATTGTTGTTGCTATTGCTGGTAGTCAGTGGCGCTGTGTTAATATTGCGGCCAACACCAGGGCCATAATAAAAGTTCCATTTGTAACACTTAATAATGCTCTATGATGATAATGACAAACCAAATGACAGTTCAGGCGGGCTGGAAGGGCGTTGGGCGCCACTAATAACGTTGATAAGGAGCAATGATAAAGCTGTTCCCCGTTATCGCGCACTTCACCCCGGGCCTATCAAAGCGGCGGCGACGTTAAGGGGGCTCTAATACCGACGTTATTGTTGCTAACGCGCTGTGTTAGTGGCACCACCTCCGGCTGGGCTCCCAGAGTTGTTGTTGCTATTTTGTTAAGTCTTCAAAACGTCCATGACTTGTTGCTGGCTTTTAATAACGTCCTTCCGTCTGTCCGCCGACTGGAGTGGGTGTCTGCGTTTTCATCTCATCCATGTAAGGTTAGATTGTTGGTGTTTTTTTTTGCTAGCTTTACTCTATACTCAAACAAACACACACGCACACTATTTCCGCTTCCTCTCGCAAATGTGTGTACAATCGTATTGTAGTTGTTGCCTTTACAAAGATAATTTTCTGTGTCGGTCTTTACATTCCGCTTTTCAGTTCGTCACATTGGGTTTTCCAGTGTGGGCGTTTGTTATGTCCTCTCGTCTCTCAGCAGATTTTTTAAAGAATTTCCGTTTTTGTTGTTTTTTTTCTTCTATTTTTAGTTCGCCCTTTACGTCAAGAGTATTCGCCTGCTTGCGTTTGTATGTGTGTGTTTATGTTTCCTTGGGAGTTTCGTTATATTTTTTTCTTCTCAAATGTATTTTTAGTTTATCAACATATGGCAAAATCTGGAAAGAAAATTGTAAAAGAAAGCCATGGAATTTTGAGTCTATGATTTCAAAGATATTTATTTAACAGTCTACAAAAAAGGGTATTTAATTATAAAAGGACAGCAACAAAAAAACACTTTAAATATAAATAAGCATAGATCTTATAATAAATCATGCAGCATGATTTGCATTGAATTCGACAACATTTTCAATTACAGACAATTTAAAAACTGATTAGAGATATAAAGTACAAGGTGATCCAAAATAATTCCTAAAGGTGGTCCATCTAGAGGTATTTTTTCAGAAAAAAAAGTATATAAAAATTCAAATTGAATTCTATAACATTTTCAATTACAGACAATTTAAAAACTGATTAGAGATATAAAGTACAATGTGATCTAAAATAATTCCTAAAGTGTTAGCTTGCTTTGTATAAGGAGATCCATCTAGAGGTATTTTTTCAGAAAAAAAAGTATATAAAAATAATTGATTAAATAATTATATAAATTGAATTCGATAACATTTTCAATAACAGACAATTTCAAAACGGATTAGAGATATAAAAAACAAGGTGATCCAAAAAAAATCCTAAAATGTTAGCTTGGTATGTATAGGGTGATTCATCTAGAGATATTTTTTCAGAACAAAAAAAGTATATAAAAATTCAAATTGAATTCGATAACATTTTCAATAACAGACCATTTCAAAACGGATAAGAGATATAAAAAACAGGGTGATCCAAAATAATTCCTAAAATTTTAGCTTGATATGTATAGGGTGATCCATCTACGGGTATTTTTTCAGAACAAAAAAAGTATATAAAAATTCAAATCAAGTGTGGAAGTTTTATGGGTAATTTAAAAGGTCATTTTATGGCATTTATTTTTTGAAAATAATTTCCTTCAAATGTTGGCAATTGTATTATGGAAATAAGCGTACGGTGAGAAACGGGAAGATCCGACCAAAAGTTTGTTTAGTGGAGAGGCCCATTTCTGGCTCAACGGCAAAGTCAATAAACAAAATTGATGCATTTGGGCTGAAGAGCAACAAGAAGAGGTTCAAGAGGTGTCATTATACCCAGAGAAAAACACGGTATGGTGCGATTTATAGGCTGGTGAAATCATCGGCCACATATATTTTCAAAAATGATGAAGGTCGGCACGTAACCGTGAATGGTGCTAGCTATAGCGCCATGATATCGATCTTTATGCTACCTGAAATTGAAGCCCGTAATTTTGACGACACTTGGTTTTAACAGGACGGTGCCATTTGCCATACTGCTGCTCAAACAATGGATCTATTGAGAGGTCATTTCGAAAAGCAGCTAATTTCACGTTTTGGACAGGTGAGTTGCCCGCCTAGATCGTGTGATATCAAACCTTAAGACGTTTTTCTTTGGGGTTACGTAAAGTCCAAAATCTGACAAACTAGCTACGGTTCAGGCTTTGGAAGCCAATATTACGCGTGTCATTAAAGCCTTACCGGTCGGAATGCTCGAACGAGTCATCCAAAATTGCACCCTCACAATGGAAACCCTGAGGCGTAGTTGCGTCCAACATTTGAAGGATATAGTATTAAAAAATAAATGCCATAAAATGTCTTTCAAATTACCAATAAAGATTCCACACTTGATTTGATTTTTAATATTTTTTTTGTTCTATAAATATACCAGTAGATGGATCACCCTATATTTAAAATTAATAGGAATTTTTTATGTTTTAGCAATAAATCGATATATATGACGCGCAAAATAGAAAGCGACATAAGGTTAAAAACCAGTTTTGTTCAGGAGAGCCATTTTAAAGATTAGGCCCCTTTCTATTTGCGCTTAGAATCGTCGACTTCACTTTCATTAAACGTGCATATCTCTGGGAGGGAACACTTTTGGGTCATGGGATCGGTCTCATTCGATGCTCAGATGTTGTCCACATCAAAAAAAAAAGATAAAAATGATAAATGATTTTTTTTACCCTTAGGTCCCTTTCTCTATGCACTGTCACATATGGAGCGAAAACGCTATAAAGTAATAATTTTTTGTCGTCATAAAATTCTAAGACGTTCTAGTCCTTACAGCCGTTTGTATGTCTGTTGACTAATAATAATTGTCAAACGATTAAACCATCCTAGGTTAAACCAACCTGATATATTTTTGTTATTTTAGGAACTAAACGTACGTCCCGGGAAAATGTACGTCTTTAGTCAGTATTTACCACAAGTCATAATTTCTGTCGAAGAACAATGCTTTAAATGGATAATGATGCTAGCACGCACTGAATACCTGAATAAAGTCCATAGTTGCTGGGCGTTTCGGCTTTTGCGGCACAAAAAAGTGTCATATGGTGAAAACGGGCGATCAATAAGGATATACAAGTATTTAATGCAAGTTTTGGTACAAATCCAAATTTATTTTGAAGTTTTGGCTGAGAGTAGGAACGATCGTATCGGCCAAAGGAGCCCTTACAGTGACCCTAATGTTTAATGGAAGGGACCACTGGTGACTATGGGAACTCAAATCAAAGCAAAATTCCACGACTCCAAATAAGGATTTATTTTGAAAGCGGTAGATCGAGACAGCCTCATACACCCAAGGAGCCCAAATAAATGGTCCACTTTGGTTTTTTTAATACTTTTATGGGGAAGTCACGGTAGAGGGTATATAAATTTTGGCCTGGCCGAACGTAATTACGTTTTTAACTGTTTTTATTTAAATCTGGAAACAACAGGGCATTGCTGCTGAAAAATACCCTTGTCTGAACAATAAATATATCACTAAGTATGAGTGTTTTTTTAGACGTGTGGTTTTCAAAAAGAAATAAAACGCATATAATTAAAAGGTATGACCAAGAATATAGCTTCATTATAAAAATAAAGGTTTGCCATTATGTTTTAATAATGATTTCGGGCAAGTGGCCGCCGCGGCTGGCTCAAATAAATTCCAATCGAGATGCTCCATTTTCGATCACTTTTTGCAGCATTTGGGCGGTGCGTCATTAACAACGCGCCAAATATTCTCTTCCAAGACGTCAATCGTTTCGGGCGTAGCTGCGTAGATAAACGACTTCACAAAAAAAGTCAAGCGGTGTTAAATCGCATACTGGAGTCTACGCCACAGGCCCACAGTGCGAGATAATGCGCTCAACACAAGTTTCCTTCAATACATTGGATGTTTCATAATTGTATAACAGGTAGCGACGCTTTGTTGGAACCAAAGATCGTCCACATCAGCATCCTTCAATTCAGGCACGAAAAAGTCATTAATCATGGCTCTACAGCTTCCCATTGACTTGACCGAAATTATGGCCATCTTCATTTTTAAAAAAAAAATGGACCGATGATTCTACCAGCCCATAAAGCGCACCAAACCGTAGTTTTCTGGATACAATGGTACCTCTTGAACCTCTTCTGGTTGCTCTTTAGCCCAAATTCGGTCATACGAGTATGACCAATACGAGCCTGTGTACAGTGATATATTCATTGGACCCAATTTTCCTCCATTCTTGCAAACATTTCGACCGGAACCTTGGCAATTTCGCTTTGGGTGTGGTCTCTAAGCTCGTCTAAAGTTATTGGCTTGTTGGCATAGTCTAATTCATGTGGCCCCATAAAAAGAAATCCAATGGCGGTTAATCGCATAAGGAGGTGGCCACTTGACCGAAGCATTTCTCGAGATAACACGTTCACCAGAATTGCCTTTCAGTGAATCGATTGTAACGCGTGCTGTGTGGCTAGTGGCACCGTCTTTTTGAAAGCACATATCGGCAATGTCAAGCTTATCCAATTCTGTCCAAAAATTATTTTCTAACATGGCACGATAGCGCTCTCTATTTATGGTAATAGGACGACTGTTTTCATCGATAAAAACAGCTCCGTCATGAAAACCACACCAAAAGGTAAATGTTTGCGGATGCAATTGTGTCTCTTGAAGCACATGTTGCTTTGTTGCTGTCTAATAATTCATATTTTGTTTATTGACAAAACCTCTCAGCCAGAAATGAGCTTCATCGCTCCTTCTGTCGGGTGGGACGATTATTTCGGCCAAAAATTGGAGCAGGGGCTCTTAAAGTTGCGACCACCTACTCAGAAATTCGTTAGTAGTTTTTAGTAAATTCCAAGCATTGCTGGCAAGTGAACTTCACCATGATGAACATGTTGACTTCGACTAACGTTTTGACAATGAATGATCACTAAAAATGGTAAAAGATTCAAAATTGTTACGTTCCTATTGGAAAACCCGTTACATACGTCAACACCACTTGGGATCGAGGTAAAAGGGAGACATTTTTTTGTCTGAATCAATTGCCAACGTTTTTTCATGCAAACGTGCAGCCACGTAAATCAATGTTACTTTGCTATTTTATTTAAAACTTGTCTTCTTTTAAAGTATAGATAACATAGGTCTTGATCCGGTTAAACCCTGTCCAAAGCAAAAAAAAATCGAAAAACACACCCCAACACCTCTAGGGAACTGCTCTTAACCCGCAAAATAGCTAGCATTGATGAGGTGTAGGGGATAAGAAATTCCAACCCAGCTTATTTGTGTGATAGTCGTAAACACAAACCATTACACCACAAACGAGGCCAAAATTGGTCCATCATTTCCCAGCCATACACATATGATGGTCACCAAGCGATCACCCCTACGTATGAGTAATAATTTTAAAAACACTCATACGTTCTGTGGGCCACGCCAGCAATGCCACCCACACACAATCCCATTAAATTTAAATTTTTGGGTAGAATTCCTTAAAAATCAAATAAATTGTCTCCGCAACATGACCATTAGCAAACAACTATCCCTAATGATTTGGCCAAGATAGAAAGCAACAGCCAAAGGAGAAAAGCGACAAACGCAATTAAAATGACACTAATAGAACAAGTTAAAAATATAACAAAAACCACTTTGTCACCGGCCAACAAAGACTGAAAACCAAAACGGATCAAGCGAAAACCCACAGTAAAGGCAAAAAAACCCACACAAGCATAAAGATAAAATGCGACAAAAAGGGTTAAAAATGCCGCAAAGCAAAATAATAATATGTAATAACAAGGAAATGGGGTTAACGAAAAGGATTGGAGTGAAACGGCGAAAATTTAATTAAACCTCAAACACACACACAAATGAAAAGCACCATACACTCGCCGGCATGTGGCAAGAAATCCACATATACAACATTGTACACACACTCCCATATGGGTGTGTTGGTGAGTGTGTCACATATACTCTACACGAGAGAGACCTCCAAGCCCCCACCGCCCAGGAGACACAAAGCGAAATTAAAGATAAAGAACGAAAATGTTAAATGTGTGTGTGTGTGTGTGTGTTCCATTATAAGAATATTTACGAATATCATGAAAAACAAACACCCCAGACACAAAGAACATTTACGAGTAACACTAAACAAAAAAGAAAACCCTGAATAAAACTCATACGCATATATGGCAACTCTGTGCAGAGCACAACCATAAGGACACGTGGGTCTGGTGAATGTCATAAACCAAAACAAAAAACCAAAATATGAGAAGAGAGCAGTTGTTAAGGCAACACCACGGAGTGAGGTGAATATGATTTTGAGCAAACAAAAAAGCAAGAACTAGAGAACCCACTGAGAGTGAGAGACTGAGGTAAGCACCAAGTGGCACGTGGCCAGAAGAGAGTGTGGAGTTGAAATCTCATACACTAGTGTGTCGGAAAAAGTTAATAGTTTTTGCTGCAAAAGGGTAAATATTTTCATTAAATGGCAGAACTTATTGACTTCGTCGGCATTAGTTTTCATTGGCATACCACCACATTGAACAAAACAAATACTTCTATACGCAAGTACACATACTAGTATACGAGTATACATGTGTTTAACATTGACCAAGCAAAGGTTAAATGGAATTCTAACCAAGCACACTTTTTATAACCTTTATTATGCTGAGGTAAAGGGTTAGGAAGCTTAAATATGATAGTTTTTTTTATAGATAGACTCAGGCTATGTCCTTCCGACTAACAGCCATTCCGTCCATTGTTAAATCAAATATAACCGATTTTTAAACAAATCGCAGTTCGGGCTTAGGATGCACATTACCGAGATTTGTCAATATGATTTTATGTTTGGGGAAGGCTACGGAAAAGGCCGTTCCCGACTGACTACGTACAAATAACATTTGGCACCAATTATTCTAATAGGTATGTACGAGGCGACCGCAAAACTAACTGGCCCGGCACATTTTCTGTTTTACTAGCAACTTTTTTTTTGTTTTTTAAAAGCAATCTTTTATAAGCCATCTGTCAAAATTTCCGAAATATTTAATGATTATTTTCTTTGTTACAGGTGATTGAAGTAAACAAGTTTTATAATTTTTGAAAAATGGAAAATAAAGAGTTTCGTGCGGTAATTAAACACTTTTATATGAAAGGTTATACGCCACAATTAATCAAAGATGAATTGGATTCTGTTCATGGTGATAATGCATCATCATAATCCACCGTGAAATCCTGGGTTCAACAATTTAAAATGGGTCGTTCAAGTACGGAAGATGAACCAAGCTCTGGAAGACCGAAAACTGCTACTACTATTGAAAACATTAGAAAAATATTTAATGAAGTGACTAAAGATAGACGAATGAAGCTCAGAGAACTTGCTGATATTGCTAAAATACACGAAAAACAAGTTTGGAGTATTTTACATGATGAACTCCACATGAAAAAGCTATCCGCAAGATGGGTGCCGCTTTTGTTGGATTTTCCCCAAAAAAATCGTCCGTTGAACCAATTCCGAGGAGCTTTTAGCGATTTATCAGCGTAATCCAATAGAGTTCTTGCGCCGATTCATAACTGTTGATGAAACATGGATCCATCACTACATCCCAGAATGCAAAGAACAGTCAAAACAATGGAAAAGTGGTCCTAAGAAGGCGAAAACTGTTAAGTCAGCAGGAAAAGTAATGGCCACAGTATTTTGGGATGCAAGGGGTATAATTTTATTGATTATCTTGAGAAAGGAAAAACTATAAATAGTGAATATTATTGTGCATTCTTGGATTGGTTGAGTGAGTGAGTGAATTTGGAAAAAAAAAGTTCTTTTTCATCAAGATAATGCTCCTTCACACACTGCATTTTTAACTCAACAAAAACTGGCCGAATTACGATTTGAAATTGCTCCGCATCTTCCATATAGTCCAGATTTAGCTCCTTCTTATTATTTCTTGTTTCCAAATTTAAAAAAAATTCTCGGTTTTTTCGTCCAATAGCGAGGTTATTGCGGAAACTGAGGCATATTTTGAAGGTCTTGAAAAATCTTATTTTTCGGATGGAATTAAAAAACTTGAAAAACGTTTGATGAAGTGTATTGAGTTGGAAGGAGATTATGTTGAAAAATAAATAATAATAATTCCAAAAAAAAACGGTTCTTTTTATGTTAGACCAGTTACTTTTGCGGTCGCCCTCGTATATAACCAACACTGGTAAGTCTTAAACATATCGATCCAATTTTGTATAGTCCAAAAGATATCTCCTGATGTAAAGCCTTATCACTTTAGAAGCCCACATCGTTCTCAAATTCGGAACAGTTTATTTAGTTAGAAAGAAAGAAAGTCACAAGCGCCAAAACTCTAAAATTGAGTTAACGGCAGATTCGGAACCCTGAGTGAGTTACTGATTTTTGAGTTAAACAAAAAAGGCTTATTTTCAACTGTAAATGACTGAAAAACATTATGCAAAATGGACGCATATACCACTTTCAGCGTGTTTCGTAGTCAAAAAAGCTGAATAGCTCAAAACTACTAAAATGGATATATGACTTTCTTTCTTAGGAGGGCAGTATATCTATCTGTCTGACTTAATATGTGTGCAGGCAAGACAATTTTTCACATAGACCTTTAAGTGTACCGATCGACTTAGAAAAATTAGCTGATTCGAGAAAATACTTTAAGGTACGCATATCAGTCTGATTATTCGTTTTCTGTCCATCTAAGATTTTTAGTTGTGGCGCGTTCTTATTAACTTTTGGCAGAGATACTTTTTTGGGACAAGGAGGAATGCTATTAAAGAATATCAAATCATCAACATACGTGTGAATGTAAAATGTTCTCGTACTGATAAAACGTCAGTCGGACAGTCTATCAATATGGTAGAAATTGTTTAAGTGAGTCGCTTGGGTCTCTCTCGTCGACAATAGTACAGGGTGGAGCGCGCTAATTTGCTTATTTGGGAATAAAATTAAAAAAAATTATGAACCTAAGAAAAAATTATTTTATATCTTAATTATATTGAACAGTAAGTAAATTTTTAAATTACATGGTTTTATATAGTGTATCTGGCAAATGTCGACCTTCGCTATCCACACACTGCTGCATACGTTGAGTCTAAATCGATAGGTATACTTGTCCAATAGCATCCTTGGTGCTTATAGGTGAGAAGAGGGTATCCATGAATGAATATTGCTACATTAATGAACTCAAATAACTTTTTTTTCAGTGTATGGAATTATTTTTTCTTTTATTCATGTTATTCATATTAAATATAGCTTGATTAGTTTTAAAAATAATGGGATTTAAATGCTCCCCTTCTCGTTGATGCACGTGCGTCATCTAAGCAAAAGTTGTTAATTACTGTATGGAGAGTTGAGCCAGGAATAGCCGCAATTGTTTCTCGAATGGAATCATTCAAATTTGTTGATTTTGCTTTGTAGACTTCATGTTTGCAATAACACCACAAGATTAAAGTCAGGTGCAGATCTGGGGGGGGGGGGGCAACGGAATGTGGAGTTTCTGGATATCAGCTTATTGGGAAATTTTCGTCGCAATTATGTCCTTCTTGCTGAAACCATGAAAGTATTCATGATGAAACCATTAAACTATTCTTGCTGAAACCATGAAACTATTCTTGCTGAAACCACAACACAGAGTTGAAGGAAATTCTCATTCGGCGTTACTCTGGATCAAAAACTCTCTCAACATGCTCAAGTAAGGGTATCCAGTAAACGTAACGGTGTGACCGTTATCTTCGAAGAAGTAGGGCCCGACAATGCAGCGTGACCACACTCTGACTCGAAATGGATTTAAATTCATCTTATCTGTGGGTTAAAAGCACTCCATATTCGACAATTTTGTTTGTTTATGTTGCCGTTTAAATCGAAATGAACCAAGTCAGATATGAAAAGACAGATCAACATGTTTCCGTCCTCTTCCACCATTTAAAGTATCTTCTGGCTTAACTTCAAGCGAATGGGGTACTCTGCTGCGTTCAGTTTGTTGGCCATTTGAATTATATATGTGACACGCAAAATAGAAAGGGTAAAAACCAGTTTTGTTCAGGAGAGTCATTTTAAAGTTTTTAATACGTGTATCTTTGGTGTACCATCACTTTCATAAAACGCGCATATCTCTGGTAGGGAACAATTTTGCGGCATGGAATCGGTCTCCTTCGATGCTCAGATGTTGTCCACATAAAAAAAGTGAAAATTGACTTTTTTTAACCCTTAGGTCCCTTTCTCTATGCGCTGTCACATATAGAAATAAGCCCAAATCTTTGTGATTTATTGACTGCAATGACTGTCCGCCTTTACCCTTTTGAGCAGATAATCTTCTTGTCGAAACTCTTGGATTGTTTTGTATGGTAGCAGCTACAGCAGCTTTTGTTTTCTCCGGCCGAACTGAAAGGTTTTGATGGTAGGGTCTTCTGTTGACTGTCCCATGCTTGGTACAATTGTTAACAAGTCTCATTATGGTCCATCTACTCGGAGGATTGCCGCCAAATGTGCGCCCAAACCTTCTTTGAAGCGAAACTACAAACTCCAGTGGGTGATAGCAGTGGAAATCCAAATTCATGTCTCAGTGTCCCAGTTATACATTTTTGTCAAATCGAAAGATCAATCTGCACAATGAAGTGAAAATTAACCAGATTCATTAAATTGAAAAAAAAGTTATTAGTTTTTTTTTTGGTAGCGGCTTTCATCAGCCACCCTGTGCTGCATATATGGGGGACACCCCTGAGTGTTTTTCAGTATAAAAAATAACTACATGGACCGGAAAAATCAAATGAAAACGTTAACAGTTTTTGATAAGTTTTAATCAATATTTCTTAAAAAATGTTTAAGAAACGTTCTTGATTACTATTTATCTTGAAAAATAAGGTTTACAACAGTAGTTCTTATTCGTTTGGGGAGAGCCTGGCCTTATAGAGTTCGGTTTTACTTTCAACCATTGCAGCAAGGCTTTCTGAAAAGGGTTGTCACGGACCCGAAATCATGATAAAAGTAGTGTGCAGCCACGAAAATCAATGTCACTTTGCCATTTTGCTAAAAACTTGTCTTCTGTTTAAATATAGAAACAACAGGTCTTGAGCCGGTTTAGTCCCTGTTCAATTTATCTCTTCTCTAAGAAAAAGGACTTATTTTGAAGTTTTATTTAAAACTTGTACCGAACACGATGAGAGCTACGCTCTGTACAGGACTCCCATTTTAAGTTTTAAAGGGTGCTCTTACAAGTTCGGGTTGTGTGACGCATCGCGCTCTGCTTTAATATTCGGTTGACATAATTGATTACTGGATAGTGGACGTTTACTCTAGTGGATAATGCGCAGCCGTACAGGGCGCATAGAAGGCGCTATTGATGCTGTGGAGCAGAGTATCAAAGAAGAAGACCCGAATGAGTCCATCCGCCATTGCGCGCAACAATAGGATCTGTGCCCATTTTCTTTATGGTAGATTTAGCCAAGGGATCTTGGCTTGCGGGCTTACAAAATCCAACTCGTGCAAGAAAATAAGCCGAACGACCATGAAGCACATCGCGCGTTCAATGAATGGGCCCAAAACAAGATGGCCACCGCTCCTGATTTGTACAAGACAATTTTGTTCAGCAATGAAGCTGAGACGCCGTTACATCCTCACGTTACAAGTCACTGTTTGGTGTGTCTATGGGCAGACGGAATCATTGGCCTATATTATTTTAAAAATGAAGCCGGCCATAATGTTACAGTCAATGGCGAACGCTATAGAGCCAATATTAATGACCTTTTCGTGTCTGAATCTGAGGGTGTTAATGTGGACGACCTTTTGTTACAACAAGACAGCGCTACATGCAATGCAGCCAACGAAACAATTAATTTATTGAAGGAAACTTTTGTTAAGCGCATTATCTCGCGTTGTGGGCCAGCGGCGTGGCCTCAAAAATCGTGCTGGACTTTTCTTTGTGGGATTATGTGAAGTCGCTTGTCTACGCAGATAAGCCCGAAACGATTGGAGCCTTGGAAGAGAATATTCGGCGCGTTATTGCTAACATACCGCCCATATGCGGCAAAAAGTGATCGAAAATTGGACCTTTCGGCTGGAAATTATTCGAGTGGCCACTTGCCCAAAATTATTATTAAAATATAATGGCAAACCCTTATATATTTAAGATAGCTAGGGTGGTCTTGGCCATAACCTTAAATTAAACGCATTTTATTTCTTCTTAAAAACCACACATCTAAAAAAAACACCCCTTACTTCAAAGCCAACATTACCTAAAATAAAAATTGTCAGTTTTGATTTATTTTATTTTTTGTTTGCTTATTTTATTTGTAAGCCATTTAAGGAAGAAAGAGTGAATATCTTTGAATTCAGTTAGCTGAACGCGATAGTATGTTGCATTGCCACTGATCTAGAACTTCTCCTTTAAGTAGGCTCCCTACGTCAGCTACTACTGTTTTTATTTAATTATTCTTAATCTAATGAAATGGACAAACATTGTAAATTTCAACAAAAAACGAGACTGTGGGACGAAATGTACAATTGGAAAATTCTTACAATTTCTAAAAATAATTCTCCTATTTGGAAAAGGGAAGTCCAACTAGTCTGAAATTCTTAGAGCTAAACTATCAGTAGACTTGGACCCAACTGAAGTTTGATGGGCCCAAGTTGAAGAATAACTGGTCCCGGCAAAGCTAAAAAATCTAAAAAAAAATCAACCATGATTTCAATGACTTTTGCGGCCCTCTGTTTACTAAACATTCTATTCATATTCTAATTTGGTATGTGTTTTTCAAAATGCTTCAAATGGACAACTGTTGCTTATGCATACATACATATGCATGTATATTTTAAATATTTTCTCCAATGTGCTGGCGGCACGTGAACGTGACTGCTCATCGCTCTGATGCAGAAAAATGTTTTCGACCACACAATTGTGATGGCGTTCCATGACACCGGAGAATGTGCAACAAGTTGCTCTCATTCCTTGGGCCTCCTTTGTATTCATTTGCCGTATTTATTACCTGTTATTTATGTGCATGTATCTGTTGTGCTTCAACCTGTTTTTCCTCGGGCCCATTTAGTGTGGCTGCCGAGGCGAGCAGCGCTCTAACATAATTCCGTTTTTTGCGAGTTGTTCCTACTACGTCCGTTGCGTTGTTTTTGTTAAGGTATTCTGGAAAACGGATATCCGGTATGATAATAAAACGTGTACAAATATGCGAATGCTCTGCGGTGTGGTATAGCGTGCCGAGCCGAGCCGTGCTTGTGGTGGTATGCACTTTTATTTAATTTGTTCTTTGCCCGTGTTGTTGCTGTTTTGTGCATTTAATTTAATTAAATTTATTGCTCATGTTGTTGGCGTCGTTGTTGTTTTTTTTCTATCTCTGTACAGATATGAATATGAACATCATCATCATTATGATCGGGCGTACTTTTGTTTAACAGGAACTTGAACCTGGACGAAAAAGTCAGCAGCAGTAGCAAAAACAATTGCCGCATATTTATAATTGAATTAATTCGTTCTTTATTTGAATATTTCCTCTTGTCACATAATGAATGATACCGAGTCGATATGTTTTCCACTACATATACACATGTATGTATGTATGCATGTATATATGTGTGTATTCATATCATAATTGCATTGCATAATATTATTTTTTGCTTTCGGACATGACAAAAAAACGACGACAAATATTATAATATCACATAAAAATGTCAGGTCTCTTTAAAATTCACCAAAAAAAATATTCAAAAGTTTAAAGTTTAATAGAGCGTGAAACTGCCGTGAAACGTCCTCACGAATATCGCTGTGATATTTAATCGTTCAAGTAACGAGCCGGAATGAGTACCTCGTCATCGACGGTGATTATTTTTAAACGGTCTAAGGACATACGTCGATTTAATCGTTCTCGAGAGAAGATGTGCCGTCACAAAAGATATGAGAAAAGTGCAGTGGAGATTTAAAAGCCTTAAAGTATGCTTTGAATTGCTGGCGGGATCGAAAAGTCGGGTAAATTTTCGTTTTTAAATATTGTCAATAAAAGTTTCCAAAAATTGGATCACACGGAAAGGATGTCCGGAAATAAGAGCAAGACTCACATACACATAAGATTAAAATTATGCGCCATTGTAGCGATGCTGATGCTGCATGAGCCGCCGCTTTGTAGGATGGCTTCTAACGTATTTGTGCAAGAACTACAAGGAGTGATCCTAGCGCAATGAAAGTTGGCACCGAGCACCGTTGGTAGCCACTGTTCATACAATTTAAATTTGATTTGTTGCATAAACATGGCCTTGCGCAAGCAAAATTTGGTACATACACTTTCTAGAATTAACAGCAGATGCATGTCAAGTTCCACCATAATCGACCACGCCCACCATCAACTACCCAAATAACTAAAAATACGTTTTTTCATAAAATTATTCCTAAACAAGCGAAGGTCTTTAATTGTTGCACATACACGCTTTGGAGCAAATAAAGGTGCTTGCCAAGTTTAATTAAAATCGGCCATGCCTACCGCCCATGAAAACCTTGCAAAGTTGAGACAAGATTAGTTTTGTAATAATTTGTTTATACTTATACTAAGTAGGGACATAAATACTGTTACAACATTGAACACATCCATTTCAATAGTAGAACTGAACACACTCCGTTAATGCCATACGGGTTTTGAAAGCTAACCTCAATAGCGTTAGTCACTAAAGGAATTTGAAAATTATTTCAACTTTCATCATGGAGTGGTCAGATAATGAGAACCGTATCGCTGTAATAGCGCTTTTCAAGTGTGAAATGAAAAAAATCAATATTTTGAAAACGCTCCGGCCACTAGGGATTAGCCGCATGTTCGTCTACCGATGCATAGAACTGTTTGAGGAGACTGGAGATGTAAAAGACCGCCACCGGTCGGGCCGACCACGCTCTGTTCGAACACCGCATATCATCAAAGCCGTTAAATCAAGAATTCACAGAAATCCGCTCCGAAAACAGAAATTCATGGCCCATGAGTTGAATATCACGCAAAAGTCCATGAGTCGAATCATTAAAAAAAACATGGGACTTGGCGCTTTCAAACGATGTACCGGACATTTATTGACTGCAGCTTTAAACAAAAATAGGATTGAAAAATGCAAACGTCTTTTGCTGAAGCACGCTGATAACTTGCACAGAAAAATTTTGTTCACCGATGAAAAAATGTTTACCGTTCAGGAAAAGTTTAACTAGCAAAATGATAGAGTGTATGCGCGGTCATCTAAGGAAGCATCTGAACTGATCCCAAGGGTGGAAAAGGGTCATCACCCAGCTTCAGTCATGGTTTGGTGGGGTGTCTCTTACGATCGGGTCACTGACCTGCATTTCTGCAAACAAGGAGTCAAAACATCGTTTACCAAGAAACTGTTTTGGAAGCTGTTGCGAAGCCTCTTAACAATTCCCTGTACCAAAACCAGCCATGGGTTTTCTAGCAGGATTCTGCGCCGGCCCATAAGGCTAAAACGTCCCAGGTCTGGCTTCTAAACAATTTGCCAATAAAAGAAAGTGTATTAGTTACAACGCTTATAACTTGAGAACGCCTGGACCGATTTCGATGATAAGCACCAATTCGGACAGGTCTCCGCCCAGAATAGGATAATACTTAAGAAAAACTTTGATATATCGAGTGGGCGTGGTACCTCTCATACAAATTTTTACTTAAATATATAATATTCTTTCTCATGTTAATGGCAAGTCAACAAAATTTTGTATATCAGTTTATTGAGCGTATTCTAAAATCTGCAGTAAATATGAATCGCATAATACAAAGGGGCGTGGCACCTCCCATACAATTATAAATTATAAAATTCAATATTTCTGCTCCTGTCAAAGGTATTTCAACAAAATTTTGTATGCTGCTTTATTTTACGTGCCCTAAAATTTACTGCAAATATGAAGTGCATTAGATAAAGAGGCGTGGCACCTCCCATACAATTCAAAATTAAAAAGATCGACATTTCTGCTCCTGTAGAAGGTATTTCAACATTATTTTGTAAGTTGGTTTATTTTACGTGTCCTTAAATCTACTGCAAATGTGGTTGACATTAGACAAAGGGGCGTGGCACCTCCCATACAACTCATAATTAAAAAATTCACTATTTCTGCCCCTGTAAAAGGTGTTTAAACAAATTTTTTATGTTGCTTTAATATACGTATCCTTAAATCGACTGTAAATATGGACGACATTAGACATTAAAAAATTCAATATTTTTGCTCCTGTTATAGGTATTTCCACAGAATTTTGTATGTTTATTTATTTTAAGTGTCTTAAGTTCTACTGCAAATATGGTATTGACGATTGGCTAGTGCGACTTAAGGCGTGTGTAAAGACAAAAGTGGGACATTTCGAATATGAGACGGCGCATAGAGAAAGGGACCTAAGGGTAAAAAATCAATTTTCACTTTTTTTTGATGTGGACAACATCTGAGCATCGAATGAGACCGATCCCATGCCCCAAAAGTGTTCCCTCCCAGAAATATGCGCGTTATATGAAAGTGATGGTACACCAAAGATACACATATTTAAATCTTTAAAATGGCTCTCCTTAACTGGTTTTTACCCTTAGGTCCCTTTCTATTTGGCGCATCACATATGTAGATTCTTTTTGGATACAATGTACATCAATAAATATATTAAAATATATTTGGTCCAAAAACATTCATTACTTTTTATTTTACAGCATAAAACGTGCGTAACAGTATTTATGTCCCAATTAAGTAGTTTGAAAAAAAAGGTTTTTAAAGATGATTTATCATTTCATTGACTTTATCGTTACATTCGCAATCCTGTTTGGATGGCTCTTTGCTTCATATAAATTTTTTAAAAATATTTGGTGAGCATCCAACTGCGGCTTAGCAGTGCTATCGACTTTATCTCGATTTACAGCAGTATGGTCCGACAAGAGTCTTAAAAAAACCTGGAATTTCAGAAAACCGACATCTGTATTTTTTTTAAAACCGTGTTTTAAAAAAACCGACTTTTTGTTTTAATTTTTGGTAAAAAAAAAATCGACACTAGCCGACATTTCAATCGGCACTAGACGACATTTCGATTTCAACCCCTTGCTTAAGAATGGAATATACTTTCCCATTCGGAAGTGAAGTGATTGGCCACAATTTGTAGACTCTGAAAACGCATTAAAACCGATTGCGATGAAAAGAGGTTTGTTATTTTTTTAAAAATCCGGTAGCAAAAAGCTAATGTCAGTCGATGCCGACTTTATTAAATATTTAACTGGATGTGCAGAAAAGCCAGTAAAAAACAGGATGCTGAATTTACACAGATTTTAAAAAATTAAAATCACATTTGAATTTGTAAGAAACTACTTTTGCGACCCCAAAGTAACTGGCCTAACATAAAAAGAACCGTTTTTTTGGAATTATTATTATTTATTTTTCAACATAATCTCCTTCCAACTCAATACACTTCATCAAACGTTTTTCAAGTTTTTTAATTCCATCCGAAAAATAAGATTTTTCAAGACTTTCAAAATATGCCTCAGTTTCAGCAATAACCTCGCTATTGGACGAACATTTTTTGCCACCGAGAATTTTTTTTAAATTTGGAAACAAGAAATAATCAGAAGGAGCTAAATCTGGACTATATGGTGGATGCGGAGCAATTTCAAATCGTAATTCGGCCAGTTTTTGTTGAGTTAAAAATGCAGTGTGTGAAGGAGCATTATCTTGATGAAAAAGAACTTTTTTTCTAAATGCGGTCAATGTTTTATCTTGATTTCTTCACTCAACCGATCCAATAATGCACAATAATATTCACTATTTATAGTTTTTCCTTTCTCAAGATAATCAATAAATATTATACCCCTTGCATCCCAATACACTGTGGCCATTACTTTTCCTGCTGACTTAACAGTTTTCGCCTTGTTGGGACCACTTTTACCAGCTTCTATCCATTGTTTTGACTGTTCTTTGCATTCTGGGATGTAGTGATGGATCCATGTTTCATCAATCGGCGCAAGAACTCTATTGGATTACGCTGATAAAGCGCTAAAAGCTCCTCGGAATTGGTCCAACGCACGATTTTTTGGGGCAAAGTCAACAAACGCGGCACCCATCTTGCGGATAGCTTTTTCATGTGGAGTTAATCATGTAAAATACTCCAAACTTGTTTTTCGTGTATTTTAACAATATCAGCAAGTTCTCTGAGCTTTATTCGTCTATCTTAGGCACTTCATTAAATATTTTTCTAATGTTTTCAATAGTAGTAGCAGTTTTCGGTCTTCCAGAGCGTTGTTCATCTTCCGTACTTGAACGACCCATTTTAAATTGTTGAGCCCAGGATTTCACGGTGAAGTATGATGGTGCATTATCACCATGAACAGAATCCAATTCATCTTTGATTAATTGTGGCCTATAACCTTTCATATAAAAGTGTTTAATTACCGCGCACGAAACTCTTTATTGTACATTTTTCAAAAATTATAAAACTTGTTTACTTCAATCACCTGCAACAAAGAAAATAATCATTAAATATTTCGGAAATTTTGACAGATGGCTTATAAAAGATTGCTTTTAAAAAACAAAAAAAAAACTAAAGTTGCTAGTAAAACAGAAAATGTGCCAGACCAGTTAGTTTTGCGGTCGCCCTCGTACCATTGGCTTTTAATGGTTATCAAAAAAAGTTTAAATGGTACCTATTTACGGCCCTACTGTCCGGTATGTCACCCAAATGAAGCAGTAATAATGTAATATTGGGCTTTTTTATATAATGTTTAATTTTTGCTCCCAGCTCATTTTTATAAAGACTATACTTTACAATAAAAAAATGAACCTATATGGTCCAAAATTGGTTATGTTTCCATACTAATACACTATACTAAATTTGATCAAAATCGGAAAGAATTGATATCGGTGTTCTAGAGCGCTTGTATCTAAAATTCGAAAGACCTTTGCACAGGGTATATCAAAACGTGGAACGTTATGACCTATTTTGATCGGAGCTGGTTACTGCTCGAAATGACCAGTACCAATTTTTTTAAGTTTGCATGCAATATGTGGCTTCTAGAGCTGAGGAGAGAAAATCGGTGAACATGTGTGTGGAAGCTATATTCAAATCTGACCCGATTTACTTTATTTTAATAACGATTGTCCTTGGTCCAAAAACTCACATCAGGTAAAATTTAGGAAAATTCGAAATCAAATGTGACCTGTAGTTTGATTACAAGCTTTAGATGAACAGCAGACCAACAGACGCACGAATATAGTAAAATCAAATCAGTTGATGGCTTTAAGTCGATCGGTACACATATAGGTAAGTCAAGCTCAAACTTGTTTCGTTAGTTACAAACATTTGCTTGTTTCGCTTATTGATATCCTGTGAAGAGTTGTTCTTAAATGTTCCACTTAAACAATTATAACAAGTAAAAAAAATTATGTTTGGCTGTGCCGAACTTTGGATACCCTCCACCAGATTCCCAAATAAAACCAAATTTGGTGCGGAAGTGTGTTCTACGTATATACAAAGCTTTATGTGCAAAATTTCATTTCGATAGGTTAAGCTTGTGATGAATTATCGTCATATTATTTCTCAAAGTCCATGTGACCGTTTGTGTGGGAGGTACCAGTAGGACTTTTCCGATATCAACAGAATTTGGCGCAGAGGTGTGTTCTATATAAGAATTTTTATGTAGGAAATTTCATCTCGATAGGTCAAGTTTGTAGTGAGTTATTGACATATTATTTTTCAAGGCCCATGAGACCGTTTGTGTGGGAGGTACCAGTAGGGCCTTTCCGATCTTAGCCAAATTTAGCGCAAATCTTTATGCCGAAAATTTCGTCTCGATAGGTCAAGTGCGTGGTGAGTTATTGTCATATTATTTTTCAAGGCCCATGAGACTGTTAGTGTGGGAGGTACCAGTAGGACTTTTCCGATCTTAACCAAATTCAGCGTAGAAGCGTGTTGTATATAGAAATCTTGATGTGTAAAATTTCATTTCGAGAGGTCAAGTTTGTGGTGAGTTATATTCATATTATTTCTCAAGGCCCATAAGGCCGTTTGTATGGGAGGTACAAGAAATGGTGAACCAATCTAAACTATTTTTACACAGATTATTGCGCCTATATAAAGATTATTATTTGCAAAATTTCAGTGATTTTGCTCAAGAAACTGGACGGATATTTCCAAATTAAAAACTAATTTTTATGAGGTAGTGTCGGTTGAGGGTCTCCAACACCAACTTCCCGTAGAGCTATATACTCGATTTTCAATACCAACCATGCTAGGTTAAACACACATGTTTGTGTCAAAATTCAGCTCATGCAGGCTCGATCTTGTTTTCAACAGACGGACAGCCGGACATCATGGCTAGATCGTCTCAGAATTTTACGAGGATCAGGAATAAATATACTTTGTTGGGTCTCCGATGATTATTTCAAGGTGTTACAGAAAGAATAACAAAACTAATATACCCTCCATTGTATGGTGGAGGGTATACAAATTTACGTTATTCCGCTTTTCGTTAAATTAATATTAAAGGAGTAGAAAATGCTTTCGTATGCTAAAAATTGGTACTCATGCAACAGTCTACTATTTCCAACGTAGCATATCAACCAGAAAACCACCCTACGTGTTATCCCATCAATGAAACTCCTGTATCTCAGCATCTTTTATTGAAACCCTTCGGTTTAAGGTATCACATCCACCTTAGCCCCGCCGTTTTAGACTAAGATGTCTTGGTATACTTCTCCGAAATGTCACAGCACCTTATCAGGCAAATGTTTTATTAGTACCTTTTAGGAATTAAATACTAGCGTTAGGTTATCAGACCCTCCGAAACTTTTCAGTTATCCCTGAATTTCTATACTATAAATGTGACCTTAGCCCGGAGACCCATCCATTATTAAATGCCTGTCATTTCGATTTCAAGGTTCAAACCTTTTCAATAAAACCAGAAATTTGAAAAAATTATTCCTTTAAATATAATGGCCGACCCTTTGTGCCCTTTTTAATTATAGCCTTAGAAATCTACCCTATTGATTAGATGATATATGATACCTCTTTTTTTATATACATGGAGAAAGCAACAAAAGATTTTTACAGCAAAAACTAGCTTTTTTATTTTGAAAATACAAATTTTAAGATTTCGATTTGATATCTCTGAACTTCTACTCTGTACAGTTCAACCTTTCCAATAAAACCAGTAATTTGAACAAATTGCACATCCTGTGTATTTTTCCTGTAAACTCATATTTTAACTTTGGATTGGATTGGTTTTTGAACTGAATAGTAAAGAAAGTATTCTTAGGAATACAATTCGGTGTCATTTTTAAAAATCCGTTAGAAACTGATTGAGTTATTCAACTTTTATTAAAACATTTTTTGAAAAAAAAACTATTATTGGCAATATTTATAACATGTGTCGCGCAAAATAGAAAGGGGCCCAAGGTTAAAAGCCAGTTTTGTTCAGGAGAGCCATTTTAAAGATTAGGTCCCTTTCCATTTGCGCATAAATCGCTGACTTCACTTTCATAAAACGCGCATATCTCTGGGAGGGAACACTTTTGGGGCATAGGATCGGTCTCATTCGATGCTCAGATGTTGTCCACATCAAAAAAAAAGTGAAAAGTTGATGAAAAGTTTTGTTCAGGAGAGCCATTTTAAAGATTAGGTCCCTTTCTATTTGCGCTTAGAATCGTCGACTTCACTTTCATAAAACGCGCATATCTCTGGGAGGGAACACTTTTGGGGCATGGAATGGGTCTCATTCGATGCTCAGATGTTGTCCACATCAAAAAAAGAAAAAAAATGAAAATTGATTTTTTTACCCTTAGGTCCCTTTCTCTATGCGCTGTCACATATACTGTTATTGACAATACTACTTAGATACTATTATTGGCAATACTTCTCAGATTTTTTTCAGTGTGATTTTAAAAGTGTATACACCATTCGAAAGGCCGCAGTTTAGTCTTTCCAAATCAGCCGAAAAACTTAAAATCGGCTGATATTCAACAGAGTTACAGGCATATAAGTGCGTAAGAACCGAAAAACCGGTTCTATACCCGTAATTGCAGATTTTGGAGGTTTTTTGGGAAATTTCAAACCCGGTTTCTTGTTGTATCAATAATATCATTTTCTAGGTATTTTTTCTCTGTCACACTGTGTTATCTGTACTTTTTTTACAGCCGATTCAAATTTAAAATGTTTAATGGCCCAACCTTTCTGCCCTTACACGTCCATGGACCGCAGAGAGCTGCTCTTATGATTAGACGATTAGACTTTCTCTAGCATGACCTTGCCATTGTCTAGCATATTTTGTTTAAGTTTTTTTTTTATATGCTTTATTTGAATTATTGAATCTGCTCCAAAGGAGCCTAACAACAAGTATACGAATCTTAAGTATAATTCAATAATGAATCCTAGTATGGATTTCTTGTAATGTGGATCTCTACTAATTGGCAGGAATTTAAATTAATTTGGTCAAAATAGTAGATAACTGGTATGGATCACATGTCTGAGAATTTTAAACCTGGTTTGGCTTAAACCTCGTGATAAAGGGCCAGAGGACCCTTACTGTCATTTACAGAGTGTTCGCGATATTATGTAGAGTGAAGAACTCTAGTTATGTATGTATAATGCATAACTCTAGAATAGCAGAGTGGACGACGTAATTTAGGTTTTGTAGGTTTTTCGTGTTAACTGTTTTAAGGATCACGTATGAGAGGATTTTAGCCACGTGATGTAGAATAAAGGATTCTACACAGCCTTTTTTGAGTGTTCGTCCGCGATTGATATTGACTGTTTTAAAGATCGCGTATAAGAGCATTTAAGCCACGTGACGTAGAAAAAAGAATTATACACAGTCTTTCGCGATTACTGTTACGGATGAAGCACAAGTGTAGATTAGAAAACACGGCGTTCGTTTCTCCGAAGTCTTAAAGATCTGGGACTGCACAATAATTGTCTAGCAAGTATGTTATCATGACGTTCGAGCTTCCCTTTGTGCTTTGTATTGATTTTTTGAATTTCCTCTTTAACAAAAGGTATTTTTAAGTCTCGGTGGATGTTTTCATTTCTCATATACCACGGGGCACCGGTAATGAGCCGCAATGTCTTGGATTTTATCGAATTTGCTCGAGCTTGCTTTGCCCCATAGCTGGGCACCGTATAACCAGGTCGGTTTGATTGCACTGTTGTATAGCAGGACCTTATATTCAAGGCTTAGTTTTGAGGTCGCGTTTAGGAGCCAGTGAAGTTGATGGACCTCAAGTTTCAGTTGAGTTTTCTAGGTTTCGATATGACTTCTCCAGGTGAGTCGGCGATCCAGGTGGATTCCAAGGTATGTAACATGATCAGATTGAGAAAAAGGGATATTGTTTAGTTTCAATGTCGGACAAGTGCTAAAATTCAGTGTGAAAGTTACCTGTGTGCATTTAGCCTCATTGACTTTTATTCTCCAGTCAGAGAGCCAAGATTCTACTCGTCTGAGATGTACACCTAGATTCATAAATGCAATATCCTGCTTTTCATGTGCGGCCATTATAGCGGTATCGTCGGCAAAAGTGCTAACACGTTTGGGCTGGTAGCGATATCTGCGGTAAACAGAAGGTAAAGGATAGGCCCCAGGACGCTTTCCTGGGGAACACCTGCTAGTATTTCGCGGTCATCGGTGACGTGTTGTCCACATTTGACTCTGAATCTGCGGTTTTCTAAGTAAGACTCAAGAATTCGATGCGTATTTGGCGGTAAGTATTTGCAAATTTTGTAGGTCAAGCGAAAGTGCCAGACTTTGTCAAATGCTTAGGCAACATCCAGGAATACGGCACAGCAATATTCTCGCCGTTCAAATGATTTTTCAATTGCTTGGGTCAGACGGTTTACTTGTTCGATGGTGCTGTGACCTTTCCGGAATCCAAACTGATGGTCTGGTATTATGTTTTTTTGACACGAGGAACGGTTTTATTTTCGATAAAATAACTTTTTCAAATAGTTTGGATAAGCAGGATCAGTTTGCTAATCGGTCTGTATGAGAAAGGTATTGATTTGTCCTTTCCTGGCTTTAAAATCATTTGAATCAGAGACATTTTCCACACTTTAGGAAAGTAACCATGTCTCAAAATAGAGTTAAATAATTTTGCCAAGAACTTCACAGCAATATAGGGAAGTTCCAAGATCATTTAAGGCGTGATAAGATCATATCCAGGTGCTTTACCTGGATTCACGGCTTCTTTAATGACATTCAGAACTTCATTTGCGTTGGTAAACAATGGAATTACGGCAGACATTGTATCATCAGGTGGAAGGTTATTTAAGTTTATTTAAGGTTGTTTAAGTTATTCCAATAACCTTTTATAGCTTTCCTTACACATCCTCAATAAAATAGGGTCCATTTAAAACGTGTGATATTATTTGGACATATGCCTCCAGGGTGATAGTCTACACACACGTGAGTGGCCAATCTTTCGAATCTTTTTAAATGTCCATGACCTCAGCCTTGTTGCTCTAAGCCCCACCTATTGTCGATAGCACTCTTTAATATCTTCCATTGGTTTTAAAGGGAAGACTACGTTCCGGACTATCAGTGATCATCCAGCCTTATGGTCAGTATATGTACGAGGGCGGTTCGGAAACTTCTTAGCTTAGCACAAAAAGCGCGGTATAAACAGAAAAAGGTTAAGTGCTTTGGTCTTTGCAATGAACACATGTTAAATTTCGTTTCGATCCGGCAACCCCTTCATATAGAAACAGGTGTTCACAAAAGACGCATCCGCTATTTTTTTACAATGGAAAAATTAGAAATGCGTGGTGTCATTAAATATTTACATAAAAAAGGTTTATCGGGACAAGAAACTCATAATGATATGGTGAATGTGTTAGGTGAAAGTGCTCCTTCATATGCAACAGTAAAAATTGGGTTGCTGAATTTAAACGTGGTCGTACAAGCATTGAAGATGAACCACGTAGTGGACGTCCAAAAACAGCAACAACAACAGAAATTGTAGCCAAAGTGCATGATATGGTATTAAATGATCGACGAATAAATGTGCGTGAAATAGCTAATATCATGGGCATCTCAAATGATCGAGTCCATTTAATTTTGCATGAAGAACTACAGATGAAAAAGCTCTCTGCAAGATGGGTGCCGGACTTGTTAACAGTCGACCAAAAACGCATAAGAATGGACATTTCCCAAGCTTTTTTGGATCGTTTAAGCGAAATAAAATAGATTTTAAGCGTCGTTTCATAACTGTTGATGAGGCATGGATCCACCACTATACTCCAGAGACAAAATAACAATCCAAACAATGGACTGAAGCTGGAGAAAGTGCCCCAAACAAGGCAAAAACAATTCAATCGGCTGGTAAGGTTATGGCAACGGTTTTTTGGGACTTCAAAGGTATTTTATTGATTGACTATCTGCAAAAGGGTAAAACAATAAATTCAGAGTACTATTGCAACCTTTTAGATCAATTAAATGTACAAATTCGAGAAAAACGTCCTGGCTTACAACACAAAAAAGTAATTTTTAATCAAGACAACGCACCAGCGCACAAGAGTGTTTTAACAATGGCTAAAATCAACGAATTAAAGTACGAGTTGCTTGACCACCCACCTTATTCTCCTGACTTAGCTCCCAGTGACTTTTACCTGTTCCCAAATCTAAAAAAAATCCTTGCTGGCAAGCGTTTTACCTCAAATGAAGTTGTAAACCACTATTTTGAAGACCTTGAGGAAAACTATTTTAATCAAGGGATATAATTGCTAGATAAGCGTTTGACTAAGTGTATTGAAGTGTCAGGAGATTATATTGAAAAATAAAAAAAAAATGAAAAACTAACAATTCTCTTTCATTGATAGGCTAAAAACTTTCCGAACCGCCCTCGTACTTTATTAGTTCAGCGCCTCAGAGAGCTGCACTAATGATTAGACGCTACATAATACTTTCTTTAACATCGCTTTATCATTGTCTAGCATATTTTTCCTCAGTAACTCCCATAACTCTTTATTGTATTCCTTATATATCCCACCCTCAATAAAAAAGGTCCATTGAAAACGTGCAATATTATTTTGACACATGCCACTAGGGTAAAAGTCTCTTCAAATCTGCCCAACCAACTCAAACTGCTCTAGTTTGATTGCCCAGTTATTTTGTGTTGCTATTTTCCATCAACCATTTGACCATCAACCCTAATTTGAACTCTGACCTTTTCGTTAATGCAATCAACAACGAACTCTTAATGAATCTACTTCAATTCCCAACACCACCACCACCGACCTCTGACATGGTTCAAATTAACGCTATCGGTGGCCTAAGTTAATAATAGTGATATTTAAGGTCCGCACTTTATTAAATGAGTTAAAAACAACAACCATTCCATCCGAAAAGTTCCAAAACTTACAGTAGATAAAGAGCCAAGTGGCAGGAAATAAACATTAATTTTAAATGAACCCTTGCTTTTGCCGGCGACAACCTTAATAAAGGCAACACTTTTTTCCGTTGCTTTCTTCCGGTCCTTTCTTTTGACAAAATTGGTGCGGCTTGAAAAACTTGGTAGCAAACAGGATAACATGAAGATGATGGAGAACAAAAACAAAATCACATTTTTTTTGTAGCACGGCTACTATATCTATATTTTCTTATTCCCCTTGACTCTATAGCTTGGAATAGTAAATATTACAACAATTATGTCTGAATCTTGCCGAGCACACTTTTTCCAAAATCAAAAAAAAGCAAGGGCGAGTAATGGTGTGAGGACTTCACACGAATTTTCGCACTTAAAATGTGAACTCTTGAAGGCTTTTCTCCACCTCCTGTTCCGTTTGCTATGACTTCCTGCTAGTTTGCTCACACCCTGGGTAGACAAAGGACCAAATGGAGGATGTACATTTGCAATTCGTGTTAGAATTGTGCTTTTTGACTTTTTCTTTTTGTTTTCCTTTTTTCCCAGTTGCTCTGCTGTTTAATTTTAATTTGTACATTATTATCGTTATGTTTACAGTGTGACTTATTTTAAGTGTTTTTGTTTATTTTTACGTGTTCTCTTGTTAAAGGTTCATCCTTTGGAGACACCTTCATTCCGCCCCGAAAACAGAGTACGAACCGAAATTATGAGGGTGGCATGATGAACGAGGGCAACATGCGGAATGTGGTAACTGCCTATTACTTTTAAGGCATACATGGCATTTTTGGTATTACCTTGAGCTAACCTAGTAAGAGGGGACAAGAACTGATAGAAGTTTTTTGGAGCATTGATCTGGAACTTAAAAATTGTGGTGGGTTGAGGACATTCCTTAACAGCTCGCTTAGACGCAGTCGGCGGCTGCTAGAGACTGGTTTGTTGCCACAACCAAATTTTTTCGCCAACAGAATGATTAAGGTCTCATCAACTATCAAGTTTTCTTTAGTACAGCCGAATGTTGATTGCTAAAAGTATTGGTTATAGTGATGGAACCTCAATTTTTCCGGATCTAAATTTCCATATACGAGTATTGCCCTTGTTCAAAAAAGAGTATTAACTCAAAAATATATTATTGGTAAATACGAGGGCGACCGCAAAACTAACTGGCCTGGCCCATTTTCTGTTTTACTAGCAACTTTTTTTTTGTTTTTTAAAAGCAATCTTTTATAAGCCATCTGTCAAAATTTCCGAAATATTTAATGATTATTTCCTTTGTTACAGGTGATTGAAGTAAACAAGTTTTATAATTTTTGAAAAATGGAAAATAAACAGCTCCGTGCGGTAATTAAACACTTTTATATGAAAGGTTATATGGCACAATTAATCAAAGATGAATTGGATTCTGCTCATGGTGATAATGCATCATCATGCAATCCTGGGTTCAACAATTTAAAATGGGTCGTTCAAGTACGGAAGATGAACAACGCTCTGAAAGACCGAAAACTGCCACTACTATTGAAAACATAAGAAAAATATTTAACGGAGTGACTAAAGATAGACGAATAAAGCTCAGAGAACTTTCTGATATTGTTAAAATACACGAAAAACAAGTTTGGAGTATTTTACATGATGAACTTCACATGAAAAAGCTATCCGCAAGATTGGTGCCGCGGTTGTTGATTTTGCCCCAAAAAATCGTCCGTTGGACCAATTCCGAGAAGCTTTTAGCGATTTATCAGCGTAATCCAATAGAGTTCTTGTGCCGATTCATAACTGTTAATGAAACATGGATCCATCACTACATCCCAGGATGCAAAGAACAGTCAAAACAAAGGATAGACGCTGGTAAAAGTGGTCCCAAGAAGGCGAAAACTGTTAAGTTAGCAGGAAAAGTAATGGCCACAGTATATTGGGATGCAAGGGGTATAATATTTATTGATTATCTTGAGAAAGGAAAAACTATAAATAGTGAATATTATTGTGCATTATTGGATCGGTTGAGTGAAGAAATCAAGATAAAACGACCGCATTTAGAAAAAAAAGTTCTTTTTCATCAAGATAATGCTCCTTCGCCACTGCATTTTGAACTCAACAAAAACTGGCCGAATTACGATTTGAAATGGCTCCGCATCCACCATATAGTCCAGATTTAGCTCCTTCTGATTATTTCTTGTTTCCAAATTTAAAAAAAATTCTCGGTGGCAAAAAACGTTCGTCCAATAGCGAGGTTATTGCTGAAACTGAGGCATATTTTGAAGGTCTTGAAAAATCTTATTTTTTTCGGATGGAATTAAAAAACTTGAAAAACGTTTGATGAAGTGTATTGAGTTGGAAGGAGATTATGTTGAAAAATAAATAATAATAATTCCAAAAAAAACTGTTCTTTTTATATTAGGCCAATTACTTTTGCGGTCGCCCTCGTACATAAAACAGTTTGCTTATATAGCTGAAGTAAAAATATTTACATAACATATCCGATTATATGCATTCTCCATGCATATTCCATACACATATTGGCTTAGAGTTCAAAAATATTTAAATATCTTCTTTTTAAACAAGTCCACATTCCACACATAAAATACGAGGCTTCTATATATATGTCTGGCCTAATAATGAAAATGCGAATATTTATCATCAAAATTGGTTTTATTGTTTTTCAATATATTCTCTAGCATGATTTATACACTTTTGCATGCGCTCAAACCAATTGTCTAAGCACTTTTTCCACTCCGATTAAGACACCTCCAAAACATGGTTTTTGAACGCTTCAACAGCATCTTCTGGCGACAAAAAACGTTGACCACTCATTATTGTCTTGATGTGAGGGACAAAAAAGAAGTCATTGGGTGCCAAGTCAGGGCTGTACGGCGGATGACCCATCAAGTCGACGTTTCGGCAGGTCAAAAATGCGCTGGTTTGAGCCGCTGTGTAAGAGCTCGCAATGTCATGGTGCACAATGATTTGTCTTCTCTTGTACGTTATTCGAATTTCTCCGTAGACTTCAGGCAAACAAATTGTGGTGTAGCACTCAGAATTGACCTCCTACGTTGCTCAAAAGGAACAGCCGCCACATGACCAGTTTTGCCGAAGAAACAGGCGACCATTTGCTTCGAAGTGCTTCTTCCACGAACAACTTTCGTTGGATTTTGATCATCTTCCTCACGGTCGATTGCTATTTTTTCGAGCTCATACGCATAGATCCATGATTCGTCACCTGTGACGATCTTATAAAAGTCTTTTGAAGCACCGCGATCGTATGTTTTCAAAATTTCTTTGCACCAATCGACACGAGCCTTTTTTGAGCGATTGTCAAATTGTGCAGGATCCATCGAGAACAAACATTTTTTATGGCCTGGTGCAATATCGAATGTACGCTGGTGGAAGAAATGCGCCAGATTGCCTTTTATGGCCTGGTGTTCATGCAATATCGAATGTACGCTGGTGGAAGAAATGTGCCAGAATGCCTCTATCTCACGGTATGTCACATGCCGATCTTGCATTTTGAGTTCACGCACGGCATCAATGTTCTCTGGCACAACGGCCGTTTTTGGACGACCTTCGTCTTTGAGCGAGAGTCGGCCACGGTTGAATTCTTTAAACCAGTTTTTCACAATGCTATAGGATGATTCTTCATCGCCATACACTTTTCATCGATACACTTTTGTCGTTCATCGATACACCTCCACGTCGAAAGTTGTGAAAAATGTTCACGAGTTAATTCCATTGATTTTTCAAGTCACTGTAAACAACACAAATGATGGTCGTATGTCAAAACGTTCTGAGAACGTTTATGCTAAAAAATGTCAAACTTTCCCATGGAAATGTCAGATGGCGCCAGGCAACACTTAGTGTTAGAAATATATATAGCAGAAATATATATAGCAACCCTCGTAAAGTTTTACCAATAAACAATTCGTTTTCTGTTTTATATAGAACGTTTTTTTTCATTACCTTTAGTTGGTTACAACAATCAACTTTGTACTAAATGTTTGATTGCCACTACCATCGGTTTTGGCAACAACATATTTTTTTTAATATTTCATTGGTATGACCGTTCTCTTGGTTGAGGGTATAATACGTTGGTCATATTTATCATATTGTGGTTTCTAAAACTGAATATCTTTTGCGATTGCAAACATTCGGTGATGGCAACTAAAATGTATCTTTTACAATGAAATTTCTGTAGTTCCAACCGTTTTACAACTTATTATTTCTCTGTGAGTGGAAATGTCACGTTTGAAGTGAAAGACGCCAGCCGAACCTGAGCTGTATCCCAACAATAATATAGCTGAGCGCAGCGCAAAGAGCGCACTGCCTTAAATATACAGTAAAATGGAATCAGAAATGAGTTAGACGATAACTACCACCAGAAAGCACAGATAAAGAAGAGCGAGGCTCCAATGGACTCCGGCCATGTGGATGATGCGAAGACTCTTGCTATTCGAAACTAAAGGAAGCTCGCCCAGTGTTATAAGTATAAATCGTTTATTTAGCAGGTCCTAAACGACAAGATAGGCGGTTCAGAAAGTTCTTAGCCTATCAATAAAAGAGAATAGTTAGTTTTTCAAAAATATTTTTATTTTTCAATATAATCTCCTGAAACTTCAATACACTTAGTCCAACGCTTATCAAGCAATTCTATCCCTTGGTTAAAATAGTTTTCCTCAAGGTCTTCAAAATAGTGGTTTACAACTGTAATTGCATCTTCATTTGAGGTAAAACGCTTGCCAGCAAGGATTTTTTTTAGATTTGGGAACAGGTAAAAGTCACTGGGAGCTAAATCAGGAGAATAAGGTGGGTGGTCAAGCAACTCGTACTTTAATTCGTTGATTTTAGCCATTGTTAAAACACTCTTGTGCGTTGTCTTGATGAAAATTTTTTTTTTTGTGTTGTAAGCCAGGACGTTTTTCTCGAATTTGTACATTTAATTGATCTAAAAGGTTGCAATAGTACTCTGAATTTATTGTTTTACCCTTTTGCAGATAGTCAAGCAATAAAATACCTTTGAAGTCCCAAAAAACCGTTGTCATTACCTTACCAGCCGATTGAATTGTTTTTGCCTTCTTTGGGGCACTTCCTCCAGCTTCAGTCCATTGTTTGGATTGTTCTTTTGTCTCTGGAGTGTAGTGGTGGATCCATGTCTCATCAACAGTTATGAAACGACGCTTAAAATCCATTTTATTTCGCTGAAAACGATCCAAACAAGCTTGAGAAATGTTCATTTTGATGCGTTTTTGGTCGACTGTTAACAAGTGCGGCACCCATCTTGCAGAAAGCTTTTTCATCTGTAGTTCTTCATGCAAAGTTAAATGGACTCGATCATTTGAGATGCCCATGATATTAGCTATTTCACGCACTTTTATTCGTCGATCATTTAATACCATATCATGCACTTTGGCTACAATTTTTGTTGTTGTTGCTGTTTATGGACGTCCACTACGTGGTTTATCTTCAATGCTTGTACGACCACGTTTAAATTCAGCAACCCAATTTTTTACTGTTGCATATGAAGGAGCACTTTCACCTAACACATTCACCATATCATTATGAATTTCTTGTCCCGATAAACCTTTTTTATGTAAATATTTAATGACACCACGCATTTCTAATTTTTCCATTGTAAAACAATCGCGGATGCGTCATTTGTGAACACCTGTTTCTATATGAAGGCGTTGCCAGATCGAAACAAAACTTAAAATGTGTTCATAGCAGAGATGGAAGTTTCCAAAACACTTAACTTTTTTCTGTTTATACCGCGCTTTTTGTGCTAGGCTAAGAAGTTTCCGAACCGCCCTCTACTCGTATTGCCAGTAAAAGCACCAGGCCCGAACGTTATTAAAACTAAATCATTGTATGGAAGAGGGAATATTTCTAGAACCCTGAAAAAAGTAGCCGCCACTTAAGATTACAAAGCACAACAAACGCCTGGGAGAAACATCCGCTTCTTGTCCTACCTTTTTATGAGACAAAATTGGAGAGATTTTTAAGAAAATTCTATAGAACAGGTTACTTCTCGCAGTAAGGGACTATGATAAACTTTCGGACATCAATTATATTGTTTGCAAAGCTAGTTCTAGAGAGAGCTGCCTCCCTTAGTATGCACACAGACAGTTTTGCCAGATCATTTCGGTATATTTAGATTGACATTCTTTAGAACTGTCTGTTACAAGCCACATCTAGATGAGGAATACAACCAAAAAATTTTCAAATCACTTATCGCCCACAATAGGAATAGGCCACATGCTCTTAATTGGTTTTATTAAAGATATTTCTTCTTGTATTAAATGGTCAAACATGTTGCCCTGTGTCGATTATTTAAAACTATTTTTGTGCATTCAATCCATTGCAGATGTACAGTGTCTCCGCCGGGAAGGTATATTACAGGGTGTCCTTCGGGAAGTTATACTTCTTTGTTTGTGTATAATTTTTGATTAAATGAAAGAGAATGGATCTAATATTGATAAATGTTTTATTTAATGTCGGCAATTATGTATAAATACAATATCAGATAAATGACCGTCTCTGTAGGCCTTACAAATGCGAGCCCTTTAGAGCACATTTTTCATTACATTTAGCACGGTGTCGAAATGAGGTTGATGGATTGTTTCGAACACTTTCTTGAGCAGCACTAATGTTTTCAGCCGATCTTGCAGTGCATTGTGGTTCACGCTTGGGCCTATCAGCTACAGAACCTCTTTCTTCGAGACCATTCACTACACGATAAATAGTGCGTTTTGTTGGCGCGTTGTGTCTTCCAAAAATTTCACGTAACTTTCTCATCGTCACAGTAATCGATGATTGATTTTGATAAAATGTTTTATCGATTAAAACAGGTTGGCTTATCGAATATTTTTCCATAATAAATTTTGCCACGTCTCTACTTCACGACTGCCAAATATGAATTGTCAAGACTAATTTTTACCAAAATGGCGACAAAACAAAGTAGTATACCTCCCGGGGCGGACACCCTGTATTTCGTTTGCAAAGTGATGTACAGAGTATTTCCAAATGGTGTTCGGAGAATTATCTGGAAATTGATGTTACGAAATGTTTAAAGGTTTCATATTTCAAATTCAGAAATCCGGTTATCTATGACTATATGCTTAATGATCATCAACTAGCTAAGACTAGTGAAATTACTAATTAAGGTGAGATATTTAATTTAAAGTTCACATTCGTAAATCATCAAAATTTTGATGTACCAAAAGCATACTCACTGTTTGATTTTGACAAAAGGAATTGTAGAGATTTTGTGGTAAAGGTAATTTATACGCCATAAGTAAGAGGTAAATTAGAATATGCGTCCTTAGTCATGAATCCCTTTTATTCAATACACTGTTCTAGACTTGACATAATTCAAAAGAGATTTAAATCATTTGCTCTGCGCTCAATTATGTTTGCCCAGTCTCAGCCTTTATAAGTAGACAAATTAAGATAAATTCATTTGAAAACGCTGGATAATAGAATAACCTTATTATCTACAGTTTTTCTTCATAAATATGTTGCTGTCCCGATAGAGTCTTTGTGTTTGTTGTCCCTGGTCGAGTTGAGTTTTTGTCTGAACCGACAATACAATGTTGCCGTAGTTGCGGCAACATAGATAAGAAATGGACGATAGAACACTTCGTCTGTGACTGCTCTGCCGCAATTATAAAGCAGAGTTTCTAGATGACATCACCGATGCTTTATTTGACGCTATGCTGCTATGAGGGGCCAAGTAAACCCAACCTAGTCGCTCCCGATTTAAATAAGAGAGTTTAAGTTGGCACAGTGGGATATAAGAACTATAAACCTGAGGACTCTTGGAGTTTTATAGAATCTATCTATTTTTTAAATAAATTTTTCATTTATTTATTTACATATTAATTACAATTAAAATTTTAATAAACCAAGTTAAAGGCACTAGCATCAAAGGCTACCCGGCCATCGAGTAGATATTTATTACTTTAATACCGACTAGGGCCAAGAAATAAAACAGTTGCAGCAGAAGTTCTCCAGGGGTCGGTGTTTGGTCCTGTTATGCTAAAATTGTGTGAAGAAAACTTGAAAAGTACGGTTTACAACAGTAGTTCTCATTCGGAGCCTCGCTCTTTTACTTTCAACAATTGCAGCAAGGCTTTCCGAAGAGGGTTGTCACGGACCCGAACTCATGATAAAAGTAGTGTGCAGCCACGAAAATCAATGTCACTTTGCCATTTTGTTAAAAATTTTGTCTTCTATTTAAATATAGAAGCAAGAGGTCTTGAGCGGGTTTTATCTCTGTTCAATGTGTAAAAGCAACAGACCGAAATAAAACAAACGAGCTAAACATACGTTAAAATTTATTTTTATTTGTGTTGTGTATGATTCAAAAAGCTGTTTCAAATACGATGCAGGGAAACGTACAGTGCAAGGTGAATAGGGGTAGAATTAAAGAACCTGTGAAGTAGGGAAAAAAACATTTTGGAGTCTTTCATTTTTATTGTAGTTATCTTACATGAAATTTCTCACAGCCACAGGCAAGATGTATTTTAGTTTAAAAAAATATTCTTAGACCTCGAGCCGGAAGAGGTGTTCCGAATTTTAAAACTTCCGCTGTACAATTTATTTTGAAAACTCGCCGATTTGGTTATTTATTGATTGTAGCACTAGTCACTACCTATAAATATGGTATTAACAAGTGTTTTTCCTATCTCCTAAACTTTATGGGAAATGGGGCAAAAAATGTTAGTATTTTTTTATATCTGTATTATCTTAGCAGTTCATCCAACTCTACCGCAGAAAATCTCACAGGATTTGTGGGAAAATTCTGCATTAAACGAGCTAAAATTACGACTAAAAATACTAAACCCATTAAAAGCCATAAACTTTTAAATTTCAATTTTAAAAAAAAAGTTATTTAAATTCTTCAAAGAAAAGGGGAGTAGTAAACTTTTTACATAAAAAATAAACTTGTCAAGGAACATGTGCAGACTTCATACGTTTCGAAATGAGGACTTTCACGGATGACGACATAAGCATTTCTTAGATTACTGCAATAACTCATTCGCCCTGTGCTCAAGAAAATGAAAAAAATTATAAAAATATTAAGGCTATAAGTTCTCGAGACGCCAGGCTGTTACTGTAAAAGTAAACTCTATTTTTTTAAGTAATTAGATATTATCCCAGAATGCACGCAGAAAAAAAGTATGGTTGTGGTGACAGTATTCGAAGAGGATAATACTATTGTTGGGTATATGGTTGTGGTACAACAATATTATGATCCTCACTACAATAGTATGATTCAAATGCAACCATACTATGATCCTTACAACAATAATATTATTTACACATAACCATACTATGATCCCCACAACCATAGTATGATTCACACTCAACTATACTATGATCTCCACAACCATAGTATGATCCTCACAACCATAGTATGTTTCACATACAACTATAGTATGATCCTCACAACCATACTACGATTAACACGCAACCATGTTATGATCCCTACAACCATAGTATGGTCACACACAATTATACTATGATCCCCAATATAATTTATTAGAATTTGTTTAAGTTGTCGACAATAGATTTGAATTATGAAAATTATTCAAAAATTAAAAATTAAATTCAAAATAATAGGAGTGATTTATTTCACAGTAGAAACAAACTAAGTTTAAATAAACGTAAGCGTTTTTATTAAAAATATTTCAGTTGAACAAAACCAAAGCCGCTTGTTTCAAAAAATTTAATATCGATAAAAAAGCACTATTATAGCATTAGATCTGTACCAATAACATGCGTTCTTAAAAGCATATTTTAATGAAGAAAAATTACAATCATACAGTATGATTGCCGTAATCATATTATTGTTAACATAAAAAGCAAAACATAATACTTTTGTCGCATCAACCATATTTATATTGTTGCTATAACCATATTTTCATTTTTAAATTTGGCAATAATACTATTGTTGCATTTAAACAATATTAATATTGCAGCAATTATACTATTGTCAAAACTAAATTCAGTTAACAATGCTATGGTTGCGACGAACATACTTTTATTGCGGAAAACATATTATTATTGCCGTGACCATGTAGTAACCATGTTTTTTCTCTGCGTGTGCCTGGACCATTTTTCAAACTGTTAGCAAGGCGGCCATTTTTCCACAAAAATGCCACGTTATATATTTATCCCCATTTGAGGAATTGTACGAGTATTGTTAGCAGTATGTTCTTGTGTACCTACCGTATATAAACTTTCGAATTCAAGACTCTATTCTAATGGTTTTAAACTTTATAAAATTACCAAATTATGAATTCTTTTGCCAAAACAAGAAAAAAAATAAATTTTTATACATGGATCAAGGACCCACACCATCGCTCATAACCTAAATTTATGCCCTCTACAAGAGTTTTACGGAAAAGTTTAGAAACCTTTACAGTTGTTTGCAAAGTACACTATCATCCTTTTCGAAATATCTCTAGGCATTTTGAAAGTCCTAACAAATCGATTTAAACTTACACAAAACTAGCGGTGTGTAATCCGTCTTAGCCAACCTAAACGCCAAACAATGCGGCAATGGGACCTTAGATATTCTCCGACTTCGTCCTGATTAATCACATTACCCTCGTATGTGCGCGTATCTGTTAAAAATTGTTTACACGTGTGTGCATGTATCTGTTTATGCGTACATATGTACATCGCACACTGGGATGTACTACAAACGAATACATTTCCACTGTATACAAGTGTGAAATAATTTACATGCTTTAGCGTAGAAAGTCATGTTCTGAATTTTAATGTGTATTCCTCTCATATCCATTTCCAACTCAGGTCTCCCGCAACGGCCCACTTCTCCACATAGGGAGATGTATACAACTCGGGCATGCAAGTGTGTGTGTGTCTGTAAATGTATATGTATTTGCTCTATGCTAAATATGCTGCCAAATACACCGACACACACAGAGGCACACTTGTGCGTGCTCGTACGTGGGACATTTATAGACACACTGTACACACGTCCGTGGGTAAAGGGAGAGAGGCAGTACAAGAATGCACACCCCCTAACCACTCCGAGCACATGACGTATGAGTATTATTAATTATTCAATAAATTGTTTGTTACTCATACGTCTTCATATATCGCCACTCTTCTTCATCTTGTTTGGCTTCTTTCTCCATAATGTTGCCGGTGTCTGTGTACGTCTGGTCGAGTGTGTGTGTATGCGTGTGGTCTTGTAAGCGCATCTATAACCGTCGACAAGCCTACATGCAAGTGTGTACGAGTATGTGGAATATGATTGCGTTTGCGAGTGCCATAAATGTTTCTAAGCTGTGGCGCAATGTGGCTTAAATTACTGACAACGCGTAAATCGTTCACTTTTTTCCGGTCTTCAACTCCTGTTAACGATTATTACCTGTGGTTCTCTATTATTTAAATTGCAATACGTCGCCGTATGGTTTGCATTTAAATAAATGATAAACGTTATACAGCAGCATTTTCTTATAATCGGGAACATGGTGCTTTTATGATGTTGCAATTGTTGTTGAGGCGACAAGATAGAAGATAGACAAGGAGAAGATAGTTAAATATGACAAAAATATAGAAAATGGCTAAAGAGGAGTTAAAGATTAAACAAGTAAAGTTCGGCCAGACCGCATATTATATAACCCCACAGCGGGGATTTGATATAGAAGTGACCCCCTTGCAACCATGAGTCCAACCCCAATCATAGAAAAATTTTAAAAATGAATGCATATTTTGATTTGTAGTAAAACTGTTGCAAATTTCAGTTTCTATATGCCCATCTTTAACGACTGTATCCACTTTCAAAAGGATCTAATCACAGCCAAAACTTCAAAATAATTCATATTTGAATTCGTGGTAAAGTTTGCTTTAATTTGACTTCTTATAAACCACATTGACTATCAGGCGCCCGAAATGCCAGCAACTGTGCCCTTTTTTAAGGTATTAACATTCCCCATTTAAACCAATGTACGTTAACGTTTTCCTCTATGGTTCCCAAAGAGCTTAGGACCATAAGCCATCATCACAGAATGATTTCAGGCTCTTGCCCAAATTGGTTCCACTGCTATAGTGCTTTTAACAGACATGGAAAAACGTCTAAGAATTCTACGACGATCAATAACAAATTTTAGAGGGACTCTGAAAATATTTGGAAATGTCGCAAACGGAATGATAAAAAAATTTTGTTACAAATAAAATATTCTACTTTATTTTATACATAATAAATCTATTAAAGCAATCATGGGTTCCCAAATTTTAAAGTCGAACATTCATCCCGGCATATTTCAGAGCTTTTGATTAATTGCTTAATTGATTAATTGCTTAATTGCTTAATTGATTAATTGATTAATTGATTAATTGATTAATTGATTAATTGATTAATTGATTAATTGATTAATTGATTAATTGATTAATTGATTAATTGATTAATTGATTAATTGATTAATTGATTAATTGATTAATTGATTAATTGATTAATTGATTAATTGATTAATTGATTAATTGATTAATTGATTAATTGATTAATTGATTAATTGATTAATTGATTAATTGATTAATTGATTAATTGATTAATTGATTAATTGATTAATTGATTAATTGATTAATTGATTAATTGATTAATTGATTAATTGATTAATTGATTAATTGATTAATTGATTAATTGATTAATTGATTAATTGATTAATTGATTAATTGATTAATTGATTAATTGATTAATTGATTAATTGATTAATTGATTAATTGATTAATTGATTAATTGATTAATTGATTAATTGATTAATTGATTAATTGATTAATTGATTAATTGATTAATTGATTAATTGATTAATTGATTAATTGATTAATTGATTAATTGATTAATTGATTAATTGATTAATTGATTAATTGATTAATTGATTAATTGATTAATTGATTAATTGATTAATTGATTAATTGATTAATTGATTAATTGATTAATTGATTAATTGATTAATTGATTAATTGATTAATTGATTAATTGATTAATTGTTTAATGATTGATAAATTTTTTTGATGCATACATTTTTTTTTTGAAATTTATTTTTTTATAAAAATGGAAACACTTTTCGATTTTAATATTTATTTGATGGAAAAGCACATAGCCTCAGTACCAGCCTATCCATTTCCCCATACCTTACCAAGTGTTGCCTTACAAAAATCCCTGTCACACCCACCTTTTGACGAGAAACTGTCGTCGCCCTTTAGACCTCGTAAAAATAACTCTTTCATGAACACAACAACAGTCGTGCCATAAACAAAACAAAAAAAACAACTCATTTTTCTTGCCCCCAAAAAATTTCTATAAATTTTCCACTCACTCATCTTTAAGTCCATCTTGCGTTCTTTCGCTGGGTCCTTAGGATGGATGAAACCGAAAAAGAGCAAATGACGGCAGCGATAACTGCAGCCTTTTCTTAGAAAGTGTATCATTACGAGTAAGTACTTCATTATTCCGTCTTACGTATATGAGACGGCGTCATCAGGCCATCCGTCTCCCGTCCTTAAGTCTGCCGGTGCATGGGTCCGTCCGTTGGTCGTAAATTGTCACAGGAAGAATATGTCCCATGTATATCGTATATAATTTTTAAAGTAATTTTTTCTTCTTTGGCTTCTGTGAAGGCTCCAGTGCAGGCGTGTGTGTTCATGTTGTTCATCAAAACGTACACATACAGAAGCAAACACAATGGAACCAAGCCTCGTGTAATTTGTCACAAGTTGTGTGTGTGTGTGTGTGTACGTGTATGTGTGTGTGTACGTGTATGTGTGTGTGTGTACGTGTATGTGTGTGCTTGCGTGTCCTTTTACATTCACTTTAAGTTGAATGGATGACGATGATGGCGTTGATGTTGTTTTTGGTGTCCCTATTTTTTCCTGTGATGTGAGTGCTGGATGCACAGTGGCGAGCCGACTTTCTAAAGTTACAAGTTTAGAAAACAATTTCGCAAAAAGAGAGTTTCTTCTCCAAGAAGTTCAAAGCGAAAATTTCACTTGAATTATCAGCACTTCAAGGTGAACGGCATTCTTTATTGTTTTCTACTTTAAATTATGGACGAACCTAATTATCCATTAAACTACTGCCAATGTTTTAAAGATCCAGCTTTTTGAAATAAAGAGATATGAACTAATAAAGAGGTTTTTTAATAGAAATAATTAACAATCTTTAAGGACTCTGCACATGTTTAAAAAAATGGGTTTTGCAAAGTTTTAATGTATCATTGGTTCCACAAAAAGCTACCATTTTGGGTGCGCAATTCCATAGCGACTTAGCCGTTTTATCTTCATCTTCTATAGCTGTCAACCATGATCTAAAAAAAGGATTCATTCTAGTCTTAAAACAATTGACCATTTATCAATATTCAATTAATCTTTTATTAAATTAATCAATTATTCAATTAATCTAGTATTCAATAAATCTATAAATAAATGAATCGATCAATGAGTAGCAAATGACGTTATGAATTGTGTTAAATTTCCTTTCTCTAAAACGTTTCTTGCCTATCCATATGGCCTATATTTTCCTTAAAATTCGCATCTACCCAAAAAATAAATAAAATCTCGCACATACTTTATGTTCCGGGAACACTGTGCCTTATCAAAGAACGCCGCTACTATAAGTGCGACAACTATTACTTTAACAATACGCATATTAACAGAAGACTCTCAACAGCGGCGGCAATGGCGACATCAACGGGGACATCCGAACCAGGAATACAAAGCGCGCCAGCCAGCAACAGCGCAAACTAAATGCACGAGAGATATGACAAGAACCATTTATTATACGCTTGTTTCTTTCACCGTTTTTTTCCTTTTAATTTTCGTCATGTTCGTGTTTAGAAGGAGACCTTTCTTTGGAAGATGCTTATAGGGCGACCATCGCTGGAACGGACGGAGAGATGACGAAGAAACCGGTGTACAGGGTGAGGCGGGCGCCGCTTCCCTTGTGAGCGTGTGTGATGAGTGTTAAAATAACATTAGTTTTCAGATCTTTTTGTCGTTTCCCAAAGACATTCTCATTTCTTTATGCTCGTTTCATATTACTGTAGGATTTTTGTTTTTCCAGGTCTTTTTCTTGGAATATTAAATTTAGAAATTTTGTTTAAACAAAAAAAATCCTATGAAGAACAAAAACGATGACGACCTGACCGGAAAGAGCAAGTGGACGATGATGTTTTCCCTTCCGTTGTGTTTAATTAAGACAGAGAAAAAAGTCAGCTATTTTAAGCGTTCAACGTTTAACACGTTACGGCATCTTTTTTAGTATGACTAAAGATCATCATTACCACTATGGCAACGTGTTGACATCAAATGCTTTGGAGTATGGTGGGGGATAGACAAGTAATAGTAGGATTTGATGGTTGATGAACTTTTATTGTTTGACTTTGGGATAGAATTCGATGGTTTTTTTTTGCTCTCTCTATGAAGGATGGGCGCGGTGTATCAAATAACACATTTCGCTTGAAATAATTTTAATTGTGCATGGCAAACTGATACTTGTCTATAGGTATTGCCAGTTTAGGATAGCCTGCAACATTATTCCTTCTTCGAATAGGACACTTTTTAATATATGTCCAAGATAAGATACACGGTCAAATTATTTTACAAGATGGACTGGTAGTTCAGTACATATTGCTGCTCAAACGTACACAACATTCGACCTCACCTAATGTTTTTTTTTTTTAGTTGATTTGTTGTTTTTATCTAAATCCAATTTTATAAACACACGCTGACAGTTCACATGATTGATGCCCCTCTGTGTAATTAAAATAAATTGCGATAACAGCGAATTACGAAAAACTGCAATAGTTTTTTGTCGCACTTCTATCTGTGACTGTAGAAGTTTTAAAGTAATTACAAAAATAAGTCGTAGCTAGACATGAGTAAAATTTTCGCTTTCAAAAAGATTTACACGTTTGCCAACGGAAATTGTCATTTCGAAGTTGGTCATTGAAAACTCGATTTTATTTTGAAATTTAGGTGGCATCACAATAGATTGAATGGCAATTAGGCCAAGTAGGTGTTAGCCTTCACACCTACTCAACACCTGAAGGAGTATTGAAGTTACACATTGTATCGTTGGATGTTTTACTTAAAAAACCTATGTTAAATGTTTTGTTTATTACTGTAGACAGCTAAACTCAATGATATGGCGCCCAACAATCAGAGTAATAGAAACATGCAAAATTCATTGGAATTTGGCATTTCGAGATCCCTTGGATTCCAACGTGTAAACACCTCTTGTTGGGAGTTAGACAAATAAACTTAAAATAATGAACTCCCAATTTTTTATTTCATTATTAAATGTTTAGTATTTTTTTTAAAAAAAATGCCATATGAGTCAGGCCACGAAAAGTGCGACATAGTGGGTTTGTTCCAAATATCGAAAGGGTATGTCAATATATAAAACTGTACACGTATGCTGTACAATAAAAAGTACTGAATGTTTTTGGACCAAATATTTTTTAATATATTCATTGATGTATATTGTATCCAAAAAGAATCTACTTATTCGAAATGTCCCCCTTTTGCCTTAACATACGCCTTAAGTCGCACTGGCCAATCGTCAATAGCTGCACGAAGCTCGTCCATTGGAAAGTTGGCTACAGCTCAAACCAAATTAGTCTTAAGAGATCCAATGTTGCGGTATCTTTAGTGACAAACCTTGTCCTCTAAAACCGTCCACAAGTTGTAATCCAATGGCTTCAAATCTGGACCGCCTGAGGACCATTCTTCAGAGGAAATGAACGCTGGCAAATTGTTTCGAAGCTAGGCCTGGGACGTTTAAGCCTTATGGGCCGGCGTAGAATCCTGCTGGAAAGTCCATGGCTGGTTTTGTAAAAGGAAGTTGTTAAGAGGCTTCACAACAGCTTCCAAAACGGTTTCTTGGTAAAGTTTGACCGATGTCTTGACTCCTTGTTCGCAGAAATGCAGGTCAGTGACCTCATCGTAAGAGACACCCCACCAAACCATGACTGAAGCTGGGTGATGACCCTTTTCCACCCTTGGGATCAGTTCAGATGCTTCCTTAGATGGCCACGCATACACTCTATCATTTTGCTTGTTAAATTTTTCCTGAACGGTTAAAGCTTTTTCTTTGGTGAACAAAATTTTTCTGTGCAAGTTATAAGCGTGCTTCACCAAAAGACGTTTGCATTTTTCAATCCTATTTTTTTTAAAGCTGCAGTCAATAAATGTCCGGTACGTCGTTTGAAAGCCCCAAGTCCCAAGTCTTTTTTAAAGATTCGACTGATGGACTATTGCGTGATATTCATCTCACGGCCCATGGTTTTCTGTTTTCAGAGCGGATTTCTGTGAGTTCTTGATTTAACGGCTTTGATGACATGCGGTGTTCGAACAGAGCGTGGGCGGCCCGGCCGGTGGCGGCCTTTTACATCTCCAGTCTCCTCAAACAGTTTTATGCATCGGTAGACGAACATGCGGCTAATCCCTAGTGGCCGGAGCGTTTTGAAAACATCGCTTTTTTCATTTCACACTTGAAAAGCGCTATTACAGCGATACGGTTCTCATCATCTGACCACTCCATGATGAATGTTGAAACAATTTTAAAATCTCCTTACAGACTAACGCTATTGAGGTAAGCTTTTAAAACCCATATGACATTAACGGGGTACGTTCAGTTCTACTAAGTGGGTGTGTTCAATGTTGTAATAGTATTTACGTCCCTACTAAGTATTTGAATTTTTTTTTATTTTTTTTAGAAAGTGAAACATTTGTAAACATTTCATTTTGGGTTTTTAGGCGTAATGGCCGGCTCTCTAAAAATGGTGTATCTCAAAAACTTCTGTTTCTAAAAGACAATTAAATTTCCTTAATTCTTATCAATCATTGATAACACAAGGGAAATAGAACTTTTTCTGTATTGTTTGGAATTCTAAAGCAATTTTTTACTAATTAATTTGAGGCCGCTGATTCTAAGTCTAAGACTGGGCTAAAAGTGCAAATTGCCACTTGAAAAGGCACCAGATCATTCAAAATAAGCTGTAGAAGTTAATCTACAATCTCCCTAGATGTTATTCTACCGCAAGACTTCACCAGCTTGCGGATGTTGATCTTGTAGCCGCCAAAATAGATAAATTGTCTAGAAATTTTAACGCCAAATGTTCGTATTCCGATTATGATCACATCGCTGAGCTGGCTTCAGTCTGAAAATTTTTAACTAGTTTTAAGTAGGTTAAGTTTTTATATAAAAATAATAAATTCACAAAGGTTGTGTTGGAAATTTTCACCTCCATTTACTATGTTAAATTAAAAAAATAATTATTTTAAAATTACCAATTGTTATATTTAAGCAGAAAAAGGAAAAAAAAACCTTAAACTATTTTCATGTACATATTAAAATTTATAAACAAATCTAAAAATGCTATGAAAAGAATAAATTGAATTGAATTAAATCTAATCTCCATTTTTCCCCATCAGCTCGAGTTTTTAAGTTACAGGTACTAATCGCATTTTAGACTTTTTTTTCAAAACATTTCAAAGTTCAAAAAATCATAAATTTTCTTTTCATAAGCTGATTTTTAAAATTGCGTTTTTTTAAGATGTAGTTGTTGCCTTTGAAGAAATTCAAATTTTTTAATATCACCAAAATGTGGCTGTTTTATTAAACAAAAAAATTATATATTTTAATTTTCTTCGCACTTAAAGTTGATCGGTTGGTTTTTATTAGCTTTGAAGCTATTGAATATCATATTAAAGTAGCTTTCTAAAACATGTATGTAAGTACATAAAAATCAAATAAAATTGTATGAGTTATGCTAAGTTCGGTATTAACAGATTTTTCGCCTTTTTTTGATTCTACCTATACATAAATAGAACAGCAGCAAACACACACATACGATGGCTGCTATTTATATTTCGGTTCAGGCTATAAAAACACAATAATGTATAAGTACGAGGGCGGTTCGAAAAGTTCTTAGCCTATCAATGAAGAGAATAGTTAGTTTTTCAAAAATATTTTTATTTTTCAATATAATCTCCTGAAACTTCAATACACTTAGTCCAACGCTTATCTAGCAATTCTGTCCCTTTATTAAAATAGTTGTCCTCAAGGTCTTCAAAATAGTGGTTTACAACTGTAATTGCATCTTCATTTGATGTAAAACGCTTGCCAGCAAGGATTTTTTTTAGATTTGGGAACAGGTAAAAGTCACTGGGAACTAAATCAGGAGAATAAGGTGGGTGGTCAATCAACTCGTACTTTAATTCGTTGATTTTAGCCATTCTTAAAACACTCTTGTGCGCTGGTGCGTTGTCTTGATGAAAAATTATTTTTTTGTGTTGTAAGCCAGGACGTTTTTCTCGAATTTGTACATTTAATTTATCTAAAAGGTTGCAATAGTACTCTGAATTTATTGTTTTACCCTTTTGCAGATAGTCAATCAATAAAATACCTTTGAAGTCCCAAAAAACCTTTGCCATAACCTTACCAGACGATTGAATTGTTTTTGCCTTCTTTGAGGCACTTCCTCCAGCTTCAGTCCATTGTTTGGATTGTTCTTTTGTCTCTGGAGTATAGTGGTGGATCCATGTCTCATCAACAGTTATGAAACGACGCTTAAAATCCATTTTATTTCGCTGAAAACGATCCAAACAAGCTTGAGAAATGTTCATTCTGATGCGTTTTTGGTCGACTGTTAACAAGTCCGGCACCCATCTTGCAGAAAGCTTTTTCATCTGTAGTTCTTCATGCAAAATTAAATAGACTCGATCATTTGAGATGCCCATGATATTAGCTATTTCACGCACTTTTATACGTCGATCATTTAATACCATATCATGTTTTTGGACGTCCACTACGTGGTTCATCTTCAATGCTTGTACGACCACGTTTAAATTCAGCAACCCAATTTTTTCTGTTGCATATGAAGGAGAACTTTCACCTAACACATTCACCATAACATTATGAATTTCTTGTCCCGATAAACCTTTTTTATGTAAATATTTAATGACACCACGCATTTCTAATTTTTCCATTGTAAAAACATCGCGGATGCGTTTTTTGTGAACTCCTGTTTCTATATGAAGGAGTTGCCAGATCGAAACAAAATTTAACATGTGTTCATAGCAGAAATGGAAGTTTCCAAAACACTTAACTTTTTTCTGTTTATACCCCGCTTTTTGTGCTAGGCTAAGAAGTTTCCGAACCGCCTTCGTAAACAACTTTTGTTGGACTTGGCTCGCCTTGAAAGACCCATACGGTCGATTGCTGTTTTGTTTCAGGTTCATATGCACAGACTTACGATTCGTCACCTGTGACAATGTTATAAACTACCTTTGAGCTACCGCAGTTAAACTTTTGCAATTTCTTTTTGCACCAAACCATACGAGCCCTGTTTTGAGCATTCGTCAAATTATCCAGCAAGAATCCAACATGAAAAACTTTTTTTCACGGCCAAATGAACATGCAATATCTCATTGATGCTTGTCATACTAATGCCCAAGAATGCCTCAATCACAAGGTATGTTACATGTCGGTCTTGCCTAATCAGTTCACGCACAGCATCGATGGTTTCTGGCAAAGTGACCGAAGTTGGACGCCCTTCACGAAATTCATCCTGGAACGAACGGCATCTGAGACTGAACTCTTGGTACCAGCGATTAAAAGTGGTTTTTGATGGTGATTCATCGCCAAAAGTCGAAACACTCTAGTCTCGATAACCCATGCCGAAAATCGTAAAAAATCATCGCACAAAAATGTTCACGGGATAATTCCATTTTTTGACTGAGATAAATTTTTCAACGCATTGTAAACAAAACAATTCGCCCTCACGTTCAGCGTGAACTTGTGCTAAAAAATGTCAGAGTTTCCAATGGAAGTTTCAGATTGCATCTAGGAACACTAGTATTGTCAGGACCCGAAATATAAATAGTAACCCTCGTATTCATAAATGTTATTTCTGTTTGGAAATCGCGATTTTTGTCAATTCAGTGTCCCCAGTGAATTGTTAACAAAATCAATAGTTGTTCACCGATTTTAATGAAATAAAGCTCATTTGATTCAAAATATATAAAGCTAAATGCTTTGAGACTAGCACTGCAATTTTTGTCGCGTTACTTTTTTTGAATTTTTAGAGAACCAAAATTTTTTTTATAAATTTTTTTCAAAACATCGACGATACAGCCAAATTTAAAACAATGTTGGAACGGACTTAAGATAATTTTGTTGATGAGTTTAATTTGTTTTAACTGAATGTAATGGAAGTGCCTTAATTTTCGACATAACGGTATATCGCGAAAAGTCGAGCTGATGAAAAAACCAAGTGCAGTTTTCGATTCAGCGTACCAAATTACCTTGTGTTATTGATTATTTTTCTTACTGGTGCTCTTTATTAAAAATGCGATTGTTTAGCTATTTTCTGGTTTTTAGTTTTTTCCCTAAACTATTTCTAAAAAACAGAAATAAATATATCAAGTCATTTTTGAGATATAAAATTTTAAATAATTCAGAAGAATACTAAATTTTTGAAATTTTTAATATTTAAATTCCAAGAATTTAAGCATTTTACTTGTTTTTTTGTACAGTTTTATATATTGACATACCCTTTCGATGTTTACACTAAAGGCCTATAAGTCTCACTTCTTGTGGCCTGACCCATACATATCTAGTATATATAAGACTTAGCGCTTTTATAAGGAATTCAACACAGATCTTGTTTAAAATTTTACTTTTAAAGTGGAAGGGACTTAAATATATAAAGAAAACTTTCTAAAAAGGAAGTTTTTACAATTTAATTTCTGCAAGATTGGATTTTTAATGTAATTTGTAGCCCAACAAGGCTTCGAACCTTGGGGCATTTGTCTGTTGGTCATATGAAAACTTGAACCGATATGGTCCAATTTTATCAAGTACTATACAAATTTGAGCAAAGTCGTAGGTAAAGTGTAGCTTGTAGAGTGGCAGGTTGTAAAATTGCTAGTGTTCTTTGGTTAAGTACTACAGGAGAGTATGCACCAATATGTTCCAACTTCAACGTGGTTGTACAATTGAATTCAAAATGTGGCTTTTAAAGAGATAGAACCCTTAATCGGGAGAAACCCTTGGGTGGGTCGTATTTGAAATCATAGACAGATATGCTAAATTCCCCGAAATTTAATCCATATCTCTATAATGTATGTTCTTGTTCTTGGCTTATCCTCAATTGTAGAAATGTACAAAGAAATCTCAAATTAAGTATGGCAAAAAACTTGACGTTAAGGAGTGACTGGCAATTAACACCGTGCATTATGGTTGGACCAGCCGTTTTAACGATCAGTCCTTGTTGAGCGACAGAAGCCAGAGCAGCTGCTTGACGTAAGCTAAGTATCAGATCGATTCAACTAATAAGCCATGACGACTATAAAGACTATACCTCAAATCGTCTCATCGTTCTCCGTTAGATAACTTCTCGACAAGTGTTTGTAAAGAGTGGTCCAACTAAAACGCACGATGTTAATTGTAAATTAGACATAAAGGTTTCAGGGAATTATTGTAATATTTTTTATTATAAGAGATCTATGAAAATTATGGGAGAAAATATTGGCCAAATGATCGGCACGACTTTGGAGACATACCTATATCCGATGGTCCATATTTTCAATGACTCTAACACATAATGTAGGTTCAATGACGTTAATGTGCGGAATGATCTCATTCTTTAGGTCTTGAATTGTTCTTGGCTTATTGACGTCCATTTTTTCTTTTAAATATTCCCAAAAAAGAAACCCAACGGTGTCAAATCACATTATCGTGGCAGGCAGCTAAAAACGCCACTTTATTATCGTGGCAACGCCACTACATTATCGTGGCAGGCAGCTAACAACGCCACTACGTGAGATAAACGCGGCCATTGAACTTCTCACGCAAAAGAGACATTGTTTCGTTAGCTGAGTGTCAAGTGACACTATGCTGTCGGAACCACATATCGTCCACAGGTCCACAGCCACAAGAAGTCCGTCTTGCGATAGTGAACAGCATTCACCAAAGCAGGTCGGCGGCTCTTCTGTCACACTATCGAGAACAACATCAATAGATTATGCTGACCAAAAAATTACGAAGTGCAGTAAATGCATTTTGATTAGAACGCCCATTTTCGTAAAAGGCTTTAACAATCTTTACGCACTGCTCAATTATGTATCTCTCCATGGTTGAATTGTCAAACACTGAAACAAAGAAATCCCATTTAAGTTGGGCAAAAAACTTAAAGTTGAGGTGTGACTGACAATTAACACCGTGCATTACGGTTGGACCAGTCCGTGTTGTAATGGTTTGTGTGGACGACTACCTAACTTGTAACCCAGGTTTCATCCGTGTCTTGGTATAGCTCATCTACAAATGACCCTTTCGATTTATAGCCTTGTCTCTCTAATGCTCGATATTAAATAAGCCCGACACTGTATAGTACAATGGACTGGATAGCAACCCTGAGAAAGTTGAACTGTCTCAATACGCCTTTCCGAAATTACCACGTCCTTAAATAATTTAAAATAAAATTTTTACACCTCACAATTTAAAATAATTATCAATTCGCGATATTTAAATTGGCGAGATTAATTGACACTTGTCTTCTTATGGCACAAAATAATGACTTATGATGCTGGCGGACATAAACATATACTTAAAGGAACTTATATAAATGCACGGTATGCATATGTGACAGCGCATAGAGAAAGGGACCTAAGGGTAAAAAAAAATCAACTTTCACTTTTGATGTGGATAACATCTGAGCATCGAATGAGGCCGATCCCATGCCCCAAAAGTGTTCCCTCCCTGAGATATGCGCGTTTTATGAAAGTTAAGTCGGCGATTCTAAGCGCAAATAGAAAGGGACCTAATCTTTAAAATGGCTCTCCTGAACAAAACTGGTTTTTAACCAGTAGGGACATTAATACTGTTACACACGTTTTTGCTGTAAAATAAAAAGTACTGAATGTTTTTGGACCAAATGTTGTATCCTAAAAGAATCTACTTATTCGAAATGTCCGTCTTTTGCCTTTCCACACGCCTTAAGTCGCACTGGCCAATCGCCAATAGCTGCACGAACGTCGTCCATTAGAAAATTGGCCACAGCTCGAACCAAAGCAGTCTTAAGAGATCCAATGTTGGGGTATCTTTTGTGACAAACCTTGTCCTCTAAAACCGTCCACAATTTGTAATCCAATGGGTTCAAATCTGGACCGCCTGAGGGTCATTCTTCAGAGGAAATGAACGCTGGCAAATTGTTTCGAAGCCAGGCCTCGGACGTTTTAGCCTTATGGGCCGGCGCAGAATCCTGCTGGAAAGTCCATGGCTGGTTTTGGAACAGGGAATTGTTAAGAGGCTTCACAACAGCTTCCAAAACGGTTTCTTGGTAAACTTTGGCCGATGTGTTGACTCCTTGTTCGCAGTTATGCAGGTCAGTGACCCCATCGTAAGAGACACCCCTCCAAACCATGACTGAAGCTGGGTGATGACCCTTTTCCTCCCTTGGGATCAGTTCAGATGCTTTCTTAGATGACCGCGCATGCACTCTTTCATTTTGCTTGTTAAATTTTACCTGAACGGTAAACATTTTTTCATCGGTGAACAAAATTTTTCTGTGCAAGTTATCAACGTGCTTCACCAAAAGACGTTTGAATTTTTTAATCCTATTTTTTTAAAGCTGCAGTCAATAAATATCCGGTACGTCGTTTGAAAGCCCCAAGTCCCATGTCTTTTTTAATGATTCGACTCATGGACTTTTGCGTGATATTCATCTCACGGACCATGATTTTCTGTTTATGGAGCGGATTTCTGTGAATTCTTGATTAAACGGCTTTGATGACATGCGGTGTTCGAACAGAGCGTGGGCGGCCCGACCGGTGGCGGTCTTTTACATCTCCAGTCTCCTCAAACAATTTTATGCATCGGTAGACGAACAAGACGAACATATCGTTTTTTTTCATTTCACACTTGAAAAGCGCTACTACACCGATACGGTTCTCATTATCTGACCACTCCATGATGAAAGTTGAAACAATTTTAAAATCCCGTTATAGACTAACGCTATTGAGGTTAGCTTTCAAAACCCATATGACATTAACGGGGTATGCTCAGTTCTACTATTGAAATGGATGTGTTCAATGTTGTAACAGTATTTATGTCCCTACTAAGTAAGTAAAATCATTAAAATATAGGATGAGCAATCTAGAGTTTTTTTCCAATAAGGTTGTTTTCACAGATTACGCGTGAGTTGTGTTAAACATTCTTTGTTTTTCTTTTAAGTATTGTTTGCCATTTCATCATGGAAATACTTAAATCGCGAAAACCACGGTGTGTGTCATTTACGTCATACCAGTCGAAATGATTGAACGAGTCATCCAAAATTGGACCCTAAGAATGGACACCCTAAGGCGTAGTTGCAACAAACATTTGAAGGAAATAATGAAAGTAAATGACATAGAATGCCCTTTAGAATGAACATTAAAGTTTCCACACTAGATTTGAATTTTTGTATTTTTTTTATTTAAAAAAACAGCTCTACATTGAAAACCCTCACTAGCGAATTTTTACACAAAATGAAAATTTGAATTGATTTGGCTTTAAAATACGAGTATATATACTTATTTTTCAGATTTTTGAAAAATGATGGTCCAAACTCACTAATAGACCGTTGTCATGCCAATATGAAACGCATCTAATGCTGCAGATTTCATAAGAATTGGTCCGACCTAATCTAACAATCTTTTTTCCTATTACAAAAAATCCACTTGCTATTGCTCAACTTAAATTCTTTACAAACAGCCAAGTCGCTTTTGAAGATAATCACTCAAATACTTGATGACAATCATTTAATGCCTCTAAACAAATCAATATTTCATAAGATGAAGTATAAAATCATAAAGAAATATTAGAATAAAATATCACTCAAAAAACTTCTTAACATCACATGCACACGCATACTCGCATACACAACGAAAGCCTAACGAAATAAAAGTGGCATAAACACTTAAAAAGCGACGAGAGGTACGTAGATAAGAGATATTAGGAAATAAAAAAGAGGGAAATGCGTAATCATTAATATTGTGCAAGAAGCCCATAAAATATACCTATCAGCATATCAACAGCTGCCACAAATTACAATACATCATCGTTGTCATCATCAACATCAACAGTATGGCCGGCCAGCAAATACCAGTAACGGCAACGCCACCGCCATCGCCAACACCAAACGGCAATGCCATCAGACAATGGCCTTCAAGCGTCACCGATATTAATGCCAGTCCACACATTCTCCAACAGCAGCAGCGCCTACACCTCCGCCACCACCACCCGCAAAACGTAGTGACATAGACATGTTTACACCGACTTAAACTCGCATCTCTCAGCTGTACCCAATGGACATCATTTCAAGCAGACATACACAGACATACACACACAAACACACGGTTACGACTACATACATCAATTGATATTTTGCCATGCCTCCCCGTATCCATTCGGACAGGGCCTCCAATTGATGGAGTTAAGACCAAAGACACACACACACCGATACAATCTCTTCGGTACACAAATGAACACATACACAAGCTATACGCCACCCCTCCCAAGGAGCAAAGGACTTTCTCCTCCTCGTTTTTTTCCCGTCGGTTGCTGATGGTGAACATGCAACAAATTAATAAACGAACGGCATGGAAATAAAGACAAAAAGCAAATAGATAAGCGTGTGTGTATGCGTGTGGTTTTTCTTCTTTTTTTTTGCAAATGCGAATGTAATTGAACAAATGATGTTGATGACGCTGCTGCTGACGCAGATAATGCTGAAGAAGATAAAAAGAGCGAGAACAAAAACGAAAAGCCAAGAATCAAATATCGACTGTTAATAGTTTATAGGGCTCAGCAACGGGGAGTCTATACATACCCTCTAAGTAAAATAATGCACGGGGATATGTAAAAAGAACGATATAAATACATTCACGTGTATATGTGAGTGTGTATTAGGACGCCCTGGAAAAATTATCAAAATAATCTGCCTAAATTTTTTTCATTAAGCGTGTCTAATGTTTCGATTTGTGGTGGTAAGATATTTTGTAAAATATATCATTCCTTGAAGCAAAAAAGACAAGATTCAAACCCAGAGCTCCAAGTTGTAGAAATCTGCTGAACAGATTATGTTGTGCCCATAAATGATATCGGTGATGTTGTGTTTCAGCTGGTCAGCTGTTAGTGGTACTTAGACAAGTAACAAGAAAAAAACGCTATCTACTTGTTGTCCTTAACAATCCACTTTTAGAAACCTTCTTAAGTCAATAAACTATGTCCAATACGAGGGCGGTTCGGAAAGTTCTTAGCCTATCAATGAAAGAGAATAGTTAGTTTTTCAAAAATATTTTTATTTTTCAATATCATCTCCTGAAACTTCAATACACTTAGTCCAATGCTTATCTAGCCATTCTATCCCTTGATTAAAATAGTTTTCCTCAAGGTCTTCAAAATAGTGGTTTACAACTGTAATTGCATCTTCATTTGAGGTAAAACGCTTGCCAGCAAGGAATTTTTTTAGATTTGGGAACAGGTAAAAGGCACTGGGAGCTAAATCAGGAGAATAAGGTGGGTGGTCAAGCAACTCGTACTTTAATTCGATGATTTTAGCCATTGTTAAAACACTCTTGTGCGCTGGTGCGTTGTCTTGATGAAAAATTATTTTTTTGTGTTGTAAGCCAGGACGCTTTTCTCGAACTTGTACATTTAATTGATCTAAAAGGTTGCAATAGTACTCTGAATTTATTGTTTTACCCTTTTGCAGATAGTCAATCAATAAAAAACCTTTGAAGTCCCAAAAAACCGTTGCCATAACCTTACCAGCCGATTGAATTGATTTTGCCTTCTTTGGGGCACTTCCTCCAGCTTCAGTCCATTGTTTGGATTGTTCTTTTGTCTCTGGAGTGTAGTGGTGGATCCATGTCTCATCAACAGTTATGAAACGACGCATAAAATCCATTTTATTTCGCTGAAAACGATCCAAACAAGCTTGAGAAATGTTCATTCTTATGCGTTTTTGGTCGACTGTTAACAAGTCCGGCACCCATTTTGCAGAAAGCTTTCTCATCTGTAGTTCTTCACCCAAAATTTAATGGACTCGATCATTTGAGATGCCCATGATATTGGCTATTTCACGCACTTATATTCGTCGATCATTTAATACCATATCATGCACTTTAGCTACAATTTCTGTTGTTGTTGCTGTTTTTGGACGTCCACTACGTGGTTCATCTTCAATGCTTGTACGACCACGTTTTAATTCAGCAACCCAATTTTTTACTGTTGCATAAGAAGGAGCACTTTCACCTAACACATTCACCATATCATTATGAATTTCTTGTCCCGATAAACCTTTTTTATGTAAATATTTAATGACACCACGCATTTCTAATTTTTCCATTGAAAAAAAATCGCGGATGCGTCTTTTGTGAACACATGTTTCTATATGAAGGAGTTGCCAGAACGAAACAAAATTTAACATGTGTTCATAGCAGAGACGGAAGTTTCCAAAACTTAATTTAACTTTTTTCTGTTTATATCGCACTTTTTGTGCTAGGCTAAGAAGTTTCCGAACCGCCCTCGTATTTAGGGTGGAGCGCGATAATTTGCTTTTTTCCACTGCAGGTTGTGGCGGCACTGTTAGTTGAAGAGAGTGGAGAGTTTGCGTGGCTTATCGTGGCTGAAGGGAGATTAGTCTTCGTCTGCCTTTTAGTTGCCATCATTCATTGGACAGGGGAGGAGAGATCCTTTTGTGATGAAGCGCATTTTTCAAATGCGCACTCGATTATTGCAGTGCAGCGTGCTTTTCGTTTACGATTCGCTGTTTTCCCACGCGGACGTGTTCCTGGACAGCAATCAATTGTAAATTAGGTTACTTCATTAAGAACAGCGGAGAATGTGTCATGTGTAAGAAGGGGACCTGACAGAAGGATTACAACACCACAAAATATCGACAGAGTTAGGCAGCAGTACAGCAATCTCCTATCTTGGCATTTCCAGCGTTTTTTTCAGCCGGCTCTTAAGGCAATGCAATTAGATGATACTTGGTTCCAAAAGGATGGTGCCACTGAACACACAGCGAGGGTTACCATGAATTGTTTGAGGCAAATGTTTCCTGGACGGCTTATCTCTTTGATGGGTGATGTGAACTGGCCGGCACGTTCACCAGACTTAGCCCCATGCGATTTTTTCCTTTCGGGTTACCTGAAGTCGAAGGTGTATATCAACCATCCCAGCCCCTTGGAAGATCTAATTAACAATATTGTGGCCGAAATTTGTAGAATACCAGTCGACATGCTTGTTAGAGTTCACGAAAACTTCAAAAAACGTATGCAGCAGTGTGTGGATAGCGAAGGTCGACATTTGCCAGATACACTATTTGAAACCATGCTATCATTCTGTCATCGGGCCGTACTTCTTCGAAAATGAGGTCGACCAAGTGGTTACTGTGAATGGTGTTCGCTATCGCAGGATGATAACAGACTTTTTGTGGCCAGAAATTGAGGAGATGGAGCTGGACGATATGTGGTTTCAACAGGATATGCCACTTGTGGCCGTGTTTTCTTGCGTCTTGGCGATGTTAATAAGCCGCCACGATCATGTGATTTGCCACCGCTGTACTTCTTTTTTTGGGGATATTTTAAAGAAAAAGTGTACGCCATTAAGCCAAGAACAATGCAATAGCTAGAGGAAGAGATAATTCGGCACATTAACGACATTAAAACTCCATTATGTCTCCGAATCATTGCAAATATGGAACATCGGATAAAGGTATGCCACCATATTTGGCCGCTTTTTTATTTCACACTTAATTTTCATAGATCCTTCTGTTAGAATTAAAAATATTGAGATAATTCTCTAAATACTTTTGGTTTTGTTTACAATTAACATTGTGCGTTTAAGTTGGGCCACCCCGTTTAGTGATTTTCAGTAAGCACACAGTTACATTAAGGCAGTTACATTAAGGCAGGAAATATCTGTGACTGCTTTAATAAACTATGATTCAAAAAGAAACCCCTAGGTGGACTGGCAGAGCACCCAGTCGTTATGAAATGGCTCGGCGGGTTACACTACCTATAGATGACGAAAGGTCAAAAACTCATGGTTTAGTTGTATGCGCTTAAAAGGGGGGGGGGGGGGGGGTGTCAAAAAAATTGATCCATCAGCAGACTTAGTAGACTGATGTTGGACCTCTTTTTATATAAATCTCTCAAAGGTCATGACTACATGCGAACTTTCGCGTTAGCCATGCTGACATGAAGTGCCAGTGGCTTCAACAATTTGTAAGGACCTCCAGAATTTACTGTGATTTATTTAAGATTCGTCATGTAAACTTTCTGCCCGAAAGTTTTAGCTCCCATTGATGCAAAAGGGTCGGGCTTTCGTTAGGAAAAAGTCAGGTAACTTTGCACTTTCATCACTCAGTCTTTAGGATTGGCACAAAAGTCGTTTCGCTTAACATTTCCAATATTCAAATTTGCCAATGTAATCACAATAAATTGCTGTGGATCGAATCAGTGCCTCGTTTCGCCTCAAGGTCATTGTCATTCGTCCTGGCTTAGGTTATCGTAGGTTGGATGCCACTGACCAAACTGTGACATTAATTTTTCGATAAGATCTACTTATGGGAGGAAAATAAGACAGCACATGTCTGCTTATTGATTGGCAATAAGCTTAGCCTCTCAACGGAGGCTAGGCTACTGTACCCTTTCCGCTCTTTGAAGAATCCCATTAATAAAGAAGGACGCCCACTAAAATCCATAAGAATTCCCATTACGCTACAAAATAGAATCGAAACGAATGAAAATCAAAAGTAATTTATTCGCACAATGCAGAAAGGGATGACGAAAGGAAGTCCATGATTACGAGGTGTTACAAAAAGAGTAAAAAAAAAAGAAAATGCTTTAAGGTAACCGTAGGCAGACAGACAGCAGGAATGTGAAAGGTGTAAATGTCTGCAATCATTTGTAGAAATAATGAATGGTTTTGCAAACATTGGCATTTGGGCGCTTCCTGCAACAACGGCTGACTAACGTATGCCACCTCCGCTACCAGCACCATAAGCCGTAGAAGAAACAGCAGGAAAAGGAAATGGTGCTACCAGTGGTTGTGGTAGTAGTAGAAGTATGTGAGCGAGTGTGTTGAAAAGGATGTGTGCGTGCTTATGTATAGATGTTAATGAAAGTGGAACAACCAGGAGGAATGTTCGCATATATTTTCCGTGTAGGTGAGAGAATGAGAGCTAACCATGGAAAAAGGTTAAAGATAACAACCAGTTCTAGATATGTGGTAGCTACGTGTCATAGATTATATATAATCGCAACAGTGGCCTGCAACTTCAAGGATAATGGCCGCCATTGTTTCAATGTATGACCCCCATGCTACCTAGACTTCGTAGTTTGCTGCTCTATTAACACGTTCGTGCAACATAATTTCTGATGCTTTTTAATTACGACAAATATGCGTAAATGGTTTTATGCTGGACTCAGTGATAGCGGGGTGTGTAGGCGCTACGGTGCGATTATAGCGTACGTACCGCAAGACCTGTAGCAAATCTAACAACTTAATAAATCTAAAGATTAACACCATAAGACCAAATTTCAGTTCACCACCTACACAGAATGTCCAACTTAACTAAGTGATTAATTTTCGACTTATGGCCTGCTGAGGTTGACGGTGGGACAAAAGAAATAGCAAAGCAAATTAGAGATTTCGCCAGGTTTAACTTCGTTAATTCAGAAGGGAATAAGCAAATGAAACCTTATCCCACAACATCCTATAAATGAACCAGAGGAAACTTCTCTCAAATCAGTAATTAACAACATCCTATTAATGAACCAGAGGAAACTTCTCTCAAATCAGTAAGCTATGCACGATTCCATGCGTATACCCACTGACCAAAACCTTCTGTTTTTGAAAGGCTCCGAACAGCTATTGCGCTTAATAGAGAAGTTTTAAGAAATAAATCTATTGCTTGAAAAGTCGTCGGCATTTACAAGGTGCAAACCCGCCGTTAAAAAATTGTTAGCTGTTCTTACCCGGGGCTTAACCTGGGGTAACTAATATTATAGTCGTGCACACTTCCAATGCACCACGGCGACCCACCTAATTTAACCTTACCCACAAAATGTTATTAAAAATGTTGTTGTTGTTGTAGCGGCACACATAGTGCCGGAGTGACAGCCCTTGGACGAGGAATTACTGCTGCGGGTCAAACCGACTGTCGTGGGATTGATCAAAATGTCATGGAATCAGTAGATTGACGAACAACTTGAACCTCTTTGGACAAACCGAAGCGCAAAAACCGTCTCTGAACCGCATGTAACGACTTATGGGGAGCTCCTCTTAAATCCTTGAGCTTTTTACGATTTCATCCTTATACTAACTGACCGGGACATACGGTTTAATGCCGGCTCCGAACGGTTGATGCATTCAATAGAGAAGCTCTTACAAGGCAAACAGAATTATTTTTTAACCCTGAAGACGGCGTCATTTATAAGGTGAACAAATCGCAACTAAAATAATGTAAGATGTTCTTACAGGGCTTTCAAAAGTTAAATTATCTCCTTGGTAAGGGGTCGTAGGTTATCTAAGACCTCTGGAGATATATGGATCTCAGCACTTGGCTGTGTGATATAAATAAAAACGAGACTCATTCAGACTGGAATAGCGCTAGATACTTCAACTCAACAAAACGCTGCGTTGACCACCGCTTCTTCATGTCTCAATGACGGTTACCAATTCGTGGTACGCTAAGTGAACATATTTCTTCATTTTATTTAGGGGCTATTGATCACCTAAAATCTTTGCTGCTCTATGGGGTATATCCCTCGGTTGGTTCTCAACTTTACGTGAAGTCGAAACATAACTAAGCACAGTCACCGCCAAACTCTCCAGGTCTAAATTTAGTTTTAGAAGCAAGTGATCACATGTGCTACCAAAAAGAAAAACTCAAATTATACCTCGCAATATTGCAACTTCTAGCTTTAGTTCCACACAATCTGATTGAGAGAATGCATTTTTGTTCGACAGTGACACTGTATCGTCTTACCAAAAAGAAGGGCTGACTTTCTAAACTTATATAGGGTGATCCATCTAGAGGTATTTTTTTCAAAATAAAAAAAATTACTAAAATTCAAATCAAGTGTGGAATCTTTTTTATTTATTCGAAGGAAACTTTATGCCTTTTATTTTTTGAATATAATTTCCTTCAAATGTTGGCCGCAACTACGCCTCAGGGTGTCCATTCTGACTGATGACTCATTCGAGCATTTCGACCGGTATGGCGTGAATGACACGCGTAATGTTGGCTTTCAAGACCTGAATCATAGCTGGTTTGTCAGCATAGACTTTGGACTTTCCGTAGCTCCAACGAGAAAAGTGTAAAGATGTGATTTCACACGATCTAGTTGGCCAATTCACTGGTCCAAAACGTGAAATTAGCTGCTCTTCGAAATTACCTCTCACTAGATTCATTGTTTGACCAGCTGCATGGCAAGTGGCACCGTCCTGTTGAAACAAAATGTCGTCAAGAATACGGCCTTCAATTTCAGGTGGTCAAAAGTCCGATATGATAGAGCAATAGCAGGCACCATTGAAAGTTACGTTTCGACCATCATAATTTTTGAAAAAATATGGACCGATAATTTCACCAGCCCATAAACCGTGGTTTTCTTTGGAAATAATGGCACCTCTTGAACCTCTTTTGGTTCCTCTTCAGTCCAAATGCGGCAATTTTGTTTATTGACGTTGCCGTTGCGCCAGAAACAGGCCTCATCACTGAACACAATTTTAGTCGAAAACGGCGGATCTTCTTGTTTTTCGCCGAACGCTCATTTCCATAGTACAGTTGCCAACATTTGAAGGAAATTATATTCAAAAAATAAATGGCATCAGATGTCCTTTCGCATGAACAATAAAGATTCCACACTTGATTGAATTTTAATATATTTTTTTTTAATTTGGAAAAAAATACATCTAGATGGATTACCCTATATTTACAATGTATCAATACAGTATTAAAACAGAGTTTATGCATGCTGTAGTTCATTTTTTAATACGTTGAATAATAATACTTGGCAACACTGATCATATCAATAAATACGAATGGCTGTGTCGCCATTCTGTTATGTGTTGCATTCGCTTTGCACCTACTTTTATTTGGATGTTTTTTTTTTGCTTTTCGTAGCGTATTCGCTACAGCAGTGTTGCAAATGGGAACAAAATACATTGTCATCATTTTCAGGGTTGCGTTTACGAACACCCTGCAATCTATTACTACAAAGCAACATGCGTTTAGGAAGTCTGCCAATTACATGACCATAATAAGCAGATAAAACCATAACCCACGGTACAACAACGAATGTAAACAAGCTTTATAAGCAACAAATGCTGCTCATAACGCAACGCTGCAGGGCATTGCGACAAGAGTTGCATAGGGGGGACATTTGAAGATCAGAAATGATAAGAATTAATAAGAGTCGTCTACGAGGGCGGTTCGGAAAGTTCTTAGCCTATCAATGAAAGAGAATAGTTAGTCTTTCAAAAATATTTTTATTTTTCAATTTAATCTCCTGAAACTTCAATACACTTAGTCCAACGCTTATCTAGCAATTCTATCCCTTGATTAAAATAGTTTTCCTCAAGGTCTTCAAAATAGCGGTTTACAACTGTAATTGCATCTTCATTTGAGGTAAAACCCTTGCCAGCAAGGATTTTTTTTAGATTTGGGAACAGGTAAAAGTCACTGGGAGCTAAATCAGGAGAATAAGGTGGGTGGTCAAGCAACTCGTACTTTAATTCGTTGATTTTAGCCATTGTTAAAACACTCTTGTGCGCTGGTGCGTTGTCTTGATGAAAAATTATTATTTTGTGTTGTAAGCCAGGACCTTTTTTTCGAATTTGTACATTTAATTGATCTAAAAGGTTGCAATAGTACTCTGAATTTATTGTTTTACCCTTTTGCAGATAGTCAATCAATAAAATACCTTTGAAGTCCCAAAAAAACCGTTTCCATAACCTTACCAGCCGATTGAATTGTTTTTGCCTTCTTTGGGGCACTTCCTCCAGCTTCAGTCCATTGTTTGGATTGTTCTTTTGTCTCTGGAGTATAGTGGTAGATCCATGTCGCAACAACAGTTATGAAACGACGCTAAAAATCCATTTTATTTGGCTGAAAACGATCCAAACAAGCTTGAGAAATGTTCATTCTTATGCGTTTTTGGTCGACTGTTAACAAGTCCGGCACCCATCTTGCAGAAAGCTTTTTCATCTGTAGTTCTTCACGCAAAATTTAATGGACTCGATCATTTGAGATGCCCATGATATTGGCTATTTCACGCACTTTTATTCGTCGATCATATAATACCATATCATGCACTTTGGCTACAATTTCTGTTGTTGTTGCTGTTTTTGGACGTCCACTACGTGGTTCATCTTCAATGCTTGTACGACCACGTTTAAATTCAGCAACCCAATTTTTTACTGTTGCATATGAAGGAGCACTTTCACCTAACACATTCACCATATCATTATGAATTTCTTGTCCCGATAAACCTTTTTTATGTAAATATTTAATGACACCAAGCATTTCTAATTTTTCCATAGTAAAAAAATCGCGGATGCGTCTTTTGTGAACACCTGTTTCTATATGTAGGAGTTGCCAGATCGAAACAAAATTTAACATGTGTTCATTCCGTTGAGACAATGTTGTTTTTGAACATTTTAGTTTTAAGTCTATAACTACAGGTTTGCCTCAAGGATCAATTCTCTCTCCCACTCTGTATTCAATTTATACGTCAGATTTCAAACCTCCCCGAGATATTGATACAGCATATTACGCCGACGACACTGCACTTATATCAGCAAGCAAGTTGACAACAGCTCTTCTAAAGAAAATGGAGCTCAGTCTTAACTCTTGTTATAAATACTTTACTAAGTGGAAAATAAAAATCAATAGCAGTAAAACTCAAGCTATTATATTTCCCTTCAACAAATCGCTTAAGAGGGTACCCAGTCGGCAACTTTCTGTTAATGGAAATATGATTGAGCTCGTTAACGATGTAACCTACTTAGGAGTAATATTGGACAAAAAACTCATCTTCCGAAAACACATCGAATTTTCTTGCCAAAAAGCATTAAAAGCTTTCAGAGCTGTATGGCCTTTTCTTAACCGTCGATCACCCTTAAGCATGAGAAATAAAAATCTTATATACAAATGTGTAATCCGACCCATATTATCCTACGCGTCTCCCATATGGTACAGTGCCGCTCAATGCCATCTGAAAAAGCTCCAGATACTGCAAAACAAATGCCTTAAGATAATACATAAGAAACACTGGCGGTTTCCTACTTTGCTGCTGCATGAAGAAACCGGATACCAACTATTCTTAGAATTTATTAAGAAATTAAATGAAAAATATTTCCAAAAAATTTCAATTTTGTTGAAGTATTATTTAGATATATCTCATTACTGTAATTAATACTTAAAGATAAAAATGTTTATTGGAATAATAAAATTGGAATTGAATTGAATTGAGAAACTAAAATATTATTGAAACGGTAGTCGAAAAAACTTTTAGTTCCAAGCACGGGTGACTGCAGTTTTGGTGAACGCTACTGTACCATCCTCAGACCGTAAGCAACGAATGTGTTTTTGATCAAATGATCAAAGCCTATACACTTTCAATTCAATGAGAATCAGTCGCCAGTAAAGTTTTTCACCGAACAATGTAAACATAATAAAAATTCTGAAAATGTTATAGAATAGTCGCCAAAAAAAACTTTTGGTATGACCAATGGAAGAAATTAATTTTTGGATCAGGGGGGCGGATACATCAAATGTTAAACGCAAAACAAACATATTTACAGTCCCACCTAACCGACAATGAGATACCCTGCACTACTCTGCTATTCAGATGATTAAGCACCTCTGCCTAGAGAGTAAGCAAGGTTGGTCTCAATATATAAAAGTTAATTATTTGTAGCTCATAATTGACTATACAAATTTGAGCGTGATAGGGTATAACTTGTAGCTTTAAGAGTTGCAGGACCTCAAGTCGGGAGAAACCTTCGTGTGTGCGCAGTTCGAAAGCATAGAACGATATGCTGCAATTCTGCAGGACATGGACGTTGTTCACTTGTAACACCCCAAGCAAAATTGTTATTAGGAATCGCATGTTAACTGTGGCTTACGAGTATAAGGCTACAGTTTCTAAAATCGGGAAAACCCTTTGTGTGGAGGCTATAAACAAATATTGACATATATCTATAAGTAGATATTATACAAGGTCCCCCAAAAATGTTAAACTTAATTATTTGTCGCTCATAATGGACTACACAAAATATGAGCGGGATCGCGTATACCTTGTGGCTTCTAGAATTGCAAGACCTTAAATTTGGGGGGACCTTCGAAAATATTACCCTATGTAGTGCGGTTTCACTACAGTTAATTAATGGTCACTTATTATATATCAAAGTTTGGGTGTAACCGCGTACTATTTGTGGCTTCTAGAGTTGCAGGATCTTAAATCGGGAGGCTGCAATGTTACAGGACATGGATGGTGGTCGCTAGTAATACTCCATGCGAAATTTAGTAGGAATCGGATGTAAAATGCGGCTATAAATCGGGAGTGCTATGGGGTTACTTTTCGAAAATATTCACCTATTTGGACTAGCTTCAATACAGTAAAGTAAGGGCCGCTCATTAAATATTGTGCTAATTTTGGGCGTGATCTGGCATAATTTGTGGCTTCTAGAGCTACAGGACCTCAAATCAGGAGCGACCTTAATATGAGACGTATTCGAAAACATGGTCCACTTTGGCCAGAAATATGTGTGGCCTGTGATAAATTTCGTCGAAATCGGCTGTAACATATGTGACGCGCAAAATAGAAAGGAACCTAAGGGTAAAAACCAGTTTTGTTCAGGAGAGCCATTTTAAAGATTTAAATACGTGTTTCTCTGGTGTACCATCACTTTCATAAAAAGCGCATATCTCTGGGAGGAAACACTTTTGGGGCATGGGATCGGTCTCGTTCGATGCTCAGATGTTGTCCACATCAAAAAAAAAGTGAAAATTGATTTTTTTACCCTTAGGTCCCTTCCTCTATGCGCTGTCACATATGGTTTTTTAGTGCTGTACGTTCTGAAGTCCAAAAGGACTCTTGTATGGGACCTATTCAAAAACATGGGCCTATGTGGTCCACTTTGGCCAGAGATGTGTGATGATCACTCGAAATCGACAGTACGAAATTTGCTCGATATCGAATGTAATATGTGGGCAGGGCTATCTCCATTCCTTTGTGGTGTTGCAAAACATCAGCACTAATTATAACACCCTGTACCACAGATAGAGGTGGGGTATAAAAAGTACGACAGCATGAGTCTAATGGCTAAGCTGTTCAATCTGAAAGGTAGAGTTTATAAAGAGCATCAACGTATCTGTCCCAATCGGTTAAGCCTAAGCATGCCCTGTTTGCACTATCCTAGAGAAATACGTTCCCTTCTTTAAAAAGGAGACAGGTTACTATGGTCACGGCAACTATAATATTTTCCCTGCAACAAAAGTATGCTCGTCACAACTACTTATATAGTATAGCGTTTTTGATTTCATTTTGCCAATAGTGTGATTGCGACAAAATTAATACTGTTGAAATGTAGCAAACGATTTATTGCAAAATTTAAAACGAAAATATGGTTGTAGCAACAATATAAATATGGTTGGTGCAAGAAAAGTGTAGTTTTTTGGGTTTTATGTTTTAGAACAATGTTATTGTTACAAAATTTACGGAATCAAAATTCAAAACAAAGTGCTTTGGATTTGTGGGGATCATATTATTGTTTTATGTGAAACATACTACGGCTGTGATAATCACAATATGGTTGTGGGAATCATGGTAGTGTTGAGTGTAAATCATAATATGGTTGTGGGGAATGTGAATCTTAATGGGGTTGTGTGAATCATACCATTGTTATGAGAATCATAATATTGTCGTGCCACAACCATATACCAAACAATAGTATGACGCTCGAATATTGTTAGCCTAACTTTATTTTTTTCTTTGTGCAAACGGCCAAATACTGAAAAACGTTTACTTCAATCTTCGTACAATGTCCTGCGAGGGTGTTATGTGAAGACAGAAAACTAAGGTAAGCAACATCATTGGCCCAACCGAGTACGGCTTTACCCCTGGTAAATCTACAACTGACCTGGTGTTTACAGTGCGCCACAACCAATAAGAAATAAGCAATATAAAACATGTTTGAGCTTCGTATCCCCTTTAGCTAGTATAGAAAAGTCATGCAAAAGGGTCTCAGAGCGCAGCTCTAGCTAAAGTCATCCATTAAAATACCGCTGTTTGTCAATATGTCTGAGATTTGTATTCCCTTCACAGCGTACGATATCAAATTACGATTATTGCCACAAAATCTGCAGTTTAAATAGGGAAGGACCGCTCACTACTACCCACAGAGAAAAAACATGATTATTATATGATCACGACAAAAATAATATGTTTTCTACAATAAAAGCACATTCGTCGCAACCATAGTATTGTAATCTGAATTTTATTTTGGCAACAGTATGATTGCGTCAATATTAATATTGTTGTAATGTAACAATACTATTATTGATAAATTAGGAAATGAAAATATGGCTATAGCAACCATGTAAATACTGTTGGTGTGACAAAAGTATTGTTGTTAAAGATTTTCGTTAACAATATGATTACGGCAATCATACTGTATGGTTGAGACTATGAACAAAGCATAACAGGTTTTAAAGACTATGTATGTGTTTTTTTTTTGGTATGCCAACCACACACGATGCAGTGCATGGTTGTTGTTTATTATAAAAAAACAACAACAATCGGAAGGCAGTGTGAGGTTTTTGATTTTTATTGTGTTTACTTTGTTTGGTGGAACACTCTACTGCCGACTGTTTCTCGTTCATTTAAAATCTGCCTGCACTTAAGTATAAGTACAATACGAAAAGTGGTGACCTCTTTCATGTTCGAAACCTCATTCATTGTTCGAAATTGAGCTGCAGGAAATTAAGAAAAAGTCAGCAAACACCTCCGAACGGAATAACCAACCTAGATGTAAAACCTGTACCCCTTTTTAGAATAATGATGACAGCGAATTGTACTGCAGTTTTAGGCCAAGAACATTAAGTGCGTCCGATTCATTACTTAAATGATTAGTCATAACCTTAAAAGGTCTTTAGCAATTACCAGGCTTGAATTCACATATTTTGATCTTGGGAATTACCTATACATTACTTAAATGATTATTCATAACCTTAAAAGGTCTTTAGCAATTACCAGGCTTGAATTCACATACTTTGATCTTGGGGCCATGATCTCCAGTGGTTTATTCCAAGATTTCGCAGTCTTGCTCCCGTCTTTCAAACGTAGCCTTGATCGGCTGCTTATGCGCACCCATATGGCGTTACGTGTCCGAAGAACCTTACTCTCCTTCTGACAGCGCTTTCAACCCGAACACCCAAAATGGACAACAAAGGTTGTGAATAGGCATTTTGCTCTTTCCGTGTAATTAGAGATTTGGCCAATAACTCTTTAAATACCGTCAAAGGTTCTTCCTATCACTACTCGCTGAGTTCAGATATAACATTCATGGCGCAGTAGATAAACTCGTTAGCATAAGTCTCCTCATAAAGTCACACAGCCACAAAAGAATTAATAACAGCTGAGTACATATAGAGAACTCAACGGTCACCCAATATGTCCAGCGTCCTTGCAGTGCTAGTATTTAACTTTGCCTCCCCTCCACCCAGTTCACCAAAGGGCCTTTTGTAAAGTATTACGACCAATTCGTCAATATGTCGAGCTTATATTCACACCCTCCAAGGCCACTGTATAACAATGTTTAATCCTTGATCACCGCCCAGCTCACCGCCGCCACCCGACATCACTTACCCACCCACCACATTGAAAAGTTTCAAAGTTAAAATGTTTGCTTTCGTATGCAATGCAAAAAAGAAAAGGTTAAATATTAGTCCTGCCACAGCGCGCGTCCAACTATGTTGCGTTACAAAAAGGCGGCATGTTTTGTGCAACAACAGCACGGCATGGCACCGCACGGTGGCAAATTTGTAATTCCACTCGCATTTGTTGCCCTCCGCCACTGTTGCAGCCTTTCAGTCTCTATACGAATGCCGTGTCAGTCGTCATACTGTGCCACAAACAAATATGTTCAGGCCGACCCACTGACAGCCATTCATACGAGTACATACCTACAGCCAGGCAGGCTGTTGTTTTGTGAACTCAACAAAAGCCACAAAAAGTATTTAACTTGCGGTCTCCACTCAGCCTTTATTTGGCGCAAACATTTAAAATTCGGTGAAATTTTAATTTTTGAGAGGTTTTCCTCTTTTTTCTGGCCGCCGTATAAAAAACTCCACGAGCTTAAGTAGATTTTCGCATTTTCTTTTTTATAGTTTTGTGTGACAACTTCCGAAAAGTATTTGTTTTAATAATTACAAAGAGAAATAAAGGAGTAGACTCAGTAAAATTCTTAAGAAGTCGCAAGATATAAACAGAGTTAAAGGAAAGCCAAAGTCAACACAAAAAGGAAAGGCAGCTTAAGACCTTAAAGGCATGGAGTTTGAACCCATGTTAAGAATACCGATGGATTAAGAATTACTATCTGATTTCATTTAGCGGTGTCTGTCAGTTTTAAGTTTTGGCCTATTGAAAAAGGTCCACATCAATCTAAATTTTGATATCATAACGGGTGATCAATCTAGAGGGTTTTTTCAATATTTTTCAATTTACATTTTTTTAATTCACAGATTAAGCATGATTTATTTAAAATTTTTCTTTTTTTTTTGAGTATTGTTTGTCATTTTATCATGCGAAAACCATGGTTTGGTGCGGTTTGTGGGCTGGTGCACGCAGGGAAAAGATATGGTTACACTATGGTCACCGCAACAATAATATGTTCTCTACAATGAAAGTATGTTCGTCGCAACCATAGTATTGTTTTTTGAATTTCTTTTTGACAACAGTATGATTGCGACAATATTACTATTGTTGAAATGTAACAATAGTATTATTGGCAAATGGTTGGTGCAACAAAAGTAATGTTGTTTAAAATTTACGTTATCAATAATATGATTACGGCAATCATACTGTATGGTTGCGACTATAGACATAACAAAACAGGTTCTATAGAGCATACATACATGTGTGCGTATGGTTTTTTATATACCTATACAAAAAAAACACATACACACGATGCAGTGAATGGTTGTGGTCCATTAAAAAAACAACAACAATTGGAAGGAAGTTCGAGGGATTTTTATTGTGTTTACTTTGTTCTGTGAAATACTTACGTGTGAACCATACTATTGTTGTGATTATCATAATATTGTTACAACCATATACCCAAAAATAGTTTGATCCTCTTGTCACTACAACGGTCTATATTCTTTCAAATTTGTAACGGGTGATCAATTTAAAGGTATATTTTTCAATAGGGTTTTTTAACAGATTACGCGGGAGTGTTAATCTTTAATTTTGCACTTTCAGCATGGAAAGACTTACACCCCGAAAACCACGGTTTGGCGCGGTTTATGGTACGGTGGAATCATCGGTCCAACAGCCATTATGATGGCCGGAACGTAAACGTGAACGGTGATCATTTGGTTTTAACTGGACGGTGCCACTTGCCGTACAGATGCTCAAACAATGGATCTACTTATACTGAGAGGTCATTTCGATGATATTTTTGGACCGGTGAGTTGGCCACCCAGATCGTGTGATATCACACCTTGAGACTTTTTTTCTTTGGAGCTAAGTAAAGTTCCAAGTCTATGCTGACAAACCAGCTACGATTTAGGTTTTGGAAGCCAACATTACGCGTGTCATTGACACCATACAGTTCAAACGAGTCATCCAAAACAGGACCCTCTTAATAGACACCCTGAGATTTATTTGCTGCCAACATATAAAGAAAATAATATTCTGAATGGCATGAAATGTCCTTTCGAATCAACAATAAAGATTCTACACATGATTTGAGTTTTTGTATTTTAAAAAAAATACCTCTAGATTGATCACCCGTTATAAAGGATTTTCCTAATTTCAGAATCAACAGCTCTATAAGCAACATATTATGTACGACCCCAATCATAATTCAATTAACATCCATTTTAGGTCAAATTGGACCACATTGGCCCATGTTTTCGAATAACTCCCACACAAAGGCATCTCTGTGCAAAACTTGAAGCCACAGAATTTCCCAGATCATGCTCAAAATGGGCATGGTGTATCTGGCCTATACAAGGAGTTTTTACGGTATAAGAACCTGCAGCTCTAAAAGCAACATGTAACATTCGATTACACAAAAAAAGGACTACTTAAATTTAACGGTAAGTCGGATCTTGTGAAGGACTATCGGAAGGACTTGTGAGAAAGCATCAACAAAATAAACTCAGATGTTTCGCTTGAATGGAGAAATCGTATCAAAATGGTCACCCCTTTAAACCTGGTCAATAGGGTGGAGTCGATTTGGCAATTGATTTTGTGTCATCGACTTTTCTATAGCTTTTGGCATGAGGAAAAAAGTTCCACAACGACATATCAAAAGAAATCCTTTTCGAGGCGCCCACTTGAAAGAACCGAATCAGTCATATTTCTATTCTTACGAGGTTATATGTTTTATTGTATTGTATGTGGCAATGCATATTCGTATGTCACCCTGGAAAGGTAATTTTAAGAAAAATTATTTTTTAAGGTTGGAAAAAGAAAAAAAAATGAAATTAGAGGGCCTCGAAAATGACTTTTTTGATATGTCGTAGTGAAACTTTTTTCCTCATCCCAAAAGATATCGAAAAATCGATGGCACAATATCGACAAACTTTTGTCCTTACAAATCTGCCAATCAATTTTAATATCATTCTCAGGATTATAAGGACCATTGTCCATTATTGAACTGCATTCAATTGGATCCCGGATTAGATACTTATCGCTAAGTAACTTCTCAAAACTACAAACAAAAACGTTACTTAAACCTTGAAAAATATACGGGTTCATGTACCAGCGATTGCTTTAATATTAGCCGAATTACATTTCTTCAATTGCATTTTGCGGTATGAATGTTTATGATTACATTTTTCCCCCATTTCTATCGGGGTTTTTCTATGCAGCTCTGTCACATTCGTCAGAACCTCACTTTCAGAGTACACGTACTCCGGGTGGTTTGTTTTTTTGTTTTGGTCAATTATTGATTGGAATTCCGTGGTCACAAAAATCGTTTGTGTTACCTTTTCTTTTGTGTGTTTTTTATATATTTTTTTGTTTGTCCATGCTCGCATTAACAATTTCAAAAGTGACACTTACAGATTGGCATCACGTAGTCGCTCCTACTACTGTTGTCAACCCACAAAGTGGCTTTATCAATGGAGGGAACGTGATTCCAAAAAGGGTTTTGGTCAATCGATCGTTGGATGTTTTGGCAAATGGTACATGTACTCATGCAGAGTCCCAAGGACTGCTCTTAAAAAGGATAAGGACCAAGTCGTGTGGAACCCCATTTGAAATTTAATTTTCAGCCTGTCTTACTTTGGTAAGCGAGATTTGCATACGAGTATATGCCCTTTGTAAAATGTGAAAAAGGTTAGTTACTACATATTAATGGTGGCAAAACATGAAGCAGCAAAATTAGACTGCAATCTGTTATTAACTTAAATGTATTTTTAAACAACAAAATTTGTTGATGTCTGACTTCAAGTGAGTTTCAATTGAGTAAGCATGCCACATTGGGTTGTTTTAATTTATGTCATTAATGTGGAGAAACTCCTGCTACGACGCATCGATAACATGTCAAATAATATGGTAAATGAGATGAATTTACGTAATAAATTTCATATCTTGAGAGATGGTGACTTTAACGTCTAAAGTAGAAAAAGATCCGTAGTTTGAAGCAATATCAGGGGCATATGCTGGCCAAATGCAAGCGCAACTTGCCGAAAATTACACCTGATTTAAATCGTAAGGAAGTATTCGAAAACAAAGAAAATTGAGTTCCATTCCAACTGCAGCCTAGAAATTTCGAATGGCAATTTCGCATAAAGCAATTGCTTATCACAAGGTTATAACATAGAGCTGTCAAATTGTAGATAGCAATAAAGATACGAGTACTATCGATAGTTAATTTTTGGCGCCAATATCGTAACTTCTTTTTCACTATCGATAGAATCGGCTTGAAATCTTATCACTTGCGCTTACGTTGAGGCACTGCAACTTTGAGTAAATTATTTCAAATGAAGTCGTTTGCTTACAAAATGTGTCAATTTTGAATAAATAACACTTGTCTCAAAACAAATATTTAATAATATTTCTTGTATTCCACTTTGGTGCTTAGCATCGAAAACTAGCAAATTTAAAACATTAATATGGACTAGTTATTTACTCTGGTGAAACTGGACCATATTGGTCTATATTTTCAGATAGCCTTCATACAAAGGTATTTCCCGATTCTACACGCAGAGAAAAAAACATGGTTACTACATGGTCACGGCAATAATAATATGTTTTCCGCAATAAAAGTATGTTCGTCGCAACCATAGCATTGTTAACTGAATTTATTTTTAACAATATTAATATTGTTGAAATATAACAATAGTATTATTGCCAAATTAAAAAATAAAAATATGGTTATAGCAACAATATAAATATGGTTGGTGCGACAAAAGTCTTGTGTTTTATGTTAACAATAATTTGATTACGGCAATCATACTGTAATTTTTCTTCATTAAAATATGCTTTTAAGAACAAATATTATTGGTACGTATCCAATGCAATAATAGTACTTTTATTTATTGAAATTAATATTTTTTAAACAAGTTGCTTTTGCTTTGTTTAACTGAAATATTTTTAATAAAAACGCCTCCGTTTATTTAAACTTATTTTTTCTACTGTGAAATAAATCACTCCTATTATTTGAATTTAATGGTTTTTTGAATAATTTTCATAATTCAAATGTATTGTTGAAAACTTTAACCAATTCTAATAAATAATATTTGGGATCAAATCTATTGTCGACAACTTAAAAAAAATTATAATAAATTATATTGCGGATCATAGTATAATTGTGTGTGATCATACTATGGTTGTAGGGATCATAACATGGTTGCGTGTGAATCATACTATGGTTGTGAGGATCATACTATGGTTGTATATGAAACATAATATGGTTGTGAGGATCATACTATGGTTGTGGAGATCATAGTATGGTTGAGTGTGAATCATACTATGGTTGTGGAGATCATAGTATGGTTATGTGTGAATCATATTATTGTTGTGAGGATCATAATATTGTTGTAGCACAACTATATACTCAACAATAGTATTATCCTCTTCGAATATTGTCACCACAACCATACTTGTTTTTCTGCGTATAGGCTCTAACGCTCTGGAAATATCATATTTGCCCGTATTTAGCACAGTACATTGTACGAGGCTTGTAAGTAATGCTGGTGAAATTAGACAATATCGGTTAATGTTTTTGAAAAGCATTTATGTCTATATCTTCATATTGTCCCACACAAAGGTCCCTCCAGAGTTGAGATTCTCTAATCAGAAGGATATTAATTATACCCGTCTGAAGCTTAACGATACTGGTCTATTTTTTTACATGGCCTCATATAAATTTCCGTTTTAGATTTGAAGTCCTAGTGTCTCACTCCTATTTCGATGTATTTCAAATCAAGAATAGCACGTTGAGTGTATCCAATAACTGTTCCTGGTGATTTTGGACTATATCGGTCAATGTCACTAACACTAAAGCCAACTAAATATGTCCCGCCAGCTCTAAAAATCACATACAAAGTACAAGTTTGCTCAAACTTCAAATAAAGGCCCGGAAACTTCGGAATAACAGAGTGGTGTAGGGTATCTCATAGTTCGTCTTTAGGTGCTCATAACCGCCATGGCATAAAAAAAGGAAATACTGATTATTGAATGTCGTAAATTCTAATTCAATCTAGCCATGTCCATTCTTCCGTGTGTCCGTCCTTGTTTCGGTTGAAAGTACGATAGCGATCAAACGAATCAACCTAGGATTTTGAGAATTACTAAGGACGAAATGGACCAGCGGACAAAATAATTTCCCTGTAAGGGACTAAAGGTACCTTAAAAAACGTACACTTTTCAGAGCATTTTCTTAGCAAATCAAAATTTTAAAGATAAACAATGGTAAATATCAATAATGTTAGTTGGGACGCACTTATGACCTCAAAAAAGAGCATAGTTGCTGGAAATTTTGGCTAATGTGGCCCAAAAAACGTTTCACATGGTCAAAAAGGGCTATCAATAGTCAATATGGATATATGGGTACTCAAATGGAAATAAATTATGCTAATCCAAATATGAATTTATTTCAATGTTTTGGCTGAGGTTGGTGCTGGCTGCACAACCCCTTGTTAGGGCAGGCATGCCCAGTATATGATTTAAAAGAACTGCAATCCTGGGCGTGCTTCCTCTAGTTTATAATATCAGAAACTCTTGAATTGTCCGCCATCGTTCTTGACCGGAGTCTCCGTCTTCCTATCTGCACCTGAAACATTTGTTATAGATATATAAGTAGATAACGCTTAACTATCACACCAATGGCGACATTTAACTTTAATTATTTGCCGCCACACACCAATAGCCGGTAGGAAGATTTTCTCAGGTTTCGCTCCTACCTAATGTCATACCAGATTTAAAAACAAATCGTTAATGAGTGTGCTTCCTCCAGATTATAATATCAGGATCTCTGACGTTGAGCTCGACTTAGTTACTTGACCGGAGTCTTGGTCTTCCCCTGTCTGCTTCTGAAACAATTGTTTTAGTCAGTGTAGAAATGATGTAACGCTAAACTATCATACAAATAGAGACTGAAAAAGAAAGAACAAAAAGGTCTCAAACCAGAATAAAAACTGTTCTTGCGACAAATTTGTGTTCTTCAACTTGCAATGATTTTCAAATGGGAAAATCTGATTGAATTGTCACCATTGGGACCATCACTATTGGGTGATTTTTACAGGTTTCGTGCCATCCTAATGTCATACCAGAGACAAAAGCACATTCAATTATTCACATGCAGAAAACATAAGTTTTCCTAATACTTCAATACTTTCTTCTTTACAATAAAACAAATCCCAAATTTAACTTAGTCATATGCGATTCTGCAGTACTTTAAGGTGTTCCAACATAAACTCAAACTGGTTTAGCTTCCCAATACCTCCAAAATAAAAAGTTTCATTTCAAAGCCGAAAGAAAAGAAATCCAATCCAATTTTCGCCTGAACAAGACAAATGATGAGCAGCCGAAGTGTCGCACAGTGGCGCCAATAGAGTAAACGAGGTTGCTAAAATACGCTATTTTGAAAAACTGTATCTAATACGGAAATTTTTTAACGATTTTAAATATGCTACCCTTAATAACAGTTTAGGGGATATAGCCGTTCCAATTTTACCCTTTTTAGGTTTCAAAAAAAAAATACAATATTTTTGGGTAATTTCGATTTCAAGTGTAATAGAACAAAAACTATGTAACAAATCGTCTTTTTTTGTTTCTATTGACTAATCTTATTATTTTATGTACGAGGGCGACCGCAAAACTAACTGGCCTGGCACATTTTCTGTTTTACTAGCAACTTTTTGTTTTTTTGTTTTTTAAAAGCAATCTTTTATAAGCCATCTGTCAAAATTTCCGAAATATTTAATGATTATTTTCTTTGTTACAGGTGATTGAAGTAAACAAGTTTTATAATTTTTGAAAAATGGAAAATAAAGAGTTTCGTGCGGTAATTAAACACTTTTATATGAAAGGTTATACACCACAATTAATCAAAGATGAATTGGATTCTGTTCATGGTGATAATGCACCATCATACTCCACCGTGAAATCCTGGGTTGAACAATTTAAAATGGGTCGTTCAAGTACGGAAGATGAACAACGCTCTGGAAGATTGAAAACTGCTACTACTATTGAAAAGATTAGAAAACTATTTAATGAAGTGACTAAAGATAGACGAATAAAGCTCAGAGAACTTGCTGACATTGTTAAAATACACGAAAAACAAGTTTGGAGTATTTTACATGATGAACTCCACATGAAAAACCTATCCGCAAGATGGGTGCCGCGTTTGTTGACTTTGCCCCAAAAAATCGTCCGTTGGACCAATTTCGAGGAGCCTGTAAGGATTTATCAGCGTAATCCAATAGAGTACTTGCGCCGATTCATAACTGTTGATGAAACATGAATCCATCACTACATCCCAAAATGCAAAGAACAGTCAAAACAATGGATAGAAGCTGGTAAAAGTGATCCCAAGAAGGCGAAAACTGTTAAGTCAGCAGGAAAAGTAATGGCCACAGTATTTTGGGATGCAAGGGGTATAATATTTATTGATTATCTTGAGAAAGGAAAAACTATAAATAGTGAATATTATTGTGCATTATTGGATCGGTTGAGTGAGGAAATCAAGATAAAACGACCGCATTTAGAAAAAAAAAAAAAGTTCTTTTTCATCAAGATAATGCTCCTTCACACACTGCATTTTTAACTCAACAAAAACTGGCCGAATTACGATTTGAAATTGCTCCGCATCCACCATATAGTCCAGATTTAGCTCCTTCTGATTATTTCTTGTTTCCAAATTTAAAAAAATTTCTCGGTGGCAAAAAATTTTCGTCCAATAGCGAGGTTATTGCCGAAACTGAAGGCATATTTTGAAGGTCTTGAAAAATCTTATTTTCGGATGGAATTAAAAAACTTGAAAAACGTTTGATGAAGTGTATTGAGTTGGAAGGAGATTATGTTGAAAAATAATGAATAATAATTGCAAAAAAACGGTTCTTTTTATGTTAGGCCAGTTACTTTTGCGGTCGCCCTCGTATGTATAACACTTCCACCAGAAAAAACTTAAAAAAATTAAAAAAATCTAAAATTGGTAAAAATATTTTTAATTTAATTTCGTGTTGGTTTATTCGACCTGTTTTTAACAAACTTCATCGAATGTTAGCGAAATATCGAAACAAATAAAAAAAAATAAAAGAAACTGACCTTAAGCTTGAATAAAAATTAAAAATAAGGGTATATTTATTTTAGTTACCACAAAATTCTTTTTTCCACAAATTTAAACTATGATAACCCATAAGTATGCACCTATAAGACGTAGCATTCTTTTCAAACACTGTTTTCGTTGGCTGAACAATCCACCATATGCCATTTAAATTATTCGATTATCCTATTCGGCTCAAAAGGTTTGAATTTTGCAACGAAAATAACTCAAATGGCGCCACAGTGCTACCTACGGCAGCAGTGAGAAGTAAACAAGACCTTGAAAAAACAACAACATTTTCGGTTGTTTTCATCAAAATCATCATGATCTGCTTGAAACGGCGTTAAATCGCAGAGATAAAAAACAAAATACCGAGAACGAAAAATACAATATCTCTTCCTAAAACTTTAATCTTTTTTAAGAAAAGAAAAAAATGCTAACATGCGTAAATCATGACAACACCCACACCGCCCACATTGACATTCTTTACCCACTGCATAACCAATAAAGCGAATGATATTACAAGACGAGGAAATATGAGAAAGAACGCGCACTTAAAATTCTTAAGCGAAAGACACGAACGCAAACCAACGCCACACAACATTTCCATGAACATTTGTAACGCTTTTCTTGAATGGTGCGCGCGCTCATGCAAATTCTCAATAAGTACGCCAGCCAGCTAAGAACAAGCAGGCGCTGAAAATATTTGCCAGAAACCATTTGACATTTACATGCGGCAATACGCAGAAATAGTTACAATGAAAGAAGAACACTCCGACACTGCTCGGCATGGCACAGTCCGCCAGTATTGAGCAGTTTGCTGTTCTATTCACCACACCTTAGTTACAGTCATAGAATCGAAGAAGAAGCAGGCTAAGACGGTTAGTGCAACGAGATGGATGACATCCAAAAAAACAGAAAACAAGGGTTGCCAACACACAATTTTTTTTGAAAATTTCTTAAATGAAAATAAATTTTTTTCTATTACTAAACATAGCAATGTGTCCAAAAAAAGTGCTTTTCCAATTTAAGGATATATGTACCAAATTATATGTACTGATTTGGGGATACATTCGGCTATCTGAAATGCTCATTAGGGTGGCCCTCAATTACATGATATGTGAATTATAGGGTGTTCTTGTTGTCATTGATTTTTCAACTGATTACGAATTTTTTCCTGTAATTTTATTAATATCCGAAAAACTAGAATTTTTTAATTTTTTACAATAAACTGGGTTAGTAGCCTTTCATTTAAGATGAATATTTCATTCGTACACTGAGAGAAAAAAAATTATTATAATAATAAGTGGTAAAGGTAGATTTACGACTTTTTCATTTAAAATGGCACAAAAACGGCTAAAGATTTTTGGCCAAAATTTTCTATTTCTCGTTTAGAACCTTAAAATCTTAAATTCTACTAAGGCGCTTCGCAGTACAATGTTTCGTTTGGAAAAAAAGTTGAAAAAACTTGAAGAAAAATGGAAAAAATCCAAAAATTTTAGCTTTTTTACCTTCCTCAACTCATAACGTCCAAACTAAGCTTTGTGACGTGAAACGCCTTGGTGGAATTTTAGATACTGAAGTTTTTTCGAAGTATGTGCAATTTTGGACAAAAATCTTTAGCCGTATTTGTGCCATTTAAAAAACAATTGACCCTTTTTCTTGCAAATTTCACAATTTCAATGAAAATTAAGAAAGTACTCGTTTATTATACATGGTATAATGAGAAAGGTAAAGTCACTAGTACTCTTTGATACAACTCTACTTGGTTTACTCTTTGATATGGAAAGTGGATACATTAGCCAAACGGAGTTCTTAAATTTGGTTCCACCAAAGTTTTATTTTGCTTTCAATAAAGATAAATTTGATTTGATTTCTATGAACATGGAAAACCAGATCTTTCAAAGCGCTTTGGTAGCTGCAAAGGAATCCATGTTAAAGAGATATATAGATCGACCAATCGATGATGTATATTCATTCCACAGCAACATTAATGTTGAATGAGTTTTTGCAATGGTGAAGAGAAACGAAGACATGGCGCCTCACAAAGAAATCTATACAAGGTGCCAGCAAGTGAAAGCCCGCCACAACAAATGCATGCATTATATTTTTGATTTGAAGCATTTCGATCAGACCAAAGATGAGGTGGAAAAAGGTACAACTTTAATGAGAAAACATATTCATGAAAATGCAAGGTGGAATGCTAGAGAACGAATGATAAGATTAGAAAATATAGAAAGAAATCAACAAATAAAAAAACGACTATCAGATAGTAAAATTCTGTTTCAAAATATAGATCAGATAGATGAACCTATTGAATTGTGTGACTTACTAACACAATTATCAGACATCGAGTTACAAAGTCACAGAATAAAAATTCTTAAAAAACAAATAAAAATTTTGAGAAGCAAACATTACAAATATCATGGAGAAAAAATATGGCAAACAAAAACTATTGATTTGGAGGCTGAACTAAAAGAAAAGTAAAAAAAATTACACTCCTATACTGAATTTTAACCATTTAAATAACAAAAAAAAAAATTCTTTAAAAAAGCACTCAAAAATTTGCAGATTATATTTCTTTATAGAATTGAATAATGTAAAATAAAGAGTGCAATTTTTATTTGCCTATTTTTCAGTATAAAAAAATCGTTGATGTATTTCACTTAAATATAAACATTTTACTATTATTGACCATTCTATAACCTGCAATCATTTCTTTAAAGCCCACGAAAATGGTTAAACTGTGTTATATTTTGAAATACAACTAATTTTTAAAAAAAAAAGTCCGTCTACTTTTAAACACTTTAGTCTATATTTTTCGTACTTTACTCCCGATTTTTATCACTGATACCTCTGTGGACGCGTTCTGAGCTAAGCTTGTTTTATATTTCAAAAAATGTTGCAAAATATTGCCGCAAGATGGCGCGATTTACATGTTTATTAAAAAAGTATAAAAATGTACCGTTATTTGAGATTTTTCACAGTTGACACATTCAACAAAAATTATGATCTAAGATTTTTAGACAAAATTGCAGAACATTGTCAAATGAAATTTTCAGGTTTTAAGGGTCAAATAAGCGATTATCGTGAGTAACCTATAAATAACGGTACTTTTGCAGAAAAGCCAAGTTTGAAAAACTTGTGGAATAAAAATTGTTTCTGAGCCCCCAAAGAATCATATTCAACAATAAAAAATTTTTTTTTTCGAAAAAAGGCGTTTTTGACATATTGCTAACTAAACAACTTTTTCTCTTAATTTTAAAACTCATAAAGAAATCTTGTGTAAATTCCTTTATCCATTAAATGATTATAATTACGACGTTGTGTTTGTCCAGCTCTTTTCTTAAAAGATTGGCATATTTATAGTCGCTTTTGTTAGAAAGAATAAATCCATATATGAGATAGGAACGAAATTTTCATGAGTATCGATATGTCCAAATTTACTAAACATGAATTTTTTTTTATATGTTCACACGTCAAGTTTTTCTGGTCCCCTGTGCTCGATCGAGTACCAACCTCAGCCAAATAAATTCATTTTTGATTTGTAACAAAATGTTCCTTAATATGAGTTTTGACAATAAGGGCCGTTTTTCAGCCGCGTTTACAAGTTAATGCCGCTGTCATAACCTGATCTTAAAGCATACCCATAATTGGATCCGTAATATAATAAAGCTATTGGATGCTTATTTCAGCCGTAGGGGCAGTTCCCTAATCTGATCTAAATCGAAAAAGTAAATCCAGATTGGAATTCGTAAAGAAATTTGCTCTTATTTGCTTATATTTTTTAAAGCGATCATAGGTCCCTAACGAAATTTGTTTTAGTTTGACTAACCTTATATGTATTTACCTGTATTTGACGTTTTTTTTGCCAGTTAAGATCTTTTTTGGTCCCAATAGTTCATAAATTAAAGCCGCAATCTTAGGCACGCTTAAATAATAAATTCATATATGACAGCGCATGGAGAAAGGGACCTAAGGGTAAAAAAATCAATTTTCATTTTTTTCTTTTTTTGATGTGGAATACATCTGAGCATCGAATGAGACCGATCCCAAAAGTGTTCCCTCCCAGAGATATGCTCGTTTTATGAAAGTGAAGTCGACGATTCTAAGCGCAAAAAGAAAGGGACCTAATCTTTAAAATGGCTCTCCTGAACAAAACTTTTCATCAACTTTTCACTTTTTTTTCTTGTGGACAACATCTGAGCATCGAATGAGACCGATCCCATGCCCCAAAAGTGTTCCCTCCCAGAGATATGCGCGTTTTACAAAAGTGAAGTCGACGATTCTACACCAAAGTTACACGTATTTAAATCTTTAAAATGGCTCTCCTGAACAAAACTGGTTTTTACCCTAAGGTCCCTTTCTATTTTGCGCGTCACATATTTAGATTTGCAGCTAAATCTCCATTAAAAGAAGTAACCATTTTCTCGTTTTCCCTATTGGCCGTTTGTTTTGAAATAAGGACCTATAAAACCCCAATTTCAAACAGATCATTAAAACAAATCCATATTTATATTTGCGCCAAGTTTGCTTTAGCCTGATTAAATACTGGTCGCCTAAGGACCCCTTTTGATCCCTTGAGGCTATGGGTCTAAGCATAAGCTTTATCAGATCTTAAAAATAAATGCACACAACTAACAGGAACGATTCAATTTTTACTGATTATAAGTAAATGTTACTTACAAAACTTTATATGGGCCGCAAGAATCTATAGGTCTTACAACAAATTCCATTAAAGTTTCCTAGTCGAGCCAACATTGTCAAACTGTACTTCTTCAATCTAACTTAAGATAGATTTCTCTACTGATGGGTACGATAAAAAGTATATATTTAACTTCTGAAGTTGTTTAATGTTATATAGAAGTGGTCATTATCAGCGTCGCCCAAGAGAACTTTCAATAAGAGTCTCAACAAGTAAAAACTTTACAAAATATTTGCTTAAATTAAATATTAAAAATATTTGCTTAAATTTAAGTACCCATGTGGGGCGGCTTTAGGTTTTGAGCCAAAACCTCCAGCAACTATGATCTTCTTTGAGGTATTAAGTGCGTCCCAACTAACAGTACCCATTTTTTCCATTGTTTGTCCACAGAAAAAACTATGATTTATTAAGCTAATACTTTTTCTTAAGTCCCTCCGTGAAAAATTTCCGCAATTTTGATTTTAAAATTTCAGGATCCTATGTTTATTCGTTTGACCGCTATCGTGCCTTCAACAGATACACGTAGGGACAAAAATGCTACATCGTCTTTAAATTTGACGACGATCAACTAAACTATTTACATTTGAGGAAGTCATAAAAGGATTATAAAAGGTGGAAGTTATAAAAGAATTAAATCTTTTAAAAAAGAGTATGAGGAAAAAAATTCACTCAAAAGAAACAGTCCAGGATTTAAAAAAAAATATTTTAAAAAAATACTGAAATAAGTTACAAAGTAAATCTTTTTTGCTGAAAGAGTAAATTACTACACATACTAATAAGATCAGTTTTTGTGTTGTCTGTCAGATGGGGAAGATAAGTAAGATAAGTGACCGAAGATATAGTAAAAACTACAACTCCAGGTAGACGCGTTTCATTATTGTAGGAAAGGACATATTATTACCTTTCCTAAGTGTTGACGACCTGTCCCATTAATCGATCTATATACATATGTGACAGCGCATAGAGAAAGGGACCTAAGGGTAAAAAAAAATTAACATCTGAATGAGACCGATCCCATGCCCCAAAAGTGTTCCCTCCCAGAGATATACGCGTTTTATGAAAGTGAGGGTACACCAAAGATACACGTATTTAAATCTTTAAAATGGCTCTCCTGAACAAAACTGGTTTTTACCCCTAGGTCCCTTTCTATTTTGCTTTGATTAAAGTCATTGCTTTGATTAAAAAGCCTTTTATTGACAGACTGCCCGACAGAGTTTAATTCAGTACAAAACATTTTACTATTAAATGTAAACTAGTCAACTAAATATTTCGCTCAGTTCATTATAATTTATTCAAGGCAAGTTTTCACGACAAAATCGATTAAAATTCTGACATTATCTCTTCATGAATCTGTAATATTGGTCTTGGATTTACAATTTGGTTTAAACTTTTTCTTGTGCTTTACAAATTCGACATTAAATTTAGACATTTAACTATTGTTTTCCCCTCTTAAGAAAGAAAGTGACATCTCCATTTTACTACTTTTGAGATATTTAGCTTTTTTGACTACGAAACACGCTGGAAGTGGTAAATGAGACCATTTTACTTAACGTGTTTCAGTCACCTACAGTCGAAAACAAAAAATAAAAAAATCAGAAACTCATATACGGTTCCGTATCTGTCCTTAACTTAATTTTGGAATTTTCGAGCTTGTGACTTTCTTTCTTTCTTTCTTAGGACGTCAGAGCTATTTCCAAAAGTCCCAGAATAACATTTAAAAATACTTTAGCTAAGTCTAAGCTTAATTTCATTTACGTCTCACGCTGATAGAAATACCCGATTTATTCGCATAAAAAAAGTTTACGCTCTGCAACTTATACAAAAATTATTAATTATGAAAATCGTAAGTCAAAACGCTGCTTCGTCAATAAGGGCTGTATATTAACGCAGCGATTTTTAATTAAGAGTCGAAATAAAAGAAGAGTCACCTCACGAAAAAAGAGTAATTTTGAACCACCAACTGCAACGCTGTTTCTGCTGGCCTCTAAAAGTCTAAAGAAAGAAAGATATCACAGGTTGTGTGAATAAATGTTAAGCATTTGTTTAAAGATTAAATGCCGGCTTTATTTATAGCCCACGCCATCTACCGTCAGGTGAGAAACAAATTTATGATCGGTTTTCAACCAAATAAATTTGACATTTCTAAAAGGAAGATCGAACAAAGCAGTGCTAAGTGGATCAACGTGGTTACTCGTAAAGCCATTACGGCATAGAACGCAAAAGGTTCAGGTCTGTGGGTATAAAAAGTAAAGTTCGAGCTGTATATTTTCCTCAAAAATGTGGGAAGCGAAACCCCTGACAAATATCCAAATTAAAAGATTCCTTTGGCCAGATTATCGATATTATCTATTGAGGAACGAGTTAATGGAGATTTTAAAATGTATGTGCATCACCTACAAGCAATACTGCTACACCTGTGTGTGTTTATTTGACATTGTGACCCCCGTATCGGACAGAAATCATTCATGACATCAACGCCTTGTTCAATGGAAAACAACTACTTAGCTCACACTGTTCACCGCCCCCTCCTGTGCAAATGCAAATCTACGTTCACGTTTTGTTTTAGAGGGAATGCCCTGTGACAATCAGCAACCGTTGGATGCGACTAGCATTTCAACGGCTGTCACAAATGCAAGTGCAGAAAAACGGAAATAGATGATGAAAATTGCTGTGTCTGCATTTAGAAAATAAATTAAAACAACATTTATAACCTACATAGAGTACAGTTGACAAAACAACATCACACACACACACGCACACATACAGAGAGGGTGAAAATGGAGATAAATAACATGACATTCCAGCAGATTTACGCCACTTATTTAAACAAATGCGAATAATAAAAAATCGTTGAAATCACTGCATCACAAACGCTGCACGGGCAACACCGCCGTTTTGTACGTGCATACATACATACTTATGCATATGAATGTGTGTACGTACAATGTGTTATAATACATGATAAAACAACAGCAAACATGAAAAGTGCCAAAAAAGAACAAGAAAAGCTAAAACATCGACGCACACAAAAAGGAAAATAATGCAATTTCTACTTGAGAGCTAAACAACAATAAAAATGTGTGCAAAATTTTTCAAAGAAAAGACCTTAAAAGCGCTGACAAAAAACAACAAAACAAGACGAAACATTGTTTTGGGGGATGCACTCAACCCACTCACTCATACGCCGAAAAGTTCTCACTCTCGCAGTGTCCATCGCCCACACTCGCATCACCTTCACGACATCTGGGCTCTCTCTATGCGTCTGGGCCTGTGTTTGTGTGTGTGTGTGTGAGAGTGATGGGGAGAGATGTATCAGTTTGACAGCGAATGTTGAAATATTTTGAGTGACTGAGTGTGATAAGCAGCAGAAATTCATTACCGTTCGCCCGCCACACGCTGTCTGCCCCTCTGCGATGGGATTGAACTTTCTCATTTTTATGGTGATAACAAAGAATTAATTTCGATTTCAATTTCTATTCTTCTGCTGTGTTATGTTGGTTTTTATACCACAGCCACCATAGGTTGGATGCTGGGTTGTATTCGCTTCGTCATTAGTTTTGTAACATCTAGGGAAATAATTTCGAATTCATGTGAGATATCACGATTTTTTGAGTTGTCTGCCCTTGAAAACGTGATTGTTTTGATTACGGGGGTACTTCTTTCTACAAACCATTAGGGAAATTCTTTTAAATCAATAGTCCAAGTAAACTGCTTACACTCAGTGATTGTGACCTACCGTCTTAAGTGGGTTTCCAAAGAATAAATGTTACATATTATTTGCTTTGATGTAATTATTTTATTTTGGGACATATTTTCCTTAATATGTCATTAAAAACGGGAAACTTCCCTCAGTATGGGAGCTGTACACGATATTACTCTTATACTCACAGATTCGGACACACAGCTTTTAATGCCGGCTCCAAATAGTTAGTTTACAGGTTTTTCCATGGTTTCAGAAATTAATCTCTTTCTTCTAAAATTGCTTAAATTGACGAAACCGCTAGAAAAGCCCAGTGGTTCCCTTATAGTCTCAAGCAGGAGTTTGTTGTGTGGAAGTCGCGCACTTTTTATTTCACCCCCCCACCATGGTCATGGGAAACCAAATAATTAATTCGTTTAAAACTTTGGTATTCCATGGAACGTTAGCGAGCCGATTAACATGAACACAATTAGAGGAAACTTTGTCACGAAAAGATGTGTCAAACACAGGATCACAGACTTTATACCTGTATTATTCTAATACCTAATAACGTTTCTTTCGGAATCACGACTATCTATTCAAAGACCAGGCACATAATTGAAATGTATGTTTTTGGGTTTCTTCGAAAGTCCACGTTGAGGATTAGCCGGTTTCAGTTTAGCAGAGTGAACCAGGTTCTGGATTTTTCAAATATATTTTCATACAAAAAAAAAGCATTCGTCAAGTTGGCCATAACTTACAGCAGGAAATAGCACAGACAAAGACATTGGGGAATGAAACTGAAAGTCTGGGCTAGTCTCCTGCAAGCGCCGTATGTTTTTCTTTAAAGAAAAAGTTGACAGTCAAAAAGCTTTTTAGGTAGTAAGTTGACTAAGAGTTGTTAGAAGTCACTAAGTACGAGTACCTTAACAACCCGCACGGTCCGACTGTGTTTGGTTCACCTACTTAGAAATTTTGAAAGGAACAAGGTATATGATAAAACCTCCATTCCGTGTCCTTAACGAGTTTCTGCACAGTTGTCATTAGAAGTTAAGAACATGAACCCATAACAAAGAGGGTAGGTTTTTACCTGAAGTCAAATTTTCTGCACGTCGAAAAGAATTTCTTCGATTTATTTCAAATGGTTGCGATGAATATTCAATTTTCTTATTTTTTAAAAAATATTTATTTTCAGGATTTGCTGAATTTTCTGCTAAATTTTTTATCATAATTTTATCATAAAATAAATACAATTTAAAATTGAGAAAGTACAACTTGGAATTTTTTTTTTTAAATAACCAACACTCAGGGGATGCCTCCTATACATGCGGTGCATTGCGTTGGCGAGTGGAAATTAATGGATCGGAGGGGGGAAAGAGTAATGTTTGTTGACGCTTGCCTTGAACTTCTGGATGTCGCAATTAGTGGGAAATACATTTGCCGGCAGTCGATTCCACATACGGACTGTACGAGCGAAAAACGAATTTGATCTGTAGTGTATAGTGCGGTCAACTGGCCAATCGATAACAAACGGGTGTAAATTCCTAGAAAGTCGCGTATCCCTGCCGAACATCCTCACGTCAGGAATAAGGCGACGGATGTCTGATGAACACACACCATGAAAGTAACGATAGAACAGCGTCACGCAACCCCCATTCCGACGATGCTCAAGGGAAACAATAGAGTTGGATACCCTACTGTCACCTATCAGCACCATCGCTCTCCTTTAAACACGGTCGAGTAGCTCCAAGGATGATTTTGGAGCACCTGCCCATATATGGGAGTTGTATTCCATCTTTGGCCTGATGTAAGTTGTATAGATATTGAAAAGATCAGAAGGAGTGAAATATTTCTTGCACCGCTTTAAAATGCCTATGCACTTGAGTGCTTCTTTCGACACTTCGAATACATGTCTCGCCCAACGAGCGTCACATTGTATTTTCATGCCCAGAACATCGAGAGCTTCTGATTGTTTAATATCCGTACCATCGAGAGAAATTGACGATATTGTTGGGTCAGCGAATCGCTTGTGAGACAACAAGCAGCACTGTGTCTTACGTGCACTAAAATCTACTCTATTCACTCGACCCCATTCGGAAATGGCCAGTAGATCACGGCCAAGTGTCTCATCCATAATTCGCCTTTTGTCTTCAATATCTTGAAGGCTCGGCCTACGGTCGAATAAATATGAATGACATGTGTTACTATCATCTGCGAATGAGTAGATTGGATTCACGGTCTGACCCAATAGATCGTCAATGAAAATAAGAAATAAAGAGGGAGAAAGGACAGAGCCCTGTGGTACACCTGCGGTCAGCCTATGTGTGTTGGATTAGAACCCATCTACAACAACTCTAATAGTGCGATCTCTAAGAAAGCTCGATATAAACCGAGCAAACGTATTACCGACACAAAAAGCAATCAGCTTTGATATGAGTGCACCGTGCCAGACTCTATCAAAGGCCTTGGAGATATCTAGAGCCACGACCTTACTCTCACCAAACTGGTGGATAGACCGACTCCAACGCTCCGACAAGAACGCCAACAGGTCTCCCGTAGAGCGGTTTCTACGGAAGCCATACTGTCGAACACTTAGCAAGTCGTTGGTCTCTAAATACCTCACAAGATGGTGGTTTACCATGCTCTCCATTACCTTGGAGAGCGCAGAGCAAATCGCAATTGGCCGGTAATTCGCAGGATTATTGGCTTCACCCTTTTTAGGGATCGGCTGCTGGACGTTCGCAACCTTCCAACACGCTGGGAAAACTCCCGCACGGTAAGCAAGGTTGCGTAATGGACGGGCTAGCGTCGACGAGCACTAACATACGACAAGTGCAGAGATATCATCCGGGCCCGGGGATTTATTTACATCGAGGTTCGCAAGAAGATCAAAACGGTAAAGCAGTTGCTGTGTAGAAGTACATTCCTCTACAAAACGAAAACAGCGTAGATTCCTAAGGATTGCTTTTTCTAGAATACTCGAATGATTAACCCTCTTGCAAAATGGTAGACCTACTAGTTTTTTAACGGTAAGTCGTGGCTGAAAAGCAGCTCTCAGCAGAGCTTGTAATGAGTGCAATTGATCATATATAAAGACAATCACAATGGACCCCGTTTGAGTTACCAGTCAAGCAAAACAAGTAAATGTTATTCAGGCTAAACATACGAGTACGTTGTAGCCTTCCGCTTTGTTGGAGCTCGCATAGCTGATCTCTAAATACAGCACCATCTACAGTTTAACGTTGAATACAAAAATGATGGCAATATCATTTCCAGGCAAAGACAGGAATCTTAACGCAATCTGTGGCATTTACATGCTTGTTACTATTGACGAGAATGGCAGTGCCTGCCACAAAAAATAGTATCATTTCAAATAAAATAGACGTGTTTTTTTATAAAAATTTACTCCGGCAGACAACGTCTACCGGAGGCTAACTGTGCCCATCTACGTGGAAATATCTTTTATAAACGGCTTGCAATAGGGTTTTTTTTTACTCTAAACTTCCTTTAAAAAAATCTCAGTTGCACATTATGCTTAGCAGATTTTTCTCTTATCCGTGCAGAAAAGATCACATGTTAAAGTTCTATAACTTCACAAAAGTATAAATATTATTAAATAGTGGTGTCTGCCTAGTGTAGTGACCCCTGGTTGGCAACGCCCGTCTTTAACCTTTCCGTACTTGCGATTTTTTTTTTTGGCAAGCAAATATAATAAACACATAAAAACTATAAAGAATGGGTAATACACATTTCATAATACTGTGACCGCTAAAACTTTGAGTGAAGACGACGGAGGGCAGTCTAACCAGTGAGGAAGTCATTATGGGCATATTTGAACAATGACAGAATAGTTTTGTGATGAAAATCAGGGTAGACATCTGTAAGTATTTTAAGTAAAAGAAGTCATTATGCTGTCATTCACAGTGGGATGGGGACTCTTATATGTACATTTCATAGATGGTATAAAATTGTTCACGTTTGCCTAAGCTTTTGGGATTTGTTAGCAGGCAAAAAAATTTAAAAACAGATTTACCAAAAAAAAAATCATTCTAAAGCTAAGTTAAAATCGAATTTTGTTAAAGAAAATTTAAATTTGAAACATTCTGAAAATTTTTCTAAATATGGCCTTAACCGTTGAGCCGGCCCAGTAGCCAGATAACATAATTGGTACATTATTAAAGACAAGAAATGCACTAATAGTGCTCGCTTTTGAATCGTGATGTGATCAGAGGCCTCTGGTTTCAACAGAACGAGCCTTACATTAGCGAAAACAATCTCTCGAGCGCGCATTTAAAATCCGGTTGCGTAATTTCACTACACGGCAACAATAAATAAAGTTAACGAGTTCGAACCCTTAACCGTTAAAACAAGTGATATGACCCAAATGATGATACATATATTATTATATTGCCTTTTCTGACATTCTGTGATTTATTCATTCTGATTCTTGTGTGAAAAAATACTAAAATAATCTGCAGCCAACTTCACACTACGAAGAACACAAAAGGAATTTGACAGTACTGGCAAGGTTTATCCCTTTTCATTCCCCTTATAATTCTCTCCTACAAATTAAAAGTTGCGGCAAGTAAAGTTGGCTCGTGTAAATGAAGACTAACTACCGAAATTTTTGGAAACTATCTTTCGGTAAATTTTAGTAAAAAAAAGAAGGCACCCTTTCGGAGAAGTGGTGACACAGTCACATCCTTATGTTCCGAACACCCCACTAAAATTCCTCTTACCCAACTAATATTTTACATGTATCAAAATGAATGTTAGATAAAAGTTAATTCGGAAACCATAACATGCAACTCAAAAATAGATTTACCCAATTTGGATGCTGCGACTAAAGGTTGCCGGAACTACCTTAACTTAAAACACTAACCTCTTAACTCCCTATGGGCTTCTAAAACGGACATCAACAAGAGGCAGTCTCAATATTGAGTGGGTGGCTCTCTATGGAATTTGTTTTTGATGAATTGGGGGGTGGTTAAAAGAATGAGTGGCAGAGAGCAGACATAAGAAATACAAACCTACCACAAGAGAGTAGCTGTAATACAGCGATAGGGATATGGCGAGAGTCGGTGAGCGAGAGAAGAGAAGTGGGATAGGTAAGTGAAAATAGTTAGAAAACATATGTTTACAAAATTTTCAAAGAAATTTGAAAGTACAAAGCGGCTTTTAGGTAAATTAAACAAAAATAAAGAAAACTCAAAGTTGTTATGCTCTAAATTCAAAGGATTGGACTTAAATAAAACTTAACTATTAAGCTTCCTTTGAATATAAAAAAAATAATCAGAAAACCATGGTGAGTTTATGGTATATGCGCGTATGGTGGTGAATTTCTTGTGTTGTTTTTTTCTTCTTTTTTGCGTGCTGTTGTTTTTGTTGTTGTTGTTTTCCAAACTACGTCTGTGTGTAGTACGTATGTACATACGTATGTAAGTACATATTTAACCATTAAGCGCAGAAGAAAACTAAAGGAAAATGGACAAGAGAAAAGAAAAACAAAAGCTAACAAGTGCACATTTTTTTCCCTAACATATTGTTGAACTATTTCAAAGAAATTAATGAAAATTTTCGCGATTTCTCAAGCATTATTGTAATCATTTAGAGAAACCAACAGGATTTTTATGTCAATCTAGTAGAATAAGGGATAAATGCAAACGTAACTTCCGACATATGTTGGCTTTTTGCTTGACAAAGTGTTACAATACTGAGAATTTTGAGTGATGGGTCAAGAAAATTTCTACGATTTCACTTACCTTTTTAACGAATATTCTATAGTTACCTGTTGCAAATGTTTAAAATTGAAAATTTCGGGGCTCTTTTTTCATCTATTGAAAAAAAACTTGAAAATGTACACTTATTTAGTTCACTTTTTTAAGATTTTTTATTATTTTTTGCAATATTTTTTAGATATTCACGCTTTTCACATTTTTTGAGAATTTTTTCAATAAAATTTTCACAATATTCACTGGTATTTTCCCCCTTATTGATGCGCTCAACAAGGTTTTGTTTATAACGCGAACCGTTTTGCTAAGTGCGACGGCGGCAATCAAACTAAACGAGAAACAAAAACACACAACAATCGGTGTTGAAAATGCACACCACAGCCAAACATCGCAAAAAAGAGCTTTCTGCTCAATTCAATTACATATTTGTTGCTGTCGTTCGTTCATCGTCGGCGTCGTCATCATCATCGTCGACGTCGTTATTGTTGTTGCTGTTGTCTGTTTTCATCTACTAACACACATTTCGGGTTGTATGAACTACCGACGTATCGTCTCTAACGACGACTGTTGTTGTTCACCATCTGTTTGCTGCGTGTCCGTCGGTCCATGCAGCTCTTGTTTTTGTTACTTTTTGTTGCTGTCGAAGAAGCCAACCTGACAACCACTACATGGCACTCGTCTATTCTACATGTGTCCCCCGTCCCCTCCGCCATTCTCACTCTCACACAACCAAGTGTAATAATGTTTTGTTATTGTATGTTCCTTTTTTTGTTTTTGCAATCTATGTATCTCCTCCAATTTGCTTGCCGAAGAACGTTACGTTAATCCATGGCAACTCTCTTTTGCGCGCCATTATACCGCTGTAGAATATGCTTTGCACCGACCGTCACCGGTTCCGAAGCCATCAAGTGCACCTTACACCACACACACACGCGCTCTGGTTATGCAAGTAACTGTGCGTGTGTGTGGTTTGTTTGTTCCATTTTTTCGCATTCTTGCCATTCTCATAGTGTCTTGTTGGGTTTTCTCTATTGGGGAGGAAAGAAAAACAAGCAACAATTTGTTGACGTAAACAATTCAACGCCGCATCTGTTTTCCATGGTTATGGTGTTTTTTATCATCTGTCTTGTGTGATGTGCTCTCTCTCTCTCCTCCTTCTCCAGCTGTATGGTGGGTGTTCTCTCTGGAACATGTGCATTGAAACCTCTAGCTCTCTCAGAGAGTTGGCGAAACAAATCAAAACAAGTTTTTTCTTCCGTTATGCAATTGTAGTAAAGTGCAATGAATGCACAACATTTGTTGTGTAGCTCTACGTGTGTGTGTGTGGGACAAATCGTAGTAAATAAAGCCAAAGGCCCGCCGAAAGGAAGTTAATCAAACAAGTGTATGCCGTGGTGAAATTTAAGCACTGGTAAATTAACCAGCAAGAGCTTTGCAAGAGAGCTTTGTTTATTTTCAAAATTAACGGATTTTCACGTGGAAACCCGCTTTGAAATGCAGTGGCCTCCCTCCCGCTAGACATGAATACCCAATGAGAAATTAGGACCAGTAGTGATGGGTTCAACAGTTTGCTACAGTTGGCAAATGGTTCAATGCTCTGCCACGAATTATTTTACCAAATGACCAACAGTTTCTTACTTCCTTAATTCCCACAACATTGCATTATATACAAAGGGAAACCTATATAGAAGCTATATAGTTCTTATACTCGCAACCCGGACCTAATATTCAACGCCGACTCCTACCGGTTAATGCATTCTATAGCAAAGTTTTTACATGGCTTAGAGATCAAATTTCTTACTCGTAAAGTCGCCGGCATATACGCCTCTGAATTTGAACCTAGGTATACTGGCATGGTAATAGTGCAGACTCGTATCACACCATGGCGGACCACAGTTAACTGCTATTATTTGTTTTTAGTTACTGAAGTTTCAAACCCATTGTGATTCTCGGGAATAGGAAATAAAATAATTCCGTGCCCGGGAATTTAAAACAAATATAATTTTTAGCGATCGAAACAGTTACTTTTTTAAGTCATTTGAAATTGAAGCCGTCACACAGTTGAATGAAGAAAATATTTTTTGAAGAGTATATTTTTTAGCCGAGTTGCATTTTGGTAATTAACTTTTTCCCCATTGAAAAGGGATTACCCGGCACGAGACCTCCTGAATCTACATTTAAATAGAATACAATTTTTTGAAAAATGGCTAAGTTACAGTGATTTTAGGTCCGTGACGACCATCACCAGAAAGATACCCAGCAATTGTTGCAAAAGACCTAAGTAATTAACAAGATAAACATAAACTTTTGTTGTTGTATTTTTTATGCAGAATTGACAAAAAATAACAGTTATTCTCAATTAAATTTTAAAAATTAGAAACCCTTTAAAACCCATTAAAATCACTGATTTATTTTTATTTACGTGTTTTATAATTAAAAATCGGACTTTTGTAATTAAAGTCATCAATAAATGTTTTCGTAAGAGAAATAAAATAAAAATTAAAAATAATTGTCATTGTTTTTTTAAATAATTGTTATTGTTATTTTTAATTTTTATTTTAATTCTCTTACGAAAACAGTTATTGATGACTTTTATTTACAAAAGTCAGTCAGAGATTTTTATTTATAAAACACGTAAATAAAAATAAATCAGCGATTCTTAAAGGGTTTTAAATAAAATTCGTTCAGTACTTTTATTTTTAAAAGTCAGTAATGAAAGTTATTCGGTGACTTTTATTCATTCTTTTGGAGTCATTGGAATCCAGCGGATATTTAATAGAGAGGAATAAAAAAGGGACAAAAACGAGCCAAACCTTTAAAAGTAAAAGTAAATGATTTTAATTTAGAACTCTTAAATGAAATTTATCGTAAGAGAATGAAATTAAAAATTAAAAATAATTGTCATTTTCAGATTTTTTAAAATTTTATGGAGAATAACAGTTAAGATAAGAACAATTCAGTAAAAATTAAAAAAATAACTGGTAAAGATCGGTTTTTATTATAAAACTTATAACTGTTACGGTCCCTGATATTTTTAACATAACTTATCGAACTGATTGATTTTACATTTGGCCTATTTCAAAAGTCTTGATTTGTTATTTTTTGATATGGTACCAAATATCGTAACATTAAGATCATGAATTATTATACTTATAAATGCTGAATATACAGTGGTGTGCGATGAAATAGAGTCACCATTAATTAAAATCTCTAAAGCAGGAAAAAATACCAAAAAAATATGTTTTCCCAAAAAAATATTATTTTACCTCTCGCCACAAATTCTCTATAGGATTTAAGTCTGGCGATTTTGCAGGCCAGCTTAAAACTTCGACTCGGTTGATTTCGAACCACAGTTTTGCCTTCTTTGATGTGTGTTTCGAGTCGTTGTCTTGCTGAAACACCCATCGAAGTGGCATTTCCCATTGAGCAAAAGGCATCATTATGTCATTTAAAATATTTGTATAAAAAGTGGCGTCCATTTTACCTTCAATAAGAAATATAGGCCCAGTACCATATTATGAAAAGCAGCCCGATACCAGTATGTTTCCGCCGCCTTTTTTATGGTTTTGATGGTGTATTGGGGACAATATTTGGTGTTGGGGGGTCTTCGCACAAGAAGTTCGCAGCGGTCGGAGTTAAACAAATTCTCCTTAGTTTCGTCTAACCACAAAAAATTGCGCCATTTGGTTACTGGCCAATGCATGTTCCCTGGCGAATTCCAATATTCATTTTACATTTCGTTTAGAAATATATGGAACTTTTCTTGCACTTTTTGCTTTTAAATTATTTTTAATTATCGTTTATCTTATTGTAGAGGTGTCAACGTCCAGTTAGTACTCCTTTTTTAATGCTCAAGATGTGAAGAAAGGTTTCTCTTTTACATGGCGCAAAATTTTTCGCTTCAAAATATCCGCTAATTTCGATTTTTTCCTCTGGTTTCTGATTTCTTTCTATACTTGTAGCATTTTCCACTATTTTCTTTGAGCATCCAAATATTTTGGCTATTTGATATATAGATATAGCTTTTAACTTCATTATGGAGGTTTTTATTGCTTCTCGGCTCTCATGACTGCAATGCTTTGCCCCGCCCATTCTAAAGCCTAAATGATAAATACTCGCTCAGGTTACTTCAAAATAATAATAATAATAAGATAAACTTACCTTTTATTCAAAATTAACAACTTAAATAGTTACTGCGTTTAGTTCTTCTCTTTTAAATTGACTCTATTTTATTGCATACCATCTATATACAGGGTGGCCCAAATGAGACCTAGTGATTTTTAACACGTATAACTCTTGTAAAAACGGGTTTTTTTTAAATGATTTATTTTTATATGTTAAATACATTTTATGGAAATTTAACGTTCCACGTGCTCTTCAGTACGAATATTTCGATGAGCACCTCTTCTTGGACGGTCGGCAACTGAACCCAGTTCCTCAAAACGGCGAACTAAACTTGTAATCATGGAAGATGAGGGCACTGATCTTACGTTAAAAAACCGGCGATAAATTCGCTGCGTCAGAACAATTGTTCGTTGAGAAGAATAATAAAAATCGATCATTTTAATGCGTTTTTGGGGACTGTACGTATTCATTTTAACTTTCCAAGAGTTCAGTTATAATCTGCAAAAAGAAAAAATAAATTATGTTAAAAAATAAAAAAAGTTATTTGTGTTTCACATCAGCTGGTCTTATTTGGGTCACTACTAACATTAACACTGATCATTGCAACAGCGATGCTCAAATTGTATGACAAATAACGGAATTATATTTACGAGAGAACGTATAAAACAAATATGAATATTTACAACTACTAGTTACCTATCAAGGAGGCATTTACATTTCTAAATGTCACTCCCCTTAATTTTCATAAAAGAAAAACTGTCAAAGTAGTTCAGATCTAAATATTGGTGACTATTTTAAAAAAACTAAGTGATAAGTACGAATCAGGAACATTTATTTTGTTATTTACTTTTCATTACTCTTTTCAATTCTTTTTTTCTGAAAAAAAACTTAACTTAATTTGCGTATGACCAAAGTTTGACCAAACCTTGTCAAAATATCATTAAGTTCGCACAGACTGAATATTTGTTTACTTCATGGCCCAAAAACGACTGTATTTGTAAAATAACCATCAATTTTAAACAGGGCTAAAACGAATTTCACTACACCAAAAAATGCATATATTTTTAAAATATGGCTGAGATTGGGGTCTGTCTCATGGACTAAATAGGCACAAAAAAAGGTCCATATAGGTCAAAAGTAGCATATGGCTACTCAAATTAACGGAAATTTCGTTTTGAATCCAAATTTTGAATAATTTGTATGATTGCCAGAAAGTTTAACTCGTAATTATAGACCACAAGGATCCAAATATAGAGTCCTGCAGATAAAAACAAGCGACTTAAGATACTGTAAATATATAAAATATATTTGCAATTTCCAAAGGGAATTTTAGGTAGAGGGTATATAAGGTTTGTCTAACCTGAACGTAACGACATCTTTACTTGTCGTTAAAGTTATATTTATTCCTATTTTAATGCACTTTTTATACTATTGTTATCAGCTCTTCAAAAATCCCGAAACGTGCTACTTGTTGTAGCTTTACACTATTATAACTCCATTTCTTTGATTTTAATTTCAAGAATTTTCGTTCGATTTTATTTCAAAATTTTTTAGTATACAAAGAGGAAAACCGAAGATAACTCAAAAACACGATGCAAAACCTCAGACCAGAATGGTCGAAATCGTATCCCGTATGGCCACGCAATCATCTTAAATCGCATGTCTTCATTGATGATAAAATCAAATTTAAACCTTCATATGAAGATGATGTAAGTTTTTTCTTTTGGCTTCCGATTAAAATTAATTAAAATTATAAAATTTTTCTTTCAATTCTTACAAGGACTGCCATCACGTACCCATGAATTGGCTGCTGGGTTGGGAATATGCCCGCAAATGGATTAAGGAAAGAGATGACTTCTACCGAGCCCGTGAGGATCGCACCAAACCGAAACGCATCAAAAATGACTATAAGAAATGGTTAGACAAGCGTAAACCCAAAGAGAACATCAGTTGCAAACCACAGGGCGTACAAAAGCTACTGTCAAAGGCAGAGTAAACAAGAATGCATATGTACGAGTACTCGGTAATTGGTAGTTTTTCGTACATCTCCATATCCACTTGATTTCAACTTTGTCCGTTAAATAAAGTTTGTGGTTTGAAATTTCGAAATAAAAGCTCATGGTAAAGCTTTGCTTATAGCTTTTATACACAACATTTGTACGAGCTTTTGTTCGTCATTAACTGTGGTAAGTTTCCCTTTAAATAAATCACAGGGTGTGTCAAACAATACGTTATGGTGAATTATTTTGATAGCGTATGCAATACGAAAAGCGGCGACTTCTTAAGATTCAATTCTAAATTCGAATTAACTGGTTTTGAAAATATTTTGCACGGTATAAAATAATTACATAGAGAAAAGTCTCTAACGCTGGTCTTATGTCGCCGGTATTTACGAGATAGAAAAACTTGCAGTTAAAAAACATATTAGATGTTACCATTAAGCGTTAAAGGATTTTTGTTTTATGGTCGCACACACTCACCATGGCGGTCTATAGAAGTTTTATTTTTAAATTTCAAAACAATTTCGAAGGAGCTTTTTAAGTAGGAGCAGCTAAAGGGTGGTTGTTAGATTTAAAATTAATAGTCGCTGCATTAATCTGTTAATAATATTCCTAATCACTGAATTTTAGTAAGTTTGACTAAACCTTATTCAAGATATTGTGTCAGGAAGATAAAGGGTGGTTAAATTTTAAGGGCCGATGTTGAATGTGAACCACACCTAAACGTCAAGTTTTTTTCTGCATTTCATTTAATATTTCTCAATTTTAGACTAACTAAATTTGAAACGTGGAAAGATTCACAAGCGAGCAACGCGTTAAAGTTATTCAGGCTTATTATGAAAATGTGCGTTTAAATCAAAATCCACTTCGTGATTTTTTCGACCAATTTAATCGTCCAAATGTGCGAACAATCGGAAAAATCGTGCAAAAATTTGAGCAAACCGGGTCTGTAGGAGATGTAAAAACTCCTGTGTACGAGGGCGACAGCAAAAGAAACTGGCCTAACATAAAAAGAACCGTTTTTTTTGGAATTATTATTTATTTTTCAACATAATCTCCTTCCAACTCAATACACTTCATCAAACGTTTTTTAAGTTTTTTAATTCCATCCGAAAAATAAGATTTTTCAAGACCTTCAAAATATGCCTCAGTTTCAGCAATAACCTCGCTATTGGACGAAAATTTTTTGCCGCCGAGAATTTTTTTAAATTTGGAAACATGAAATAATCAGAAGGAGCTAAATCTGGACTATATGGTGGATGCGGAGCGATTTCAAATCGTAATTCGACCAGTTTTTGTTGAGTTAAAAATGCAGTGTGTGAAGGAGCATTATCTTGATGAAAAAGAACTATTTTTTCCTAAATGCAGTCGTTTTATCTTGATTTCTTCACTCAACCGATCCAATAATGCACAATAATATTCACTATTTATAGTTTTTCCTTTCTCAAGATAATCAATAAATATTATACCCCTTACATCCCAAAATACTGTGGCCATTTACTTTTCCTGCTGACTTAACAGTTTTCGCCTTCTTGGGACCACTTTTACCAGCTTCTATCCATTGTTTTGACTGTTCTTTGCATTCTGGGATGTTGTGATGGATCCATGTTTCATCAACAGTTATGAATCGGCGCAAGAACTCTATTGGATTACGCCGATAAATCGCTAAAAGCTCCTCGGAATTGGTCTAACGGACGATATTTTGGGGCAAAGTCAACAAACGCGGCACCCATCTTGCGGATAGCTTTTTCATGTGGAGTTCATCCTGTAAAATACTCCAAACTTGTTTTTCGGGTATTTTAACAATATCAGCAAGTTCTCTGAGCTTTATTCGTCTATCTTTAGTCACTTCATTAAATATTTTCTAATGTTTTCAATAGTAGTAGCAGTTTTCGGTCTTCCAGAGCGTTGTTCATCTTCCGTACTTGAAGGACCCATTTTAAATTGTTGAACCCAGGAGGCATTGTCACTGTAAACACACCTTCAGTTGGGAGATGCGAATTGGGTTGGTTGGTTATGTGGTGCCGACTTTGGTGACGTCATGTCTATGTAGTGATGTATTTTTCCAGTTGTTAGTGTGACAGTAGCTTTGCTATTGTTGCTACCAAACGAATTACCTCCTCTCATTGCACCAAGCGGTTTATCGTTAGATCGAAAATGGTATTTGTATGAGAAAGTCAGGGTCTTATGTACTGATTCACATAAACGGGATTTTGTAGCTCCTAAACCAAGTGAACTCAAAGCGAAAAAAATCGAAAATTAAACTGAACCTTCCAGCAAGAAAAAAAAAATCGTAGCACCGGATCACGACAAAAAGAAAGCTGAAGTCAAAGCGCCGAAAAAAGAAAAAACTGAAATTGTCAAACGGAAGAAAATCGAAGTACCAGATCACGTAACACCGAAAAAAAGTCCAAACCTCAAAAAAATTCGAAGGCTGACAAAAAAAAATTTTAAAACCAAAAAAGTACAATTTTCGTGTTTTTCTGGGGTAAATAAATTTTTATCAGAAATCTTACTCATTTCAACTTATTCTACACCCTTTTGACGCTCCCTTTTCTTGGAGAAGGTCATATACACGCAGAGAAAAGATATGTTCACTATATGGTCACCGCAACAATAATATGTTCTCTACAATAAAAGCATGTTCGTCGCAACCATAGTATTGTTTTTTGAATTTCATTTTGACAACTATGATTGCGGCAATAATAATATTGTTGAAATGTAACAATAGTATTATTGCTAAATTTATAAATAAAAATATGGTCGTAGCAACCATGAAATCAAGGTTGGTGCAACACAAGTTTTGTTGTTTAAAAATAACGTTAACAATAATATGATTGCGGCAATCATACCGTATGGTTGTGAATATGAACATAACAAAACAGGATTTATAGAGCATACATGTATGTGTGTGCGTATGTTTTTTTTCGATATACACGATACAGCGCATGGTTGTCCAGTATAAAAAACAACAACAATCGGAAGATAGTTCGAGAGATTTTTATTGTGTTTACTTTGTTCGGTGAAATACTCTACTACCTACTGGTTCTCGTTTATTTAAAATCTGCATGCACTTAAGTAAATAACCATTGATCGTGGTTTAATCACATTAGCTACTTAGGGTCCACGGATGGTGAATTAGCATTCACCACTGCTGACAACTAAAAGTATTATCGACTGTGAATCATACTATGTTGTGAGGATCAAAGTATGGTTGCGTGTGCATCATACTATGGTTGTGAGGATCATACTATGGTTGTACGAGAAACATACTTTGTTTGTACGATAAACATACTATGGTTGTGAGGATCATAATATAGTTGTAGAGATAATAGTATGGTTGAGTGGGATTCATACTATTGTTGTGAGAATCATAGTGTGGTTGTGGGGATCATAGTATGGTTGAGTGTAAATAATACTATGGTTGTGGGGATCATAGTATGGTTATGTGTGAATCATACTATTGTTGTGAGGATCATAATATTGTTGTGCCACAACCATATACCCAACAATAGTATGATCCTCTTCGAATATTGTTTCCACAACTATACTTTTTTCTGCGTGTATGCTCAAACAGAGTGATTTGTACAAGAGGTGCAAAAAGTGGCGTATACAAAGGGGCACTTGATAGTAATGTCAGACCTGATAACTGTTACACATAGAGAAAAAAATAGTTGGTAATCGGTTGGAACTACGATGATTCGGTTGCAAAAGATGAATTTCGGTTGTAATCACCAAATATTTATAATCGTAATGTATATTTGGTTCGTTATACCACAGGATGATAAATATGATCATCGTACTGTATGCACAACTTATTGATCGGTCATACTAATGAAACACGAAAAAGGTATTTATTTGCAACAAATGGTATTTGTGGCAACCAATAGTTTTGCAAACATTTTGTTGTTGCAACCAATTATTATTGATGAGAACTTAACTTCAAAATGGCTTGCTTATTAATAATTTTATTAATAAATAAATAATTGACTCTTAGCCAAAATCATCTATCATATCTTCCACTTTTTCCTCGTAACGAACCTCCTTATAAGTACTACAAATACAGGGTGGAGCGCTGTAATTTTCATTTTTGCGCTGCAGGCTGTGGTGGCACTGTTGCTCGAAGAAAGTGTGCGTGGCTGACAGGAGATTTGTATTTTCTGCCTTTCTCTTGTCATCATGCATTGGACAGAGTCGCCGAGTTTAACGTGATTATCGCAACGACAGCCTGAACCACGGTGTGCCATCACACTGGGGCCATAATAATGCGACGGCCAGCGCCCCATTGGATTGATTCCGCCGGTACCAATTCGAAGCATGACAGTAAGGAGAGGTCATTTTGTGTTGAAGCGTATTTTTCAAATACGCACTCGATCATTGCAGTGCAGCGTGCTTTCGTTTACAATTCGCTGTTCCTCCACGCGGACGTGTTCCTAGACGGCAATCAATTGTAAATTGGGTAACTTTATTGAGAAGGGAACCACAAAACATCGAGAGAGTCAGAGTAGAAGTACTGCAATCTCCGAAACGCACTGCTCGAAAGCAATCACTTGCTCTTGGCATTGCCAGACTTTTTTTCAGCCGGCTTTTGAGGCAAAGCAATTAGAGGATACATGGTTCCAACAGGATAATGCCACTGCACACACAGCAAGGGTTACCATGAATTGTTTGAGCAAAATGTTTCCTGGACGGCTTATCTCTTTGAGGGGTGATGTGAACTGGCCGGCACGCTCACCAGACTTAGCCCCATGCGATGTTTTCCTTTGGGATTACCTGAAGTCGGTGTTACCGTCCCAACACCTTGGAAGACCTTATTAACAATATTGAGGCTGAAATTGTTAGAATACCAGTCGACATGCTTCTTAGTGCTCATGAAAACATCAGAAAACCTATGCAGCAGTGTGTGGATAGCGAAGGTCGACATTTGCCAGATACACTATTTAAACCCATGTGATTTAAAATTTCCCTTACTGTTCAATATAATTTATGTATAAAATATATTTTTCTAAGATTCGTCATTTTTTATTTCATTCCCAAATAAGCACATTTTCGCGCTCCACCCTGTACGAGAGTTGCTATTTATATATCGGGTACTGACAATACTAGTGTTCCCAGATGCAAACTGGAGCTTCCATTGGTAATTTTTACATTTTTAAGTCAACTTCACTCAGAACGTTTTGTCATATGAGGGCGAATTGTTTTGTTTACAGTGTGTTAAAAATTCATCTCAGTCAAAAAATGGATTTTTCCCGTGAACAGTTTCGTGCGATGATTTTTTACCATTTTCGGCGTGGGTTATCGTGACTGTTTCGACTTTTGTCGATGAAGCACCATCAAAAACCACTGTTAATCGCTGGTACCAAGAGTTCAGTCTCAGACGCCGTTCGCTCCAGGATGAGTTTCGTGAAGGACGTCCAACTTCGGTCAGTTTGCCAGAAACCATCGATGCTGTATGTGAACTGATTAAGCAAGACCGACATGTGACATACCGTGAGATTGAGTTATCCTTGGGCTTTTGTATGACAAGCTTAAATAAGATATTGCATGCTCATTTGGCCGTGAAAAAAATTTGTTCTCGATGATTCCCGCATAATTTGACGAATGCTTAAAAAAAGGCACGTATCCATCCACTGTACAGCCCTGCTTTGGCACCCAATGGCTTCCTGTTATTCCCTTGCATCAAGAACAAAATGAGTGGTCAACGTTTTTCGTCGTCCGAAGCAGCTGTTTAAGCGTTCAAAAATCTTGTTTTGGAGGTGTCTCAATCGGAGTGAAAACAAGTTAAAAATGTAAAGTTTGGCTGTGCCCAACTTTGGATACCCTCCACCAGATTCCCAAATAAAACCAAATTTGGTGCGGAAGTGTGTTCTATATAGAAATCTTTATGTGCAAAATTTCATTTCGATAGGTCAAGCTTGTGGTGAGTTACCGTCATACTATTTCTCAAAGCCCATGAGACCGTTTGTGTGGGAAGTACCACTGGGACTTTTCCGATCTCAACAGAATTTGGCGCAGAGATGTGTTCTATATAAAAATCTTTATGTAGAAAATTTCGTCTCGATAGGTCAAGTGTGTGGTGAGTTATAGTCATATTATTTTTCAAGGCCCATAAGGCCGTTTGTATGGGAGGTACAAGAAATGGTGGCCCAATCTAAACCATTTATACACAGATGATTGCGCCTGTATAGAGATTATTATTTGTAAAATTTGTGATTTTGCTCAAGAAACTGGACGGATATTTCCAAATAAAAAACTAATTTTTATGAGGTAGTGTCGGTTGAGGGTCTCCAACACCAACTTCCCGTAGAGCTGTATAGCCCATTTTCAATACCAACCATGCTAGGTTAACCACACATATTTGTGCCAAATTTCACGAGGATCAAGAATATTGGGTCTCCGATGGTTATTTCAAGGTGTTACAGACATAATGACAAAACTAATATACCCTCCATTGTATGGTGGAGGGTATAAAAATGCTTCGAAAATTAGTTTGTGCGCATGCAAAAGTGTATTGATCTTAAAGGAGAATATTTTGAAAAACAATAAAACCATTGCCAATGATAAATTATTGTGTTTTTATTGCCGGACCCGAAATATAAATAGCAACCCTCGTACTTTAATTGTATAAGCAAACAGTTTTTGCCTCCGACTAAAATTCTATATTTTCGTGAAAAAAGATCCAAAAAATTCTCTTCTGAAGGTTCGGATACACGGTACGTTGCGCCGATACTACAGTTCCGATAACAGAAAATTACAGAGCACCTACTAACATAAGGTTGGTTGTGCTGATGGAATACTCGAGGTGCATGTAACTTCAATCATTCGGATGGTAAAAAAAAATTCGGCTGTGGCAACTAGTCTTTTCTCTGTGTGTATATTTCGGACTATCAAAGTTAGATATTAAAATATTCCATTTTATTATTCGTTCGATCAACCCGATATATATTTTTTTTGATTTAAACAAGTCCGTCTGTCTACCAATTCTTGTTATTAAAGGGAAGGTCGCAAAACGCAAACCGACGTCCAGGAGAAGTCGGTCGAAGCTTTGATATAGCCCACATATAAATGTTCCTGATTTTGGGTCTTGTTGCAGTGGTCCTGTTCATTGGCGCCCCTAGTTCGTACGATTTGATGTCTCTGGATAAGTTTTAATGGGTCTATGTTTGGTCGTTGGTTTATTTAGGTTGGATCTCAATGATTCAGGTTCCACACAGTGATGTGGATAAGAATGGGGTCCTAATATTCGATCTCAATATCCATGGTACCCAGAAGAGCTAAACAACTTCGCATTGTGTCAAAGATACTCGTATATATTCGGATGAAGACATGCAAGAATAAATGGCGCCTATACCCAATGTGGAGCTAAGTTTTGTTTTAAAGCTACATCAAAACATGGTCCGAAATTGACAGTTTGGCTTTGTTTAATAAAATTCGACTCTTAATTTAATTACATACGAGTATTAGAAAATGGTTTTAATTAGATCTACTCAGAAAATAATATTTAATTAATATTATAACAAATTGAATACAATCTCCTGAGTAAATCCAATCCAAACCATTAGAAACGAAATAATAGTAAAACAGTAAATATCCATCCAAAAAAAGTAGCACAGATTTAACCATCAAAGGTTACGGATAAAATTACCCTCTTCAAATGGTCGTTAGCTCTTTGCTTTCAACTTTAGTTTTCTCAGACCTTGAGCTTCACAACTCCTATGGGCCTTTGGTTGGCGCTTTTCAATCCATTTCCAATAATCGTTTTTAATAAATTTCGGTTTGCTTTTCTTAATGCGATCTTTGACGAAATCATTTTTCTCTTTTATCCAGATGCGGCCATACTCCAAGCCCAATAGCAATTTCATGTCGATAGGACAATTCTGTAAAAGAGGGGGGAAAACAAATCACTGATGTGAAGTGAAATCCTAAAAGTTATGAATTCTTACTTCCAATTCATAGGAAGGTATGAATACAAGCGGATTCTTGAGCTGGACATGTGATAAGATATTATCTCGTGGACGTAGCAGTGAGGCTTTCTCCCATTCCGCCTTAAGTTTTTGCATTGTTCAGCATTTGTTTTGATATAATTTGGCCAAAAGGGAAATTTTGAAAATTAATTTATTTTGTTTACTGAATAATTTGAAACAAAACTAAACTTCAAATTGAAAGTAAAGGCAAATACTCGATTTGAATCAAATCGAACAACAGAGACTCGCTTCTAGCTCTAAACAGTTAGGCTGGGTTAGTGGGCTACTGAATTGCATTGTTTACAGGTCACGGAGTTGAAGAAAAATCGCCGGGATTTTGGCGATATAACGTTAATTGCATGCTTCAATTGTGTACGAGGGCCACCGCAAAACTAACTGGCCTGGCACATTTTCTGTTTAACTAGCAACTTTTTTTGTTTTTTAAAAGCAATCTTTTATAAGCCATCTGTCAAAATTTCCGAAATATTTAATGATTATTTTCTTTGTTACAGGTGATTTTTTTTTTATTTAGCTAACAAACATGGAAAATAAAGAGTTTCGTGCGGTAATTAAACACTTTTATATGAAAGGTTATACGCCACAATTAATAAAAGTTGAATTGGATTCTGTTCATGGTGATAATGCACCATCATACTCCACAGTGAAATTTTGGGTTCAACAATTTAAAATGGTTAGTTTAAGTACGGAAGATGAACAACGCTCTGGAAGACCGAAAACTGCTACTACTATTGAAAATATTAGAAAACTATTTAATGAAGTGACTAAAGATAGACGAATAAAGCTCAGAGAACTTGCTGATATTGCTAAAATACACGAAAAACAAGTTTGGAGTATTTTACATGATGAACTCCACATGAAAAAGCTATCCACAAGATACGTGCGGCGTTTGTTGACTTTGCCCCAAAAAATCGTCCGATGGACCAATTCCGAGGAGCTTTTAGCGGTTTAGCAGCGTAATCCAATATAGTTCTTGCGCCGATTCATAACTGTTAATGAAACATGGGTCCATCACTACATCCCAGAATGCAAAGAACAGTCAAAACAATGGAATGGAAGCTGGTAAAAGTGATCCCAAGAAGGCGAAAACTGTTAAGTCAGCAGGAAAAGTAATGGCCACAGTATTTTGAGATGCAGGGGGTATAATATTTATTGATTATCTTGAGAAAGGAAAAACTATTAATAGTGAATATTATTGTGCATTATTAGATCGGTTGAGTGTAGAAATCAAGATAAAACGACCGCGTTTAGAAAAAAAAAAGTTATTTTTCATCAAGATAATGCTCCTTCACACACTGCATTTTTAACTCAACAAAAACTGTCCGAATTACGATTTGAAATTGCTCCGCATCCACCATATAGTCCAGATTTAGCTCCTTCTGATTATTTCTTGTTTCCAAATTTAAAAAAAAATCTCGGTGGCAAAAATTTTCGTCCAATAGCGAGGTTATTGCTGAAACTGAGGCATATTTTGAAGGTCTTGAAAAATCTAATTTTTCGGATGGAATTAAAAAACTTGAAAAACGTTTGATGAAGTGTATTGAGTTGGATGGAGATTATGTTGAAAAATAAATAATAATAATTCCAAAAAACGGTTCTTTTTATGTTAGGCCAGTTACTTTTGTGGTCGCCCTCGTATCTTAGTGTACGAGGTCTGCTCAATAGAAAAGGTGAATTTTAAAATATCTCGGGCTACGTGCATTTGATTCGCGATTTTTAATTTTGGCGCACTTGTTGCGAACATATATTCTTAGTTGAGTTTTTTTGTGAAAGGCATAAGAGTTAGACTGTTTTGCTTTTTCGGAAATTATCAGCTTTGGCAAAATACAGATCAAAGAATATGTGTGAAAAATGGAATTAATTGCTCAAATGCACTTGAAATCTTGAGAGTGGCATATTTTGATGGTACTCTAAGTCAGAAAAATATTTACAAGTGGTACAAGTCGACTATTATTTGTTAATTACTTTGTTTAATTAGTTTTTTAACTAAAGGGGTTTTTTTAGAAGTGTGGTTTTCAAGAAGAAATAAAACACATATGTAACGCGCAAAATTGAAAGGAACCTAAGGTTAAAAACCAGTTTTGTTCAGGAGAGCCGTTTTAAAGATTAGGTCCCTTTCTATTTGCGCTTAGAATCGTCGACTTCACTTTCATAAAACGCGCATATCTCTGGGAGGGAACACTTTTGGGGCATGGGATCGGTCTCATTCGATGCTAAGATGTTGTCCACATCAAAAAAAGAAAAAAATGAAATTTGAATGTACTCTGAGTCAGAAAACTACACGCAGAAAAAAAGTATGGTTGTGATGACAATATTCGAAGAGGATAATACTATTGTTGGGTATATGGTTGTGTTACAACAATATTATGGTCCTCACAACAATTGTATGATTCAAATACAACCATACTATGATCTTCACAACAATAGTATGATTGACACATAACCATACTATGATCCCCACAACCACACTCAACCATACTATGATCTCCACAACCATAGTATGATCCTCACAACCATAGTATGTTTCATATACAACCATAGTATGGTTCTCACAACCATAGTATGATTCACACGCAACCATGTTATGATCCCAACAACCATAGTATGATTACACACAATTAAACTATGATCTCCAATATTATTTAATAGAATTTGTTTGAGTTGTCGACAATAGATTTGATCCCCAATATTATTTATTAAAATTGGTTTAAGTTGTCACAAATAGATTTGAATTATGAAAATTATTCAAAAATACATTAAATTCAAAATAATAGGAGTGATTTATATCACTGTAGAAAAAAATAAGTTTAAATAAACGTAAGCGTTTTTATTAAAAATATTTCAGATAAACAAAGCCAAAACAGCTTGTTTAAAAAATTTTAATTTCGATTAAAAAAAGTACTATTATTGCATTAGATCCGTACCAATAACATTAAAATCATACAGTATGATTGCCGTAATTATATAATTGTCATATTTATATTGTTGCTATAACCATATTTTAATTTTTAAATTTGGCAATAATACTATTGTTACATTTGAACAATATTAATATTGCAGCATTATACTATTGTCAAAAATAAATTCAGTTAACAATGCTACGGTTGCGACAAACATACTTTTGTTGTGGAGAACATATTATTATCGCCTTGACCATGTAGTAACCATGTTTTTTCGCTGACGTGGTGCAAGTCGAGAATTATTTTTCAATTACTTTGTTAAAAAAGTGTTCTTTTAATTAATTTAATACCATTCTTATTGTAGTAATTCTGTAGGAAATTTATCTCCATAGTCGTAAAAAGTCAAATGAAAATTAGAATGTTGATGCTCGTCCTGAAAAATCCATTACATCAAACAAATTCTAGCAAGGGCTTCGGTGCATATTTTCAGTGACTCTGAGACATAATGGAGGTTCAATGTCGTTAATGTTATTGGTATCTCCTCCTTTTGCTCTTGAATGTTCTTAGCTTATTGACGTACACATTTTTTTTTAAAATATCCTCAAAGAAAGAAGTTCAAATCACAAATCACACGATCGTGGCGGCCAATTACGAGGGCATATCATTAATACCTTAAGTTTTCTAACTTTCCTAGTAGTTATATGAAATGCAACACTGCTTCCATCAAGTAGCATCTGTTAATAGACTACTGTCAAGTTTTGAGAGAGTTCCGTCATTTAATTGTTTATAATTAAGAGCTGTTCAAAACATACAACCTCGTTGATTTTGGTAACAATGGAAAAAAGTGAATTGCGAGTGCTCATTAAACATTATTTTTTGCGAAAAAAAACTGTCAATCAAACCAAGGAAAAGCTCGATAAATACTATGGGGACTCTGCACCATCGATTTCAATAGTAAAAAAGTGGTTTCTGACTTTCGTTGTGGTCGCACAAGTACAAATGACGCTGAACATTCTGAAAGGCAAGTTGAGGTCAATACACCCGAAAATGTCGAAAACATCCACGGTATGGTGTTGGCTGATCGAAGATATAAAGTGCGTGAGATTTTTGATGCCATACGCAGCTCATATGGCAGAGAGGTTTGGATTTAACATGATCGGTTGGGTTGAAGAAAGTTGTCTGCCGCGTTTGCTCTCAATTGGCCATAAACGTAATCATGTGACAGTTGAAGTTGAACCGCAATCCGAATGTGTTTTTGCGGCGTTTTGTTACTGTGGTTGAAACATGAAACCATTACAACACTCCGAAGACCAAGCAGCAGTCTAAACAATGGGTTTCTCCGGGTGAAAGGCCGATGTGACTTTGTCGACCAGAAAGGTGATGGCAACAGTTTTTTGGGATGCACGCAGGATAATCCACTTCGATCACCTTTAAGAGGGAAAAACAGTAAACGGCGAAAATTATGCCAACTTATTGCACCGACTTAACGAGGATTTAAACAAAAAGACCCCACATGGCCAAGAAAATAGTGCTTTTTCATCAAGATAATGCTCGAGTGCACACGTGTGCAGTCTAATTAATTTGGATCACGAACTGGTATTTCAACCGAGGCTCATTTACGAAGGCGGTTAGGAAAGTTCTTAGCCTATCAATGAAAGAGAATAGTTAGTTTTTCAAAAATATTTTTATTTTTCAACATAATCTCCTGAAACTTCAATACACTTAGTCCAACGCTTATCTAGCAATTCCATCCCTTGATTAAAATAGTTTTCCTCAAGGTCTTCAAAATAGTGGTTTACAACTGTAATTGCATCTTCATTTGAGGTAAAACGCTTGCCAGCAAGGAATTTTTTTAGATTTGGGAACAGGCAAAAGCCACTGGGAGCTAAATCAAGAGAATAAGATGGGTGGTCAAGCAACTCGTACATTAATTCGTTGATTTTAGCCATTGTTAAAACACTCTTGTGCGCTGGTGCGTTGTCTTGAAGAAAAATTATTTTTTTGTGTTGTAAGCCAGGACGTTTTTCTCGAATTTGTACATTTAATTGATCTAAAAGGTTGCAATAGTACTCTGAATTTATTTTTTTACCCTTTTGCAGATAGTCAATCAATAAAATACCTTTGAAGTCCCAAAAAACCGTTGCCATAACCTTACCAGCCGATTGAATTGTTTTGGCCTTCTTTGGGGCACTTCCTCCAGCTTCAGTCCATTGTTTGGATTGTTCTTTTGCCTCTGGAGTATAGTGGTGGATCCATGCCTCATCAACAGTTATGAAACGACGCTTAAAATCCATTTTATTTCGCTGAAAACGATCCAAACAAGCTTGAGAAATGTTCATTCTTATGCGTTTTTGGTCGACTGTTAACAAGTGCGGCACCCATCTTGCAGAAAGCTTTTCATCTGTAGTTCTTCATGCAAAATTAAATGGACTCGATCATTTGAGATGCCCATGATATTAGCTATTTCACGCACTTTTATTCGTCGATCATTTAATACCATATCATGCACTTTGGCTACAATTTCTGTTGTTGTTGCTGTTTTTGGACGTCCACTACGTGGTTCATCTTCAATGCTTGTACGACCACGTTTAAATTCAGCAACCCAATTTTTTACTGTTGCATATGAAGGAGCACTTTCGCCTAACACGTTCACCATATCATTATGAATTTCTTGTCCCGATAAACCTTTTTTATGTAAATATTTAATGACACCACGCATTTCTAATTTTTCCATTGTAAAAAAATCGCGGATGCGTCTTTTGTGAACACCTGTTTCTATATGAAGGAGTAGCCAGAGCGAAACAAAATTTAACATGTGTTCATAGCAGAGATGGAAGTTTCCAAAATACTTAATTTTTTTCTGTTTATACCGCGGTTTTTGTGCTAGGCTAAGAAGTTTCCGAACCGCTCTCGTATGTTAAGCGCATCAACAATATTAGCGCGCTGCTAGGTTGTGTACCTCTTCATGATTAAACAAACATATGTTGAATTAAGTTGGGCAAGAAACGTTAAGATTTAGCTCACAATTAACATCGTGCAGTATGTATGGACCACCTTTTATATCTGAGGTGGAATACTTAAAAAGAGACCAAATAGAAATTAATGAAAAAAAGTTGTTGAGAACAATTTAATAGACCTTGTAAAATATCTTGTCTTTGCCCAGAAATGAAAATTCCTGTAAAAATTCAAATATTTCGTTATAATTGAGCACCTGCTTTATTTGTAATAATCTTATCTACGCATCATGGCAATTATGAGACATTGCATTACACCAACGTCGGAACATAATCAGACCGAATGTTTCTTTTTTGTTTTTTTTTCTGAATTAGAATTCAGTGAATTTTTATTTAGGTTTATTTAGAATTTTACTTTGCATTTTAATTCTTGACTAATATCTGCACATTCTAAAACAAAATCTGCATGTTTTATACCCTGCACCGAAGGGTGGATGGTATATTAAATTTGTCATTCTGTTTGAAACACCACGAAATATTGATTGGAGACTTGAGTGTTTAACACCGAAAACCGACATTCCGGTTTGTATGTCCAAACCCCACGGTCGGTTTCTCAAAAATAGCTAAAACCGCGAAATGTCGGTTTAGCTAATTTTTTGCTGTCGAGTTTTTCTGTTTTTTGGTTGTTGTATGTAAAAGCAAAGAAAATTTCTAATATTCAAGTATGAAATGCGTAAATAACAAAAATATTTAAGGTAGACCCACATTAGATTCACCAGTTGATTCGATTTTACCATATTTGTCACTCCGCCTATCCCTCCGTCTGCTGTGTTTCTAAAGCTTGTTTTCAAACTACTGATCGCAATTGTTGTCAGATCTTTGTGAAGTTTGCAAAAGTAAGTTTTTTTGATAAAGGCTGTTGCCTTTTATGAAATTCGTTTGAATTATATAATGGGTGATCCAAGTAGAGATACTTTTTTCAACAGCCTTTTTTTGGCAGATCACGTGTGAGTCGTGTCATGCTGTCATGTTATTTTTGTTTAGTATTGTTTGGCATTTCATCATCGAAAGACTTAGGCCTGAACAACGTTTACAAATCGTTTAAATCGTTCAACTTTATTACGAAAATCTATTCTGTGAGGAATGTGTTTCGTGCACTTCGTTCAACTTATGGTCCACATATTTGGCCTACTGAGCGTACTATTCGCAACACCAGCACCCATCTTGAGACCCAGCATTCATTATTGGATAATATTCGATCGAATACACGCAGAAAAAAAGTATGGTTGCGGTGACAATATTCGAAGAGGATAATACTATTGTTGGGTGTATGCTTGTGGTACAACAATATTATTATCCTCACAATAATAGTATAATTCAAATAAAACCATACTATGATACTCACAACCATACTCTGATCCACGCAACAATAGTATGATTCAAACATAACCATACTATGATCCCCACAACCATAGTATGATTCACACTCAACCATACTATGATCTCCACAATCATATTATGATCCTCACAACCATAGTATGTTTCACACACAACCATAGTATGATCCTCACAACCATAGTATGATTCACACGTAACCATGTTAAGATCCCTACAACCATAGTATGATCATACACAAACATACTATGATCTCCAATATTATTTATTAGAATTGGTTTAAGTTGTCAACAATAGATTTGAACTATGAAAATTATTTAAAAATACATTAAATTCAAAATAATAGGAGTGATTTATTTCACAGTAGAAAAAATAAGTTTAAATAAACGTAAGCGTTGTTATTAAAAGTATTTCAGTTAAACAAATTTAAATTTCAATAAAAAAGTACTATTATTGCATTAGATCCGTACCAATAACATTTGTTCTAAAAAGCATATTCAAATGAAGAAAAATTACAATCATACAGTATGATTGCCGTAATCATATTATTGTTAACTTTATGTTAACAAAGCGGAATACTTTTGTCGCACCAACCATATTTATATCGTAGCTATAACCATATTTTCATTGTAAAATTTGGCAATAATACTATTGTTACATTTCAACAATATTAATATTGCAGCAATCATACTTTTGTCAAAATTAAATTCAGTAAACAATACTATGGTTGCGACGAACATACTTTTATTTCGGAGAACATATTATTATTGCCGTGACCATATAGTAACCATGTTTTTTCTCTGCGTGTAGACCTCTCCCAGCACGCAGTGAAGAAAATGTAGCGGCCGTAGCTGAGAGTGTACACCAAGACCGTGGAGGGTCGATTCGGCGCCGTTCGCAGCAACTCGGACTGACGTATGGAACGATTTGGCGCACTTCACGTAGAGATCTTAAATTAAAAGCGTACAAAATACAGCTTGTGCAAAAGCTGAAGCCGCCCGACGTTCCCAAGCGACATCGCTTCGCTCTATGGGCTCTTGAAAAGTTCCAAGGAGATCCGACGTTTTCGAGCCAAATTTTGTTCAGCGATGAGGCCCATTTCTGGCTCAATGGGTATGTAAACAAACAAAATTGCCGCATTTGGGACGAAGAGCAACCAGAAGAGGTTCAAGAGCTGCCACTTCATCCAGAAAAAAACAACGGTTTGGTGTGGTATGTGGGCCGGTAGTATCATCGGTCACTATTTCTTCAAAAATGATGCGGGTGAGAACGTAACCGTCAAAGGCGACAGTTATCGTGCCAAGATAACCGACTATTTGATGCCTGAAATTGATGCTCGTGATCTCGGCGACATTTGGTTTCAACAAGACGGCGCCACTTTCCACCCATCGCATCAATCAATGGAATTATTGAGAGAACACTTCGGTGAGCAGATAAATTCACGTTTGTGCCGGTCGATTGGCCACCAAGATCGTGTGATATCACACCGTTAGACTTTTTCCTGTGGGGATATGCAAAGTCTAAAGTTAATGCGGACAAAACCGCTTCGATTCAGGCCTTGGAGCCAAACATCACGCGTGTCATTCGCCAGTTACCAGTCGAAATGCTCGAACAAGTCATCGAAAATTGGACTCAACGGATGGACCATCTGAGACGGAGCCGCGGCCAACATTTGATAGACATAATCTTCAAAAAAATAAATGCCAAAGAATGTTCTTTTAAATGATAGTAATTCAATTTGAATTTTCTGTGTTTTTTCTTTAAACAAGTAGGGACCTCGAAATGGATCACGCGTTATATAGCTCCACCACATAGGTTCAACCGATCTTATGCCTTAAGCTCTAGAAGCAACATAGTACATCCAATATTGTTGTAATTAGGAACAGTTCGTCACGATCGATCAGTAATCAGTTCTTACAAAAATAGGTCATACCGGTCTACGTTTTGATAAAGCCACAGTGCAAAGACCTCTCCCGATATAGCATAAAACCGCTATAAAAAATTCCAATTTAATTTCGATTTCAATCAAACTTGATATGGTATATTTCGATTAACAAACAACTAATTTTGGACCGATTTGAGTCATAGGCTTATTTTTTGATAAAGATCCCGCAAAAATTGTCTGGAGGTCCTAAAATGGCTTTTCATATACATGGGCATAAAATAACTTTATAAATTTATATATAAAAATAAAATTATTGTTGCAGTTTGGCTAAATTTGGGTGAGGGTCGCTATGTCTGAAAATCTGACCGATTTATACTATTTATTTTTCGGGTCAATACTAGTATTCCCAGATGACAATACTAGTGTTCCCAGATGCAAACTGAAAATTCCATTGGAAACCTTGACATTTTTTAGCATAGCTACACTCAGAACGTTTTGTCATTTGAGAGCAAATTGTTTTTTTACAGTGTGTTGAAAAATTCATCTCAGTCAAAAAATGGAATTATCCCGTGAACATTTTCGTGCGATGATTTTTTACGATTTTTGGCGTGGGTTGTTATCGTGACAAAAGTATTTAAATCAACTTGTTTCCACTTTTGGCAATGAAGTACCATCAAAAACCACTGTTAATCGCTGGTACCAGCAGTTCCGTCTCGGACGCCGTTCGCTCCAGGATGAGTTTCGTGAAGGACGTTCAACTTCGATCACTATGCCCGAAACCAACGATGCTGTGCGTGAACTGATTAAGCAAGACCGACATGTGACATACCGTGAGATTGAGTTATCCTTGAGCTTTTGTACGACAAGCTTAAATAAGATATTGCCTGTTCATTTGGCCGTGAAAAAAATTTGTTCTTGTTGGATCCCACATAATTTGACAAATGCTCAAAAAAAGGCTCATATGGATTGGTGCAAAGAGATGTTGGAAAAGTATAACTGCGATAGCTCAAAGGCAGTGTACATCATTGTCATAGGTGACGAATCATGGATCTATGCATATGAACCCGAAACAAAACAGCAATCGACCGTATGGGTTTTTCAAGACGAGCCAAATCCAACAAAGTACATCGAAGCAAATGATTGCGTTTTTTTCGCTATAACCGGACATGTTGCCACAGTACCTTAAGTGGAATTTAGGACGGTCAATTCTGAGTGGTAAACAATCGTCATATGCGAAGAAATGAGGAAAGATAATAAGAGAAGACGGCTCAGTTTGCATCACGACAATGCGAGCTCTCACACATCAGCTGAAACGATGAGCTACGGGCGGTTCGGAAACTTCTTAGCCTGGCACAAAAAGCGCGGTATAAACAGAAAAGTGTTTTGGAAACTTTCATCTCTGCTATGAACACATGTTTCGATCTGGCAACTCCTTCATATAGAAACAGGTGTTCACAAAAGACGCATTCGCGATTTTTTTACAATGGAAAAATTAGAAACGCGTGGTGTCATTAAATATTTACATAAAAAAGGTTTATCGGGACAAGAAATTCATAATGATATGGTGAATGTGTTAGGTGAAAGTGCTCCTTCATATGCAACAGTAAAAAATTGGGTTGCTGAATTAAAACGTGAACCACGTAGTGGACCACGTAGTGGACGTCCAAAAACAGCAACAACAACAGAAATTGTAGCCAAAGTGCATGATATGGTATTAAATGATCGACGAATAAAAGTGCGTGGAATAGCTAATATCATGGGCATCTCAAATGATCGAGTCCATTTAATTTTGCATGAAGAACTACAGATGAAAAGCTTTCTGCAAGATGGGTGCCGCACTTGTTAACAGTCGACCAAAAACGCATAAGAATGAACAATTCTCAAGCTTGTTTGGATTGTTTTCAGCGAAATTAAATGGATTTTAAGCGTCGTTTCATAACTGTTGATGAGGCATGGATCCACCACTATACTCCAGAGGCAAAAGAACAATCCAAACAATGGACTGAAGCTGGAGGAAGTGCCCCAAAGAAGGCAAAAACAATTCAATAGGCTGGTAAGGTTATGGCAACGGTTTTTTGGGACTTCAAAGGTATTTTATTGATTGACTATCTGCAAAAGGGTAAAACAATAAATTCAGAGTACTATTGGAACCTTTTAGATCAATTAAATGTACAAATTCGAGAAAAACGTCCTGGCTTACAACACAAAAAAATAATTTTTCATCAAGACAACGCACCAGCGCACAATGGCTAAAATCAACGAAATTAAGTACGAGTTGCTGGACCACCCACCTTATTTTCCTGATTTAGCTCCCAGTGACTTTTACCTGTTCCCAAATCTAAAAAAAATTCTTGCTGGCAAGCGTTTTACCTCTAATGAAGATGCAATTACAGTTGTAAACTACTATTTTGAAGACCTTGAGGAAAACTATTTTAATCAAGGGATAGAATTGCTAGATAAGCGCTAGACTAAGTGTATTGAAGTTTCAGGAGATTATATTGAAAAATAAAAATATTTTTGAAAACTAGCTATTCTCTTTCATTGATAGGCTAAGAACTTTCCGAACCGCCCTCGTATTTGACCACTTAAGATGTCGAATTGATGGGCCATCCACCGTATAGCCCTAATTTGACACTCAATGACTTCTTCTTATTCCTTAGCATCAAGAAAAAAATGCGTGGTCAACGTTTTTCACCACCCGAAGCGTTCAAAAATCATGTTTTGCTGGTGTCTCAATCGGAGTGGAAAAAGTGCTTCGAAAATTGGTTTGTGCGCATGCAAAAGTATATTGATCTTAAAGGAGAATATTTTGAAAAACAATAAAACCATTTCCAATGATAAACTACTGTGTTTTTATTGCCGGACCCGAAATATAAATAGCAACCCTCGTACATAGACTTATGAGTACCAAAAAAAAAACAAATCCAAATATGACCAGGTAAGTTTAGAGCTGTTCCAGGTCATTATGACTTACCTTCTAGTTCGGAAAATAATTCCCATTCTTAGGCAAAGGCTAAAACCCGAATGGAAACCCTCCGTCGGGTGAGAAGCTCCCTGGGGACCTTTTTTGTTTTCAAACTGAAATTACTCCTTGATGGCTCATGGGAAGAAGGCTCGGGCACACCGAAGCTTTGTTTCTTATGCTGCGTATATTTCTATTTCCAGTAGTTTAAAACCCGTTTACATTTACATTTAATATATTACTAGGCTTTTCTACGCAGGCATATAATTTAATGGATTTAAGACAAAGAAAGAAAAACGCAGCTTGAAGAAAAAAAGCTTCAGTGTGCCCAATTACTATTTTTATTGATAAAATCCGACAGTCGCATATTCCAAAACACGGTATTGAAAAAAACCCTGAACACCGGTTTTCTGAAAGCCTCTACTGTATATCTACTCACACTATATATTCTTGATCGTCAGACAATTTTAAGATGATCTAGCCATGTCCGACTATCCCTGAGTCTGTTCAAAGCAAAATGCAATTTCTAGTTTATTTCCAAAAGAATTTAGTTTTATAGTTTTAAGTCTACCTTATGCTATGTTTTTCTAATATACATAGTATTTTTCTAGAATTGATCACTTTCACTTTTATAAATAAATGACCTGAGGCCAGCCCACCTAACGATTATTATTTAATTTGACATAGTGACATTTTGAACAAGGACTAACCGGCTCAAGACCTCTTGCATCTATAATTAAAAAGAAGACAATTTAAAAAAAAAAACTGGTAAAGTGACATTAATTTTCGTGGCTGCACACTGGTTTTATCGTGATTTCGGGTCCGAAATGATGCAAGAGGTCTTGAGCCGGTTAATCCCTGTTCAATGTGTAAAAGCAACAGACTGAAATAAAACAAACGAGCATAGTCACATTTTGTTTTATTTTCAGGCAAAACTTTTAATAAAAGCGGCGTGTCTGTTCAAAGCACGATAGCGGCCAAATAAATTACCCCAAGATCCTGTAATTGTACATAATGAAGGCTAATGGCCATAAACTGTTTGCCATTGTAAATGGCGGAAATCGGACTAAGGGGGAACAAATTTTCTTTTTAGGGACTAAAGATACCTCGGTAAAAAGTACCCTTTTGAGTATTTGCTTAACAAATCATAATTTGTTGTGGCCGGACAAGGGTTAAAATTGGTTTTGTAAGTTGGGACGCCCTAAATCCCTATCTCAAAGAAAGGCATATTTAATAGAATTTTTGGCTTAATTGACCTAAAAAACGTACCGGATATTCAAAACGAACGATTCAATATTGACATTTGACCACATAAATTTGAGCAAATTTTGCTATAAATCCAAATATAGATTCACTTTGAAGTTTTGGCTGAGATAGGGGTTAGACGCATGGTTCGAAAGGACAAATTTTGCTACGAATTCAAATTAAGGTTTATTTTAAAGTTTTGGCTGTGATAAGTGTTAGACGCATGGTTCGAAAGGGCCCAAACGGACCGTTTTTTTATTTTTGTATGCTTAAGAAGCTTATGGACTTTGTAGGGTACATAAGGTTCGCCCTGGCCGAACTCAACGACGTTTTTACTTGTTTTATTCATGATTGTGCGGTGGGTTTACATTTCAAAATCATAACAAGTGTTTGTCTGATTTAACATTCATTTTTGAAATTAATTTTTATAGTTTCTGTTTTCTCCTCGCCCAGGGAAACAGCGTGTGGAGGAGAGGAGGGCCAAGACCAAATGATGGTACGTGTAGTACATCGACTTGAACCCGCTATTCAGACACACACACACTCATCGCCACATTGACACCGACTCAACAACATGAACAGGACTAATTTTCATTTAGCCAAATGTACGAGAATGCAGGGCTTGGGATGTGAACAACAATGTTTGTTTTAAACAACAGCAACAACAACGACAGCAGCAAGTACAAATCATTCATTCATTTGATATATTGTGTTGTTGCAACAACAGCAACAACACGACAGCGGTAGCATCCAGAGCAGAATTACCACAATAGTTCTGGAAAAACTGAAAAACAAAATTAAAATCAACAGCACAGCCCCCGAATCGGAAAATAAACCCAACACACAACAATGAGCACGGCAGCGCACAGCCCAGCTCTTTGGGACCAGTGTGCGTCCTCATCAGCATCGGGAGCAGGGCTTCATCCACGCTCCAGTCTCATCAACATCATCTGCCACACAATCCATTTGTACAAAAATGTGCTGTTGTTTAGAAATATTCTTTTTGTTTTTTTTTTGCAATTCGTCGTTTTGGTTTTTACTCTTCGTTGCTGTTGCTGCCACTGTTGTTGTTGTTGTAGTTTTGAGTTTTGTTATTTTCTATTCTACAAAGCAACAAAACAAATATAAACCAAACAAACAAAAACAAACGAATAAACGAAGCTAAACAAACATTTGCCTTCGTTCGCAGAGATGTGTGTGTGTGTGAGGGGGCGGGGGAGGAAGGCAGAAAAAGCTGGAGCTAAAATTCAGCATCTCTCTGTGATGCTGTGTATATTGCCGAAGCTTCTACTATCAAATTCAAGGGGTTTCTAATATGAATATATATGTGAGCGTGTGTGAGTATGAGTAAGGTCCTCTCTCCACATATGTGTACGTGTGTATTTAGAAACAACAACAGCAGCACCACTGCCACAGTAGAGCTTCTACAACTGACGAACAGAAGAAAAAACTGAAATGAAAATAAAACTTGAAATGTTTAAACAACAAAATAACTATAGTATGCTTTGGCACACACTCATACAGACATACATACATACTTACCCTGTCGGAATTTTTTGAGCTGACTCAAAATCAAGTTAACTTTTTCCTAACTAATTTACAACTGACTTCTAGCTAACTCACTAATTATGTAGAGATGAGTCACTTGTGTTCTGTTATCAATCACACTTCTTCTCGATAAGTAATGAACTAGCTTTTTGATCACTCATGGCTGATGCAAATGTAAGTAAAAATAAAGTCATAGGAAAAAATTTGAAGAACCAAAGAAAGTAAGCAAAAACATAACTGTGAATATTGATGCTTTTTTTGTTCATTTGTTTCAGTTTAGCTCGCGGTTTCAGCAGACACGTGTCATTTTTTAATCGAACACGGTAAAATAAAATTCAGTGAAGTGTTTAATAGACAAATAAAAAGAAAATTATGTTTTTAACTAAGAGTGGTGGTAGTAACAGAAATTTGAAGAGGTTAAAATAAAAAAGAAAAGGATGTTAGCAAATTGAATTGTGCAAAAAAATCAAAAAGTGAAAGCCCCGCTTCTTGCATTATAAATCAGGAGGGTTTAGGGGAAGATATTACTGAAGAAATATCAAATTATGAAAAAGAACAAGTGGAATGCAAACAAAATACTTTGCGTGAAAAACTAGGTGTTTGGTATAACAAAAATCGACCAAGCCGAGAGAGCTTTGAGGAACTATTGTCTGTTTTAAGAGAAGAAAATTTCAATGTACCAAAAAGTGCAAAGTATTTTGAAATTGAAAAAAAAACCTTATGCATTAAAGAGATATCTCCTGTCTTTATTGTCATTTGGGTATTAAAAATCAATTGAAGAAAATTTCACGTATTTTAAAAAATTGCGACGAGATTGTGGTGGATATAAATATCGATGGAATTCCATTGTTTAAATCTTCGTCCATACAATTATGGCCCATTTTAATGAGGTTCGTTAATTTTCCCAATATATCGGTTTTCGCAGTTGGCATATATTTAGGTAAAAAAAAGCCACAGAATATAGAAAATTACTTAAACAGATTGGAGGACGAGTTGAAGCAATTGTTTTATAGTGGAGTTTTAATTGACAATAAAATGATACCTTTTAGTTTAAGAGCAATTATTTGCGATGCCCCGGCAATTCTTATAAATGGGGAAGAAGATCCCGAAAAAGCATTAAGAAATGCGTTTAAGTTGGTAAAGAAGCGGCATTTCCAAAAAGTGTGCATAATGAATAACAAAACCAACTCAAACCCAGCGCTTTAATTTTGTTTTACTATTTTTTTTTCTAACTATTATTTTTTTCTATTTGTAAAAAAAGACTGAATTTTTTTTTGTTTTGTTTAACATTACTTTGAAATAAACCCACTGATTAATAATAACAAACCAAAAGTACAAGAAAATATATTTTTTTCTTATTACTAGTCAGTTAGCTTACCACAAGTTAGCTCAATAGAAGTTAGCTTTTGGCTGATAATATAAGAGGGCACTATTAATTACTTATTTGCTGACTAGCTAATGGTAAGCTGACGACAAACATTTCATTAACTAGTCAGTTTGTAACTAACTCAAAGTGTTCTCTGATGCTGTCAGCCAAAAACTAACTCATATTGAGCTAACTTGTGGTTAACTGAAACTTATGCAGAGTGAGTGAGTACTAACTCACTCTGATGACAACAAATGTTTAAACTGAATAGGACTTTACATGGAAAATAAGTTAGCTTTTGAGTCACCTGTGACTGAATTTTGGTGAACCATTTGTTAGCTTAAAGTTAACTCAATTTCCGACAGGGTATTTACGAAACAGCACACACACACATAGATAGACGTTCAACCACACATAGTTGTGTTGTATAAACACAACAAGTCGCCCGTCGTCGACTCTTTGAAAAACTGCACAAATTCGACAAAACTCGGTTTTGTTTGCTAGCAGTTGCCGGCGTAGGGGGAAGAGGCGGTGGGTCTACAAGCGGGACTATAGTATTTATTTGTTGTTATTATTTTTTGTTTTGTTTGTGTTATTACTGTGAATTTCATATGCGAGTGACTTGGAGCTAGAGTCTGTTTGTGTATATGAACCCAATTGGAATTAGAGGAACGTGAAGATATCGGCTGGCAAAGGATATTGTGTCTCGGTGCTAATTAGCAAGGTCCTTTTTGAGCATTAAATGATACATTCCATTCTAATATCGGTGCATACTGTTAAAAGAGGGCTGCTGATTAATAAAGTTTTACACCCAGCACCACATGGTGATTGTGTACTTCCTCTAAATTATTGATCGTGCTTGTCTAAAGCACGATCATGAAGAACTGCACGCAGAGAACTGAGTTGTCGCCACAACCGAATTTGTTGCCAACTAAATGTTGGTTGTTGCAAGTACTATCCATGCACTCCATCGTTACAACCAAATGTTGATTGGGTAGACAGTAATTTTCAGTAGAGGAAACTGACACTTTGGGTTAAGAAAAAAAAGTATTGGTAATCCTAGCAGACTACGCTGATTATTGGAACAGACTTTGTACAAGTATCGGTTAGTGTTAAAGATTGTTGGTTGTAAGCATTTTTAAAAAAATGTAATACGAGGGCTGCTATATATATTTCTGGCCTAATAAAAAAATGTGAATATTTGTCACCTGTGACGATCTTATAAACGTCTTTTGAAGCACTGCGATCGTATTTTTTTAAAATTTCTTTGCACCAATCGACACGAGCCTTTTTTAGAACGATTGTCAAATTGTGCGGGATCCAACGAGAACAAACCTCTTTTACGGCCAGGTGTTCATGCAATGTATGCTGGTGGAAAAAATGCCCAAGGATGCCTCTATCTCACAGTATGTCACATGACGATCTTGCATTATCAGTTCACGCACGGCATCAATGTTCTCCGGCACAACGGCCGATTTTTGGACGACCTTCACGAGGGTCTTTGAGCGAGCGTCGGCCATGATTGAATTCTTTAAACCAGTTTTTCACAGAGCTATAGGGTGATGCTTTATCGCCAAACAAAGATTAAAGTTCATCGATGCACTCTTGTCGTGATAGTCCACGTGGAAAGTTGTGAAAAATGAGCGCACGAAAATGTTCACGAGTTAATTATATTTTGTTGCCATATTGATCTTTTTCAAGTCACTGTAAACAACACAAATAATGGTCGTACGTCCAAACGTTCTGAGTACGTTCATGCTAAAAAATGTCAAACTTTCCAATGGAAATATCAGATGGCGCCAGACAACACTTAGTAGTGCCTAGGCCAGAAATATATATAGCAACCCTCGTATTTTACCGCCTTGCAATTACCTCCTGGTCAGTAAAATACATACCTATTTGGTAACACTGTGGAACATTTTTGGGGTTATTGTCTGGGGGGTGAGAAATTCCAAGTCAGGGTGATGGTACTAGGTCAGTATATTAAAACCCTCAAAGGGTTTTGCGTTCGTATGTGCCTATGTAACCTATAAACAAAATGCGACATAGATCATAGAAATCGATTAACGCGTTCTGCTTTTTACAATTAAGTAACTTCACTTAATTGTAAATAAAAGCAGAACGCGTTAATCGATTTCTATGATCTATGACGCATTTTGTTTATAGGTTATGTGACTTTACGTGAAAGTTATAAGACTCTACACGTTTTTCCGTTTGGGATTTATATGTTTTAAAAAAAAAAAAAAATTTTTTTTTTGGCAAAATTTTCTTCATAAATTTATTTCTAATTGCAAAAATGTTGATTTGGTAGAGAAACAGTATATTAATGGATTAAAGAAAATGTAATTATTAATTTTTCTCAATTTATTTCAGCAAAATCGAACTAGTCGTTCTCGAGTTATGTCAAACTACGTTTTTGCCAACATTTTACAACTAAGCGAAAAAACATAAAGATAAGGAAAAAATGTAAAATGTCATAAAAAAAACTGGCACATACGAACGCAAAACCCTTTGAGGGTTTTAATATACTGACCTAGTACCATCACCCTGACTTGGAATTTCTCACCCCCCAGATTGGCTGTTGTACTGTGTAATAATTAGTTAAGGTATATAATTATATTTATTGTCAAGCTTTGGGTGGTCATAACTCGGGAAAAAAGTAGCCACCAAAAAAAATGCGTGGTTGTTTTTAATAATATGAAGGTCTACTCGTATCTGTAGCGAAAATGCTGATCAATCAAGTCAAGTAAAGTCGCAAATTAAAATTAAGCCTGTTTCTTTATTCTGAAAATATTTATTTATTTCAAGTTCGTTAAATTGGCAGTATCGCTTGGAAGCATTCACCGTCTAAACCAAGAAACTTAAACCACTTTTTTTGTTTTTATACATTTTTTGGGGATTTCGAAATATGTTTTCGTTTGTTTCGTTTTGTTGTGACTAGTACCGATAAAATATTATAGGGTTTGAGGTTGCACTACCAATTAATGGTACCAAATTAACAAGTATATCACAATTGGTTGGCTGCCATAATATTATAATTCATATAATTAATTATTACTGGTCGTGAATACCGTGATATGGTTGTATCAACCATCAAATGATATCTCGAACCATGTTAACATCAATATTATGGAATGTTGGTTATTGCAACAAAAATTCGGTTTTCCCAACGTAGTTTGGATCGTTTTGCAACTGATTATCCCTTTAAGAGCTGATCCCCGCGGCTGGCTCTACGAATACCAGGCCAGAGGCCCAATTTTCTACCACTTTTTGCAGCACTCACGCCTATCGTATGTCAGCAACAACACGCCAAGGCGTCAATCACGTCAGGCTTATCTGCGTAGACAAGCGACTTCACATCATTCGACAAAAATAGTCCAGCGGTGTTAAATCGCACGATCTTGGAGGCCACTTCACAGGCCCACCACGCAGGATAATGCTATTACCAAAATTTTTCTTCAATAAATAGATTGTTTCGTTGGCTATATGGCATGTATCGCCGCATGTATCTTATTAAAATCAAATGTCGTCAATTATAGGTAGCACCAAGTCCGATGTAACTATTCACAATTATGTTCCGGTTATCATCATTTTTGAAACATTGATGATTTAACCAGTCCATAAACCGCACCAAACCGTGGTTTTCTCTGGATATAATGGCACCGCTTAAACCTCTTCTGGTTGCTCTTTAGCCTAAATGCGGCAATTTTTCTTATTTGTGTCTTATTGAATGGGCCTCATTACTGATCGAAATTTTGGTCGAAAACAGCGGATCTTTCTGTTTCTCACCGAACGCTCTTTTTCATAATACAGTTGCCAATATTTAAAGGAAATTATAATCAAAAAATAAATGGCATAAAATGTTCTTTCGAGGGAGCAATAAAGATTCCTTGATTTGAATTTTTGTATTTTTGTTATTTTGAAAAAAATACCTCTATATGGATCACTCTATATCTAATTAGGGTTTTACACAATATTACAATTCATTATTTCTCAACTTTCTGATTCGTTTTTGAAAAGTCCGCTGGAAAGAAAAGCGTCAATTATCAAATAATTTGTCTATTCATCTGCCTGATTTAAATTTTCGGTATCGCACAATAAGACGTGTCCACTTACTTTAAACCAAAGAAATTATAATAATCTATATACCACTACTTATAAAACCGGTTTCACTATCTTGTGTACGCTATGTTCAACCAATAAATTGATGCATTTAAATATATGTCCATAATAATGGGGGGACCCAAAAAATGATTGAATTAGAATGTTTTAACACCGTTTTGATGCTTGAATTTTAATACAATACTTTGAGTTACAATAGTTTTTCAGTCGGAATTTAATTCCACTTTAATTCAATACTTGAATTCAACTGTAATTACATTTTATTGTTCGACATGAATTTAAGAGTTAAAATTAAAATTCTGTGTGTCGGTCCATGAATAGCTCCTACCCAAAGGTCGCTCCCAGTTTGAGGTACTGCCGATCTAGAAGATGCAAATCAAATCCGATCATACTTAAATTTCGAACCTTATCGTAGAAGAATATTTTATAATACTAATGAAGTTGGAAATTACTGGTCCAGAGATTCCTATAGTCTTTATACAAAGTCCCCACGAACTTGAGGTCATGTCGCTCTGTAAACTAAACTCAAATCTAGCGTAGTGCAGTAAAGCAGATCTACAAGTATAACCTAAACAAGCAAAATTGGACCTCATTGACCCTTCTTATTACGATTATATAGTGCCAATACAGACGATGTCAGACGATGTTTTTATGTAACCCTTATAAATTGGTGCCTTTATTCATGATCTGCCGATATAAAAGTCGTAGTTTCTATACTTATATAGTTGTTAGAATATATAATTGTGCTATAAAATTCGGCCAGACCGAACAAAACTCTTTATTACTGACAAATTGTCCAATTTATTTTATTATTTGGCCTAACCCCAAGAGTACTCGTGCATGGCCACAAGGTAAATGGACTTGCCTTTCATTTCCTATTGACCTTCAGCCGAAATGATTTTCCCAATTCGAACGTACGTACACATATTTTTCTTGTGTATTTATATTTATTTGTTATTTCTAAAAATTCATTGTTTTTGTTACTGTTTTGTTTCAACATTTTTGCTTGTTTGTTTTTGTTTGCCTTCAACAACATCATTGCCATCCTCGTCCGCATCCTCATGACGATGGCAATGATGATGACGATGGTTTTGTTGTTGTTGTTGATTTGGTGATGAACAACATCCACAGCCACAACCTCCATTTGCCACTGCCACAACAAGTTGAAGAAGAACTAACTACGGCAACGACGATGACGACAATAAACGTATTATTTGTGTAAAATTCTATTGTTTTGCCCATGTTGTTGTTGCTGTTATTGCATGATGTTTCATGGCAACACAAAATCCAAAAAATCACAAAAATACTCGTCCGTACTATGTTTGTATGTATGTGAGAGAAAGAGTGTATGTGTGTGTGTATCAAATAACAACAACAAAATAAATAATAAATCAACAACCTTTAGCCCAAAGTGGGTGAACATTTGAAATGAAAAACCAAACCAAACAAACGAATCGAGCACTGAGTGAGTGAATGAATGACGGACCGAGCAGAACAAGAATTTTTTCCTAAATTGAAACCATGAAAAACAGGGTACTCCGATATATTTTGCTACTTATTTTACTCGTCAAAGAGTGAGCCCCTGTATTTATAGAGAACTGGAGAGACGACGACAGCGACGACGACGGCCTCCGACAATAATCCATTCACCTCACTTCAATGCCGTTATAACCATGAACAACATGCAACAATCATCAGCAGCAGCTTTACACACAAACAACGTCGTCAATAATGCACCTTCTCCGCCACCACCTTCCCCACTCTGCCTTTGTTGATAAACGCCAAACAACTCACTTGCATTAGTGAAAGCGTGTGTGTGGGCAAGTGGGGGCGTATGCAGTCTCTCTCTTTCTCTCTCTCTCTCACCCACGTTTGCCAATTTGCCCCATCACTTGGTATTTGTACGTTCATCATACGCCACGGTGTGCTGTTTAATTATATCGTTACTTTTGCCAACACTGCATTCATACCACTGGGTTTCTCTCTTCTCTTTGCCGTACCCTTCCGCACACACACGCCCCTTACTTATCGTCATATTTGTTATATTTGTGTTTGGCAGTAGTTGTTGCTGTTGCTATATTGTTCCTGTTATTTACTATGAGAATTTAACTTAACAATGCAACCCAAAAACAAATTGTAAAGAAACTGGAATACTGGGAGAGAAAGAGCGAGAGAGATTGTTGTGGAGGGAGAGCACACAATACTACAAAACAAAAAAAAAACTCACTAATGCTCCACTACAGCACATGGTTTTCGTAGACAAACGTATGGTTAAGTAAACATTTTCGGGGGGATTTCTTTTTTGTTAAGCATTTTTTTTTTTGAAAATTCAAACATGTATTGTAAAACGAAACCGATTGAACCAACCTGTGGCCCTCGCTAACCAATAATGGTCTGTCGCCAATTCATGTCAGGGTATACATACACCGGATAGTTCGTTAAATATTTCCTTTTGAAACCTACGGCCGACACTGTCATTCGGTAAAGGATGTTTTCGGCTTAATCTGTGGAACATAGTACAATGCTTAAAAAGTCTAGAGCAAGACTAGGCCGACTGTGTTATATCCAACATCATTCTGGTATACAGAAGACCCCTTACGTTGAGTGTGTTTGTGATGGGATTTAGCACGTTATTTCTAGGGCGAAAGATTTAAAATCTGGAGGGAACTTTTTATGAGATTTCGTACAATTTCATTAGGTTTAGTTAAAAAGCCCTATACTTTATTCAAGCAAAACATATATGATCTGCGGCCTCGAATAGAAAGCAAACTAACTTTATAATGCGAATTACAATGATGCTGTTTAACCAGATTTGATTGTGTCTCGCTCTATATAAGATTTACGCAAATCGAAATTTTTAAATAAGGCTTCTACAGCAACAGGTCCGCAAATATACCAAACACACACCGATATTGACTAGTTTAACAGGGGTAGGAAAAAGAACGCTCTTTACGTACCGTGAGAAGTATAGATAGAAGATATTTCGTAGAATCTAAAGCGAATGGCTGTGATAGCAATAAGGAAATTAGTTCAGAGTGATTCTCTTGGTACAGAAAAAACATTGTGGAACCTTTTCATATTTAATCCTTTAAAGTGTTGCAGACGATTTTTCATAGCCTCGGCAACAGCCTAATGAAGATCGCTGTTTCCGAATTCCATTCAGTGGCAAATCATACAGGGCGATTCATTCACGACTGGACGAATTTCACCAGCGTATTTCATGGCTCATTTCATAAAAATACTCCCTATAATCCGGAAATGCAAGGAGGCGAAATGGCAGAGGTTTCAAAATTTTAGGATTGGTGGTCGGACTAGGTACTAGGGTAAAATTGCTTATTTCTGAACCAGTGGTTTTTAAGTTATTTTTAAATAGTCCTTGCTTTAACCTTTCCAAAATTATCTTAACGAAGCCCAAGCCCAGTCCTACCGTTCCAAAGTTATGACTATTTGGCAATTTTAACCTAGTACCCTCCGACCACAAATCCGAAAATTTTCTAACCGCTGCCATTTCGCCCACTTCCATTTTCAGGCATGGTCGTAGATGGACATATTTTCATGAAATGAGCCAAGGAATATGCTGCTGAAATTTGTCTAGTCGTGAGTGAATCACCCTGTATGATTTGCCACTTAATGGAATTCGGAAACAGCGGATTTCCATTAGGCTGTTGCCGAGGTTATGATAAATCGTCTGCAACACTTTAAAATCATAAACTTTGGCTGCTGAAGAAACTAAAAAGCTTGTCCAACTGCAGTCAAATCCACAAAGGTGCACTGTTTTGTGTCATGTATGGGATAGCGGATATTTTATTGCTCGAAATTGAAGCCTTTAATGTTTAACACATTCCGTTTCAGCAGGACAATGTGATATGACACCTCTGTATTTTAGACTACCTACGTCTCAGTGGCGGCCCACGGTGGTCTAGAATCAATAACCGTCAGCCAAAAGTCTTTAACAGAAACTCTGGTTTTTTTTAAATTGTTCTGAGAATATGACAAAATCGCATTTTAGTACTGAAAAACGAGATTTTTTGCACAAAAAGAACCCCATCAACAAAGGCCGCAATTATAAGCAGCAAAAGTTGACCCCAATAAATGGGGAACCCTTTTACCTTTCCAAATTGGAAAGGAAAATGATTTTTCTTCAAAACCTTTAAAGGCTTTTGCCTAAAAAAAAGGAATGTTGGTTCAAATTCATATATTTTTTTAAACAATAGTTTTTAAAATTGTAAATTTATTAGGGGTTTCGGAGCATCGCAACTGCAAATGAGCTCCGATTGATATCAATTTTAGTAATATTAGAAAAGAAAATTGGCAAACATTTCAGCTGAGAACCTAATTTTTTTAAGTTTTTCAGAAAAATATAAGTAATTCTTTAGAGGTGGCAAGAGTGAGTTGGATTTTCGTGGGCAATTGTGTGAAGAAAACTTGAAAAGTAAGGTTTACAACAGTAGTTCTCATTCGTTTGGGGAGAGCCTGGCCTTATAGAGTTCGGTTTTACTTTTACTTACAATTGCAGCAAGGCTTTCTGAAGAGGGTTGTCACGGACCCGAAATCATGATAAAAGTAGTGTGAAAATCAATGTCAGTTTGCCATTTTGTTAAAAACTTGTCTTCTATTTAAATATAGAAGCAAGAGGTCTTGAGCCGGTTTAATCCCTGTTCAATGTGTAATTCGCGCTTTAAAACTAAAAAAGTGTCATTTTGCACTAAATGTACTCTGTCTTTGAAGAGGCAGGCGAAAATTACCCCCTTGCACATCTATCCAAATTTGTACTGCATCCTTCAAAGACGTTTGCAAATTATTTTTTTTTCAAAATCTATGTTTTTAAATATATTAAATCAAACAAAATGTGGACGCCAGAATAATTATATGAAACCACACTTTATAATGAAAGAGAGCAATAACTCTTAAAATGCATGAAATACAGTTCGAGAAATACAAAAAATTAAATCACATTTTTTAAATTTTCGAATCCTAAAAAATGTTAAAATTTGTTATATGAAAAGGATTTTTTTTTGTCTAAGTTTTACTTGTCTTTAAAATCGCAAAATGAGTAAAATTTGGACCAGTTTCTAAAATGTAACCAATTACTCGGTTTTAAATACTCATATCTCAAAATAATTATTTAATCCTTGGTTACAATCGTCCTTTTTTTAGAACTTCCAACAGAAATACTTTGTTGTTTATTAGCTCTCTTCAGGGCACCTTGTGTTTTAGCCAGAATTTTAAAGCTTATAATTCTCAGCGGCTTTCAAAACTGACGTCGACGACATCATTAAGGCATAATGAATTCTTTTAAATAGTTTGAAGTCCTCGGTTTTATCTACACATGGCGATAAAATCTGTTGGAATTCGGTCCCAATTTCTAGGATGTTTATGGTTACATGGTTCGACATAGCATAAAGTGGACGCCACGATAATATTACGGTACTCACAGCAATCACCAACCGAATTCAGTAAAACTGTTCGTTGTTTTTGTTACGGGAACTGTGTGCCGGGACGACAGCCCTTGGCCGAAGAATTGCTCTTCGGGCCAATCCGATACATAGAACTGGCTGTCTTAGTATTAAAAACTGTTGGTTGCTACAACCGGTGGCTATGGTAACCAACCAATTATAAAGAACTTGCTACTTTTGTACGAATTATTGATGGTGACACTATATGTGACGCGCAAAATAGAAAGGGACCTAAGGGTAAAAACCAGTTTTTTCAGGAGAGCCATTTAAAAGATTTAAATACGTGTATCTTTGGTGTACCATCACTTTCATAAAATGCGCCTATATCTGGGAGGGAACACTTTTGGGGCATGGGATCGGTCTCATTCGATGCTCAGATGTTGTCCACATCAAATAAAAAGTGAAAATTGATTTTTTTTTACCCTTAGGTCCCTTTCTCTATGCGCTGTTACATATACGAGTACGTTTTCTGTGGTAACCAAACCTTGCTTAGTTTACAGTTTTTATGTTATTGGTTATCCTAACAAGAGAATATAATCCGGGTAATTATTTTTAGGTTCTAGTCACTTTAAAATCTTAGTTTTAGACGAAAACACATTTAGTAATTCAAAAACAACGAAGAGATATATAAGTATTTAATCATTATTTTAAATATTTTAGATAAAGATTATTTTTTCTAATTTGTTCTAAAAAAAGAAATATTTTTTTTGGAATTTCTCTAAAAATCTTTTACAAATTATATTGAAACTTATAGACTATCCACATGAACCATTAAAAAATGTTGATGGTAGTTACAACCGAATTCAAAGAGAACTTACAACCAACGACAAAATCAATTCCAATAATTATCTTTATTAGTTGCGGCCTTTTGATACTTCGACACTTGAACCTATAGTACAAGTTCCCTCTAAGGAAAATTGTCGTGAACACAATCAATATTCGGTTGTAGCGATAAAATACGTAGGCAGTGCAACCGCCAACATTCGGTTGGCACAAAATACGATTGCCCCAGCAAATCTGTTCTCTGAGTGTAGGTTTGGCTTCAATTAAGTTCTTTGAAGTAATTTTTACTATTGTTTGAGTAATGGATATTTCCCGGATTCATGGAAGCAGGTTAAAAGATTTTCTCTTGAAAACACTCACGGTATTTCTGATATCGGAAATTTAAGAGCAGATTTTTGATTGTCTGACAAAGAACATGAATATCAATGTTGACAAATTACTATTGTTTTACAATTCTAATTAAAAAGGAGTTAATCGACTGGTAATAAATTAACCAAATTTTTAATCTGCCTGCAATTTAAGGAAACAGGCGTGTACAATTGCGGTTTCTTATGATACGGATATGGATAAGGCCTTTAAAAGGATATTAGCATAGAATACTTTTTTATTTACTTATGATTGGATTTGATCTGCATGTTGTGCAACACGTTTAGAGTTTTTTTAGAATCGATATATGTGACAGCGCATAGAGAAAGGGACCTAAGGGTAAAAAAAATCAATTTTCACTTTTTTTTGATGTGAAAAACATCTGAGCATCGAATGAGACCGATCCAATGCCCCAAAAGTGTTCCCTCCCAGAGATATGCGCGTTTTATGCAAGTGTTGGTACACCAAAGATACAAGTATTTAAATCTTTTAAATGACTCTCCTAAACAAAACTGGTTTATAGCCTTAGGTACCTTTCTATTTTGCGCGTAACATATGGTGTCTAAGATGTTCTTCTCTAGGGTGTGGTTTGTTGTTGCGTGCCTCAGGAATCAATGTCAGCTAGCTTTTCCTAGCTATGTGTTGGTATTTTATTTATAAACGATTTAGTGCTTTTCATTGAAGATAGAAATAAACCTGTTTTGAATAAAGAACATTTTGGGGGATGCAATCGCGATATTTCAAAAAAAATATTGTCTAATTTTTGTAAGCGGTAGGGCCTAGTCAGACTGTAAAAAAAACTTTTCTAGCTTCGTTTCCCACACAACTCCTACAAGCAGTTGGCAACACTAATTTGTTTAATATTAAGAAAACGATCACATAAACCACCAGTTTCGTCTGCCTGAAAAGGCTGTTAGATTCGTGTAGGTTACCCAGTATTTATAAGTGTTGGCCATTTATGCCTTTTAAATAATTTTACATGATCTGTATGTGTGTTAGTCTGTCTGTACTCGTATGTGTGACTACGTTGAAATGTTTGCATGTTTTTGTAGTATTTGTTTTGTTGTCACTTGTAAATACAACCGCACACTGACACACTCATACCAACACACAAACATTGGGATGCAGTTTATTTGTCGCATCCCAGCTAGCATTTTTTGAATTTTTTAATCAAATTCGGGTCTTTTTCGACTCTTCTGCGCGATTAAAAAGTCGGAATATGCGCGCTTTTTCTGAACATAAAAGATACTTTTGTCGGGAGAAAAGTGTGCCTGCCCCGCGACTCTTCTTAATAAATCATTTATGAGTCATTTTCTATATTAGTTTAGAGTCATTTTTGATCATTTGTTAGTCTCATTTGACTTAATTTGTGACTCTTTTTGGATTCGTCTTTCAGTAATGTTAGAATCACTTACGAGTCTTTTGTGAGTTATTTATCAGTCATTTTATCGTCATTAATCACCCATATTTCTAATCATTTGGGAGTCTTTTTTGCGTCATTTATGACTCTAACTTGAGTCATTTATCAGTCGTATTTCTAAACGTATTTAACCCCTGTTCCGCAATACGATTTAGAGTGAAATCCGAATCCGAGTAAAATTAAACAGTCCAGTACTCATCTTCACAAAAACTTTTGTGTGATATTTTCACTTGCTTTTGTAGTTTTGCGAATAAAGCATATTTGCAAATGAAAATATATCACAAAAGTTCTTGTGAAGATGAGTACTGGACTGTTTAATTTTACTTGCATTCGGATTGCACTCTAAATCGGATTACGGAACAGGAGTGTTAAATCGAGTATTTTTCAGTCTACTTTCTGAGTTTATTTAAAAGAAAATAATTATTTATTTAAAAGAAAATATTTTTTTTTTGGTAAAAATAGTTCATTTCGTTAAAAATAGTTAGATCCAATTTTAAGAATACATTTTATAAAAAAAAACATAAAGTGTACAAAAAAAATTATTAAATTAATAATTTGTACTTTAAACATTAAAAGTGATTTGCACAATTTCACTTCTTTTTATTCGTTTAGCTGACATTGCAATTTTTTATTTAATCTATTACAATACTTTAATGATTTTAATTAAAGTATTAAATTTAATTACACGTTTTATTTTTTTATGTATATTTCACTTTCACAATAAATGATGTTCACACTTAGAAGTTAATTTTAGAAATAAACAAAAATTTAACTTTTTGCCATTTACTCAAAAATACGCAAAGATTGTCCAGTTATTCTTAAGAACATAACAAAAACATAACAAACAGTTTTTAATCATCTATCTGAGCAAAACATGATCATAAAATACATAATTATCACTTTTCAAACACCTGCATGATCTGTTTTTGATTAAGCATTTTTCAATCTTTCAGATGAGCGAAATATGATAATAGATAACAGAAATAATAGTCAAATTTCAAACGTCTGGAAGATTAATTTGCGATTACTATACAATTTGTTGTTATAATTTAAATCGAACTCTTTTAGCGCGAATCATTATCGAGTCCTGTTTTGATCATGTAGGTGATTAATCAGTTTTTGATCTCCAAAGGTACTCGAAGAAGACTCAGCAAGGTGATTTTTCAAAAAATGATCTTCCAAATGCTAGCTGGGATAACGTTGCATGTACAATAGATGTACGTATGCATATGTGTCAACCATACACAGAAAAAAAATTATGAATTACTCCAATGAAACTTTACGTTATATTAACAAAAATATGATTGCTGAACAGAATAACGGCGTCAAGGGAACTAGAGTTAAATCGGTGGCCAGTTCCAAGACTTATTGCCGCGTTATAATTGTTCAAACACTGACAAAATTTTGATTCCAGTCTCATCGAAGTTGTTTACAAAAAACAAACAAGTCAAAGTAGTTAAAGTCGGACGTAGCCGGCTATGAGATACCCTACACCACTCCGCTAATCAGAAGATTAAGCAACTTTGTCTAGAGCTTGCGCAAGGTCTGACTCAATATGTTACACTTAATTATTTGTCCCTCATGACTTCCACAAAAGTTCCAAAAAATCCCAATAAGGAGGAACTTCCTCAAATCAGTGAAGAGATACAGCTGTTACTCGTGTCGCAGCCATTTATGAGGTGAAAACCCACCGCTGAGAAATTGTTAAATGTTTAACCTGGGTTAACTGGTGTGATGGAAGTGTTCACGACTACTCGAAATGCTCTGTGCTAAAATTGGTCGAAATCAGGCGTAATATGTGGCATTAGGAGGATTACAATGAATGATGGGGAGAAGGACGAGGGGATGGACATCGGTAAATGAAAAAAGTGATTCTGTGTTTATCGGTATAAAAAAAGTAGGAACTATCTCTTTTTTTTAAGTTGTTGCAAACATCAGCAGTAAGCAGTCATAATACCCTGCACAATAGGGCATACCTCAAAAAAAAAGTTCGCCGTACACCTTCGAATATGAAGTATTATTGAAAGGTAGTTTCAAAAAAAAAAATTTTATTTTTTTATGCCGAACGTAGGGGTCGCGCTTTTACATTTTTCTATATAACTTCTGCATTTATAAACGGATTTTAAAGTGTGATACATCGATGTTTTTGTCTTTGAAGTCATTGAGCTCAAGCACCCTTCTGGTACTTACCCATCATATCTCAGTTGCTACTACCCTAATGTACCACTCTAATATCAGAAAATTAAAGCTCGCGCGGGGTGCTTGAGCTCAATGACTTCAAAGACAAAAAAATCGGCCTCGTCGAGACAAAAACATCGATGTATCACACTTTAAAATCCGTTTATGAATGCAGAAGTTATATAGAAAAATGTAAAAGCGCGACCCCTACGTTCGGCATAAAAAAATAAAAAATTTTTTTTTGAAACTACCTTTCAATAATACTTCATATTCGAAGGTGTACGGCGAACTTTTTTTTTTTACTTGTAACCTGGTACGCTCTACTGCACAACCAAGCAAAAACTTCGTTTTATATTCTCCACTGTCCCAACACTTCCATAGCGCTTTTTGGGCCCTTTCGGCCCAAGCCTTCGTTATTAGTCTTAGCGAAAACTGTAAAATTACTCTATATGTGACGCGCAAAATAGAAAGGGACCTAAAGGTAAAAACCAGTTTTGTTCAGGAGAGCCATTTTAAAGAAATAAATACGTGTATCTTTGGTGTACCATCACTTTCATAAAACGCGCATATCTCTGAGAGGGAACACCTTTGGTGCTTGGGATCGGTCTCATTCGATGCTTAGATGTTGTCCACATCAAAAAAAGTGAAAATTGATTTTTTTACCCTTAGGTTCCTTTCTCTATGCGCTGTCACATATTTGTATTGGAAGTAAAATTTGCTTTAATTTGAGTACATACTAGGGCATATCAATAATACCGTGAGTTTTCTAACTTACCTCGTAGTTATATAAAATGCAACACTGCTCCCTTCAAGTACCATCTATTAATGGACTACTGTCAAATTTTAAGAGAGTTCTGTCATTCAGTTTGTGTTTAGGAGCTGTTCAAAACATACAACCTCGTGGATTTTGTTAAAAATTGAATAAAAATGATTTCGAGTGCACACACACTAACCATTATTTTTTGCAGAAAAAAAACAGTCAATCAAACCAAGGAAAAGCTTGATAAATACTATGGGGTCTCTGCACCATCGATTTCAATGGTAAAAAAGTGGTTTATTGACTTTCGTTGTGATCGCACAAGTATAAATGACGGTGAACGTTTTGGGCGGCCAATTGAGGTCAATACACCGGAAAATGTCGAAAAAATCCACGATATGGTGTTGGCCGATCGAAAAGTAATAGAGCGTGAGATTTTTGATGCCATAGGCATTTCATATGGCAGAGTGTTTTCGATTTTACATGATCTGTTGGGCTTTAGAAAGCTGTTTGCAAGATGTCTGCCGCGTTCGCTCTTAATTGGCCATAAACGTAATCGTTTGACAACTTCAAAGCATTGTTTGAAGTGGTTTAATTGCAATTCGAATGCGTTTTTGCGTCGTTTTGTTACTGTGGATGAAACATGGATCCATTAGAACACTCCGGAGACCAAGCAGCAGTCTAAACAACCGGTTAACCGGTTTTGAAGAAGGCCAAGATGACTCTTTGTCGGCCAAAAAGGTTTTTTTGGGATGCACGTGGAATAATCCAAATTAAACAAAATCAGAAACGGCGAAAATTGTGTCAACTTATTTAAGGAGGACTTAAAATAAAACCCAATGCCAAAATTGCATGAATTGAGTTACAAATTGATACCTCAATTCCGCCATATTCTCCGGATTTAGCCTCCAGCGACTATTTTCAAAATTAAGGAAATGCCTCGGTGGAAAGATATTCAGCTCCAACGATGAAATTATTGACCAAACTAGAGCCTATTTTATGGACCTTGAAATTTTTTATTTTTTTAAGGGAGACAATTATTAGAGAAACGATGGACTAAGTGTATTGAGCTTAAGGGAGATTATGATGTAAAATATTTTTTTTTTTGGCAAAAATAAACTTTGTTTTATTCGAAAAGTCACGGAATTATTGATATACCCTCGTATATGCCATTATGGACTATTATTCGCCCGTTGTGACCATGCGGGCCTTTATTTCTGTATCCACGAATGACGGACGAACACATGGACAGATGGGCGGACGGACACAAAGATGTACGGACGGCTAGATCGCCTTAGAATTTAACGACGATCAATAATAAGGGGTGTTTTTTTATTGGGGTATAGAACTTTAAGTTGGCATCACTTTTTTAACTGGCGGCCATTTTGTCAGCTGTCAAGTGATAATATTTAGTTTGGTTTGCCATTTCATCATGAACAGGTTGACAAAAGAACAACGCTTGCAAATCGTGCAAATTTATTTCGAAAGTAATGGTTCAGTTCGCGAAGTTCACCGCAAGCTCCGTCCATTTTATGGTCGACATAATCGTCCATCAGAGCAATTAATTCGGTTAACCATGGATCGGTTAACATGGACCATTGGATTATTTTCTTTGGGGATATGTGAAGTCGCTCGTCTACGCCAACAAACCAGAAACACGGTAGGGGACTTGGAAGCCAACATTCGTGGCGTTATTGCCAACATGCGGCCCCATATGCTCGAAAAAGTGGTTGAAAATTGGACCTGTAGAATTGGCTTTATTCGAGCCAGCCGCGGCGGCCACATGCCCGAAATCATATTTAAACATTAATGGCATAAAATTATCCTTCCAATAAAGTCAAATTGATGGACATTAAAACGATTTTCTTGTGTTTTATTTCAATTCGAAGTTCTATACCTCAAAAAAAAACACCCTTTATATGTACTTTATAAATGTTTTCTGGTGTTGCAAACGAAATGATGCATTTAGTATATATACCATTCACTTTTTGCTGCATAGACTGAAGAACTAATTTCGGGTGGAATCATCTACACCACTGGGTTTAACAGAAGACTCCACTTGTCCTTACCACATTCAAAAATCAAGATCCGGTTTAATATGGGAAGGGATATATATAACCTAAAACAGAATGATCTTCCCTTGACCGGGTAAAGTATGAAAAAACCCAAAGATATTTAAGATTGAACTTCATTCGTGGCTATATGAAATCATGAACCGAATTGTCGAAGATCGCTCGGATTGATTATATTAAAATTATAATAAAATAATTAAAAAAAACAGACTCTAAAACCTGGACTCTAAAAACAGAGTCCATCGATCAATTATAAGTAATTATTTATCGAAATAGTCCGAGCCAAATTCGTTTAATATCGCACCTCATAATAGATCTCAATAGCAGCAAGGCTTCAAATTTAGGCAAAACTATTTTGATTGGGTTCTTCCATTGACGAACTACAGACATAAGCAATAAGTAATAACATCATGTGCCACAGTGTTTCCATATGATGGAGATGGAGCTGCTCAAAATAGTAACTTAACATTTCATTGCATTAACGAACCCCCTCATTTTCACCGTGTATCTCTTGTACAGTGCTTTCAACAATGATTGCCTCTCTGAATACAGCTCGAAATAAAAAATATATACAAGCCGCCATCATCATCTTCACCTCCTGAAACAGTCGCAGGACGAGATGTACTTCCCAAAACTTATTTTCTTTCTTTTTATCTACTTAAGCTGCTGCTTCATGTCGTTATGCTCGTTCGTTCGCACATCTTCATGTACAAATTGTAAAGTTGATTTTTGTTTTAGTTTCTTTTGCTTTCTGGTTATTGTCGAAACTGTTTTTTTTGTGCATTCTTTTTGTTCATCTTTCTCAAGCCAAGTCGTCATCCTTCACAGATTTTTTTCTGTGTTTTGCACAACCGCCCGCTACATTTGACTACGCCACCTTGGCTGCACACTGGAGCAGAGAGTGATTAATTGCAGATAGGATGCAATTATTTGTACAGTTCTTAGGAGAAAATGTTTGTTTTATAAGCGTGTGCTATCGGGGAATCAATTAAAGGGGCGATGTACTATTTTAAATTAAGTCCATGAAGATCAGACAGATATTTTCTTGGATATTTTAATGACAAATTTAACATGGGCTGTAATATGTAATAATAAAAACCAAGTCTGAATAGTCCCTAAGGTTGTAAATGTCCATTCCAGCGATCTTCAACCTATTGGACCCAGTAGAGTTCAGTATTAATACTCGTATTAATAGGATTTATGAGGATGGCAGCACTTTACCAAGTGCTGCTAATCTATTCAATGTTCCTCCTAAACCATCTCACGGCCTTTGCCGGTAGCAAAAAAATAATGTAAAGCCCTTATTACACTAGCTTTTTCTTGGTTTTTTTCAGTCAAGATTGATGAAGCGAGGCAGCAAATGTGAAATAGGGACGACCACATCATTTGTAAAAACCAACCAATCCATGTACACGTAGAGAAAAAACATGGTTACTATATGGTTACGGCAATAATAATATGTTCTCCTCAATAAAAGTATTTTCGTCGCAACCATAGTTTTATTTACTGAATTTAATTTTGACAATAGTATGATTGCCTCAATTTTAATATTGTTGAAATGTAACAATAGTATTATTCAAATAAACTGCCTTGGCTTTGTTTAACTGAAATATTTTTAATAAAAACGCTTACGTTTTTTACACAGATTTTTTCTTGTGTTAAATAAATCATTTCTATTTTTGAATTTTATGTATTTTTAAATAATTTTCATAAATTAAATCTGTTGTTGACAACTCAACCCAATTCCATTAAATAATTTTGGGATCATAGTATAATTGTGTTTGATCATACTATGGTTGTAGGGATCATAACATGGTTGCATGGGAATCATACTATTGTTGTGAGGATCATACAATTGTTGTATGTGAAACATACTATGGTTGTGAGGATCATAATATGGTTGTGGAAATCATAGCATGGTTGAGGGTGAATCATACTATGGTTGTGTATTTAATTAATTATGGTTATGTATGAATCATACTATTGTCGTGAGGATGAAAGTATGTTTGTGAGGATTATAGTATGGTTGTATTTGAGTCATACTAATAATGTGAGGATCATAATAATGTTGTTTCACAACCATACACCCAAAAATAGTATTGTCTTCTTCGAATATTATCACCACAACCGTACTTTTTTTCTACGTGTAGAGAGGAGAGCAAATTAATTTTATTTGCAAATTCATAGAAATTGTTCATGCATTTCCAAAAGTCATTTTGAAAAAAAATAAAAAAAAAATTGAGCCTATTGTTTCTTCACTTAGAACTTTTCACAGTCACCAAAAAAGTCGACTAGGGTCTGGCGTGCCAAATTGCAAAAAAAAAATCAAAATATGTAATCATTTTTAAAATTACAGCAAAAAAATTAAAAACGCTAAAAACATAATAATGTCTTGTGAGACGATATGATTTTTTTTATTTTATGTTAAAAGAAATTAAAATTACCAAGCTGTAGTACAACAAAATCGGTCAAGTATTTCAGGAGTTACAAGCGATTGAATAAACACACCTTTTTGAAAAAGAATTGAACCTACTGTTTCTCCACTTAGTCCTTTCCACAGTCACTAAAAAAGACATCTAGGGCTGGCCTGCCAAAATCCAAAAAAAAAAATCAAAATATGTAATTATTTTTAAAAAAAAGTTAAAAACGCTCAAAACATAAAAAGGTCCTGCAGGACGATATTTTTCTGTTGAAAGAAATTAAAATTACTTTCAAAACAAGTTGTAGTACAACAAAATCGGTCAAGTATTTCAGGAGTTACAAGCGATTGAATTAACACACCTTTTTGAAAAAGTCTACGTTTTACCAAAGTTCAAGAAAGATTCATGATTTTTTATTTATTTTTTCCCCCACGGCAAAAGACATAAAATTCGTTGAGAACTCATTCTGAAAATTTGCGTTAAATTTGTACCTGCAATCGTACCGTTGGGCATGGAATGACTCATATGTATATTGGCTTGGATATTTTTATGCCAAATTTAACATGGGCTGTAATAATAAAAACCAAGTCTGAATAGTCTCTAAGGTTGTAAATATCCATTCCTCATCCTCGATCGACCCTCAATCGATCGGACCCAGTAGAGTTCAGTATGAATATTTACAATCTAAGGAATTACTAAGACTTATGAATATTTTTATGACGACTTTTCTGCGCTATATAAGCGAAGCGGTCTACAGAAAGGCCGATGTCGTCCGAATAGTCGTTATCATTAAGGAAGTAACTCATGTTCCAATGGATTCCATGCGGCCTGAAGCCCGAAATCCAGCAGCCATAGAAAAAGTGTAGACAGCCCTGTTTTACTGCTGCACTGGGCTCAAATGGTTGGCGTTCTTCACTGTTGTACGAGGATTTCTATATGTAACAGCGAATAGAGGACCTAAGGGTAAAAAAATCAATTTTCATTTTTTTTTCTTTTTTTGATGTGGACAATATCTGAGCATCGAATGAGACCGATCCCATGCCCCAAAAGTGTTCCCTCCCAGAGATATGCGCGTTTTATGAAGTGAAGTCGACGATTCTAAGCGCAAATAGAAAGGGACCTAATCTTTAAAATGGCTTTCCTGAACAAAACTGGTTTTTAACCTTAGGTCCCTTTCTGCGCGTCATATATATTTCTGGCCTAGGCTGCACTAAGTGTTGCCTGGCGCCATCTGACATTTCCATTAAAAATTTTCACATTTTTTAGCATAAACGTACTCAGAACGTTTGGACTTACGGCCATCATTTGTGTTGTTTACAGTGACTTGAAAAAATCAATTTGGCAGAAAAATGGAGTTAACTCGTCAACATTTTCATGGGATCATTTTTCACAACTTTCGACGTGGATTATCACTATTAGAGTCCATCGATGAACTAAAATTTTTGTATGGCGATAAAGCTCCATCCTATAGCACTGTGAAAACTGGTTTAATAAATTCAATCGTAGCCGAAGCTCGCTCAAATACGAAGGTCCTGAAGGTCGTTCAAAAACGGTCGTTGTGCCAGAGAACATTGATGCGGTGCGTGAACTGATAATGCAAGATCGTTATGTGACATACCGTAACATAGAGGCATCCTTGGGCATTTCTTCCACCAGCATACATTCGATATTGCATGAACACCTGGCCGTAAAAAATGTTTGTTCTCGTGGGATCCCGCACAATTTGACAATCGCTCAAAAAAAGGCTCGTGTCGATTGGTGCAAATTTTTTTTGAAAAAGTACGATCGCGGTGCTTCAAAAGATGTTAAAAAGATCGTCACAGGTGACGAATCATGGATCTATGCGTATGATTCCGAAACAAAACAGCAATCGACAGTGTGGGTCTTCGAAGACGAGCCAAATCCAACGAAAGTTGTTCGTGGAAGAAGCACTTCGAAGTAAATGGTCACCTGTTTCTTCGGCAAAACTGGTCATGTGGCAACTGTTCCGCTTGAGCAACGTAGGAGATCAGTTTTAAGAGGTACACCACAATTTGTTTGCCTGAAGTCTTCGGAGAAATTCGAAAAACGAACAAGAGAAGACGAATCATTTTGCACCATGACAATGCGAGCTCTCACACATCGGCTCCAACTAGCGCCTTTTTGACCGGTCAACACGGCAAATTAATGGGTCATCCGCCATACAGCCCTGACTTGGCACCCAATGAATTCCTTTTATTCCGGCACATCAAGAAAAAAATGCGTGGTCAACGATTTTCGTTGCCAGAAGATGCTGCTGAAGCGTTCAAAAAGCATGTTTTGGAGGTGTCTCAATCGGAGTGGAAAAAGTGCTTCGACAATTGGTTTGAGCGCATGCAAAAGTGTATAAATCATTTTGGAGAATACTTTGAAAAACAATATAACAATTTTTGATGATAAATATTAGCATTTTCATTATTAGGCCAAAAATATATATAGCAGCCCTCGTATCGTACTTTGCAGTGGGCTGATGTATAGAACTCGCGATTGAGGTGGGTTATTTTCCTCGGAATTCCCTTGCTAGAGCCCTTAGAGCCTTGCAGAGCGACGTAGTGGGTGCCGTACGAGTATAGAAGGTACTTTCGTAAGCTAATAAAAATTGATAAAGGCTGCTGTTGTATTCGATTGACTGCTAGGTGACCTCAAAGACCTTACCGTTATAAATCCTACTTGTTCTTTCCGTAGGATGGGTTATTATATTACTAGAGATAATCTCTGTAGAATCAGGGACGATAAGAAATTGTAGCTCGGTGATAGAGCGAATGGTGTAAATATGCTCAACACATGACCTGATAGTTTATATTAATGGAGATAGTCTCTGTGGAAACAGAGATGATATATTTTAATCAGAGAAGATATATTTTAATATATGATTGTATTAATTAAAATGTTATAAAATGGTTGCTGTTGGCCTATATAAAGCCTACAAGCGCTGAGGCTCTAAATGTTAATACATATTGGATAATTTGAAATAAACAAAAAAAAACGAACAAAAAATTTGTTGACTGCAAAGAAGAACGTGATTCCTCTAAAGTTACTGCATTGCCGTAGTTCACCCATCTTCCCACTACACCCTTCTTCAAGCTGTTTGGGATAGATTCTTGTTCCTACAATTTTTTTGGTTTTATATTTTGATTAAAGCTTCAGAGATGGGTTCAGCACCGTAATTTTATGATTCTGAAGGTACGCTATCAGACCCGGCGCTTTCAAAATCTTCAGGTTTGAGGGCACGCGAAGTACTTCTGTAAAAGTAGGCGATGCTGCAGAAATGTCTCTTCTCCGAAGGCGTCTGCTTTAATTCCAGGAATAGTGCGTCGTTTCAGTGGTTTTGGGTAGGATGCTCGGTGCAGAGAAGAAATCTCGCCAGCGCTGTAATTTATGCTGGGTGGTGGTGAGATTAAGGCATACTCGTCCTTAATGACATCAGCAGTACGCTCTTGTTTTCTGCTCAATTGCCGTATAGCATTTTACACACCACCCACGGCAGATGCCTGCTCCGCTTTTTTTCGAAATATTTCTATAGTAGGCTTTTCTGTCAGCTCGAGCCATATAAATTACTTTGGCAGCGGTCTGGCGGTATATAACTTTAACATCACGCCTGGCGTTGTCAGTTTTAGCCCGGTTAATTTTGATTTTTAGTATTTGGGTCTATATTCATATCAACAACAACTAAAGGTCCAATTAGTCTTTTCGGGTGACGGTTGACGGAAGGCAATCAGCTGTTTGAGTTGGGGTTGCATTTCGCATGTGTTAGAGAGAGATAACTACAATTTGACGGTTGACGACGGTAGACTTCTGCAGGTTGCAGAATCAACCGTCAGCCGTCAAGACCGATCATCTGTTTATTGTCATGCTTCAGTTCGACATTTTATGCTCGATAATTGTTTAGAATTTGTTTTCCTTCTTGCAAATTATATTTTAAAGTTTAAAATTATGAATAATATACTTATAAACGAAGACAGCCTCTATATTTTGTACAAATGCTCTTCGATCAGCTGATTTTATTTTGTGTTGTCTTACCGTCGTCACCGTCATAACTAATCGCACAATATTGAGAATAACGTCAACCGTCAACACTTATTGGACCTTAAGCCAAATCGCTGAGAACGCAGCGACATTTTTAGTTCAACGAACGAAAAAAGGACGCACCAGTTTTTATAAGTCCTGCACCAGTTTTTATATGTCCTACACCGTCAACACTTATTGGACCTTAAGCCAAATCGCTGAGAAAGCAGCGACATTTTAGTTCAACGAACGAAAAAGTACGCACCAGTTTTTATAAGTCCTACACCGTGTTAGTCGTCTGACATTTTCATATTCCAGCCGCTGTCGGCATTCGCATTATCAACAACACAAGCAACACATTAATTTCACAACAATCAAAATAATTTTATATTAACATCAAACAAATCTCTCGAAGAAAACTAAAGAAAGAGCCCACCTTAATACTAATCAGCAAAATTAAAAAAAAAACCTGTCGCCAATTAACTTTTAAAATATCCCACTGTGCTGCCTTCAAATCATCACCCGCACCATGTTTATGCCATGGCAAGCGACGTCCTCGTCCTCGTAGTTATCGCTCACGTCGATATTGTGTTTATTTGCACTCTTTGGCTCGGTTGTTTCTCTAGTTCTTGTATTACTTTTTCGGTTTGGTTTGCATTCGTTTGGTTCGTTTGATTGTTTGGTTTTCGGAATGTTTTGTGTATTTTGGTGTGTCATCAAACACAACAAAAACTTTTTCCTTTTCCTCGCCCCGTCCACTCACTCGTTGTTCGCTGTATTGGAGCTAGTGTGGTGTGATGCGGTGCAGTGCCGTGGATATGGAGGAGGACGAGGTGTGGAAATGCGAAAGGTTTGTTGGTTGCTCTATTCCTTCATTTCCCACTACAAGCCACACTAACACTACGACGGCACTACGTTTGCCCGCACAACGCAAACAACATTTTGCATCGGTGTGAGTGTGTGTTTGTGTGTGTGTGGGTGGATCTGTGTGTGCCTGTGCTGAAGTTGGAGCAAACAAGCAAGCATTCATTCATTGTTTGTTTTGGAGGATTTTAAGATAATGATGATGAAGAAGGAGGACGGACGGACAGACAGACGCACGGTGATGGAAAACGCTCCTCTACAAACGAGCTGGCCCAACTGAAAACTGAATGTCAGTACAAATACTACAAAAATGAGAAACAGTTGAAGACGTAGAAGGAGCCAGGATTTACGATGAAGTTGTTTGAACAACAACTACATTCACTCGTACACACACACACACAATGTTTGAATAGGTTTATTCCGTTTTTGGGGTTAACAAACTTGTATGCCATGCAAGACGGATTCGGTTTGAATTGAATTGGACTTTTCGGGTTTTTTCTTATCCTGTGGAGTGTTTGAGAAGGGAGCATAAACATAAAGTTTGTTGATTAACGTTTTTGCCTTCGCTGAGAATTATTTAACATTTGCCTGCCAAATTGCCATTCCAGAAATGACATTTGCTTTAAGCGTCATATCGAAATAAATAAGTTGCGGAGAAAACACATTTCTGCGTATACATACGAGTAGTTACAAGATTGTCTGTACATTCCTTTAAATCTTTAAGAAGAACTAAATTGTCATACATTTTCTAAGAAAGAACCTCCAGTAAGAATAGTACAATTTCCCGTGGGCCTGATTTTTTGATGCAATTAATACTATCTTATATAAACACTATATAATGGGTGATCAATCTAGAGGTATTATTTTTATAGGTTTTTTTTCACGATTACCCTGAGCTGTGTTTAAATTTATTTTTTTTGTATTGTTTGCCATTTCATTATGAAAAGACTTACACCGCAACAACGTCTCCAAATTGCGCAACTGTGTTTTGGAAATGAGAATGAGAAGATCCACTGTTTTCGACCAAAATTTTGTTCAGTGACTAGGCACATTTCTGGCTCCACGGCAACGTCAATAAACATAATAGTCGCGTTTTGGCTGAAAAGCAACCAGTAGAGGTTCCAAAATAAACCACGGTTTGGTGCCGTTTATGGGCTGGTGAAATCATCGCTCCATATTTTTTCAAAAGTGATGATGGCCGGATCGAAACCGTGAATGTTGCTCGCTACGAACCTTGATATCGGACTTTTTGCTGCCTGAAATTGAAGCCCGTATTCTTAATGACATTTGGTTTCAACAGGACAGGTGGCACTTCTCATACAGCTGCTGAAAGATGGATCTATTGAGAGGTAATTTTGAAGAACAGCTAATTTTACGTTTTGGACCAGTGAGATCACACCTAAAGAATTTTTTTTGGGCTAAGTAAAGTCCAAATTCTATGCTGACAAACCAGCTACGATTCAGGTTTTAGAAGCCAACATTATTAACGCCATACCGGTCGAAATGCTCGAACGAGTCGTCTAAAATTGGACCCTCAGAAGGGACACCCTGAGGCGTAGTTGCGGTCAACATTTGAAGGAAATTTTATTCAAAAAAAAAAATGTCGGAAAATTTCCTTTCGAATGAATAAAAAAGATTCCACACTTGATTTCAATTTTTGTATTTTTTTATTTTGGAACAAATACCTCTAAATGGATATAAAGAAATTTTTGATTTTAATATGATTTTTAGGGAGATATACAAGGTGGAGCAAAATTAATCGCTTAATTTAGTTTTTGAATATCTTTTTTAATGTGTTGAACTAGTTGTGATCTCGTTCACCAAACCTTTCCGTTTCCGGCAAAGTTCGAGTCTTTATCAAGATTCTCGCTGTAATAGCTACAACCATGGTGCGCCATCGCACTGGAGCAATAACCAAGCGTCGGCTAGCGCCCCTTAAGGCCAACCCTGCCATTAACAATTCGAATTGTGCTAAATGGAAACAACATTCCCCTTGGTCATGGGCCGAGGACTATCTAAACCTCTGCTGATCTATGGATAACAGCATACGGTTTCATAGCAATTTTACACTGAGCCGAAACTCTCCCCGCAATTTGGGTAAGGTCCGCACCCAGAAGTCAGGCCAAAATAAAAGTTCTGGGGGCCCTAACTACCCGTGGTACCAGACTTTAGTTTCCGACCAGACCTCATAGCCGAGCTACTACCAGTTTGCGATCCTTACAACGCGGGACTGGCACTCAAAATTATAGTCTTCGCTTTTGAGTAGGATTATGTGCAGGTCTGAATCCATGCTATACATGGACTTGGCTTCCTCACCGCTCAGAGCAAGATAACCATACCTCTTTCCTTTGACGACGGTGAACGGCAGCCATTTATTAAAGCTAGGCAGGACCGACCAGCAAACAAGACTCGAGGATCTATAATGACTGGGTGTAGTCTTGGGAAGACCTCATTATTCCCAGTCGCCCATGGTTCCTGATTTCCTCCGGCCGAAACTCTCTCCGTAATTTGAGTACAAACCATGGTCGCCACAATACTCCCCAGAAGGTCCGCACCCAGCAGTCAGGCCAAACAAAAGTTCTGGGGGCCAGACTTTAGTTTCCGGCCAGACCTCATAGCTGAGCTACTACCAGTTTGCGATCCTTACAACGCGGGACAGGGCACTCAAAATTATAGTCTTCACTTTTGAGAAGGTTTATGTGCAGGTTTGAAACCATGCTATACATGGACTTGGCTTCCTCACCGCTCAGAGCAAGATAAACATACCTCTTTTCTTTGACGTCGGTGAACGGCAGCCATATACGAGTATTAAAGCTTGGCAGGACCGACCACCAAACAAGACTCGATGATCTATAATGACTGGGTGTAGTCTTGGGAAGACCTCATTATTCCCAGTCGCCCATGGTTTCAGATTTCCTCCTCATAACAAAAGTTACTTCCAGTAATTAGAGGACTGATATCCCCCCGTAGCAGCAGATGTTGAAAATTATAAGGGAACTTACCGCCGGCTACAGCGTAACACAATCAGTCAACGGGAAGAAGGTCTGACAGGCGAACCGACTAGAGCTAGCTAGGCATGCGCTAGAGGAGAGCACCCCACTGCGTCCCACTGACCATCAAAAGAAACAACGCCCATGGCGTCCAGATCCCGTATGTTATCATAGAGAAGGCATGCAGCCAGTCCTTGACTGGCGTCCACCCCATTATTCCCAGTCACCCGTGGTTCCAGATTTTCTCGGATCAGGTTTCGTAACCAAAGTTACTTGCAGTAACCAGAGGAGCAGCAGATGTTGAAACTTAAAAGGGAACTCACCGACGGATAGAGCGTATTGCAATCAGCCACCAAGAAGAAGGTCTGACAGGCTAACTGTGTAGTCCTAGCTAGGCATGCGCTAGAGGAAAGCACCCCACTGTGTCCTACTGACCACCAGAAGAAACAATCCCCATGGCGTCCAGATCCAGTATGTCCTCATAGAGAAGGCATTCGCTCAAGACATGCAGCTAATCCTTGACTGGCGTTCCGCGACTTCATGACTGACTATCGCCCAGGACACTCTTATGCAAAAAGCTTTAACAGACCCGTGCCCTGTCAGCAAGAAATAAAGGCCGAAGCCAAAATCCGATTTACTCCCGAAGAAACATCACGAATAAACCTGTATGTAACCCCAACAGTCTCGCTGGCATCCCAGCTAGACTGCCATTTAGATGTAACACACCCACGCTACAGCCTATTTCGTTTCCTATTGGTGATACTCTCCAATCCCTCTATCATCCCATCATTTGGCAGCATTGCCAACCCTTTCTTGATCTAGAAAACCATACCGCAACGTATTACCTCAAGGTCAAGAGGAGCTAAACCTAGGAGCACCGTCCGATTCCGGCAGTAAGAAGTCCTTTTTCATGGGCCATTGCGTGGTCCTTTGACTGGTTGATGTTTCATCGCTCTCAGCGACATTGGCAGCTACAGCCGCGATAATCTCGACCAGTGCAGTGAAGGCCAAACCGAACATGTGGAACAGCTACGCGCTAGAATGTTTGAACAGTTGATGTAACAACATGTCGAAACTTACGCTGCGTCAACAGTACCGATCGAATATTACTCTAAAAATCGAGACAATTATTTCACGCTCTTTCGAAATATACCTTTCCCGTGCTTGTCTGTACTCCGCAGCTATATATAGGGTGATCAATCTAGAGGTATTTTTGCAGAACAAAAAAAATATAAAAATTCAAATCCAGTGTGGAATCTTTATTGGTAATTTGAAAGGACATTTTATGGCATTTATTTTTTGAATATAATTTCCTTCAAATGTTGGTCGCAACTACGCCTCAGGGTTTCCATTCTGGGGATCCAATTTAAGATGACTCCTACGAGCATTTCGACCGGTATGGCTTTAATGGCACGCGTAATGTTGGCTTCCAAAACCTGAATCGTAGCTGGTTTGTCAGCATAGACTTTTGACTTTACATTACCCCAAAGAAAAATGATCAAATTTGTAATATCCTCGATCTAGGCGGCCAACTCACCTGTCCAAAACGTGAAATAAGCTACTTTTGAAATGACCTCTCAATAGATCCATTGTTTGAGCAGCTGTATGGCAAGTAGCACCACCATCCTGTTGAAACCAAGTGTCATCAAGATTACGGGCTTCAATTTCAGGTAGCATAAAGATCGATATCATGGCGCGGTAGCGAGTACCATTGACGGTTACGTTCCGGTCATCATCATTTTTGAAAAAATATGCACCGATGATTCCACCAGCTTATAAGCCACACCAAACCTTGCTTGTTTTCTGGGTATAATGGCACCTCTTGAACGTCTTCTTGTTGCTCTTCAGCGGCAATTTTGTTTATTGACTTTGCCGTTGAGCCAGAAATGGTTCTCACCACTGAACAACATTTTGGTCGGAAACAGCGGATCTTCCCGTTTCTAACCGAAGGCTCATTTCCATTATACAGTTGCCAACATTTGAAGGTAATTATTTTCAAAAAAAAGCCATCAAATGTCCTTTAAATTACTAATAAAGATTTCATACTTGATTTGAATTTTTATATTTTTTTTTTGTTCTGAAAAAATACCTCTAGCTGGATCACCCTATATATTTGGTTTTTATGTTGGGGTCAGCCAAACGAGATGATCATAGGAATAAAACTATTAGTTGCCACCACCAGCTGTGGCAACTAAATATATTTTTTGCGTTTCATTGGTATGACCGATCGTTAAGTTGTGAGTGCAGAACGATGATCACAAAAAACATCTTGTGGTATTTCAAACCTAATATCTTTACTTTTGGTAATTGCAACCGAAATTCTCCTTTTGTAACCGAATAATTATAGTTCATACCGATTTCCAACTAATTTTTTCTCTGACATGTCATCGCAAAATGCGATTTAAATAGCCTATCAAAATTATTTGCTTATATGACTTCGCTTTATTGAAATTGAGCAAACTTGAGGCGTTTAAAACACAATTTCAAGTGCACAATCTTACATTTGGTCGTAATGATGAAATACTTTTGGTAGATGCAACCACAATCTATCGGTTGGTAAAAAAAATTCGGTGTTCTCTGTGTGCTCATGATCACTTCTTCCACAAAGTACCATAGTTTGAACTAAATGTGCTATTTTGTTGTAGTTTATCACTTAGCAAACACGTTTTCCGCCCATAATAAATGTAATTGCCAATGAAATTCGATACGTTTATTAATGACGACCTTGAATATCACTCTACACACATTAATTAGAAGAGATTTCATTGAGACAAATATTGATTTTAAAACCATTTTACAAACACTCATTTCAGTCTGTCCACCTGTCCGTCTGTCTTTACATGTGCTAACGTCTAAAGCAAACAAACGAAACTAGTTCGAAGTCAATGAGAAGAACACAAAAAAGCTGAATTTGCTATTACACATGAGTACTCGTATTTAATAATTTCACTAACAGTGGCAATTAGCAATTCCGATTATTCCACTCGACATTTGTAATATTTACAGTGCCATATATTGTATTTCAGTCGTATTACGATTAGAGCGGCATTTCTATTTGTTTCTTTAAAAATAAACAAATTGATAAACCACAAAAACATATAGGCACAAACACACACAGAGACACGCGCACCCATACACCTGTTCCACACTAAACTTGACAAGTGCAAACACTTCCGCTTCCTCAAATGCGCCAAACTAGCGCAACAAATCTCAAAAACACACACAAAACAAAGCAAACACACATTGGTTTACGAGTAATCACTTCAAGAGAATAAACTAAATCATCTCAAAGAAAGAGAGGGAGAGAGGAACAAATTGTTCATTTCGCTCTCTCTATAAACAATAAATGTCTGCCTACTCATTTCAGTTTGGCATTTCCGCTAGACGAAGAAAGAAATGGAAAACCCAAGCAAAATATTTAACTTTTTTGCCAAATCAAGAGCCAAAAACAAATAATGATAAACCCGTGATAGATTTTAAATTGCGTTAAAGCAAAACGTGCCTCGTTTTGCAGTACCGTCTACTGATATTGGCAACGAGAGAACAATAACGATAACGCGTGAGAGAGAAAGCAAAAGAGATAAGAACAACAATCAAATAAATTGTATTTTTAGCCATAATTATATTTGTACAAAACAAAAACAGATACTCGCACTTGTGCGATACGTTTTTATTAAGAAATACAAATTAATTGCATTGATTTCTTAGAAATTGTTTAATGGTTTTTTGAACTGTTTCCTTGGACACAGTGGGACAAACAAGTGAAAGTACCTGTTTTTAATGAGGTATTAAAATGAAGTGATCGAAAAATCTATAAATGAAATACACTTTGGAACATTGTGGGATTGTAAAAACAGCATTAAGTTCGAAGGAGTCAAATCGTGTATACGAGGGTTGCTACATATATTTCTGGCTTAGACAACACCAAGTGTCCCACAATGTTCTAAAATGTATTTCATTTACAGATTTTTCGATCACTTCATTTTATATCCTCATTAAAGAACCGGTACTTTTACTTGTTTTCCTCTTTTTCCTCCTGGCGCCACTTGACATTTGACATTTTTTAGCATTAACGTACTCAGAACGTTTTGACGTACGACCATCATTTGTGTTGTTTACAGTAACTTGAAAAAATCAATTGCAAAAAAATGGAATAAACTCGTGAACATTTTCATGCGATTATTTTTCACAAATTTCGAAGTGGATTATCACGACAAGAGTGCATCGATGAACTTAAATCTTTGTATGGCGCTGAAGCACCATGCTATAGCACTGTGAAAAACTGGTTTAATGAATTCAATCGTTGCCGACGCTCGCTCAAAGACGAAGGTCGTCCAAAAACGGCCGTTGTGCCAGAGAACATTGATGCCGTGCGTAAACTGATAATGCAAGATCGCCATGAGACAATCTGTGAGATAGAGGCATCCTTGGACATTTCATCCACCAGCATGCATTCGACATTGCATGAACACCAGGCCGCAAAAAAAGATTTGTTCTCGTTGAATCCCGCACAATTTGATAATCTCTCCAAAAAAGACTCGTGTCGGTTGGTGCAAAGAAATTTTGAAAAACTACGATCGCGGTGCTTCAAAAGACGTTTATAAGATCGTCACAGGTGACGAATCATGGTTCTATACGTATGAGCCCGAAACAAAACAGCAATCGACCGTGTGGGTCTTCGATGACGAGACAAATCCAAAGAAAGCTGTTCGTGGAAGAAGCATTCGAAGCAAATGGTCGCCTGTTTCTTTGGCAAAACTGGTCATGTGGCGACTGTTCCACTTGAGCAACGTAGGAGGTCAATTCTGAGTGGTACACCACAATTTGTTTGCCTGAAGTCTTGGGAGAAATTTGAAAAACGAATAAGAGAAGACAAATCATTGTGCACCATGATAATGCGAGCTCTCACACATCGGCTCAAACCAGCGCCAAAATGCTGAATTGATGGGTCATCCGCCGTACAGCCCTAACTTGACACCCAATGACTTCAGTTTATCCCGTACATCTAGAAAAAAATGCGCGGTCAACGATTTTCGTCGCCAGAAGATGCTGTTGAAGCTTTCAAAAACCATGTTTTGGAGGTGTCTCTACCGGAATGAAAAAAGTGCTTCGACAATTGGTTTGAGCGCAAATCAAGCTGGAGAATACTTTAAAAAACAATAAAACAATTTTTGTATATGTTCGCATTTCAACATTGAACAGGGATTAACCGGCTCAAGTCCTCTTGCTTCTATATTTAAATAGAAGACAAGTATTTAACAAAATGGCAAAGTGACATTGATTATCGGTGCTGCACACTGCTTTTATCATGATTTCGAGTCCGTGACAACCCTCTTCAGAAAGCTTTGCTGCAATTGTTGAAAGTAAAACCGAACTCTATAAGGCCAGGCTCTCCCCAAACGAATGAGAACTACTGTTGTAAACCTTACTTTTCAAGTTTTCTTCTCACAATTGTCCACGAAAATACAACTCACTCTTGCCACCTCTAAAGAGACTCTACATCGAGAGGCATGCAACCTCAACAACTTGGCCGGAAAACAAATACGGTTGTGGCAACGAATCTGTTCTCCATGTGTATCAAATGCATGGACAAATGGGACCATAATTAAACTCCCAAAGAAACGTGACGCGACGGACACTGCTAAACACTATTTACAAATTATTGGCATTTATTATAAAAAACAGACTGCAGTGCATAGAACAATCTCTAAGAGACTAACAAGCTGATTTTAAGCTACATTTAAGCTGTTCAGATCAAAGAAATTTACTCCACAATATAACTGAACAATTTATTGAATTTATTGAATGAAAATAAGCTTATATTGTCTTGTCTTTTAGAAAATGATACCATTCCATATAAAACTGTTTTTGTTATCTGGAATGAATGATGTCTCCTAACAAAGGTGCGGATAATGACGTCTTCAATCGGCTGACGAAAGCTAGATCGCAAATAAAGGGTTGTCCAATGTTAATTGTGAGTCACACCTTAACGTCAACTTAAATCGACATTTCTCTGTTTCAGTGTTTGACAAATTTAACCAAGAGATACGCAATAGAGCAACGAGTTAAGATTGTTAAAGCCCTTTACGAAAATGCTTGTTCAAGTTAAAATGGATTTCTTGCACTTCGTGATTTTTTAAGACCGCATAAACGACCAAATATGTCTACAATTTAAGAATAGAGCGCAGAATTGGCACATTTGGACAAATAATCATCCACAAGTGACTGTCGAAAAGCCCATGCATTAACAAAGAGTGACTGTTCTGACTTTCGAAAGTGAGACCATCCAAGCAGTTATCGTGAATGGTGTTCTCTATCGCAAGATTATTAGGGACTTTTTGTGACCAGAAATTAAGAATATAGCCTGGACGATGTGTGGTTCCAAGAGGATATGCTACTTGCCTCACAGCCAAAGGTACAATAGCTCTTTTGCACAATAAATTAAACGGCCATGTTATCTTACGGTGTGCCGATGTTAGTTGGCCGGCATGATCATGTGATTTGACACCGTTGGACTTCTTTCTTTGGGGATATTTAAAAGAAAAAGTATGCCTCATTAAGCCAAGAACAATTCAAAAGCTAAAAGATGAAATAATTTAACACATTAACGACATTGAACCTCCCTTATGTCTCACAGTCTGGACCATCGGATAGAGGTATGCCACTGAAGCCCTAGCGAGTATTTGGCATATATTTTGTTTTACACATAATTGTCATAGATCCTGCTTTCATAGTAAAAAATATGTACGAGGGCATAACAATAATTCCATGACTTTTTCAACTTCCCTCGTAGTTATATGAAATACAACACTGCTCCCTTCAAGTGCCATCTGTAAATAGACTACTGTCAAATCTTGAGAGAGTTTCGTCATTTAGTTTGTGTTTCACAGCTGTTCAAAACAACCTCGTGGATTTTGTTAAAAATGGATAAAAGGGAATTTCGAGTGCCCATTAAACATTAAAAAACCTTGGATCAAACCAAGGAAAAGCTTAATACATGATATGGGGACTCTGTACCATCGATTTCAATGGTAAAAAAGTGGTTTACTGACTTTCATTGTGGTCGCACAAGTACAAATGACGCTGAACGTTCTGGACGGCCAATTGAGGTCAATACTGGCGAAAATGTCGAAAACATCCAGGATATTGTCTTGGCCGATCGAAGAGTTGAAGTGCGTGAGATTGTTGACGCCATACGCATTTCATATGGCAGTGTTTTGATTTTACTTGAGGATTTGGGTTTAAGAAAACTGCCTGCAAGTTGTATGCCGCATTTACCATTGCATCAAGATAATACGCGGGTGCACACGTGAACAGTCTCAATGGCAAAATGCAAGAATTGGGTACCTCATATTCTCCGGATTTAGCCCCCAGTGCCTATTTCCTATTTCCAAACCTAAAGAAATTGCTCGGTGGAAAGAGATTCAGCTCCAACGATGAAATTAATAACCAAACAAATGCCTGATTTATAGACCACGAACAATCCTATTCTATGGAAGTGATACAAAAATTAGAGAAACGTTGGACTTAGTGTATTGAACAAAAAAACTGCGTTGTATAAGAAAAGTCGCGGAACTATTGTTATGCCCTCTTATATACAATTAACATGCCGTGGACTTTAAGAATAAAAGATTTACAAGTGTCTCTATAAAATGTATTTTATGAGACGAATTTTTGCTTTTTTTGAGCACTCACAGTTCGTCTCTAACAGAGTAAATAAGAAACATCTTCCATACTTAAACCCCCAAATTATTCAGCTTATGGAATTTACGAACGGTCCCACTATGCCTGTTTTATAATTCATTTTAATTGTTTCCTCCCGGCGGGCACAAAAAGTTAAAAATTTTGTTTACAATTACATCTCTGTGTACAAATATATCGACTGTTTGAATGTACAGTCGAAGACAAAAAAGGATCACTTCAAGTTATGAAAGATAGAAAACAATTTCTTTTTACAATCGAATGTTTGTTATTTATTTTATATTTTATATCCGTGTTATACGAGTATACAACAAAAGCTCCAAATAGTTCACTTAGAAAAATACCAAAAATTATTACATTTATTAATTTCGAACGGACAAAAAATTAGAGTAGTTTTAAAAGAGAAGATGATCAACAAAATTTGGCTTAAGAGCAAATATTTATTAGTAAAACCTTTATTTAGTAAAAAAGTTTGCATCTGGTTGGCATTAGGTCCACCAACTACTGGAAGCCTTTTTCAAACTGGAATACCATTCGTATTAAATGTTTAAGCCCTAATTCGTTCTTATTCATTGATTCTATTGGTTAACGTTTTTCCTAGACTATTTCCTAAAAATATTCCATAAGAACAGACAATTCTGCAGGTAATGGAAGTTAAATTTTAAGGGCCGATTGAATTTATCGCTCAAAAGGGCCTTTGTTTCGTTAGCTGTGTCGTAAGTGGCACCGTCCTGTTGAAACCACATACCGTCCACATCCATATCTTCCAATTCGGGCCATAAAAAATTCGTTATCATCTCACGATAGCGAACACCATTCACAGTAACTGCCTGACCGGCCTCATTTTGCAACAACAAAAAAACACGGACCGATGATGCCACCAGCCCATAAACCGCACCAAACAGTCACTCTTTGTGGGTGCATGGTTTTTCGACAGTCACTCTTGGATTTCCATTCGCACAAATGCGGCAATTCTGCTTATTGACGAATCCGCAGAGGGGAAAATGTGCCTCATCACTGAAGATGATTTTCTTCGAAAATTGATCATCCACTGTTGCTATTTCTTGCCACCAAGCCTGAATAACTTTATCGCGTTGCTCGCTTGTGTATCTTTCCACGGTTCAAATTGAGTTAGTCTGAAATCGGGAAATATCGGATGAAATGCAGAAAAAAACTTGACGTTTAGGTGGGGTTCATATTCAACATCGGCCCTTTACAACATTCACGTTGTTATCCTAAACCCGTTGTCCTGTAGAATTTTTTATATTAAGGGCAGTATCCACTCTGAATAGAGCACTATCACTTTGCTTTGAATATGGTAGTATAGATTTGTATCCATGTTGCTCTTATTCTATTTTATGGACCATACTTCATACCTAGAAAATCACCTCTAAAGCATTAAACTATTTATTTCATGCTTACAACATTTTATCGTGTAGCGGGAACTGTGTTCTTTATTTTAAGGCCGCCTTAACCACGATTTTTCATCAATGCCAATTAAATTAATTTTAGATTCGTCTAAATTTTTTCTGATTAGACTCGTCCTGCAATTCATTCCGAGTATGGGGCGTTCCCAAGTTTTAAATATATTTTCAAATACTTATAATATTCGATTTTATCGCCGTTATTTGTTCTACCTCTGGGACTTTGCTGGAAGATCTAATGATTTAAATGTTTTCGGCGTCTTACAGTAATAGCAGAAATTTCAACTCCTAGCTCAGATTTTTACGCTCCTGAAGAATTTAAAGGGTTCCAAGTTGACAATCGTCTTATGTGGTTGAATTATTTCACGGCCTATCTTTCAAAATAAATTATTTTTGTCTTGTAATGCGTTTCATATAAAATTCAACGATCTTCAATTTTTTTTTGTATTACTTTTTTTAAGAATAGCAAGGATTTTTTAAAAAAAATTTTTGCACTTTTATATTCGATTTTATAAGCCAGTTATCTCGGCTAAAATCGATTATTCTTGTAAATTATTTATGAAATTTGCCTTTGAACTTATTTGTTTGTCCGCACCTATGGTTGACATTTCTCATATAAGGCGATGTACCACATTGTCTTAAATTGTAAGACGTTGTCTGATTATAATTTTCAAAAACTCTTCCCATTCACAATAATTACAACTAAAAAATTTTTAAATAGGATTATAAATTTGTCTGAAATTTTAAAAAGTTTGTGAGAATTGTAAGTGTCCTTATTTTTTTGTCCATGACTGTGGGTAGGTGTTTCTGTAAAGTGCTCATTAATGCATTTTTATTTTTAGCTCGTCTCCCAATAATAAAATACACAAAACGAAAAGAATTAAAAATAAACAAAACATTTAACAAATCAAAATTAATGTTCTGAAATTAAAATAATAAATGAATCCGTACAATAAACAGCCCCACCGACAAACCAATTGATGTCAACTTAAAGCCTCTTCAAAAAACGCACGCACACATACACACACTCACTCACAGAAGAGCGACAACAACAGCAGCGGCCCAACCAACGCAAGGAAGGACTGTGGGCGGTGGCTGCTTGGCCGAATGGACGGACAGAGTCCTTTTCATTCTGGCGTTCACTTCACAAACAAGAATATTTTGAGAAATAACAAAAACATCTTCTTCTACGTTGCTGCTGCTGCTGTATGGCGCGGACGACAACAACAGCAGCAATATCAACAACAGCCGTTCAGCAACAACAACGACATCAGCAATAACAACTATATTAACATTCACATCCTCCGACCACCATCCCAACCATGTCCTCAGCACGCACATAGACACACACGCACACAGGCACACACACCACCAGCATGAGAGTACGTCAACAACATCATTATGATTAACAGTTAGTAAAATGCGAACAACACAACAGCAACCAACGACAACGAGGACAACAACACCGCTACCCACCAACAATCCAACCAACCTTTAACTGTAAATAACAAGCAACAACAAGAATAAAAACAACACCAACAAAACTATGTATGTACATACGCGTATGTATAAATATGTGTGTGTGTGTGTGTGTGTCAATAGCACGACAACGCCAAGAAAGCGCACCACCAACAACAACAACAATAGCAACACAAAATCGCAGAAAACTGAAACAAACAGCTCAGCCTTCATTAACATATTTTTCCGTTTGGTTTTTGTTGTTTTGTTCTGTTTCGTCTTTTCCTATTTAAATTTTTGCCATGTTGTTGCTTTTCTCAAGAATCTTGTTGTTGGTTGGTTACCCAACACAAAACAACAACTCATGACTCCTCGCCACCGCCATCGCTGTTCGTAGATGGGAACAACATCCAGCCATGCCACATCATTGTGGCTCCTTTGCCGCTGCCTCTTGCCCACCGCCACCCGACGTTCACATGTAGATCCCATGGAATCCCTCAAAAACAAAACAAAACATGCACACTGAACTCCCCAAAAAATATCTGTTTTTGTTATTTTCCAGAGTAGTAGAAAAAAAATACAGAATGAAATAAATACAATTGTCAATGTTGTTGTTGCCCTCATTGGAGTACAGTGGGCGTGAAGAACAAGGTACGTTCATACAGTAATGCCATCCCAAAGCATGATCCCCACGCAGGCAAATGACAAGTGTAGACATCATTGGTAAAATTGCCCGATCTGCGCTTGCTCTGCTTGCTAGCATAGTAAAGGAGTCGGCAATGTTCGGATTGGTGGTGAACGAGGAAGGGACAAGGCTGCTGTGAAGACATGCAGTGGCCCTTTCAAAGTCGACCTATTAAAATATATCCTTAAAAGAAGAAAAAAAGTTAAAATAGGTAGTGGTCGACTACAAGATTCGCTACACCACTTTGTTAACCAAGAATTATGCACGTCTGCCAGGATCAAGAGTAAGGACGGATTCAATATGTTCGAGTTAATTATTTGTCGCTTATAACGTACCATACAAAATAAGATCGGGATCAGGTATAATTTGTGGCTTCTAGAACTGCAGGCCCTTAAATCGGGAGGGACCTTGTGTGGGGGATAATTGAAAACATGGACTGAAATGGTCTTATTCTACAGAATATGGGTGTTGGCCACCCGTAACGCTCCATGCGAACTTTAATAGGAATCGGACCTCAAATAGGGAGACGCTATTTTTAAACATGGACTGATATTGCCTAATTTCATGGATAATTAAAACGCACTGTGCAAAATTTAGTCGAAATTGTGGCTTTTAGCTGCTGATTCTAAAATCGGGAAGAACCAATGCTTGATATTAAAATATGGACCGATGTGAACCAATTTTATTGTGGTTCTTTGTGTAATTTGTGGCTTGTAGAGCTACAGGACCTCACATGGAGAGGGACCGAAGAGGATACGAAAAGTCGAACTGATATGGTCCAATTTCACTACAGATATATGTTGGTCACTGGCAACGCTTTATGCGAACTTTGGTCGCAATCGGGTGTAATATGCGGCTTTTAGAGATTCGATAATTGAAAAGTACCTTTGCATGGGGACCGATGTGTTTCGTTTTTACGGCAGTAAATTAATGATCGCTCATAATGTATAAGTTGGGCCTAATCGGGTGTAATTTGTGGCTTCTAGAGCTGAAGGACCTCAAATCGGGCGGGACCTTTGTGTGGGAGCTACTCTTAAACATGTACCGATATGGTTAAATTTCACCAGAGATGGGTGCTGGTAACTCGAACTGCTTTATGCGAAACTTAATCGGAATCTGGTGTAATATGTGGTATTTAGAGCTGTAGTTTCTATAATCGGGATTGTATTAGGGTTTGAATTAATTTAAAAATATGGACCGATGTGTACCAATTCCAATAGGTTTTGGTCCTTGGTCCAAACTTGAAAACGGTACATAGTTTCATCGAAATTAGTAATAGCGACCTGTGCTTTGATTACAACGATAGACAGACAGAAGGACGGACATCGATCAATGGAATCAGATACGAGGGTGACCGCAAAAGTAACTGGCCTAACATAAAAAGAACCGTTTTTTTGGAATTATTATTATTTATTTTTCAACATAATCTCCTTCCAACTCAATACACTTCATCAAACGTTTTTTAAGTTTTTTAATTCCATCCGAAAAATACGATTTTTCAAGACCTTCAAAATATGCCTCACTTTCAGCAACAACCTCGCTATTGGACGAAAATTTTTTGCCACCGAGATTTTTTTTTAAATTTGGAAACAAGAAATAATCAGAAGGAGCTAAATCTAGACTATATGGTGGATGCGGAGCAATTTCAAATCGTAATTCGGCCAGTTTTTGTTGAGTTAAAAATGCAGTGTGTGAAGGAGCTTGATGAAAAATAACTTTTTTTTTTCTAAATGCGGTCGTTTTATCTTGATTTCTTCACTCAGCCGATCCAATAATGCACAATAATTTTCACTATTTATAGTTTTTCCTTTCTCAAGACAATCAATAAATATTATACCCCTTGCATCCCAAAATACTGTGGCCATTAGTTTTCCTGCTGACTTAACAGTTTTCGCCTTCTTGAGTACCACTTTTACCAGCTTCTATCTATTGTTTTGACTGTTCTTTGCATTCTGGGATGTAGTGATGGATCCATGTTTCATCAACAGTTATGAATCGGCGCAAGAACTCTATTGGATTACGCTGATAAATCGCTAAAAGCTCCTCCGAATTGGTCCAACGGACGATTTTTTGGGGCAAAGTCAACAAACGCGGCATCCATCTTGCGGATAGCTTTTTCATGTGGAGTTCATCATGTAAAATACTCCAAAGTTGTTTTTCGTTTATTTTAACAATATCAGCAAGTTCTCTGAGCATTATTCGTCTGTCTTTAGTCACTTCATTAAATATTTTTCTAATGTTTTCAATAGTAGTAGCAGTTTTCGGTCTTCCAGAGCGTTGTTCATCTTCCTTACTTGAATGACCCATTTTAAATTGTTGAATCCAGGATTTCACGGTGGAGTATGATGGTGCATTATCACCATGAACAGAATCCAATTCATCTTTGATTAATTGTGGCGTATAACCTTTCATATAAAAGTGTTTAGTTACCGCGCACGAAACTCTTTATTTTCAATTTTTCAAAAATTATAAAACTTGTTTACTTCAATCACCTGTAACAAAGAAAAAAATCATTAAATATTTCGGAAATTTTGACAGATGGCTTATAAATGATTGCTTACAAAAAACAAAAGCTGCTAGTAAAACAGAAAATGTGCCAGGCCAGTTGCGGTCGCCCTCGTAGTGATTCTGAATCTATCAAAATACCTAACATATGGCCTATCTCGATTGCTTTAAGGTGAAGCAACAGCGCTTAGTCATAATACCCTGCGTCACAGTGTGGTGTAGGGTATAATTATACGAAGGACCATAGTAGCTAATAGGTGCTACATTGGGCTTTGCAAACATATCATGATCCCCTCCGATGAATGTCGACTACTACTAAACTGCTGTATGCGCTGTAAGTCGGCACGCAACTTAAAGACTACGAGGGTTGCTTTTTATATTTCGGGTCCGGCAATAAAAAGACAATAATCTATCATTGGAAATGGTTTTATGGTTTTTCAAAGTATTCTCCTTTAAGATCAATGCACATTTGCATGCGCACAAACCACATTTCGAAGCACTTTTTCCACTCCGATTGAAACACCTCCAAAACATGATATTTGAACGCTTCAACAGCAGCTTCAGGCAATAAAAAACGATGACCACTAGGGAATAAGAAGAAGTCATTGGGAGCCAAGTCAGGGCTGTACGGTGGATGGCCAATCAATTCGACATCTTGAGTGGTCAAATAGCTCATCGTTTCAACTGATGTGTGAGAGCTCGCATTGTCGTGGTGCAAAATGAACCGTCTTCTCTTATTATCTTTCCTCATTTCTTCGAACACTGTTGGCAACCAGATGGTTGTAAACCACTCAGAATTGACCGTCCTACGTTTCACGTAAGGCACTGTGGCAACATGGCCGGTTATACTGAACAAAAAACGCAATCATTTTCTTCGATGTAATTCTTCTAAGAACAACTTTTGTTGGATTTGACTCGCCTTAAAAGACCCATACGGTCGATTGCTGTTTTGTTTCGGGCTCATATGCATAGATCCTTGATTCGTCACCTGTGACAATGTTATACACTGCCTTTGAGCTACCGCAGTTATACTTTTTCAGCATCTTTTGCATCAATCCGTACGAGCCTTTTCTTGAGCATTCATCAAATTATGTGGGATCCAACGAGAACGTATATCGGCACTCAGAGAGAAACGTTCATTGTTTTTGGTAAAATCGGTTGAACATATATGTGGGAGCTATATCTCAATCTGAACCGATAATAAGGATTTTTGAAACATGAACCCGATGTTTGCAAAAATCCCAAGGCTAAATTGTGCTTTGTTTTTTATGTGTTTTTGCTGTACTCTAGTTTGTTTTGAGTAATTAATTTTGAAGATACAAAATTATGACTTGAACAGTTTTTATTCTGGTTCGAGACCTTGTTGTTTCTTTTTTTGAATCCACGTAAAAAATTGGTAAAAAATAGATTGGCTTGCTTGTCTGGTAGACCATACTGCTGTTTTTTAACCCACCAAGGTTTTTCTTCAGCAGAGTTTGGCAACGATTACTTCGGCAACAAATCAAATGACTTATACGGAAGACTCATTTGTATTACTGAGAATTATCCCTGGCGTATAGTCTTCGAACTGTGCGTAGAGCAATCTTCAACGTTGATTCTGATCTTACGTTGATTCTGAAGAAGAAACAACAAGAAGGTCTTGAACCAGGATAAAAACTGTTCAAGTCATAATACTGATAAAAGGCCGAATAAATACAAACAAAAAGAAAAAAGATACGAAATTATTTAACATACGAGTATGTGACCCGGGCGATGAAACGGTGGCTTATAATTTCCATTTTTTGTCGGTTTCGATAGTGTTTGAGATGCTCTTTCGCGTGGTGAAAACTAACTTGCATAGAAGTTTACTAAGAATGTAAAGAAAGATGAAAGAAAAACAGAATTTTATTAAAAATCCAGAATCAAGATAATCAATGAAATTGAAAAATTTAAAAACAGGATTCTACGCTGCCACCTTTTCATAGGCCGGGTCACATATACTCTAAGCGTGTTCATATGGAACCCAATACATGGCGGAGAGAGTTGTTTTTTTTTTAGCGAACTAAATTGTATTGCAAGGGCCTAGCTATAACACTTGCATTTACACCTACTCCAATAGACACCCAAAGCATGCCTAGAGCATCATACTCCGCATGTTAACATTAGATGTGCTGCGAAAAATGAACCCAATAAAGCGATGCATTCATGTCCCCATTAGGCCTAAAAGATCCCTGTTACACATTCAGTATTTCCCCATATATGCATACTCAAAAGCATAGTTTTTTTGTCAATGCAGTATTGTTGTCTTCCCTAAATGTTTGCAAATTAAAACAATTTTCCTAGCATTCAGGAGGGGATCATAATCGCGGGATTTGTTTAATTGCTTTTAGGGGAAATAACTTGCTCTTGGTTAGGGTTCACGTTAGGTCCTCAATATGTTGAGCTCTCGAGGCCATGTAACGCCAAAGCAAGTGGTTTCCTAATAGTTTTTTTTGTCTTTAACATGATATCAAAGGGCAAACCTATCAAATTGGGGTTGAAACAGTTTAAAGGGGGAACTATTGGGCCATGTTCAACTTATACAAATGCATTTCGGCACAGTGGTGTTACTTTTTTAAATGTCATCAAATATTGAACTTTAAAGGACGGATTTTTAGGGGTTTAATTTAGTAGTATAAGCAAGTGTCGGGTGACGATCTGTAGAGTAAAGTGCAGTCAACCGCAAAGTGGGAATTATATTTGCTGGGATTTGCTATCACATACGAACTGTACGGGCGAAAAACGAACTATATTTTTAGTTCGATAACAACCGACTTTGAATTCCTGGAATGTGGCGGATTCCTGTTGAACATGCTCACGTCCGCAAAAAGCCGACGAATATCTGTTGAATGTAGCAGCTACCGCAAGTCACATTCTGGCGATGATTGAGGGAAACAATACAGTGTAATACTCTTTGAACACGGTCAAGTAGCTCCCAGGCTGTTTTTGATGCACCTGAACATATATGCGATACCTGAGCATGTATAAATATTACAAATATCAGATGAGGTAAAATATTTCTTGCACCGCCGTAAAGTGCTTCTTTCGACACTTTGAATACAAGTCTTGCTTAAAGAGCGTTATTGTATATCCCCGGCTAGATAGGAAAGAGCTTCTGATTATTCAATATCCTTACCTTGACGGCACTGTTGGATCAGTGATTTGCTTGTAAGGCAACATGCAACACTGTATCTTACGAACATTAAACCCGACTCTTTTTACTCGACACCATTTGAAAATAACCAGGAAGTGCCTATTCGTAATTCACCTTGTGTCTGCAAAATATTAAAGAATCGGACTACAGAATGAATAAGATGGAAAGACGTTTCTGTCATCCGCGAATGAGTAGGTAGTATACCAAGCCTAATGCATTAAACACATAGACGACAGCAAGCAGCACGACGACTGACTTCAAATGTCGTTGGCGACATTTGTTGTTGTGCTGCCACCTTTTAAAATATTTTGAGAACGGCGAAATTATATTTTAGCATACCAAGAAGATATATAAAAACACCTTGACACCTTGAACATTTAATAAATCCCAAAATGTTTGACGCAAATTTTCAGTTTTTAGTTAAACGCCTTTAATCTCTACATTATTACAACTACTTTAGTGCATTACCAACACTGTATCTGATATTGTCGCCTTTCAAAATAGAAATTAGTTTATATTGGCGACAACAGCAACGGCTGCTGTGCCGTCGTGCTGCTGTGACGCCGTCAAAGTAATCATTTTCATATAAACGTGTGTGTTTTAATTTTGACAGGTTGTCGCTCGCTGCTTGCTGTCGTCTATGTGTTTAATGCATAACCTAAGGAAAAATAAAATAAGAAGAGAGTTAAAATAGAGAGAAAACTCTAATACACCTGCCGAAGAAAACACGTCCATTCTAACTCGCTCACTGCGATCTTTAAAGAAGCTCGATATAAATCGACTACAACTCGCATAGTGCGTTATTTGAGAAAGCTCCAAATAAATATTGCCAATATTCGAGGGCGACCGCAAAAGTAACTGGCCTAACATAAAAAGAACCTTTTTTTTGAAATTATTATTATTTATTTTTCAATATAATCTCCTTCCAACTCAATACACTTCATCAAACGTTTTTAAAGTTTTTTAATTCCATCCGAAAAATAAGATTTCTCAAGACCTTCAAAATATGCCTCAGTTTCAGGAACAACCTCGCTATTGGACGAAAATTTTTTGCCACCGAAATTTTTTTTTAAATTTGGAAACAAAAAATAATCAAAAGGAGCTAAATATGGATGCGGAGCAATTTCAAATCGTAATTCGGCCAGTTTTTGTTGAGTTAAAAATGCAGTGTGTGAAGGAGCATTATCTTGATGAAAAATAACTTTTTTTTCTGAATTTATCTTGATTTCTTCACTCAACCGATCCAATAATGCACAATAATATTCACTATTTATGTTTTTCCTTTCTCAAGATAATCAATAAATATTATACCACTTGCATCCCAAAATACTGTGGCCATTACTATTCCTGCTGACTTAACAGTTTTCGCCTTCTTGGGACCACTTTTACCAGCTTCTATCAATTGTTTTGACTGTTCTTTGCATTCTGGGATGTAGTGATGGATCCATTCTTCATCAACATGTATGAATCGGCGCAAGAACTCTATTGGATTACGCTGATAAATCGCTAGAAGCCCCTCGGAATTGGTCCAACGGACGATTTTTTGGGGCAAAGTCAGCAAACATGGCATCGTTCTTGCTGATAGCTTTTTCATGTGGAGTTCATCATGTAAAATACTCCAAACTTTTTTTTCGTGTATTTTAACAATATCAGCAAGTTCTCTGAGCTTTATTCGTCTATCTTTAGTCACTTCATTTAATATTTTTTTTAATGTTTTCAATAGTAGTACCAGAGCGTTGTTCATCTTCCGTACTTGAACGACCAATTTTAAGTTGTTGAACCCAGGATTTCACGGTGGAGTATGATGGTGCATTATCACCATGAACAGAATCCAATTCATCTTTGATTAATTGTGGCGTATAACCTTTCATATTAAAGTGTTTAATTGCCGCACGAAACTCTTTATTTTCCATTTTTCAAAAATTATAAAACTTGTTTACTTCAATCACCTGTAACAAAGAAAATAATCATTAAATATTTCGGAAATTTTGACAGATGGCTTATAAAAGATTTCTCCAAACACAATAAAAATCCCTCGCACAGCTAAGCTAACCAAATGTTCAGAATTTGAATTTGAAATATAAAAGTACCTCAGACAAACAGTTAAGAATTCGTTCAGAATTAGTTCCGACATGTGTGAACACAAGAACAACAAAAATTTTAATCAAATAGACTACCTCAGATAAATAGTTCAGAATTCTTTGCGAGTTCGATAAGAGAAGTCTGAAGAAAAAATTAATAAAAATCCCACAAACAAGTCTAACAGAATTCGGGCCGAATTCGTTCAGATATTTCTTAACATAATAAATAAAATATCCTCAGACAAATCGAACAGAATTTTTAACGATTTCGGTAAGAATTCTCCATAGAGTTCATATATTGTTCAGAATTGGCTGATATCAGACATTGTTGGCAAATTTGGTTTACTGGGATATTTTATAAAACCAAAAATACTCTGATATGCCCCCTTTTTGTGAATTTTTTTTCAGGTAGGTTTTTGTTTAGAATTTGCTGTCCAATACTCGTACTACTGCCATACTGGAATTATTTTAATCAAATAATGAAAATTTGTTTGTTGACATAGGCCATAAATTAACTTCGTCCGTGAAGATGATTTTATGGCCAATTTAAAATCTCTGGACTAAATCGACCACTACTCAGCGAACTCATAGCCATATATTTTTAATTCTTGCGCTATAGAAATTGGCCAAAATATATCCATTAAATAATGCGTGTCTCTCTGGCCAAGACTTATTGAGCTGATAGGCGCAAAATCAAAATTTCTGGGTTTTCTTCGATACTAACGATAATGTTCTAATCACATACATATCTTTATGGTTGCTGGTTTATGTTCCAAAAAAGTGTGCTCACTCTTAACGTTTTTCACAGCACGACGAATTTCATGCGCACAGAATTAATGGTGGAACCTTTCTCACTACGAAATTCCGATGTTTCTTTTTGCATGAGAAAATGGCAAATCTTACTTAATACTTTTGGTAAATATAGCTGTCTGATTGCCTTTTACTTTGAGATTCCAATCAACAGGAATGTTGTCATCTTTTTCGATTGCGATCCGATACTTTTAATCAATTCATATTCTTGCACCTTGAAGAACTTTGCCGGTAGACTAACGGAACCTGCAGCCTTATTGTTTTAAAGGTGCGCGACTGCAGAATTGACTTCTTCTTAGCAGGGCAATTGTCATTTTACGGAGCCATTAATGAAAAATAGATTTTTATTTTTTATCTATACAGGTTTTCATGCAGCTTTTTGGCTCTTAATCTGATGTTTGAAATTTTGATAAACATTTTTTTGGCATCATTTATTCTCTCGTATGTACATGTCAATCTTCTCACCACCGCAAAATTCCACTTCTTTCTTTCTGCTCAATAGAGACTCTTTTTCTATTCTTTACCTTCCATGCAGAGGCTCTTTTTATGTTGATTCGCCCTGCAGCGTTGCGTTATGGGCAGCATTTTTTGCTACTGTAGCTTTTTCCACTCGATACTTCACTTTTAGGGTGGTCCAACTAAAACGCACGATGTTAATTGTAAGTAAATAAATAAATATTTTTTATTATAATAGAAGGATCTATGACAATTATGTATGACAATGTTGTGTTGGAACCATCTTAACGCACAGCTCAATTGTGTACCTCTCCATTGTCTAATTTGTCGAACACCGAAACAAAGAAATGTCAAATAAATTTGGGCCAAAAAACTTGACTTTAAGTTGTGACTCACAATTAACAACTTGCATTATGGTTGGACCAACCTTTAAAACCCAATAAAAATATGAGATTCTTCCCAGATTTCAATGAATTTGAATCTACAAAATAATAACAATTTAAAAAAAAAATCCCTAAAAGTGCAAGTAAACATGTATGACTAGCATCGCATTATTACCATTTTGCCCCACTGTGCCACCCATGATCGCCTTGAGAGTGAGAGTGCCGTCGGCGAGTGTGGAGCGGTATGTAAGAGAATTCATTGTGCTGTGTGCTCGCTTTCTTTATATTTCTTACTTTTTGTTTTTATTTCAGCTTTTATTGTTTTGTTTGATTCGCATTGTGCGTTGTGTGGTGACGACGATTACGCGACGACGACGAGACCACGTCGTAGTAGTATTTTTAATTTCGTGCATGCTGTGCTATTTCCTTGCATTTTTCGTGTGCTGCTGCTGTTATTATCGTTCTTGCTTGCTTGCTATGGTCGTTTCGCGCTTTGCGTTAAAACAAAATTCTTCTTTACCGTTTTGATGCGTATCGCACACAGTCACAGTGAATGAGTGCACAATAGCGGCGAGGCGCGCGGTCGATGTTGTTTGTTTCGGATGCGAATTGCGCGAATTGTGTGTGTTTTTTCTGCTTTCTTCTCTGATTTACGGGACGTTTGCTAAAGACGGTTTTGATTTTGTGTGGCATCTTGTGCACTCATATGCACCCGCCTGAACAGAGAAAAGGCAGCATAAAAAGGCGAAAACCAGAAGAAAGAAAAAAATAGCTTAAGAAAAAAAACCAAAGAAACGAAGTGCAGTTTATGAAACGAAAACAGCATATGAATGTATGGCTGGCGATGATGTTTTTGCGTGTTTTTAACTTGACATCAAAACAACAGCCACAATAATCACACACACTTGCATAAAAACAAAACAAGAACAGAGTGAGCTCCTCTTCTTCTCTGGCGTTGTCGGTGAGTACAGGCATCAAAACAAAAAAAAAACACAAAAAAATAAAGAATGAAAACAAACAAAAACAAGAACAACAGCACTGGCACCAACGACAACTTATTTGTGAGTAATAACCGCACACACACACACACACTCACTCATTCATTCACACACATATGTACGTTCATGCACACACGTTATTTTGTTTTTCCCTCTTTTTGACTAATAAACAATAAAAGCTTGACGGCAACAGAGACACTCACACACATGCACGCACGCAAAAAATGCGACTTGTTTACTTTTGTTTACTCCGACAAACCATCCAAAAACAGCAGCAACAACAATGTGCATAATAAAGCAACGACCACCGCAACAACAAAAGCAGCAACACAACAAATGTGAAAAGAAACGAACGACGAACCTTAACGAAATCATCATCGTCACCGACATAGCCATCGCGCCATCATCAACACTATCATCACCACCACCGCTATCGTCTCCCTTCACATCAAACACACATGCACGAGCTCAGAAATCGTATCGGATCCCCATCGTTCGTCCCCGCCATGCACATAAACGATGTCGTTTACCAGCTACGGTTGTTGTTGTTGCTGCTGCTAGTTTTGTTGTTTTCATTTTAATTCATTCTAAGACGACGTCAACAACATTCACGTTCACGTCGCTCTCGTACTACTACGCCAACGGCCGACTGTCTCACTCACTGACTGACTACAAACTACTACTGCTTGGAGTATTCAATTGTTGTTGCTGTTATTTTCTGTTCCTTCAGTTCAACAACAAAACAGTGCGCAAAATATACAAAAACAAAACAAAGCACGGCACAACACAACAGCGAGCACAAAAAACCAACGCTGTTTAATGACCTTCAGTCAGCGACGCTGGCTGAGACGTTAATGCCGTTTCTGACGCTCTCTCACTCTCTTTCATGGAGAGCAGTAAAGTTGGCAGCGCTCTGTTGTTGTGTATGACGTTCATTCGGCTTTGTTCGTTTGTTTGGGTCTGTACGATGGTGGTGGTCACCAGCGAACGGCATCAACACAAATCGTATCAATTATAAATCGAAGCATGGCGCAACTATAACGGTAATTTTGTATCCCTTAGTGTGGATGGCGCATGGCATGGCTGGCTGTTGTCGACCGCTGTCGCTTTCTTCGATGTTCTTCTACTTGCTCAGTTTCAAAGTGTTTTCGTAACGATCAAACGACGCAGACGACAGACAGCGGCGACACTCCGTAAACCTCAAAGTGCGAGATTTAAATGCAAATTAACGCATTTGAAATCAATTTAATTCATTTCAGCATTGCTCTCCCCTTACTTCTCGTCTTCTTATTTGATTATGCGAATTTTGGCCGCATAAAAATAGAAAACACCACAAACAACAACTCGTGCAGCAGCTAATACCGAAAACCAAGGACTATGACCTTTTTTGTGCGACGGTGATGATGATGTCGTCGAGCAACCATAAATACATGGTTGATTAAGGGAGCAACAGTTGGATTTGAATTCTAATTTTGACTAGGGGGGGGGGGGGGGGGGAAGTAACGGCAAGGATGCGCTGAAATATTTTAAGAGAGTTGCCAGATTAGAAATGTATGTGGTAGGAGATCAATCATAATAAAAGCAAGTTGAAAAAGTTAAAGTCGGGCGTGACTTACTATGAAATTCCCTACACCACTTTGGCACTCAGAGGACTAAGAACCGTTATCTGGAGATTGAGCAAGGCCAGTCTTTATGTGTTAGAGTTTATTATTTGTCAGTCATAACGTAACATACAAAATTTGATCGTGATGGGGTAAAATTTGCAGCATCCTAAGCAGCAGGACCTTAAATCAGGAGGAATCTTGTTATGGGAGCTATTTGAAAACATGGACCAATGTTAGAGAACATGGGTGTTCTCGCTATAAATGCTCCAATGAAAATTTGGTAGGATTAGGATATAAAATGAGGCTTCTAATGATGCAGATTTTAAAATCAAGAAGGACCTTTTGTGAACTTTTGCAGCCCATTTTCACCATGGTATGTAAATAGTCGCTCATAACGCACCATGCAAAATTTGGCCTTGATCGGGTGTAATTTGTGGCTTCTGTGCTGCGGGGTCTCAAATCGGGAGTGACCTTTGTATGGGTCTTATTCGAAAACATGGACGGCTATGTTCGAATTTCACCAGAGATGTGTGTTAGTCACTCGGTATGCTCTTTGCGAAATTTGGTCAGAAGCTGATGCAATATATGACTTTTAGACTTTTAGTGAAATCGGGAGCTAAAAGAAAATATAGACCTTTGCGGTTTAATTTCACCAAAGTTAATTATTAATAGGTCATAACGTATAATGCAAACTTTAGGCGTAATCGTGTGTAATTTTTGGATTCTATAGCTGCAACCCTCAAATCGAGAGAAAGATTTGTGTGCCAGCTGTTAGAAAACTTGGGCCTTTGAGTTGTTGCCAACATCAACACTAAGTCATAATATCCTGTATAGCCAGCCGAAATTTGTCTGCACTTATAAAAAAAACTGCTGAAACGTAGCGTTTTCGCCAACACTTTTCATAAAGGCCGTCGTGGTGAGATGGTAAGCGTAAAAGTGGGACGGACTTTTGTAGACCGTCCGTGGCATTTAAATAAAAAAACTAAATAACCATAATTCAGAATTTCTCTGCTAGCGTATGATTAATATTAAAGTAGTGTTTTTCGCATCTCCTATTTTCTAACCTCTAATTACACCCTACAGAGTCAAGTTATGGACTGCATTTTTCGCTTCTTTAATCTTCGCCGTTCAATGGATGGCACAAGGGTTGCTCGAGTTTTTGACTGTTGAGGAAGTATAATCGGAAAAGGTGTGTCTTTCAGGCTAACTTCGAACTACACAAATGGAACAACTTTTCGCACCAATTTATTTTTATCTACTTTATAAACGGTCCTATTGTTCATTAGAAGAGACCACCGTTAGGGAAGGACATTGGGGTACTCAAACTAAAGCTGGTTTTGCTTTTATAACTTATGTCAAAATATGGATTTATTATGAAGATTTGGCTAAGATTGTGATCGAACTCATGGACGCTAGGGGCTTAAACGACGTTTAAACCACAACATTTTAATATAAATGTAATTGTTACTACCTTGGCCTGCCTTTAATCATCAATCCTTTCAATGAAGTAAAATAGCAGGATTCTCATTAAATTATATTTGATATCGAAAACTCATGAAATATTTTCAATTGTCTCCAACTATTACCTTTGGCATTTTCTGTTTTATTTACTTTTACCATTTCCGCTTTTTACTTTTTGTTTATTTGGACTTTTAAAAGAAAATACGATGGTTGTGCTCGTCTTGTTACACAGTGGGTCAGGAGTGGACTAAAACCAAAGCATATAATTTATTAAATTTTGGTTTTGAATTGTATAATGTCAAATTTTAACTGCATGAGCCCCATGTTTGTTCGTCCTGACTGGACTTAAACCGAGGGAAGAGTTTCGTCTCTGTGGGAAGTTGCATCAGAGGACCTCATATCGTGGGCACGTTGTATGGTAAAGCATGAGCCCACATTGTTGTTCGGCCTGACTTGGCCTTAGTTCAAACTGCGGAAAGAGTTTCGTCTCTGTGTGAAGTTACATCACACCTCAAAATCGATCGATCGAATTACCAATAATAGTTTTTTGATCGATGTTAATTAATAATAATGGCTGATCCAAGTAGAGTTATTTTTTCAAAAGCCTTTTTTTGACAGATCACGTGTGAGTCGTATCATGGTGTCATGTTATTTTTGTTTAGTACTGTTTGGCATTTCATGTGGGGAATGTGTTTCCTGCACTTCGTTCAACTTATGGTCAACATAATCGGCCTACTGAGTGTACTATTCGCAACATCATCGCCCATCTTCAGAACCAGCATTCATTATTGGATAATATTCGACCGAATTGACCAGGTCCAGCACGCAGTGAAAAAAATGTAGCGGTCGTATCTAAGAGTGTACTCCAAGACCGTAGAGAGTCGATTTGGGGCCGTTCGCAGCAACTCGGCCTGACGTATGAAACGACTTGGCGTATTTTACGTCGAGATCTTAAATTGAAAGCATACAAAATACAGCTTGTGCAGTAACTGAATCCGCCCGATGTTTCCAAGTGACATCGCTTCGCTCTATAGGCTCTTAAAAAATCCAAGAAGATCCGACGTTTTCCAGCCAAATTTTGTTCAGCGATGAGGCCCATTTCTGGCTCAATGGGTATGTAAACAAACAAAATTGCCGCTTTTTGGACGAAGAGCAACCAGAAGAGGTTCAAGAGCTGACACTTCATCCAGAAAAAACCAAGGTTTGGTGTGTTTCGTGGGCCGGTGGAATCATCGGCCCATATTTCTTCAAAAATGATGACGGTGAGAACGAACGTCAATAGCGACCGTTATCGTGTCATGATATCCGACTATTTGATGCTTGAAATTAAAGCTCGTGATCTCGGTGCCATTTGGTTTCAACAAAATGGCACACTGCCCATCAATCAATGGATTTATTGAAAGAACACTTCGGTGAGCAGATATTTTTAAGTTTTGGACCGGTCGATGGGCCACCAAGATCGTGTGATATCACACCATTAGACTTTTTCCTGTGGGGATATCTTAGTCTAAAGTTTATGCGTACAGCCCCGCTTTGATTCAGGCCTTGGAGCAATAAATCACGCGTGTTATTCGCCATGTAACCAGTCGAAATGCCTGAACGAGTTATCGAAAATTGGACTTAGCGGATGGACCATCTGAGATGTACCCACGGCCAACATTTGATAGACATAATCTTCAAAAAATAAATGCCAAAGAATGAATGTTCATTTGGATTTTCTGTGTTTTTTTCTTTAAAAAAGAAATGTATATCGCGTTACAATCGTCAATGTGTTTCTTGAAAGCGCAAAATAAGCAAGGATACTAAAATTTTGCACGATACTGAATTCGAGACATTAGATGCTTGGATGGTAAATTTGAGAAATGGGCCCTGAGGGAAATATGAATGTAAGATTGGAGCACACACATTACTGAGATACTTGAAATATCTCCCATGTCAATTTCAAATCCGCCGTTTTTCTTGTTTCTTTGACAACGGAACCTACGGTGTAGAACTGCCTACCTCAACAACATTGCATTTCTTTCGACGCGACGTTTCTTTAGTAGTTATAGGCATTCATTCATTTCTCATAGTCTGAGCCCAAGTTCCCCCTTCGCAAACCCCTTTTAAAGGCAACAATTGATGTAACACTCATAAACAGAAAGGGACCACGTGTTGATTTAGTCAATTCCCTCCAACAACCCGTTTTAAAGGGGCCGTCCAACTAAAACGCACGATGTTTATTGTAAATAAAATAAAAAGTTTTCAAAGAATTATCTTAATATTTTGTACTATGATCTATGGCAATTATGCTTACAACAAAATATCGGCCAAATTCTCGCCACGGCTTTGGTGGCATACCTCTATCCCATGGTCCATAGTTTCAATGACTTTGAGAGACAATTGAGGTTCAATGTCGTTAATGTGCCGAAATAACTCATCCTTTAGCTCTTGACTTATTGAAGTACACTTTTTCTTTTAAATATCCCCAAAGACAGGAGTCACGCGGTATCAAATGACATGATAAACATCTAAACGACGTGAGATAACACGGCCATTGAATTTCTCGCGCAAAGGAGCCATTGTTTCGTTGGCTGCGTGGCAATCATGTTAAAACCACATATCGTCCAGGTTCATAGCCCTAAATTCTGACCACAAGAAGTCTGCTATCATCTCGCAATATCGAAACCGTAACTGCTTGGCCGACCTCATTTTCCTTGCCCGAACTTGACATTATGGTTGCACTCAGAATTTATGATTGGACCCCCCCTTTATAAAACAAATTTCAGTTTTCCCCATAATTTAAGAACACTGTCCCACAGTGTTTAATTGAAATTCGGTTGTTTCGTTTCTTTTTTTGAAAATTGTAGCCCTGTTACTTGTACTCTTTTTTCGCCATTATCATCATCAAGAACATCATCAGCAACATTGTCGACGTTCCTTACACACACTCACAAAACATACTTACAACTGTATGTGGCTACGTATGTACACTACAACTAGTGTACGCTGTTGTTTTTGTTTGTAACTTTGTTTTATTTGTCTGTTTGTATGTAAAGAGCTTTACTTTGTATTTGTCAAGCGCGCGCATTTTGTTTGTTTAGCCATTACAATTGTTATACTGTTGCTGTCGGTACTCTTGTTGTTGTTGCTGTTGTCGTTCTTGTTTGGTTTGCTTTGTCATTGTCGGTGCCGTGCCTTGCCGTGCGGTGCGGCAGTGCTGCAGTTATTCCTGCTGTTTTTCTTCGTCATGTTTTTATTTATTTGCCCTCAAACATTTTCAATTTCACCATACCCCTTTTCTCTGTGCAAGTGAATGGAGATATCTATGTGTGTGTGCGCGCCCTTATGATGTTCGTTCACAAACAACACCACCATCGCAATTTCAACTTTTACTACAAACCAACATCAACCGAACATAAGAGAAGAATTCAAAGAGCAACATCAACGACGACGTCTTCCACCTTTAACGCCAGCCACTTTGCCTCCTATCCAACCGCATCTTCTGCTTTTGCTTTGCCTCAATACATTACATGCTCACCAAACTCTGTACGGCCACCCCTACCCCTCGAGCAACAACTACATTTTTATTCGTTATTGTGCATAGTGTATTTTCATTGTTGTTTTTGTTGCTGTTGCTGTTGTGTTTGTGGCAAACAAACATACCTTTGCATATTATTTTTCATTTCCGCTTTTTTATTTGTATGTTTGTTTTGCCTTACCGAACCAGAGACAAAGAGAAAGAGAGGGAGAGTGAGTAATCCTCCTCTACTTCTCGTTCAGCACACACAGTGAGAGAAATACAATAATAATAATAACAGCAACGACAACAACAGCAACTGCAACAATAAAACAGTTTGAAGGAGAAAAATAAGAACAAGTAGTTTGTTTCCTGATATAGTGATGTAAGAAATTGGTAGTGAACGAATTATTCGAGTATTCGCCGCACAATAAAACAATGATCGTGCTTAGTCCCCATTTACACAAGGCTTTTTGTTCTCATTCGTTCTGATTTTTGTGTGAAAAAATTCTAAAATAATCTGCAGCCAACTTCACACTACGAAAAACACAAAAGGAATTGACAGTACGGGCAAGTTTTTTCCCTTTCCATTCCCCTAACCTCTCTCTCTCCTATAAACTGGCACTTGCAGCAAGTAAAATTTCCTCGTGTAAATAGGGACATATCACATTTGTTCGACAAAAGGGTATTACTTCAAATTCCAAAATGTTAGTTAGAGATTTCGCAAGACACAGGAAGTAATCTAACCAGTATCTTTTGATGAAAAGGTAAAGTAAATGCTAGGAGAAGTTTAAAGTGTGTTTTCTTTTTTAATTAATTTATTAATTAAATTTTAGGTTATTAACCTTATTTGAACTTAGTAAAATATGCAAAAAACTGATCATTTTATTTTATTAAGTCTATAGACATTATATCCTTCAAGGAAGAAGACTGCACAGAAAAAGAATTGTCTGTTCAATTAAAAAATGCATACAAAAAATTAATTAGGTATTCTGTGATAAAAAAATTCTGATATCAACTGAAATGATTTTACAACCTACAAATATTCTTACAATTACAATCTCTGATAAATATATCCTTTTTCAAGCATTAAAATAAATTTCTTATTAAAACAAGTTTACAAAATAAATTGTCTGCCGTTTGTCGAAAATATGTTCGTTATGAAGTGATATTTACAAAAAAGTCGAAAGCCTTTGATGAAGAATTCACATATGTGACATCAATAGAGAAAGGGGCCTAAGGTAAAAAAAATAAATTTTCATTTTTTTTCTCTTTTTGATGTGGACAACATCTGAGCATCGAATGAGACCGATCCTATGCCCCAAAAGTGTTCTTTCCCAGAGATATGCGCGTTTTATAAAAGTGAAGTCGACGATTTTAAGCGCAAAAAGAAAGGGACCTAATCTTTAAAATGGCTCTCCTGAACAAAACTGGTTTTTAACCTAAGGTTTACAAAAAATGTTGTACAATTTTTTCAAAAGTATTCGGCAAGACTTTAAATTACAAGCAGGGATGTATGCAGTTGCGGTGAGCATCACTTTACCCCAATAAGACCCCAAGCAACGAATGTGCTGCAACTATGTATAGCAATTCTCATTTAACGAGAACTGCCGGCAGTAGAGTTTTTCACCGAACACAATAAAAATCCCTCATACTGCATGCACACTAAAACACATATCTACATCCACACACACACACACGATACGGTTTATGAATTTTATAAATTTTGTTGTTCTTGTTTTCATTCATATAATATCATTACAATCTCTGATAAATAGTTTACGAAATTTTTAATTGAATTTTGATGAAATTCGCATACCAATGTTTTGGTTTAAATTTAGGGGTTGCCCTTTTTTCTATTTGCCATGCCAGTTAAGCCAGGTACAACCCCGGGTAAGAACATCTAACAATTTTTCAGCGGCGGGTTTTCCACGTTCTATACAAGTTCAGAGTTGGATGTAATACTCGTATGTAGCTTTTTTACCTGCGGATTTTGTGCTGAAACCAGAAAGGCCATAGTAAGCTATCGAAACATGTCCCTAAATTAACCAATTCGGGTCTATCTCCTTGTATTTTGGGGTTACAAACATCAGCACTTACCATAATATCTTACCACAGAGTCGTGTAGGGTATACAAATGTTGTACATTTCCGGCTTAAAAGGAACTATTTTGTGCCGATTCGCCAACCACATGTATTATCCGCGCTACCAACCATAAACAACTTAACAGCTGATTTGATTTTTGATAAATTGTGACACTGTTTCCAGATTGTAATATTTACCTTAATGCAGTTTGATTTGGTTTACTTATGTCAGTGTTCCTGCAGTTCGGGAGGAGTTAAGGCCCGAGTTACTTTGCATTGGGTCCGTTAATGGACATTAACGCTGTCGTATGCCTAGTCTATAAGCCATATGAACACTTTTTTTATAAAAATGCATTAGTCGTTCGAAATTCGGCATTAAGCAGGCATTTTAAGCCGGCATTTTTTAAAAATTCTTGAATAGTGCACAGCTTACTGCATTGCGAGAAGTTGTTCCTTGTTCCTTAATGGGATGTTATGGGACTTACATAAGTATTTAAAAGTGATCTTCCCATAAATACTTTACACGGATACTTTTGAAGACGATTTTTTAAGGTCGGATTACCACATTAAACGAATTAAGGTGCCAAGCTTGAGTTTGTAAAGGCACTTGTCAGGTGGATTACTGCTTTTTGGAAACAGTGATTTTTTCTGGCGAATCCCAATTTACTTTGAAAATATTTGACAGTCCAGAACCTGTTGGTCGGCCAAAAGAACGACGATCAAAATCGCTCTACTCAAAAGACACTGCAAAATATGTTTTTAGGGTACAGTACATTCGGAAGAAGAAATGCAGTCAAAATCGGTAAATAGCACCACAATGACTCGAAATACACCGCAGAATGAGAAGAAATGAGAATTTTTTTAATAAAACCGATCCATACCGCATAAAATATCTATGGAAAAATACTAACGGATGTTTTTTAGACGTGTGGTTTAAACCCGGCCACACTTTTTGCCAAGTTGGTCTTTTTGACAGCTGTCGCTTGATTTATGCTCAGTTAGGTTCGCCATTTCATAATGAAAAAACATACCAAATAATCTTTCGGTTAGTCCAATATTCGGTCGACGTAATGGCCCAGCGGAGTTGGTAATTCGAGCAACCATATGTATATCGGTTTCGCACCACGTTTACTGTAATGGATAATGCACATCCTCAGAGACACCGTACAGTGCACACCGAAGGCGCTATTGCTTTATCGCAGAGCAGAGTATCGAAGATGTCCCGAATGAGTCCATCCGCCATCGCACGCTGCAATTGGAGCTGTGCCCATCCACTTAATGGAAGATTTTGCGGAAGGATCTTGGTTTGCGGGCTTTCAAAATCCAACTCGTGCAATAATTAAAGCGCGTCGCACATTCGGTGAATAAGCCCAAAACGAGATGGCCACCGAACCTGATTTTTAAAAGAAAATTTTGTTCAATTATGTTCGACGCGACCATAGTATAGTTTACTGAATTTAATTTTGACAATAGTAACAATAGTATTAATATAATTGAAATGTATTAATATAATTGAATAGTATTAATATAATTGAAATGTAACAATGGTGTTATTGCCAAATTTTATAATGAAAATATGGTTGTAGCAACAATATAAATATGGTTGGTGCGACAAAAGTATTGTTTTTGGCGTTTAAGTTTACAATAATATGAGTACTTCAATCATACTGTATAATTGTAATTTTTCTTATTTAAAAATGCTTGTAAGAACAATGTTATTGTTACGGATCTAGTGCAATAGTATTACCTTTTATATAGAAATTACAAATTTAAAACAAACTGCTTTGGCTTTGTTTAACTGAAATACTTGTAATAAAAACGCTTACGTTTTTTAAACTGATTGTTTCTACTGTTAAATAAATCACTTATATTAATTTCAATTTAAAGTATTTTTAAATAACCTTCATAATTCAAATCTGTTGTTGACAACTTAACCTAATTCTAATAAATAATATTGTGGATCATAGTATATTTGTGTGTAATCATACTATGGCTGTAGGGATCATAACATGTTTACGTGTGAATTATACTATGGTTGTGAAGATCATACTATTGTTGTATGTAAAAACATACTATGGTTGTGAGGACCATAATATGGTTGTGGAGATCATAGTATGGTTAAGTGTGAATCATACTATGGTTGTGGGGATTATAGTATGGTTATGTGTAAATCATACTATTGTTGTGAGGATCAACGTATGGTTGTGAGGATTATAGTATGGTTGTATATGAATCATACTATTATTGTGAGGATCATAATGTTGTTGTTTCACAACTATACATCCAACAATACTGTTGTCCTCTTCGAATATTGTCACTAAAACCATACTTTTTTTCTGCGTGTGGGCAGGTGGAATCATTAGTCCATATTTCTTAAAAAAAATAAGACGGCCATAATTCTACAGTCAATGGGGAACGCTATAGAGTCATGATTAATGAATTTTCCTGTCTGAATAAAAGGCTGTTGATGGGGACGACCTTTGTTTCCAACAAGACGGCGCTACATGCAGTAATGCCAACGAAACAATCAATTTATTGAAGGCAACTTTTGGTGAGCGCATAATCTCGCGTCGTTTGCCTGTGGCATGGCCTCCAAGAACGTGCGATTTAACACCGCTAGACTTTTTTGTGGAGTATTGTGAAGTTGTTTATCTTTGCAGATATGCCCGACACGATTGGAACTGGAAGTGAATATTCTGCGCGTTATTGCTGACTTACGGCTCCAAGTGCTGCAACAAGTGGTCGAAAATTGGGCCTCTCGGTTGAAATTTTTTCAAGCCAGCCGCGGCGGCCACTTAAATGAAATCAATTTTAAAACATAATGACAAACCCTTGCTTTATAATAAAGCTAAATTCCTGGCCATAACTTTAATGTGTATGCTTTTTATTTCTTGTTGAAAACCCAATGTCTTAAAAAAAGTTTTTTGTTTAGATGATTCAACGCTATAAGTGCAAAGGATTCTTTTTTCCACCAAGCAGAAATCGCGTGGAAAAATATTTCCGTTTAAGTTGTACAATTCTTGTATATTTTTTGTGGAAATTTATTTTGGAGACAAATAATATTTTGAAAATATTGTAAACACCTTTACCTTTTAGAATGATCTATTTTGTCAAATTCACGCAGTAGGATCTTGCCATAAGCATAAAAAATAGCTTTTAAAATTAGTTTTTGTCGATAATGATCATTTCGCACTCAGGGCTCGATATTTTTACTTCAGAACCCCCTGAGCGTATGAGTGTTAATAAATACCATTGATAATCATACGCTTTTAACAATCATGTGTAATACTATTAAGTTAGGCATTTATCTTCAACATAATATTAATTTAAGAGTTTATTAAATATTTTTACAAGGGCATAATAGCTGGTGTGCGTTAATTTCATTCACTTTAAATTTATTGGAAATAATACTAAAAAAAATACAGAGTATAAAAAATGCTTTTTAGTCTATTAATATGTGTAATATAGCTAGAAAAATTTGGAGAATAAATAATTACGAAAGCTTAACTGCAGTCACGCCTAATCTGTAAATAAAACTAAATGAAGAAAACTATAAATGAATCGCACTCTATTCTAAAGAAATTTGCTTTCGAATACCTTGGTATTCGAATAACTTGTATTTGACATTGTAGCCGCTCCGCAGCACCATTTTTATTTAATAATATTCTAATACGCACTTGTTGTCTTCCTCTTCCTCACTTCGATGGGGTACAAGCAAACAAACAAAGCAACCGACTGGCGGACAGACAGACAAAGAATGCAATTTCATAAAAGCAGAACGAAACAAAACTACAAGGAAGCAAATTGGTATGTATGTGTGTAAGTTGGTGCAAAATCTATCTACAAGTACGCGTAAGTGTGTGAATTGTGTATGCTTGGTGGCAATTGCAATTGTTGGTGTTGTCGTCCGTCGTTGTCATTATTGCTGTTGTTGTTGTTGTTGCTGACAACTCAATAACAAACGAACGAATGCGAAAGCAGAAGAAAATAAATCAACAAACGCGTGAAATTACGACAAATTGCACTTTGGCCTGAGCGCGCTCAAACAAAACACAGTCAAACTCAAAATGAAAATGAGGAATGGAAGCGCATACACTCGCTCGCATTCACACGCAAATAGCCAAAACAAAACAAAAACAACAACTCATCATTACCACGACAAAAGCGGCGATGCAGCGCCACGCGAACAGAGACGTTTACGTGGACGACCATGGCCCCAACAACACACGAGTGCGGCAGCAGCTGAAAGTTGCCGCGTCTTCGCTGCCGTTCTTACTGTGACGATGTTGCCGTCAACGTTTGTTGTTGTGTCACGACGGACGATCCGACGATGATTTAGCACAAAATGTGGAGAAACGGAAAAACTCAACAAAACAACAAAAACCGCACACAATTTGCACACATACGCATACACTTTCGCTACACACCAAACTCCTCATGGATACCATTCAAAATCCACCACCCATTATACACCGTCTTCCAATTTTCAACGATTTCGGTTACCTTTAAAAATAAATAGCTAACACACAAACTCACATACACTTACTCAACTAATGGAAAAATATTAACAAAACAAAATACAACGAACGACGACGATGGCGAGGCTAACAACAACAACAGCTGCCTTTTCATTGCATGCCACACGCATACACACACACACATAAACAAAGTTGCCCCAACATGAACACGGCGACAGCAGAAAAACAAGCGACGAGAAAAACAAAAACAGCCAACAAACAACCTCATCTAAAAATCCACCATCACCCCACTCCATTAGGGGAGAGAGAAGCGAAGGCTTACGAAGTGAAAAATAAAGAGGGGAGTGAGCCAGTGTATGTGTTGAATATTAGCACTGACACATTAGAAGAACATTTTACTAGAAAGTAACCCGTACTCCTACCAAATACTCAGAAAACTAGAGAGAGAGAGAGAGAGAGTTTGTGGGGTTAGTACCCTACTATTTAGCTTTATTGGGCGAAAGTATAACTGAGCGAGAGATAAACAACAGTGGGGAGTATGAGAGAGGGAGTTGTACGAGTAAGTGGTACGAGTACATGAGTAAAAAGGTAAACAATTTTTTAGCAAACAATTACAATGACTGCCGGAATAGTGCACAAGAATAAAAACAAAATTGTCTCCCCTCTACTGCCCCCATTGACACGGACACACGTACAATATTTCACGATAATCATGTTAACGATGACGCCGACTGTGACTGAGATTGTGTTGGTGATGGTAATGGCGCTGATGATGATAGAAATGCCCGCTTTATTTTGTTGTTGCTGGTCCTCATTTTACAATTGTTTGATTTCATTACAATCATTTTGTTGTTGCTGCTATTTAAATGGTTACTTCTGCACGTACTTCATTCGTAGTAAGTACTTTTGTGAGAGAGCGAATGAGAGATAGAGAGTATAGCGGGATACAGTTGTGGAGCTGAGTTTAATGAGTACTAATGCAGGGGTTATGTTGCACCGGTGATGATTTATACTGTGAGCTGTAGGTGTGGGCTTTTTTTTGGCGGGCTCTTGTTAACTTCGCTGTTTAATTATAATTGAGAATGAGTGCGTTTTTTATGAGATTTCTTCTTCTTTTCTTATATGATTTGGTAAACAATTTTTAGAGCAGAGTAGATAGATCAGCCACGAACGCGTTTAGGTGTACTGAGGGAATTTAAATTGGTAGTGTGTGATGTTTTTTTCAAAGAGAGTATCAGGTACAAAAACTGACATGTGATTTAAAATATAGGGTGATCCATTTAGAGGTATTTTTTCCAAAATAAAAATATACAAAAATTTAAATCAAGTGTGGAATCTTTATTGTTCATTCGAAAGGAAAGTTTATGCCATTTTTTTTTAAATAAAATTTCCTTTCAAGGTTGACCGCAACTACGCCAAAGGGTGTCCATTCTAAGGGTCCAATTTTTGATGACTCGTTCGAGCATTTCGGCCGGTATGGCGTTAATGACACGCATAATGTTGGCTTCCAAAACCTGAATAGTAGCTGGTTTGTCAGCATAGAATGTGGACTTTACTTAGGTCCAAACAAATGCTTTAGGTGTGATATCACAAGATCTACGAGGCCAACTAACCGGTCCAACACGTAAAATTAGCTGCTCTTCAAAATTACCCCTTAAAAGATCCACTGATTCAGCAGCTGTGTGGCAAGTGCCACCGCCCTGTTGAAACCAAATGTCGTCAAGAACACAGGCTTTAATTTCAGGCAGCAAAAAGACCGATATCATGGCGCGATAGCGAGCACTATTGACGGTTACGATCTGGACATCATCATTTTTGAAAAAATATGGAGCGATGATTCCACCAGCCCATAAACCGCACCAAACCGTGGTTTTCTCTGAGTATAATATTGACTCTCGAAACTCTTCTGGTTGCTTTTCAGCCCAAATATAATAATTTTGTTTATTAACGTTGCCGTTGAGCCAGAAATGGGCCTAGTCACTGAACAAAATTTTGGTCGAAAACAGTGGATCTTCTCATTTCCAAAATATAGTTGCGCAATTTAGAGACGTTGTTGCGGTGTAAGTCTTTTATGATGAAATGGCAAACTACAAAGAAAAGGAAAAAAATAAAGTTAAACACACCCCACGCGTAATCTGTGAAACAACCTTATTGAAAAATATACCGGTAGATTGATCACCCGTTATATAGGTTGATGATTTATTTTTCAAAATAAAAAAATACAAAAATACAGGTAAAACAGTGGCCGTGTAAGTCTTTCCATGATGAAATGGCAAACAATACTGAAAAGAAAAAATTACCAGTTGCATACCCATCATCGTGACTTCGCTTTAAGAGTGTAACAAAAAATTTGCTTTTATTTGATGTTTCGTTTTGACTGGGCCACATAAGCCAACGCGTCCAGAAACCATGCCCCTTTATGAAGTCGTAAATGTTTCATACACAAAAACTTATGATTTGATTATGGTTAAGCAAATACTAATAAAAATGAAAAATTGCCCGAGGTTCCGTTAGTCCATTAAAGAGAAACTTTTCCGCCTAGGCCGACTACGCCCATTTAAAATCCGAAACAGCTTATTACTATCAACGATCATTATGTAAAGTTATGCTTTCAACAGATACATGGACGGATGAACGGGCATCTCAGACTTTAACGGCGATCAATAATATATACACTTTATAGAGTTTTCTATCAATATTTAAAGGTGTTGCAAACGGAATGACAAATAAAGTATACACTCCTCTCTTAAGTTACCGGTATTAAAACCCTATCGTTTAAGCATAAATGCCACAGTAAATGATTTGGAAGTCGATTTTTGACAAGTACTGCGCGTTATAAAATCTTTTGAAAAAATAGCAGCCTGGTTCTCTCCTATGTTGTATTAAAATGAAAAAATAGAGGTGGCCCTTACTTCTACTCTTTAGTGGATTAGGCAATTATGCGCCACCTACTAAAACTATTTGTACGTATGACTATCCAGAGCTGCCAACCAAAATCAATAAAAATAGTAGTTTTTTAAAAAATATCGTCATTATTGAAGATAAAAATAGTCACAAACAAGTTAGGTAATTTCCGCAAACGAAATTTACTTGCGAGTGACTATTCTCGCATGATATATGATCACAGTTCTTGTTATTTCTCAAATAGGAACATCAGTCAACATAGATTTTATATACACGGTTATTTAAAAATCTTCACTTTTGGCGTTTTTACCCTTAAATGTCGTCAATCGTCATTTGGTTAAATTAAAGTTTACAAATCGTTAAAATTGGCAGCCCTGATATGCACCAAACCAGTTGAAGTTTACGTCTGAGTTTTCTTCATTTTGAATGCATGTTACAAAATCCCCTCATCTTTAGAGGTCAAAAGAAAAAAAGATAAGTCAATAGGGCTATTTAGCATAACAAAAGAGCTGATGTATGGCTTATCAGCTCTTTTGTCATGCTGAATGCGTCCTAGTCTATTTTCCAATAACTTTCTATAGGACAGACGTCCTAAGTCGCATGTACATATATTTGTGACATTTTTCAACACAGAGAAGAATTTTCATACGAGCAAAGCACACGTAAGTGACATCTATATTTTTTAGATGAACTACTACATCCGTAGTACTACATTAATCATAATAACGGATCAGCAAACTTTAAATATCACTGGTGATTTTTGTCTATCGAATAGGCAACCACTTGCATGTCTGTATAATTTAAATAAGTAGCGGCGTTTGAAAATTTAAAAATAACCCTAACAATTTATCAGCATTGTGATAACTCTACTTTAAACTTGGAACTGGCAACATCATACTTGCTGCGATATTATCACAGATACTCCAAGTTATTTTGCAAGAGTATTAACGGACCAGCAAACACTAAATGTCACTGCTCCAACAGCCAGCTGCTTTTATGCTGCCATCTAGGATCCACGATTTGCATTTGTTACAGATATTCTGCATAATTTCAAAATGTCCATGTCATAATAATAATTTATAAACAGTATGGCAACTCCGCTAAGAGTTTTGAGCTGGCAACAGCCTACTTGTTGTGGTAGTTTAGTGTGGCAGCACCCTACATGCTCGTTCATTACAGTACTTACTGTCACACGATCGCGCCGTGGGATGGCTGGGCTGGCATACGGATCTGTTTGGTGTCGAAGGGCCCAAGTTCAAGTCCGGGCGCTGCGTATTATTTCATCGTTTTAGTTGAGTTGTATGGTGTTATCATACTTGTTTTTTTAGAAATTAATTTTTATTTTCTCTGCCTACAATAAAGTTTTTTAGTGAGGACAAGTAACAAAAACATATACTACCATTGGGTACAAATAACTTAATTGATAATAGTACAAATCTTTTTATAGAATTTTTTAAAAGGTTTAAATCACAGCTCTGGAAGGAACAATTTTTCTTAATCTGTCAAACTTGCTAATGGAAGAACTAAATAACCAGGAACATAAATATATCATTTAAATGTTGACTCAAGGACCTTTAGGACAACAATTAAAAGCATATTTCCGAATATAATGTCAACTAGAATGATAAAGTTAAACAGAATGAGGATTATGAATTGTTTGCAGTTTAAGACTACTTCTTTAGATCATTTTTTACCCACTACGAGTATCATTGGGTACTTTAAAATGTATTAATTTGTCGTTCATATAATGTTTATGCTCGCACATTCTAGATCGTCTTTAAATTCATAAGTTTACCTATAGCCGTCTGTCTGCGTGTCTGTTGAAAATACTTTAGCAGTCAAATGAAATAAGCTAGGGATTGCATAAATCAAAAATCAGCCCAATGGAACTAGTTTCACAATTAGGGACTAAATTTTCCCTAAAAAAATAATATTGTTAACCGCCCTGTCGAGATTTTGTGAGCTTACTCAAAATCAAGTTACCTTTTTGGCAACTCATTTACAACTGACTTCTAGCTAACTTAAGAATTATGCAGACTTCAGTCAGTTATTCTTTTATCATTCGAACTTCTTCTCGATAAGTAATGAACGAGCTTTTTGCTCACCAAAGCAGATGCAGATGTAAGTAAACATTAAGTCATAGGAAACAAATTCGAAGCACAAAAGAAGAAAAAAGAACTTACAAAAAAATAGCTAACTCAGTGTCCTCCGATATTATGGGCCAAAAAGTAACTAATAGTGAGCTAACTTTTGGTAATCTGAAACTTATGCAGAGTGAGTGATAACTGACTCACTCTGATGACACCTTATGTAAAAACTAAATAGGATTTTACAAGGGTTAGCTTTGGAGTTACCTGAACCAAACCATTGGTTAGCTTAAAGTTAACTCGATTTCCGACAGGGTGTTTGCTCAATTAATTCTGAGCCGGGCTTGACTTAAGCTCATTAGTGGAAACGCACTTCACACATCAAAAACGAATTAGTTTTGGTACTATGAACAAACGGGGAGATATGAATTATCAAGGTTTATCAAATTTCGTTGTTAGTTGAAATGTACTTGTATTTTCAAGATCGTCTGAAAAAGTCGACTCATGAACGAAGGAAACAACCAACAGGAAATATATTGAAATTGTGGATGCAAAATTAAATCACTTTTCGTACGAATTTAAGTAAATGTCAGCACGAATTTTACCAAAAGGGTACTCAATTAAAGCAAATTTCAATAATTTTTAAGATTTAGTTGCTACTTGGGCCACAAACGGTTCACAGTCATAAAAAAGCAACTAAAAGTAATTGTAAATATGGATGACAAAAACATTAAGACAGCGTACATTTTTGCCTCAGCCGTAATTGCTGAATACTTTTGGATTATGTTCACAGTACAAGTTTTCGATCCCTTCCACTGCTTTTACACTTTACTTGGTGCGGCTCATGGCATGACACATAATCCTAGAACCTAGACGCGGTACCGTCAATAGTCCTCAATATGGGGCGGTGTTAAATGAATTGCTGTAGTCACAGTTCGACGAAATCGATGATGACACCTCTTCTTGTTTGATACTTTTTTAGAATACATAACAAAAAACATGTTTTTATGTAGCAGGGTGTGTCATGTTTGATTTTTTGTTGGAAAAATAAGTTTGTTTACTCTAACTCGTGTCCAACCGAGTACTTCCATAACAATTCGAATTAAGTAACCTGACAAAAATGCAGAAAATAAAGGGCGATCAATGCAGAGGTAGTTTTTTTCAAAATAAAAAAATACCGAAATTCAAATCAAGTGTGAAATCTACAAGTTCATTCGAAAGGACATTTTATGCCATATATTTTTTGTATATAATTTTCTTCAAATGTTGGACGCAACTACGCCTTAGGGTTTCCATTCTGAGGGTCCAATTTCGGATGACTTATTCGAGCATTTCGACCGGTATGGCGTTAATGACACACACCGCGGTTTTTGCGGTGTAAGTCTTTTCATGATGAAATGGCAAACAATACTGAAAATAAAAAAAGTTCAACACAACTCACGCGTTATTTGTAAACGCTTTTGAAAAAAAAAAATATTTAGATTGATCACCTGGTACAAATTGGAAAAAAATGGACCGATGTTTTTACCAGCCCATAAACCGCACCAAACCGTGGTTTTTGTGGTCTAAGTCTATCCATGATGAAATGGCAATCAATACTAAAAAGGAAAAACAACTCATGCGTAATCTGTGAAAAAACACTATTGAAGAAATACCTTTAGATTGATCACCCTATATTTCAGACTGCAGTCGTTTAATTTTATTATTCTTTTCCATCGTTCTTATTGGATTACCCCATTTAAAAATTCAGGTATAAGTATTAAATCGTAAATTAAGTAAAATGAGATATTTTTTAGGCCTCCCGAATCTATTGCAGGGCCCTCTGTTTCGATCATAAATTTTGCAAACTTGCAGATACGCCCCTGCAGGTTGTTTGTATATTTTTCAGCAATTCCTTTACACATTTCATTTGTTTGTTTCCAAAATACACAAACTGTTGTGTGTGAGTGGCTTACTTGCCTGGCTGATGGCTGGCTGCCTGTTGACGAACATAACATGACCACGGCTGAGGCTCTCGCCGACGGAACTGAGAGGCCGGCTGACTGGCTGGCTGGCTCGGTGACTGAATGACTCTGGTTTGTGGATAGGTGATGATTATGATGGCGATGATGATGTGGTTATTGTTGTTTTGCTCCACAGCGCGAGTGCGGCTTTGGCGGGGTGACTAACTGGCAGGCCGACTGGCTTGACGGTAGGAGTGACGGTTTGTTGTTATTATGTATTATGTCGCAGAAACTGTTGCCTCCATTGTTGTTGTCGTCGTCGTCGCCAGTATGCTTATTTTGTGAGCACCACCAGTGCGTCGGCGACATCGGTGGTGGCGATGGTGGCAAGCTAAATGAAGATGGTGAAGACGAGCAGGCAAATCTATCAGCCAACGCCACATTTTGTTGTTTTCTTCGACTTCAAGTGTTTCACTTGTTATTGTTGTTGGAGTCATTGTATTTTGTTTTTCACAAAATCAAAAACAAAAATTCGAACAGAAAATGTAAACAACTTGACGGAGAAAAACACCAGAGTACCAACACCGTCACCGCCGTCAATAACACCAGCATAATAAGCCTCATGTACCCCTCCGACTGCCGCACAAGCCAACGGTCGCCCCCTCATAATTCGTAATGATGTTGAATTAAAGGCACACACAAAAGTTGTTTACCATAAAATCATGATAATGAGCATTGTTGTTGTTCCTATTCTGTGTGTGTGTTTTTTTTGGAGCCGGTGAGAGAAGAAATGGTTCAAACATATTTGTGTTCTCTCTCTTGTCATCATCATCCATCCATCACTCTCGTCTCGGCTCGTACTCTCTTGAAAACTGGAATTTTTTGTTTAAAGTTAACGTTGCTGTTGTTGTTTCTCTGTTCAAGGAAATGTAAACAAAAACCAAACAAAACAAATATGAAAAATAAAACAACAGCAACAACACTGGCACCATAGTCAGCCCCCCTCGGTATTATGATGAGTATGTTGTTGTTAAATAAATTTCACAATTTTAACTTAATCATGACGTTTTGTGTGTGATGTTGGCTGTGCGCGCTGTAGTGTGTGGTGCGTTTCGTTCGGTCGGTTGTTTTATTGTTTTGTTTTTTATTTCTGAGGTATTTTTCTGTTGCAGCGTCGTAGTCGACTGCGCTGTCGCGCATCTACCGTTGAGTAGGGGTTGTGACGCTCATGTAGACGCCTGAGTTGTTTATCTCATTGTTGAAATGCTGCCGCAGCGAAAACAGAAGACAAAATGTTGCTGGTGATGATGATGTGACTGATAGTGAATGTTTTTTTTCGATTTACTGAGAGGGGGCTTTTAGATATTATTTTTTTTGTTTGAAATAAAACTGTGCGTTTTTTGCTCGATTAATAATAGTGGTGTTTTTGAGGTGTTTGAGTTTCGTTAACTTTTTTGATCTTGTCTTGGAAAAGTCTAGCTATTCTCGATAGTTAAACAAAATATTTGGAAAATGATTTGTCGTTTCCTTTTTAGGATGTATATTTGTACTTATTTATCCAGGCTAAGCTATGAATTTAAATCGATTAAAATCCTGATGCGATGGTTTTAATACTTACTACCCAATGTATGCAACGACTGTGGGAATCTCTAAAATCTTAGCTGGGAGTAGTAACATTTTTTAACTATAAAACTTGACAAAGTTTTTGTTTTGAAATGCCTTTAATTGTTTGTTTTTTTAAAACAATTGCATTTTTCCTAACGGGACAGACATAAATTCCAATATTTTTTTTAGTTTTTATGTTTTATTACATTTAAAAATCCTTAAAAACAATTTTGTTGTTTGATATCGTATTCTTAACTGCTTTTACCTCAAAAAGCGTCTCCGTGCAACTTGCAACTAATAAAAGTTGCAAGAGAGAATTTACAATAAAAATTATAAAGTATATGTACAAATATTTATTATATATCAAATAAAAGTGAGAGATCTATACTACAACTTTAAATAAAAACTATTTTCAATATTCAAAGGAAAATATAACAAAACCAAAAAAAGTGCATTTTACAAAGCAAAAAAAACTTGTACCCTTAAGAAATCTTTAAGTTTTTCAAGAAAATCGAAAAATTTTTGAATTTTGGCATTTCTCACTGTTACAAATCTATTTGGCATTGAGTACAACCAGTTTTTTATTCACTTCTATTCCAAATTTTCTTTTGAGCTTTTATGGGGTTTTTATTATAAATGTGGAAGTTTTTAATTTTATTTATATTATTGTTTAATAAAATTTAAGCCGGCACTCTGGCAAAGACCTTACTTTTACATTTTTTTTGTCAATCAACCATTTGTTGCAAAGATCCGAGATCTTGAAATTGTCGTCTTAAACAAACACAATTCCATCCACCAGACAGACCCATGTTTTTGGAAAGTTGCACCATGTTCTTTTTCAGAACGTTAAAGCAATCGCTTGTTTTTCTATATTCTTTCACTCAAGATCATTACATTGCCACCTCCGTGTTTTTCAGCATTGATATAAGTATAAAGTATTGACTTTAAAGTTTTTATTGTATGTTTACATCCTTCAGATGTACAACTTATTTTCTCACCGTACCTAGATACATGTCATTTTCTTTTGATACTTTCTGCGCAAAGAAAAAATAGTAATTGAAATCTACTGATATTAGCTGTTTTAGTTTTTTTAAAAAGCCAACGTATAAAGTACATTTAATTTTGATCTAGAATTTTGTAACAAACAAAAAATGTTCACTTTTAGAGCTAGAACACATGTATTGGTCATGTATTGAATATGAGCGAGCACATTCTGATGTCGCCAACTTATTTTTTTTATTTTCTTGTCTTTTTTTAATTATCGTTTCCACCTGTTTATAAAAAAATTGATGTATTGGAAAGTGGTTAATTATTATTTTCTGGCCAGTACCATTAAATCAAAAAGTTTAAATTAAATTTTTGATCAATCTTAATAGGGGAAAACTATTAAAACATCTTATTTTTCACAAAAAATCACAAGTTTAGACGCCAGGCGGTTATATTTGTTCGACAAGAAAATATCGTTCGTCGTTCGCTAATCGACTTGGTTGACGGTGACGACGGGCTCTGAATTTCTAAAAAAAATTGGTCGTTTAGTCCGTTGGTTTATTTCTGTCTTTTGCTTTTAAACATTGAACAGGGATAAACCGGCTCGATACCTATTTCATCTACATTTTATCTACAAAGTGACACTGATTTTCGTAGCTACAAACTGATTTTATCGAGATTTCAGGTCCGTGACAACCTTTCTCAGAAAGCTTTGTAGCAATTGTTGACTTTTGAATTTAAAAATATTTTCAAGCTATATGCGTGTGTTTTTACCATTATTAGTATAATCCATTTCCTGTACTTTTTTCCTTGAAAATTATTTACTGCATTAGCCACTTGTAGTAAAAGTGGTAAAAGCACTGAATTATTTGCAAAAGTACATGGTGTGGCTTGTACTAAAATTGACTAAAAGTGCCTTCCTGTACGTTTTTGCAAATGTTCTTTCTCCTCTAACAGTAATTTCATTAAAACTATCTCTTAATACATTTACTAGAAAAAATGGATAGAAACATAAATACATTACGTGTCTCTTCTTGTTAATAAAATAATTATTAAAAAAATAATTCAAAATTTACATATTTTCCCATAATATGTTTTTGTTTTGTAACATAATCCGACATATATTAACTCGTAAAGTTGGATTTCTAGTGGCAAAAGAATGATCAGTATTTCATTTATTAATATCAGTAATACTTTTATTATTCAACTGTGTTTTTTTAAAGATATAAAAATGAACACTTGTTAAGCCATTTGGAAGTGTATTTTTACATTTGCTGTCCCGAAATGACAATAAATGACGATAATGTGTTCTTTTGCGTAATAATGGGTGATCCTTTTTTGACACATCACGTGTGAGTCGTGTCATGTTATTTTTGTTTAGTATTGTTTGGCATTTCATCATGGAAAGACTTACACCTGAACAACGTTTACAAATCGTTCAAATCGTCCAACTTTATTAAGGATATTAACGTTCTGTGGGGAATGTGTTTCGTGCACTTCGTTCAACTTATGGTCAACGGCCTACAGAGCGTACTATTTGCAACACCATCACCCATCTTGAGACCCAGCATTCATTATTGGATAATATTCGACCGAAAAGACCACGTTTAGCACGCAGTGATGAAAATGCAGCGGCCGTAGCTGAGAGTGTACTCCAAGACCGTGGAGAGTCGATTCTGCGACGTATGGAACAACTTGGCGCATTTTACGTCGAGATCTTAAATTAAAAGCGTACAAAATACAGCTTATGCAATAACTAAAGCCGCCCGACGCTCCCAAGCAACATCGCTTCGCTCTATGGGCTCTTGAAAAGTTCCAAGAAGGTCCGACGTTTTGGAGCCAAATTTTGTTCTGCGTTGAGGCCCAATTCTGGCTCAATGGGTATGTAAGCAAGCAAAATCGCCCAATTTGGGACGAAGAGCAACCAGAAGAGGTTCAAGAGCTGCCACTTCATCCAGAAAAAACAACGGTTTGGTGTGGTTTGTGGGCCGGTGGAATCATCGGTCAATCTTCTTCAAAAATGATGCCGGTGAGAACGTAACCGTCAATGGCGACCGTTATCGTGCCATGATAACCGACTTTTTGATGCCTGAAATTGAAGCTCGTGAAGACGGCGGCACTTCCCACATATCGCATCAATTCATGGATTTATTGAGAGAACACTTCGGTCAGCAGATAATATCACGTTTTGGGCTGGTCGATTGACCACCAAGATCGTGTGATAGCACACCGTTAGAATTTTCCCTGAAAGGATATGTTAAGTCTAAAGTTTATGCGCACTAACTCGCTTCGATTCAGGCCTTGAGGCAAAACATCACGCGTGTCATTTGCTAGTTACGAGTCGAAATGCACAAACGAGTCATCGAAAATTGGACTCAACTGATGGACTATCTGAGACGTAGCCGCAGCCAACATTTAATAGACATAATCTTCAAAAAATAAATGCCAAAAAATTTTCTTTCAAATGATAATAAACATTCCCCATTCAATTTAAATTTTCTGTTATTTTTTCTTTAAAAAATTTAGGGAACCTCAAAACTAGTCATCCTATATTTACTTTTTTTCTTCTTCAATTCGAAAAAGGAATTTGAAATCGACTAGCGAGGACAATTTGTTCCATTTAGAAACCAAATTGTCCAAGTTAGTGGCTAAGACTGTGCTTAGAACTCAACTTTATATTGGCGGCATTTCGATAGCAAAAATTTCTTTTTTAGCTATCTCTTAAAAACTGTCATTTCTACGGCCAATGCATATTTAAAGAATCAAAATCAGGAAATAAAACATCTGCAACTAGAGTAATAGTCTGACAAAAGAATTTCATTAATAGTTACCCAAATAAATACTTTAAAAGCCGTTACAGAAGTAATTTTAATGAATTGTACGTTTTATGCATGTAGGGCAACCAGATCACTATAGGCGCAGTACGACTTCTGCATTAGCACAGGCCCAAATTCTACCGGAAAGTATACCGCGTTGCCAATCTGGTGATTTTTAATTAATTAGATCAACGCAAGATTGACATTTCTGGAACTCCAGCAGTTATGTGTTATACCATTAATAACACTCTGCGACAAATGGTAAGGGTCAGTGATCGGTTTGGAATGAAACCACCGGGGAAAGTTATATTGGTAAAAAAAAGTCATACGTGTTCCAGCGTTTCGCTGGGTCTCATCTAGGAATCGAGATATATCGATTTGAAGTTAGTAAGTATCGTATAGGGGAATTTGTCACGTTTTAGGCTCTTTTGTTTGACATAACTCGAGAACCACTCGTCCGATTTAGCTGAAACAAATTTAGAAAAATTAAGAATTACAATTCCTCTAATCTGTTCTTAAACCGTTTTCCTACTTAAGCAACAGTTTCGCAATTATAAATAAATGTATGAAAAAAAAAAATATTTTTGCCTAAAAATTAAATTTTTTTTTTTTAATTCATAAAAAATCCAAAACGGTAAAAAGTGTCAAGTCCTATTACTTTCACGTAAAGTCACATAACCTATGACCAAAATGAGACATAAATCATGAAAATCGTGAAAAACGTGACAAATTCCCCTATACGATACTTACTAACTTCAAATCGATATATCTCGATTCCTAGATGAGACCCAACGAAACGCTGGGACACGTATGACCTTTTTTTGACCGATATAACTTTCCCCGGTGGTTTCATCCCAAACCGATTGTGGCTGTCGCACAGTGTAATTAATAAGAATAATGGTCTGATTATATGCAAGTTTTTTCATCATGGAGTGCCAAATAATACAGAATATAGAAATTAATGCAGCTTGGCCTCCATGAGTCACGAGAATTCGTAAACTGATCGCTGAAATCATAAAGGTGGACAACTTTATGATCCATACATAGGTCGGTTGAAACCCGAATCTGACACCAAGTATTTTTAGAGGCTGAAGTGTGCGTGTGTAGTTCAAACTTCATACCTTTTTAATTCGAAACATCTTCAAATTCATTATTGTAAATTTTGTAGGACAAAAACATTTCCATTGAGCGGTGCGTGCGTTAATAGGATATTGGTTTTTGTACGTTAATTTACAAAAGCACTGGGTGGACCAAATAAGACTGAAGGGTTGACCAAGGGTTGTGACTCTTGCTGTAGTCGAATCAATTTTCCCTGTATATTGATTCTGGTCGACACACCATTTTCAACAAAATATGGACCGATATCTTCATCAACCATTACACGTACACCTCACTAAACCGTACATCTAGATGTAATACCCTAATGTTCTGAAACTGATCCCTGTTCCTCAAAACTAATAACGTTTTTACCTATGAAACCTTCGTATATCTCCATAAGAAACGATATAATCTTTAAATAGAAAAATAAAAATAAACTATTAACCAAAAAGTTATGTCTACTTTAACAATTCAGTCATATTTGGTCCACCCTGTAAATATGAATGGTTGTGAACTCCAAAATAAATACAAACCGCAAACGAAAAATGTTGGCAAACAAAGTCCAATAACATCAACAAATGGAATGGTAAACAAACAGAATAAGAAATGTCTAGAGCGCTGGCAGTTGGTGGTGGTGTGTTGTATCGTATGGCAAATACGAGTACGTACCAATATAAAATTGGCATTACGATAAACAGACAAACAAACACAACGAAGAGTACAAAAATATTTTGATGAACAGAACAACAACAAATGAGTCAGTCAGTCGTAAGTGATGATGACAAGTCCCCCATGTAAGCGAGAGTGAGTTAGTCATTACGACAGATAAATAATAAGGAAAACCTATGGAAATTATCTGAAACGTTTTTCTGTTTTGTTTTTGGGTGTTTCTGTTATTTTTACAAAAAAGTATTTGAAAAATATTTTTTTTAATAATTTAAAAAAAAATATCATTTCAAACCGAAATGAAAAAAATTGAAAATAATAATTATAAAGTCTTTATCAAGTTCGACATCATACAAGTATACCTTAAGTTTTCCATTTGAACAGAGCTTCAATTATTTAAAAAAAAAAATTAATATCGGTATAATTGCGACGTTTCGTTTAGCTTAGCCCGAAAGAATATAAACCTTCTTGTATTTGTAATTAACAAAATTTCAATTAAAAGTTATATATTCAATCTTGAATTTAGAAAATATTGAATGACGTTTAAAGACACTTGTTAAAATATATAAGACATCAAAGAAATTCATAAAATTCCCTTAGAAGTTCCTAAAATGTAATTTAAACAGCATAAGATTTTAGTTGAACTTCAGAATATTGCATTTGAAATTTAAAATACTCGTACATCAATTAAAATCCCTTTTGGAATTTTTAATATTACAGGTTAACAAATTGAACATCTCCAGTCGGTGACCTCTTGCAACTTGCATAGAAAACATTTATTTATTGAGATTTCGGTCCCTGACGATCTTAATCAGAAATATACTTGGCTAGAATTGTTGACAGCAAAACTGAACTCTTTAAGACCAGGTTCTCGCCACCTCTACAGAGATTCCACATTAAGAGCCATCTGTTGGTTTTCCCTTGCAACAGAAAGGGTTATGTTGGCGTTGCCAACTGTTTTACCGTGCGGTAAACACATGTTTAGCTCATTTTTTTATTTCAGTCATCTGTTTTAACAAATTGAACAGTTTTAATTACCGGCTCTATATTTTTAGAGAAGACAAATATTTTAAATTTGCAAAGTGGAAAATTATCTGAAATGCAATTGTAATTTTCTATGCTTTAAATGAATTTTTTGTAGATTTCACATTAAGTATACAGAATAATAAATGAAATCTTTACAAATTGAAATCAAAATTTTTTATTCTTATTTTCAAACCTAATACTCTGCGTTTTAAACAACATTTTCTGAATTTTATCTCTTGATATTTTCTGAGATTTTAATAAAAATATTGTATTTACGAGTTTCAGATACAGTTTTAATTGCAATTTTCTGATTTACAATTAAAACTGTGTGGCATATCTTGAGCTAGTTTTCTTCTATATGTATTAAAATTCAAATTACCATATCTTTTTCTTGATGATTAATGGTAATAATTGCCCATAATACAGAGGGAAAATGTATTTAAATTAATTCGGGTATCTCAATTCACTTTTTGATAACAAATTTAGTATTGAGTTTACTATCGCGGTTTTTCTATCCAGTTTTGCTTATTTATCGAGGCTAAACCAAAAACACCACTATTGGTAATGAAAAGAGTTTCTATACTCGTAAATTGTAATCTGGGAACTCCTTTAAATTTAAAACAATATGGTACATCGTCTAAAGTCAACGGTTCGAGTCTCTCGGTCGTATATCTATTCGCACGTGCTCATAAATTATATACACGTAGAAAAAAAGTATGGTTGGAATAACAATACTATGATCCTCACAACAAAAGTATGATTCACTCTTTGTGGGTGCATTATTTTTTTGACAACCACTCTTGGATTATCATTCGCCCTAATGCGAATGATAATCCATATTATAATCTGCTTATTGACGAATCCACTGAGGTGAAAATGTGCACACATTTTCTTATTTAAATTTGTGGCAATCATACTATCGTCAAAATTTAATTTAGAAAACAATAATATGGTTGCGACGAACATACAGGGTGTTTTTTTTATTGGGGTATAGAACTTTAAGTTAGCATCACTTTTTTAACTGGCGGCCATTTTGTCAGCTGTCAAGTGATTAATATTTAGTTTGGTTTGCCATTTCATCATGAACAGGTTGACAAAAGAACAACGCTTGCAAATCGTGCAAATTTATTTCGAAAGTAATGGTTCAGTTCGCGAAGTTCACCGCAAGCTCCGTCCATTTTATGGTCGACATAATCGTCCATCAGAGCAATTAATTCGGTTAACCATGGATCGGTTAACATGGACCATTGGATAATTTTCTTTGGGGATATGTGAAGTCGCTCGTCTACGCCAACAAACCAGAAACACGTTAGGGGACTTGGAAGCCAAGTGGTTGAAAATTGGACCTGTAGAATTGGCTTTATTCGAGCCAGCCGCTGCGGCCACATGCCCGAAATCATATTTAAACATTTATGGCATAAAATTATCATTCCAATAAAGCCAAATTGATGGACATTAAAACGACTTTCTTGTGTTTTATTTCAATTCGAAGTTCTATACCTCAATAAAAAACACCCTTTACTTTAATTGCGGAGAACATATTTTTATTGCCGTAACAATATAGTAACCATATTTTTCTCTGCGTGTGTTATTTTATGTGGCAATGTATATTTGCATGTCACCTTGGAAATGTTATATTCAAAAAAAATATTTATTTTTTATTACCTACTAAAAACACCTTAAAAATAAAAGTTGAGAAAGATTGAAAAAAAATTAAATTTTGGCGCCTTAAAAATCATTTTGAAAATATGTCGTATGTCCTTATTTTAAAAGCAATCGAAAAATCGATGGCACAGTATCGATTGTTAAATCGACCCTCGTGGCTATGATTTATTTTCCAAGAGAATTTTGGTACAGAAATGTTAAGACTTTTTACAGACTAGAGTCAGCGTATTTATATAGAATTTCTAAATTTAATTTATAAAAAATGACCTGAAGCCAGCCAGCCTACCTGACAATTACAAACTATTTTTGACATAGTCACTCTTTGCTCTAATTTCCCGCAAAATTGAAAAAAACGGGGTGATTGATAACTTATCCTACCTTAACTAAATCGACCCACCCTGCCACAGTTTTATATATAACTTTTGTTTTTCTTTTAAAATTAATTTATTTTGTGCCCGCCCGAAACTTTTAAGTGTTTTTTTTGGTGAACTATTTCAAGCTTTTGTTTTACACGGATTTAAATAAAAGGATATTTATTAAAAAAATAAGATTGGTAAACCATCATTATTTTTTTGTTTCTTTCAATTTAACCTCAAACGACCCTATCTCTATACCCATTAATTAAGTCGCAATAATTTGAAGCGTATATTAGGCAGCCGACCATGCCGATCAATTTCAATTCAATCCTGAAAAGGCAAGCGGCGTAGAGAGTAAGTTTGTGGTTAATATTTTTGTATTTTTATTTTCGTATAGCGGGGTCAACAAACATCTTTGGTATAAATAAATAAGCAAACAGCAAAGACGAACAAGAATAGCTTCGTAATCATTATCAACAACAACATCATCATCATCATCATCGTGGCATTAATGCACATTTTTTGTTGTTGTTTACAAATTTACTTTTTTTTTGCCAAAAGTAAAATTTTTGCAGCCGCAAAATAATCAACAACAACATTATCTTCATCATCATCATCTACTGCTATAAGTTGTTTCATCATTATCATGTGCTGCCTGCACCAGCATTATTATCGCCCTTATCATCATCAACATCTGCAGCACACAAGCAGCCAACATCGAGGACCAGCAACAACAGCACTATCAACAATAACATCGTCGACCGAGTGGACCCCCTTTGCTCCCCTTAAACCAACAACAGCAGTCACTGAGCAGGCAGGCAGGCAACAACAGCAGCAGCAGTGACAGCACAGCACACGAAGGCAGACGACAGGCGGCAGCACACCAGACGACGACGACGACGTTGAGAAATTTCATTTCAATTGTGAGTGAGCATTTCAGTTACAAATCGATTTCATAAGGTTTGGTAGTGTTTTACGGTGTTTGTCGTCGGTCGGTCGGTCGGTTCACAGACAAAACAAAAATAAAGCAAACACTCGCATGCAGTGAAGAACAAAACAACCGAAAAAAACTACACCTAAAAACTCATTGTGCGAAAAAAAATAAGTGCAAAAAAACGAAAACGTTTTCAAATCGCCAGAGAACTGAACGGACGGACGACGGTAATGCCACCATACGTAGCAGACAACAAAAATAAAAACAAATTAAACAGAAAAAAACGCACGCGACAGTCTCGTGAAAAACAACCAAAATAAAGTCGTTATACTGTATTGAGCGCAAAAATTCAAAATAAAAAAAAATTTAAATTTCGTCAAAACAGAAAAATTAACCAAAAATAAATTAAATTTCACAAATACGTCATTAACAGTAACAACATCACATGCCTTTGAAGTGAAATGTGGGTAAATAAACTAAAAAAAAAAAACAAATAGAATAAAACACAACAAAAATAAAATATTTTAAGGTTTTATGCCGGTGCTCTTTCTTCATCAGATGGTGTGAAAATTGATTTTCAATTTAATTCTGATTTTTTTCTACGTTACATTGAAACGTGGGGCAAATTTTTGGCGCTAAAATTGTTGTGAAGAAATGTTGCCGCCGTAAATGTTGCTCATAATGATGATGTTGCTCGCGCAATATTCACTTGTTGTTGCCGCTGCGGTTGTTATGATTTTTTTTGGTTTTATAAACTTGCGTTTGTGTGTGTGAATAACCATATGAGTGTCGGTGTGCCTGGGAGTGTGTGTGTGTGTCAGCGTTTTTCAAGTGTGCTCGTTCGGTTGGCTCTGTTCAATTTCATTTCCTTCTTCCGCTGCAAAATAACCCATACAAAATATATTTGAATATGTTTGTTTGCAGTTGGATGCACGAATGCATGGATGGCCTTTGTTGTTTTCGTTTTTAGCAAAAACAAAAACAAAACAACCAGTGTTAATGATATTTGACTTTTCTTTCGATTGTTTTTCAATATTTCAACGAATTTGAATAATGTTTTTCAGGCATTTTCCTTAGGCCGTTTGGTTTGCGGTTGATTTGCAAAAATTACAAACAAACAAAAATAAAATAAACCCGCAAGTGAAATTAAATTGAATCGTTGTTTAAATAATAAACAAAATAAGTTCAAACAATATTTTTTATATAAGAATAAATCCTCAAAAAGAAATTCAATTGAGGCGTTTTATATATAAACAAAATAAATACAAGATAATTGTTTAATAAAAAAAATATTTTTTTGAAATGAAGAATGTATAAACAAAATAAAAATTGTAAAACCGAATTCTCACCTATCGAAATACATTAAGAACTAAAAAAAACATTTATTTATAAACAAACATTTAATATTTTAACATTTGAAAAAACTGTGGACGTGATTTCCTCAGAATCTGTGTGAAACTATTCCTTCAAAGTGGCATAAGTTCCAATATCCCTTATGTAACAATTCTCTATTATAAAAAACAGTGAAAAAATATTTTTTTTAATGAAAAATGTCTAAAAAAATAAAAATTAAAAAAAAACTGTATTCTCGCCTACATAAAAAAATATATTAAGAATTAAAAAAATACGTTTATTATTCATTATAAACATTTAATATTTTTACATTTGTTAAATTGTATACCTGATGTTCTCAAACATTTTTTGACGAAGAACCTGTAGGAAGCTAATCCATTGTAAGTGGCATAAGTTCCAATATTTCCTATGTAAAACGAATCTCTTGTATAAAAAAAAACTGTGAAAATATATATTCTTGAAATGAAAAATGTTTAAAAAGAAATAAAAATTTTAAAACAGTTTTATCACATATAAAAATATATTAAGAACTAAAAGAAAACATTTATTTATCATTTAAAAAAAAACATTTAATATTTTTACTTTTGGTAAATTGTGTTCCTGATTTCCTCAACATTTTTTTTTGAGGAAGAACCTGTGGGAAACTTTTCCTCAACCAGTGTCATAAGTTCCAACATCCCTTAGTGAACACGAAATATCTTGTATAAAAAAAAACTGTGAAAAGTGAAATTGAAATGATTGAAACACTTCAACATATGAACGTAAATAAATGAAATCAAAAATGTTAATATTAAAAAACACATATAACATAGTGAGTTTTATCAAATCACAACTTTATATTAAAAGAAAAACGTTTAAAACTCCATAAAACTGGTAAAAGTAAAAAATTCAAAATATTATTTTACAAAAAAATATATTGCATGATATCAAAAAAAAAATTATTACTGTTCGCAAAATTAAACTTTTAAAATTGAAGCGAAATTGGAAAAACTTGTAAAAATGTAAACTGTTTGCAAAATCAATCATTTAAAATTAAAACAAAAATGGAAAAACTTGTGAAAATTTAAACGTCTAGTAAATGTTTATGAAATTATTTTTATTTTCTGAATTGTCATGTACAAAATATAAAGATGGTAATTTCTTTAATTTATTTTGTTTATTATATTTATTTTCAAATATTTCTGTCGCCTTTGACGATTATCCTCAGGGAATAAAAACTAAAATAGAAAACAATATTAAAACACAACTATACACAAAAATTTGTTTACAATAATGTACATTTAACTAGCAAAAAAGTAAACCGGTACGCTTGAAAATTATTTGCGACTGAAATCTAATTTTTATGTGCATTGTTGGAAACAATATTTCTGTAAATGTGTGCTACGAGTATTTGGTCGGTGTGAGGTTTATAGTTTATTCTCTCGTCAGTAGGAAACTATTTAAAATTATTTAAAAAAATAAACGTTTTATAAAAACACTTATATAGTTCAAGACACTATTTAAAAAAAATAACTTAAGAAATAATTCCAATTGCAAAAAATAAGTAGAGAAATAGTTCCAATATTTTTTATTATTTTTTATATGTAGAAGACGCCGGATAATTTTAATTGAAAGATAACAGAATTTCTAGTTAAAATAAACCTAAGTAAGCTGTATAAGTACATTAAAATAACTTAAGCTAGAACTTGAGATTCTAAGCTCTTAGCTTTTGCAGAACAACGATGAAGTTTTCTGAATAAATCAATGCCTATTTAGCAGATATGGACAAAAATAGTTCGCTTAAACCCTGCTAAGACAATAAATTAAAATCATTATTGAAAAAATCTTAATCTTTTCTTTTAATTTAACCCACTTGGCGCCGAAATATTTTTTTTTTGAAAAAAATATTTTTGTATTTGGTTTATATTGAAAATGCATCAAGTGATGGCAAAGAAATAGACGAAAAATAACGGGACCTTTTAAAAGGACGGTGGCGCCAAGTAGGTTAAAACTTTTTTTTAATACTTGACCTTGAAAAGTGTTGTATGACAAAAAATTTACTTTATAAACGTGTCAAAAATCGTTTGTTTCGAAAATGTGATTAATCTTGAAAGGAGTTTACAAAGTACTTATATTAACTGCAATTAAGCAGAGCCGCTTAGCGTTTTTCTCGAAATTTTGTTTTAACATATTTTAGATTTATATTCAGAAGATTTTCTTTCCATTACAGAAAAAACGGGGAGCTTGCCTCATGTTAGTGAGTTGTGCATGCCTTAAATAAATATTTCTTTTTTGTAATGGCGCCGGCTATCACGAGGTAGAAGTTCCTTCCCGGTAACTTGTGTAAAAGTCGTGCACTGAATCACACCACAGCGATCCACAAAAAGATAATTACTCAAACTTTCCAAATTTAAATACTCATATTTTTTTCAAGATGATAACCTACAGTGGCTATTTCTGCCCACTGTATAAATCTCTAACAATTCTTATCAGAAATAAAAGCGCTGCGTAAAGCTGTTGGGGATCCTTTTATTTAAAAAAAACGGAAATAACTGTTATGTATCTCCTAAACTAGAGCTAATCTGGCAAATAGGAGGTCAGATTCGTGATCAGCAGCCCCTAATCAAATACAGTTACTTTCAAACCTACTGCCGCAGAATTTTTTCAAATTTTGTTGCCCAGTGTATAAGTAATTTTTCGAAACCCTTCATTTGCCTATTTTTTTCCTACATTTGGTGCAAGACAACCAAATTCCGAAACAAATTTTTATAGAAATTTTATGAAATTGTCAACTATAAGTCTGTTATATCGATACTTTATATGGTGGCTTTATGAAAACATGTACCGATCTAGTCGATTTTAAAGAATGTTTTGTAGTTTCGTGAGGACCGACGATAAAAACTTAATTATAGGGTTTCATTTCAATGGGGACAAGGACCGATGAGATTTTTAATGATCTTTGTATCGGGTTTAACCTTACGGCGAAAAGCAAATGTTATTGAAACACGATTAACTTATGTCAGGTGGACCGCAACTCAGCAGGTTCATTTGAATGGATGACAGGTCGATTTTTAACGTCCTTACCCTGTATGTTACAAACCAAATTACATTTAAATCCGGTTGAATTGTCAACTATTACTAATTGCTCTCAAGAAACAAACATGTTTAAACTTTAATTTCAAAATATGTACGTGTATAAATTTGTGCGTTGATTCTGAAAAAGAAACAACAGAGGCCTCCAACCAGAATAAAAACTATTCAATTTATAATATCAATAATAACACAGTACAACACATGATTTCGGGACTCAATTCTGATAATTGTTTGTGAAAGTAGCCCCAAAAAGAAGAAATTCTGCATCATTCGTTTGTTTAAGGTACATCAAATAATAATTTAATAATTAATTTGAAGTTGGTAAGTATCGTATAGGGGAATTTGGCACGTTTAAGGCTCTTTTGTTTGTCATAACCACTAGTCCGAATAAGCTGAAACAAATTTAAAAAAAATTAAAAATTACAATTCCTTTAATCTGTTCATACAACGTTTCGCTACATAAGCAACAGTTTCGCAGTTATAAATAAATGTATGAAGAAAAAAATATTTTTTGCTTAAAAAATTATAGTTTTTTTTTTAATTCATAAAAAATAATAAATTTTGTTTCAGCTAATTCGGTCTAGTGGTTCTCGAGTTATGACGAACAAAAGAGCGTAAAACGTGACAAATTCCCCTATGCGATACTTACTAACTTCAAATTAATTATTAAATTATTATTTTATGTATCGTGACCAAACGAATGATGCAGAATTTCTTCTTTTCGGGGCTTCTTTCACAAACAATTATCAGAATTGAGCCCGAATCAATCACCTGAAAAATGTTGTACTGTGTAATGATAAATGACCGAATTAATATAAACAAATATTAAGTATGAAAAATATAAAACATTAAGGTTTAAAAATCATTACCTCAGCAGATCTATTTTAAAAATTTGGAGTTATTACTCTTTGTTGGAACAGGTGCTTTAATAGGAATTCGGACTTATTACTCTTTTGCAAAACAAGTGCAATTTTATGTTTAAAAAATTTCGGTCGTTATTGTTACATAGTTTCACGACTTTTTTAACAATTAACCTTGACACACCAGTAACTCAGGTTCAAAGCCTGGGTACGTCTATCGATCACGCTAACTTATCTCTAATGCATTAGCCGATTAAATCTAGATTTAAACAGTAAGTGAAGGTCAGTAAATATAAGAATTATATCGTTAACACTTAAAAGTTTGTTCCTCAATGAGATACTGAGGTAACTTTGTAAGCAATATCTGATTTTGCAAGAGCCGATAATATTTGAGATTGTTTTATAAACCTTTTAAAATAAGATTTTTGGGTAGGGACCACAGTGCACCTGTGCTATTTCTAATTTGAATAACTTCCTATTTAAATTATATGAAACAGAAATTCAGGGCCTGTTCATAAAAAATTTCTCAAGGTTTAAAATTTGAATTGTCCTTAAAAAAATTTGCTTTAAACTTATTGCAAGTTGTTATACTCGTAAATACGTGTATGCAAAACTTTCTTATTTATTTTTTTTTTGTTCGCTGGGTTATGATTCGAACCCGGACCAGTAGATTTTGAGTCCTTGAAAAAAACAAAGCTATCGGACGACCCAGCTACATCTAAATAAAAAATTTAGCATTTGTTTCTCAATAAGTGATCGTAGCAATAACGGCGTTTTATAAAAAAAATCATGTTCCTTTTCATTGACTTTCTGGGTTATTGTCTTGGCTAGCAGCGCAAACTGTTATACTGGTTAATGAGAACACATACGAGGATTGGGTAAGAAATATGATTACTTGGAAAATAAAATTCAATAGTTATTATGTATGTAAATAAATTATGTAAAATATCACAAATATCAAAAAAATAATGTTTTTGCAAGCGCGAATATTCCAAATGCTATGATTAATTTACATTCGCATATGAGATGGCGAATATTTATCCAAACGGCAAATAATGAAAGTTGAAGCTAACGTGTGATCAATCTAGAGGTATTTTTTCCAAAATAAAAAAAAACAATTTAAATCAAGTGTGGAATCTTTATTGTTTCTTTAAATGTTGGCCGCATCTACTCCTCAGGGTGTCAATTCTGAGGATCTAATTTTGGATGACTCGTTCGAGCTTTCCGGTATGGCGTTAATAGCAAACACCGTGGTTTTCGCGGTGCAAGTATTTTCATGATGAAATGACAAACAATACTAAAAAGAGCTATACTGAATAAAGAAAAGTTTAACACAACTAACGCGTAAACTGTGAAAAAAACAAAAGTTCCTTTAGATTAATTACCCGTTATATATGGGCTTGCATTATTTAAATTCCTAAAAAATTCAAGTTTTTGAATTAGATTGGTTATTTAGAATTTATTGAATAAACATGAATATTTCAAAAAAAATGCAAAAGAAATATTACATTTTTAGTATTAGGATGCGCTAGCGAATATTTTAAAATATATACTCGTATGTACAAAGGTGTTGTAATCGTTATGTCGGACCATGGCTTCGCAAACACTGCTCGCCAAGGTCCAAGTTGTCTTGAAATTTTTTGGCGGCTTAATCTAATATGACCAACGGCGTCTAAAGCCGACGTTCAATTGAACTATGTTATGATTTGGTTATTTCTAGATTTATTCTTAGCGGCCGTAAAGAGTCCTCAATCTCAATCCAAATTAGAGATTATTATTTTGCAAAGAGTGAATTAAATTATATAAATTAAATAATTATTATAAATTAAATAATTAAAAAAGAAAAGAAGGCAACAGAAGGAAACCCAACCTTTATTATAGTGTCAACAACATCGTAAATAGAAAGATAAATAAATAAATAAATAGAAATATTTATGGTGTATAGTGTGGTACAGAACGTACCACACTAACGGCGACCGTCATCAGCCAAATAGTTATGCAAAGTTTTATCGAGATCTGTTCATATTTGCGACCTGCACTTTAATTACAAGAATATACACGCAGGGAAAAGATATGGTTACTATATGGTCATGGCAACAATAGTATGTTGTCTGCAATAAAAGTATGGTCGTCGGAACCATAGTATTGTTTTTTGAATTTCATTTTAACAATAATATGATTGCGGCAATATTAAAATTGTTGAAATGTAACAATAGTATTGTTACCAAATTTAAAAATAAAAATATAGTTGTAGCAACAATAAAAATATGGTTGGTGGAACATAAGTATTGTTTTAATGGGTTTTATGTTAACAATAACATGATTACGGCAATCATATCGGCAAAATTGTATTTTTTTTTTAATTTGACAATGTTATTTTTACAAATCTAACGCAATAATAGTAAAAATAATAAAAAAAAATATTTTAAATCACTCCTATTATTGCATAACTTACTTAATAAAATTCTCTATTGTTAAAAAACAACCTAATTCAATCTTTACAAAAAATTTTGGGGGCCATAGTATGAGTGTGTATAAGTCACACTATGGTTGTGAGGATCATACTATGGTTGTACATTAAACATGCTATGGTTATGAGGATCATAATATAGTTGTGGGGATCATAGTATGGTTGAATATGAATAATAATATGGTTGTGGGGATCATAGTATGGTTGTGTGTCAATAATTCTATTGTTGTGAGGACCATAATATTGTTATTGGGATCATAGTATGGTTGTGTGTGAACCACACTATTGTTGTGATGATCATAATATTGTTGTGCCACAACCATATAACCAACAATAGTATGATGCTCTTCGAATATTGTTACCCCAACCATACTTTTTTTCTGCGTGTATGGACCGACGGAATTTTAATATTTCGCTATATTCAGGTTGTTTCTAACAAAAGAGAAGAAGAACCTCTGAACGACATATGTGACGCGCAAAATAGAAAGGGACATAAGGGTTTTGTTCAGGAGAGCCATTTTAAAGATTTAAATACGTGTATCTTTGGTGTACCTTTTTACCCTTAGGCCCCTTTCTCTATGCGCTGTCACATATATAGTTGTAAGCGTATAAAAAGCAAAAATCGATTATATTTGCTTTCGCAAAAATGTACTCGTATGTTCTTACTCGTATAAAATTCATATTATAATATTCGCTATCGCAGCAATTATATTTAAATATTCGCTTAACTTCTTTCTTTACATCCCTAATTATAACCAGCTAGAGATCTCTTGCATCTCCATTTTAATAGAAGGCAAATGAAGCAAACAGATTTATAATATATATTTTAGATTATGACTTGAACAGTTTTTATTACCCTCCAAGATTTTTCTTCAGCAGTCTTTGGTAACGATTACTTCGGAAACAAATCAAATGACTTATACGGGGACTCATTTTTTACCAGAATAAAAACTGTTCAAGTCATAATAATCATAAAATACCAAATAAATAATTATTAACAAAAAGAAAAAGTATTTTAGATTTTGTTTTACTAGTTTCTGCAAAAATATGTTTTTCCGCCGTAAATTTCTTATTGTTTCTTTTGAAATGTTAGATACATGTTTTTTGCAGAAAACATAATGAGAGTTTTATAGAAGAAAGTATTAGAAAGTATTGGCTTAATATAAAATATTTAAGGATTAAACTATAATACGGGACCGTTATATTTACTTTGCTTATTGTGAAATGTCTCTAATTTTTACAAAACCCCTAAATATCTTAACTCAGTCCGAAGAAATTCTAAAACAATGTCCCCTTTTACTCATCCAACACATCTCACTAGAAATAAAAATCGGCGTCAAGCTGGTTTTCAGCCACACCACTTGGGCCTCTATTGCTCCGTCGAACACAAACTTTCGCCTTCGAATAGTAAGTCGAGTAAATTTGCCTATTAGGCTAAGTGATTGACAATTGCTTTAATATCGGTCATGGCCACCAAATTAAGCTTCAAATGTTAACACGGCGGGCAAATATTATTTTTTTTGACTTAACAATTCGTATAATTAATCAAAAGATACATAGGCTGACTTCCTAAAAGCACTTTGCTTTGTAGTAATACTTATACATTGCAGGGTGTTTGTAAACGCAACCCTTTTTGACAATGTATTTTGTTCCCTTTTGCAACACTGTTATAGTTAATACGCAAGGAAAAGCAGCATAGGCATCCAAATAAAATAAGATGCAAAGCGAATGCAACACATAATCGTAAGACAATGGCGACGCAGAAAGATAGTAAGCATTTTGTTCTTATTTATTGATATGAATGAAACAATGCATATAAATATTCCTAAGCTATTTCAGTGTTGCAAAGTATTATGCAACGTATTAAAAAAGTACCTACCCTGACAACATTTTCTATCGCGGAAGTGACTAAGAAGTGGCGCTAGGAAGTTAAAACTCATCGTCTGCGATACCATTTTCTTATCGCAGAAGTGTCTTCCTTATCGAGAAGTTGTACCCCCCGGAGTTAACTTCCAGAAGTCACTTCTGCGTAACTACAAAGAGACACTTCTTAGTGCTTTCTTGGAATTTACTTTTGATTCAAATATTATTTCGCGGTCACTGAGACTTTCGCAGAACTGTAAATTGTTGTTGTCGGCTGGTATTGTATACAACAAACAATCTTCCCATTGTCGTCTGGATAATTCAAAGAAGACTGTAAAGTAAATTGTTCTTGCAAAATTCAAACTATCTTCCAATTGTCGCCTGGAAGTGACTAAAGCGTAACGCATTTGACGATGGACGATGAAAGAAATTTCCAAATGTTGGGAGGGTACACTCAAACTATGTTTGAGTAGTGTACTAATACATTGCTCGTAAATAATGGTTAGGAAGTCAGCCATACTTACATACATTTTTACAAACATTCATTTTTTATTGAAACACTCAAACAAAAAAATTAATTACGAATTCTGTGATAAGAAATTTCACATATTTACTAAAATATTCGTATGTTGTCTATTGAAAAAAAGAAAATATTTTTGTTATGATGTCATGAAAAATTCACATATTTACAAAAAAAAAATTGTAAGCCGTTTATCGCAAATAATTTAGTATCAGGCGATGTAAAACTACATATGTGACGCGCAAAATAGAAAGGGACCTAAGGGTAAAAACCAGTTTTGTTTTGATTTAAATACGTGTATCTTTGGTGTACCATCACTTTCATAAAACGCGCATATTTCTGGGAGGGAACACTTTTGGGGCATGGGATCGATCTCATTCGATGCTCAGATGTTGTCCACATCAAAAAAAAGTGAAAATTGATTTTTTTACCCTTAGGTCCCTTTCTCTATGCGCTGTCACATATATTAACAAAAACAGTTGTAAGCAGTTTTAACTTCGTTATGAGGCGATGAAAAAATTCACCTATTTAGAAAAGAACCATTAAAATTGTTTAAAAAAGCAGTTTCGGTGAGTGTCACTTCACCATCATCAGACCCCAAACAAAGAATGTGCTGTAACTAAGTTTAGCAGTTTACCGAACTAAATTAAAATATCTCACACACTATACAGTGAATGAATTTTGTTGTTGTGTTCATTCATTAAATATCGTTGCAATCTCTGATAAATAATTTAGATTATTCACAAAATTTTTAATTGAGTGATGATAAAGTTCACCTACCAATTTTTTGGTTCCAATTTAAGGGTTGTCTTTTTTTCCGGGTGGCTAAGAGATTTATCTCTTATAGCATAACAAACTTGATTTTTTCGGAAATCGTTAGGATCGCCCGAAGCTTGGCTTTGTAGAAAAGAATTTGTTTTAGAAGAGAAGAATAGGAAATTTAGCTTCCTTTATGTGAGCGTTTTTGTTTGGATACGTTGAAGAAATAAGTTTTTTTCCGCAACAAGTGTTTGAATAGTACCGCCGAGTTTAGCGTTATTAATACTATTGCTTGATTTACTTTCTTTTACAAGACTGCAATTTCGTATCGAGTCTGATCTGGAAGCAGCGCTTATAAAACGAATAATTCTTTTTCGTAAGGGTTGGCAACATCTTTTCGTTAAATGTGCCTTTCAAGCAGGTGGCAATTGTTACATCTGCATGAATTAAGTTTTGCAAAAAGTTGCCAATAGGTGGCTGTCATAACCAATTAAGCGAATTAAAAACAAAAGTATTTGAAATGGTTAACAATTGTGTGAAAACCCCATCCTAAGGCTTATCGAATTTATGCTACGCATAAAATGAAGATTTTATGGGTTTCTCTACAACATTTTCAACCTACATTTTTACCTCTCCTTGCGTGATTTCACATTCTGATTTATACAAAAACAAAGTCATAAACTAATTTGCAGATTTTGGCAAATTATTGAATATTCGATTTGATATGTTAATCGGCGATTGCGAGCGAATTTATTATGATAATTCCTAAAATATTTGCGAGCTTCGGGCATTTCGATCGACATTGTCATGTCGCTGTTAGCCGCAGACCATCATCATCATCGTTTCGACTTTTCTGCCGCTTCATTGTCGCTTTGAGTTTTTCGTTTTATTTTGATACTCGTATTAATGAAAGTTAATACTATTTTTTGTCATCAAATTTATGGATTTATTTATTAAAATTTGCCAGCGTTGGTTGGGGTGTGGAAATTTTTTTTTACCAAAATCTCCGACGAAGTAGTAAAAAATCTCTTTAGATTTCGCAAAATTATTCAAAAATTTATTAAAATGTCAATGGCCTTTTAATATATTTTAGGAGATGTTGTTTTTGTTCGTCATAATTATTTTGTTTATAAGCCATTTTTATATGTTAGGTATGTGTGTGTGACTTTGTTTTTTTTTTAAACTTTTTGTATATTTTTAAAATGTTAATAAAACAAAAATCGTTGTGGTTTTTTTTTAGCACTGACTGACTTGATTTGGTTACGGCTCATTGTCCTATCACAATATTATGGGCGAGCGCAAATATTCGCATAAATGAAAGTTTGAATACAAGCGAAAACGAAACAAAAACAAAGGAAATTTTGAGCAAAACAAAGCGATTAAAAATGTAGTTGGTTTCAACCGCCAGAGACCGGTCAGAAGTGAGGCAACCTGCTTTTATGGGTATACCCATATTCCGATGAAAAATATTTCCTAATGCTAATTCGCGATAATTTGAAGGGGGAATTTCATTCAATCTTCTCGCTTTGACATAGCATTCGTCGCTGTCGGTCGGCATTTCAGCCTTTGATTATTTAGTTGTATTTTATTCAAACAGTTCGCCATATTTAACTAAAGTTAAGTCCGTATAATTTTGGTTTGATCCATAATCTCTGAAAGAGACATCATAATTAGACCATTTAAATGTTTATATTTTGAAAACTGGACCTGTCTTGGGCAAACATGTCACATGAGAAATTAAAAAAAATAATAATAAAAATGATCTGCATAGCAAATAAACGTCATCCTTGGAATGTTTTTTAGAGCTATCTTATAGGCTGTTTCCACTACGGTCGCGTCCACGTCCGCGTTCAAAAATCAATGAACGCGCGTTAAAGCCTATACAAAAAACATGGGCAGTTAGGTATGGGAAAAAGTCGCGTTCATATTGGACGCGTTTTTCGATAAGTCGCGTTTACTATAAATTCGACTATTTTTACAATCGAAACCCACCCATACCTATTAATGGCAACACCGCAAATTGCACTTCCCTATTAAAACAGCTGTTTATCAGCATAAACATAAAGCGCTGCTCCTACTGCACATTTCCATTAGGCGCAATACCATTTGATCCTCATTTTCCACTGCGGTTAGCAAAATAATATCATTTAACTCCATGATAATGTCACAACACTAAAATATTAAAATTTTTCGCACTGCAAAAAAAAACAAATAAACACAAACAGCTGTTTGAACGCAAACGTGGACGCAAAACACAATGGAAACACCATTAAAAATTTTCGATAAATCGTGGATGCGGACGTGGACGCGACCGTAGTGGAAACAGCCTATTATGATTATCTTATCTTATTTTTGCATACCCTTCACCGAAGGATAATAAATAATAAAAATAAATAATAAATCGGAAAACCCATAAGTTATACAGTGTACTCATATTAATAAAGTATTTTGTCTTTTCAAAATCTTACGAAATTTAAAATTGCTCCAAGTATCGGTAATTTAAAATAAAGTAAATTTACTTCATGTTGCATACATAAAAAAGGACATAAAAAAAGTTTTTGTTATTAAAATGGAATGTAACAGGACAGGATATTTAACTAAAAATGAAGATATGTTAAAAAAGTAATCTCAATAAAGAATTTTGCCATTCTAATTATTTTTGATAAAGGACCTTATAAGTCATTTTTATGGTAACAATTGTTGGCCATTACATCATACTATCGTTTGGTAAAACTGGCCTAAAGTTTTCAATATCACACAAATCTACACATTTTGATATAGTATGTTTTTTTTTAAATCTTTAGTATTTCAGGATAACTTGTGGTATCAATAGTAGTAAAATTGTCACCATACTTTGGGGAATTTCATCTTTTCTTTTCAACAGCATCTTCCGATATAGTAAAGATATAGAAAGTGTCGTTCCAAAAAATCGATTTTTTTACATTCACTTGGTACATTTGGCCACTTTAATTCGAAAAGACAATTTGATATTAAAATTATTGTTTTTTATTTGCTCAATTTCGACCAATTTAAAAATCGTTTCTTCTTGAAGTCTGGTTATCTGTGCTGTATAACACGTAGGCCACAAACTGGACAAACAAAAGCCATTCATAATAGAGCACATTGTGGAGGCAGCGCTCTCGTCTGGCCATCTCATTCGGCGGCTACCGGTTCCCCGGTGGGTGCGTTAACACATTTTTTGTTGATGATATACTAGCAATCCCTCTTACCAATTATTAGCTTGTTTTTTTCTCTCTTACCAAACGATCGCACAATGTGTAGTATTTTCTCGTTAGCGAAATCGCCAAATTCAAACATCAGCATGCGGAAAGTTTCCCTCCATTTAGCACAAATGTTTGTTCCAAATGCGTGCCGGTTTTCTCATCCTCGTGGTCTGGGGCTATGTTGCGGAAAAAATACTCGTGCCATTGACCGCCCTCCTCCCCGGCACTTGACAACCAAACCACCTCTGCACCCTTCCATAGGCGTTGTTTATGTTTTGTTTGCGCGATCTCTTTGCGCTGAATTGGCTTAAAAATAGTAATGGACTCTAATCATTTGTGTTTTGTTTGCTATTTTTAAAACAAGACAAAACTGAAAACGTAAAAAGCAAAAACAAAAAATTGTTTTTGAGATAAATCAAGTCATTGAACGTGGTGTGGTTGCTGGTGTCGGTTGGAATGGATGGTTGAATGGATGGATGGTGTGTCGTTGTTTGCTTGGGGATTTTGGTGTGGTTGTTTGTTTGTTTTTTATTTTGTTTATTTTAATTTTTGTTTGTGTGTTTATTTCGTTTTTTGCTAATAGGCCACATTAACAATAGAATTATGATAGTGAAATATTCAGCTAGAAACGGATTCAAACGAAAAAAATTTTTGGAAAAAACCAACCATACACTAACAACATAACTAAAGTGTCAATAAATAGTTTCGATATAATTTTTTATTTTGTTTTAAAATTGACATCGACAGGGGGGAAAACAGCACAGCGCACAAATATTGATGGTTTGGATTTTTTAGGTCACATATTTTTTAATTTGTTTTTTTTTTTTATTTTGTTAATGCCCATAAAGGTATTTTGTTTTTCTGTGCTTTTGTTTTGATAAGAAACACACAAAAAAAATGTGTGTGTGTTTTATTTATAAATTGAAATCATGATTAATATTAAACCCACCACATCACACCCCGCCCTTCGTCATGTTTTTTTTTTGTTGTGTTCCCTTCGTATTTGTGCGATAAAGATACCACCGAAGGGGTCAATGGTTTGATGTCTCATTGCGGAATTTAGCCATAAAATGCGTTTTAACTTCCATTATCGGGCACACAAAAAATAATTGGAGTCTAGTGCAGGTTTTCATTGTTCATTGGGAAAGTAAATGGCGCGGCGCATTAAGGGCATTTGCCTGAAAAGGCTGGTCAAATATTGCAGACCTCATAGAATCGGTGTGGAGCAAAATACGTATTGGTGCTATGGCTTAGAAAAAAGTCGCGAGGAGATTATTTAGCAAGGCTCAGCTTAGTAAGAAGTGAATGTAGTAGGAGAAAAAGAAGTTTCATTTAGTATAAGAGAGATCTTAAAAGCCCAAAAGTGGCCTCGTGAATTCAATATTGCAAGTCGATTCGAGTTCAGGTGAATTTTATCCAAAGACCCTTGCGCAGGCTTGTCACATAACTCCGGAAGATAAAAGCTAAAATGCAAAAAGGCGTAACTAACAAAAAAAAATTCAAAATCGACTTTTTGATTGATTATTATAAATGTCATTAAACTACATGTCTTGACAAAATTTAACACTTCTGCGATCAAAAGTGAGGCATTTATTAACAAAAAAAGTAGAAAACAACTTCTTTAAATATGTTTATAGTTTTCATTTTGCAACGTTTTTTGCTTCTTCTGTAAAATTATATATTTGTTAGTTACGCCTTTTTCCATTTTAGCTAACGATATTTTTCTTTGAAGTCCTGTTCGTATAAAAGGGATTTGCTTCGATATCCAGGCGAAGAAAACTCGCCATTTGAACTAGATGAGTCAATAGAGACCTGGGGGTCAGCTGAGTGGGCTTGGCCAGACAATTAAAGAGGTTCAGCACGCCATGTGGTTCCAGATGACAGGCGGTACAAACGTTTGGAGTGTTAATACAAATTCGCGCCAAAAACGAATTTAGGCGGCTTCACTATCCAGATCTCAGCTGAGTCAGAACCACGCACGTCTGTCGAGGTAGCGTCTTCTCCTCTGGTGAAATCTGCGGGGGATGTTCCCATAGCACTACATTCACGCTATAGCTGGATCCTACTGCTGTGACTTTATCAGCGTAAATTTCGTTCAGCCCTGCCTGGTAGTTTTGGAAATCTAAGGGCTGTCTATTGTACGGCTGGATAGCTCTCTCTGTAGATCATGAAGATCGTACCTGATCTGCCTGGGTGGAGGCATACTGTCCAGAGAGGGTGGCTGGGATGACTATTGCGAAGACAGCCAAGCAGATACTGCTTAGACAACAAGAAATTGTGTCTGCGCACAGTAAGGGCCTTCGTCTCTTCATGAAGATGGTCCTCAGAAGACATAAGAAGATACCCTGTTCAGCCGGTTTTTCGGCCATAACTCGACCTCCGTTGGTTTTAAAAGCTCCGACGTTAAGGGTTATTTCGCGTAGAAACGGTCTTTGGCGTAGCCATCCAAAAAAGTCTAACGGCGTTATATCGTATGGTCTTGGCGGCCAATAGACGTCGGCAAAACGCGAAATTACGCTTTCTGAAAAATTCTCACGCAAAAAAACCCAAATTGCTCGTGCTGTGTCGCTTCTAAGGATATTAAAGGGTCCACATTCGAAAATATCAAACCTTTTACTCAATTAATAACTCTTCAGATCAGATAACAGCTGACAGAATTGCCAGACCGGCAAGGCTGACTCTTCAGATTGACAGATATTAAACAGCTGACAGCCTTGCCAGACAGGAGGTTTTGAAACCACGAGATGATTATTCTTGTATTTATGACTAAGGGGAGTTTTATTTAGTGTCCTATGGCTTTTTGCAGCCCATAGCTTTCTAAATGACTTTAAGATAATTCAACCCTATACCTTATCCTTAATATTCCGCTTTATTTCCTTAAAAATATTCTTAATTTTCAACTATTGTTTTTGAATCACGTTATTATTATTATTAAGTGGATTAACAACAATGACGACGGGTCAACCTCAATAGTTAACCCTTGCATCGTTTTTTCCAGTAGCTCCAATACAAATAACTGATGTTTTTATGTTCAAGACCTTAAATTTGGCCGGAGTCGAAAAAACGAACTCGATGTTGGCAAAAGCTGTACAAAAATTATATCGGATACAAAAGAATCATAACAAATACAGGTAATAGATTCGAAAGAAGTTCTTCTAGCTCTGCAGTTCTCTGGCAGTTCCATGTTATGCGCTAGTGTTACATAGTCGATGCAAAAATTCGACTTTACAGCATTTTATAACCTCCGCCGAAAAGTTGATGGTTTGTCATTCTGTTTGAAACACCAGGAAATATTCAACGGGGACAAAAGTTTGAAGCCTAATCGGTTTGAATCGTCGACGCATAGCCGCCGATGGTTATTTCTTTAGCGTAGCCGCCGATGGATATTTCCTCAGCGTAGCAGTTTGAACTTCACAAATCATTGCAGTAATTTTTTCAGTGTGACGATACCAAGCCGTCGCTGTTGATCAAAATCCCATATCGGCTTTAAACTCTGTTGGTGACTCTTCATGTTTTTGATCGTTGTAAAATTATAAAACGAGTAGCTTTGTACGTCCGAAAAATAAATTACCTTTGAATCCTGAAATTTTGCATATTGATGGCTTATGGCTATACGCTATTTGCAATTGTAAATGGGCAAAATCGACCAGGCGGAAAAAAAATCCCTTTTAGAGACTAAAAGTACCTCAGAAAAAAAGTACATTATTTTTTATTTCCTTCACAAATAATAACTTTACGTGGACGAACAATGGTAAACACGGGTTCTGCTAGCTAGAACGAACTGGCTACTGTTAGCTAGGACGAACTCAAAAAAGGCATAGTTGCTGAACGTTTTGTTTCAAGTGGCCCAAAAAATTGCCAGCATTTTGAAAATGGGAAAATGGGAACTTCAATTAAAGCAGTTGTTACGAATCCAAATACGTATTTATTTTTTTAGTTCTGGCTTATATTAGGGTCCAAACCATTAGCTGTACTCAAATTAGGTGAATGTTAAACAGCTAATATATATCCATTTTACATTTAAGCCACTAATCGCTTAAATAACTGATTTTTATTGAACACATAATAAAAATGATAGATTTTGAAAAAAAAATCATGAAAGTATAGCAATAAAAAGTTTAATAAAATTATCTTTAAAATAAAATCCTTGTAAAATAGCTTACCTACAATACAGCTTACCTACAAATACACATTCAGATTTGTAGATAATTAACAAAATTTGCTTTTTAGCTACAAAATTTACAAAAACTTTCCAAGTTAGTTGCCCTTACAAAACTAATTAAAATATTAAGTATTTTAATCACTTTTAATTGAAAAGATAATTATATCTTTTCTTTTATAGATATTTTACAGATAAATTACAGCTTCTGCAAACGCTGGCCCTCTATTTTATGCAAAATTATAAAGAATCCGTATGTGAGCCCATTTAAAGCTAAAACTTGATAAACAATTAATTATTTTATTGTAATTATATACGAGTACATAGCTTATAATAATTTACATTTCTAAATTAATTTTAATTTCTTAAGTATAAGTATTCCTTAAAATCCTGTGATTTTAATTCACATCATATTTTTTTGCTTTCAGATCAAGACCACCACACAAACCAAAAAAACAATCTAGCTAAAACCTTGAAGTTAAAAAAACAACAGATTTGTTTCAAATGAAAAAGTTTCCTAATTTCAAAACCAAAAAGACATTCAAACAACAAAATAGTCAACATGCTGCAGATACAAACTGTAATACAAAACGATCACAGCATTTTTCTTAAAAACATTCCTTGATAGACAGACAAAGAAACAAGAACACAAAGCATAGAAGAGGAAAAGCCCCGAGAGAAAGAGCACGCCGAAGAAGAAAAGACTTCAAATTCCTCAGCCGAAATAAGAAAACAACAAATAAAAAGCAAAAGAAAACTTTAAACAGAAATCAGCATATCAGCACATATCGTTGCCGCCTGAAGAACCACCGCGGGAAAATCTCAAAACCCACCACGCCCACTTCACCTATCTATTTGCACCCCTCCCTTGCTGACTATCTAATGAATTTTAATCCTGCTGCATTGCGCAATAGCCTGATGCACACAAAAAGCATGGAATGGACCAATGATGATGCCCTGGAACTTATTGAACAGTATCGATCCCACACGGAGCTGTGGAATCGTGCCGACCCCAAGTACAAAGACAAACTGTGTCGCTTTCGCGCATGGTCGGAAATAGCTGAGCGTTTTGGCTGCAGCAAGGCGGAGGTCGAGCGCAAAATGAACGTTCTGCTTACCCAATATCGGCGCGAGAAGCACAAAATGTTGGTCAAACTATATCAGGGTATACAACCGAATCCATCTAAATGGTATGCGTTCAAACGTTTCGACTTCATGGAGGCGGGTGGGGGCAGTGCCAGTGGCATGGCTGGCATAGCTGGCGGTGGAGGAGGCGGCAGTGGTTCCTCTAATACAACACTGAATACCAGTGTCGGCAGCAACAACGGCATCACAACCAACGGTCATCATCATCATCACCAGCAGCATCATGCGGCAGCGGCAGCAGCAGCAGCTGCTCTCAACGGTTTAACATCGGCCGGCTACGAGTCAGCGACGGCGGCTGCCACAGCGCCCACACTATCCCACCATCGCAGAATGAAAAGCAAAGAAATGAAATATTTTGGCGCGGTAAGTACAGACGAAAAAAAACACATTACAATAAGAAAATTTGAGAGGTACAAACAAAATCTTCAATTAAAATTTTTGAATGGAAAGAAATTTTTAATCATGTGAAAACATTTCACTTAAGTCAGTTTAAGCAAACGTTTTGGCAAAATTTTGCAAAAAAAAAATCTTTTCGCACGAAAATAATTCGCAGATAAAAATTAGAATTTTTGTAACATATTTGAATATGTTTAAAACATTTTTGATTGAGTGGAAACATTTCATTCAAGTTATTTTCAGCAAACGTTTGTCAAAATTTTGCAACAAAAATCTTTTCGCGTGAAAATTTTCACAGATAATAATTAGAGTTTTTATAATTTGTTTAGCACATTTTTGTTGTGGAAAATTTCACAAAATTTCACAATTAACTGTTTTTGACGCGAAAAAGTTCACAGATAATAATTAGAACACGTGTGAATGTGCTAGAATTAAAAAATTGATGCGGATTAAAAATCTTTACGTATTTTCAAAAAAAAAAATTTCACCCAAAATTCGTAAGCTGAAAATTTTCAAAAATTATTTTAATTTGCGGAAAAGTGTTATCGAGTTGGCGAACCTTTCTGTTCGCCGAGATATATGCGATTACTTTTTTCTGTTTACAGGGTGGATCGCGAAATTTTGCTTATTTGGGAATGAAATAAAAAAATTATGAACGCTAGAAAAATTAATTCCATATTTTAATTATATTGAACAGTAAGGGCATTTTTAAATTACATGGTTTTAAATAGTGTATCTGGAAAATGTCGACCTTCGCTATACACACACTGCTGCATAAGTTTTCTGACGTGTTCGACTGGTATTCTGCCAATTTCAGCCTCAATATTGTTAATTAGGTCTTCTAATGTGTTGGGACGGTTGATATACACCTTCGACTTTAGGTAACCCCAAAGCAAAAAAAACGCATGGGCTAAGTCTGCTGAGAGTGCCGGCCAGTTTACATCACCCCTAAAAAAGTGATAAGCCGTCCAGGAAACATTTCCCTTAAACAATTCATGGTAACCCTCGCTGTGTATGCAGTGGCACCATTCTGTTGGAACCATGTATCCTCTAATTAATTGCATTGCCACAAGAGCCGGCTGAAAAAAATCTAGGAAATGCCAAGAGCAAGTGCTTGCTTCCGAGCACAGCGTTGCGGAGATTGCAGTACTGCTACTCTAACTCTCTCGATGTTTTGTGGTGTTGTAGTACTTCTGTCAGGTCCACTTCGTACACATGACACATTTTCTGCTGTTCTTAATAAAGTAATCCAATTTACAATTGATTGACGCCCAGGAACACTTCTGCGTGGGGGAACAGCGAATCTTAACGAAAAGCACGCTGCACTGCAATGATCGAGTGTGCAATTGAAAAATACGCTTCAACACACAATGACCTCTCCTCAAGTGTCCAATACATGATGGCAACTGAAGGGCAGACTAATACAAATCTCCCGTCTGCCACTATAAGCCACGCACACTCTCCACTCTCTTCGACCAACAATGCCGCCACAGCCTGCAGTGCAAAAAAGCAAATTACTCCACTACACCCTGTATTTCATAATACCTATTTATCGAAATCATTTTATGCGAAAAATTTTATTCAGAATGTCTTTTGTGTGGAATATTTAAATTTTTTCCTTATGAAAAAGTTCACTAAAATTTTTTTTCGTGCGACAAAATTTCCTTTAGTACAAATGCTGCGGTGGAACAGGCCATCCTGGTGAATTTTTTTCTTTCTCCGAGAAATTGTACAAGAGAAAAAACATGCGCCAAACATTAATCCCAAAAAAATCTGTCGGCAGAATATCCGTTCGGACATTTTCTATGCGGTAAAGTTCAGCTCAAACATTTCCAATGCTGCGAAAAGTATATCAAAATATTTTCGGGCGGAAAATTTTCAGTTACTAAATATTTTTCGGTATAACAGGCAATACTAGTGAACTTTTTGTTTTTCCCTACAACTTTGTTTAAGAGAAAAACGTGTGCCAGCCTAATTTAACCAAGAACATTTTCTGTCGGAAAAAAATCCGTTCGGACATTTTCTATGTGGTAAAGTTCAGCTCGAACATTTTCAATGCTGCAAAAGGTTTACCGGCCCCTTTTTTTACTTAAGTATATGTAAAATTTTACTGGCCGCTTTTTTAAGCCGAAAAATATCAAAATCACATTTTCTAAGCGAAATATTTCATCGACAGCATCTTTAAAGCGGAAAATATTTACCGAGAACTTTTTCTTTACGGCAAAGTGTATCGGCAATTTTTTTCGGAAGGAAAAAAGTTCACCAACTACTCTTTATACGTAAAAACATGGATTAATATATTTTCAATCCGTATTTATTTTCAATCTTGGCTCGGAAAAACTTAACCGTAGGCTATCCTTCCCCATTTTTTAATTATGATTGCAAATTAAATAGCTCTGATCGAAAAGGATGTAAACTAAAAAAAAAAAATAAAAAGAAACCCACTTTTAAGATGTAAGCAATTCACAAAATTTGAACGAAACAAACTGGTAAAAAACATTTTATTGTAATGAAATTTCGTACTTAAACAGGAACAAAAAGTATGCAACAATGAGGAAACATCATTACGAGCGAAAATTTATATTTGTTTTCTATAAATGAGTGATTTTTTTCATTTAAATGAAATCCAAAAAAAAGAGTAAATGTAACAAAGAGAACGTTGGTAAAGAGTGCCGTCTGTATAGAAGAGATAGTAGAGAGTATTTGCTAGGGGGTGCCTGGGGGGGCGAAAAGGCCGATTTCTTCGAAACAAACAAACAGGTGCATAGCAAAAGGGGGCCGTGGTAAAGAGAGGTGGATTTTGTATGGTGGTAGATTGTATAGTATGAGTGAAGAAGAGAGTGGTGTTTGGTGGGCAAAGAAGCTCTTTGCAAAATGAGGGGATTTTGTTTTGTTTTTATTTCATTCAAGTATTGACACAGTCGAATACTAGCGAGTAGGTTTGTGTATGTGTGTGTGTGCTTAGTAGTAATGCGGTGTGTTGTTCTTGTTGTTGCATTGTAAGGGTATTTTGTTGTTGTTTTGATAAAGAAAAACAAAACAAGAATAAAAAAACTGAATCAACAATACAAAATAATACATGCGAAGGTTGTTGTTTATTGTTGTGAGACAACAAAGTAAGGAGGAAGAGTTTTACTCGGTGTTTGTATGTGTGTGCGTGTGTGGTCGGCCAAGAGAGAATGGTGAGGGGTATTTACGGCAATCATTGAAAAATGTAAACAAATTCATGTACGAATGCGTATTACGAGGGTTTAATTTTCAGTTGCTTTCGTTGAGGCAGTCAGCAGTCATTGAAATACATACACGGCGGCAAGAAAGTGACTGGGCCCAAATCGGGTTAAGGGCCCAAATCGGGTTTTTTAGGGCGTATGTTAAAAAAATTAAATGAATTATTTTGTTATTAATGAAATTATCTAACATATTGTAATAGAAAAAATTTCATTCCAACGATATTTCTGTCTTGTATTTTTATTTTAAGTCCTCAATCTATTACAAAAAAAAACTTCCTTTACTCTCCTGGAGTGTACATATTGATCTTAAAATTGTATTTTAACTCCGGACAATAAGGGCATGAGATCGCAATATTTTTATAAATATTTCGATCGTCTAAATTCAAAATAGCTTAAAAGATGCCTTTTATTGTTTCTATTTCGATCGTCTAAATTCAAAATAGCTTAAAAGATGCCTTTTATTGTTTCAGAGGCTTAGGTTTTTATCTAGTTCTATAACATGTGTGCCACTTTTACTTTAATTACACATTTTGAGGAGAGAATGATATCAGAGGCTTCTAGGGTTTAATTTCGTTTTTCGGGGAAAATACTTCCATGGTCTAGCGAATTTTTAAAAATCCTACAAAGCAGATTTATTTCATAAATTGTTATTGGAATTTGATATAACTTGAATTTGAGAAACCTTGAATTTGATATAACTCGTTGGAAGTAAACTTTAATGGGTCACCCATGGAAAACTTTCAACTAATTAGGGATTAATACGAAAAGATTTTATTGATTTGAGGAAAGGCGGAAACATTTTTTTGTAATAAAAGTTTCCATAGGATGGAAATGAATTAAAAATTTCCATAGAATAGATAAGATTAAAAAAAGTTTTAAATTAATGTATTCTTAATGTAAAATTATGCTGTCATAGTAAGGCCTAAACTACCTACCCCATGCATTTCAACAAGTAACAATAGAACTATTTATAAGGATGTGATGCTAAATTAAAATAATATATTAAATACCAACATTATTTATTTAAAGTAAAACCTAATGAATTCTTGATAAATGGAAGTAATTTCTATTAACAAAGAAAATAAAACTCAGCAACAAAGTACAGGGTGTCCGTCGGGAAGGTATACTACTTTGTAGTATACACTAACAACTTATATTGATAAATGTTTTATTTAATGTTGGCAATTATGTATTAAATACAATATGAGATAAATGTCCGTCTCTGTTAGCCTCACAAATGCGAGCACTTTTTAGCACATTTTTCATTACATTCTCACACATTTCACGCGGTATTTTATTAATTTCATCACGATTATTTTCTTTGAAGGCCAAGTTCCTGAGCATGGCTTCGAATTGAGGTTGATGGATGGTTTTGAGCACTTTCTTGAGCAGCAGTAATGTTTCCATCCGATATTGCAGTCCGTTGTGGTACATGCTTGGGCATATCAGCTACAGATCCTCTTCCTCCCAAAAATTTCACGTAACTTTCTCATCGTCACAGTAATCGATACTCGATTTTGATAAAATGTTTTAACGATTAAAACACGTTAGTTTATGAAATATTTTTCCATAATTAATTAGCAACGTTTCTACTTCACGAGTGCCAAATTTGAAGACTAATGTTTCCCAAATTGGCGGCAAAACAAAGTAGTATACCTTCCGAACATTTTAGAGGCTGTTCGGAAGGTATACTATGTTTTGCCGCCAATTTGGGAAACATTAGTCTTCAAATTTAGCACTCGTTCCCACGACAGCCGGTTCTATGCACCGTATCGACTCGATGAAGGAATTCTTCTGCCAAGGGCTGTCAACCCGGCACTATGTGCCGCTAAAACAACAACAACAACAGTATACCTTCCCGGCAGACACTCTGTAATTTTTTGTTAGGATAAAATCTTATAAACTTTATGGAGTTCGTATCGGTTTTCCAAATTTCTCTAGCACGTACCATTTTGGGGAAATTCTACAATTTCAAGTAGCAGGTGTTGGATTTGTCCTTTAGGTGAAAATCGTATCTAACTGATATACTTGAAACCTACACCGAAAACTAAAAAAACGACACTAGGAATTAAACATTGGAAAAATAAAATTAATTTATGCTTAGTTCGTTTGTTTAGTTCGGTCTTTTGCAGGGTCATTGAACAGGGATTAACCGGACCGAGACCACTTGCATCTACATTTTAATAGGAGACAAGTTTTTTACAAAATGACAAAGTGACATTGATTTTCGATGCTGCACACTGCTTTTATCGCGATTTCATTTCCGTGACGACCTTTAGAAAGCTTCGCATCAATTGTTAAAAAAAAATGAATTCTTTAAGACGAGGTTCTTACCAAACGTATGTGAACTACTGTTGAAAATCTAACTTTTCAAGTTTTCTTAAAACAATTGCCCACGAAAATGTAGATTTTTTACAGCGTGTTGTAAAAAGAGTTTTTTTGGTTTTTGTACCTGTTTTTCCGTACCATGTCTTCTATTAAAAGTAGATGCAAGAGGTAACGAGCAGGTATATCCCTGTTCAGTGAGTAAAATTAATTTTAATATCAGAAATTAATATCGAAGGAAAAAAATTTATCAATTTTAATGAAAAAAAATTAAATAGACAGAGTGCATAATAAAATTGAAATACCCAAATTGTTATTTCAAAAACACTAACTAATATTGGTAAAATATAATTAATATCAGGAAATAGCAAATTGTTACAAATTTATTTTTAAAAAATGCAAACTTAAATTGAGAGGGCAATTGTTTGAAGAAAACTTGAAAAGTAAGGTTTACAACAGTAGTTCTCATTCGTTTTGGGAGAGCCTACCCTTTAGAGTTCGGTTTTACTTTCAACAATTGCAGCAAAGCTTTTTGAAGAGGGTTGTCACAAACCCGAAATCATGATAAAAGCAGTGTGCAGCCACGAAAATCAATGTCACTTTGCTATTTTGGTTAAAACTTGTCTTCTATTTAAATGCAAGAGTTCTTGAGTCAGTTAATCCTTGTTTAATGCGTAAAAGCAACAGACCGCAATAAAACAAACGAGCTAAACAAATTTAAATTGAGAAAATTTAAACGGATCTGATGAAAAAAATGTTAATTTTAGGAGAAGTCAAATTGATGTTTAGAAAAAGCCATTTGATGTTGAGAAACTGATATTCAAACAACATGCGCAGTATACACAATTCCCTCAACATCACATTAAGAAGCAGAACATCTCACGATTTAGTAAAACTTAAACTTTCTTTAAGAAGATGAAACAGACACGTTTATTAAGAAAAGATACATTCAGTTATTGAACCCTTTATTCGAATATAATAAAGTTTTTCTGTAAAAAGACTGATGACTAAGTCAAGGCCATTTGGCAGGCGATATCTCTAAGTGAAACTTGATGAAAATATGTGCATTTTTCCTTTTCCACTTCTAAATTGCATTCTTTAGAACGTTTTTTCCGTGGATTTGAATACAAGGCCTTTTTTGAGAAGGCCTCGAACACTTGAACTTTTAGGTTCGGCAGTGATTGCAACTACACAGAATATTTATACCAATTACAAAAATTTACAAAAAAAAATATCGTTTTTTTACAAACGACTGGTTGTCTGTCTGTCTGCGTTAATGACTGTTGGCGATAATGACAGCGATGATAACGATGATATCGCGGCTGCGTCTGTTGCTGGCGATAATGATGACTACGTTGACGATAATATCGTTCATACGTTATTTTTGTATGCTCATGAACGAACATTGGCCGCATAGAAAACCTCAAATGTTGTTGACAATTAACATCATCAATAAGCAGGAGCCCAGAATGTTGCAGCAGAAAACAGCGCCAGTCGCCGTCGTCGTCGGTCCGAACAGAGTTGGTTCTTTGGTTATTTTGTGTGTGCGTGTGTTTGTTGTATAAAAAACTAAAAAAACCAAAACGAACTGAAATGAAATTGAATTGAATGAAAAAAGCACTGTGTGAGCAAAAAACAACAAGCAAATAGTAGAGAGCGATGACAGATTGAGTAGTAAATAACAAAAACAGAAAACCAGAATGAAAATCAACAACAACGACTGAAGGGCCTGGACGTGAGGGGACACTGCGAGGTGAGGTCGGCCTAAAGCAACTCCACCCAACAAACAAATAAAAGCTCTACATGAAACCAATGATAATAGTGAGAGCGATGATGACTGTCATGGTGACATCGTTGTTGGCTTTATTAGTGATGATTATGAGATATGCGTTCTTGGGATGCGAAGAGCTGGGAGGATTAAAGATATTGGCTGGAGGGGAAATGGTCGATATCAATGAAAGATATGGAGATTATGAATTAACTCATTGAGAATTGGAGTGCATTGATACAAGTTATATTTAATTCCAAGAACCATGATTAATTAAAGGGACGTCTGTTAAAATGGTACCACTTTTAATGTTCCTGACATGTCATTAACAATAGACAAATTCACGATTGTGTGACGTGTAGGAGAATGATTTTACTGTGTACCAGCAGCAATGGTCGCGATTTCAAGTTCTAACATATTTTGGTAGAGAGACCCTGCAATGACTTCGAGCCACTCATAATACACGATACAAAGTGTAAACCCCAGATTTACATAACTTTCTTATCGTCACAGTAATCGATGCTTGAATGTTTTAACGATTAAAACACGTTAGTTTATAGAATATTTTTTCATAATTAATTTGCCACGTTTCTACTTCACGAGTTCCACATTTGAAGACTAATGTTTCCCAAAGTGGCGGCAAAACAAAGTAGTATACCTTCCCGGCGGACACTCTGTAATTTTTTGCTAGGATCAAATCATATTAACTTTATTGAGTTCGTATCGGTTTTCTCTAGCACGTACCATTTTGGGGAAATTCTACAATTTCAAGTAGCACGTGCTGGATTTGTCCCTTAGGTGAAAATCTTTTCTAACTGATATACTCGAAACCTAATATATTTTGGTAGAGAGACCCTGCAATGACTTCGAGCCACTCATAATACACGATACAAAGTGTAAACCTCAGATTTTCATTTCGATTTTAAAATATGGCCGCGTATACATGATTTTCTCTTCTTAGGACGCAATACTAGTTCGCCGATAAGACCTCTTCTTGGTTTATTATTTTTCTCGTAATTACAAACATATTTTTGCATAAAGCAGGGTGTGCTATGTTTGATTAGTGTGGCAACTCCAACTAATTTCTTTAGTGAATTGAGGTCAACTTGCTGACTAACCGAGTAACTTTCAAACAAATGCTAGTTTAGTTATCTAAAAGGAATGCAGCTATTGTCCACAATTTTAGCAAATGTACAATTGCAGAGGCTTCATCGGGAGTTTAACTAAATAAACTAAATTAAATAAATTACAAAAATATTTTAATTTACTAATACGTTATTTCACATGTGCTGATATGAAATCGCTAATACTTAAATGCTACGACGTTGCCGGGTGTTTCTCAGTGGAAATGTATTTAGCGTCATGTTGTTGTTGGTGACACTTCATTTTTAAATGGCTACAGCCGTCAGTCGCTAATACTTAAATGCTACGACGTTGCCAGATGTTTCTCAGTGGAAATGTATTTAGCGTCATGTTGTTGTTGGTGACACTACACTTTTAAATGGTTACAACAGTCAGTTTTTGTTCTCATATATAAATAAGTACAAAGTAGACATTTACAGAGAAGAATTCCTAAAACTATTTTTAGCGTGATAAGTAGTGAGTGATTATGTCGAAACATTCAGTTCGGAAATGAGATTCATCACCCTTTGCTTTACGCAATACTAACCCCAAAAGTACTACGAATACAAGGATTTTTCCGGCGACTCAGTCCTTGTACGTTTCAACGCCAATTGTTTCAGTCCAATTAATACACGACCTGTAGCTTGCTTTCCACAGCCAGACGGTCGTGGCAAGATCAACTTAAATTTTACGACGATTCAGAATATGTGACAGCGCATAGAGAAAGGGACCTAAGGGTAAAAAAATCAATTTTCATTTTTTTTTCTTTTTTTGGTGTGGGCAACATCTGAGCATCGAATGAGACCGATCTCATGCCCCAAAAGTGTTCCCTCCCAGAGATATGCACGTTTTATGAAAGTTATGGTACACCAAAGATACACGTATTTAAATCTTTTAAATGGCTCTCCTGAACAAAACTGGTTTTTACCCTAAGGTCCCTTTCTATTTTGCGCGTCACATATACAAACATACTTTATAGCACCTCCAACTAGGTGTGGCAAACAAAATAACACAGTGAATGTACCTTCATCCAATAATAAGGGGTATCAAAACTAGTCTTGCCACACCAACACATTTAATAGTAGTAACGGGTGATCAATCTAGAGGTTTTTTTTTCAAAATAAAAAAATGTACCTTCATCCAATAATAAGGGGTATCAAAACTAGTCTTGCCACACCAACACATTTAATAGTAGTAACGGGTGATCAATCTAGAGGTTTTTTTTTTCAAAATAAAAAAATACAAAAATTCAAATCAAGTGCGAAATATTTATTGTTCATTTGGAAGGATATTTTATGCTATTTATTTTTCGAATATAATTTCCTCGAACCAGAATAAAACTGTTTAAGTCATAATAATGATAAAAGACCGAATAGATATAAACAAGAAGAATAAAATTTCCTTCAAGTGTTGGTCGCAACTACGCCTCAGGGTGTAAGTCTTTCCGTGATGAAGTGGCAAACAACACTGAAAAGAAAAACAAATAAAGTTTAACACAACTCAAACGTAGTCTGTGAAAAAATCCCCTTTAAAAAAATACATCTAGTCTGATCACCCTGTATTAGCCAGTATCTCTTTTTTTATATTCTTCACAATCTTCAAAAAACGACGCACTCTAAGACGTATACTTTATAAATGACATCTTTTTGCAGAAAGTATACGCCTACGTACAAAATAATACAGTCGTAGAAAAATTAAAGCCGATTTCATTTATAATCGTTTTCACTGCGTCATTGAAGTTAAGGGTAGCGTGGCATGAACAGATATACTACTGCAAAAATATCAGAACTAAAAATGACAGATGCTACTATTGGCAAAAGTTATAACATCTTTCAAATAAAATTTGTATTTTAGTAACTTTTGATCTTGACACATTAGTTTATTGCAAATTTCATAAATATGTAGAGCATTATTGTAAATTGTTTTAATAAATAAAGCGTTAATGAGCAAAATAGATAGACATACCAATTAACTTAACGTAGTAATTCATACCTAGAAAAAATATATCATAATTTTTTACTAACGTTTTTTGTGTGAATAGAAACAATCACTCAGTTGTGTTGTTTTTCAAAGGCATTTTTAAAAATAATTAATTTGCGTCTCCTGTTTAAATAGAAAATATTACCCGTCGAGTTTTAAACGAGCCACTGTAGACGAGCTTGAGGTAGGCCTTCTCGACGCTCTAACTAGCGAATGCGAGGCAGCCGTTTAAATTATGAGATAGTCCATATGAAAGTTTCCCTTAAAATTAAAAGAGTAAGAACAGGGAAACAAACCAGCTGTACATTAAAATTAGTTACATACTTATTTTAGTCCCACATCATCCCATTGAGGAACAAAGGGGAACTTCTCTCAAATCAGCAAGCTGTGCACGATTCAATTCTTATACTTACTGCCCGGGTCCTCCGGCATTTACGAGGTGGAAACCCGCCGCTAAAAAATTCTAGCATGTTCTTACCAGGGGTTGAACCTGGGTTAACTGGCATGATAACACCACGGCGTGCCATGTGTGAAATTACAGCCTGTTTTTTTAACCAAGTTTTGCGAGACGAAACGAATGGCTAGTCGGCGATAGTAATTTGGGTTTTTATAAAGCACACGAATTCGAACTATGTAAGTTCAGAAGTACAAAACGAACAAGACGTTTAGATATAAAAAAATGGAGGATAAATTTCATTCTGTATCGTTTTTATGGATTCACCCTATGTTTGGGATTTTTTTTGTAGAGGAAAAAATATGTTGGGGAAAATAAATGGGCGGTCCCACTCCCCATTAAAAACCAAAACATTAAGTAATTCAAGATCTGTCATTGATTGAACATCGTCGTGAGCCGGTATAGCAAAGTCTCATCGGAATCAGAGAAAAAAATTTCAGTCTTATAGAGTCTATTGCGACATTATGTAAAACGGTTCGTAACTCGCGAAAGTTATAAAGTTCCAAATTCATACAAAGTGATTCCTATTTTGTACGAGTCGAATTCCCAACAAAAACATTTCCACAACCAATAATACTCCCACTGAGAAAAATTCGGGCTTAATATCTATGAAATATTTTACTTATTGAGAAATATTTGGCTGGAATATTTGTCTACGATGACGACACATCTGACGCATTGCATGCGTAGAAGAAACCCTTAAAGAATGATTGTCTTTGCTTGACAATAAATGCTCTATTTCTTTGAGTGTAGTTATCTTTGCCCTGTCCCAATAATTTGTTCATTTCCAGTTGATTGAGTGATTCACCTCCACCCTCTTAAGTCCCACCTCCATGTCATCTCGTCCAACGCCCACACTTTTCGACTGCGTTCATGACTTTGTTCCTCTGGCAACTGGCGATGTTGCTGTGGACTTTTTCCGTGTGCGTGTTATTTTTCATTGGTAGTAAAGTATCAAAAGTAAGACGGAAAAAGACACCGCGCGCAAAAACAAAAACACAAATATGCATACTTACATATGTATGTATGCATGTACATACATACATACGTTTCATTCAATTCTTTGTATTTTTGTTTTCTACTTGTCCGCAGTGTGATAAGCCCGCGCAAAAGTATGCGCCGCCTGTCCTTCATTTAAATGCAGCCATCATCACAACTACAATGCAAGGTAAGGCAATGCATACAACACAAACAAACAAGCACATAATGATATAAATGAAGCAACAACAATGACACACAATAATCAAGAACAGCATCATCGTCATCACCAGCACGAACATATCATATCATAAAGAGTAACAGCAACAAAAACAACAGAACAAACCACAATAACATCGTCATGGCTACACAAACATACTGTTCGACGGATTCTTGAGGTGCGGTATGGGAGGGCGAGAGGATCAGGCACACGGCATGCAATGTTTAAGTGTTTGAACCACAATACACAACACCTGAACACCAGACCCCTCACAAGTACACCCCCCATCCAGCCAATTTAATACACTATCATTGTGCTCTACTAAAAACCTCACACCTCACTGTTGCCCACAATCAATATTAAAACCAACATCATCATCGTCGTGCCTCTAGAATTCACAAATGCACTAGCTCATGCTCCTTACGGGCAAGATACTCTCTTAGCATATCTCTCATTTTCTCTCCGATGATAAGTGCTTTGTATTCTCTCTACTCTCATCAGTATATGAAGTGCTCTAAAGAAAAGTGGCCTAACGCACATTATTTTCCTTTTGTTTCCAATCATTTCTTCTTTCTCTGATTGCATTGAGAAATAAATAAGTTCTCTTAACAAAATTATTAAATGTTTTAAAAGAAGAGATGAATCTTAATATTAAAAAAACGACTGTGTGAGGCTACTTAAACTTTAAGCGCTTCATATGTTTTCTTTTTTTGTACTCTCTCTCTCTCCATATCTGTCAATTTGTAAATATGCGTGTTATTGTTGTGTTGTTGTTATTCTTCTGCCTGAGTGAGTGTGCAAAAATATGCCTGCATGCCAGGCAATCCATGGCAGCATAAAAGGCCACTATTTGCCATACACACCATCAGCTATACACATGCATATACCATGGCCAACATCACCACTATGGCGAATACAACTTCACCTTGTACACCTTGTGCGTAGGTAGGTATGGCTGTGTGTGCATGCGTGAGTGCAGTAAACGATCCATTGAACAATAACAAACATATCACCGTCATCATATCTACCACCATCCATCCATCCATCTTTGCAACCATCGTCTTCTCTTCTCTTGTGCAGTCATTCATAGTCGTGCCGTGCGCCATGGTCGGTCGCAACATAAACATCCCATCCATTCCAGCCAGTCAACCATTCATCCATATTTTGTTGTTGTTGTTGTTGTTGCTGATTACTGGTGTGGCTGGCCCATTGTTGTTATTGTGTATTTATGTATTTTTAACATTTTTCCAACAAAAACAACAGCCACAATGCATTGCATCGCGTTGAAGCAGAAATGACACACGTTGTTGCATGATGCGTTGTCATTGATGTTGTTATTATTGCTGTTTTACTATTTGCAAAAGTGCACTACACACGCACACCAGCACCACTCAGTCGCCACTCGTTCGTTCGGTTGTTTGCGTGTTTTTGTTTGTATTTTGTGCTTGGCATGCATATTTACTCATCATCATCATAATCATCACCATCGTCAGGAACAGCAACAGCGGTTGCAACAGCAGCAGGCAGCAGTGCATCAGAAACAACAATATAACAATGGTAATTGCGCTGTAGTGCAGTAAGGGGTGTAAAACTTGAATAGCTTTCTGCGCGTAAATTGACCCATTAGGGTTGCCATGGTGTTTTATTCTGAAGTTTTTCGATTTTAAAAGGCCAGAAGGAAAAATTGTAGTTCTGTAATGCTATGAAAGGAGTTTTTTTTGTTGAAAGAGTGAATTACGTCACATTCTAATAAGATCAGTTTTTTTGTTGTTGTTTGTCATACAGGGAAGGACAAGTAAGTCAGCGAATTTAAAGCAAACACATCACCATCTGGAGTGGGACGGCTCTTCGGTACCATATATGTGTGCTGCCGACAAGGTCTCTACTAGTTTAATGATCTATATATGTGACAGCGCATAGAGAAAGGGACCTAAGGGTAAATAAATCAATTTTCATATTTTTTTTTTGATGTGGACAACATCTGAGCATCGAATGAGACCGATCCCATGCCCCACAAGTGTTCCCTCCCAGAGATATTTGATGTGGATAACATCTGAGCATCGAATGAGACCGATCCCATGTCCCAAAAGTTTTCACTCCCAGAGATATGCGCGTTTTATGAAAGTGAAGTCGACGATTCTAAGCGCAAATAGAAAGGGACCTAATCTTTAAAATGGCTCTCCTAAACAAAACTGGTTTTTAACCTTAGGTCCCTTTCTATTTTGCGCGTCACATATACGAAGCACTGCATTGATTTTGCATATGCAAAGTATACTGGTCGAAGACTCACTGAAAAAAATGTTTATTACATTACGGTAAAGGCAATTCTAAATTTGCTACTCACCAAATTCTACTAAAAACTATTTTTTTAAACAAGCCGTTAAAAAAAGATAGATAAAAAGCTAGTAACGGCTATTGCATTTAATAGAGAAGCTTTTAAGAGTCGTAGATATCAATCTCTTACTCGTATTTACGAGGCGGGCACAACCCGCGAGCCTTTTTTAGTTGTTGACTTGAATCTGGGTTTGGTTGTATGATAAACGGATAAAACATACATAAAATATTTCGCTCGAGTTCCAACCAAATTCCAACTGATTTTTCTCTGTGTGTATGTACTTATAGAGTTGTTGCATCACGCCATCCACTGTTTTGCCAGATTTTCAATTCGGTTTGAGTTATGTACAACTAACACATTTCATAGCAATCTGATTACATTTTCCGCTTTTATGCCGCAGCGATATTAGATGGGGAGGTATATTTGCATTTGGCTATATCATTAGGGTTCTTCTTTAGTCTAAATTGAAATAATGTACAAAGTTTTTGCGACTTCGTTTCTTTTTTGGGACCTGCACTGTGATTACAATGGCTAAATCGGACTGAATTTTAGTTCTTAGAAATAAATGCAGAAATACCCACAGTAATGATGGTATAACATATATTATATAATAGATACTTATGGAAGTTTCGATAAGTCTCAAAACAGATGTGTTTACAATCTACTAGAAATTAAAATGTCTGATGGTGCTCTATACTAACCAAGAGGTACTTTTTCTGCAAAAATCTGTTGGTTTTTGGCGGAACAATACATTGCATCAAATAGAATACACAATGTCAAACGCATTCTTAAAAATTAGATCCCTTAAAAAACACAACTCTTAAAAAAATTAAATTATATATCTTATTATATGCATACTTCTGACAAACCCAATAATTTTCCAAAATTAATTTCCAATTTTAGTCTCCAAGCGTCCATTATTATCTCCAAGATTCCCGTTTTCTTTGATTTGATCTGTAAAAAAATTTATTTTACTTGGTTTCGTAAAGTATGATTTATTAATATTGATTTGAAAGGTATTTAAATACCTTATCTAAAGGGTGGTTAAATTTTAAGGAAATGTGAACTACACCTAAACGTCAAGTCTTTTCTGCATTTCATTTGATATTTCTCAATTTCAGACTAACTCAATTTGAACCATGCAACGGGTTAAAGTTATTCAGGCTTATTTTGAAAATTTGAAAATTTTCAAATCAAAATGCATATCGTACACTTCGTACAATCGGAAAAATCGTAGAAAATTTGAGTAAAAAATTTCTAGTGTAAAATTGCCTATAAACATTTTCCAAATCATATTTATTACAAAAAATGATCTAATTTAGGTTGGGATTATATTTCCCAAAGTGTGTCAATAGCAAACATACTCAGTGAGCATTGCCAGTTAATAGTAAAAAGCTGTAAACCCAAAGAAAGCTTATAAGTTATTCAATTTTATCATCGAAATTCGGAATTTTTTATATATAACCTGGTTTTTTTTCGTAATTTCTCTGTTTCTTATTTATAAAATTAAATTAAGCCGCCGTGGTGTGATGGAAGTGTGCACGACTATCATGCCAGTTAACCCAGGTTAAACCCCGGTTATGAACAGTTTATTAAAGGCGGATTTCCACCTCGTAAACGTCGGTTACTTAACGAGTAAGTGATTTATCTTTAAGCCATGTAAAAACTTTCTCTACGCATTTGCTTTTTAGAGCCGGCGTTGAATAGTAGATCCCGGTCAGTGAGTATTGAAATGGCATCGTGCACATCTCACTGATATAGGAGAAGTTTACCCTTATGGGACTTAAGTTAGTCGTTAGCCCCAAAACTGACAAAACATTTGATATTATAAGAGAATTTATATTATACGGGGTGATTCATTCACGACTGGACAAATTTCACCAGCGTATTTCTGTGTAAATGTGTCCATCTACGACCATAGGGTAAAATTGCTAAGTTCTGAACCAGTGGTTTTGTGTTTTTTTTCTTTAAAGATAGGCCTACCTTTTACCTTTCCAAAATTACCTAATCGAAGACCAAAGGTCCTACCGTTCCAAAGTTATGACTATTGTTATGACTGAAAAGCTAAAATTGATGTGCTGTTATTACGCTTCCAAAAAAAGTCAAATAGTAATAACTTTGGACCGGTAGGACGACCTCTGGGCTTCGTTTAGTTAGTTTTGGAAAGATAAGAAATTTGTCCAGTCGTAAATGAATCACCCTGTAGAGATAAGTGTTATTAAAATTTCCGGTTGTTGTAAGTTATGTATGAAGGCAAAAGCTCAAAAATACGCTTTTTTAATGTACTTTTTTCTATAATACTTGCTGATATAATAAACTTGATATAAAACAGGATCTACATTTTCCGGACACGAAGAGGAAGTATGCAACATACTTATACACATGAACACGTATGTATGTGGTACACCCGTTAACTATATCCATTACGCTAAGCATGGCAACCCTGCTCTTAATGAAAAATCATAAAATAAACAAAACACTAACTAATACTAAGGCAACAAAAACATTTCCAAACAACGTAAATACAAACATCGCTGAGCGCAGAGCGTATTTACTTGGCGCGTAGAATTAATACGAAGATACATATAAACATACACATGTACTAGTATGTGCTTGTGTATGTGTGTTTGCTTGTTTGACAATGTGCATATGCACCTACATTCGCACATGCATGTGCACGCTATGACTGATGCATAATTACAATTGGCATTATTCGCATTGTACACACACGCACACTCACAAGCTTTACGTTGCTACTAAAATGTATGTATGTATGAATGTAGTGTTACTATCTTTTTGCAATGAATGCAATGCAATAATAAATTGCGCCAGGTGATTATATTGTGTTGCAAACATTTGCATAAGGGAACGCATCGGGATATTCGTCAATGGCCCAGCATTAATTTAAAAATAAAGAAAAACAATCATATTTGAATTGTTCAAGCTTCCAATAAGCATTTATCTCTTCTAAGCCCAACAAGGTAAGAGATAAAATCGGGGTAAAAGTGGCACTCATCCAAAATCGAGCGAATTTATTTCAATTCCTTATTTAAGCTCGAAGAAGTATAATTATATTGCTTTACTCACCTGCATTCTTTCAGCATGCAATTTGTCATTCTAATTTGATAAAAACCCCGTTCATGTGAAACTATTTTGATTTATGTAAAATATACCGAGTCGCTAAAATATGAGTAATGCTTTTTCAAGTCGATGATTCTGAGTGCCGGAGTACTGTTCGCAATTTATACAATAAGTCGGAGATACTTTTTTTTCTGTATCACGTTAAAGTGCTATAAAATCCGTACGTATTTCTTTACTGAATCGTAAATAGTTACCCTGAGATTGCAATTACTCTTATCATTCATCTAGATTGATAGACCATCCTGGGCTTTTAACCTACTTGTCTTCAAAACGCAGAAAAAAGCATGGTTGTGGTGACAATATTTGAAGAGGATAATACTATTGTTGAATATATGGTTGTGGTACAACAATATTATGATGCTTCAACAATAGTATGATTCAAATACAACCATACTATGATCCTAACAACAATAGTATGATTCACACATAACCATACTATGATCCCCACAACCATAGTATGACTAACACTCAGCCATACCATGATCTCCACAACCATAGTATTATCCTCACAACCATAGTATGTTTCACATACCACCATAGTATGATCCTCACAACCATAGTATGATTCACACGCAACCATGTTATGATCCCTACAACCATAGTATGATCACACACAATTATACTATGATCTCCAATATAATTTATTAGAATTTGTTTCAGTTGCCGACAATAGATTTGAATTAGAAAATTAATTAAAAAAACGCATTAAATTCAAAATAATAGGAGTGATTTATTTCACAATAGAACAAATAAGTTTAAATACACGTTAGCGTTTTTATTAAAAAAATTCAGTTAAACAAAGCCAAAGCAGCTTGTTTAAAAAATTTTAATTTCGATAAAAAAGTACTTTTGTTGCATTAGATCCGTACCAATAACATTTGTTCTTAAAAGCAGATTTAAATGAAGAAAAATTACAAGCATACAGTATGATTGCCGTAATCATATTATTGTTAACATAAAATGCAACAATACTTTTGTTGTACCAACCATATTTATATTGGTACAACAAAAATATAACCATAATTTCATTTTTAAATTTGGCAATAATGCTATTGTTATATTTCTACAATATTAATGTTGCAGCAATTATACTATTGTCAAAACTAAATTCAGTTAACAATGCTATTGTTGCGACGAACATACTTTTATTGCGGAGAACATACTTTTATTGCCGTGACCATGCAGTAACCATGTTTTTTCTCTGCGTGTTATACAACTTTACAGTTATTTAGCATTTCCCACACCTTTTCAGAAGAAATTTCTTTTGCTTATTTGGTAAAACTATTGACAACTTTAACAGAAACGGGGTTGTTAAAATATTCAATATTGTGTGTAGAGCAAAATATAAAACAAACGATCGAAACTTCAAAAATATAATTTTTATTATTATGTTTAGCTCGTTTGTTTTTGTATTTCGATAATTTATATTTTGTTTTGTAATTTATATTTTAAAAGTTAAAAAAAATTGTTTTCTTCTAAATAATTAATATTAAAAAAATAATTATTTTATTATAAGACATTAATGTACAACGTGTATAAAGTATAAAGCCATTAACCATTTTCTGTTAATAATGAATAAAACATAAAAGCTGCTAACTAACAATGAATTCCCCAATTCATTAATATGAGTATATATAGTAAAGGGTGATTCATCTAGAGGAATTTTTTCAGAACAAAAAAAAATATAAAAATTCAAATCAAGTGTGGAATCTTTATTGGTAATTTGAAAGGACATTTTATGCCATTTATTTTTTGAATATATCCTTCAAATATTGACCGCAACTACGTCTCAGGATGTCCATTCTTAGGGCCCAATTTTGGATGAGTCGTTCGAGCATTTCGACTGGTATGGCGCTAACAACACGCGTAATGTTGGCTCCTAAAATCTGAATCGAAGCTGGTTTGTCAGCATAGACTTTGGACTTTACCTAGCCCCAAAGAAAAAAGTCTAAAGGTGTGATATCACACGATCTAGGTGGCCAACTCACCGGTCCAAAAGGTGAAATTATCTGCTGTTCGAAATGAACTCTCAATAAATCTATTGTTTGAGCAGCTGTATGGCAAGTGGCACGGTTCTGTTAAAACCAAATGTCGTCAAAATTACGGCCACAATTTCAGATAGCAAAAAGTCCGATATCCGATAGCACCATCATTATCATTAAACAATATGGAACGGTGATTCCACCAGCCCATAAACCGCACCAAACCTGGGTTTTCTCCGGGTATAATAACACCTCTTGAACCTCTTCTGGCTGCTCTTTAGCCCATATAGGGAAATTTTGTTTATTGACGTTGCCATTGAGCCAGAAATGGTCCCCATCACTGCACAAAATTATGGTCGAAAACAACGGATATTCTCATGCTCATTCCATAATACAGTTGCACAACTTGGAGACGTTGTAAGTCTTTTCATGATGAAATGGCAAACAATACTGAAAAGAAAAAAAATAAAGTTTAACACAATTCACGCGTTATCTGTGAAAAAACCCCTATTGGAAAAAATACCTCAAGTTTGATCGCCCCTTATTTTTACACATTGTTCCCATTTGACTTTCCTGCCGTTTAGCATCATATTACTTTCTAGGAGGAAACGCAAAAAAAAATTGTAGGATTTCAGCATAATGAATGGTAAACCGTCTCGAGAGGAGAAACATATTTTAATTTTATTCAGGAAAAGTACTATTTTTACCGCTTATATGAAATAAAAATATAAACCATTTCATACGTATTTTAAATTGTTTTTATACTTATATAAAGTATAAAATATTTGATTTGCTGAAACAAAACCGCGAAGATAATGGCCGTGTTCTATTGGTCGCTAACGCGTCAATTTCACACCATTGTACCATTGTTTCTACATATTACAAATCAAACGGGTTGTAAAGCCTTAAGCCAATCAGTTCCTGTATACAAGGAAATGTCAAAAATTAATTTCATAGCTTTAAAGTTATCGCCTTAGCGACCACTTACTCGTTTACTAAGCGAGTTTCAAAAGAACACGTTTGATATTACGCCTGTAAAATTGGTTATTTACAGGGATAACTCCAAAACGAATGAATGTATGGGTATTTAAAGATGGTTTTTAAACTTAACACATTAGCGGTGGTTTTGGTTAAGTCTCCATAAATTAGACTGGATAGCAAAACCGCATCAATTATAGTAAGTTTGTTAAGAAAACTTTCTACTTTTGAGCATGTTTATAGACAAAAAACCTACTGCACGCTTAAGCTCAACAGTTATCCAGACTACAGAAAAAAATGTAATAACAAATTTATTTTACTTCATTTCTAATTTTTTTAAGACTTTAGTTGTTCTGGTCTTTTCTTTTAGAAACGAATAGAATTGACACTTTTTGTAAACTAATGACTTAACTATTGCGGTTTTGCTATCCAGTCTTATTTATCGAAGCTTAGCCTAAAAAACACCACTATTAACACATTCTTGTCGGAAATAACTCCCAATGTTCTTTTAAAAAACGAAGAAATTGCAAATTATTGGTTTTTCGTGAGAAAACAAATTGCGTTTCGCAGTGAATTCTGAATAGAAAACATGTCCTTGAGAACACTGTGCACCCGATCCATTTACGATAGGATCTCTGCTGAGTTCTCAACAAGCCTTCGCTCAATCCAACGCCACCAGTTTTTCCCTTCTCGAACTCACTTTATGTGCTGCTCCGTGTGTTGTTTGTGTTAGTTGCTGTTGTTTTTGTCGCTCTTGTTGTTTGCTTTCTGTTTTGTTCACGGTTGTCGTGAAGTTGTTTTTGCTGTTGCTGTTATTTATGTTATTTATTCATTGGCTGCGTTGATAATCAGTTTGTTTACAGTTTTTTTGTATGTTTTAGGTGCTGTTTTTGTGGTTGGTCTCTTCGTATTATATTTCTTCATTTTCATTTTGCACTTTTTGTGTTTGGCAAGTGAGGCCAAGTGTAAGTGTGTTTGTGGTTATGCGTGAATCTGCATACAGAGCTGTCAAATTATGTTGACAACCATAATGTCACGTGCTGATCAATTTTGAGCATATCTATAAGAAGATTTAGAAAAATAATTTGTTGTAACTGTTTTATTACTAAGCCTGTATGGAGGTTCATACTTGATAGTTATCCAAGTTCTAAAACAGCGACAACAAACTATTTTTAAGAATCGAGTATAGCAGGACCATTTCTTTAGACAAGTTAAACATTTTGCTGTTTTGTCACCCAGTTTAAGTTATCGAGGCTTTACCTAAAATACCACAAGTAGTAATACTAAAAACGGTAACTAAGTCACCTGTCCAACAGTTATACGAGGTCTGTTCAAAAGAAAAGGTGAAATTTCATTTCTCAAAAAAAATATTTATTTATTCATTATTTTTGTATACATGGAATACTTAGGGGACAAGTATTCCTCTCAGATATAATACACGTGTACAGCGATTTTTCTTCCTATCATCGAAGTAGTCCAGATATGCACTTTTTGGTATGGCCTTGCGTTTCCTAGCCACTCGGTTTTTATAACCTCAATTAACGCAAAAGTCGCAGGGGATGAAATGTGATAATACGGTGGCTGTGACCAGCAATGACGTGTGAGTTGCAATTTTCAAACGAACTTCGCTGCCACACGATTCATGCCAAAAATTTCCGAAAAATATTAATGGCATGAGCCAACCGATATGCCGACATCCGCTGCAACTTCGCTAATAGTGATTTGACGATTCTCTATTACCGTTTTATTCACATTCTTAGCAGTTTCATAGGTTTTTGAAGCGATGGATCTTCCAGGATGACCGTCGTCATTGACATCTTCTTGACCTTCTTTGAAAACCTGACTCAGATTACAATCACCATAAGTCATTCTTACCATTCAAAGTACTTTTGAGCACTTTAATCCATTTTTACGCAAAATTTGATGAGAGTTGTTTGATGTTTTTTTCCGCAGCAGAAAATTGCCGAACAAAGAAAACACGTCTAACTGTTATTCCTCTCACAAACAAACTAAACTTAACACTAACAAACTCAGATAGTTTGTTGAACAGACCTCTTAGGCTGATGTGTAAAATGCAACATAATTAGACTATGTTTTCAAAAAGATCTACATAAAGTATACTCGTACTTGAAATCTTAACTCGTTACTGTAATTAAACTTAAACAATTTTTGAAAGAGGTGTTAAAGCATGGTAAAATAAAGCAGGTAAAGTTATGCTAACAGCTGATTTTAGATTTGTTCTCGTAGTCATTTAAATAGTCAATTTTAATATTTGACAATGACGTTTGTTGAAGTTTGTAAAGGAAAAACTCTTTATCCAAGATTCACAACATTCACCAAACATTCTATCGAACTATTTTTGTTGTTATTGGGCTAATGACTATACCTTGTTTATTGTACCATGAATTAAAGTTAATCAATTTTTCTGAAAATTTTTCGATAAGGTTCCCTCTTGGCAATTTGTCCTTATTAAAGCAAAAAAAAACTCCAAAACGAAATTGGCCTAATTTTGGATAAAAAATAGTAAAATGTCCTAAAAAACTTTAGTGCGGACAGCTCTGCTGTCTGCTTGCTGTTAGGAGCCTTGTTGTTGGCATTATTGTGAGTGTGCTGTTTTGCGTTGTTTACACTAAAAACTGTTCTACACTAAAAACACGCACTCTCGCGCACACACACACATATATGTTTACACTACCCCAACGCCTTTTCTCTTCGCTTGTCACTCACTTTCTCCAATTTGCACCTCTCCCAGTGGTTTTCGCCGGTTGGTGAAGGGGGATTTTTCCGGCGTTGTTATTGTTTTGTTACCCATCTCTTAAGCGCGAAAGCTTAAAGTTGTCAGCCTTCATTGCGTTGATATTTGCGTTTACAAAGTAACAACAACAACAAACATCATCAACTTAGCATACAGACAAACAGCAACAACACACAGCTTCGTATACATACACGGCTATGTATGAAGGTATATAGGAAAACGCATTTTAACATACATATATACATATGTATGTAGATTCTGAAATATGACTGCCTCACTAGACAAAACGATTAACTCCTGCAATCGTGAACTGGAGAAAGCCTTTGTTTTCAAATATAGACTGGCACAACAAATCAAAGTGAATCATACAAGAAATACAATTACTTTCGTAATTAACTAAATAACGTTGAGAATAAATAAGAAAAAAAACTTAATTAATATAATTAAGTCTGACAAACATAAATTAAAACTATTAGTTGACCTGTCATCAGAGTTCGCTTTATTATTAAATGCATTAAATTTTTAAACCATGATTTGTTCAGAACTTAATCCGTAAGTAAATTATTTCTTGGAAATCTCCGAGAGTCCAACCGTACTAATTTTTCTTAAGAATTTGTAACATTTTAAATTTGAATCGGCTATAAAAAAGTGCTGATACTTTTTTAAAATTTCTGGTTTTTTCGAAAAATGTAACATTTTAAATTTGAATCGCCTTTAAAAAAAAGAGCTGATACCTTTTTTAAAATTTCTGGTTTTTTCGAAAAATGTAACATTTTAAATTTGAATCGCCTTTAAAAAAAGTGCTGATACTTTTTTAAAATTTCTGGTTTTCTCGAAATGGTTGACCACCCGATGTGTTAACGCTTCGCCCAATGGGCTCAGAATTACTTGGCAGGAGATGAAGAATTTGACCAAAACATCGTGTTTTCAGATAAAGCACACTTTTATCTCGGTGGCAATGCCATTATGCAAAATTGCCGCATATGGGGTTCAGAGAAGCCACGCGTGGCTATTGAGAAGCCAATGCATCCACAACAAATCACTGTTTGGTGTTGATTTTGGGCTAGCGACATCATTGGGCTATATTTCTTCGAAAATGAGCAAAGAGTCACCGCTACCGCCAACAGTGAGCATTACCGCGCCATGCTCAAAGAATTTTTGTTTCCAATAATTCAAGAGAATAACATGGACGACATTTAGTTAAGACAGGACGGCCACATGTCACACAGTCAACGCAACTATAGATATTTTTGCGCTATTTTTTGAAAATCGAATAATCAGCCGAAAATGTGAAGTCAATTAATTGGCTGCATCGGAGCTATGATTTGAGCCCTTTGGATTATTTTCCGTGGGGATCCCTTAAGGATAAATGTTACGCAAAGCACCCAGAGACAATTAAAGCGTTTAAACATGAAATCGAAGTTGTCACTGAAGAGGTTTGACCCGAAACAATTGAAAATGTACTGAAAATTTGGGTTGATCGGATGAGATACTGCCGAGCCAGTTGTGGTAGTCATATGAATGAAATTGTGTTTCATTATTAACTCACAATGTTCAACCACTCCAATGAAACCAGAAATTTAAAATATGATAACAGTAACAGTAATGTAATGTTTCAATGTTAAATCGCAAACCCTGTCTGTTAAAAACTCATTCTAAATATGTACGAGTATTCAGAGAACATACGGAGTATCCAATTCCCCTAATCGACTATTTTATTTATCTCGAAGGCCGATAATGTTTGACAATGAGCCATGTGTGATGTGTTAACGAGCATTAAACTTGGCGCTATTCGAACCTAACACCGATTTTGTTTCATCGGCATTATATCGGAAAAACAAGAAAATGAAAGGATATAGAACAGTGACCGTCATTTACAGTGAGATCCTATTTATTACCACATTTAATGTTATCTCTCAAAAACTTATTTCGCTTAAAGGGTGGTTCAACTAAAACGCACGATATTGATGATCTTAATTATAGATAAAACAAAGTTTTTTCAAAGAATTATCTTAATATTTATTTTTTGACTATTATTTGCAAAACAAAATTTCGCCCAAATGCTCGCCAAGATTACGCTGGCATACCTCTAACCAATGTTCAATATTTGCAATGACTCTGAGACATAATGTCGGTTCAATGTCGTTTATCTGCAGAATAAACTCATCCTTTAGCTGTAGAATTGTTCTTGGCTTATTGACGTACACTTTTTCTTTTAAATATCCCCAAATATAGAAGTCCAACGGTGTCAAATCACATGATTGAGGCGGTCAATTGGCATTGCCACGAAGTGAAATAACACGCCGATTCAATTTCTCGCGCAAAAAAACATTGTTTCATTGGCCGTGTTCCAAGTGACACCACCATATCATCTAGGTCCATATTCTTAATTTCTAGCCACAAGAAGTCCATTATCAACTTGTTATCACCATTTACGAGTCGAGGTTTACGGCTCTTCTGCCACACTATCGCGAACAACATCAATGTTTTCTGCAAAACAAACAGGGCCATGTACAGGTATTTTCGCATTTCCTACAGACTCGGCTGCTTAAATTTGCTTACAATTCTCCCTATTGTGGACACATTTAGTCGATTATGCTGACCAAACATATTTCAAGAAGTAAACTAAATGCATTTTGATTTGAACCTCCATTGTCGTAAAAGCGGTCAACAACCTTAAAACGCTGTGCTAAAGGGTAGAATTTGTCAAACACTGAAACAAAGAAATGTCAAATTAAGTTGGGCAAAAAACTTTACGTGAAGATGTGACTCACAATTAACATCGTGCATTATGGTTGGACTACCTTATGCTTTACTGGTCGGGATCTCTATTTAATACTGCAGGATGTTGTTTTAAAAGAGAGTAAAAACCCGGTATTGCTAGACAGAAAAATGGCAGCTATATAAAAAAATTTCCATGTTCCTGGCCGGCATTTAATCTTACTTACTTATGAGAAAGTCGCTCCCACCACCAGCAAACCACGGCGTCTCAGGCATACTCAAGTATAGCAAAATTGAAGATAGTTAAAAAAAATTAAATCTTCTCCTTAGTTAAGAGCCATATTCCTAAAAATTTACAGAAGGTTAAAAATGCATATGTGACAGCGCGTAGAGAAAGGGACCTAAAAGTAAAAAAATCAATTTTCACTATTTTTTGATGTGGACAACATCTGAGCAGCGAATGAGACCGATCCCATGCCCCCAAAGTGTTCCCTCCCAGAGATATGCGCGTTTTATGAAAGTGATGGTACACCAAAGATACACGTATTTAAACTTTAAAATGGCTCTCCTTAACAAAACTGGTTTTACCCTTAGGTCCCTTTCTATTTTGCGCGTCACATATAGTCTCTACAAAAATGGTTGTTAAACCTTATGCGAGGAATTGCAAAAAAGGGGTCTAACAAAATGGTGAAGTTTGGTCTAAACATAATTTCTGCTAGATTGGTCTTTTCACAAATCTAAGAGCAGAAATGTATTTTTCCAGCAGACGATCTGAAAAATTTTCCTACGAATCCTGTGTGCGTGGACCAGTAGGAACAATAATAGCTTCTCTACAACTGAATGTAATTCAAAATGTATCTGGCTAGTCTTTTCAGAAATCAAAGCCATTGTTCCGATATGAAATAAAATCCACTTTAAACGAATTTTCTTTAGGATTTTAACGATATTGTCATTTAAGAGCGCATACATTAGTTTTAAAATTTATCATTTGTTGTTCTTGAGTCTAAAATTTTCCTACTATACGAGCAGCTACATTCTGATTGGCTGTCAAACAAATTGTTTCGTTCGCACACGCTCTTTTGTGTGTTGTTGTTTTCACCTCGTGCTGTATACGTGTAAAACTGATCGTGTTTAATCATCGGCGGTTAAACATACGACAACCGTCGACCGCTGGACTGGACGAAGAGAACAAGTAAAGTAAACGTTTCTGTGATTCAGACTTTAATTTTAAGCAGAGCATCTACAAACACCCATGGCTGTTTAATATCCCGTATAGTAAAAATCCTCTTCCTTCCCTTAATAAATGTCGTTGAAACCTTGGACCTCCGCCCTCGTCAATTCGCAATGATGTGCAAATAGAAAAATAAAACAAAAAACAACAACTGTATAACAAAACAAAAACAAAAGAAAAAACGGTGTAGTAGAGTATTGTACTCCCATGCCTCTTCCTCCTGCACTTACTCGCTCTCCCTGTAGTCGTACTCTTAAGCCAAATATGAAAACAAACAACAAGAAAAACAAACAACAACAACAACGGTAATAAAATACTACTTATGCGTGAATATACAGTGCACGAAATTGGGATAGGAGCCGTACGTTATTAAGTTGATAAAAAACTAAAAATCGTTCTCTGTGTGCTTGTATGTGAAAAATAAAGTGGTGTCGAACGATATGGATGTAGTCGAAATGATGCTTTACTATTAAAGAAAAACATTTTCGAAATAATACGCTAAGTAAGAAATGAGGAAACTACTCTCAAATAATTTATATATCCAATGTTTTGTAACTATACTTTAAGTCGGTTCCGAAAAGGTAATATTACAACATGATTTCTTGTGTAGTCAAACCACTTACCACTTTAATTTATTGATGAAGAAGGCTAAAAATTTGGCGAAAATCAGTTTTTTAGAACAGTGATTTTTTATAACTAGAGTGTTTCGTTTAAACATCGAACGAGAATTTATTTTAGGAAAGTCTTTTGAGGAAGATAATAACTCGGAAAATACAAAATTTGGAGCGTATGATTAATATTGAGTCAAGTGTTCATATTAATTATTCGCCCATCTGGGCGTAGGAGAAAATAGGTATGTAAGTTTGAATTTCATTTCCCGAATTCCTCCTGAAGTACTCCGATGAATAAAGATTTTAGCTTAAGCCATATTTTCTCACATCTACTAGACAATGCAAATACATTTTTATCTTTTAGTATCGTTTAAGAGTTTTTTAAAACAGTTTGAACTAGTTTTAAAGCTCGTTTTACAATACACAAATAGTTAGCAACTAAACCCGTTATTTTGCAGAGCAAATCAGAACGAAACATTTGAGTCTGAAAATACTAATATGCACCAATACTTCAATTTCCGATGGTCAAAACTCCATTGAAATTATATGTGTTTCTTAGTCAAACTACGTTGTCGAAAACCCACAGACCAAAGTGATTTCGTTGCTGCAATTGAGTCAATATTTTCACTACCATTTCATAAATGTTATCGTATAGAAGGTAATTCGGAAATTTTAATCGGAATCGACTATAGAATAAATTAAGAATCGGTCGCGATTATCACACCGCAATCGATGTCGCAAACATATCTTTCAGTACCAATAAATAATTTTTAAATAATAATAAGTTTCAAACTAAAGAACTTTTAAGTATACCCACTGTAAAGTTTGGTAGGCTCCTTATTAGGTAGCGTTCAGACCGATATAATTTCGCATCGAAATACAGATACAGCGTGACGAACCGGAAACGGCGTTCAGACCGCTGCCTAATTTATTTGGAACTGCTTTTTATCAATGTTAACATAAACATTTAAAATAGGTTTCCGAAAACTTTATTACGACCTGAGAAAACAAGAAAAAAATGTAAATTCACATAAAAACCCTAAAGAAGATTTTAGTAGTTTGATTTTACAGATCTGGGCCTGGTAAGGTGTGCCACATCGTAATGTGCTTTACGAATACTCGTATTACCTGGTCAAACGTAACACAAGGAGTTGATAGTACTGATATTAAATTGGAAAAACACCAAAATACTACAAATATAATCCATTTTTAAGGAGGTTTACTCACTAACTGTGTAGTTAAACTGTTTACCTCTCAATCGATCTGGTACCAATGTTACCGTTGTGTCCCAAAAGTGGCAATTTTGCCTCTTTTTTGGCAATATAACTTTTATGACACTTTTTATTTGTGATACTATTTGTACAACTTTTTGTATGTTTATGCCACTTTTCTTTACCTTTTTTGCCTCTTTTTGAAAAGACCTTCCTTAATTTCATCATGCATTCATTAAAGCATCATGTAAGCGATGTGTCCAAATAGTTTACATAGCTAGTATTTTTATACAATATCTGGACGAAACTGTATATAGTCCGGTAGTCGTTCTCGATATACGGCTAGTGTAACTTTTTTTAATTACGACGAAATTAACACAATAACAAATCTGACAACGACAACCGTAACAATAGTGATTGTTTTATATTGGGCCAAATATATTCGGCATAGCCTCGATTTTTGTCCAAAGTCCAATCGTGTAATTCAAGACTGCACCTATGACTTCCTAACATCATCATATTAGAGAGATACATATACTATGAAGCCTTTATTCCAAATACCTTCCCAACTCGTATCTTTATGGCATTAGAAGCTATAAGGTGCGAAGTTAATTCCATATAGTTTATAATTGCGTTTCGCGTATATGCGTTTGGAGTCCTATTTACAGAGGAAGCCACAAATTAAATCCGATTTCCCCAAATTTAATACAGACAAGTACAATATTTTTTATAAAAACAGTTTCTAAAATGCAACCCTTTGCTTATTGAAAACAAAGTTCTTTGGGATAATCTGTGAACTGATGCGTTCCAATGAAATATGGAAACATTTTCAAGCTGTTTATGAAAATAAAGGATGTTTTTTAAAGACGTGTGGTTTTCAAGAAGAAATTAAACGCATATGTGACGCGCAAAATAGAAAGGGACCCAAGGTTAAAAACCAGCTTTGTTCAGAGAGCTATTTTAAAGATTAGGTCCCTTCCTATTTGCGCTTAGAATCGTCGACTTCACTTTCATAAAACGCGCATATCTCTGGGAGGGAACACTTTTGGGGCATGGGATCGGTCTCATTCGATACTCAGATGTTGTTCACATCAAAAAATGAAAACTGATTTTTTTCCACATCAAAAAAAAAGTGAAATGTTGATAAAAAGTTTTGTTCAGGAGAGCCATTTTAAAGATTAAGTCCCTTTCTATTTGCGCTTAGAATTGTCGACTTCACTTTCATAAAACGCGCATATCTCTGGGAGGGAACACTTTTGGGGCATGCGATCGGTCTCATTCGATGCTCAGATGTTGACCACATCAAAAAAAAAAAAAAAATGAAAATTGTTTTTTTTTCACCCTTAGGTCCCTTTTTCTATGCGCTGTCACATATAATTTAATGCTATGGCCAAGAATTTAGCTTTATTATAAAGATAGGAGTTTGCCCTTATGTTTTAAAAATGATTTTGGGCAAGTGGGCTCCGCGCCTGCCTCGAATAAATTCCAGCCGAGATTCCCAAAATTCGACTACTTCTTGCAGCATATGCCGTATGTTAGCAATAATACGCCGAATATTCTCGTCTAATATTATATCAATCGTGTCGGGCTTATCTGCGTAGACAAGCAACTTCACATAACCCCAAAAAAATTAGTTTAGCGTTGTTCAATCGCACAATTTTGGACGCCACGAAGCGAAAGAATGCGCCCACCAAAAGTTTCCTTCAATAAATTGAGCCAACGGATCGGCTGTATTGCATGTAGCGTCGTCTTGTTGGAACCAAAAGTTGTCCACATCAACATCCTCCAATTCGAGCACGAAAAAGTCATTAATAATGGCTCTATAGCGTTCCTCATTGACTGCATTGACTTTATTTTGAAGAAATATGGACCAATGATTCCAGCTGTCCATATAGCACACCAAGCAGTGATTTTTTGAGGTTGTAACGGCGTCTCAACCCATTCAAACAAAAGTAAGCTTTAGCGCTTAACAAAATGTTCTTGTAAAAATCTGGATCGATGGCCATCTCGTTTTGGGCCCATTCACCACGATTTGCAAACTCTGTTCCGGAGTAAGTCTATTCATTATGAAATGGCAAACCAAACTGAGCATAAATTAAGTGACAGCTGCCAGATTGAAAACCACACTTCTAAAATACACCCAATTTTTAAATTTCAAGTTCAATTTCAATTCAAAAATGAACACATACAGTCAAAACATAATATTCGCAGCAGAAAAAAAGCTAAAAGGCTGCACAACCAAATACGCAATGACATTTAAACGCGTTGGTGAGCTTGGTCTTATGAGAAACACTGTGTTTCATTTTGTTAAGCAGGTTTTTTAAAAGAAAACTTCAGTGTGCACGGGCCTTTAAACAATAAAAAAAAACCTAAGAGGCCTGAAGTACATTCTTACTTTTATTCAGCATCCGCCGTATGAATTCAAAACATGTACAAATTTTGCTCCGATTTCAGCTGGCGCGTCGCAGCCGCCGATTGACATATGGTTCAGACGCCGCCGCTGATAATATCTAGCCTGCTCCGCACTCTGGTGTTGTAGCCGAATTGTTGTTATTTAGCTGAAGTTGAATGTTTTTGTTATTTTTGCTAAGTTTTTATTTATTTTCATGTTTTTGTTGTCTTTTTGTTTTGCCGTGTTGTTTTTCTTGCGCGTATGGCTGAATGGATGTACTCGTACATTCATACATATGCTTGCATTTGGCCATACGCACTCACATACACACCGCTACACACTCCCTGCGCGCGTGTGTGTATGTACTTCCCCATTAACATGAGTGCTCTTTTTCCCCTCCATCCAATCCTGTTGTATTTTTTTCTTTTTATTTATTTTTACTCATGTTATTACTGTTTTTCTTTGGTGTTCTGTGGATATTATTGTTATTGTTGTTCTCCTCATAGATATTGGCGTATTTGTGCTGGTGTTGTTTTTGTTTTTATTGTTACACACACACTTACTGGGCAGAGAGAACCAATATACATACATACGAGTACATTGGTGTGTACACGTACGGGGGGGATACGCATATCAGTGATCAAATTGTGTTCTCACAAGTTCTTCATCACTCGCAGGTTGTCAAAATGTGTCTGATCTGATAGTACAAGTGGAAGATAGTGTTAATCATGAAATTATTTCGTAAATTTGGACTTACATTCGGGAAAGGTCACACATACTCGTTTATAAACGCACATGTTTTCTACATTTTGGTAAATTGTGTCGAAATTTAGGCTTTTGTAACTACGTAGTATGAGATTTGCTACACCAGAGGATGGTCCAACAAGTTGTGTGAACATTACATCATTACAGACCACTATAATCGGAAGATAAAAATAAAATAAAATAAAAAAAACAATTATTTTCTATGAAAGTGTACAAAAAAAAGTTAACACAATTTGTTAATAAGGGTTAAGGCCCAATTAGTCTTGACGGTTGACGGTGGACGGTTGATTCTGCAACCTGCAGAAGTCTACCGTCGTCAACCGTCAAACTGTAGTTATCTCCCTCTAACACATGCAAAATGCAACCCTCAACTGAAATAGCTGATTGCCTACCGTCAACCGTCAAGACTAAATGGATCTTTAAAGGTCCATTTAGTCTTGACGGTGGACGGTGGACGGTTGACGGTAGGCAATCAGCTATTTCAGTTGAGGGTTGCATTTTGCATGTATTAGAGGGAGATAACTACAGTTTGACGGTTGACGACGGTAGACTTCTGTAGGTTGCAGAATCTACCGTCAACCGTCGAGACTAAATGGGCCTTAAGTCAATATTATAGTTTAACCAATTGTTATATTTAAAAACCTTTGGAAGCTACCAATAGCCGAATTCTATTTGCAACACGCTTAGGAGATCGATAACTTTGCACCCTGGATAATTGTACACCCTTATACAAAAATATGATTTTGTTAAAGAAAACTCTTAACATTTTGCGTCAAAACCCGAGCTCGGTTATTACTCGCTTATAGTATTTCTTGAATTAGTTTCTTCCAAATAATTAATTTTCAAATCAAACGTTTTATGATGCATAAAGTCCATTAGTTTTTCTATCAAACAAAAGTTTCCGCCTTAGCATCGACTTACTCGTTAAAAAAGCCAGTACCACTAGAACACCTCTTATGGCATCTTACTGTCAAAATATTCCGCTAGGTTTGCCATTTCAGTTGTAAATACACAATTTAAATTGGAATTTAGAGCGTCGTTACACTGACATACGGACATACTAGTGGAAACACTCACCGTTCCCAGGGGACTCAGCAATTAAAAGCTCACGGACATTCGCTTTGTTATCGCTTCTCAATAGAGGATGAAAATCTCGTCGTCTATGTCTTCAGGTAAAATCGATCGTGAACCGCCTATGATCATCGAAAATCCAATGCATCCAGAGTTACTGTTTGGTTTTTGAAGTGATGGCATCATTGGCCTATCTTCTTTGAAAATGCTGCTGGAAACGCATTAATTTGATTTCGAGACTAACTAAATTACAAATTCATTGAAAACTGTTTAAAGTAAACGGTTTCGTTCCTTTAAAAAACCAAATGAACGGTAACTATTTATTTTTTTGTTAACTAAGATTCGGACCGACTATTATAATTTTCAAAAAATTTGATGACGTATTTACCGCTCAGAAAATTTTTATTTTTTTACCAGTTTTGCTCATTTTGATCCACTGTGCTCTGTCGTTTGTGAGTCAATGACTCTCGGGGTATTCAACGCCGACTCGAACTTTCAATCAATGGGATTTCAGTGTGATAAATTTATGCGACCTTGCCTGTGTGATGAAGCATATTTTATAGCAAGCCGGCAGGTGGATGGTTAGGTCTATGTGTCTCAGTTGCCAAACCGAAGTTCAAATCGCACCTAATCCCGCACGACCCACTTATCGACCGCCTCCCATCTGTTATTGTGGTTGGCAATGACGATGTGATAATGACTTGTTTTCGTAACGTCGGTTTTGTTGACACCACCAATTTGTAGAAATTTTGAATTATTTCCCTTGGTGATGTTGTTGAATTGTCGAAATCTACTACGTTTCGTTCCATCACAAATGTTCCAACGCTTTCTGTTAAGGTGGGGTATTGCAATCATATTTGTAACGATGGCCCGAATGGCTGAATGGCGGGATTATCAACAACACGATAACAAATTTCCTGCCGCTTCGAGAAAGTTCCTTCTCCTTCGCCGTAGACTTTTGTTCTTCAGCGCTTCAGTTTCTGTTTGTCAATTTTTGTGCTATCACGTCCCCTTTGGAGCGCCCCGCCCGTCCTGTCTGTCCACCACACGTTGTTTCACTCATTTCAACTTTGATTTCGCACTTAAAAATTTCATTGAAACATTCAATATTCGTTCGTTTTGTTGCTTTTTTCGGCTTTTGTGTGTGTGTTGCTGTTTTTTTTTTCATTCCGCATTTTTAAGTTGTTTACAAATAAAAACAAACAAAAACCAGACAACAACAATAAAATGATTAATAATAATGTATTGTCGCTGTTGTTGTTGTTGCCGCCGCTGCTGCTGCCTCTGTTGTTGCTGGTGTTGTTCTACTACAGCCCAGAAAACAAAAAAATACTACGTAAATACGATGAGTTTATTGTCTCGTTCACGACGACGACGTTGTTGTAGCTGTTGTGGTTGTTTTGAATTATAAACTTTCTTCTGTCTCGGCCTCCACCGGCCAGTGCACAGTGGGACGATAAGCATACAGTCGTTCACAAAAAAATATGTTTATTTAAGCAAGGCTACCGTTGCAACAATACACCCAAGTTGAAACAAACGTTGCTTCGTGTACAACGTGTTTTGTGAACAAACAAAACATTTGCTGCCACACGTTGCACTCGACGGTAGCCTCGGGTTTGTAGCATAACAATTATTTTAAACGAAACGATAAAATAATTTTTGGAAATACTTACCCCATATTTAAAAAAGCCTTGCAACAGTTTTGAAGAACATTTTTAAAATTTAAATTTTTAATTTTTATTAGTGTAAGAAAGCCTAAATTTCCCATAAAGTTTTGTTGAAATTATCCAAGATAACGCAGTTAATCTCATTTTTGTGATAATGTCCGAAATTCTTAGAATATTTTATGAATACTCATACTAATCCTGGGCGATTAATTAAATTTATCGATAAACCATTAAGTTAATCCAAATTTGTCATACGAAGCAAAGACGATAAATTGTACAAGGTGGACGATATGCTTCTTCTTTGCATTTATGTAGAAAAACAGGACTCAGTAACGCACAAATTATCGGTTTATTTTTTCACTTTTGTTTGATCACAAGAACACAAAAAAGGCGACATTGAAACACCAAAAACAACAGATCCGCTTAAATCGCACACTTTAAATGCAAAAAATAGCTCCCCCAAATTGATTGTTATGTTTCTCAAATTCTTGAAGAAGAAACATATCGCCCATCATGTATAATTTATCGTCTTTGATTCAAATATTTATTATTTTATTTTTAAATAATTAAACGAGAATCCGTCCTAAAACATACTGAGTACTTTAAAAGAAGTATAAGGAATTAAACAATTTAAATACAAAAAATAAAACAAGTAATTATTTTAAATCAAAAAAAAATAGTTTTTTAACGAAACTAATTGTGTTTCTCAGGAATTAAAATAAACATAACCTCAAACCATCTGGTTATAATAACAGTATGAACATTTGTTTAAAATTTGTAAAATTGCAACTTTTAATGTAGATTTTAAAGAGAAACAACTTACTAGAACTAGAATTAACACTGATCAAATCATACTTTTTATGTCTTTGTTTAAGTTGGTATTGACTTTTTTATAATCGATGTTGAATTAAAAAAAATTAGCTGTGTGTGAGTAATCCACTTATTTAATGCATTTTCAATTAGAAAAGGAACAATAGTTCAAATGTCCGCCGCATTATCGCACAGTAAAATAGATCAGAGGGGTCCAATTTTCAATGAGTCTGTCTGAATTTGAGCGACGACCTAGGATATTTTTGCGTTGAACGCGTTGACTAACAACTTTAGACAAACACACAAAGAATGTTTATCGAATCCAAATCGCACGACGGCCAATTCACTTCGGAAAATCTTTTTCGTTCAGCTGTTTCCAGAGTAAATTACCAACTAACAATTAAAAACCAAAATCATGATTTTTAGTGTATCACATTCAAAACGTTACCAGTCATAAGGCCTTTTCGATTAAGGCTACTAAACTGGCATTAGTATGAAAGTTACTCGTTTAGTAAACGAGTTGGCTTTAAGTCGCCAATGAAACGAATAAGGTGTTACCAGATCTTTTTCACCCCTGACTTGCATATACCCTACTTTGACAACCTTATCAAAATCGTTTTGATTATCGTAATTATTTGTTATCGAATCATGTTTGTTTTTGTTATCGAAAATTGTTTGTTAACTAACAAAAGGGCCTATCTCTTTAAACGCTTTTTTAAAAAAAACTCCTTAAAACAAGTTACACAGATGAAAAATTTTCATTTTTATAACAACCAGACTAAACTTGGTATATACAGATCAGGAAATAGTCATAGACTTAATTATTTCAATACTGCTGAAATAGCTCTGAAATTTAAAGGTCATTATCTAATGACATAATATAAGTACATGTTTTGTTAAAATACATCAAAACATAAGTTTTTGGAGAAAAGTTGATAGTGCCACGCCTTTTTAATTAAAGAGATTTATTACTTACTCGTAAATTCGATGGTATTTTCTAGATGAATATCTCACTTATAAAATAATATCAGAAATTCTTTTGAACCTGTCAAATACTTTACAAACTAAAGAAATTTGTTTACAACCTCCACCATAAGACCATAGGCATACTTAATGTTGTTTGCAACACCTTGCATCGAGAAATTTAATGTTTACATATTATTCGTAAAATTCTAAAACGATCGAAATAAGCTTATACAAAATGATATTCCAATTCAACATGATAGGGCATATAAGATTGCAAATGGGCTAAATCGGGCCAGAGAGAAACAGTGTACCTTTGTGTAGCTATTAATGCCTTTCAAATAGAACGATTGTGGAAACCATGGGTTAACCAGGGATCTTCAGTGATGAAGCATTTATTACAAAATTTTGCCTTTTGGGTACAAACATACATTAACGAGTAAACCACACAACATTCCATTGAGAAACTAGGATACACTTTTCTCAAGGTAATATTATGTCGTTTACACCACTGGAAATTTTCGTAATTCCCGCTCTCATTCGAAATTCAACTCCCGATTATATTGCGAACTACGCAATTCATCATACAAAATTCTGAGAGCGAATTACGTTTTTTAATGGTAATTCATTTTGAACAAATCGGTGCCTTCTCTAACTTTTATCGGAAAATGTCGAAGCTGCTGTCAAAATAAAAATGTAAACATAAACAAAAAAGAGAAAAGGAAGTAATTTCTAATTAAATAATTACAATTGTTATGAATACAAAAAAGAAATAATAATAAAAGTTCTACTATTCTTTAGATTTATTAAAAAAAAGAGGATTGTAATGTAAATAAACATAATTTTTTTCTTTGGGATACCGAAGAAAAAGCAAAATCGAATTAAGTACCTGTAGTGTAATCCGGGTTATTATTCGCGTGAGTAATTCAAGGCGAATTAGGTAATTAGGTAAAAACGGCGGCTATAGTCAATACAAGTGACCATTTGTAAATACGTACATGTGGATACTAATATTAAATCAAATTTTACGATTCAAATTAAGGGCTTATTTGGCGGACTTAGTCATCCTGACCTTGCAACTGTTAATGGTTATTGCTCTCCCATTTCAAAAGCCGATTCATTGTAAAAGTTTTACTAGATTAAGCCTGGCAGAACTTAAAATCTGTTTTACTTGTTTACCTTTTACATCGGCTTCAGATCCTTAAGTATTATCCTAATTTAAAATCGAACTAACAGTTCAACCACTGTGCGCTGCGGCTGCTGTCTGACTGCACCACACTGGCTGTTGACTGTTCTCGTTCCACGCTGATTCTGTTCACGCTTACTGTTCCTACTACGCTTCACGTACGTACGTACCTACAGACGACACGACATTCGTAGTACATGCTATAAAACAACTCATGAACAACGTGTAGTCGCGTCTTTTCTTTTGGGGTCTTTCTTTATTCCGTTTGTTTGTTACTTCTGTACTTTGGACGACTTCCCGCTCTCTCTCTCTCTTTGCCACTCCAACAATCTCTCCTGAAATTCGTTGTGTTAGCCCACCAATTCGCCGATGTCTTGTGGCTTGCGGACTGGCTGTATGCCCCCCCAAAGTGTTGTTGTTGGCGGTTGGTCGGTCGGTCGGTCTCTTGTATGTTGCTCCATTGCTTGCCATTTATTTCGCATTTCGCCTTTTTTGTATGTAAAGAAGAAAAAAACCAAAACAAAACGAAGCAAAATCGCAAAGCAAAAATTTCAATTCTCATTTTATCGTAAATTGTCGCAGTTAACGGTTGTTAGTTTTGCGTGTTCAGTTCAGTTCCACTCAATATTTATTTAGTTTTATATTGGATTTGGATTTCATAAGATCGGAGCGTGTCGGTTTGTGTTTTCGCTTTCATTTCAGTGCGAACGACGTCAATTGGTGCTTTGATTTGTTTTGATTTTATTCGGATCGAAATCGTTTTAATTCGAACACAATTGTAACGGTTACATTTCCGTGATTCGCTTTTGTTTTCGCGCCATTATTACGATAAACGCTTAAAGAAAAACGACGACGCGAATCTCACCCCTCAGGGTTGATTTCAGGCGTAGTTGTTGTGATGTGACGCGCCAACACAAAATAAAACAGTGTTGTATTTTTTATGAACTTAGCGGAATAATTTGAAAAAAAAGTTTAAAAAAAACAAAAAAAATGTATCGTAATTTTTTTTTAAAAATAAATAATGTTGTACATAAAACAAAAAGAAGACAATGGCACTTCAAAAAGTTATGATTCTTGTGTACACATGTAGTGCTGAGGTTACATTATCAGCTGTAAATGAAACATTTGAGTTTTTTTTAACTGGCGGTATAAACCTACTTGTCCTTTTAGTGTAAAGACCTGGATGTGGTCAGAAACTTACATCCAGCTTAAATGAGGAAAACTCAAAATGTCTATCGTTTAGCCTAGTACGAGTATACACCCAAAACGAAATTTTCGCTTAGGAATTTTGCATTTATCTCTACACGGAAGAGTTGTAGTGTAGAGCAGTGTAGAAAAAACAAACGTTTTTAATTTTTAAGTAAATAATTTTAATCATGTTCATTTTAATACCCTCAAAACGACTTCATAACATTTGTTATTAGTTTTTTTGCATTAGTCAACATTAAACGTGAATTTTAGTTTGTAGCTGGTGAAAAAAACCACTGCTCCTATTATCATCCCTGTAACAACTGTCAATTCCGCCACCTTTTTGCTTCAGCTGAGTACCAAACGAATATAACTAAATGGAATTTTCCAGTGGTAAATTTCGTTTGCTTTGCTACATGTATTTCCTATGGGAGCGAAAATTTCGTTTAAGGTGAATACTAGGCTTTAATACGAAACAAATGTATGCAACAGGTTCCGATTAAGGTCGGATGAGTGGTGACAATCCGGTCCATGATGTTTTGGCAAAAGCTTTCAAATATCTTGTTAATTATATTGGGCGTGTTTTATTAGACAAACAAAACAATTGTTTATTGTTTCCGCATAATTTACCGTTTTTTTTTATCAATCTTTGCTACTTCTTGCCGACAAGGGCGGCTCGGTGTTGTAAAGCGTAACCTTTTTGTACCTGTGAGAAGACAGTGCTGCCGAATCAATTGTTTTATTTTTATGTTTTTTGTGCAGCCTGTGCCATTTAGCCTATCAACAAGGAGTGTTGATTTTATTCATTTCGACTACGAGGGCTGCTATATATAATTCTTCTTTTCATTTCATATAGTAATAATGTAAATGCGAACAAAGTATTCTTCAGCATGATTTATACACTTTTACATGCGCTCATACTAATTGTAGAATCACTTTTTCCACTCCGATTGAGACACCTACAAAACATGGTTTTTGAACGCTTCAACAGCATCTCCTGGTGACCACGCATTTTTTTCCTTATGTGCGAGAATAAAAAGAAGTCATTGGGTGGCAAGTCAGGGCTGTACGGCAGATGACCCATCAATTCGACGTTTAGGCCGGTCAAAAAGGCGCTGGTTTGAGCCGATGTGTGAGAGCTCGCATTGCCATGGTACACAATGATTCGCCTTCTCTTGTTCGTTTTTCGAATTTCTCCGAATTCACCTCCTGCGTTGTTCAAGCGGAACAGTCGCCACATGACCAGTTTTGCCGAAGAATCAGGCGACCATTTGCTTCGAAGTGCTTCTTGCAAGAACAACTTTCGTTGGATTTGGCTCGTCTTCGAAGACCCACACGGTCGATTGCTGTTTTGTTTCGGGCTCATACGCATAGATACATGATTCGTCACCTGTGACGATCATATAAATGTCTTTCGAAGCACCGCCATCGTATTTTTCAAAAATTTTTGCACTAACCGACACGAGCCTTTTTTGAGCGATTGTGCGGGAACCAACGAGAACAAACCTTTTTTACGGCCAGGTGTTCATGCAATATACTAGTGGAAGAAATGCCCAAGGATGCCGCTTTCTCAAAGTATGTCACATGACGATCTTGCATTATCTGTTCACGCACGTCATCAATTTTCTCTGGCACAACGGCCGTTTTTGGACGATCTTCGTCTTTGAGCGAGCGTCGGTCACGATTGAATTCATAAAACCAGTTTTTCACAGTGCTATAGGATGGTGCTTCATCGCCATACAAAGATTTAAGTTCATTGATGCACTCTTGTCGTGATAATCCATGTCGAAAGTTGTGAAAAATGATCGCACGAGTTAATTCCATTTTTTGCCAAATTGATTTTTTCAAGTTATTGTAAACAACACAAATGATGGCCGTACGTCAAAACGTTCTGAGTACGTTTATGCTAAAAAATGTCATACTTAGCAATGGAAATATCAGATGGCTCCAGGCAACACTTAGTGTTGCCTAGGCCAGATGTATATACCAACCCCCGTTAAGCTCATGTGGCATTGGTCATTTTTGTTGCATTCATCTATGATTTTTACAAATTTAAGAATCTTGGACTCTTTTATTTCGTCGTCAAAAAAAGATGTAAATAAAAAACAAGAAATACGTCGTTAAGTTCGCTTTGGCCGAACTTTATATATCCTCCACCGCCCATACGGTACTAAAGCGCAAAAACATGCGCTCTTTCGCCCCATGTACCTAGCATTAATATCAGCCTAAACTTTAAACTAACTCTACTACTTATGTACATTTATATCTGGATTAATAGCAAAATGTACTTTTATTTGAGTATCATTTTCTCCATATTGACTATAAATCATCCGCTTAAGATATGCGGGACTTTTTTTTGAGCCACATAACCCAAAAAGTTCGGTAACTTTTCTTTTATTTGGCTCATTTAGTGTGTACCAACATTTTAGAACACATTTTAACCATTTTATGGCCAGACAACATCATGATTTGTTAAGCAAATACTTAACAAAGTGTAACTTTTGCCGAGGAACATATCGCACCTGTTCAACAAAAGGGCATTAACTCAAAATTTTGTAATTTTCACTTTTGAATAAAAAAAACGATATACAATGATTAACTTCAACCACTGGTTATATGAATCACTGTTTTGTCTACTCTTCCTTAAAAAAAAATACCGCTATGCCGCTCTTCATGTCTTCGGAGTAACTACTTATGCATCAACAAAAGAGATATATTTTTAGTTGTACTCACATGTTTCAGCAATTTAGATCGCGTTTTTTTCAACAAAAGAATAGTATTTCGAATTGTGCCCTTATTGATTTTCTAATAGTAACCATAGCATATAACATATATTTTGAGTTGTCGTTGTTAAGTGAAACAAGGGAATATAATGATGAAATAATTGTGTTTTACAGCATACAATTAAACTCAATACTTATTCTCTTGCACTATCCTCGCAGGTTATTTTATGAAAGTTAAAATATTTCAGATGCAATTGTTTGCCGACATGACGTGTCCAATGCTAAAACATTATTCGGATTTTCTTCATGTAAAGGACAAACGCAGTACACAGTGCTATTCAAATGTCGATAGCGATGATAGTGTAGCTGGTTTAGTCAGCGATGATTCTGACGGCGATTTTGATCCATCAGCAGTTACTGCAAGCAGTTCATCGGACACAGAAAAAGAAACAGTTAGTAAAAAAAGAAAAGGTTCCAGATGGAACTCTGGGCGTGCTTATGTTTCATTTGATATATTCAGTTAAACTAGCACAAGTCGAAATAACCTCTACTTAAATAAAGAATTTTCAAGAAAATGGTAGTAACTCGAAAATTGGTTATTTTTATATAAATACTTACCGAAACAAAAAGAAATCGAGGGTTGTATTATAGTAAACAAGATATCTTTACGATGGCATAGTATTTTTTATAATATACCTTTAATATTCACATAAACAGTTTTTTGCCTCTACTGAAAAATTGAAAATTTTGACTAAATACCCTTTTGTCGAACATTTGAGAAAAAAACATGAAATGAGCTAAATTTCTTCTCAAACTAATGTGGCTTTGTTAATTTTTGCTGAATATAAGAGAAACGAGAAAACAAGTAAAAACTTCGTTAGGGTAGGCCTGGCCCTCCACCGTTCATACGCTAAAGCACAACAAAATTGTCCTTTTTTGGGCTCTTTCGGCCCATGCGCCCATGCCTAAACTCAGTAAAAAAAATTCTATATTTGCATTGGTAGCAAAATTTGCTTTAATTAAAGTCAATATTGACTATAAATCGTCCGTTTTGGACCACATGACACAAAAAGTCCCGCAACTATTCTCTTTTTTGAGCTACATTACCCATTTTAACCTTTTTAAAATAAAGATTTGTTTAGTAAATACTCAAGAAAGTGTACTTTTTACCGAGGTCTTAATGGGAAACCTTTTTTCGCCTTGGACGATTTCGCCCATTTACAAATCCCACAAAGCTTATGACCGTAAGCCATAATCATGCAAAATTTCAGCATCCTTGGGTGATTCGTTTGATTACTATCGTTTTTTCAACAGACACATAATGATAGACACAAATTACTATAATAATAGCTTGTCGAAAAAAACACGCCTATTGTTACTGGCCACAGCCAAATCATTATAACCAAAGACGATAAATTGTACAAGATGGACAAAATGAACGTTATCGAGAAATCGAAAAAAGAAGACGAGTTAAAATCATTTTGGGAATTATGTTTTTTGTGTTGAAAGTGTGCGAATTTAGTGTTTTCTGTGTTCTTTGTGTTTCAATTTTGACTTTTTAGCGTTCTTGTGATTGTGTACAATCGAATGTAAAAAAACTAGAATTTTAGCGTTCCTGAAGTGCTGTTTTTCTACATTATTGCAAAGAAGAAACATATCAATTTATTGTACAATTTATCGCCTTTGATTATAACAAGATAGAGCAGCATACCCATAAAGCAAAACTTTGTTATCAAAATGGATCTTCTTTTGTAGCAACGATGCCCGTATTGCTTCCACGTGGCTCATGTTACAATTAATTAATATGTTAACATAAAAAATGCCCCCAGAATTCAGAAACAGTTACGGTCGCGGTACCAAATGAGAATCATCGATATTGTTCTCTTAATATCCGAACTAAAAGTATCGATACCCAAAAGTGCAGATCACAAAACAGTAAACTGTTTGGTGAGGTTTCGTTATTGGAACACAAGCAAATATGTAAAGGGTGTTTTTTACAGCTTGTGGTTTTCAAGAAATAATAAAACGCATATAATTTAATATTATGGCCAAGAATTTAGCTTTATTCTGAAGATTAGGGCTTGCCATTATGTTTTAAAAATGATTTCGCGCAAGTGGCCGCCGCGGCTGTTTCAAATAAACTCCAGCCGAGAGGCCTAATTTTTTGATCACTTTTTGCAGCACTTGGGGCCGAATGTCAGCAATAACGCGCCGAATATTCTCTATGAAGGCGTCAATCGCATCGGGCTTATCTGCGTAGACAAGCGACATCACATAACCCCACAAAAAATAGTCCAGCGGTGTTAGATCGCACAATCTTAGAGGCCACAACACAGGCCCACAACGCGAGATAATGAGCTTACCAAAAGCGTCCTTCAAAAAATTGGTTATTTCGTTGGCTGCATGGCATGTAGTGCCGTCTTGTTGGAACCACAGGTCGTCCACATCAACATCCTCCAATTTAGGCACGAAAAAGTCATAAATCATGGCTCTATAGCTTTCCCCATTGACAGTAACATTATGGCCAGCTTTTTTTTTTTGAAGAAATGTGGACCAATAATCCCCTCTGCCCATAGAGCACACCAAATAGCGACTTTTTCAGGATGTAACATCGTCTCAAGAATGGCTTGTGGATTTTCATTTGTCCAAATGCGACAAGTTTGGTTATTAACGAATCCATTTGACCAAAAGTGAGCTTCATCGCTGAACAACATTTTCTTGAAAAAATCAGGATCGGGCGATCTTGTTTCGGGCCCATTCACCACGATTTGCAAACATTGTTCCGGAGTAAGTCTATTCATTACGAAATGGCAAACCAAACTGAGCATAAATCAATTGACAGCTGTCAAAAAGACCAATTCCGAAAAAAGAGTGGCCAGATTAAAAACCACACTTGTTTATATTTTCAAATTGCACACTCTGTAAAATTAGACTCATGTGGTTACTACCTTTCTTTTGAAACCCATATCGTGGTCGGACACGAATTTTTATGTCACACGGCCTTTACGAGCTCAATATGTTTTCTGGGTCATTCTAAAGAGGATGGTATTTTTTTAGAAAGGTCCTTCAGAAACTGAATTTTCGCTCGTAACAAAAGCCAAAGAAGACGATTGTAGATCGAGTCGAACAAAAAACTTATTTTGAATCCTATAATACTTATATGTAATTCGTATTATATATTCCGTATGCTCCAGTCAATCTTAATATTAATAAGTAGTTTATAATAATATTGTTAGAATGATTATACTTATACAAATGGTCCATGAAGCGAATTCCTACCTTCTAAACCAATGCCTTAAAGAAGCTTTTGGTTGAGGTCGCTAAGAGGACTAAAATTGTTAATTGCGAAAAATGTTCATAGTTCCGTTCTCCTAGCAAAAATCAGAACAGGTTAAATATTTCACAGAAATATCTTACAAAACTTATTTGTATTGAAGTTGGTAAAGTTATTTTCTTATTTTTCAATAGGCCATTATATTTACATTATATTTGGAAAGCCTCTAAAGTCCAAGATGTCCCCACAACTTCTAAACGTAAGAACATAACTTTTTGAATAACGCAAAAACAATGAGTGTTTTATTTAAAATTTATTTTAATATAGAACATTTTATTTTAAATAAAAAAAAACAATACTTCAACCTAAAATAACGACACTTTCAAGAAAATAACTTAAAAAGATTGACAAATAAAAAGAAAATATTTAAGAAACTTTAAAAAAAAAGTTTACAAACATGAAAAATTTAGTTTAAAACAACAAAAGAGTTTTCAAAAAAATTAATAACCTTTAAAAATAATTTTTTTTGACAATTATAAACAAAATATTCAAGAAAAAAACTTGAAAAGATGCTCAAAATATTTTTTAAACTGAATTAAAAGTTTTAACAAAAAAACATATTTTGAAATTAAATCAAAACTACTACTTTTACATACACAAGTAAGAAGTTAATAAATTACAATTTGTTTATAATTTTATAAACATACACACAGTCCAGTACAGTACAATACAGTGCGCGGCATTTGAAATTTATTTTTTGTTTGGAACAAAATTATTGCCATTGTCATCATCATCGCCCCGTCATTGTCGCCGTCGTTGTCGTCATACGGACTGGACTGGAGGAATAAAACTACACGGAAATATGAATTTATCCAAGGAGAATGTATGTAAATATTTTATTTCGATTTGTTCAGTTCAGTACATTTCATTTGTGCTGTTGTTTCACCTTCATTTAAAATATTATTTGTTATTTTTGTTCAGTTTCTTTTGTTGCCGTTTCCTACATTAGTTTGTTGATTATTTAAATAAATTACATGTCACCCCGAAAGCTAAACTTTCTTTTGCAATAACACAAAAACAAAAGTAAAAACTAAAAGTAACAAGATTATATATACAAGGTTCACATGTTTACATCAAAGTGTAGCTTAACTTTGACAGCAGGGGTAATAGCGGGTTGTGTTTGTTTGAAACGGTTTAAAACGGATTAGCTGTAAAATATTTTCAAAAATGCGCAAAATTATAAAACGATGAAAAAAAATTGGTTATTAAAGTTAAGATTTTAATTTGGATGAAACTCTATAACTATAGGACTAGATGGATCACCATCTAGAACTATTTTTTCCATAAAGGTTTTTTCAGAGTTTACACGTAAGTTGCGTTAAACTCGATTTTTTTTCTCTTTCATTATTGTGTTCCATTTTATCATAGAAAGACCGCAACAACGTCTCCAAATTGTGCAACTGAATTATGGAAATGAGAAACGAGAAGATCCGCTGTTTTCGAACAACGCCTTATTCAGTGATGAGGCCCCTTTCTGGCTCAACGGCAACGTCAATAAATAAAATATGCGCATTTGGGCTGAAGAGCAACCAGAAGAGATTCAAGAGGTGCCATTATACCCAGAGAAAACCATGGTTTGGTGCACTCAATGGGCTGGTGGAATAATCGGTCCATATTTTTTCAAAAACTATGGTCGGAAGGTTACCCTGAATGGTGCTCGCTATCGCGCCTTGATATCGGACGTTTTGCTACCTGAAATTGAAGCCCGTAATCTTAACGGTATTTGATCTCAACAGAACGGTGCCACTTGCCATACAGCTGCCCAAACAATGGATTTAATGAGAGGTCATTTCAAAGAGCAGCTAATTTCACGAATTTGACCGTGAGTTGGCCGCCTAGATCATGTGATATCACGAGTTTAGACTTTTTTCTTTGGGACCACGTAAAGTCCAAAGTCTAAGCTGACAAACCAGCTAATAAGATTCAGGTTTCGAAGCCAGCATTACGCGTGCCATGAATGCCATACCGGTCGAAATGCTCGAACGAGTCATCCAAAATTGGACCTTCCGAATGGACACGCTGAGACTTAATCGCGGTTAACATTTGAAGGAAATTATATTTAAAAAATAAATGGCATAAAATTTCCTTTCGAATGAACAACAACACTTGATTTGAATTTTTGTTTTTAAAAAAAATACCTCTAGATTGATCACCCGATACTTATAAATCGACAAATTTCGAATCTTTCTTTTTAAAATTTTGCACGGTTTGGTATTTTGCAAAACTACCACGAAATGGATACTAGTTCCTGGTACCATACCCCCTCTGACATTTAAATGTTATATCTAAATTAACATTTCGGAAAATGGTTTTATAATTAGTTTCCCTCCCGATTGAGACACATTTGTGGTCTCATATTAATCAAATTTGGCACATCTCACAAACCACAACAAACTCCTCGAATCGATTTCCCATTTCTTCCCAACAATTTATATGACTAGCGTCATCTATTCGTATAAACAACCAGACGAAGAAATTCCAACTACAAGATCCGTATTCAGGTTTGAATTTCATGAGCTTTGATCTTGACTATATGTTTAAGATTCTATAGGTCTTTAAATCGGAGCATTCATTAAAACAAAAAAAAATAAATTACAGGTTGGGCGATTTAACATTTTAAATTTGAATCAGCTGTAAAAAAATACTGACCATTTTTTCAAATTTCTGGTTTTATTAGAAAGGCTCATATGACTACCACAACTGACTCGAAAGTACCTCATCCGATCCAATTTTTCAGTACATTTTCGATTGTTTCGGGTCGAATCTCTTTAATTGCATCTGTCGATTTCATGTTTCAACGCTTCAATTGCCTCTGGATGCTTTGTGTAACATTAATCCTTTATAGCTCCTCACAGAAAATAATCTAAAAGGCTCAAATCACAGCTACGAGGCGGTTAATTGAAATCACAATTTCGGCTGATTAATCGATTTTCAAAAAAACTGCGTAAAATTTGGCTGTGTAACATGTGGCCCAGTCTTGGTGATACCAAATGTCGTCCACACCATGTTTGGTAACGAAAATTCGTTGAGCATGGCGCGGTAACGCTCATCGTTTACTGCTATGGCGGTCATAAAATGTCCTTTCAAATTACCAATAAATATTCCACAGTTGATATGAATTTTTATATTTTTTTTGTTCCGAAAAAATACCTCTAGATGGATCAACCTATTTACAAAAAGTGAACATTTTTGATATTTCTCGAAAATGGCCAAATAAGTAGCTATCTTCAATTAATTGTGGATTCTAATTTGCCCAAATGCGGCAATTCTGATTGTTAACGAATTTACTGTGGACACATTTGGTCGATGTTGCTGACCAAAAAAATCACGAAGTTCGCGAAATTCATTTCGCCCATTTCATGTGAAATCCCATTTTCGTAAAAGGCTTGAACAATCTTAACGCGATGCACAATTGTATACCTCTCCATGGAGGAATTTGAAACAAAGAAATGTTAATTTAAGTTGGGCACTTGACGTTTAGATGTGACTCACAAATAACATCATGCATTATGGTTGGACCACACTTTATAATTACTTATTTCAACATGATGGAGTGTGTTTCATGTATTTAAAAGACATTCTGTAAAGTGTCTTCGTAATAAGTCATGCTTACCGCTTATTACCTTTATTATTTATCGTCAGCATTTTCCCTTCACAGTGTCGTTACTGCAAGGTGGTGGATTGGTTAGTTCCTATCACACATCCCAGTCCCCCCGGACACTACAAATCCAAGACCAGAAAAAAAAGGCGATACTTGATTGCAAAATAAAATAAGTTGCTGATTATTGACTGATGTTGCTGTTGTTTCGGTTGCTCTTTTGTCTGTCCATCCGTCCGTCCACTGTCCTCGGTCTGTCCATTTGCTTGATTCTCTGTCGCCGTTCCGTGTGTAATTTTATTTTTTAAACAAACAAACAACAAACCGTACATTTCACATTTCGTATTTGTTTCGATCGTTGCACAGTGGCGCGAACGATGAAAAAATCTTCGCTTGGAGTTTTTGTCTAATTTTATGGAATAGGGGCCGATTGTTGGCTTAGATGGTCGATACGTTGACAGAAAAATCAGACAATGACCGATATTTGTTCTTTGTAAAACGATTATTTTAATTAATATTTGAAAGAATGCATATGTGTCAGCGCATAGAGAAAGGGACCTAAGGGTAAAAAAAAATCAATTTTCACTTTTTTTTTGATGTGGACAACATCTGAGCATCGAATGAGACCGATCCCATGCCCCAAAAGTGTTCCCTCCCAATGATATGCGCGTTTTATGAAAGTGAAGTCGACGATTCTAAGCGCAAATAGAAAGGGACCTAATCTTTAAAATAACTCTCCTGAACAAAACTGGTTTTTAACCTAAGGTCCCTTTCTATTTTGCGCGTCACATATATTTATGCACATGAAATATAAATAGGGATTGATCTGAAATTGGGAATTGCTCACGAAAACCGTAAGGACCCAAAATGGTCAAAAAAAGGAACAATAGTACTTGTAAACATGGGTAGTAGTAAATGATACTAAGTAGTAAGAAAAGTTTCGTTACAAAACAAAACTGGGATTTATATTCCAGATTAGCTTATTATGGGGGCTCTGACTTTTGGACAATTAAGGCCATAAAACGTGTCAAAACAAGCGATTAATTAAAAAACAAAATGGAACCCATGTAAAATTCGTTTTGTGCGGCTTGACATGGAATATTCAAAATTAGCGGAAGGCACACACAAAATTAAAGTTTCTACCGGAGCTCCGCGGCAATTGACAAATTCTCCAACCGTAGCGTATTTTTTTTTAAATCGTGATTCTTGAGTGTTTTTTTTTTTAAAAATGACAAATTAACACAAGCACTTCCAGTTAAATTTTTTTGAAAACCGTCAATTTCGAGAACAAAAATCGTCAAATTTTAAGAAGAACCGTCAAAAAATCGTTATGCAATAAAATTAAAAAAAAAATACTAAAGGGTAGTGTTACACAAAATATCATTTTTCCTTTAGTTAAAAACCTAAAGCACATAATTTTAATTATAAATCTGTTTAACAAAAAAGAAAATTGTCAAGTATTATAAATACGTATACTTCAGCAAATTATTTTGACAAACAAATTATTTTGACATATGCTAAAACTTTTACAACATTGTTAACTCTGCTGTGTAATTTATTTAAAAACTTAGTTTTAAATTGTATTTATTTTATGTTTTTGATTTTAAAATTCAGAAGTTACCATTAGAAATGTTATGATGGGCACCCGATCTTAAAAATTCTACTAGTAAACCTCCCATTTGAATATCAATTATTTTTTGAGTGGTGTTCTTTCGATGACTTAATACTTACGTCAAAATAGCAAAAACCCAGTATTTAGTTGTCAAAAATTGTGTTTAAGTTTATTGGAAACACCCTGCAGTATTTCAATCTGCAAAAACATTGTTAGAAGTGTAATTTGTTATAGCTGTTTCAGTAATCGGGAGCTACAGCTATCAAGTACATACTTGTATTTATCCATGCACCAAATTATTTTTTGGAGTGACAAGACTGTAGGATGTTGCCTATAAACTTTAAAGAGATCGGTCCTTTTTGTTTATGAATGATTTATCTATTATGACTTTGAATCCCAGTGTAGTTTATCAGATCTTCGTAATAAGCACGACTATTATTAATTTAAAATTCAGTTCTAACTTAACACAATCTATTTTATGTTTAAACCTCGATAAGCGATATATCTTTTCCTGAGTACTGAGATTTTCTTTTAAATTTCAAGTTTTAAAGAAAATCTACAAAGTATAAGCGGAATTGAAGTAAAACTCGCCCAACGTCATTTGGGTATATTTTTAGAAAAAATGTTAAAATGACGAAAAATCCTCACATTTGGCACTACTAAGCAGTGGAAACCTCCTCTTCTGTCGTACCAACTCTCTGGAAAAGTTAGCAATTTTGAATAGCATTACTACAACTCAGGTACCACTGTGCACCGTCCGTATAACGAACAACATGTTTTGTTGTGAGCTTCACTTGGCTGTTGCTGTTGTTTATTGCAATTTCTTTTTGTCTCGATATTTGTTTATTTTCTAAAAAACAAAAAAGAAGAAGAAGGAAAGAAAACAAAGTAGTTGTTTTTTTCTGTTATTTGCGTTTTTATTTTTATAAACAACAGCTCAGCGACGCACTATGGCACAGGGGCAACAACGACAACGACGCCAATAACAACAGCAGCAGCTTCGGCGTAAACGCCAGCGTAGCCGTTGAAATTGTTTACGCATTTTTTTCATAGCTTTTATTTATTGTACACTTGTTTGCTATTGTCTTTAGTGGGTATGTTCTGTGAGTCCTATCGTTGGCAATACCTTGAGCCATTTGGCAAGGAACCTGTAAAAATAAGCGATTCCTATAAAACGCAAAAAAGGGGTGTTAGACAAAATATTATGAAAAAGGGATAAAAGCACGGTTTAATCACAAACTATTAGCCCATCTTCGAGAAGCGTGATGAGGATGTTTCTTGGTTTATTTCTTTTGTGCAAAGAAGGCCTTCTGTAATGCATAATATCGCAGGGAAAGTTTCCCGCATTCAGACCTAAAATTAAGTCCTTCTAAAAGGTCCTGCAACGTTTCCCGCTATAAGGCATCAGCCCAGTAAACCAAATTTGCCGACAATGTCTGATATCAGAAATTTCTGAACAATATCTGAACTCTATCGCTAATTCTTACCGAAATCGTTACAAATTCTGTTCGATTTGTCTGAGGATTTTTTATTTATTATGTTAAGAAATATCTGAACGAATTCGGCCCGAATTCTGTTAGACTTGTCTGTGGGATTTTTATTAATTTTTTGTTCAGACTTCTCTTATCGAACTCGCAACGAATTCTGAACTATTTATCTGAGGTAGTCTATTCGTTTAAAATTTTTGTTATTTGCTTCATATTTTACAGTTGTTGTTCTTGTGTTCAGACATGTCGGAACTAATTCTGAACGAATTCTTAACTGTTTGAGGTATTTTTATATTTCAAGTTCAAATTCTGAACGTTTGGTTAGCTTAGCTGTGCGAGGGATTTTTATTGTGTTCGGAGGAAAACTCTACTGCCGGCAGTTCTCGTTAAATGCAAAACTGGCTGACACCCCTGTTTGTAACTAAAAGTCTTTCCGAACGCTTTTTGAAAAGGTTTTACAACTTTTTTTTTGTAGAACAAAAATATTTTCTTCTTTTTGATTGTTTGCATTCAGAATTTACCATGACATAAGCTCAGAATTCGTTCAGAATTCGGTAAGACTTAATGCCAGAATTCTGACCGAAGTCGTTCAGAATTAGTTCAGATACGACAAATCCAAATTTTCTTTCGAATTTCCCAAGACTACAGTTCAGAATTCGGTCAGAAAGCGGTTCGAAATGTCTGCAAAAACATCAGAATTCCCTCAGAGAAGTAGTTCAGAATTCGTGTCAACCATCTCATATGTTTTTGTTTACGAACTCGCCAAGAATTCTGATCCGAAATCGGAACATTTTGCCGATTGTCGTACAGAATTCTGACCGAATTCTGAATGTTTGGTTTGCTGGGAGCACACTCATACATCCTAAATTTGTGCTTGTTTGGGTAACCTGCTTCTTTCCCTTTCTTAATGCACTGAAAGACATTTTGTTTCTCATCAAGAAATTTCAAAATAAGCTTGATAACCCTGCACACTTTTTTGATTGTGGACGAATGATGAGTATAATTGCGGCGATTGTTGCCTGTAAATCGCCTAAGTATTCCCTGCTGAAAGATAATGTACTCCTTTAAGCAATTTGCGAGAAAAAATCGTTGGAGAATCCAAAGCGAACCGGAAGATTATTCGTTGGCAATTCTTCAAAACGATTCCTAATCAATTATGATACATATTTATTTACGAGATGCGTAAGTAAATCTGTGTGGTGAATCAGAGGCGATTCGCTTAAAATTATAAATGACAATAGAAAGAAAAATTACATACTCACTCGAAGAAATATCATCGGAGTAAGACAAAATATACGATTGCATAACAGTTTTATGATAAAACTAAAGGCCCATTTAGTCTCGACGGTTGACGGTTGACGGTAGATTCTGCAACCTGCAGAAGTCTACCGTCGTCAACCGTCAAACTGTAGTTATCTCCCTCTAACACATGCAAAATGCAACCCTCAACTGAAATAGCTGATTGCCTACCGTCAACCGTCCACCGTCGAGACTAAATGGGCCTTAATGCATACTCGTTTTTATTCTCTACTCTTTTTTCTTTCATTTGGCCAAAAACATTTTTATTAAATTATTCCAAAAATTTTTACATTTTTAAAAAAATTACAACCTTCACTTTCACAACTTTAATTTCTTTTTTAATAAGTTTTCTTTTATACTTTTTGGTTTATTGTTAATTTTTCTTAAATTACGGGTGGGTCGCTTTGGCCTTGTCAATCTTTGTTGGTCTCTGAGATTATGGTAAAGCAGAACATCCACAGTGCATCGCATAGGCAATGGATAAGCGTTGGTGTGGGCTTCTCTCAGATTGCGAAATTGTCGCTTATAAAACACTAAGTGTTGACTGGCGCCATCTGCCTTTTCTATTGGAAAGTTTGACATTTTTTAGCATAAACGTATTCAGAACGTTTTGACGTACGACCATTATTTGTGTTGTTTACAGTGACTTGGAAAAATCAATTTGGCAAAAAATTGAATTAACTCGTGAGCATTTTCGTGCGATCATTATTTTTCACAACTTTCGACGTGGATTATCATGACAAGAGTGCGTCGACGAACTTAAATCTTTGTATGGCGATGAAGCACCATCCTATAACACTGTGGTTTAATGAATTAAATCTGGGCCGACGCTCGCACAAAGACGAAAGTCGTCCAAATAAGCCGTTGTGTCATAGAAAATTGATGCCGTGCGTAAACTGATAAAGCAAGATCGTCATGTGACATACCGTGAGATAGAGACATTCTTGGGCAATTCTTCCACCAGCATACACTCGATATTTCATGAACACCTGGCCGTAAAAAAAAATTTTTTCTCTTTGGATCCCGCACAATTTGAAAATCGATCAAAAAAAGTCTCGTGACGATTGGTGCAAAGAAATTTTAAAAAAAACGATCGCGACGCTTCAAATGTCTTTTATTAGATCGTCACAGGCGACGAATCATGAGTCTATGCGTATGAGCCCGAAACAAAACAGCAATCGACCGTGTGGTTCTTTGAAGACGAGCCATATCCAACGAAAGTTGTTCGTGGAAGAAGCACTTCGAAGCATGTGTCGACTGTTCCGCTTAAGCAACGTAGGACGGCCAATTCTGAGTGATACACCACACATTGTTTGCCTCAAAACTTCGGAGACATTCGAAAAACGAACAAGAGAAGAAGAATCACCATGCACCATGACAATGCGAGCTCTCACACATCGACTCAAACCAACGCCTTTTTGACCGGCCAAAACGTCGAATTGATGGGTCATCCGCCGTACAGCCCTGGCTTGGCACCCAATGACTTCTTTTTATTCCCGCACATCAAGAAAAAAAATGCTAATCAACGATTTTCGTCGCCAGAATATGCTGTTGAAGCGTTCAAAAACTATGTTTTGGAGGTGTCTCAATCGGAGTGGTAAAAGTGCTTCGACAATTGGTTTGAGCGCATGCAAAAGTGTATAAATCATGCTGGAGAATACTTTGAAAAACAATAAAAACCATTTTTGATGATAAATATTCGCATTTTTATTATTACGCCAGAAATATATATAGCAGCCCTCGCAGTAGTGCGATTTAACGAAAAATTAACGTCAGGAAGAATGGCGAAAGCATCCCATAAACAATGATCATGTGATGCATCGGCAAATTATAATCAAGGACAGTCGCGATAAACTCGCTCGGGTGATTAATCTTTATAGCCTGATCCAGCTGTGTGCTGAGCGATTCTGAGGCTTGCAAATCCATTGCTTAGGTAATTGTTAGGTGAACCATTCTCTAATGTTCGTCTAAAGATTTGCGGAATATTCGCGCGGACGATCCATCATCCAACATGTGATAAGTTTAAAGAAAGATTTAAGGAACAAGTTCGTATATAAAGGGTGGTACAAATCTATATTTCTTTTTAAAAATTCAAAGAAATTAACAAAACTTAGTTTTTTCGCCGTGCTATTCAAAGGAGCAAATATGGAATGAATGGAACGACAAAACTAGCGGGATGGTCGTCATTTTTAAACAAATTCTAATTAACGTCTGATAATCTTCTAATTTTCAATACAATTAAGATGGAGCATAGGCATTTTAAACCAAGCTAGCGTATGGGTTGTTAATGAAGAAAATTAACTAAAAGATACTTACTAAGACCCCCAATATTTCATTAAGGAACTAATACTCTAAAATCAGTTAGAGAATATAAGTTTAGTCATCCCTGACCAGGTTCTACTGTTTAACGCCGGCTCCGGCAACTTATTCGTTTTTAGAAAAGTTTTTTTCATGCCATAGAGACTAATACTATGTTCGAATTGCCGCCTTTCCTTAAATTTAACCACGACGAAGTTAAGGATTTTTGGGATAGTAGTAGACATATCAGTACCTGCGAAACATTTTATACTTTGCTTTCAAGAGTTTAAATATTATGTTTCCACTATACGTTTTTTATGCTTTCATTTCTGTAAAGTCCGCTTTTAAATAAATTTTGTATATGTATCTTTACAAGTTTATTTTTTAGTTTAAAAAATAATTAATACATACTACCTTTAAAAATATATATTTTTTCTATATTTCGAATTGTTACTATTACAACTTTGAAGTAACAATTTTGGTCCCATGTGATTTGAACTATTGAACTCAAACAGAACTACGGTCTTAGAGTAGCTTGAAACCTTTATCAAAACTGAACAGAGCTACTCTGAATTACTTAACCGAACCAACTCGAATTCTGAAATGGGTTTCATCCCTGGTCTTGGTAGGGATGAAATGAAGTTTCCACTAAATTTGAATTGTATATGACTTTTTCTTTAATAACATTAATTTTTGACTCATTTAAAACTCATTTTCCCCTTTTATTGCAGATGGGATTAAATCTACCCATGCTTCTTGCCAACCATCAACCGCTGGAGTCCTGGAATCCGGTTGGTCAATTTTCGCCGCCACCCATAAGTGATCGAAATCATCAACTGCGAGTACCCTTGCCGATGCCATTCTCCGCCGCTTCACAAAGTGATTTGAACAACAGTGCGACCAGCAGTGTGGGCGGTGGTGGTGGCGACCGCAGCATTTTCGGGGGCAGCAGTAACAGCGATTTTGCTGGAAGCCCCCAAAAACCCATGGATATCACAGACATCGACAATGATAACAAGGAACACGATGCCAAATGCGAACGTACAACATCCACACCGTCCAATTTGCATGAAACGTCTATAGCGTCAAATGATGGTCGCTTAAGTTCCGGGCCAAATGGTATACCGGGCGGAGCGAGCGACGGTGGTGGTGGAGGAGGAGGGGGTGGTAATGGTAGTGCAGGCGGTGGAAGTGGCGGTAGTGTTGGCGGTGATCGACGTAGTAATGGCGCCTCTGGTACTGATGCCGGTTCTAGTCCTATACCAAATACAAATACTTTTGAAGCTCATAAACAAAGACATTTATTGACCGGGGGAGCTATAGCCAGCGGGCCACAGGATCACGATGATCTGTCTATCAAGCAAGAACTCTTGGAGAATTACTTTCATGCGCCACATCCGCCTGCACCGCCCGACTCACATCGTTCCTACAGCTCAACCGACGAAAATCGCCATGCACCCGATTGCTCGGATGATTTTGCTCAAGATTTGCGCGTGAGTGCTGCCGCAGCGGCCGCCAAAGGTATTGATTTCAGTCGCTTTGTCCTGCCACCTAGTCTCAGACGTTCCACCGAATCGATAGACGAAAAATTCTCCCCGCTCAACATGCGTAAATTGAATACGGCCAGCGCCTCCAGTAGTGCGGCCGGCCATATGCTCATGAATTCCCTACTCTCCAACGAAAGCATGTCCGAGGACAACAACACCTCGATAAGTGGGCGTCTCAAGTCGGGCAGTACGGTGGGTAATCCGAACGGCCTAAGCGGCTCACAGGATGCTAGTTCGTCAGCAGCAGCTGCGGCGGCGGCTGCTGCCCTCTATGCTGAAAGTCTGAATAAAGATGACTGCGATTTTATAGGTTCTAATGTTAGCGTTAAGCTGCGATCCATGGATCGTACGCAACGTATTATAGCTGAAAAACTAATCAGCGAGGTACTCTACTACGGTCAGTTCAACGAGCTAGAGCGAAGTGCTCGAATACAGCCCAAGTGACACATCCTAACGAAATTTTTGCGATCGCGTTTTATGAATTAGTTCAAAGTTTCTTCAAAAGAAATCCAAACAAAACAAAAGAAAAAGGTCAAACATAAAACAATGGAAGGCTAATACATACTTTTTTCTTATCGAGCGAACGGGAAGAAGAAGACAACCATCGAAAATCCTTTTATTTGATCAAATTGGTGGGAAATGCAACTCGGTTTTTGTTTACAAGCGGGCTTACATCTTATGAAAGTTTCACAATATTTGAAAGAAAATCGAAAAGTTTGAGATACTTGAGAGAACAAAATGTACAAAAAAATGCAAGAAATTTATATTTAACGGCTCTGCCCAATCAAAATGCTCGCCGTACTATTGGGCGCAATTGGAAATTGTATATATTTGGGTAATTGAAAATAATAATCTTTTGTTGAAATTTGTTTTTATAATTTTTGAGAAATTGCCTTCTGTCGAGGTTAACTTGTTTCAACTTTTGATTTTCGTACTTCGAACGTTTTTTGGCAGCATTGATATGAATTCATGCAACCAACATCTTTTTTGACCCTCTAAAAGCATTTTGATAAGGTAGTGCCGTAACCAAAAAGTAACAATTTTCAAAAAGAGGTTCTTTTCACTCTATTTCTGGGATTCAAGTGCACAAGATGGAATTGATGAGGATAGTTTTACACATTTTTATAATGCAAAAATGTAGCGAATATTTGCTGCAAAACATTTCATTGGTTTTACTATTACAATTTCGTCTGATTTTCCTAATTTAGACCCCCGTCTCATGCGCTTAAACTTATTACAGAAAGAGGTAACAGGGGCCGTATCTTGTAGCGACAATGTCTTTGGCCGTAACTGTGGAGATGGGTTAACCTTTTTTGCGTTAATGCAAATGAAGTCATCAACTTAAAATTCAACTCTGCCGCCATGTTTTTTTAGTACCAGAGGTAAATATTCCCAACATTCTGCCCTTTTTATTGGCCAATATATAAATTTTAAACTTGAGGTCTCGATTTATTACAGAAAGATATTTAAATTAAAACTAGACTAGAGGTGAATATTCCAAACACTCTGCCCCTTTTTATTGGCCAATATATAAATTTTAAACCGAGACCTCGATTTATTACAGAGATATATTTAAATTAAAACAAGGGTCTCACATGTCCTTAAGTTCAAGACTAGGCACAGCGGTGGTAAATAAAAAAAATCATTCACTTGTTTTAATTCATTTCTGTATAATTTATACTTCATATTTTCAAAATAAAAACTTTAAGAGTCACTTGACTTCCTTAATCAGCGACGGGCGCATATGGTCCTTGTTACCGAGCGCCTCTATACAATTTTTGAGTATTTTTGCAAATTTACTTTGTTAGATACTAGATAAATACATAAATAACTTTAAGAGTATGACAAATGGCACTTTTCGCTTAAAACTTGGTTGCACTTTATTTGAACGGAAATGCAACTCTACAACGATGACCTTAAAGCTTAACCACAATGCCAGAGCTAGCGATCGTTGATGTGTTCATGTGATTTTGAAGGAGAAATCAAATTCAACTCTTAACGAATCAGGTATCTGGCGTTTCTCAATATATCCTATGACCTGTATTCAATATTTAAAAGTTTAAGGGAATTTCATAGCTTTTATCAAATTTCTATTTTATATTAAAAAAAATCAACCCTGTTTTTACACTATAGAGCAACTCGCCGCAGACCAGAAAAGATGCGCTCACTGCCAACATTATGTTTTGTTTGAACACAACTTCGTAAAATTTTTTCTACATTTTGCACATTTACTTTAATGGTTTATACCAGAAGTCAAAAAGTTCGGATACTTAAGCTTACGTGCTAAATCAATTTTTGTGTCGCATTAATTGCGACATAAGTGCCATCTTCTTTAAGCTGCTCGCTGACCAAGTCGATTTTTGCGTTTTCATTTGTGGCAATATCGCCGTCTCTTTCACTTACATGTCAAAGTACATAAGAACCCGTGTATGACACTACTTTTGCAGAGAAATTGAGTTGTTGTGAACGCTAAATAATGCACATAAAATACCACTTTATAACATGTTGCTTATGCTGCGAGACGAAATCGTAAACATCTTGCATTATTCAAATGTGTGAATCATTTAAATACTAATCTACAGATTTATTTTTTGCATAATAATGCTGCTTTTTTGCGAAAAATAAAAAAATTACGGGGTTTTTCACCACTTCCATTTTTTGTAAATTTGTTCTTATTGTAAATATAATTTAAAAAAATTAATTTTGTCAAAGATTTTTGGGATTTGCTAAGAATGTTTTAATGTAACTCAACCTGACTTTAAAAAAACACCCACTTAGGACCTTTTACACTGAACTTTAATGATAACCCTCAAATAAGGAATTTTCGACAAAAAAGTATATTGTGATCCATCTAGAGGTATTTGTTCAGAACAAAAAAAATATAAAAATTCAAATCAAGTGTGGAATCTTTATTGGTAATTTGAAACGACATTTTATGGCATTTATTTTTGAATATCCAATTTTGGATGACCCGTACGAGCATTTCGACCGGTATGGCTTTAATGACATGCGTAAAGTTGGCTTTCAAAACCTGAATCGAAGCTGGTTTGTCAGCATAGACTTTGGACTTAACGCAACCCCAAAGAAAAATGTCTAAAGGTGGGATATCACTCGATCTAGGCGGCCAACTCACCTGTCCAAAACTTGAAATTAGCTGCTTTTCGAAATGGCCTCTTAGTGCAAGTGGCACCGTCCTGTTGAAACCAAGTGTCGTCAAGATTTCGGGCTTCAATTTCATTCACCATTCACGGTTACGTCCCGGCCATCATCATTTTTGAAAAAATATGCACCGATGATTCCACCAGCTTATAAACCGCACCAAACCGTGGTTTTCTCTGGCTATAATGGCACCTCTTTAACCTCTTATTGTTGCTCTTCAGCCCAAATGCGGAAATTTGTTTATTGACTTTGCCGTTGTTCCAGAAATGGGCCTCATAACTGAACAAAATTGTTGGTCTTCCCGTTTTTCACTGAACGCTCATTTCCATTATACATTTGAAGGTAATTATTTTCAAACAGTTCCACACTTGATTTGAATTTTTATATTTTTTTTGTTCTGAAAAAATGTCACCCTTTATTACTTCAGAATAAAAAAATAGAATACAACATTTTTGTCAACAGGTCTAATCTGACAATGAAGCAGACCATAGATTAAAGAATTTTTCAAAGCAAGCGGTGTGGTTTTTCAGCCCAGTTCACGAGTTCTTAGAGAATTTCTTATGCGAGCGTGTGAGACGAATTGCGTTCCTCCCCATTTAACCGAGAACGTTGTGTATAAACCTTAATTGTCAGCATATTTCCTATCGTTTCTTTGAATATCCCAATTTTTGATGTTTCTTTACTCCTACACGAAAAGACAATTTGTATTTAGTCCTCGAACTTTTCTGATTTTCAAAATCAAACAGAAACCATAAACCAAAGAAATACAAAGTTCGCTTTTTTTTTAAAAAATATTCCAAATATATGAAACAACCAATTCCAATGCCGGGAAAATTTCGTACTAAATACAATTTGTTTTATTGACAACCAGCAAAACAACCAACTCCACTCGAAAACATAGTTTTTTTTTGTTTTTTGGTGGATACAAAGAAATGAAAAGTACCTCGCTGTTAGTTTTTACTGTAATCACTTTATTTTCATTTACAACAACAACAAACAGAACTCAGTCATTAAAAAGAAATCGAAAAAAAAACAAATAAAATCCAAAAAAGCAAGATAAAGTTCAATAGTTAAAAACAACTACAAAAATAGTCATTATTTTTTAAATAAAACAAAACCATAGTAAACAAGTCAAGTCATAACTAGAACAGTCGTCTTGTGTTTTTTTTATATACAAAAACAAACATATACAATATATACAAAAATATTAATTTTTAAACAAAACAAAAATATTTGAAAAAAATCTAAAACACTTTGCTTAAGTTTTTTTTAAGTAATTTATAATATTTTTTTAGAAAAATTATTTAGTACCTTAAGGAAAAAAAACAAAAGAGAATTGTAAAAAACCAAGGATGGACGAATGTAAGAAAGGCAAAAAGATTTTAGAATTTAATTGTTTCAAAAACATGTAGTATTTAAGTTTAAAAAACATAAAGAAAAATACATAAAAAATAAATTAAAAACCACATGTGAAATGTCATTGTAAATGTTTAGAAACTACAAATACAAAAAAAAGAGGGGAATGAATAAGGAAGTGATAGTCAACATTAACTTACTAACTTAAGACCCACAACAGACCGCAAGGGTAAATTTCTAAATCAACACTTGGATTAAAAAACTATTTTAATCAGTTTAGACCTTAAAAACAGTGGTATATAAATTCTGTTTCCAAAATATTTTTTTTTTGTATCATTTTGTGCCAGAACGACAACTTGGCATCACTGTTTTTTAATTTTTTTTTAAACTTAGTTTAATTACACACTGCTTAAAAATACAAAAAAAATCATTATAAAAAAAGTGGAATAATGAACATTTTTATAAAAAAAATTTGAATTTAACATCTTCTGCGCATTTTTATCAATTTTTATTTCTTTTAAAGTGTTTGAATTTTACAAAAATCGGAATGATGATGCCCAGGTGCTAAGGTTTAAATGATTGAATTTGGAATTGTGAAATGGATGGCTTCTTGGAAAGGTCTTGCGTTGTAATTTCATCATTTGTCGTCTATTCCTTATTTTTATTAAGAATAAAGCCAATTCAAAGCGTTTATAAAAGTTACATACGAGTATGTTTGCCTTAAAGCGATTAAACAATAAAAAAAAGTTAAGGAGGAGGTTTGATTAGTCCTACGGACCCGGAAGAAATACTGACTCGTAGGTGGTTTATGTATCTACATAAGAGTGGTCGAATTGTAAGGACACAAATTTGTCGATATTGTGCCATCGATGTTTTGATATTTTTTGGCATGAGGAAAAAAAAGTTCCACTGTGACAAATTAAAAAAAAGGACAGATATACGATTGAGAGAATTGAATCAGTCGTATTTCTATTCTACCGCGCCGATATGTTATATTGTACTGTATGTGGCAATGTATATTTGTATGTCACCTTGTGAAGGTAATACTTATATTTAAAAAATATATATTTTTTATTCTCTCTAAAAAAAATCTTAAAAATAAAAGTTTGAAAAAATTAAAATTTGGGAGCCTCAAACTGATTTATTTGATATGTCGTAGTGAAACTTTTTTCACACAAAATTTATCCAAAAAAATTAAATTTGGTATCTTCGAAACTGATTTATTTGATATGTCGTAGTAGAACTTTTTTTCCTCAGGTCAAAAACTGTCGAAAAATCTATGGCACAATATCGAATGCTCAATCGATCCAGCCTAATACACATACAGTGAAAAAGGCTTACTTGTGACCAAATATTTTTTATGAGAAAAGTCATAGAAATTGATATGTAATGTCGATATTTGTTGTCTAGTATTAAATGCATATAAAAGTTAAGTTTTATCATTATTTTTTGCATCAATTAAGATAAGGCGAAAAAAAAATCGATGTCACAGAGAAAATAGTTCATTTAGGATTAAATATTTAAAGTAAGACATACATATATAAAACATTTACACATGTTTTTATATTTTGCTGGATATACGAGTACTTACCAACTCAATTTGAAATGCAGTCAGTTCATCTTCTTTTTGACTCATTTTATTCCACTCCGCCAAAAAATATTTTTTGTTTAGTTTTTGCTTAAAATTTTATATTTTCGTCTTTTAATTTTCTGCCAGATATGTTTTATTTATACATTAAAGAGGAACTATTTATATTTAAGACTAATGATTGCGGTGAAGTTTTAATTAATATGGAACATTGATTTAGCCGCTAGTCTTCAATAATCCCAGCCTTATGCTTTGGATTATTCTTCAAAAACAAACGTGTTTGGTATGCTTAGTTATTTAAGCACCTTCCTTAAGACTTATTTTCAAAATAGTTAGTTATTCCTTTTTTTCATTTAAACTTCAACTTAGTTCAAGTTACCAGTACCAGCTGCCAAACAAAATCCCACGACCAAGTTAAGTTTTTCCAAACTTTTACATTGCCTTCTGACCCAAAAAAGTTAAATTTTCTAATACCCGTGAATAAAAGGTTCATCCAAAATCAGCAAGAGGACTTTGTAAATATCTTTCTTACCTTACAAATGGCTTTTAAGGTGCACTTTTGAGGGGTAGTTCTTTTCTTAAAAAAAACTCTCCGTCTTGTATTAGCCTTTATATTAAGGTGTTTCATTTGTATGTCTTGAAGTTTTGAAGCTCTTTGCTCTAGAATATTCCTTATTTGACAGCTTATTAGTTACCCTATCGTAGCGTTAGCTGAATAGCTTTTTTTTAGCTGATTTTCGGCATATTTATAATTTGATTTTTATTTTTTCTTTAACGACAATTAATTTCTCCACTAAGATGCCGATTTATTTTTTAACAACAAATTCCGTAATTTTTCTTTGACATTTTCCATATTTTTTGTGCTCATTAACTAAATTTTCCAACTCTAGCGTAGTAAGGCGTCACATCTTGAATTTTATGAATTAAATAACAATCGGATTCGATCTAAAACGCTTTTTTGAATACAAATTTTTAAATAACAGAAGAATTTGAAAAATTAATTTTCACTGTGAAGTGAATATTTCTTTTATTTATTTTGCCTTATGTTAATTTTTGAGGAAATTGTCATTAAATTTAAAACTTTATTCATGTATTTAATATTTAAACACCATAAGCTTACTCGAACATTTTTTAAATATTATTTTTGATTCCTAGACTTTTGGTACTTTTAAATGTTTCGTCACAAGTGGACCATTGCAATGTTCTGCAAAAATTAACTTTTCAAACCTCCTTTAGACAAAACCAACTGATCATTATGTAAAATGATTTCCTGAATCCGTTTTATACGTGATGGGGCAAAACGAACACTCAATTGTGATTTAGGAGATCATTTTAGAAAAGGATCAGTTGGTTTAGTCCAAAGGAGGATTTGCTGCAGAACAGTGTTATCACTGCGACCCGCTGTAAATACTTTAATAGAAGGAGTTATTCTTACAATTTGAATCATGGACGTATATCCACGTGATCAAATATGTGTATTGCCAGCAGTAAGAATATTTTTATTAAAAATTTTGAAATGCCAACTTTTAAGAAAGAATTTCGGCGACCACCTATACCATCACACTTTTGAGTTGTGATAACAAATTATTTTCTTTAATTTAAATCCGCTGATATTCAGAATTAATTCGGTATAAATACGAGAACCTAATTTCATTGGCGACTTATACTGATCTTTGGCCGATTCTGCTGAGTACAGAAAAATAAAATCAATTCATTTGTAACAGCTAAAGAAATGTATTTCTAACTAATGTGTTTTAATCGACAAAATGCTTTTTGTTATATAAATTATATTATAGGCGTGTTTTATTTTACAAGCTAGTAATTTCGCTAGTTGAGTGACAAATAAAACTCCAGTAAGCAATTTTAGAGTTCTTGAACTTGGCATCACTTTAGCATAACTGACACATTTCTTAATTGTAAAGCCTACTATTTACTAAAACAAAATTTTGGCTAAAAAAATATGTCTCTAACTAATGTGTTTTAATCAACAAAATGTTTTTTGTTATATAATTTATATTAAAGGCGTGTTTTATTTTACAAGCTAAAAATAAAACTCCTTAGCGAAAATTTCGTTTGAGGTGAGTACTAGGCTTTATAGAAAAAAAATTGAGGATTTTTAAGTGAAAAAAAACATCGAAACGTTAAATTTAAACTTACTCTTATATTAATTTAAATTCATACTAAAGTGCAAAAATAAACGCGTATAATTCTGAGATTAACATGTAATTTTAAACCATAAAATAAAGATGGACTTATTAAGCTATCCAAAATATCCATATTTCTTCAATATGTGTAAATTATTGATGAATGCAATTACCTTAGTTTGTAGCGAAACATGTTTTAACTTAAAATTTTTTCCAAAGCGTGTCAATCATTTTAAAAGAAAGATCAAATGACGGGGCCATTAGTAACATATATATTTAAGTCTATAACTAGCATTCAGTCTGGGGTTCCAAAAAAGAAATAAACTTCAGTAATAGGCCAGTTTTTAATCCACTTACGAGTATGAGATTGTATGAGAATCCTCTTTCAGGCTTAATGATCCATATTTTTAATATCCGCTTATGTTTGCCGTTAAGGGCGGTATAGTGTTGTAAAGCGTAATGTTTTTGTTGGTGTTAGAAGACAGCGTTGCCAACTCAATTTTGATATAGATTTTTAATGTTTTCTGGGCAGCCAGTGTTTTTTGACATAACACTTCAAAGTGTTGAAATCATTTATTGTGAAGGTTACTGAAAAGAAGAAACGTATTTCAATGACATTTGAAGAAATATAAACGAAACAAAGATGAAATAGATAAGTTTTATTTACATCAAGCAGAAACTGACCACAATTAGCCCAACAAACAAATGAAAGAAAAGGTTGAAGTTGATCAAAATTTCTTGTCAAAATTATGTGTAATAGGATATGTTCTTTGCATTCATCTTCGATTTCTATAAATTGAAAAATTTAGATTTTTTTCTGTTTCCTCGTCTGAAGAAGATGATGTGGAGAGATAAGCCTCAAGTAGTTCATCTTTATTTTATATTTTAAAAATTCATTTAAATCCTGAATATAAGTTTTTAATTATAAGTTTAAGTGTACATTTTGATTTTTTTTTTCATTTAAAACCCCTCAATTTTGTTGTTTACAGTTAGTAATTTGACAGATATGCCAAAGTATTACCATGACTAATAACTTCAAAATGACTATGCGGCAAATGCGTTTCGTTTGTCACTAAATTAGTGAAATTGTTTGCTTGCCAAATAAAACTCGCCTAATTTCTCTAAGAAATTTAAAGTCATTTTAGAAATTAACAATTAACAACTGTAACAAAAAATTTTAAAGCAATTTCAAAAACAATAAGATTGAAGTCAAAACAAGAAATGAAAATCATTTAAATAAATCCAGAATTATCTATTCTTAACCTTTCCAAGGAGCCAAAAATCTTGAAATTTCGTTACACAAATCGTGAATTCTAGTAAATCAATTTGAACGTTAGTACCAAGGGGGGATTCTCTTCAAAACGGAGAAAAAACTAATTTTTCGTACTTATTTTTTTGCATGATTTTTGAATGCTTTTTAAAAACAAGGTGGGTTAATATTCCATTCCCGAGCAATGCGCCGCTGAAGCTTGTGGTTAGTTATGGAGGACATTGTTTTCAATCTGTCATAAAACTGTTAAGATATGTCGACGCGCGTTTTTCAATCAATCAATTTTTTTATTCATTAAGAATACAAGCGCGAATAGGCCCTTAGAGGGTTTTTTTTCGTTCCATTTTTCAAACCGTTTTAGTGGTTTTATATTCCAAAAGTTTAAATTAACGCAGAGTAGAAAAACAGACCATTTATTTGGACCTCTCCAGACTGACCAAAAAATGTGAGTACCCAATTATTTGTCAACTTTGTGTGAAAAGTTTTCAATTTTATATACGAATAAGGCATTTTAGAAAAACCAAAATGTTGTTCTTGTATTAAATACATACTAATAATTTATTATATAAAAGAAAATTATTTGAAAACGTTAAGCAAGTTCTTTAGGCTTCTTAAGTCCACGTTAACTTTCCTCGAGCAACTTTATTTCTATTAACTTCAAATTGCCAAAACAAACCGTTCTTAACTTGGTATACATAAAAGATTTTGACTTAATTAAAACTTTATAAAATAACATTTTGTATTTTAATTTAGTTTTTATTAACAAACATTTTGTGTTTCGATAACGATTTGAAATCGTCGAGGGAAGATTTATCTCCCGCAATTATGTCTTTTTAGAATCGGAAGTCCTTCTTTTTATATTGTTGACTTTTCATTTCGGCTAAGTTTTTTCTGTTTTTTATTATTTTCTGTCTCTAGATTAATTTTAGCTCGGAAAAAATTCCCCGTACAAACCCAAAATAGAAAGAACCCAAACCCAAATAGAAAGACGAATGAATAAAATACCTTAAAGAACACCCTTTGGATTCGCACTAAGATTGTGGGCAATTGGTGAAATTATCAGGTCAAAAATATTCCAATTAATCTCAAACAACTTAATTATTTGCAGAACATTTTATAATTGACTCTTCTTTTCCCATCTGACAACAGCCAACCATCCCTTACCCTAAAAACAAAACATTTCAACAACAGATGTTCATGAAAAAAGTAAAACAAATTCGGAAAATTCTCAAATAATTATTATTAAATGTAATAAAATTACGTTTAATTTTAATTTTTTTATTGTCTTCTTCGGTTTTATTATCATTTCATCGACATAGTGATTTGTTAATAACAATGCCCCGCCCCTTACTTCTACGAAGAACGAAAATTGTTAAAAATTTATGAAAAGCTGAATAGCAAAAAGGAAAGAAAACAAAAATATATAATTAATTTAAAGAAAGAAAAAAATATCAATGTACCTTTTTTAAACAGGATTTTTTTATATATACAAACATATAAATAAATTAAATTAAATAAATTATAACTAATTATAAACAAAATACCAGAAGAAACCCTAAAAATACATTAATGGATAAGTTTTAAATATATATTTTTTTTTAAATTTGCTAGATTTTAAATATTGTTTTTATTATTATTTAGTTTTAAATAAAGATTTTTTTTGTATTTAATTTTTTTTTTGTACCGGTAGTTTTTAATTTCTTTTATAGTTGTTAATAAAAACCTTTATTTTTTTATTACTCTGAGAAAACAAAAATAATTATTATTACAATTACATATTACATTTGAGAAAACAACAAAAAATACTTGAAACGAAAACCTCTAGTTAGTGAAATAACAATTTTAGTAAAAGGATAAATGAAAAATTAAATATTAAACATAAACTGGGAAAAAATTTACATACATATTTTGAATAAATGTTTTTTGAATTTTTAAAGTCTTTATTTGGTAGAAGAAGAAGAAAACAAAACAACAGATTTGGAAGATATTCGTTGAAATAAATGTGTACCTACCAAAAATAAAATGAACATAATATGAAATAAAGAACAAAAAAATAATAATGATAATATGTGTGTGGAACATAAAAAAATACAAAATCAGAGTTTTATTTATGGTTTTGCAAGGTTCGAGAAGTTATTTCAAACATCGGCTGCACGCTTGAAGTCTAGGTCGTCCTTACCTGTGCCTGGTTCTTCCAAATCGTAGCCTTTTCCCACAGACATATCCGCTTCATTGCAAATTTAGGAACTACAAACTAAATAAATTATAAAAGTTAGTAAATCCCCAAACGGACAGGGTCCTGGTAGGTATTTGCTGCTGGCACAGGCATTTTTCATTCTGTAATGCAAAGCCGTACGAAATAATTTAAAAAATTGCACATATTCACCCTTATCGCGTATTAAATTTTCCCAAAAAAATTTTCCCCATTCCCAAAAATGCAATCATGTAAATTTTTTCACAAAAGTGGCAACTTCGAAAAAATATTCCGTTATCGCGTACACATGTTTTGTGAATTTGCGTTCACAAAATTCTTTAAAATTTTCCTTGAATTTTGAACAGCGAAAAGAGAAAATACGCAAATGTAAGTCTTGAATTTGCCAATTATAAGTGAAAAAAAAAATAATTACTGATTTTTAGGACCGCGGTAAACAAAGCCCAATTATCTATCTTAATAGAGAAGATGAGGGAGAACCCGAACATTGCTGGTGGATACACCAAAGATTCCAGAGACGCTGTAAGTGCATTTTGGTCTGAAACCATCAAGGCTTTCAATACTGCAGGACCACCAATAAAAACGCTAGCGGAATGGAAAAAGGAAAGTATATTGTACAAATTCATAATTATTTTGTATTAAAATGTCTTCATATATGAATGCAGGTGTGGGTAGACCAAAAACGACATATTCGTAAGAAGGCTGCCGAAAATTATCGCTACAGAGAAGGCACAGGTGGTGGACCTCCCAAAAAAGTCGATTATCTTCAACGTAGGAGATGATCTACGAAATTGTGAAGATGAAAGAGTCCATTGAGGGGGTTTAATGTTCCAGCACATTTGGTGCTCCATTGTCAAATGCAGAAAATATAAATGAGACAGTCACTGTTTTAAATGATATTGAAATTGACGAAGATCCCTCGCCGCATACTTCAAATGCAAAACCTTTCAAAACGCCGAAAAAATGTGAATCTACATCCAAACTAATAGAGATTGAAGTTCAAAATCAAATGCAGCTAAATGGAAAAATATCGGAACTGGTGGATATCATAAAGGAGGACAAACAGGAAACAAAATTAATGATGAGAAGGATGGTTCGATCATTGGAAAAAATTGGTGACATTAACGGAAAGAAGCTGGAAGAAATGGAAAGGCACCACGCTGAAATGGAAAAGTATAGAAGAACAAAAATTGAGAACAAATTGGAAAAAAATAATAAAATGTTGAAATTGAAGAAATGAAATGTTCAATAATGAGGCAAGATCATTAAACAATTTCATCACTCTATTTTTATGTAAAATATGAAACCATTTAAGTTATTTTATGTTGATGCACATTAAAGTGTTTTTATTTTTTTTTTTAAGCAAATATACATACATATGTAAATAAATTTTGTTTAATCTTTTATAAACTGTTGACTATTCTATTTCTGATGCGACTGCCTACAGAAACATAGGTGCCTTCCTCTGAGTCGGTGTACACACTTGGATCATTATCGTCATCGTAAAGAACGTTACAAGGTACTTCATTACATCTATAAGAAATGCAGATATTGTGGAGTGCAGTGCAAATATTTGTTATTTGAATAGCCTTTTTTGGATTGTAGTGTAATTCTCTTGCACCCAGTAGACACCTCCATCTATTTTTTAGAACCCCATTTGTTCTCTCTATAATATTCCGGCACTTTGTATGTGTGTCATTGAATTTCATCTCCACGGTGCCAACATCTGCATTTCTAAAGGGAGTCATAAGCCAGGGTTCCAGAGGATAACCTGCATCACCTAAAAATATTCTTAGCTTTTAATATTAAGTATAAAATTACAGGCTTATATGTATACATACCTAACAACCACATGTTTGATCCTTCTTCCAAATGAACTCTCTCCATTTCTTTTCTAAAGGGGCACACACTCCAGACAAAAGAGTCATGGCATGCTCCGGGATGTGTAGCGTCTATGAAGCGTATGCGCATTTCATGGTCACATATCTATAAAAAGATTTTCTTTAAGTTTTTTATAGATTATAAATTTGGGATTAAATTACAAGTGTCACGTTTAAGCTGAATCGTCCCTTTCTGTTATAATACAAAAGCTTCCCATCCTTCGGTGAAATTATAACAATATGGGTACCATCTATGGAACCCAAAACACCTGGTATTCCAAATTTGTTGTAAAACGCTAGCGCGGAGATTTTACTCTCGTCTCGTGTTGGATACGTTATCCATTGCCGACAAATAGGATGTTCTACTGCATTCAGGAACTCCGATAGAACTTCACTAAATGTTGATTGTGCCATTGCCACCTGATAGTCTCTACCAATACCTTTTTGGTATGACCCCTCAGCGAAAAATCGTAAACATGCGCTCAATTTTATTACTGGAGGTATGGCTACTTTCCTTTCCGTTTTCGGCAATGCCGAAGTGAGTAATTCCAATATATATGCGAACGCAGATTTGTTTACTCTATAATGCTGACAAAATCTGCAAGTACATTAGGCTTAAAAAAATTCAAAACGGCTTTGTTGTACCTTTTACTTACTTAGTATTTGGAAGCTCCAATGGATTTGAAGCATCGCGTAGATTACGTCTCATAATTTTTTTACTTTTATGCTTTTCCATTTCTTCCTCATTGTGTAAATGAATAAGGGCTCCAATTCTATACATTTTTGCAGAATTTATTGTATTGGAATTTCCAACAGCTGTTATGTTCGAATGAAGACAGCTGATTGTTCGAAACATGCGAGCTCACAAGAAATACGCGATTACAAAATTTTGGGAATGGGAATTCACAATTCACAAGCGAAAAAATATTCACAATTTCTACGCGATAAGGGTGATTCCTTCATTTTAGGGAATTTTCGTTATGAGATGAAGTTTATTTCGTAGAACATTTTAATATCCTATATCTTATTTTGACGTGTCCCTTTTTCGAGATAACTAAGAGAAAGTTGAGACAACAAGCAGCACTGAGTCTTGCGCGCATTAAAATCTACTTATTCACTCGAACCCATTCGGAAATGGCCTGTAAATCCCGGCCAAGTGTCTCATCCATAATTCGCATTTTCTCTTCAATATCTTGAAGACTCGGCCTACGGTCGAATGAATACCAATGACAGAGGTTGCTGTCATCCGCGAAAGAGTAGATTGGATTCACGGTTTGACCCAAAAGATCGTCTATGAAAATAAGAAATAAAGAGGGAGAAAGGACAGAACCCTGTGGTACACCTGCGGTCAACCTATGTTGGTGTGATGAGAACCCATGCGATTTCTAAAAAAACTTGATATAAATCGAGCAAAAGTATTACCTACAACAAGTGCAATCAGCTTTGATATGAGAGCACCGTGCCAAACTCTGTCAAAGGCCTTGGAGATATCCAGAGCCACGACCTTACTCTCTGTTCAAAGTTGAACATGTTTTAAATTGTGTGTTGGGTAATGTTGCATTCTCAAGTGCAGCCCATAAAATTGTATACATTAGATAATATTTGTACGCTCGCTCATTATCGTACTTTTCCACATGGTGATAATGGCCAGTGGTAGGAGCAGCCCGCACACAAAAGAAATGTGACACTTTCCGTGTACTTAGGATGAATTACCAGTATTGAAAATTGTATTGTATATTATGTTTTGTATATTTGGTCTCCGCTTTGATTTGTAATCTCTGCTGGAGGTTATACTAGATAACATGAAATATTTTCAAAATTTGATATAATCACTTTTTGTATAAATAAAATTCAGTATCTTACAAGTACTCACAACTGAATGACGTGTGTTTCACTCATTTTTGGTCCATTCGAGCCTTAAAGACAAAGAGTTTTCCCCTACCCAAGGTAAGAGACTCTAAGTTAAAAAAAATCGGATCTTTAGCGCCAGAGCTAAAGAAATCTTTTTTACCGCCTGAGGTAAAATTGAAAAATCAACGAGTTTTCCCCCACCAGTGGTAAGAGACTCGGAGTAATAAATACTCACTGCCTTTGGAATAATAAATATTTCATAAAAAAAACAACGAGCTTTCTCCCACCAGTGGTAAGAGACTCAGAGTAGTAAATACTCACCACCTTAAGAATAAAAAATATTCTAAACGGAAACAACAAGAGTTTTTCGCGCTATCGCATTCTCTACGAAAAAGATGGAGATAATGAAGCAGCAAGAACTTAGACTGCAGTCAGAGATGATGTTTGAATCTGACAGGATACTGATAAAAGTCGATTCAGGTGTTCCCAAGGCTGAAGCAGAATTTTTAAAGAAATGGATGGATCGCACATTGGAGTCACTTGGTGAATGTAAACGAAGAATGACAACCAAAAGTTCAGTAGGCGATCTAGAAGTAAAGATGAACTGCCTAAAAAGAACGTGGGCAATAATGGAGGCTGAAAATGACAAACTTGCTAAACGTTACCCCACAAAACATAGTGCAGATAAAACATTTCTTGATTTGGAGTACGCAGTTAATGTGATGCTACTGGATATGGCTGAAACGATAGAGACTAAATCGAAGACGAAGTGTGCCATACTCGAACCACAAAGGCCGTCCATACCGAAATTCGATGGAGAAGGAAAAAGTTGGCAACATTTTATTGAAATATTTAAGGAGATGGTCCATAATCGGGATGACCTCTCAGATACCATCAAGTTAAGCTACCTGCGAATGAGCTTGAAAGGTGAAGCCAGAGCAGTGGTTTCCCACTTATTGTCCGGTGGATCGGGCAATTATTATGCAGCGTTTAAATTGCTAATTAAACGCTACGAAAATAAACGAAAAATTTTTAATGAGGCGCTAGATTTGCTGTTGGATCTTCCGACATTTGTGGAAAATTCAGGCAGCGCTGTAAACAAGTTTATAGACAGCATCAATGAAGCAGTGCACATCATGAAAAACAAACTGGAAATTGTGGACGATTCGGAAATATCACCGATTTTCGCTCACATTATACTACGAAAATTTGAGAGGAAAGAGTTGCAGAAATACAACCTACAAATCAAAAAGGCTAAAGATATTCAACGGCTGTCAGATGTGCAAGATTATTTGGAACAAGTGCAAAGTTCCATATGCTACAAAGAACAGAAGAGTTACGACAAGAACTTCAATAAAGTAAAAACTCAAAGTAAAACCTGGTCAAGCAGGAAACCTAATAAAAATAAATGTGTATGCTGTGTAAATGAAAACCATGGCATATATAAATGTTCCAAATTTAAGAAAATGGATATTTCGTCACGTTGGAATTTGGTGAAACAGAAGCAGCTGTGTACGAAATGTTTAAGACGCCATCAAAGTATAAACTGCTACAAAAATTGGACTTGCCAGCAATGTGGAAAAGGCCACAATAGTCTGCTGCATTATGGAGGGAAAATACCTTCCAAACCACAACAGATATACGCTGCAACAATAAGAATCGCTAAACCCAACAACATGGCTTTTCGTAATCAAAATCGCATTCGAAACATGAGTGGTGGTGGCGGCAACTATGAAAATCCCTTGGCCAAACACGGCAAGAGAGACAACAACATGATGTCGCCCTGGGAGAACCGGAATCCCGGTGGTAATTGTGGCGGCGGCGATATGAAGCAATGCGGTGGCTGCATTCCTAAGCAAAATACCGCTGATCGCGCGAAGAAACAGTTGACTAAAAATGCCACTAAAAAGAAGGATTTCTTATCTTACGATACTAAGGGTAAAGAGTCTTTCTATCTGAATAAAAGATTGAACGCATTTAACAAACAACCTACAGTCTGCGCCAAGCAGCCTGTTATGGACGACAATACATCTAGAACGAAGCATGATGATTTTAAGCACCATCGTCAAAAGCTCAACAGTATCCGCCAGGAGTTTAAAATTATTAAAGAATTAAATTCAATTAAACTGCAATTACAGAAATTGCAGCCCAAGTATGCAGAGTGTAGCAAGGAATTTTGTACCCGAATTTATTACGACACTCAATTGTTGGCTACCGATGTAGGCAGTCTCAAAAAATACCAAAGGCGGCAAATGAAAACGTCACCAGAAGAATTTAAGGATGTCCGACTACCCAACAAGAGAGGTGCTGGGATACACTGTGGAAATCAACACGGTGATTCGGAAGGCGACCAACTATATTGAATCCAGTTCGATGACACAGCTACAGCCACATGTCTATCGGAAGAATAACTCAACGCAGGAGGAAATCTTTCTTAGGACGTTAGATCTTTTGGACGTGGACCATGGAAAAGAGATCAAGGAGCTAAGGAAACAGCTCTCCGTCTGGCAGAAAGAAGCGACCGAGCTGAAAGGTGTCAGCTTCCATCATCTGAGCGGTCATACGTCACTAGCATTGATAATCATAGTTATAGTAATTTTTTATAGCTATTAAACATTGTAGAATACAGCGCAAGCTGGTTGCTAGTTTTAAGTAATGTACAGTCCACTTATACGAAGAATAGATTTAAGTTAAGAATACCCTATGTACTTTTTTCGCCTGGCAGAATGTTCAAAGTTAAACACGTTTTAAGAAAAGAATAATAAAGAAAACCTTAAGAACTTTTCCGCTGGCAGAATGTTCAAAGTTGAACATGTTTTAAATTGTGTGTTGGGTAATGTTGCATTCTCAAGTGCAGCCCATAAAATTGTATACATTAGATAATATTTGTACGCTCGCTCATTATCGTACTTTTCCACATGGTGATAATGGCCAGTGGTAGGAGCAGCCCGCACACAAAAGAAATGTGACACTTTCCGTGTACTTAGGATGAATTACCAGTATTGAAAATTGTATTGTATATTATGTTTTGTATATTTGGTCTCCGCTTTGATTTGTAATCTCTGCTGGAGGTTATACTAGATAACATGAAATATTTTCAAAATTTGATATAATCACTTTTTGTATAAATAAAATTTAGTATCTTACAAATGCTCAAAACTGAATGACGTGTGTTTCACTCACTCTCAACAAAGTGGTGGATAGACCGACTTCAACGCTCCGATAAAAAAGTCATCAGGTCTCCCGTAGTGAGATTTCTACGGAAGCCATACTTTCGATCATTAAGTAGGTCGTTGTACTTCAGATACCCCACAAGATGGTGGTTGACCATGCTCTCCATTACCTTGGATAGCGCAGAGCAAATCGCGATGGGCCGATAATTCGCAGGATTATTGGCTGCACGCTTTGTAGGGATCAGCTGGACGTTCGCAACCTTACAACACGCTAGGTAGACTTCTGCACGATAAGCAAGGTTGAAAAAGTTGCGTAATGGACGGGCTATCGTCGAAGAGCACTTACATAGGACAAGTGCCGGGGTATTAATGTTTTCCACTTGCAACTATTGACCTTGCAACATACAGTTGCCCATGAGAAAAACATGGAGTTTGCTAATGTAAGCCATCTTCAATTTTTGACCTTGGGCTTTGTTTATGGTAATAGCGAATGTCAATCGAAAGCGTTTAAAACGAAATGGCAAATCTATCGGTACAATACGCTGGATTAAAACATCATCACCCTTTGGCATTCCTGCCAAAGGTTGACGAAGAATATTGCGACTTATGGTAATTAAGGTTTCTCAGTTTTGTGTTGGAGGTATGGCTACTTTCCTTTCCGTTTTCGGCAATGCCGAAGTGAGTAATTCCAATATATATGCGAACGCAGATTTGTTTACTCTATAATGCTGACAAAATCTGCAAGTACATTAGGCTTTAAAAAATTCAAAACGGCTTTGTTGTACCTTCGCAACCTTACAACACGCTAGGTAGACTTCTGCACGATAAGCAAGGTTGAAAAAGTTGCGTAATGGACGGGCTATCGTCGAAGAGCACTTACATAGGACAAGTGCCGGGGTATTAATGTTTTCCACTTGCAACTATTGACCTTGCAACATACAGTTGCCCATGAGAAAAACATGGAGTTTTCTAATGTAAGCCATCTTCAATTTTTGACCTTGGGCTTTGTTTATGGTAATAGCGAATGTCAATCGAAAGCGTTTAAAACGAAATGGCAAATCTATCGGTACAATACGCTGGATTAAAACATCATCACCCTTTGGCATTCCTGCCAAAGGTTGACGAAGAATATTGCGACTTATGGTAATTAAGGTTTCTCAGTTTTGTGTTGCAGTCTCTGCGGTGAAACTCCAGATCAGGGTTACCGTTGAGAAATTTGAAAAGTCGCAAAAAAAGTCGCATTTCAAAATAAAAGTCGCACAAAAAAGTCGCATTTAAAAAAAAGTCGCACACATTTTTTGGACCTTGTTTATTAAAAGGAAACGCTTAGAAACTAACAAAACAAATAATTAACAATTCATATAACAAAACTAAAAAAATAATTCATTGAAAAACTATAAATAAACTTTTTTGATTTAATAATAATAGAAAGTAAAAGTGTTTTTTTACACTATTTATTTTGATTTTGTTTGGAAACTTCGTTTCTGTATTTTTGTACGAGATCGTTGCTTGGCATCCAGTCTTCTACTATTTCAGTATCAAGCAAATTAAGTGCTGATAGCATCGAATCACAAGTTTCAACTTTTAACCTATTGGTTACTTTATTTTTCATTAATCCTAACTTAGAAAATATTCTTTCAGCACAAGCACTGCTGTGAGGTAATGTTAATATGTATGTGGCCAATTTGTATAAATTCAGGTACAAAGGTTCGTCTAAAATATTTTTTAAATTACCTATAGTATGCCAAAAACTCTCAGCATTTTTTATTTGAAAAATGTGTTCGTATGATTTGTCCTTAGTTTTACTTTCTAACAATTTATACTCAGTAATAAAATCCTCTGGTTCACTTATAATATTATTAAATTCAGATATGAGATCAATATAGTTAACGTCTTCGTTCGAGGTAAAAAAAGCTGGTTGTAAAATGTTTAAAATACTAAGTTTCTTATCTTTTATATTTCTTATATTTTATATTTATACATTGCTTCATATTAGCAATGTGCTTTTTTGTTTCTGCATGTCGGCGAAGATGATTTTTCTGATTTGCTAGAAGTTGATTACAAACAACGCAAAATGGCCGTTTTGTTTCCCTATCTTCCTGTAGCCATTTGTGCTGCAACTCCCATTATTTACAATAATACCGGGAAACTCTGCTTCTTTTAGAAGAATATGTTGGCTTTTCAGAATTTTCCGATTCGGAATCAATGGTTTCTTCAGATTCTGAGGATGTGTTATTGTGCGTTTCATCGTTTTCTTCCTGAACCTGGCTTGACAGATTTTGGGATTCATTTCCAGCCTTTCTTTTAGATCTAACAACAAATCTGCCGAATTTAAATATTAGTGGCGTTTTAACATAGACTCAGAAAAACGCCTTTTGCTAAGTATTAAAAGTGACATGAAAAATTACATTGTTAAAAAGTAAAACTGGCGCTAATTTTGGCCTTGGCTTATGTACCCTTCACTATGAATTGTGTTTAAAGCAATATATAAAATCAAGGCATACCATTTCAAGATCTGACAGTAAATTTGGTTTCTATAGTGCCGTGGCCTGAAATATGGAGGGACTTTGTACAGGGGGTACATTAAATTATGGACCGATATGGTCCAGATTATAGAAAGTTGATTTTCATGCCATTAAACTACTTCGTGCCAAGTTTTGTCAAGATAGGGCAGAAAGTCAGGACCAAAAATTGGACCTTTCGCCGATTTGGTCCATATTTAGTACCAAATAGCCTTTGTCCAAAATACATTTTCGTAAGAAGAGAGCGTCGATCCGATGGTATCGAATTTAATGGAAAAACGCCAAAAACAGTGTTTATGCGGAGCTAGTTTTAGTTCTTGTGTGGGGATTTTTTTTCCTGTAAACGGATGTAAACCATTATCAATACCAAACTACATCTATAAGACATATCATTGCCCACTTTGGGCCATCCAGCTTCATTATTGTAACCGCAATCGTGATTTCAACAGATCAATATTTAATTATGTCCCAGATCAATATTTTGGGGTGTTGCAAACGAATTGACAAATTTAGTATATCCCCATCCTATAGTGGAGGGTATAAAAAAAATCTAATATAAATCATTGCTATAGAAACGGCCTAAAACACTTGCCTGCGAAAAAAAGTAAAAAATTACAGTTTTTGTTCCCGTATTAAAACTAAGACTATGTCGGATTGACGTATACTCTACAGTTATCTAGTTTACGCATTAAAATGGCAACAAAAAAGTATTTTTTAAATATTATTTTTTACAGCCAAGTGCTTTGGACCATTCCTATATCCATGTATTAAATTTGAATGACTGTAAAGAAACTTCTTAGCAATGTAATTTTTCATGTAACATTTACTACTTTTAGAATACATCTAAATAAAAAAAACTTACCTGTCCATACCGAAGATTTACATATATTTATTACACACTTGTTTGGTTATGCCGATCAGAAGTAATTTTGATATACATACGATATTAAAAACACTATCAAAATATTTATTTCATTCAACAAGTATTGAAATTATATATATATGTATAGGGGTGCGTGTGTGTTTACGACAAACATCCATTCATGTATGAAAATTCTATTTCAACGATCACACTAGAATGTAATCGACTGAGCTTACCTAATACTTGGCGTCTGGCGTGTAAACACGTCCGTCTTTACAAATAAAATGTATATTGGGAATACATACATTTGTGTAAATTTGCTATACATTTAAACATTTATGATACACATATATCAGTATTGCTGACAAAAAGTCGCACAAATTTTGAAAAAGTCGCACAAAATTAGAAAAAGTTGCATATTTGCATGAGTTTGAAAAAGTCGCACATAAAGTCGCAGGGCGTTAAAAAGGTCGCAAATTGCGACTTTAGTCGCACAACGGTAACCCTGCTCCAGATAGCTTGATAGAATTTAGGAACGCAATTCTGTATGTGGAGCAGTGTTCCACATCCATTACACTATCTACTGAAGTAATGTGGTGGACTAACTATCAACTTTATTGAGAATTGGATGGTTTGTGTTGGCAACAACACTAATTTGTGGTGTCAGCAAAGCTCTTTCGCATAACCAGCTTTCATCTGAAATGTTGCAGTTAATATCAGTATACGGGTTGCTATATATATTTCTGGCATAGGCAACACTTAGTGTTGCCAGACACCATCTGACATTTCCACTATGAACTTTGACATTTTTTAGCATAAACGTACTCAGAACGTTTTGACGTACGACCAAAAGAATTCGGTTATAGCAACGAATATGTCCTTTGTGTAGTGAAGATTAACTTAATAAAAGATTTATAATTTAGTCGCTCTCCTCTTTCAAATGTGGAACGGAAGCCACATTTTGGGTTCATAATGAGGACAATACATTTTGTACAGACACGAATCAATCGTTTAATGTAATTCGCATTTTATTTAATAAAAACATTAACTTTAAAATACCACACTCAATCCAAATAGATCCTTTGACGACGTATCATCATGACGAAATATTTCATGGACTGCCACAATTCCAACCAATCTCGCCAATAAATACCATCGGCCGCATCCGATTTGTATTTGCCCAAATGATAATAACCAGTGGGCACCCTAGAAATCAAAATAAAAAGTGTAATTAAATTTCAGATAACCTTATTTTGTAATGTTAACATACGTGCGAGCACAATTCTTATACCACCAGCCGCCCTTATGGACTTCAGCACAATTTGACGAATGCGTATCCTGATCCAGATCGAATGTACTAAAGGGTGCACCCAAAGAAAATTCCATGCTATTGCCGGCATTGCCCGTATATTTGCCCAATGACTTTAGCTTGTAATTTTCATCAGCACTTCCAATAAGGAAATGATCGTAGCGTGCAAAGCGTGTGGAACCATTGAAATTCTGCATGTACACATACAACTCCTGGGGGCCGTCGTGATTCGTCAGGGCATAGAGGTTTTCCAAACCTATCCAATATTCACGATCCACTTGACCGAAACCATTCACGTAGTCCTCCCAAGGACGAGAAAAGCTTTCCGAACCATCGATGCGCTGCAATATGTGCAGCCAATCGCCGCCTTTGGTGCGATAATCGCAGAATGCTTGGAATGTACGGTCGCGATAACGTGCCACCGTGATGTTGTAATAACCACTGGTTTCCGTGCAAGCCGTGGCCTTGGCACAATTCGAGGGCAGCTCGACGACTTGACAGTGTGCCGGCAAGGAGTCGACACGAGCATCGAAGACAGGTTTGGTGCGATTGCGTGACTTCTGTTTTTCTTCAAAGCTATCAAAGGATTTCCCTGCTGTGCCATCGCAATGCCTAAAAGAAAAAATATTTTTTCGAATAACTGACTTGAATCATTTTTGGATTTCCACTTACTTGGCACTATCCATCATATTGACTTTTAATGTCAACATATCCAGCGACTTTCGGACATTTTCCAATTGCAAGAAAAAGTTCAAATACACTTCCTCGACTTGACTAATTTCCGAGTTCTAAAAGAAAAATCGTTAGTTTGAAAGTCCTCGAGGGCAGTATTAATAATTCCATACTCACCACATACAAAGTTATGCCCAGTAATAGAATTACTTGTATGGCTCGCATTTTGAACAATTGTACCTATTCTTCAGAGATGTCAAGCGGAACTGAGCGGAATAGACGATTTTACTTGTGTGCCAAAATATGTTTCATGCGGTTTGGGGTTTCAAATTATTTTTTTTATCAGAAAGAGTAGTTTTTTTTTCTTTTGAAGCTTATCGCCTTTTATTTTTGGTTTTCTAAGCAAACAATTTGGTGAAATACAAAATTTAAGGTTTTTAAAAACTCAAACAAGAAAATTGTTGAATATTGCACTTTTGTGTTTTAAATCGTACACTTCGTATCGAGTGAATAGGTACAGTGTCTCAGTATTTGCTTATAAAAAATAGACTAAAGGGAGACCAGCTAGTTGATAGTTTTTACAATGGTTATACGTATTTCTGAAACTGTCAACGCTACACTGATTTAGATTTAAAATATGCGACAGCGCATAGAGAAAGGGACCCAATGGTAAAAAAATCAACTTACACTTTTTTTTGATGTGGACATCGAATGAGACCGATCCCATGCCCCAAAAGTGTTCCCTCCCAGAGATATGAGCGTTTTATGAAAGTGATGGTACACCAAAGATACACGTATTTAAATCTTTAAAATGGCTCTCCTGAACAAAACTGGTTTTTATACTTAGGTCCCTTCCTATTTTGCGCGTCACATATGCAGTATCGATTGCATTTTTGACATGCATCTAGTTTTACTTATGAAAGTTATTAAGTTGTGAATGTGAATTTCGAGAACAATTGTCCCTATAGCGTTTGCAGAGGGATAAACTATTAGATTTCAATTCGTATTGCATAAATTGAATTGCTGTAGTTTTTTTCTTGTAATAAAATATTTGAAGCTACGGCCTAAGAGAGAAAAAGCGCTTATTCCAATATTAAAATTGGTTTAGGAAAGATAAAATACTTTCTGTAAATGTTTAACCAACTTTAACGAACTTTAAATGGAATTTAATGTAATTTTTCCCTTTTTTCGAATCATTGTAAAAAATAATAAATAGTAAAATTATTTTGTCTAAATAGAAAAGTAACTTATACGAAAAGGCGCTAAAACCAAACACACACGAAAAACAATTATAATGCGAAAAGGCTTAAGAAATGGTCCTAAATATGATGCTACTTTAGGACCATTTCTTAAGCCTTTTCGCATTATAATTTTTTTCGTGTGTTTTGGACTTAGCGCCTTTTCGTATAAGTTACTTTTCTATTTAGACCAAAAACATTTTACTTGGGCATCCTCGTATTATACCCTTTATTGCAAGATAATGTGTATTTTTATTTTGTCACTCACTCAGCTTGACATATCTCCATCGATCTGAGTCTATTTAAAATATAGGTTGATTCAACTGTAATGCAGATCTTTGACTCGATCGGAGTGGAAAAAGTGCGTTTGAGAGCATGCAAAAGAATATTTTGATCAACAATAAAACCAATCCAATGATAAATGATTGTTTTTAATGCTGTACCCGAAATATAAAGAGTGGTCCAACCAAAAGGCACGATGTTAATTGTTAGTCACACCCTGAGTTTTCTTTGTTTCAGTGTTTGACAATTGAGCAGCGCGTTTTTCGAAATGGGCGTTACAATCATATCGCCTCACTGGATTCGTTTGCACGCAGAAATGCCGCATTTCGGCAGATAAGAATCCACGAGATAATGTTGAAAAGTCGATGCATCTAAAAAAATCACAATATCCTGCAACGCTGTGTGTTGTAGGGTATCTGATTATTTGCGGTTCGATCACGGAACTTTCAATGTCGAAAATGTATAAAAAAAAACAGTACAGTTGTATCAACTTGTCCATCCTTGCTTTAAATAATCAAATCTATCATCATATGGCAATCAAGATTATTTTTATTGGTCAATTTCAACAAAACGTCTTCTCGCCCTTAGGGAATTTTTATAGTTTGTACCATGCATGGTACAAAAAAGAAGTTAGAGTTATGCCGTCAGATGATTTTCAACTTTTTTCTTTCGTAGAAATTCGACTAAGACAGTTCTTGAAGTTTGTAAAGCTAAATTTCTATATCAAACATTCACATTATTATTTGCTGCGGGCCATTGACGACTATACCTTGTTTATTGTACCATGATTTGTGCCGATTTTTTTTGTGTGTATTTAGATTTTGAAATATTTCCTACATTTTCTTTTTTTATGAACGCACAAAAATGTTTTAAGTAAAATTAAAATAAATTCGAGAAAAAAATATATTTGTTCTAAAAAAAATTAGATGAAAATAAATGTCTTCATCTGTACTCGTATGTATGAAGTTTCGGTTACGTAATCAGGCATTATCGGCAACAAGGTACTATAAATTGGTTGCCTAAAAGGAAATTCGGTCAACGAAATGAATTAGTTTGGTAAAGCAGGGGGCTTTAGCAGAATTAAATTGTTGCCATCACCAAATGTATGTGTAGAAGACATTGCAGAAAGTATTAGGTAGTTGTCATAACCGAATTGTAAAATAGTACTGGAAGAGTGGCTATGAATTGTGTGTGCTAATTTTTTTCTTTTTCAGACAATTTTAAAATTTTTCTTTGATATTTAGCTCGGTTGTTTTATTCCGGTCTGTTGCTTTTACACATTGAACAGGGATTAAAGCGGCTCAAGACCTCTTGCTTCTATGTTTAAATAGAAGACAAGTTTTTAACGAAATGGCAAAGTGACATTGATTTTCGTGGCTGCACACTACTTTTATCATGATTTCGGGTCCGTGACAACCCTCTTCTTTTTCTTTAATTAAATATATAAATTTTTTTTAATTGACTTGAACATTTTCTTCTTCTATTTATAGGGTAATTTTTAGACTCTTTAAATGTTAGTTCAATATTCATTCCAAAAATATTCTTTGTCGACGTATCATCATGACGAAAAACTTCATCGAATGCCAATATTCCATCCAATCTCTCCAGAATATCCCATCAGCATATTCAGCCTTATAATTTCCTGGATGGTAAAGTCCAGTTGGAACTCTAGAAAATTTTCAAGAAAACAAAGAAAATTATACTTCACCATGATAACCTGTAAATCCGGGAAAACTACAGTGTTTGACCTACGTTCGAGCACAGTCTTTAAACCACCAGCCGGCTTTATGTACTTTGGCACAATTATAGGTGGGATGTGTATCGCTCTCGCGATCTAACGTACTAAAAGCTGCGTTCAATGAAAACGACATACTATCGCCAGTATTGCCGGAAAATTTGCCCAATGATTTCAGTTTATAATTTTCCTCCGCACTGCCGATAATGAAATGATCGTAGCGGGCATAACGGCTTTCGCCTTTGAAATTTTCCATATAGACATATAACTCCTGGGGACCATCGTAGTTCGTTAAGGCATAGAGATTCTCCAAACCTATCCAGTATTCACGATCGACCTCACCAAACCCATCGACGTAGTCCTTCCAGGTACGATTGAAATCTTCGGAACCATCAACCCGCTGCAGTATGTGAAGCCAATCACCGCCGGCAGTTCGATAATCGCAGCAAGCGAGGAATGTGTGATCTCGATACCGCGATACGGTGATGTTGTAATAACCGGTGACCTCCGTGCATTCTGTGGCTTTCCGGCAGTTCGAGGGCTTTTCCTTGGCTGGACAATCTGCGGGCAACGAATCGACGCGAGCATCGAAAACAGGTTTGACATAGTTTCGGCGTTTTTCTTCTTCTTTAAACGTATTAATGTGGGGGTTTGCCACAGGTTGGCAGTGTCTATAATGGAAAATGTTTTTTGTTTTATATAAGAATTCAAATAATATATAATAAATATTTATAGTATTTGATTAATATTACATTGCTCTGTTGTGAGTATCGGAAGCATTTTGTTGTGCCTCCTAATAGTCCTCTTTTTTTGAGGATGTCATATTGGGTCCGTTCGTTAGCCAAAAATTTGCTAGACCAAACCCTATCTATATTCTGGTATTGACTAAATTTCTTCTAAAGTTTTTTTTTAACCTATGAGTTGATAGTCAGTTTATTTGACTCCACTCTGGCTATTAAACTTTCATTCAATAAAAATTAAGAAAAACCTGTAAGGAATATCGCAAGTCGTGTAAGACCGACTGTACCAAACAATATGAACATCTGATGAAATTTTCCGCTATTAGGTCGGTTAGACCCAAAATTGGGAGGTACATTTGTATAAGGGCTATATCATGATTCAGACAGACTTGGTCTATTTGCAGCGACGTTAATAAAGTGTGCAAAATATGAGTACCACCACAAACCAAAGTTCGTTAAAATCTGATAAAAATTTACCACATTAAGGTCAGTTAGACCGCAAATCGAGAGGTAGCCCTGTATACTTAGTAGGGACATAAATACTGTTACAACATTTAACACACCCATTTCAATAGTAGAACTGAACATACCCCGTTAATGTCATATGCGTTTTGAAAGCTAACCTCAATAGAGTTAGTCTGTAACGGGATTTTAAAATTGTTTCAACTTTCATCATGGAGTGGTCAGATAATGAGAACCGTCCCGCTGTAATAGCGCTTTTCAAGTGTGAAATGAAAAAATCGATATTTTCAAAACGCTCCGGCCACTAGGAATTAGCCGTATGTTCGTCTACCGATGCTTGAGGAGACTGGAGATGTAAAAGACCGCCACCGGTCGGGCCGCCCACGCTCTGTTCGAACACCGCATGTCATCAAAGCCGTAAAATCAAGAATTCACAGAAATCCGCTTTAGAAAACAGAAAATCATGGCCGTGAGATGAATATCACGCAAAAGTCCATGAGTCGAATCATTAAAAAAGACTTGGGACTTTCAAACGACGTACCGGACATTTATTGACTGCAGCTTTAAAAAAAATAGGATTTGAACAGGGATTAAGCGGCTCAAGACCTCTTGCATCTATATTTAAATAGAAGACAAGTTTTTAACAAAATGGCAAAGTGACTTTGATTTTCGTGGCTGCACACTGCTTTTATCATAATTTTGGGTCCATGACAACCCTCTTCAGAAAGCTTTGCTGCAATTGTTGAAAGTAAAACCGAAGTCTATAAGGCCAGGCTCTCCCCAAACGAATGAGAACTACTGTTGTAAACCTTTCAAGTTTTTTTTACACAATTGCCCACGAAAATACAACTCACTCTTGCCACCACTACTGAGACTCATGATAAAAGCAGTGTGCAGCCACTTGTCTTCTATTAAAATATAGATGCAAGAGGTCTTGAGCCGGTTAACGCTGTTCAAAGTGTAAAAGCAAAAGACCGAGATAAAACAAACGATCTAAACAAAAAATAGGATTGATAAATGCAAACGTCTTTTGGTGAACCACGCTAATAACTTGCACAGAAAAATTTTGTTAACCGATGAAAAAATTCATCTAAGGAAGCATCTGAACGGATCCCATGGGTGGAAGAGGGTCATCACCCAGCTTCAGTCATGGTTTGGTGGGGTGTCTCTTACGATGGGGTCACTGACCTGCATTTCTGTGAACAAGGAGTCAAAACATCGGCCAAAGTTGACCGATAAACCGTTTTGGAAGCTGTTGTGAAGCATCCCTGTTCCAAAACCAGCCATGGACTTTTCAGCAGGATTCTGCGCCGGCCCATAAGGCTAAAACGTCCCAGGCCTGGCTTCGAAACAATTTGCCAGCGTTTATTTCCTCTGAAGAATGGCCCTCAGGCAGTCCAGATTTGAACCCATTGGATTACAAATTGTGGACGGTTTTAGAGGACAAGGTTTGTCACAAAAGATACCCCAACATTGGATCTCTTAAGACTGCTTTGGTTCGAGCTGTGGCCAATTTTCCAATGGACGACTTAAGGCGTGTGTAAAGGCAAAAGGCGGACATTTCAAATAAGTGATTCTTTTTGGATACAATATACATCAATAAATATATTAAAAAATAGTTGGCCCAAAAACATTCAGTACTTTTTATTTTACAGCATAATTATGTGTGTAACAGTATTTATGTCCCTTCTAAGTACTGTTTTATAACATGGACCAATTTCTCCTAACATAAATACCTCATTAGCCGAAAACAAAATAATCTGAAAAGTTTCGTCGAGATCGGTTGATATTTGCGACCTACACTATGATTATAAGAATAGATGGACAGATGGACAAGTCTTACTCGACTCCAAAAATAGTTCAGAGTAGATCGGCATACCACACTTTTTTCAACTATGTATCTGCACAAACTCATTATACGAGTACCCTAGCAACCTTTCTAGTGAGTGTGTCAACAACACTGTCAAAATGGTTATTAAAGGGTATTAAAACTTAGTTTAATGGCAAATGTTTATAAATATTAAAACTATTTGAGCCAGCCCCACCCCTTAAGTGTATTGATCGACTCACAATCACCAGCTGGTTCGAATTAACGATGTATGCTTGTCCGTCAGCCCGTCTGTCCATCTAAAGTATGTTATCATATTACTGGCATTTGTTTCGGATCATCAGGAACTTTAATAGAAGTAAGGATTTTGAACCAAGGAAGAACGCTTTTGAAATTGAAAAAATCGGTTCCGATAAAAATGTAGCTCTCATACACATATGTACATATGTGACAGCGCATAGAGAAAGGGACCTAAGGGTAAAAAAATAAATTTTCATTTTTTTTTGATGTTCCCTTCCAGAGATATGCGCGTTTTATGAAAGTGATGGTACACCAAAGATACACGTTTATAAATCTTTAAAATGGCTCTCCTGAACAAAACTTGTTTTTATCCTTAGGTCCCTTTCTATTTTGCGCGTCACATATGTTCATACAATTTTGTTTGTAGCTCTAGCTGAAATTTGGTACCCTTTAGTTGTTTGGACCACGCCCCGAAGCTGTGGAATTTGCAGGAAATCGGAATTTGGTATAGCTCCTACACATATGTCCATCCGATTTTATGGCGCAAATCAGTTTTTTGGATCAAGCATTAAAGTTATAGAAACTGAACAAAATCGGTTAAGATTAAGATTGGGTCGATGTTGAATGTGAACCACACCTAAACGTCATGTTTTTTCTACATTCCATTTGACATTTCTCAATTTCAAACTAACTCAATTTGAACCATGGAAAGATACACAAGCAAGCAACGCGTTAAAGTTATTATATGGCGGATGATCAATTTTCGAAGAAAATCAATAAGCAGAAATTTCCGCATTTGGGCGAATGATAATCCATGAGTGATTGTCGAAAAAACTATGCACCAACAAAGAGTGACTGTTTGGTACGGTTTATGGGCTGGTGGCATCATAGGGCCGTATTTTTTCCAGAATGAGGCCGGTCAGGCAGTTACTGTGAATGGTGTTCGCTATCGTGAGATGATAACAAACTTTTTATGGCCCGAATTGGAAGATATGGATGTGGATGATATGTGGTTTCAACAGGACGGTGCCACTTGCTAACGAAACAATGGCTCTTTTGCGCGACAAATTCAACCGGCCCTTAAAATTTAACTACACATTATATCTCTCACACATATGTTCATTCGATTTTATGTTTTTTAAGCTCTAGCTACTATATATTTCATCCAATTTTGATAAAAGGTGGCACACGTCTGTTTTTTTGGACCAAACACAAAAGTAATGAAAACTGAAGGAAATCGTTTCAGATTGAGATATAGCTCCCACATAGTATATGTATTTTCAACCGGTTTTACCAAAAACAATTGAGATTAGTGTTAAAATCTGAGTAAATTTAAAGCCCTTACAAGGCGTCAAAAATGTATTTTCAGTTGGCTTTTCTAAAAGTCCAGAAGTGCAGGGTATACTATAGTCGGAAACGCCCGACTATAGCTCTTTTAATAGTTAGTAGCTTACATAGTTGCGCTGATACGCTGATAGCACACGTTCTAAACAAATCAAAATGATTGAAAAACAAGAAAAAAAGTTATAGTCGGACGTGGCCGACTATGAGATCACCTTCATCACTCTGCTATTCAGAGGATTAGGCACCTCTGTCTGGAGATTGAGCAAGGTCGGACTCAATATGTCTAGGTTAATTATTTGTCGCTCATAACGTACCATACAATATTTGAGAGTGATCGGGTACAATTTGAGGCTTCTAGATCTGCAGGACCACAAATCGGAAGGGACCTTTATGTGGGAGCTATTCGTAAGCAGGGACTGTTATGGTCCTAATTCACTAGATATGTGTGGGCCACTCGTTATGCTCAATGCGAACTTTGTTTGGAATTGGGTTAATGTATGACTTTTAGAGCTACAGGTTCTGAAATCGGGAAGTACCTTTGTATGGGAGCTATACGAAAATATGAACCTATATGGTCCAGTTTCGCCACAGTTAATTATTTATTGGTCGCTCAAAACGTAACATGCTTGATCGATGGTACTTGGTGGCTTCTGCAGCTGCAGGACCTCAAATCGGGAGGGACGGGACCTTCGTGTAAGAGATATTCGAAAAATTGGACCGAAATGGAAAACTTCAACACAGATGGGTGTTGGTCACTTATAATGCTCTGAGCGAAATTTTGTTGTAATAGAATGTAATATGTGGCTTTTAGAGCTGTAGGTTCTGAAATCGGGGAAACACTATTTATGATATGAAAATATGGAGCGATTTAGACCAATTTCGATAGGCTTTATCCTTGGCCCAAGCTTAAAGAATGTGCCAAGTTCCATCGAAATCTGTTCAGAATTGCAAATGTGGTTACATTCAACATCGGCCCTTAGAATTTAACCACCCTTTACCTAACATAGGGTCTATCCCTTTAAGGTGTTGCAAACATCAATACTAAGACATAATACCCTGTACCACAGTGTGGTGTAGGGGATAACAAGAAAAAAAAAATCGATAAGGTCAGCCAGACCGTACCCTCAACCATGATTTTGGACTCCTTAGGTCCATGAGTGCTACCCCATTGTTAAACCACAACAAATCATAATTTGTAAAATAAATACTGAACAAAATAAGTATTTTTTTTAGTCTCTAAAACGGAATCGTTATTCACTCTGAACCAATTTCGCCCGTAATACTAAACAGCATATGACTATAAGCCACCTTTCGTTTATACAGAGTCCATTACCTGACGGGAATTTGTATCAATTAAAATTATTTTCTTAAACTTTTGATTGAAAGCCTATGAACCAATTCAAATACTTCACAATATGTATCAAAAAATACCCAGTGAACCAAAATTGCAGACAATGTCTGATATCAGACAATTCTGAACTATATCTAAACTCTACCGAGAATTTTTACCGAAATCGTATTCGTAATCGAATTTTGTTCTGTTTGACCGGGGATTTTTTAGAGAAGTAGTTTAGAATTCCCTCTCATATATGTTTTTCGTTACGAGCTCGGTAAGAATGCTAATCCGAAATCGGAACATTTTGCCGATTGTCGCACAGAATTCTGACCGTATCCTGAACGTTTGGTTTGCTGGGTATGTAAAATACATATACACCTATACTCCTATATAAAATGACGCTGTTCTCAAACTCAATTATTATTGATACTCGTAGTGTTTTTGTTGTAGCGCCACTTAATGCCCGGCTGGCAGCTCTTGGGCGAAGAATGCTGATTGATTGTGTGAGACAGCTTGTCGCCATTCAAATTATAAGGGGAAAATCATTTAAATTGAAAATATTTTGAGAAGAGTTTGATTCCTCATTACAATTATTACTTTTGACTCACTTTTCCATCATATCCAGGCGCAACTTTAACAGATCCACTGAATGTGTAAGATTTTGAATTTGTACATAAAATTTCAAATACATTTCGTCCAGTTCCGAAAGATCCGAACTCTAGAAAAACCAAACAAAAAGAAAATTCAAAATCAACGAAAAAATTCAAAAAGTTAATACTTACCACACAAAGACAGGTCACTAAAAATATTAAAAACTGTATTAAATACATTTCCAAAGTACTCGATTTCAATGCTGCTCTGTGAAACTATAAATTGAAACTGAAATTAATAAAAGTATAATTTCAAAAAATAACCTTTCATCTCACATCATCTCCGGCTTATCTCTAATGGAAAGTCTCGCTCTTCCATGATCGCCAAGCCAAAATAAAAACAACAAACACTGAAAAAAATACAAAATTCAGTGTAGAATCAACGAAGCATTTCTAACAAAGTAGCCTATTTTTGACATCTTATCTCACAAATATGTTTTTGACTAAATAAAAATTTCGGGATTTTTTTGAAGTCTCTAGTTTAAGATAGTTTATTTTCTTACTGGCCAAGTCGACTCAAGAAAAAATAAGAAGCTTCATATTTTTACTTATGTGACAAGGTAATAGATCCAATAGTTTTTTTTTGGTTAGCATTTGGGGATATTTAATATGGAAATCTAAGGCTTGCCTTGTAGCCGCAGTTCCAGCAACCAGCTCACATCTAGCCAGTGAAAAACATAAGAAGGATTTGAAGAAGGAACGAAAGGGGAGTGTCCCAGCCTTTAGATACATGTGGTGAATTCGATTCCCATTCCGCCGCTAAGGCAAACGATAACGTTAATACCACTGTTTTAGCTAACTGTGGTCACCAACAAAATTGCAAAGCTTACGATCAAAAAGAAAAATGGAGCACAAATACGATAGTAAAAAATATTAACCAGCGTAGCAAAAAGGTGAAGGAGCAGGATGATCGGAAGTTTCATGTGAAACCGATCACTTTTTACAAGAACGTCTTCCATTTTGACAAACTTTTGAAGATTGGTTCACTTTGGAATTAAAAAAAATATACAGTTTGGGTTTTTTAAAAAAAATTCAGAATTCTGAAAAAAAACAGCAGCGGCAACATTTACAATACGTTTTTTCAAAAAAAAACTCATAACTTTTGTTCTACGAGTATGTATGATATTTGTAAAATTTTTTTAAACTACTCGTATAAGGATTAATTTAGTTTCACAAAATTTTTATAGAAACAATTTTCTCTAAATTTTTTTTTTTTATTTTCGAAAAAAAAAATGTTTACGGTTTTGGAAAAAAGATTTTTGATTTTTTTAAAAAAATTTTTGGTAAAGTTTTATTATATTGGCTAATGACACGAACAAATTTTGGATGGCCAAGCTTCTACTTTTCGAATTAAAAATGAAAATGTGTGTCGGTCTCCACAAGGATGAATAGGAAGGCGAAGATGTTTGCTGAAAACGATGAGGAACTACCATCCAATGCCAAAACAGCGAGAAAGCACGCTAAGGACAAACTTTGTAACGCATTAATCGATAACAATAGTGCATCTGGCGAAGTCCCACAGACCAGCACAGTTTTACCGAAGATTTGGTCTACAACAATATCCAGGACCGCTTCCTAAATTCTAACGACGGGCCCAAATGGAAATAGTAAGCTGCGTGTTCAAAGGGAGTATACTGATAATGAAGCTAACTTTACCAGCATTTATAGAATCCCTCAAGAGGTTGTAAGTTTCCTACCTTTTTACGGGAAGGCGTAAGTAAGCCTAAACAACAAATTAATATTTTTTCTATATTTTTTAAAAGAGGAGCATAGTTGGACTTTTTGTATTGAACGAAATTGATACTTCTTGTTAAAAATGGGCTAAATTATGCCTTTTATCTATCCAGTCTATGTTATAGGGGCTTAGCATACAACGCCGCTAAAATACCCCAGCCTTCAAATACGGCCTTTCGTTAAACGTTTTTTCGCTTTTACAGCCTTTTCAAATAATGGCTTGATTTCGTTATAAGGCCAAAAAAATTTTACATACTTTGTCTTTTCTCTTCACATATTTATTTATGTGTTCTTTCTTTGGTACACATGCATATTGCGGGTGACTTAAAATTGAAACCATTGCTTGTCTACTTATCAGAAATTCCAGAGCTTTTAAAGGAGTCGATAAGTCAAACCTGCCGGTCCTGTGGAAATCCAACAAAAAGGCTTGACAAAAGCTATGTTTGAAGATTAGTTTAAAAATTATTTTTGTACTGAAGTTAAGACATATTTAAACAATAAAAAATTTGAACCACAAAATATTGCTTATATTGGATAATGCTCCTTGACATCCTGTAAACTTGTCAGAATTAGTGGCAAAAATAGAAGAGGAGCTCCTTCCAAAAAACACCACAGCTCTAATTTACCCATGGATCAGGGTGCAATCGCACAATTTAAGGCGCTTTATTTGCGCAAAAAAATTTGAGCCACAAAATATTGCTTATATTGGATAATGCTCCTGGACATCCTGTAAACTTGTCAGAATTAGTGGCAAAAGTAGAAGAGGAGCTCCTTCCAAAAAAAAAAACCACAGCTCTAATTTAACCCATGGATCAGGGTGCAATCGCCACATTTAAGGCGCTTTATTTGCGCAACACTCCAGGAGTTGATTGCCGAAACTGATGTTAAAGAGAAAACTACAGTAAAAACTTTTTGGAAAGTATGATATAAAAAAAATCTGTAGTGAATATCAGCGAAGCTTGCAACGAGGTCAAACCGGAACCTTTGAACAAAGTTTGGAGAAATATATGAACGGAATGTGTTCTAGCATCTGAGTCATTAATTTCCGACGCTGATTCCGTGCCGGTCATTTGCCAAAGTATTTTTGGAATGGCCAATAATGTTGGCTTTGACAATTTAAAGAAAATTATTAAATTGATTTGCTGCGATCTCAAGTAGGTCCTCCTACCACTGAAGAGGTAATGTAACTTGATTTCTTTGAACCATCAGACAATGAGAAGGAGCCAGAGTATATTAAAAAATAAAATACAAAAAAGATTAAAGAAGCTCTTGGGTTTATTTGAACAGGGCGTTAGTGTTCTAAGTGATAATGATCCGCACAATCAATAAATAACTCTCTTGGCTGCTACAAACAACTTCAGGAGAACCTAAAACACACCTCAAAGCAACAACGACTAAGTAAATTTTAACGTATAACGAGGTATGAGTGTACTAACATTAGATTCACGAGATATGGACTTTTAAACTTCCAAATTCCAACTTTAACAAACTATAATAATTTGCTAGCCACTAATTTTATTCTGTTATAATTTTATACCGATCCTTTCCATATTGTTGGCCATTAAGGCGATTTTTATCAAGGGGGCATGACACCGCCCACTTTTTTACCAGGGTGTGTTTCGTTCCATGCCAATATCATATTTTTAAATATTGCCGTAATATCTCTTAAACGTTTATGAGATATACTATAAGGTTAGAGTTGCTTGTATGGTGTCACGCCCCCTTGTCCAATCAAGATCTGAAGTACCATGGGAAAACTATGGGAAAACATCAGAAAATCAGATAATGACTCAACTTTTTTGTGTGGAAAATTTCCTCTACGGAGATACGGATTTTCTGTCAAGAACGAATGGGAAAGATCTGTCTGTCGCTTTCAAAATTTCATATGATTTAAAATGAAAGCACTAAATGGATCGCCTTGGTTTAATGGTTAGTGTATACGACAATTAAGCCAGTAGACACAGGTAAGAACATCTATCTTTTAAGGCGTTGGTTTATTTACGAGTAAGAGATAAATCTCTAAGACATGTAAAAGTTAAAATACCGGAGTGCCAAATCTTTCTTATTTTTTGGGTTTCAACTTATTACGGTACAAACGAAGACAAGTTTGAAACTTTCGTACAGCAAGCTTTGTGTTGCAAGCTCAATAGTAAAAAATGAATATTCTTGAGTTTTCCACAACATTGGATTCTTTATTTGATGTTGGCTGGTTGGTTTGTTTGTTTTTATAATTCTTTTCAAAAGTTCAAATATTTATTGTTAATAATAGTAATTAATTTATTAATCATACCTTAAAACCATAAGTATTGAATATATAATATAAATGACTAATTTCTTGTAGTTGTGTTGTTTTTATTATAAATATAAATAGTATTTTTTTTACATATGTTTTTTCTATTGTTTGCAATTATTCTTTGTATTTATTGAGTCTGTTGTTTTTTTATTGGAAAACGAAATCATGAGTCGTGTGTGTAATAGACAAAAGGAACTCAAAATATTTCCTTTGACTAAAACGATCTGTTGTCTTTGTTTATTATTTTGCCAAGAATATCGAACCAAAAACTTTTTTCATAAAAATTGTGGAAGGAATTTCCTTAAACATTTTTTTAGGTTTTTATGGATACCAGGAATAGTTTTAGTGTCTTATACGTATATCGTTTATCCGTTTTTGTATACCCCATTCTTTCCGGCCAACTTTTTCTTTCTGGCACTTTGTTTCAATTTGGAACAATTGGAATCCATATATAGTGAACTCCTACTTAACGGACACCTCTCTTAAGCAGACACCTTCCATAAACGAACACGAACACTTTTCGCAGTAACGAAAAAAATCCAGACAGATTTTTAAAATTTGGCTCTCTTGAGCGGACAAGTCAACCATAACAGGATGCAAACACTTTTTCCACACCAAAGGGCATTTTAATTCTCCATAACCGGACAGCTCCATAACAGTTTTTTCAACTTTTTTTATCCTAACACGGGTTTTCCATCTACCATACAGGGGAATCCCTTAAATACGAACGGATCGTTGTTGTGGGTATAGTAAAAACGCATTTATAGATTCTTCTTATTGTCATTGAAATTCATAAAAACTTAAAACTTAGTGTACGCGATTTATCAAAGAAATGTAAGATCAGCAAAACTCAAGCTGCTAGCATCATTATAAACAAAGATCAACTTTAAAGACGATGGGAAACTGATATCAATTCGGAGAGAAAATAAAGTATGTTGAGTCCCAAAGGTGTATACATTGATAAAGCGTGCTACAAATGGCTTGTAAAGGCTCGAAATCAATGCATCCCTTTGTCAGGCACATTTATTAGCAGTAAGGCTAAAGAAATTTTAGAAAACTGGATTACGGAGCTTTTGGGATCGTCAGTGGGATGGAAGTTTCAAAAAGCGTCACAACATAAGCTTCCGTACTATTCCTGGAGTAGCCGCTAGTGTTAACCAAGATGTTGCGAAAAGTTTCACCGAAAAAGTGTCATCTTTGTTCAAACGATATGATTCTTGAGATATTTATAATGCAGTAACCTGTTTTTTTTCAAGCATTTACTAAAAAATTCCATCAAAAGGTGCAAAATGCACTGGTGGAAAAATGATTAAGGATAAACTCAAGATTGTGCACTGCGTCTATATGGCTGGAGAAAAGGAACGTTTTTTTTTTGTTATTGGGAAAGCTGCTCTGCCTGGGGCGTTTGCAAAATAATTTGAACACTTTACCAGCAATTGACGTCAGATTTGATGGCTGATTTCTTAATCCCGCGACAGCCGCTTCTATGGACCGGACTGACCCGAAGCAGCTATTATTCGGCTAAGGGCTGTCATCCGGCACACAGTTGCCGCTACAAAAACCAATATTCTCATACAACAACCGTCATATACAACAGCATTTTGTCAGCCCATGGATCAAGGCGTTACAAAAAAACTTGAAGTTTTTGAACAAATCGTTGTTTTTAAAATATATTTTGGTAAAGATGGAAGATGCAAATTCAGCTCTGGAGTCATCAAAATCAATGACATCTAACATGTCGATTATGTGATCAAGTTTGCTCATAAACAGAAAAAATAGTTTCCGCAAAGGGAGAGTACACCATATATATATACATATATACTTTACATTAGGGCGGGACGATTTAAAAATCGACCAAGAGACAAGGAAAGTCGTATTCTTGGGATCAAAATAAAAAAAAAGCTTTGCCCGAGGAACCATACCTCTAAAACGAATTCTGATGTCCTGGCTTTTAACCGGCAGGTATCTATATATAAATATATATATATATATCTATACATATAACTCCTTACGATTTAAGACACAATCATTCCATCTGGCTAACTTTTTGTTGGTCTTTTGTACTTGAGAAAACAATAGTTAAACAGAGAACAGTAAATTTCGTTACGTCGCTTCCGACTGTATGTAATTCGTTTAGGCATTTTATGGATAAATTTAGAATTTCAACAACAAAATAGGCCTTTATTGTTTAAAATATTATAAATTAATATTGTCATATAAGAATTAATAACAATAAGAAAAATATAACAACAATCTAAAATGAATCAAGATTGACATCGGACAATGGAAAAGTTTAGAGCAAAACAAAAAGGTAATTTAAAGACAATTTGATTGTAAAATGTCACTTTAGCGTGGCTTTGAATAAAGAAAAGATACGCTTTTGATCAAAATTGATTACATGTAATAACAATTTGAAGAAATAAAACACAGTTTCTATAATGATTTCATATATAAAATTATAAAAATGGGTTTTTACACACATGTAATATAAAAAATGCTTAAAACTAAAAATAGAAAAAATTAGAATATCGATAGGATGGGTGGTGGTAGGTGGTCGACCTTAGCAAATACGGATAATCAACAGTTCTTATAAATTTGAAAAGAACGTTTTTGTTTTTGAGTAAGGGACAACGATTGAGCTTCAACAACAGTGGTTAAAGAAAACTCAGAACTAATGATTTATTTCAGCTTAATTACATTAAATTCTTTATATTGTAAATTTCTATAACTGACTGTCGGTTAGTAAGTAGTTTTTTCTGGTTAAATGAATTTTGGAAAAGTAAAAAACACTGTTTTACTAAAGTTCTATTTGTTTTTATTAAGTTGCATTATAATAGTTTATTGGCCCGAGAGCGGCCAGTTAAGGAATTTGATATTCTGTTTGTTGTTACTTTAAATGTATTCCATTTCTTATGAGTATCCTTTAGAAGGAACGGATTGAAAGGATTTCCTAGTATAAATAACACAACGTTCTGAGAGATAATCCCCTTTTATTTCTTCTTTCTATCCGTTTCTGTAAAAGACTTGTTTCCTTGCACGTTTTTCATTCTGTGTGGCATTTGTTGGAATAGTTTGAAAGTAGATAAGTGTTTTTTTTTCTTTTTGTAAATTATAATTACTTATTTGTTTGTAGTGTGTGGTTGTTGGTTATCTGTCTGTTGGTTTTAAATCTATAAACTAATTTATCATAACTATAATGTAAGGTTTATGCAAAAAAATTAAATTATTTGAATTTTTTGTTTCTTGTGTTTTTAAGTATTTCTTTAGTTATATTCTGTTGTTGTTGCGTTTCATGATGATGTTTGAACGACGGCGACGACGACGGCGGCGGCGGGTGTTTATTGTTGGTTGACTGAATGGTGGTGTTTTATTGGGTGATGATCTGTCTGTTGTTGGCTGTGTTTGAGTTCTGGTTTTCGTTTGGATCTGCTGTAGTTTTACAAAAAACGCAACATTTTTGTTTTGAGTTTTTTCATCCGCTTTTAAAATTCGAAACCGAATGATGCTTGGCCGGGATTACCACTAAATTGGAAGAAGTGACGGAACATTTGATTTGGATCGAAATCAGCTGAAAAGTAAAAGAAAAACAGGTGTAATAAATTAAGGACTACGAATCAAATATTCAGGAAAACAGATTTTTCCTTTAAGTAGTAATAGGTATTATTTTCTTAAAGTGATTTAAATACCCCGTTGTAAATTGTGACATAAATGCAGTAGACAATCATAAAAAATAAATGTCACCAAGAAAGTATTTATCTTCACTGTGGCGAAAATAATATTTCTTAGCCATTCGGCTTCTGCATTAATGGCTAAGATCCTCGAATCTACATTAATCAGGAAGCCTTCGAGCTATCTCTAGGTCAAGGTCCTTGGCAAAGACCCCGAAACCAACTTTATTGATAAGCTTAGGGCCGTCTGTGTAGAACTCGACATAAGTCCTATTACCCAAGTTCGACAGTTTCATGTGGGCCTGTCTGGTATACGTGTGTATCGTTCTCCTTGTCGAATAGTCAACGATGCCTTTGTTGTCAGACATCATATTCAGGATTACACTATGGACGTAACCCTCCATCAACCATTGTGATAGCTCTCTTTATCTTACTGCTGTGGTTGCTTATGATGTTCAGGGGCAGCAAAAGTAAGATTAAATTTTTTACATCAGAAGGTAATGGCCACTTGTCATTTTTGGGACCCTATCTAGTATCTTTAAGTATGTGGGGTTTTGAAGAGCGATAACCCCATATAGTATTATCCAACTTACTTTCACTGTACATACAGTGCACAATACATGACATGAGGCCCCATTGCTCTCTTGCAAGCATAATATGCCACAGTGACCTTATACGCTAGCCATGATGTTCAGCTTGAAATTAAACTGCATGTACAGTATAGCACCGAGGAATTGTCAGTGGAGGGAATTCAGTACACCCCACATGTCATGTTTCGACAATGACAACTGTGATCAGGACTAGAATATCTAACTGTAGATCATAGATCTATTTGACCAATAAACACAACGAGTAAGATCAGAGGAGTTCAAGGTTACTTCCTTTGTTAAGCAAAGACGACTTTGCCATTTTGGAAAACAACAATGGATCAATTCGTTTTCAAGTTCAATATAAGATTGAAAAACGCTGAAGGACAACTTTCTTAAACCTTATTCTAACTTTATTATAGGCATGCGTATAAAAAATGTGTTGTCTCTTAAGACGTGGTGTGATGAAATCTGTGCGCGGCCGGCCGCTGTACACCAAACTCGGCTTCAAATACGGATTTAAACACCACATTTTTCAGCGTCAGGTTTGTCACCACGCAAATGTCAACGACTTTAAGAAAAAGATATTTATATATATAAGGCATCTAAAATATTCTCAATGAAATGCATGAGCCGTTCCGGGCTTGCCTTGGTAGAAACCGATAAGGGAGTATAAGACTGTATAGTTTTTATGATAAGAGATAAGCTCCCTGTTTGTTCCTTAATAGAATGCTTGGGTAAGTATGTCCCTCTGCAAGTGCTAAAGTTAAACAAAGTTGGGATCGAAACAATTTAACATATCAAAATATTTTGGTTTAGAATGCAATGATAATTGGTATTTATCATTGGATGAAGCAGAAACCTTGAAAATTAAAACAAGGTCAACAAACTTATTTATATTTTTAGGAATCTATGCAACCACACGATATATATTTAATTACTGGAGGTTTCTTCATAATAATAACGCGGGTTATTTAATTTGTTGTTTGCAAATAAGTGCAGTTCAATAACATTAGGTAATGATGACTCTTATTCGGAGGATATCATTAATGACTTGGACATACTTTTTACTGGCCAACATTTAGCTAGAGTGCTAAAGCAGCAGCAGCAAGGATAGAATATTGCATCTCCACCGAGAGATCATAATGTATGAGCACAACTGGTACGCCTTTCTTTAATGTTTCACTTACCTTGTTCATGTTCTTCCATATCTTGACCGCTATCGTAACGCATCTTTTTCCGTTGGTCCGATAAAATCGAATATGCCTCACCAATCTCCTTAAATTTCAACTCCTGCTCTTTACGCTCCTCGGGCGAACTGTTCGCATGACGATCGGGATGATGTACCAAAGCCTTTTTGCGATAAGCCTTCTTAATCTCATCATCGTTGGCATTGCGTGAGATACCCAAGATTTTATAATAGTCCATACGTTTCGACTTCTTCAAAGCAAATTTAGCATCACGCAAAAGTTTCTTAATCTCGGGTGTTTTTTGAATCTGTAAAGCGGCCTCATAATCATTGACACAATCTTCGTACTTTTCGAGATCATTGTAGCAACGGGCTCGCAAAAGCAAAGCTTTCAGATATTTGTCATTAATCTCCAAGACGCGTGAGCAATCGGCCACGGCCTCACGTAAGTTGTTGATTTTGGAATGGACTAAGGCGCGATTGTATAAGAGTTTCGAATTGATGTCCTTGTTGAACTCGTCGACTTTTAAGGCTTCAGTGTAAACAGATTGAGCTTCACGGAAACGACCGGATTTGAATAGGACATTGCCATTCTCTTTCATATCTTTGAGTGTCTTGCATTTTATGCGCATTTCTTTGGCGCGCTTGTGATCGGGATCTAGCTGGAGGGCCAATCCGAAATGTTTGATGCTTTTCTCTAAATTATCTGTGTAGTAAAAGCAAAGGGCGCGCACAAAGATGGCATCGGCCGAGGTGCTGTCCATTTTCATGACGCTAATGGAAATGTCACTGGCTTCATCGCAGCGGCCCAGGAAAGCCAAACATTCAGCCTTCAACAGGCGGTATCTAAGGACAACAAAATTAACATTAGAGGATAAATTATAAATGACAACTGCGCATATACTCACCGGTAACAAGCTGGCGACAATTTAATGGCCGTGTCCAAGTAAAAGACTACATTGCGATACGCCTTCGAATCATAGTTATTTTGTATGGTCTGCTCCAATTGCCGCAGTTGTTTTGCGGCTTGTTTTTCCGTATTCACGGCATTACTCTGAGGATCGAGTTCTTCGATTTTCTTGATTGCCTGCTCGGTGCCAATGATATCACCCTTGGCAACGCAACATTTGGCAATGCGTACGTAGGCCTTCTCGAACGAGGGATCCAGTCGTGCTGCTGTGCGAGCATCATTCAGGGCATTGGTGTAGTTGAACAGCATCATGTAGCATGCCGAACGATTGGCATAGTATGTCGCCGAATCGGGACATAGCGAAATGGCATCCGAGTAAAATTTCAAAGCCGATTGATAGTTTTGTGCTTTGTATTGGTCGTTGCCAAGTTTTTTCTTTTCTTCAGCAATGCTAAAATGAAAAAAATAAAATTGTTTTCGATTAATGAGGAGTTTAATTATAGTGGGTAATAATGGAGACAGGGGGAATTATATGGGGCCAGGTTAAGATGTAATATAGCAATAAATGTATTTCAATTTTAAATTTGTTCTCTGCAAAAACCCCGTTTACTTTTAAAGATTTTGAAGAGTTATACCTCTGACTATAGTAAATCTGCTAATTTGTACAAACTTTTTGTTCTTGTAGCTTAGTTTATTATAGATATAGGATGATGTTCATAATCTTGAAACAAAACATTACGATTTACAAAAATAGAGCACAAAAGCTTACTAGGTCACATTTAATGACCATACGGTCACGTATGATGCACCACCCCCCACTAAATTAGGGGAATTCAACTTCTCAATATACTCCACGGAGCAAACATATCAATTTTTTTTGGAGATTATACGATTCTTTTATTTCCTAGAGCGACGGTAATTTCTGTAAGATGTAAAACCATGAGGTACAAGAAAAAACGTCATAAAGTTTGGCCAGATCGAACCTTGAATACCTTTCAGCCCTATGCTACTGAAAAACAAATAAAATTGTCCTTATCTCAGTCAAAACCTAAAAATTACTCTGTATTTGCGTTCGTAGCTAACTTTGCTTTAGTTAAAGTGCTCATGTGTCCCTATTGACTCTTAATAGCCCGCTTTGACCATGCGGGAGGTGTTTGGGTCACATGAGACGAAAAGTCCTTCAATTAGGCAAAAACTTAAAAGTGTAAATATTACCAATGTTACCTTTAGTCACTTAAAGACGCAATTTTTCCCCCTGGGCCGATTTTGCCCATTTAAAATCCCAAACAGCCTATGACTATAAGCCACCATCATGCGAAACTTCAGGATTCTAGGTTGAATTGTATGACCTTTGCCGTGCTTTTAACAAACACATGGACGGACATGGTTAGATCGTCTTCGAATATTACGAGATCAATAATATGTATACTTTATAGGGTATCTCAAAATTCGTAGTGTTGCAGACGGAATGACAAATTAAGTATACCATCAACCCTTCGGTGGTTGGTAAAATATTAGAGAACAAATATAGAGGTCTGTCAATTTGGGAGAAACAGCCCTGGAAACAAACAGCGCTATAACTTTTTGTAATCTGTGTTGTATTGATATTTAATACGGCTTTGTATTACATAACTTAGTTTAATTATATATCAATTGTTAAGATTATATAACAATGGTCATTAAGGTCCAAGATCCCTTAACAGTTTCGAATATTAGAATTCAAGTCCCTTTAAAAATCTAAAGGTAGTGGTTAAAAAAAAAAGTACTTGTCAGCACCAACAATAAGGGTTTTTCTTACTGTTTGGGCATTTAAAATGCCAAATAAATAGATAAAACAAAAAACTAATGTCACATTCGGCTTTGGCGGAATATTGGAAAAGTGGCGGTTCGGTGGGTACAAGTCAATCTAACCGACCTCAAGGTAAGTACCGCAGAAAAAAATTATCACAATCAATACAAAAGTGCTGATTCTTTTAACTAAAATTTTTGAAAACGATCTAAGAAAGCTATGAAAATGAAGGGATTTACTCTGCAAGAGCGTAGCTTAAAGAATAAAGAAATTGGGCTGTTGAACCCATGGACAAAGAGACCGGATAATCTAACTTGTAAAACATGCAGGTCTAATCTTAGATTACTTTCAAAAACGTAACCATATTCATTCGCTTAATTTCAAGGGCTGCTGGGTTACCAATTTTTTAGTACTGGCGTACTAATAAATTGGCAGGTTAAACCCGAAGACACTGAATCCTGAAAATGGGCATTCTCACTCTTTAAGAACGTGTGGGGTGTTTGTGAAAAAGAAGCATTAGTCAGATCATTTTTTTATGAATCCCAAATTCATGGTTGACCCAAAATTCACGGAAAACCGAATTCGCGTCATTTGGAATTTTCTTTGAATAAACATTTGAATATATTAGATCAATGAACAAGGACTGGGATACTAAACCAAAACATGATTAATTTAAATATGCATTTTTTTTTATCAAATTCTGATGTAAGATTCATTCTGAATGATTCCCCTCGATACAAGCAATAGGTGACTTTCAGGCCGTTTGGGCAAATTAAAAAAGCGGGTTTTAACGATCCCAGAAATGAGATTACTTATGAAAGATTTCCCAAAGCTGGCACAAAACCCAAAATCAAGCAAGTAACTGTCGTGACGATTGTTTGATTTTGACCAATACACTTGGTTTAACAACCATGAACTTACAGTTGACCCATTGCCTTTTCGGACTTTATCCAATTGAGGAGAAAATCAAATCAATTTAATTACTTGAATTTTAATCTATTCCATGCTATTTTTGGGGTATTTTATACATTTTTTTTAATTAAATTACTATGACCGAAACGTAATACTTGGAGTACCCGAATATCATAGTATTCAATTTTCAAAGCCGTTTTAGACATTAATTTACTTAAAATGCATTAAACAACTGGCAAAAACTATCATATTGCTTACTCCAGAAAAAGTTCCAAGTTTAGTATTCAGATTGACAACTCATCAACTATGGAAATTACGCCCCTGTTAGTATCCATATCAAAAGTAGCTCTAATTTGTATAAGATTCTATTCGCCATACGGAAAATATCTCTCAAATGATGACGATGATGAGAAGGACTTTCACAAGACTCACACATACGAGAGATTTACCTTAATGGAATTTACAATAGAATTGTTATTCTCGCATACTTTCGGAATGATGATAAATTATTTATGATGATTTCAGCAAGTGGAAGCATCAATCGTAAGTTGACCTCCGGCAAAGTGGTTTCCATCCAAACACTTTTAAACACGCAATGAACCCTTCTAATACACACAGGCATACATACAAAGGGGATAGTGAGAGCTAAACATGATAGTGGTAGTCACACAGAATAGTGGGAGTCATACAGGATAGTGGGAGTCATACAGGACAGATACAGATGTACGTACAAACGACATGCAATAAAGATGTACGGATGCTGATAGACGGAATCGTTTGAATGAATACGAAAAGTTCTGTGTGACTGCATGACTGCCGGTTTGTGTCCTAATCTATGTATGCGATATTTGTTGGTACGCAAAAGGGAGTGCGGAGCTGTTGCTGTAATTGTAGTTGTAATCGCAGTTCACTACTAGTGGTGGTGCAACAAAGCCAAACATCGTGTCAGTTTTGATAACCATTTTCATCCGTCATCATCAAAAGTTAAGTCAGGTAGTGGTGGCGGTGGGGCTGGTTCGGTTTAGTTGATTTGCTCTAACTTTTCTGCTCCGTTTCCATTCTGTTCGGTTTGGTTAATATACGAGGATCCTGTTGATAACTGTGGGTCAAATTCAAATGTAGTGTGCTGGAATACGTACAATACGTTTAATTCTCTACTTTATACTCATATTCAATGGATATTCACTCATGCCAAGAAAAATTGTTTCTTTATTTTTTTTCGCGCAAATAAATCATGCGCACAAATTAAAGAAAAAGAAAATAATCTTAAAAAGTTCGATAAATAAAACTAGAGGAGAAATTTTATTCATTATAGGACGTGAGCGCCGTAGTGGAATGGTTTGTTGCCAGGATGCACGACTAATATACTCGTACAACTATTCCCAGGTTTAACTCGGGTTCAGAGCTTCTAATAATTTGCGCCATCTGACATTTCCAATAGAAAGATAGACATTTTTTAGCATAAACGTACTCAGAACGTTTCGACGTACGACCATCATTTGTTTTGTTTACAGTGACTTGAAAAAATCAATTTGGCAAAAAAAAATGGAATTAACTCGTGAACATTTTCGTGGGATCATTTTTCACAACTTTCGACGTGGATTATCACGACAAGAGTGCATCGATGAATTTAAATCTTTGTATGGCGATGAAGCACATTCCTATAGCACTGTGAAAAACCAAAGACGAAGGTCGTGAAGGTCGTCCAAAAACGGCCGATGTGCCAGAGATCACTGATGTTGTGTGTGAACTGATAATGCAAGATCGGCATGTGACATACCTCGAGATAGAGGCATCCTTGGGCATTTCGTCCACCAGCATACATTTAATATTGCCTAAACAACTGACCATAAAAAGGTTTGTTCTCGCTGGATCCCGCACAATTTGACAATCGCTCAAAAATAAAAAAAGGCTCGTGTCGATTGGAGCAATGAAATTTTGAAAAAATACGATCGCCGTGCTTCAAAAGACGTTTATAAGATCGTCACAGGTGACGAATCATGATCTATGGACGTATGAGCCCGAAACAAAACAGCAATCGACCGTGTGGGTCTTCGAAGACCAGCCAAATCCAACGAAAGTTGTTCGTGGAAGAAGCACTTCAATGCAAATGTTCGCCTGTTTCTTCGGCAAAACTGGTCATACGGCGACTGTTCCGCTTGAACAACTTAGGACGGTCAATTCTAAGTGGTACACCACAATTTGTTTGTCTGAAGTCTTTGGAGAAATTCGAAAAACGAACAAGAGAAGACGAATCATTGTGAACTATGACAATCCGAGCTCTCACACATCGGCTCAAAACAGCGCCTTTTTGACCGGCCAAAACGTCGAATTGATGGATCATCTGCCGTACAGCCCTGACTTGGCACCCAATGACTTCTTTTTATTTCCACACATCAAGAAAACGATTTTCATCGCCCGAAGCCGCTGTTGAAGCGTTCAAAAACCATGTTTTGGAGTTGACTCAATCGGAGTGGAAAAAGTGCGTCGACAATTGGTTTGAGCGCATGGGAAAGTGTATTAATCATGCTGGAATACTTTGAACAACAATAAAACCATTTTTGATGATAAATATTCGCATTTTCATTATTAGGCCAGAAATATATATAGCAGCCCTCGTAAAGATTCTCTATAACATGCAATATCGTTCGAAGCGGCATTAAGCAGTAGGTTCCGGTTAGTAAGTATACAAAATTGTATCGTGCACAGCTTCCTAATTTGAGACAAGTTTACCCTTGTGCTTAGTGGGATAATAGAGATCATTACCAACAACTGACAAAAGCTCGAGGGTTCAAAATGGTTTTGACCTTGAAATAATTAAAATCGTTATTGATAGTCAGGCAGCGATCAAACGTTATCATTATGTGCATATATTAGGAAACAAATAGGAAACTTCACTCGAATTAATGACTTGAATTTCCTGGAAATTTTTACTGCGATCCAGGATATTGTGAATAACCTACAAAGCCATTTATTAAAATAATCATTCCTGGAAGAGCATAAAATTAAGTGAATATTATAATACGTTATTGTATTTCGCAAAAATCAGGATTTGATTGGCCATGAATTAAAAATTTTCGGCCTTTTAAGGATAAATACAAAAAGGTTTTATGATCTGTGAAAATAGAAAAAGAATTTTTGAACATGTTTTTATAGAAGATAAAACTTATAAAGAAGTTAAAAATTAATCTTTTCATAACGAAAGTTTATTTTCTTAATTTAAGTCCTAAATACCCCAAGTATTTCACAAAGTAAAAATAAATTGCATTTTACCATGCAACATTGATTAAAATTTTATACCTTAAATGAATTATAATTTTTACAACTAAGTGATTTCTTGATTAACGGGACCTAATAAAATGTTTTATAAAATTTGCTACGATAAAATCAAGTAGGGCCATGGCTACAAATCGGTTTGCCACTTTAAATGGAACTTTGGTTTTCGAGTTATTTTGTTTTGTTTTTTACTGTAAAAAAACAATACAGCATCCCAACTCGAGTAGTTGAGTAGAAATTTCATGTTTTAAAAACCAATTATTGATTATTTAGCTGAAATGTGTGTTGAGTTGTTACTGCTGGCATTTAAAATATGCTACAGCGACAGTTTTCTTAATTAAGATTCGTCTTATACTCCCAAAAGAAGCTTAAATTGTTCTTTAGTCGCTAAAGTCAGTATGTACGAGTACCTTAACAAATTTATGATTAATTGCAAATAAACTTGATTTGAATTTATAAGGATCGAACAATTTAGGAAGTGTTTATGTTGCTGAACAGTGTAATTGGAAATAAATGGAATTATTTAGTTTTCTTATATAAAGTGGTTCAACTTTTAACTTTTCATTTTTCCCGGCCGTGATCCTATGAAATTTAAATTTTTTCCCCGCTTTTCGGGGAAACAAAAAGTCCGGGAAAAAACTCTACATGTGTACACTATAATTCGAACTCTCGTTGGTCGTTAGCTAACACTTAAAGCCGGATCCGTGTTATAAACCGTTGAAAATAAACTTTAGACAGAATAATCTGCTTTTATCTTGAACCAATTGTAAAACCATTGCAAAATTGCAAGCAAAAAATAAATCTACCGAAGCCCTCTTGCATGATGACCAGATTTAGCATACCGCTTTCTAAATACATATTCGTTCCTGCACTACGCCATTAAAGGTTTATTGTGCATTGAACTCCACTCGCAGAAAGTAATAATAATAGCAGGGAGGCAAGAGATAAAACAGTGCAGCAATTCGTAGAATAACGAAAACCAAACCACGAAAATGAAATATAAATTCACCGCATAATGGCATAACACACACGGACAACGACCGACATAAATTTAGTCAAAATTTTCTTGATAATGAATACGATAACTTTAGTTCTCTGGCAAAACGATTTAAACGTCATAACGTTAAAGGAAATAAAATAAATAATAAAAAAGTTTCCCAGAAACATGTAGAAAGATTAAGTTAATTCTAGAGCAAACTAGCCAGACCATAATTATAGACAGTTTCGGTTGATAGGAACTGAAAGAAAACTGCTCAAAACATCGAGTGAGTGAATAATTATAATTCCTCTTTCTTACAAACAAAATGTGTAGAAAACATAATAACACAACATAAAATATGAATTCTTAAAAAAAAAATAATTCACAATAGTGCGGAATAGGAGCATTGCGTACTAAAAGAACCACATCCAGGCCCCATCTCTTCTTCTCCTTCAGACGAACCGTTTTGTAAATTATATTCACAAACAACAAAAAACCTTAACAACAAACAAAAATAGAATAAATATGTATGCGAAAGCAGTAAAAGAAAACAAGAAAATTGAAGCTAGCTAGGGAAGAGATTGTTCAGCAAAGAAGAATAAAAAACACCATTTAAAAAAAAATCAAGGATAGTCGTGGTATTTAAAGGCAAAAAAGTACATTCAAGGATTACAAAAAGCCGGTGGTGACCAACCAAGAGGGCTTAAAAACTGGCACCTCCATACTAACCGCTGTCGCTTGTTTTTTATGATAAAAGAAATAAAATTACTTTAAAAACCTAGTCCAATATGAAATCTCTACAAATCCGAGCTTACTAAACCAAAAAAAAAGTTGTCGAAAAGTCAAACGAAAGGTATGGTGTAAAGATTCATTGGCCAGTACCGACTTATGATGATTTCGAAATTTTGTTGCGACATTGTTAAAGCGTACCAGTATACTAGTCCAACATTTACTGTGCCATTCTGTTTGGGCTGCATTTCCTTTTTATCGGAAAGGTCTTATTTGAAAATGATTATAGCGTGACTATTGGCAGAAGCACAGTGTCAGGTACAAAAATTTTTCCATAGGTCGGTTGTGTGTAACTGGATCAATAATTACAGCTCAGTCCGGAAGAAAGCCTCTTAAAACTCACGCTGTTCTAATGAAAAAATATTCAAGAAATAAATTAAGTTAAAAAAGTCAAAGTCGATCGGACTATGAAATACCCTACACTACTTTGCTTTTCAGAGGATTAAGCATTTCTGCCTGGAGCTTGAGCAAGGTCGGACTAAATATGTAAGAGTTAATTATTTGTCGCTCATAACGTGCCATACAAAATTTGAGCGTAGTCGGGTATAATTTGAGGCTTCTAGAGCTGCAGGACATTAAACCGGGGGGACATTTGTGCGGGGACTATTTGGAAACATGTACCGATATGGCCCAATGTTGCAATACATGGGAGCTGGTCGCTCGTAATGCTCAATGCGAAATTTGGTAAGAGTCGGATGTAATATAGGGCGGAGTTTCTGAAATTGGAAAGAACTTTTGTAAGGGGGTTATACGAATATATGGACCTATGTGATTGCACCACAGTTATTTAATGGCCACTTATAACGTACCATGCAAAATTTGGGCGTGATCGGGTGTAAAGTGTAGCTCCTAGCTCTGCAAGACCTCAAATCGGTTGGGTTCTTTGTGTGGGACCTATTAGAAAACATGAACCAATATGGTCCAATTTCATCAGAGCCAGGTGTAGGTCACTCAAAATGATCTGTGCGAAATTTGTTCGGAAATGGGTGTATTATGTAGCTTTTAGAGCTGTAGGTTTTGAAATCAGGACCTTAAATCGAAATGGTCCATTGAGTGGGACCTATTTGAAAACTTGGACCGATATAGACAAACTTCACCTGAGATGGGTGTTAGAAAAATTATGTCAAAAAAATACCTTTTCAATAAAAAAATATTTGTCGAACTCAATTTTTAAAAAAAAAAATATTTATATTTAAAAACTATTGATAAAAATTTCGTGATATGTAAGTAATGTTAGGTTTCGGCCAGCAATTTATAGCTTTGCACATTTTTAAAAACAAATTAAAATTTAATTTTATTTTTAAATTTACCGCAACGTCCTCGCCTATGTTAAGCAAAAGTGTTAAAGAAAGAAAGATATTCTTTTGAATGGAGTAGTTATTGATACTGGAGTCATGGTTCTGGTCACTGAAATTACTGTATGCAAATTATCAAGTAAAAATCTAAAAAAAAAATTAAAATTATCATTAAAGTATCGATACTTTCTTCGATGTCCTAATGTCATGTCCATGTGTTGATTTTAAGTGAGAGTAGAAGGTAGCAAACAAGTGTTTCAAATCCTTGAGAAGGCCTTGCAAAAAGACCTTCGGTTTCCCACTTATATGATTTATTTTAATCCGATCAAGCTATCGAAATTGAGCGAAATCGGTCAATGTTGTGATACAGCCATAAATCATAAGATTTCAATTAAATTAGTGGCAGAAGGGATATGTTACAATATAACCCCTACACAAATGTTTCTCCCTTTTTTGTGGTTAAACCGTTCTTAGAACGGCAAATTAACGAATAAATTGAAATTACATCAGATTTTAATAAAAATTTCTCTGTGCCGTAAGTTGGATAAGCAAGTTGACAAATATTGATTTATTTTGACACCTTCCGAATTTGGTCTAAGCGATCTAGGAAGGGAAGTGTTCACAATGAAATCTGGTGTGTCGCGTAATTTCGCACATTAAACAAACCTCGCTGAAAATAAACCGTCCAGTCCATAGTGTGATAGAACCCCCACAGCAGAAGTTACATCTGATTATTGTTTAAACCCACCTAAGAGTGGACATTATTTGTAAGATTTAAACAATTTCTTTTTCGCACATAGGATAAACCGCGCTGAAAATCGGTGCTACCACTACTGTTTCTTTCGATTTGCGATTTAATTATCCTAGAGCAGTTTGTATTTTACAGTGAATTACTGCACTTTTGTTTGGAGGTTTTTTGGACAGTCTCGTACTAAATTAACAGTAAATATTTCCCGATAATTAGTTGGTTTCCCTTAATAGCGACACCCACTAACTCCATTAAAATAAATTCCAATTATAGATTATATACGCAGACAATTGGGTCTAAGAAGTAAGATGAGGACATTACAAAGTCAGTGTCTTCGTACTTTCCTATCCCCTACTCTTTACAATATTAAAATTTCCCTGAGCCACTTCGTGGCAGACCTCCTACTCTTGTGGGTCATCCTATTATTTCCTATTTTCAAGCCATCACATAGACGACTTTTCGACTTTGTTAAAAAGAAGAAAAATAAAGAAAAGCTTTTTATGAGAAACTATGCCACAATCTAATACGAGTATCGACAAAAGAAGGCACTATTCTTCATGCTTTTGTAAGAGAAGCGACACAGCAAACACGGATATTGGTCATTTCTGTAATGAAGTATTTAGCCAAGTATTATTTATGTAGATATGGTCGCCGCCATGCTCGTCTCCGCCTTCGTCGTTGCTTTTGTCGCCACCTCAGAAAAGAAACTGCCAGCAGTTGTTTCGGCGTAAGTTATACGAGATAGCAGCAACAACAACAACTGCGACAGCTACAACAACAAAATGAATGAAAATGAAAAGAATTTGTAAATAATGCCATGTTAGTTTATCTATGTACGTGTGGTCGTATAGAGGGGCGGCAGGCAGGGCCATGTAAAAGATGACACAAAGTTTGATGCAAAGCATTCAAAGCAAAACTGGCGGGTGGGACGGAGCAAAATGCAGATGAGGATCAAGATGGACATAAGGAACGGGGAGAAAGTGGCAACTAAAAAGAAAAAAAGGTAGAAAAAGCAAAAGAAGAAAAGTTAAAATTATTAAGATTACAAAAAGGTTCCTCCAGCATAAAGGCGAAATTGACGATGGCGAGCGGACACCAACAAACGCCATCGAATAACGAGCGACAACAAGTTGCCCGAATTATGCCACCAACAAGCTGACAGCACCAACAACAGCAGCTACTAATACCGGGTGGTGTAACAGCCAACTAAAACTGTGCTGTTGCAAACAATCTGTGACAACAACAGCTAAAATACCAAAAGACTGAGGAAATGGCAGAAAAAGAAAAATAAAATAGGAAAATACTTTCCACAAAGTTGTCGATGAGCAGCAGCAGCAGCAACATGCCCATACACGGACTGTGTACAACAGATACACATACACACGAAGCAGGGTATTACCACCATAGAAAATTCTTTGTATTGTTAAGATGATGAAAAAATGTTAACGAACTCCAGAAATGGCAATAAGACCAAAAACTGCAAAAAAAAAAAAAAAAAAAAAAAAAAAGCTCATGCGAAAAAGAAAACTAAGACGGCCAAAACAATACCAACAACACAACACAGCGGGATAAAAGCAACAACCTACATTAAAATAACAATAATCAAACATAACGCTACAAAATGTTGGGTAGTGCGAAAAAATTCGGGATTTTTATCTCTACAAAAATGATTAAAAAAAATCGGTTTCAATTATTTAAACATATTCTGAAATAATGTTACTTAAAGGATCTGAACTCTTGTTTAAGTCGATTTTGCCGAATTGGCCAAGGGAGTAGCAAGCAAAGAAATTTTAAATCGCATTTCCCACCTAAATACACAAACAAAGCGTCATATTCTCTATTGTGCCATTCACATCCCCAGATACGACGACAGTTATATTTAGATGTACACATTTTCTTTCATTAATACGAGCCCAGTTGAGCCATTCTGCAGAGGCTGTTTGGGCATCTGCCCCTCATAAGTATTGCTACATCCTCTGCATAGCAGACGATTTTGAATCTTTCTTCACTTAATACGAGTGCCCTTATTAGACTGTTTATAGCGGTGATCCACAGCAGTGGAGAGAGGATGCCACCCTGTAAAGTTCCCCGAGAAACGTTGTAATATTTTTACCGTTCCATCTGCATGATACCCTCCTGTTCCTGAGCATATAAGACTGATCCAGTCTTTAAGCACCCGTTCAAACTGTTTTAAGGATTGATTAGGATCCTTAGTATACTGTTTATAGTGGTGACCCATAGGAGTTGGGAGAGGATGCCACCCAGTGGAGTGCCCTGTGAAACTTTGTAATATTTTCACCCTTCCAACCGCAGTATAACTGATCAGGATTGAAAGCACCCGTTCTTCGCCAAACTGGTCAAGGGATTGAATTATATAGGATTTTTTTTATGATTTAGATGAGAAAAGGGTCGACTTGTCAAACAAACAACACGCAGAAACAAGTATGGTTAGGGTGACAATATTCAAAGAAGATCATACTATTGTTAGGTATATGTTTGTGGCACAATATTATGATCCTCACAGCAATAGTATGATTCACACATAACCATACTATGATCCCCACAACCATAGTATGATTCACATTCAAACATACTATGATTCACACTCAACCATTCTATGATCTCCACAACCACACTATGATCCTCACAACAATAATATGATTCACACTCAACCATACTATAATCTCCACAAACATATTATGATCCTCATAGTATGTTTCTCATACAACCATAGTATGATTCTCACAACAATAATATGATTCGCACTCATCCATACTATGATCCCACAACCATAGTATGATTCACACTTAACCATACTATTATCCCTACAACCATATTATGATTCACTCAACCATACTGTGACACCCAAAATAATTTATTAGTATTGGGTTGTTATTCAAAAATAGAGATTATTATCAAGCAAGTTATTTTAAATCTCATTACACTTAGTTCATAACCAGATTGAGGCCATGTTTTTATTGAACATTTCATTCAAAAAACAAAAATATATTTTGCAACGGCAGTCGAAAATACTTTTAGTTGACAGCAGGGGTGAATGCTACTTCACCATCCGTAGACCACAAGTAACGAATGTGATTTAACCATGACCAATGGCTATATGTGACGCGCAAAATAGAAAGGGACCTAAAGTTAAAAACCAGTTTTGTTCAGGAGAGCCATTTTAAAGATTAGGTCCCTTTTTATTTGCCCTTAGAATCGTCGACTTCACTTTCATTTGTATGGCTAATCCATAGCGAAGGGTATATAATATAGGGCCTGGCCAACTTTAAGGCATGTTAACCTGTTTTACCTGACTGTATGAGAATACAGTAACTGTTATCAAATGGTACAAGTTAAGCAGGCAACAGCTACAAATAATCGATTATCAATTAGTGCAGATACTCTTCCAGTTTAAGGACTACCTTCTTTTGAATCCCCTTTCTATTGTGGAATTTTTTCAAATACTGATCATCCCGAGTACTTTGCACATACACAATCGTATTGTGGAGTTTTGTTTTAAATACGGTACTCTTTTCCCCCAATTTCTTTGCAAGTTTATACCATTCCATGCCAAACAGATTATCATGCAACCGTCAAGAACTTTTTGCACTACCCAATATCGGCTGTGGCCAAGATTACAAAACAAAAGCCAAAGGAAATATGGAGAAAATCTTGATTGTTTCCTGAACTCTAGTTGTTGTTTTGTTATGTTGTGTTGTAACTAATAGCTGTGATGAAATTGGAACATATTTTCAATTCATAATAATCCTACAACACACAGAACAATACAATACTCTCACATACATACGTATGTATTTCATATTTGTCGGCAGCGTCGACATCGTCGTAGCCGTCGTCCTTAATTCATATCGAGTACTTCTTCTCTTCCTTTGGGTATGTGATTACAAAACAATAAAATGTTGAAATTTATTACTGGCCCGTTGTTTGTTTTATGCCAGTTTGTTCTTGTTGTTGTCGTTTCTCTGATTGCTGTACATTTTAATATAGAAGTGCCACAACAAAAACAACAGCAGCATGAGTGAAGCTGAGACAGAGAGCATATGGGTTTCCAAAAACAGCAACAACAACAAGGACAATAATAATGGCTCAAAGACATGAGGATATCATTTCATTTCATTTATATATCCTTTGGAAAATCGGTTAAAAGGCTGAATGGATGAATGAATGAACGAACGGTCGAAACAACAACTGCATGCCACAGCACGAAGGAAAACAATGTAATTTATCATTTTGCTGTTTTGGATCTGTTGTGACCTTAATAAACACTAAAGGATGCGATACACAGGATGCAGTACAAACATATGGATGCATGTTTGTAGTCATATCTTCAAATTTATTAAAAATAGTTTTAAAAAAATATATTTAATAAATTTTAGCAAATAATGGTATATTATTCAAAAAGGATTTAAACAGTTAATGGAGTCCACCCCGAGAAGTTTGGTCTGGCCGATGCTTTCACGCTTAGATTGTGTCAGTATGGCACTGAAAGTATTAAAAGATTCGGTTGTTTGCGGTGGTTGCACGTTTGATGTGAACTAATTTGGACCATTACTCCATTGGTCAAAGGAATCCAATTCAGCCTAAACGTAAAATTCAGGACGTATAGCGATTCGTCATGTAAATTTATTGTTTTGAATGACGATTTTTGAGTCGCAGAATTTTTGAGTCCCTATTAAGCCAAAAATAGTCAATCGGAAGATAAATTGGATCACATTTTAAAATATGACGGATGGTGTTCCCATTCTAATCCAAACGAAATGGCAATATTATGTTCACACTCTATCCTATGGGGGAGCGAAAAATAAACAAATGGAGACTATTCCATGCACTGACATAAACAAGTGTGATTCGGAAAAACTTTAAAATTAGATCAAATTAAATGATTGCTACGAGTATATAGACTTGTAATGGGACAGATGGGTTTCCAAATCCAATAAAATTATACCGTTGTCATCTGCTCTTAGAAGTGTTCAAAAATTTTTAATACGAACTTGAAGGCACACGACCAACCGCTTCGTTATTACTCCGCAGTTTGGACCTAATGAACAAGGATTTTGCTCGAAAAATTATCTTTTCTGGCAAAGCGTATCTCGGCGGTTATGTTAACAACCAAACCTGTCGAATCTCAGAATCGAAAATGCTACACATGATCATCGAGACGCGAATGCATTATTAGAGAGTGTCAGAAGGTGCGGTTTTGGAAGCGGTGACTTCAATAAGCACCTTTTCTTTGAAACTGTTGCTGGAAGCCGCGCTACATAGGCATATTAAACAATTTTTCAGTGGACATGGAAGGTCTTTGGTTTGAACAGGATGGCGAGCCATGCCACATGGCCCACACCACAATCGTTTGTTGTTGTTGTAGCGGAAAACCGTCCCGGGGTGACAGCCCTTGGCCGAAGAATTGGTGCTTTGGGTCGATCCGGTGCGTAGACCGGCTGTCGTGGGTTTGGTGATGTGTTCTTTGCCACCGGAGTTGCGATTTGACGCCATTGGCAACTCATTAGACAGAGACAAAAACCGCCAACAAGGTCTTGGAAAATTTATTTAACGCAAAATGTGCAAATATTAAATGGATTTTGCTCAAGCAGTGGTTTAAAAGCCGTTTTAAATTATAACCGGCTAGAGTAATAAGTGAGTGACAAGGTTATTAGGCTATTATTTGTATGTTGGTAAGAAGAAAATGTTAGCCAATTTCAAACTGTAGGTAATTTCCCCCTAGTGGGGACGAGTTTTGCCACCTGAATCCTTTAAGGCGATCCTAGGGGCTCCTCTGCAATAGTAACTTACATCTTGGGTAAGTGCTATTTATTTATCTTTATGGTGACATAGAGTGATCCCTTGATAAACTGGATGTAGTCATGTGCTACGAGGTCGGGGCAGGGATGCATGACTGAAACCCCAATAGCTTTTAATCTAGCCCGACCTAATGGCAACGGCCCTTAGTAGAGTGTCGTGGTATTTGTGGTATAACCACATTAAAAGGGGATACATGACATAATGTCATAGGCATTACGAAACATAACAAGCGACACAACATCCGTGTAAGTTAACTAGCTTACCTTGTTGGTTTGCTAGTCTGACAACATTGAACAAATGAATTAATGCCTCTTCCTCAAAATCACCTAAAAATTAGGAAATCAGTACGAGATGTTCTTCCTAATTAAACTCCTTCCTTTTTTGCACGTTCTTTAGCCAAATCTGGGTATTGGACAGAAAGCCGCAATTGAGATTTGAGGCATTTATTTTTTGAAAATAATTACCTTCAAATGTGAGTAACTGTATTATGGAAATGAGCGTTCGGTGAGAAACGAGAAGATCCGCTGTTTCCGACCAAAATGTTGTTCACTGACGAGGCCGATTTCTGGCTCAATGGCAAAGTCAATAAGTCTTGCCACATTTGGGCTAAAGACCAACAAAAAGAGGTTCAAGAAGTGCCATTATACCCAGAGAAAACCACGGTTTGGTGCGGTTAATAAGCTGGTGGAATCAACGGTACATAGTTTTTTCAAAAATGATGTTGGCCGGAATGTAACCGTGAATGGTGCTCGCTATTTACCTGAAATTGATGTCCGTAATCTTGACGACACTTGGTTTCAACAGGACGGTGCCACTTGCCATACAGCTGCTCAAACAATGGATCTATTGAGAGGTCATTTCGAAAAGCAGCTAATTTTACTTTTTGGACAGGTGAGTTGGACGCCTAGATCGAGTGATATCGCACCTTTGGACATTTTTCTTCGGGGTTACGTAATGTCCAAAATCTATGCTGACAAACCAGCTACGATTCAGGTTTTGGAAGTCAACATTACGCGCGTCAATAAAGCCATACCGGTCGAAATGCTCGAATGCAGAGTGAAAACCCAGAGGCGTAGTTGCGGCCAACATTTGATGGAAATGATATTTAAAAAATAAATGCCATATGTCCTTTCAAATAACCAATAATGATTCCAAACTTGATTTGAATTTTTATACTTTTTTTGTTCTAAAAAAATACCTCTAGATGGATCACCCTTTATAACAAAATTCTTAAATTTGTCTAAGGGGTCTAGTACAAATTGCAAGCTAAAAACTTACCTAAATATAATTAAATTTACGAGTAAAATACTAATTTTGATTTTGAACATGACAGTAGAATATAATTTCATATAAAACAGGTAAAAAGGAAAGTCGGGCGGCCTTTCTATGAAATACCCGACACAGCTCTATTACTTGAAAGATTCCGCATCTCTTTGTGGGGAGTTTAAGCAAGATCGAACATAATATTTAACTTCGAGAGCGGAAGTGATATATTTCGTTGGGGCTAGAAAAAACATGACCGGTATGGCACAATTTTACCAGTGATAGAATAGGTCGAACTTAACACGCTATGCTTCATTTAAGCTAGATCGAATTGATAGCACATATCATGGGCTATATCAAGAGAAGAACCAATATAGTCGAGCTTCAGTAGCAATGGCTTTAAGTCGCACATAACGCACTGGGCCAATTTTGAGCTCCGGATTCAAATTATGACTTCTTATGACTTCTACAGCGGCTTATCTTCAATTAAAGTACATTTAGCAATTATGAACCGGTTGTCGTTGTCGAAATACAACTAGTGTTAATTTTGACAAAAAATACACTAGTCTTAACAAAATTAACGCTTGTAGTATTTCGACAACGACAACTGTGATCAGGTTTGATGTACCAAATTTTATCGAAATCGGTTCATAATTGCGACCAGTTTATTTGATTACATAGATAGATTCACAGACACAGAAACGGTAGGTGATATAAGTACAATATATCTGATAGTGATTCTGAATTGATCTCTATATCTTACAAGGGGCATATCTTTATTCTCTTTAGACGTTAAAAAAGTATATCAAAATATAAGGATTGCTAAATACCTTTGATATAGTTTGATTATTTTAATAATTGAAATAGTTTGAAATATTTAACGAAAATTATAATTTCTCACTCACCGTGGTAGAAATGTAATTTCATCTGGATTCATAAATAACGTCCACAAGAACAAAAACAGCAGCAGCAACAACAAGAGATGTAATTAAAATAAACACAACACTTAATATGATGTGGCGTAGAAAGAACAACAACAAAATGCCTAGTTAACTAACAACACTCCCTCTTCCTTCGACGGCAGTTTTGTGGCTTCAACAATTACTGGCGTAGGAGACCGGTACACCACACCACCAAGGACCGCTACCAATTACACAGTCACTGCACTCACTCCCACCACTGTGTTAAACGTTTAAATGACACGAAAGCCGTCAGCAGAACAACGCCACAAAATAAGGAGGAAAGAATAATAATAAACAACACTTGATGTCACAATTTAATGGGCGAAGGAAGAAGCTTTATTTATTCGGTTTCCCGGGTCGGGCTCCCAGAGAAGTTTCTAATAAGAAAGCCGTACTAGTAAAGGCGTCCCACTAATGGACCATATACCGTGAAGTGTATAAATGGTTGCTGGAAATGCGAAAAAATAAAATAAAGGCAAAACGCAGCGGCAACTCCTACACAATCCTTCAATTCAATTACACACAATTTGGCACGCAGCAGCACATTAACTCCACATTCTCCAATGTCAACGAACAACCAACACAGACACTCCCGCGAACAACGTCAACTCCCTTATAACAGCGCCTACAATACCGCCTTTACTACGACCTCGCGCGTTCCTTCGTCCGTCTCTCCGCCAGTACCGCACAATACCACACGCAATCTACCACGCACCAGTCGGTACTAGAAAACCTAACGCGTACTTTTTGGTGTTTCTTCCTTTTTTTCTTCTTTTTTTGTGTTATTTTTGGTCTATACGAAATTCACAAAATTTATAGCTGGAGCGACACACAGCACAATCCGTGGCAGACAACTTGCAACTCGTACGGAAACTACTAAACTGAACCAAGCTCAACTCAACTGAATCGTAGTAAAAGTTTTCCATGAAAATGCCGCTGCAGCAGCACTAGTGGCAACAACAACCACACCACCAGTCAGTCAGTCATTGGCAGTCAAAGCACGTACAACGCAGGCTGGTGGCGGCAGATGCATCAGTAAAATGCAGGCAGCAGCAGCAACATAGAATTACTCTCCACATTCGGTGTTCTCCACTGAAGATGCGAGCATAAGAAGAGAAGCACAGGATGTCACAAAAAAACCAAAAATGAGAGCTCCAACACTCATTCGCATCATATTGCAAAAGTTCCGATGGAAATGCATTAAGAAAAACTCCAGCTGTGGAGTGAACAAAAAAAAATCAGGATAGAGTGTTGGTGGGATGAAATTTCAGGGGGGTCATATAAACGAGAAACCGACGGCAGACACACACACACAAAGGCGGAGTAAGAGAGGGAGAGGAAATTGCACCAATCCTACCAGACATTATGACGACACCAAAAAACCAGTAAATTCTACATCGTGCTACAACATGACGATGATTCCAAAACATAAAATTTATGATATGACGACGATTATAGTCGGAAACAAAGCAAAGGCGGATATTGAATGTATGTGCGTGCGTGTGTGTGATCTGTGGCGCCGGGTGAGAAGAGACAGATACTAGTAGGTCAGAAGAGTGTTTACAACATTGACAGTTGGTTTGGCACAAAACCTGACAAATTTCCGGAAAAATGACATCTAAAGTGAAAATGGCAAAAGGAGGGCCGTTTTAATCATCCGCAAGACTGGAATAGTGCAGAAAAGGGTTAAATTCTCATTGGCGAAGCAAAAATACGACTTTTTTTCATTTGAACTTTTTCTTAAAATGAATCTACTAATTGACTACTTATATGGGTATAGTAGCAAAAAATCAAAACAAAAAAGATTCCATAAAAAAGGTTTAATCTAATATGGGTGACAATCAAGAAAAGAAGGGCCTAAAATAAATCTGAGGTATTCTTATCGGTTCCATTTTCACCATTTTATAAAGGACAGCTTAAAATATACTTTGATAAATTATTTCATAAAATATCTGAATAGGTATTAGGCAATGTTTCATAAAAATTAGGAAAGGCAATATGAATTTTATAAAACGTTTCATAAAATTTATATAATTTTTCATAGAAATTATGAAATATTTTATAGAAATTATGAAATGTTTTATAGAAATTATGAAACATTTTATAGAATTAATGAAAAATTTCATAGAAATTACAGAGAAATTTATAGGAATTACGAAATATCACACACTATCAAATATATTTATTCTTATTTATTTAATTATTTAGCATATAATTACAAATTATATACTAAATTTTGATATGAGCATCGCAGGACTATCAAATATAAATATTTGCCTTATTTAATAAAGGGCTTTCATAGGCTCCTACAGGATTTTAAAGGTTTTAGTCTCCGTAATACATCCTCCACCTTAACTTGTTACAAAGATACAAAAAACCGTTCATACAATTGCACTTTTTGATACATTTTCGGCCGCGAAAGTACAGTGACACAACCGCTGCTCATTAGATTAGATTAATTTTGCAAATGTTCAGATCTGTTCTCAAACATCGTTATTATGATTTAGTGCTGATGTTTGTAACACCTTAAAGGAATGAAGATAGACCAAATGTTTAGTATAGCGATCGACTCAGAATCACTATCCCATTTCATTGCCAGGACCCATTCGCATTTTAACTCCGTTCTCTCTAAATTTCGTATTGTAGATTTTAAACAATACAAAGTTATAACTGGACCCTGTCAGACTATGTTTTAAAATAGCAAATCGTTCTGTATCCGAATAGCCGCACACAAAGGTTTCTCCCAAGTTTAAGTTTAGCCGCTCTAAAATTCATAAATTAAATCGGAAATCTTTTGATATAACCCCAAAACAATGATCATTCCAATCTGTAGTCTTGCCGCTGCACAGAAATAATTTTACATTCGATGTAGCTTAAATGAAGCATAGATATTTATATTCCTGGTGAAATTGGCAGTGGTTGACATTCGTTTGAGCGCACCTTAAATATTTTTGAACATTCTTTATTTATCTGTGACTATCAGATACGACCTAAAGTGATTTTTTTTATCACAACACTAAGTAAGCAATGGAATGTAAGAACCGTTAAGTTCAAAATCACATGATTTCTAAAACTAACACATTTTTCGTGCGAAATTCATTTGAACGCATCAGCAAAAAAAGATTTGTCAACGAAAAATTTCAAGTGAACATTTTTTTGATAAGAAAATACTTATTGATTAAGTACAAAATATTACAAATTTAAAAAAAAATTGTGTTGATGCTACATTTTTGCAGAAATGGGTAAGCGTTTAAATGACTATGAACAGAATTTTATCGATTCCCCTAAAAAAAAAAAGATGGGCAGCCCAATAGAAAAACTGCGAAAATATTAAACCGTTCCGAATGTGTAATAAGAAACTATTTGCGAAAAAGCAAAAAATATGGTATAAAAACTCCAACCAAAGGCAATTTAAAACTAACATTGAAGAATAAAGAACGAAATCATGAGGAAGCTCCAAAAAATCGGCTAAAATGGAGCCAAATAAAAGAAAAACTGACTGCACCCTGTTACCTCTAGAACAATTGCACAGTATTTAAAGTCAAAACCATCTATAAGATAGACAAAGTTACAAGAAAACCCGAGCTTATCAAATGCCCATAAACTAAAGAGGCTAGAGTTGAACAAATGAATGAAAATATGTCATCTTTTCCGACGAGAAAAAGTTCAATTTAGATGGCCCAGACTGTTGTAGCTACTACTGGCACGATTTAAGTAAAAACAATGTAGTTAGATGCAAGCGTATTTTTCCGGCGGGGCCTTATGGTGTGGGGTGCCTTTTCCTATGAAAATAAGTTACCGGTTTATTTCATATCAACAAAAATGAATTCAGAAAATTATAATTACTTGTTGGAGGACGTGTTGATATCACATCTTGATGAAAATGTGGACGATTAATGCATCCAAGCAAACAAAATCGTGGTTTTTGGACAGAAACATCAATGTATTACCATGGCCGGCTTGCAGTCCTGATTGCAATCCAATAGAAAACCTATGGGACATTCTCGCAGCTAAGGCTTACGAGGGTGGAGACAGTTTTCAACAATCAACGATCTAAAATATACAATTAAGGAGTGTTGGTCCGACATTAGCATTACAATTTGATAGAACCGATGCCAAATCGATTTTTTTCCGTCATACAGAATTATGGAGGACATACTAATTATTAATTAAATATAAAAGATAGCTTGAATTAACTTCCTATTTTGACATTTAAGTAGAGTGCGCGCAAAAGAGTTTCTCTCATTTTTTGTTTTTAAATAAATTTTCCACAGTGTAATGAAATATTTGTTTGTTTTTTTACTTGCTTTTTTAAAATATAAAATAAATTTACTGTTTCGTAAAAAAAATATTAAAAACAATTTATATCACCAAAATAGACAAAAATCGTCTGCGCTCAAACGACAGTCTACCATTGTATGTCCCCCCCCTCTCGCTCAAAAAGTTAAAAATCCGATCGTTCTTAAACTCCAAACAGAATAACAGAGTGCTTTTGGGACCGTCCGACTACACCTGTTTTTACTTGACTAACTTGTTTTTTGTTCAATAAAACTGATTTCGAAAATTAAATATTTTCTTGGTTCTGGTATCGTCGGGATCGAAAATGTACATTTTTGAAGAGCGGAAAGTACGAAATGGAAAAACTATTTTACATCCCTGACGTGTAATCCGCGGATGAACGCTTGTCTGCCTCCGTACGTCACATCACTGTCCACATTGTGGCCTTTTAACATTTTAGACAGCTAGACGCCAACACTTATTATGAGCTAATGTGGTGGTTTAAAGACTCACACACGCAGTGACAGTAACAACCCACAACCGCAACAACAGACATCATAACGAGTGCAACAAAAATGACAGCTCAAATGCTAATGCAACAAAACAATGGAGCAACGAGAGAGAGCTTATAAAAAGAAGAATGCAACATGCTGCTGCATGCCATAAAAAGAAGAGAAATTTAAAAGCGTAACATACCAATGCACACATAAAACCAACCTTAAGCCGCTGGATTCAAATTAAAATGAGGGGCGAAGAGCCAAACAGAAAAAGGGGGGGCAAATGGCAGCATATTTTTGAGGGGGAGTGGGTCTAAGGGAAGGAGGGTGAGATAGGAATGTAGCAGTATGGCTGGCCTGCACACACATACAATAACCGACATTCCACGCAAACTGCAAATGACATACACCGCCACTAGTGCCATCGTCATCATCTGTAGTACACTCGTTGCACGAACACTCTCATGCCAACACTCCCCACACAGGCACACATGCTATGCACACATTCAGTATCTCTCACACTCACTCTTGTACACACACATCCTTCCTTATATCCTTTTTGCAAAGGCGCGCTATCAATGAACATGACCTACCACACTATTAAAAATCGTTACTTTTTTTGTTGCAGTCGCCGTTGTTGTTGTTTTTTTTTTTGTTGCTTTTCCTGTGTTTGATTCCCCTTTGCATTGTTAGACATGTGTGTGACACATGTGAATGGAGTTATGTCAGGATAATATCGCAAAATCCTTTTGTGTGTGACTGAATGAATGAGCAAAATGAAACCGGGTGTGCCTGTGTGTATGCAGCGTTAGGGGGTGTTCGTGCCTGCAAGTGTATGTGTGTGCGAGATTGCATTTGAATTTGAATGGAAGAGGAACAGGATAAAGTATTTGTTTGCATGACTGTGTCAACGATGCGTGTGTGTGTGTGTTGGTAGTGGTGTTGGTGGAGCAGTGGTGTGATAAGTCGGGTCGGTGGCACATGTGTCACCGAAGTAAATCCCCCCGGTGTGGCTGTTGTCAACTTTAGTATGTCATTAGTCTATAAACAAATTCCAGGCCGTGGAAGGAGTACTGTAGATAAGAGCCAAAGCAATAAATTATTGCACCGAATGAAGATTAAAGAGATAAGAGCGTAATATTTACACAAGTGTGGCTGCAAAATAGTTTAAAAAAATATTAAATTCATACAAATAAATTAAATCATAGGCATTTTGAATACTTGGAAAAAATCGATGTACACATACAGTTACGGAAAAAAAAGTAGGTAATAATATTTTACACACAATATTGCCAATTTCAAAGATTTATATCGAGCCCTTAACGCTAAAAAGACATAAGCGCCAAAAAGAAAATTTTACAGGTTTTTTGTTTTTTTTGTCTAATTTATCTGGAGGATTCCTATACAACTAAATTTGGTATTTGTTTGCTAATATTAATATTGAATTTTTAATACAAGGGCATATCAATACTTCCGTAACTTTTCGAATAAAACAATTTTTTTTGCAAAAAAAAAAAGCATTTTTCAACATAATCTCCTTTTAGCTCAATCCACTTAGTCCAACGTTTCTTTAATGTTTGTATCCCTTCCAAAAAATAGGACTTTCGAGGTCCATAAAATAGGCATTTATTTGAACAATAATTTTATCGTTGGAGCTGAATCACTTTCCACCGATCCATTTCATAAGGTTTGGAAACAAAAAATAGTCACTGGGGACTAAATTCGGAGAATATGACAGATGAGGTACCAATTCGTAACCTAATTCATGCAATTTTCTCATTGAGAATGCACACCTCTGCACCCTTGCATTAGCTTGATAAAAAATAACTTTTTGCTTAGCCATGGGGTGTTTTTTTAAATCCTCGTTAAATCGGTCCACTAAGTTGGCATTCGCCGTTTGTTTTGTCCCTTTTGAAGGTAATCGATATGGATTATTCCGCATGCGTCCCAACAAAACTGTTGCCATCACCTTATTGGCCAACAAAGTCATCTTGGCCTTCTTGGCAACTGGTTTACCCGGAAAACCCATTGTTAACACTGCTGCTTGTTCTCCGGAGTGTTGAAATGGATCCAAGTTTCATCCACGGTTACAAAACGCAGCAAAAACTCATTCGAATTGCGGTTAAACAACTTTAAATCTTGTTATCAGACGATTACGTTTATGGTCTATTACGGCAGCTATCTTGCAGACAGCTTTCTTAAACCCAACTAGGCATGTAAAATCGAAACCACAATGCCATATGAAATTCGTATGGTACCAACAATCTCACGCACTTTTACTCCTCGATCTGCCAACACCATATCGTGAATTTTTTTCGACATTTTCGTGTGTATTCACCTAAATTGGTCGTCCAGAACGTTTAGCGTCATTTGTACTTGTGCGACCGCAACGAAAGTTAGTAAACCACTTTTTTACCATTGTACAGGCAGAAAAAAAGTATGGTTGTGGTGACAATATTTGAAGAGGATCATACTGTTGTATGGTATATGGTTGTGGCACAACAATATTATGATCCTCACTACAATAGTATGATTCACACATAACCATACTATGATCCCCACAACCATAGTATGATTCAACTTAACCATACTATGATTCACACTCAACCATACTATGATCTCTACATCCATACTATGATCCTCACAACAATAGTATGATTCACACTCAACCATACTATTATCTCCACAACCATATTATGATCCTCACAACAATAGTATGATTTTTATACAACCATAGTATGATCCTCACAACCATAATATTATTCGCACTCAACCATACTATGATCCCCACAACCATAGTATGATTCACACTCAACCATAATATTACCCTACAACCATAGTATGATTTACTCAACCATACTATGATACCCAAAATTATGTATTAGGATTGGGTTGTTATTCAAAAATAGGGATTTAGTTCATTTGCCAGATTTGAGGCCATGTTTTTATTGAACATTTCATTCAAAAAACAAAAATATATTTTGCAACGGCAGTCGAAAATACTTTTAGTTGCCAGCAGGGGTGAATGCTACTTCACCATCCGTAGACCCCAAGTAACGAATGTGATTAAACCATGATCAATGGCTATATACTTAAGTGCAGGCAGATTTTAAATAAACGAGAACCAGTTGGAAGTACAGTATTTCACCGAACAAAGTAAACACAATAAAAATCCCTCGAACTACCTTCCGAATGTTGTTGTTTTTTATAATGGACAACAACCATGCATTGCATCGTGTGTGTGTTTTTTTTTTGGTATCCAAAAAAACACACACACATAGTCTTTAAAGCCTGTTATGCTTTGTTCATAGACTCAACCATACAGTATGATTGCCGTAATCATATTATTGTCAACGTAAATCTTTAACAACAATACTTTTGTCGCACCAACAATATTAACATGGTTGCTATAACCATATTTTCATTTAATAAAATAGTATTGTTACATTTCAACAATATTATTATTGCCGCAATCATACTGTTGTCAAAATTAAATTCAGAAAACAATACTATGGTTGCGACGACAATGCTTATATTGTAGAGTACATATTGTTGCGGTGACCATATATTTTCTCTGCGTGTGTATAGTTTCATTGAAAATGGGCGAAATCGGCCCAGAAGAAATAAAAACTCCTTTTAGGGGAATTAAAACTACTTTTTTATAAAACTCTATTTTTGGGAGGAACTATGGGGTCCAAAAAAGTTGACAACTTTAATTCATGAAATTCATTAATATTAATTTTTACTTGTATTTGAATGATTATGCTTTGATTCGAACGTATATTTAAGTATGAACTATAACAATGTTTCAGCAAAACTATGCTAGCAATTAAATAATCAAAAAGCTAAAGTCGGGCGTGAGCGACTTTATTATACCCTGCACTTCTCGATGTCCAAAAAAGCAAACTGAAAATACTTTTTTAGACCTCCTTGGACAGTCTCTAAATTTATCAAGATTTTAAAATGTACTTCATATTTAAATTTGTGACAAAAACATATCGAGGGCTTATATTCAATAACCTCTATCTACAAAAACACAATTTTTCAGGAAAGCCAAAAAACTGTTTTATTCGCAAATTAGCAACAATTTTAATGAACTCATCTTCCACAATATTAACAAAATGTGACTTACAAACACCCTAACTAAAAATTTTGTTGAAATTCGAGTTATTTTAGCTTCTTTGGTAGATAGAGGGTATTGACTCACAAATGAAATCATTGCGTAGGAAAATAATATGTAGATAGAGGGTATTGCCTTATTTTAAAATTAAGTTTGTTTTACGGTTTTTGTATGGGGATCCACAAAAAGGTGGGTGATAGGGGGTAGATATGTTCACAAGAAATGTTGGGGATGGAAAAATGGCAGTACTATTAATTTAACTAAAAAATAGCCTGAAATTAAATAAAACGAAACAATTATATGATGTAGATAGAGGGTTTTGCCTTTATAAAATTCATAAACAAGTATCTTTGTAGATAGACAAATGATAAAATACAGCATATATAGTACTAAAAATAGGTTTTTTCAATTGAAATTTTTACAGTAGATGCAGATGGGGTCAGTGATGAGTTTGGCATAAAAAAAAAAATTTCGTCAAAATGTAGATAGAGGTTATTGAATATAAGCCCTCGATATACTGATTACTTCAATTCTGATTTTCTTCAATTTCAATAGCCCGTCCTTGGTCCAAAAATAATTTTTTCAGCCAAATTTCATGTTCCACCTTTAGTTTGATTACAAGCTTTAGATGGTCGAACAGTCAAGACAGACATCGTTAAATGGAATCAGCTAGTTATTATACGTCGGTCGGTATACTGAAAGTTGGATCATGCTCAAATATTTGTATAGTTACAAACTTTTGCCGTAAACTAACTTATAAACCTTTTTTTCCACAGAATTGTCCAGGGTATAAAAATTGTCTCTGTTTAGCTTATTTTAATTGACGAACAATTAACAGCTCATATCGGTCAATGTTTTCATATTGCCCTCATACAAATGTCCCGATTTTAGGCCCTGCTGCTGAACAAAACACATTCTGAATTTTACAAACTCCATTTTACAATATCTGATGTAAATATGGCTCATATTCGGATGGTTTTTTACGTTGAGGCTTTAGAATAAAATAAGTCAATGAGGTTTAATTTCACCCTGGTTAGTATGAAAAATACTAGGCGAAATTTTAGCACATCGCATTTGATTTGCGAATTTTAGTGCGATTCCTCTCTTTGAAGCCTATATAAAAAAAAACAATTGGGTCTAATTTCAACAAAGGTAATTACAAATTCTAAACCGACAGCTGGTTCTAAAGACCGGATTAACCCGAATAGCAATTCTTCGACCAAGGGCTGTCACCCCGGCACACAGTTGCCGCTATAACAACAACAACAAATTGCTTAATGTTCTATGTAAAATATTAGCAAAATTGATATTTTTACTTCCAGAACTTTAAGACCGCAACAGACTGATTAAAATAGGGTTCGTTATCGGCCTGAAACTGCTTACTTTTCTAAATTTGTCGAAATTGTTTTATATTTGCGACCTGCTCTTTGATAACAAACAAACATTAGAATTAAGTTATAATAATCGAAACCACATTATGTTGTAGGGTATATTGAGCTAATATATAATTTATTGTTTAACCAAAATAGACCAGTTTGTATAATTTTTCAAAATTTTTTTGGATATTTTTGTATAATTTGTGAAAACTGTAAATAATTTTTGCTGTTATAAGTGGCAACACTGCTATGAACCTAATAAAATCGGAGATATTCTTGGTTTTAAGCTATCCTGCTATGGTTGATCGGTACTGGAGAAAATCAACAATGAAGTGTAAACATTCAAAACTCTGCAAAGGCTCATTAAATACTAACCATTACATGGCTTATGTGTCAACTGATAAACCTTATTGAACAAGAAAAGAAAGAAAATTAAGTTAATAGCAAGTCATCAATTAATACCTAATCCCTCCTTAGCCCTTTTCATTACATAAATCCTGCCTGCCTGTCTGCCTTGAACACACCACCCTCAGCAGATCTCTAAACGACAAAAGCGGAAATTGTTAAACTCTTTTTAATGGCGCTTTTTATGCGACATCACACACACATACATATTTGCAAAAATTGCAGCAAATATCCCTACTATATACACACACACTCACACAAGCCAACACAAAAAGAGGGAACATTAATTTTTAGTCCTTCTGGTCATGATGTGTAAAATGAACAGAGACAGGATACAGGAAGGAAGGGTAGCTTCATTTTAATGATTGCACAAAAATTTTGTTTGCTGTTCCGTATCTTTTTTTTTAAATGTTGCTGTTGCTGCCGTTGTTGTCGCCGCTGCTGCTTTTATTCTAATATGTCACATTGCAAATGAAAGTTGTGTTTGGGCATTTTGCCATTTACCGCACTCTCCAGTTACACATACTCGTACATGCCCATATAAACATATCCGTAAAAATGTAAAATTTACAAACAACAACATTTACATGAATATGCAAAAGATGAAAAAAATAGGAGAGCTACACAATATTAAAGTTATTGACCGGGTCAACTATTCAATTACTTTACAGCCCTAAGGGTCATTTGCAGCGATAGCACGGACAGACACAAGGACGAACTAATTCACAAGTCCGTTCGTCCTCACCTCTAGGGCGGACATATAGGAGTATTCGCCTTAATTTTTGTTGTTGCTTTAAACGATAAACGTACACACGTTCACCACAATTGAAATGAATGTTGTTGGTGAGGATTGGTGGTCGCTCGCTTAGCAGTTGTTGCTTCGTGATGGCTGTTGTTGGTTGGTGTTGGCAAATGTGGGTTAAATGTCGACAGAAACACAAAAAAAACGCTCGTTTTTAATCGCTTAAATGGCCTGAAAACATATACGGTTTTTGCAGTGATAAGAAAAACGGCATTGTTTAAAGTGGGTTTAATTTGTTCTGGGTATCACAACAATGTTTGTGGTTAAAGCATTATGCAAAATGAAGAAAATGAAAAGAAACTTCAACAATGTCGTTGACAAGTAACGAAATTTTTCGAGGGCGACCGCAAAACTAACTGGCCTGGCACATTTTCTGTTTTACTAGCAACTTTTGTTTTTGTTTTTTAAAAGCAATCTTTTATAAGCCATCTGTCAAAATTTCCGAAATATTTAATAATTATTTTCTTTGTTACAGGTGATTGAAGTAAACAAGTTTTATAATTTTTGAAAAATGGAAAATAAAGAGTTTCGTGCGGTAATTAAACACTTTCATATGAAAGATTATACGCCACAATTAATCAAAGATGAATTGGATTCTGTTCATGGTGCACCATCATACTCCACCGTGAAATCCTGGGTTCAACAATTTAAAATGGGTACGGAAGATGAACAACGCTCTGGAAGACCGAAAACTGCTACTACTATTGAAAACATAAGAAAAATATTTAACGGAGTGACTAAAGATAGACGAATAAAGCTCAGAGAACTTGCTGATATTGTTAAAATACACGAAAAACAAGTTTGGAGTATTTTACATGATGAACTCCACATGAAAAAGCTATCCGCTAGATATGTGACGCGTTTGTTGACTTCGCCCCAAAAAATCGTCCGTTGGACCAATTCCGAGGATCTTTTAGCGATTTATCAGCGTAATCCAATAGAGTTCTTGCGCCGATTCATAAATGTTGATGAAACATGGATCCATCACTACATCCCAGAATGCAAAGAACAGTCAAAACAATGGATAGAAGCTGGTAAAAGTGGTCCCAAAAAGGCGAAAACTGTTAAGTCAGCAGGAAAAGTAATGGCCACAGTTTGGGGTATAATATTTATTGATTATCTTGAGAAAGGAAAAACTATAATTAGTGAATATTATTGTTCATTATTGGATCGGTTGAGTGAAGAAATCAAGATAAAACGACCGCATTTAGAAAAAAAAGTTCTTTTTCATCAAGATAATGCTCCTTCACACACTGCATTTTTAACTCAACAAAAACTGGCCGAATTACGATTTGAAATTGCTCCGCATCCACCATATAGTCCAGATTTAGCTCCTTGTGATTATTTCTTGTTTCCAAATTTAAAAAAAAATCTTGGTGGCAAAAAATTTTCGTCCAATAGCGTCCAACTGCTATTGGACGAAATTTTGAACATATTTTGAAGGTCTTGAAAAATCTTATTTTTCGGATGGAATTAAAAAACTTGAAAAACGTTTGATGAAGAGTATTGAGTTGGAAGGAGATTATGTTGAAAAATAAATAATAATAATACCAAAAAAGGGGTCTTTTTATGTTAGGCCAGTTACTTTTGCGGTCGCCCTCGTATATTCGTACGAGCATATTTTGTTTATTTCATTTATTTTTATTTAGTATGACTTTGTCTTTTATTCTGGTTTGAGACCTGTGTTGTTCCTTTTTCAGAATCATCGTTTAGCCCTGTAGTATGTGTTGCGCTGATATCGGATATCGGAAGGAAGGAGGGATTTTTGCACGGAACAGTTGAGATAACTTCGTTTTTGTGTATTGGTAATAAGCCAATAATTTTAAAGTTAATTAAAATATAGTTATTTTGTTTTGTTTACATTTAATCGGTCTTTTGTCATTATTATAGGAATGGAAATAGTTTTAATAGTTTGCTTATACGAGTATTTACACATTTTCTAATTTTTAACAACTGAAAATAATTTCACCCAAAAAATAGGGTTTTTATTTGTCTAACCCTAAATTTTTCGTGTTACTAAATAAAATGCATCTTCTGTAAAGGAGTTGTTATTACCAAACAATGTATGAACCATCTGTCAATCATATTTTAATTTAGTTTTAAAACATTGCAGATGCAAACGAAAAAAAAATCAAAAATCATTTGTTTGTTTCCGCGGCCAGCATAATAAAGTTATCTTACACAATAAATTTTCACCTTGAACATAATAAATATTCAAATCGTTTGTGGTTTATCATTAAAAAAATATTTATGCAACTTTTTAATTGTTACTGATATATATTTAACTTTTTTTTTAATTTTTTAATTCGCGTAGCGTTCAGATAGTTGATAACACCAAAAAAATGTAGGGGTTCTAAATTGATCTACCGCAGCAGGTTAAAAAAGTCCACAAGTGATAAACACATAAAATAAAAGCAATTGTTTTTTTGTGAAATTTAAACAGAAAATCTGCCCATCTTAGTAAAATCCAATTCACTTAAATGGCCTGTCACTATCAAGCAGCTTCAAGGGTATGTGTTAAGATTTTTAAACATTTCCTACGCACATTATTTCTTTACAACGAAATATTGATCGGAGACCCTATAAAGTATACATCGATCTCCAAAAATTCTAAAAAGATCTAGCCATCCATGTCCGTTTATCCGTGCGTCTATTGAAACCACGACAGCGGTCACACGAATCAACCTACCATCCTGCATTTTTTGCATGATTATGGCTTATGGACCGAAAAGTAATTTAGATACAAGAAACTACTAAACTACTATCAGATAAAGTCGGTTGCTGCAATGAAAGATTTTTCTTTGCGTGTCTTAAATTGTAAAGCGTTTCCAGATTATACTTTTTAACAAAAACTGACCAAGATTGAAAACTCGCTGAAGCGATAACTTCACAGCAATGTACAAAAAAATATAAAAATACTAATTGTACAAAAACCAGAAAACTATTGGCAATTAATGTTATAAACCGTTTGATTTGAATTCTTAAAAATTCTGGTTAAAAGTTATTTGGGAATAACCTTATGCAAAATTTAGCGAGCTCATTTATTACTCGCTAATAGAATAAATTATGAAAAACTTTTTTTTACAAGTTCCAATTTTTTAAATCAGTTACTTATGCATCAAGTTAATCAGTTTTTATATTTAAAGACATTTCAAAAATGTATCTTAAAGTTTTCAAGTTATAGCATTAGCGACCTCTTACTCGTTTAATAACCGAGTACGAATCGAACACAAAGGAAAAGTTGTCCGTAATTATGAATGAATATACAGTCGAACTTCAATAAGTGGGATCGCAAGGGACCGCCTGTTTATTCCTACTTAAAGAGTTTTCCCAGTATACAGTTTCCTTCTTAATCAGGTAATTTAAATTTTTATCCCACAAGAAGGCATCCCACAAGTAATGCATGCTATTTTTTTTAGAAAAAGGCAGTTTGTAAAAGTTATATTATTAAATTCTGTTAATTAGCATTAAATTCAAATTCCATAGTTCAATTAAAAAAAAATTATAAACAAAAGAATTTGCATTTATAAACTTGCAAAGTAAAAAAAAATTGAGCGCTAGCAGCATCGCACCAGGGTTGTCAGTTTTTTTGGCCACTGACGTCAAATTGTGCTCAAAATTACCAAAAAAAAATCGCTAAACTGTAACCGCAGAGATATAATTGCCAATACCTCTAAATACATAGAATGGAGCCATTCAATCGGATATGAGCCAAAATATCCAAATGCCGACTTAAAATTCAGACTTTTGGCGTTTTAGAGTTAGTTACTTTTTCATTAAGTCATTTAAAATGATCGTCAAATCACCACAATATACGCCGCCAAGTCTTTGATCTCGCCATATTTCCTTAAAACCCAGAGTCACACTTCGCAAAAACTCCCTTAGTAAACGGCAAAAACAAGAGAGAAAAGAAAAAAAGAAGACAAAAATCTTACTTTTAGGGGAACGTACATCATGAAAAGGGAAATCCCACTCACCGAGGTAAACGAGTAAAACTTCCCACTTATAAAGGGAAATTCTAAAAAAATCAAGATCTTCCCACTTAAAAGGGAAATTCTAAAAAAATCAAGATCCACTTTAAGAAGTTCAAACTCTTGGGGTTTTTTTATATTTTTTTTGAAGTGTGTAGGTGCCGCCAAAATTGTCTCACTTATTTTTCACTAATGCAGGTCCTACTTATCTTAGTTCGACTGTATTTTATATCTAAAATTTTATTTTATTTATATTATTTTTTATTTTGACTGTTTTATTTTTTAATTAGAGTGATTCGCCAACAAAAAAATTGTTTTTCACGATAGGCTTAATGATTTGCAGTCAGTCCAAGTCATCACATCCGTTATCAAAATGTACACCTAAGTAATCTGAGATCTTTCTTTAAAGTTCAAACATGTTCAGTATAAAAAAATATCATTAACTTTGTTATCGTTGCGCTACTGTCTTCTATGCAAGATTAACATTTCATTCATGCATCTCTCAGTAGTCAGTGTCACTCTCATTAGAATCATCAACGCCATTATCGCGCGGCACTGCATCATTATCAGCGGCCACCGCCGTCACATGTCTAATGATTCATTCAAATGGCTTATAAAAATAAAACAGTTGTTAATTAGTGCAAAACATTCATCACCCGCACATTTGCGAGCCGGTGATTTCGCTATCTTGGCACCGACGTGCCCTCTCAAGTTCCACCAACGCCAACGACCAACACCGTGGTTGACATCAAGACCGGCTAAAATCATTCATAACGACCAATGAATGTCTCATCGCCAGCACGCTAAAAATCGGGGTAAGATCTCTTTTACACACCCGGCAAATAGGCAGAGAGACAGACAAACGGGCAGACTTTAAACGACAAGAAGTGACTCGCGTTCGTTTGCTGCACGGACGAAAACAACAAATGGGAGCAATAAACTTATTTGTTCGTCAACAACACACCAAAGTCTAGAGAAACACCTAAAATGCCATCAACACGCAAATTGTCAATCTGCCACCCGCAAAACAAATGAACGTTTTTACACTTCGTCTGAAAGGGCGGCGGCATGAGCGATTTGTGATTAATAAAGTTTTCGCATGCATGCGACAGTTGGTGCGAAAAGTCGCGTCGTCCATTAATCAAATTTGCAAGAACAACTTTTCAAAGTCATGTCTGGTATTCACATGAAATGTATACGCCCTTGCAAAATGGTTCCAAGTGATCCTAATTTCTCTGTAATAAAAAACAAACATATCTCGAAATTGTGAATTGTGGGCGTGGGTCACAGGATGTGATGTGGCTGTAAGCCGCATTATCCAAATTGGATAATTCCCCATTAGTGTGGACGGTACCACAACCAGAAGGAATTGGGGTGTGACAATAAAATTATTTTTGTAATCATTTTTAATAATTTCTTAAACAAACGCAGTTTTAAGGGCGCAGAGTCCACAAGTTAGAGAGATCTCAACAAATGCAAAAGCCTTAAGCAGGTGTATGTAATAATCTGTAAGTTGAAAAGGCAACTGAAATTTCATTGTTTTTGGCCCCTAGGACCTACTTTTAAATTATCGAGATTTTAAAAATATGGCATACTTGGATTTTTAATGTTTGTTTTATTGAAATTTGTTATCCATAAGTACAGGTGTATAAAAACCTACATTTCGTTTCCCTAGGGTCCAACATTTTAAAAATTATGCCATATGTGAATTTTTAAGGGAATTTTTTTGTTACGTATATTGCGTTAATGTACTCGTATATTAGAACCTGAATTTGGGACCTGCAAGCCATTTGTAAGGGACTATATCCAACAAGTGGACAAATTATGTTCGTCAGGCAAATTAGGTTTAGTTTACTTATATAGTCTATAATAATATGCATCATTGATTTCATTCTGTTAAATTTTTATAACAATCTCTTACTATACTTTGGCCATAAATGGGGGCCTAAAACCGCGCACTATTTTTCCAGAATTTTTTTTTCAATCCTTGCCAACATCATATGTTCCAAATAAGGTCGTCATATCTGTAAGATCATGAGATATTATATTTTCATGTTTAGGGTTGTGTGGGCAGCGCCACGCACTCTTGTCAAATTTACTATAACATTTGTCTATACTAATTTCCTAGTCATTATTTTAATCGGTTAAAATTGTATAACGATCGGTCCAGTACTTTGGTCATAAACGGGAGCGTGGCGCCGCCCACTATTTCTCCAGAACATAGCCGTGTTCTTTTGAGGTAACTAGCTAAATTACATTGTTAGTTTGCAGTTTGGTATTATGGAAAAAATTGAAAAAATTAAGTGCAATATGGCAACATGATTTTTCTTTGTATACAACAAAGAGAATTAAACAGCAAGAGAGTTCATCGGCGAATTCGTCCAAAGCAGACAATACAAAAACTATGAATTGCAATAAAATAATCAATGAAATATAATAAATCAATTAATTGCTACACATTTGCTTTATAAAAATGAGTAAAAATTCTTTGAACTAACAGATTCATTTATTCCACCTTGTGCAGATAAACTACAATAAACTAAACATACAAATTCGCCGATGAGACCTTTTCTTGTTTGATTATTTTTTCGTATACACAACAAAGAACATATGTTTTTACAACGCAGGGTGTATGATCTTTGATTGTTCGTTGAAAAATATAAGTGTGCTAACTCTAGCGAGGTTGACCCAGTCCTTGTGTAGGAAAATGATTACCCCTTGACTGACCTGGTCCATTTTCAGTACCAAAAGTTTCACTCCAGCAGAACATGTTTTTGCAAAACTCAACAGAAGCTTCAATAGTCAGACCAATAGCTTTAATAGTGCGACCTGTCCACAGACAGACAGGCATTGCTAGATGTTATTAGAATTTTTCGGGCCATCAGAATATATATACTCTATGGGGTATCCGACCAGTAATTCGAGGTGTTCCAAGCGGAATATACCCTCTATCCTATGATGAAGGGTATAAAAATGGAATTGTATGTTATTGGTACCATCATAAAATACTATACCAAATCTGATCAAGATCGGTATATTCTAGAGCAGCTGCTTCTAAAATCTTATGGAAACTTTGTACGGGGACAGTTCAGTTGAAAATAGGTCATATCGGTGACCTATTTTCAACTAAGCCGGTAACTGCTAATGAACTGTTCCAATTTCATTAAGATTAGATGTAATATGTTGCTTATTGACCTATACATTAAAATCATAAAGTCGGTTAAACATAAGTGTGAATGCTGTATTTTTATCTGAACCGATTTTACTCAATTTAATAGTGTAATTAGTAAAATTTACTTCTGCCAAATTTTAATAAGACCGTGCCACAGACGGAAAGAGAGACTCCATTGTATCGTATTAGCTTGAGATACTTCTTCGATCGGAACACCTAAAGGTGGATCTAGCTCCAATATATTTGGTAGTTACAAACATTTGATAGTAAACAAACTTTTAATGCTCTGTTCCAAAGAGTGGTTTAGAGTATAAAAACAATCAGTACTGTCAAGACTTTTGCACGGAATCCAAATAATTGCATCGATGTAATTTCAACAAGTCTGAGCCCTTGTGATCCATAAAATATATGGATTTGTAGTGAAATTCGCTTTAATTTGAGTACACAAAATTCAAATTTACTAGTGATCGCTTCGTTTGACCATAGAGCCGTTTTATGGGGGCCATGAGACCGACTCCAATCCCAGCCAAATCTTTTTCCATATTTATCTTCGTAATAAAATTTACATTATTTTGAGACCCTATACTACGATTCATATGGCCGACATTTTTAGCTACTTTTCCAAATACATGCTTATATTGAATTGTAACGAAAATCGATTAACTTGTACAGTCCCTGATTGTTACATAACTTAAGCACGTTTTTTTTATGAATGTGTAAAGTTCGTCCTAACTAACAGTTCCTATTAAAGCGATGAAATTATTAGGATAAGTTTAGCGAATACTCAAAAGATTGCACATTTTCCGAAGTTCCTTGACAACGCTGGAAAGAGTTAGGCTTCAGAATGACCTCCAACGACGTTCTCGCGACCAACATTTAAGAGAAATTATCGTTATAAAAATTCCAGTATTCAAATACTATAATATAGTATTTGGAGTATTATGGAGTTTTATTTTAAATTAAACTGAATGATTCTCCCTTAAAAAATGGCGTAAAACATTCGTTAGTTGCTTGCTTTCCGTTTAAAAACAGGGCGCTCTTACATTTGTTTCTTTTATGAATTCAAATCATGTTGCATTCTTTTGCCACACACTGTAGGATGTTGTGTGGCTGCCATTGCCTACGGCACAAATATATGCAAATCTCAAATGTGTCGTTTGAAGAATTCAAATTTTAAAAATTCCTCAAAATCTCTACCGAAAAAAGAGCTTCGCCATTTTTGCATCTTTAGTTTTTTTTTTCATGGAGTGCCATCGATGGCGGCAGCAGTGCCGAAAAACATTTTCACAATAAATCTTCCAACGTTGGCAGCAGAGCAAACAAATTGCATGTCACTTTTTTTATAGCCGAAAACTTTGTCTCATATTTGTTTATTGTATTGGAGGGTGAGCGGGGTTTGTGTGTTTGCACAAACATGTTGCGCCTTCCACTGTGAATTTTCGTCGTCTTCATCGTGGTAGTTGTCAACGCAGCCATACAGTGCGGTGCAGTTAGTACATATTGCACAAAATTGACCCAAATTTTCCCATTTTTTTTACCGATTTTTGTGGGTTTTGATTTTTTTTCGCCTCTCTTTTTGGTTCGATGTCAAGAATATGAATTGCTGGCATAAGTGTAAACGCTAGTGGTTCGGGGGGTTAGACCACCAGACTGAGGGAGTGCATATGGGTGTGTGCGTGTTTATACTCGTACGTGAGAGTGCGTGTTGGCCTGCGTCGTTGGTGAAGCCGCTGCTATCTTGGCAAAAGTGCAACAAATAAAATTTGCATTCACTTCGAGGTTTTCCTTTAAGATTTTTTTTCTACACTGTGTGTTTGCATATCTTTTTTATTCAACTAAAAAATAGAATCGCATAAAAAGAAGAAGACGTAAAAGTGGAAAAGTTTTGAATTATAAATTTTTATGCACCCATGCCCTCTAGTCGTCGTCGACGACTGGTTTCTGGTACTTTAGTCGTCATATGACAGACGAACATACATATGGCGTAAAAGTTTTCCAATGGAATTATGTATTTTGTCAACAAGCTGAGGAAGCATTGCATTTTTTACTGTTTTGTATTGCAATGTCGGGGACTTTATGTTGAGAATTTGGAAAACACAGACAATTTAAATAATAAAATCATGCTTAACAACCAAATTCATATTAAAACTTCTTGAGCGCTCTACACATCCAACGAACCACTATAATAGTTTTTAGGCTTGGACACTCGTTGGTCATAAGTTCATTCATAACAGTTTTTCATGTCTATGACCATTAAACCAGTTGCAGTTTTTGTAAACTTTTTTAAAAGTACAACTTAGTTGAAGCATGGATTGAGTTTTTTTTTATTTATTTAGAAGTGTCAAATTATTTCAAGTAGTCAGGGCAGACTTTAAGATACCCAACCAACACTACTGTGGAATACAGAAGACTCATGTGATTTAATAATGGACTTTAATAGCGATGGGACCTTAAATAGCAGTCCTTTGTATGGGGGCTATAGGCAAACATGAGCTACAATGGCCCAACGAAAGGCTTACTAGCAACATACTATGTTAAACTTGTAGAACTAAGGATCTTTAAGGTGGGAAAAACCTTTGTTACCTTATGAAAGAGATAAGATTTTACAAAAATTCTTATTCGCATTATATTGAATATTCACTTTCGCGTTCGCAAAACCTAAATTTTGAATATTCGCTTTCGCAACAAAAATATTTCAGTATTCATTGCAAAATTATTGAATAGTGAAAGAAAAAGCACCCAAGCTTATTTTTGATACATATAAAATAAATTTTAAATATTACGAAATACATAAAAATATAGTTAACCTTGCATCTAAATTTCTGTGAATTACATTTTACAAATATTTGTTTCTTCCTTTTAGGTGTTCCCTAATCTCTGCCAAAACTTACTCTATACTTGGATTCGTAGCAAATTTTCTTTATTTTGACCATGTGGGACATATTAGAGCACCACAACGCTACAGACCAAATTGCAGTGAAATCTGCTGAAATTTTCCGCTGCTATGTTGTTTAGGCCAAAAATCGGTAGGTACATTTATATAGCAGCCTACACTTTGATTTCAAGAAAAATGGACAGATGAACATGTCTTTATTTAAATATTAAATACATCTGAGTCGATCGGTATTATTGTTAATGGCTCCATAAAAATAGTTATATTCGCAGTCGGAAAAATGTAAATACTCGGATATTTCAATATTCGCAAAACTGCATATTTCAATATTCACTTTCTGTACAAATATATTTCAATATGCGTTTTCGCTTTTGTTAAACCCACTTTTGTTACATCCCTTCTTTCAACACACTCACGAATGAACGGATAGACTAGATCGTCTTACAAGAATCAATTTTATATATACGTTATAGCATCTTCGATCAATATTTCGCGGTGTTGCAACCCAAATGACATATTAAGCATGCCATCCACTCTTCGATGGAGGCTATAAAAACAGCAAGTAAAACGTCTTATAGTTCGGTCAGTCCATAGTTTCGCCTTTAAAAGTGAGAAATAACAGTTTTCATATTTATGGCTGGTATCCGGCTATCTGAGTAGTCCCAATATCAGGTAAATTCTTAGGACAACCCCATATGTGACAGCGCATAGAGAAAGGGAACTAAGGATAAAAAAAATCAATTTTCATTTTTTTTCTTTTTTTTTTGATGTGGACAACATCTGAGCATCAAATGAGACCGATCCCATGCCCCAAAAATGTTCCCTCCCAGAGATATGCGCGTTTTATGAATGTGAATTTGACGATTCTAAGCGCAAATAGAAATGGACCTAATCTTAAAAATGGCTCTCCTGAACAAAACTTTTCATCACCTTTTCACTTTTTTTTTGATGTGGACAACATCTGAGCATCGAATGAGACCGATCCCATGCCCCAAAGTGTTCCCTCCCAAAGATATGCGCGTTTTATGAAAGTGAAGTCGACGATTCTAAGCGCAAGTAGAAAGGGACCTAATCTTTAAAATGGCTCTCCTGAACAAAACTGGTTTTTAACCTTAGGTCCCTTTCTATTTTGCACGTCACATATTTGGATAAACAGTGAAGTTTGAGGGTAAATTGTTACTTTTATTTTTGAAATCCTAAGGCTCAACGGTGGCTAACGAATTTGTTAATCATAATTTATCCAAAATTAGGACCGCCTGGTGTGATGCCAATAAACCCAGGTTCAAGTCCTGATAAGAACATCTAACATTTTTTCACCTCGTAAATGCGCGCCACTTAACAAGTAAGAGATTTATCCCTAAGCCATGTAAAAACGTCTCTATAAAATAAATTAGCCTTTTGGAGCCGTCGTTGAACAGGGACGGTCATGGAGTATAGGAATTATATCGTGCACAAGCTGTGCTGTGATTTGAGAAGAGATCCCCTTATTCCTTGATAGGATGTTGTGGAAATTAAGTATGTCTAAGGTGTGTGATTCAAAATTTTAAATTTGAATCGGCTGTAAAAAAAAGTACTGGTATTTTTTTCAAATTTCTGGTTTAATTGGAAAGTTTCAACTTTGTTATTAAGTTATGGAACACAAAATCATTCATATGGCTACCACAACTGCGTTTGCTGTGCGACATGTTCCCGTGCCTTGTTGAAACCAAATGTCATCCACACGCAGAGAAAAAACATGGTTACTATATGGTTACGGCAATAATAATATGTTCTCCACAATAAAAGTATGTTTGTCGCAACCATAGTATTGTTTACTAAATTTATTTTGGACAATAGTATGATTGCCGCAATATTAATATTGTTGAAATGTAACAATAGCACTATTGTCAAATTAAATAATGAAAATATGGTTGTAGCAACAATATAAATTAGTTTGGCGGGACAAAAGTAATGGTTTTTGGGTTTTGTGTAAAAAATAATATGATTACGGCAATCATACTGTATGATTGCAATTCTTCTTCATTTGAATGTGCTTTTTAGAACAATGTTATTGTTATGGATCGAATACAATAATAGTTCTTTTTATAAGAAAATTAAAATTTTTCAAATAAACTGCTTTGGCTTTGTTTAACTGAAAATTTTATATAAAAACGCTTACGTTTTTTTACTTATCAATTGATTTCTTCTACTGTTAAATAAATCACTTCTATTATTTTGAATATATAATGTATTTTTAAATAATTTTCAGAATTCAAATCTATTGTTTACAACTTAACCCAATTCTTATAAATAATATTGAGGATCATAGTATATTTGTGTGTGATCATACTATGGTTGTAGGGATCATAACATGGTTACGTGTGAATCATATTATGGTTGTGAGGATCATACTATGGTTGTGAGGATCATAATATGATTGTGGATACCATAGTATAGTTGAGTGTGAATCATACTATGGTTGTGGGGATCATAGTATGGTTATGTTTGAATCATAATATTGTTGTGAGGATCAAAGTATGGTTGTGAGGATCATAGTATGGTTGTATTTGAATCATACTATTATTGTGAGGATCATAATATTGTTGTACCACAACCATACATCCAACAATAGTATTATCCTCTTTGAATATTGTCACCGCAACCATACTTTTTTAGGCGTGCATGTCACTCTTTTTAATTTGTGGAAACAAAAATTCGTTGAGCTTGACGCGGTAACGCACACCGTTGACGGTAACGGCGGCTCCTTGCTTATTTTCCACACCAAACAGTGACTCGTTGTGGATGCATTGGCTTCTCGATAGTCACGTGTGGGTTCTCTCTCTCTCTCTCTCTCTGTGGCCTATATGCGGCAATTTTGCTTATTGACATAGCCACCGAATGAAAAATGAGCTTCATCTGAACACAAGATTTTTCGGTAAATTCTTTATCTCCTGCCAAACAATCTTCAGCCCATTGGGCGAAGCGGAAACGCGACGGATGGTGTTTTATTATTTAATGGCAACGTTCAAACTTTTCAATAAGACCAGAAATTTGGATAAATTACCAGTACTTTTTTACAGCCGATTCAAATTTAAAGTTTTAAGTCGCCCACCCTGTATTTATCCAAGATTGGGAGGATTTTGAAAACTGCACGTGTCTGATCAAGTTTAAAGAACTTACAAACAATAAAATTATCCAAAAAAATCGTTATTAAAATAATCAAGATTATAAAAAAAAAATTCTTTGGATTTCAGCAAATATGTTTTTGTTAAATCGATGCTCTTCCTCCAATAGCACACCAAACTACGTGATAATCTAAAGTACAAACCTCAAGCGTCAAAGTTCACTGACCATTGACGTTAATTTTATTTACCATTTTGGCAACCCAATGAACATCATTTTTATATCCCAAATTGAAAAATACTGCAGTGATTGCCATATAATCGAATAAAGCCAACGATTTACACGATTTCTTAATGAATGAAACGGCCTGGCGGTGCCCACACACGCACCGATTTATTCACATGTTCTTTGTTTTTTTTTTGCGATTTTTTTTGCGATTACCTTCGACGTAATCTCGCAAACTTTCTAAATCTTGACCGAACACACTACAAAACAAGACCTGCTGTTTGCGAGAGACAGAATAACATAAAGGAAGACAAACAACAAAAATTATAAGCAGATGATGATCATAAAGTAATGCAAAAAATGTGTCTTTCTTCGTTTAACGTATAAAATACATACATAATATATGAGAATAAACTTGTACTAAAATATATTAAAAAGGTGCAGAGAAATGCAATGTAGGCAGAAAGTAGTGAAAGGACGGACGAACCAACAGACTTGCGGACAATCAGGTGTAAAGGCACAAATGTAAATGATATAATTTGAATTTAAATTAGAATTTAAAATTAGATTTACTACAGAGAACAACAACGAATGCATGCATATACTTGTCTTTATGTACTTGTCAGTTTGTACTAAGTAGAAAAGAGGTTTCTTCTTTCGGTTGTCGATTTGAATTATTCTTTTTTTTTTGTCAACAAGAACGAAAAACAAATGTCAAAAGTTTAAATGAATAAAAGAGTGAAAAGGCAAAGCAAAGGCAATTTGTGTTTTATTTTTTGTATTTATTTTTATCTTATATAATTGCCTAATCTAAACAAATACATATAAAGTGGCATTAAGTTCAGTCGCACCCAGTTCAGTCGTCCGAATTTTGTCGGACTGCCGTGCTGCCGTTTTAGAAGCGTTAGAATGATGAGGCTTAATCCCTAAGAAGTCAATCAATTAAGAAGTTAATGGCTCTCTTTTAAAATATAAATATTTCCTAATCACCGTAACTTACTTATTAAAAACATAAAGAACCATTTTCTATGGGTTCAGCTATGTTTGCTTATTTCTAGAGGTTTTCGTGACAAGACCGGTCCGAATTTTCAGTTATTGATGTTTCTCTTTTATTCTTTTATTCCCAGGAAAATTTTACAAAAATCAAATATAATAATATTCAAGAATATGTTTTCGTAGAAGAGAATAATAATTTTTATTGTTGCCATAACTCCTAAAGCATTAGGAGGCGTATTTAAAGGGTGTGTCAAAGACAAGTTCCTTGTTAAATCATAGGTTATGATGACACTGGCAGCTGTTTCCCGTCTGAAATCTTGTCAGTATCATACCTCCGCAAAACGAAATGAGTCGCTTTACCCTTGACAAATGTTAGGAAATATTGAAAACTTAATGCCCAAACGATTTTGGCAAAAAAAAATTATCCATTGAACGGGGATTAAACCGGCTCCAGACCTCTTGCTTCTATATTTAAATAGAAGTCACGGACCCGAAATCATGATAAAAGTAGTGTGCAGCCACGAAAATCAATGTCACTTTGCCATTTTGTTAAAAACTTGTCTTCTATTTAAATATAGAAGCAAGAGGTCTTGAGCCGGTTTAATTCCCGTTCAATGTGTAAAAGCAACAGACCGAAATAAAACAAACGAGCTAAACAAAAAAAAATTATCTTTTTTGACAAAGTCCATTATTATCTCGAACGCTACGTGAACAACCACAATTCAAATTACATGAAAAAATCTTAAATTTCAACTTAAACAAACTAGTCAATCTCTTAAAAAAAGGTTATTCACGAAACTGCGTTAAGCGATTTTGTTACGCTAAGCTCTATTCCAATGGTGGGAGTATATAAAGGGTGATTAAATTTTAAGGGCCGGTGTTGAATGTAAACCACACCTTAACGTCAAGTTTTTTTTCTGCATTTCATTTGATATTTCTCAATTTCAGACTATCGTAACTCAATGGAAAGATACACAAGCGAGCAACGCGTTAAAGTTATTCAGGCTTATTATGAAAATGAAAATCAATTTTCGAAGAAAATCATCTTCAGTGATGAGGCACATTTTCACCTCAGTGGATTAGTCAATAAGCAAAATTGCCGCATTTGGGCGAACGATAATCCAAGGAATACAAAGAGTGACTGTTTGGGGCGGTTTATGGGCTGGCGGCATCATCTTGCCGTATTTTTTCCAAAATGAGGCCGGTCAGGTAGTAACTGTGAATGGTGTTCGCTATCGTGAGATGATAACGAACTTTTTATG